>CM046003.1:82567610-84059410 GCA_025175895.1 Wurfbainia villosa | reverse complement strand
GTATAATTAATATCATATTCCTTTACATTTAATTAGGCCTTAATCAAATGATGCTCCCACTAATTATAGGAATTTTATAGAATCGAGTTATGGATGTGGTCAAACCACATTACTAGATTCATACAAACTAGCTATAATTCTTGGACAAGATCCACATCATACTAAGCCTTGAGTTAGCTTTGGCTAAATCGCCCAAGACTTAGTACGATCGATGGGTAAATACATTACCGATTACATCTCTATGCAACTCTTGTTTATAGGATCAAGACCCACATTTACAAAAGACCTTGAGTTAGCTTTGGCTAAATCACCCAAGATTTAGTGTAAATGCGATCTTAACCTATCTTTCCAACGATTGGAATATGCCTATAGTTCTACTCGATCCAATTGAGTTAACTAGTTTTGCTCAATCTAATTGAGCTTACTCAAACCCAAGGGTGATAGGCGGGACCAAGATTGTCCCTCCGCACTCTACCAAGATAATATGCGTTGCTCTGCTTTGGCAGATTCAACAACAACAAATAATCGAGGTAGTGATGGGTATCAAGGCTCGGTAGGCATTTTCGAATTGATTCGATTATGATCTAATCTAATCGTAATGTGTATCTTATACGTATTTAGGCCTTTATTATCCTATATTAGCATGCATCACATTCATACAATCATTATTCTAGCATGCATCATATACATACAAGAAAATTATCCTAGCATACATCATATACATACAAGCATTATTCTACTAGCATGCATCACATACATACAAGCAAAATCAAATATATATATATATATATATATATATATATATATATATATATATATATATATATATATATATATATATATATATATATATATATATATATATATATGTTTAACTGTGATGTAGTCATGGTCCTACTACGATCTTCTCAAGCCAATGAGAAGATCAGACGGTCAACCTAAGGCTAGCGGCTTCTCCAAGTGCTTCCTTTGACCGCCATGTGTCGTCGGCACCCTTCTCGTAACCTCGTCTTTAAGTGGACTTTCCACCGCTCCATTTTGTACATTACAAATATGAAACTCGAGTTACATTCGAGTCTAAAACTATTTACAACTAGAATATCATAAAGCAGGGAGTCGCATACACTATACAACACGCACAACCACAAAAACGGCACGCAAGCCGTATTATGAATTACAACACATCATCCAATCAAATTGGAGTTATTGGGCCATGAAAATCACAGAATTATACATAATTATAAATTATATATTTTTACAGAAAATTTCTATAATTTTTTCTATTTTATTTTCAATTTTATGAGTCACCTCCCCGTAACGGTCCCGCTAAGCGGTTTCCGGGCGCGATCGCTGGACAAGGCCCCTTTCGGGGATAGGGGCAGCGCCCTACTTGCAAAATAAACTTTGCGAGTGTCCCTACAATGATCTTACAGCGACTTAAGTCGTTGTCCCAAAAACCTAAAGCGAGAACTCGCAGTTTCGGAGAGTTTTTCTCGACGGTTGAAGCCTACAAGTGTCCCAACACTCGTTGCTTCGATTCTTCGAGAAAAATACCCAAAAATTCTATAAAAATAGGAAATTTACAGAAACATATAAATCTTTAATTTTTATATCTAATACAAAAATTACAAAAATGAAACACATACATGCTTCGCATGTAGCTCTGATACCACTGTTGGGCTTTCCGAGCCGCAAAAACCGCTTTTTGCGTTACGGAAACCTCGGAAGCCCTGACCACGGATCCGTGCGAAGATGTATTAAAAATAAAACATATATGTGCTTATATAAAACCCTAGATCTACCTTAGATCTACGTGATAAGGACGTTACCCTCGTTGCGACGCCCTTCACAAATCCCGCTCGTCCAAAAGGTTCGCCGAAACTCGAGAGTGTCAAGTGCACACTCTTCTATTGGTATCCACACAAGCAATAGGTGGAGAAAACACACCCTTGAGTGTGCTAGCACTCTATGGATGGTTCGGCCAAGGAGGTTGGGAGAGGGGGAGAGCTTGAGGGAATAATCCAAGGAAGAAGATGAAGTTGTGAAGAAGAAGATGGAGTTACCCAAAATCAATTCACCCCCATCAAGAAGTGGTCGGCCACATTATGGAGAGGGGGTTACATGCATGCATGTAACTCCCATGACCCTTGGTCTCCCTCATGAAGTGGCACCATATGACAAAGTCAATGATGATGTGGATCATCATTATTGGCCGGCCATGCCAAGTCATCATCATGACATGGCATTTGGTCAAGTCAAACTTGACCTTTCATCTTCCCTCTCAAGTCAAGTCAAACTTGACCTCTTATCTCCCATGGTTGATCAAATCCAATCATTTGATTCAAGTCAATTTAATTTAATGAATCTCTATTCATTAATTTAAATTGATTTTATGAATCAAATCTAAATTACACTCATTCAACACTTATATCAACTTGAGTCTAACTCAATTAGTCTAATTTGGATTACTCTTAATCCAATTTGGTTCATCCCATGAACCTAATCCTCATGGTTCATCATATGAACCTAATCTCCATCTAATTTCCCTTATGTGTGTGACCCTATAGGTTCTTGTAACGTTGGCAATGTCCCTAAACCGATTTAGGAACATAAGCAATGAGCGGTATCTAGCAACACATCATTGCTACCCAAGTTACAAGAATGTGGAGCTCCAACATCACCTTTGTGACTACTAATTGTGACTCTCACAATATGTGACAATGTCCCTCTATCCTTGACATCTAGATTGACCAATCGAGGCATAGACCGTGTCATCCTTGGTACAATCTAAATCTTGAACTCCAAGTAGACTCACTCTAATCAAATGAGCTCAATATCTCATATTGACTCATTTGGGCATGGCCATGCACTTCATGGTCTCACTCTATCAAGAATATCGATGTCACTCCCGTCATATAGGAGGGATAGATCCCATCTACATCACTCACATCTCTCCGCATAATTTGTTACATACCCAGTAATCGCCTTTATAGTCCACCCATTTACGGGTGACGTTTGACGAAGCCAAAGTATGCAACTCCTTATGTAGGGAACCATGGTGACTTCAGGTCTAAGGACTAATAGTCATACTAATAGCCACATGAGAAAGTATATGACACACATATAACGATCCATGATACTTTCTCATGGCGGGTCATTCAGTATACATTCTCCAATGCATACCCATGTGTCAACTTGATATCTCATATCCATGACTTGTGAGATCAAGTCATCATGTTGACCTACATGCTAGTCTCTACGCATTAACATTGTCCCTGAATGTTAATACTCGACTAGGAATGATTAAGAGTAGTGTTCTCTATATCATCTCATTATCGATTCAACTAATCAATTGATATAGATAAGAACCTACTACTCAAGGACATTATTATATTTATTTATTCGACACCAATACAAGTAAATATAATAACCATGCCTTTATAAATAAGAATATGATACAATAAAGTCCATACAACAATCATCACATGATTGACTCTAGGGCTTTCACTAACAAGTTTCTTACTGTTGTAAGATAATTTGTACGAGGTTTCTTCACCTCCGGATTGTTCCGAGAAGGAGTTATTTGTGTTTAGTGAGTGTGTGTGCATCACTAGAGCTCTTTAGAGCTCGATCCGTGAAGTAGGAACTGTTTGATTCCGAACCACGTTACATAGTTGTATTTGCATGTTTGTTTATTGTGATTTTTTATATTATTTCTATATTCCGCTTCGTACTAACAATCATAGGCAAGCAAATGCGAACGTATTCCATCGACGCATAGCACGACGCTATTCACCCCCCCTAGTGTTCCAATGATCTCCTACATTTTCTATCACTTAACACATTCACAGTTAGATCATAAATATTGCCTAACTATAAATGATTATCTAAACATCAAAATACATAAGTACTTGGGGCCTTTTTGCACCAACAATCTCTCCCTTTTTGATGTTTGGCAATCATTTAAGTTAGGTCTTGAAATATGCATAAATGAAGGAATCATAAACCATAAATACATCATACATCCAATGTTCAATAGACAAATTCTATCTTAAATTCTCCTTTCTCCCCCTTTGACACACATCAAAAGGAAACATAGTGAATGAGTTCATGAATGACTAACACATGCTATGCCTTGAACTACGGTAAAAAATAGACATAAAGCTCCCCCTTAATCCAAAACATAGGTATCATGTGTAAATAATAAGTTGAGCAAAGCAAAATATCATACATGAGAATTGAGCCACAACTTTGCACCAACAATTTAGGGTATTTAACTAGAGACAATACTCCCCCTTAACCCATGCATCAATCTAGTCCTAAATTCCATACAAGTTATCATAATACAGAGTAGGAATCGTAGTATGGAGTTAGAACACTTAGGATTTTACTTTTAAACCATGAACACAAAGTATTCTCCCCAAAACAGGGCCAACAATCGACTAAGGCAGTAATCAATCAACTACGAGCATTGGCAGTCGACCGATATCATAGATTTCTGAAATTAGTGATATTCAGACGAGTTTAAGAAATGCTTAAGTAATTTGGTGAATGTCCAAAATTCACAAAACTTGACATACACATTACTCATGTCTAATCCAATGGGTGAAAAATAGGAAACTAAAAATTTACCCATCATATCAGCGGATTGACATAAAATTCAAAGTAGTAAAATTTGTTAACTTATTTGAACAACAATGTATCAATATTATTAATGATGATTGTGATCAAGTTATTTAGACCATTAAGGGTTTCAAAAATACTTATTAAATTGTGTCAACTCTTGAATTTAAAATTACCAATCCATAAGAATATGAAAGAGACTATAGGGATGTACCAAAAATATTCATTTCATTAATCACAAGGGTAAAGGCATTGCCTTACACATGTCAAGGAAAACAAAAAAAAAACAAAATACAGTTGACGGTTATCTAAGAGGCAAGGTCATCAGTGTCCATGGTTGTCGATCAGGAACTGGCCGACATCTCCTATTGCGAAGAATGTCCGGTGCAGGAGGACGAAGAAGTGTCAGTATCTCCTGCTGCTGTCGCTCCAATGAGTCCAGTCAGGAGATGACCAAAGTTCGGAACTCCTGATGCTCCAGGTGAAGCTCCTCAAAATGTGTGTCCACCGTCTCCTCAAACATTGTGAGGTGTGCTGCGAAGGTCGAGTCCAGCACAGTGTCATCCTCTGTAGCTACAACCTCTGGTGCTGGGATAGGTGGAGCGCCACCCACCTACTGTCGCCCATCCTCCCAGATCATGGACCGTGGGAGGGCTTCAAGACTGCTAAGGAAAAGGACCTAGCATTCATGCGATCATATTTTGTGGACATGGGCTTAATGACCCCCTTGGTGACATCAATGCCGACGAAACCAAGCCACTCATTGATCACATGTCCATATGGCATATGGACCTTACCATTATTAGGCTTAATGAAGTGGACTATGCAATGCAATGTATTAAGACTGATATTCACATCTAATCGTTGACAGAATGCATGCATAAGAAAGAAGTGTGGGGGTCAAACTAAGGCCAAACCACGGGTAACAATAGGAAGGATACAATGAACAATGACCTTGTAAAGGACATTGTCAGAAGCAGAAAGGTCATTGAAAGGAAAAAGATTGACTCCCATTGGACGAGGACCGTGGTAAAATGTATCAAGCAAAGAATCTAAAGAAATGGCCACAAAAGGAGTCGGGAGTGGCTCAAGGAGAGATGGATAAAAGACAACCTCATTCCCGGATGGGCGACATCCAAGGAAGTCTACCTAGATCTGGGGAGTGAAATCCAGATCGCATTGAGCAACGTGAGTCCAATACCTCAACCCTTCTCTAATCGAGCATAAGTTGTTGAAAAACTCCGAAAGCAAAGTATAATTGATTTGGTGTTCACAGAAGACCAAGGACTCGAGTTTGTAAAATTGGAAAATTTGGATGATGTCAAAGAAATTTGACTGGAAGAATTTAGGGTCCAAAGATCGGGGAGGAATGAGTTGAAATTTGTTTGAGTGAAAAGCGAGCTCATGGCCTGGTGTGGGAAAGTGGGCATCGATTGAGGGTTGAGGTTTTAAGGGTTGAGGGTTTGATGAATCCTCACCGACAGGTGGACGAGTACATTTAGATGCTAGCTACTTAAACCTAGGTGGCATGGCTGAAAGTCAGAGAAGGAAGGACATGTTGAAACGCAAGGGCCAATGAAACCCTAGCCAAAAGGTAGGCTACGAAAGAGACTAGAACTCGTAACCCTTGAGAAGAAAAAGATCACGAGTCGAAAAATCTCGATCGGCGTGAGAACAAGTGGTGGGAGCATCGGAAAGGAAGAAGAGAAGCTAGAGAGGAGGCAGCAACGAGAGATGACGGAGAAGAAAAAGAGAAAGGACTCGTGTTTTTGTGTGTCGGATTGGGTCAAATAGCCCTAATATCCACGACATCAGTCGAACTAACGTGATACGCCAGTCGACTGATGTAGATCAGTCGAATTGGTCCGGGCTTGGCTACGGCATTCGTGGCGTGGTAGTCAATCGACGAATATCACCATCGATTGATGTAGATCACCAAACCGGTGATCAACTACGGCATTCAAGGATGCAACGATCGACTTCCATAAGTAGCGTGGATCGCCTAATAGACCGGGATGAACTCGTGTGGGACACACTTATCACCAAATCGGTGACAAACGCGTCGATCGATATCGTGATCGATAGGTTTTTAGTTAAGTTGGTAAATGAATAACTAATTCAAGAAAGGCAAAAAAAATTTCACGATATTTTGTGGACACCTTTTTGAAGTCATTTACTATTAAGAAAAAATAGGTTGAAAAATATATCTTTTCCATATTTTAAGATGACACAAACTTGAAATCTAGCAAAAAGCTTTAAAGTTTTTCACAAATTTGTACCACTTTTGCGGATCAAGTACAAGCTATTTTTCAAAGTATGATAAACATAGTTTAAATGTTATTTGATTTGACATTTCCAATCATGTTCTTAGAGTTATGTGCACATCAATTGTACACAAGCCTTCCCAATGATTGGTCCAATTAAGGATTTATGTCTCTAGATGTCATATTGGTTCAAAGTAATGCATCATAACAAGCATGATGAACCAAATGCATCTTTCTAACATCTCACATGATATCTAAGTGGCTCAATACAAAAAACATGGTTTCTTACTTGTTTTGTGAGATGCTATAGAGGTATAGTCCTAGACTTTCTATAGGATCATGATAACCTAGACCTCTATTCTACAAAGCACATTCCAAGTTCTCTCTTAAGTGATGAAAAATCCGCTTCGGGGAGAGCCTTGGTGAAGATGTCGGCAAGGTTGGACTTAGATTCTATGTAGTTAAGTTCAATGTCCCCCTTTGCCACATGATCTCTAATGAAGTGATGTTTCACTTCAATGTGCTTTGTCCTAGAGTGATGTACCGAATTTTTGGTCAAATTAATGGTACTCATATTATCACAATAAACTTTAATGTTGGAGTAATGTAGCTCATAGTCCTCTAGAGTGTGTCTCATCCAAAGCAATTGAGCTACACAACCACCCATGGCTACATATTCAGCCTCGGTGGTGGATAGAGCGACACAAGGTTGCTTCCTACTACTCCAACTAACTAGGGAGGATCCAAGAAATTGGCATCCACCACTAGTACTCTTCCGATCCAATTTTCAACCCACATAATCGGAATCAGTGTACCCAACCAAATCAAAAGACCTAGTCCTACGGTACAAAAGTCCTACATTTAGTGTGCCTTTATTATATCTTAAAAGTCCTACATTTAGTGTGCCTTTATTATATCTTAAAATTATTTCTACAATTGGGTATTATCTAGACGTCTAACTATGGTCTTGTTGAAGGGGCATCATACACTTCCGCGATGAGCCTTCTCATTTATCGGGAACTACCTCTGTCATACCAGGTCGACCCCTGGCTTTAGGATGGGATAGGCGGTACGAGGATGCCGGATCAATCCCTGTGATGAGTTGGAACGTGTCCCATTTTTGATTCTATCATACCCTTCTATCCACGGTTACTGAAGATGAGGCCAACCCCTAGGTTCCTCCTTAATTCTCCTAAATCTTTGATACGAGGGTTGTCATCCCTCATATCTGTTGGAGGATCGGTGGTCGGCTAGAGGGGTGAATAGCCTTCTTTATCGTTGATGAAGTTCGATTGCTTAATCTTCTACGAATATGATTAGCGCAGTGGAAAATAAATGCTAAACAAAATGATTAAGACAAATACAAAGAGAAATAAGCACAAACACTAACACCAGAGATATAATGTGGTTCACGACCCTTGCCACTAATCCACGGACGATTCGTTCTAGGTGAATCACTCCTTAACCAACTCCACTAGTCTCTCCTTAAGCCCAAGCAAGGTGGAGGTAACCTCTTTACAAGAATGCACTCCTTCTTACAATAAGATTGAAATAAGAACAAGAAGGAGTAGGAATCATATGGAGCACTTAGGAGCATGAACATTAACCTCCCTAAAGCCCACACCCTCTCATTTTATAGAGAGAGCCGAAATCTTCTCGTTGGGCATGCAACAGTCGACTGTTGCATGCCAGCAATCGACTGTTGCCTTTACAACGTCTTCTGATGTCGTCTGAATCGTGATCGTCACCGTCCAACGGCCGGCTTGACAGTCGAGTGGCGATCTCAGTAGTTCGACTGATCGCCCCATAGTTGATTGATCGGTCGACTATGAAGCGTTCTTTGCCCACGCCACTTTTGGTATTCGATTGCCACCTTTGGTAGTCGACTGCTGATCGGACAATTCAGCCTAACACCAGTCGAACTCAATTTGACTTGGACCAGTTCGACTGCTAATACTTGGCAGTCGACTGATGTCGGGTAAACCTCAAACAAATGGCTTGTTTGAGCATCCGACAGTCAGGTAAAATCTCAACCCACTCGATTGAGCATCCGACACTCCCATTCGTCGGGTAAAACTTCAAACTAATGTTTGAGCATCCAACTTAACCACACATCAGGTAAAACCTCAAACCCTAGTTTAAGCATCCGACTTATCGGGTAAAACCTCAACCCACTCAGTTGAGCATCCGACACTTGACTTAGCCATTCGGCCAAGTTCACCTATGAGCTACCGTTTACAAATTGCTCATTCTCTCATCTCCCTTGAAGTCCCTCGCCGAAGCTCTCTTCGTCTGGCCACGTCCCTCGGTGTACCAAGAGCACGGCTTCGCAATGCCATATTTCAGGTCTTGCCCTGAAGTCTGCTTCCTTGGCTTCACTCCAATGCTCCTCATCTGGTGGTCCCTCGAATGCACCAAGCGCACGACTTCTGCAATATCATCCTTCACCGACTCAAAGACCCGAGCCATGAGATGGTGAACTCACCAATGTTTTCATTAAGCCAACACATGTGTAAATTACTAAGTCCTGCACAACTTTAACACACATATCAAATCACAAAAACATCCTAACTTAAACCTTTGCCACACACATCAAAACCTTAAATCATACTTGGGTTGATTGCCCTAACAATCTCCCTCTCTTTGATGTGTGACAACCATTTTTAAGTTAGGTAAACCATTAACAAAAAACATAAGGCAGGAAAGCATGTAAAATAACATGAGTATCAAACACTCCCCCTAAATTCATGCAACTCCCCCTTAACACATGCTAATTCTCTCCCCCTAGCATTCCTTTGACACCATCAAACACATTAAACATATGTTATATAATATGGTATCAAAGTCTAATGGAAGAAAAACACAAAACTCAGATTAAAAACCTATCAAAATAGGTTACTATGCTCGTATGCATTCAATGACGGTCGCACATGAAAGCTCAGTTTTCTAATTTTCGAACTGAAATTCAGAAATGCATAAAAAATTCCATAAAATTTGAAAAATCATGAAATTTGGGGAACATAATTCTAATAAGTTCCTTTATCAGTGAAAGATAGTTTTTTTTATGAAAATTCATTCATTTTTCAAACATTTGACAAAAACTCAAAAGTCTTAAAAACCTTCAATCATTGTATCAACATTAAAGCTAGTTTTGCCTTAGAAACATTTTAAACCATGAACATACAGATTATCAAATATAAAATGGTTTTAAAACATTTGAAATATCCAACCATGATCTTTAGGCAATATTTCTATGAATTAAACATAAGCTTCCCCCATGATTGGTCTATGATTACTCTATCATGATACTTGTAAATAACCATCTAAATGCCATAAGCATTAGTGGACCATTTGTATCAACCTAACATCTCACCCATTGCTATGTTTTCAATCAAGTTAGCCTATAGTGGGATGTGAGATATACCTAAGGTATTATACTTAACCATAAATTTCATACAATTCTACCAAGTATTACTCAAACATGATCATAAAGCAAACATTATCATGAGTCACACATTATGATCATAATACAAGTATAACAATCAAATCATAAATCATGATCATACATCAAGTATAATATCAAGTACAAATCATGATTTAAACATTATAACCCAAATCATCCGCCATGCTCATAAATCAAATATCTACCACCCACATCATCCTAAGTCAACCATCTATCATGATGTAAGTAAAGTCCACTTATGGTTGACTTTCCTAGGTTTTCCTAACCCTTGAGGATTGACTTGGGAACCCAATACAAATTATTTCCAATGGGGTTCACCAAGTATTCCTTTGGGATCCATTTCCTAGCTACCATTGTAGTTTTAGCTTGACCCCTTGCAATTAAATAATGGTAGGCCTTATCATTCTTGGTTCCCTTATAACCTAGGCCTTTCTTGTTGAAACTTACCCTTTGGTTCCCAATTATCATGTTCAAGGTATTTGAGAAAATAGTAAATTTTTCTAAGGCCTTTGTAAGAAATTCTACCTTTTCTCCTTAACCAACTCCACTAGTCTCTCCTTTAGCCCAAGCAAGGTGGAGGTAACCTCTTTACAAGAATGCACTCCTTCTTACAATAAGATTGAAATAAGAACAAGAATAAGGAGTAGGAATCGTGTGGAGCACTTAGAGAGAACTTAGGAGCATAAACATTAACCTCCCTAAAGCCCACACTGTCTCTTTTTATAGAGAGAGCCAAAATCTTCCCGTTGGGCATGCAACAGTCGACTGCTGCATGTCAGCTGTCAACTACCACTTTTGCAATGGATTTTGACACCGTCTGAATTGCGGTCATCACCGTCCAATGGCCGACTTGGTAGTCGAGTGGTGATCTCAACAGTTCGACTGATCGCCCCGCAGCCGACTGATCAGTCGGCTACAAAGCGTTCTGTGCCCATGCCACATTCAGCAGTCGACTGCCACCTTTGGCAGTGGAATGCTGATCGAGCAATTCAGCCGAACACCAGTCGAACTCAATTCGACTTGGACCAGTTCGACTGCCAATACTTGGCATTTGACTGATGTCGGGTAAACCTCAAATAAATGGCTTGTTTGAACATCCGACAGTCGGGTAAAACCTCAACCTACTCGGTTGAGCATCCGACACTCCCATTCGTTGGGAAAAACCTCAAAATAATGTTTGAGCGTCCGACTTAACCACACATTGGGTAAAACCTCAAACTCTAGTTTGAGCTTCCGATTTGTCGGGTAAAACCTCAACCCACTCGATTGAGCATCTGACACTTGACTTAGCCATTCGGCCAAGTTCACCTATGAGCTACCATTTACAAATCGCTCATTCTTTCATCTTTCTTGAAGTCCCTCGCCGAAGCTCTCTTCGTCCGGCCACATCCCTTGGATGCACTAGGCGCACGACTTTGAAATGTCATCCTTTGCGTCTCACCCTGAAGTCTATTGGTGCAAGGGCACTAGATAATCGAACCTAGGTTTTGATTATGGCAAAGATCCAAAGTTATGGTCATATTGTTATCTCATGAGCTGAATTAAGTGTGCAGGAAATGATTAAGTTAAGCCGAAGGTCAGCGACACCCGAAGAATCCCGAGTCGGGAAACCGTGGTGGTCAGGCGACACCGAGGGAACTTCGTGGGAGTCGAAGAACCCAGGTGGAAGACCGGAAGCAAAGCGATAGGTCATAAAGGACCAGAGATAAGCATGAGTGCGAAGAGAGATGGTAAGGTCGTGTCCTCTATACGGGGATGACCGTAGGCGGTGATCCAACTAAGACTTCCAGTGGAAGGTCTAGGTCGAGATCGGATGGTAAGGAACCGTCATATTTACCATTTTCTGTGCTAACCTCTTACTGTAGGGAAGTGGTCAGGGTGGTAGTCCATCTTTGGTCATTGGGCGCATCTTGATGCACATCGGGCCGATCGATGGAAGGCATCACCGATCGATGGCAACGAATCAACCTTTTGTGCTTGGTCAAAATGGATAATGTTTGACGCGTCCACTTCACAATAAGATAAGGTGCCTTCTTGTGATCAGTTCCAAATGTTTAGGATTTCTATCAAGACTTATTCTAAGGCAAAAATCTATAAAAGGAGGGGAGGACTCCAACCCAAATATCATCATCTTGATCTCAAAGCTCATAACACACCGATGCAACGCCAAGTTCGAATTTCTCGGTAGCAAGTATTATTTTTATTTCTTGTATTCATTGTTTTAATCGTAATGAGGTGAGGTAGGCTTGTTGCCTCATCTCGTGCTGTGATCGTTGTCTCCTATCTCCAACGAGGAGGAGACTCTATAGTGGATTGCCCCTTCGTACGCTGTCAAGGATCGCGGGGCCTTGGATTAGTAGCCGGTGGGCTGTGAACCAAGTAAAAATAAATTGTGTTATTTATTTTTCCGCTGTGCTTGCTCTCATCGAACGAACGAAAGAAAGTTTTACTACGCTCTATTCACCCCCCCTCTTGCGACACTTCTCGATCTAACAAAGTTTGCTTCCTTGGCTTCAGTCCAATGCCCCTCCTCCAGCAATCCCTCGGATGCACCAAGCGCACAACTTCTGCAATGTCATCCTTCACCGACTCAAAGACCCGAGCCATGAGATGGTGAACCCACCAATGTTTTCGTCAAGCCAACACATGTGTGAATTACTAAGTCCTACACGACTTCAACGCACATATCAAATCACATAAACATCGTAACTTAAACCTTTGCCACACACATCAAAACCTTAAACCATACTTGGGTTGATTGCCCTAACAATATCGGCTACGCATAGTAAATAGAAGACCAAAACAAATAGCTATCGATCTAAACAATCACAAATTGCAAATATGAAATCAAGAACATACATATATTTGAAATAGCATGTTCTACGCATACAAACTATTCTCTAATCCTAGAATTGGAGAATCTACTCCATAAATACGAGAAGAGTAACACAAAGTATAATTGAATTCATAGATACAATGCAAATTATGTAAGGAAAGCGAATTACAATGACCTTTGGTTCTACTCCCCAACGTTGAAGCACAGAATTTGTTCCTCGAGCAGCCTCCTTCCTCCCCGTTGTGAGTTTCCGATGCTTTTTAGGGCACCGGTGTGCCGTCCTGACCGTCAGGCCTCCCCCTAGAGTTTGGGCGTAGCTTTCCTTATATAGATATGAGGTTGGATTTTCTCAAAACCATAAAAAAACCTAATCTCGTCGAAATCGTGCCAGCGCCACACGATCGTGTGGATTCACATGGTCAGGCCGTGTGTGGTGCTGGTGTGTGCTCTGGGGCTGGTCATGTGGATTCACAGGGCCAGGTCATGTGTCCTTCTATTCCAGCTGCCAAATGTCTTTCTTTTGCTCTAAAAGTATGTCATTTTCCTCGTAGAATGTTGTCCTGAACACAAAAGTACAAAGAGGATATCTCCGAACTAGAAAATAGGAAATGCATGCAAAACAAAGTACGATATGCATGAAACAAGTATAAAATGCAGCGAGATGTGAGCGAAAACTACTCCTAAAACCCTATATATTTTGTTCACATCAATTCCCCCAGACTTAAGTCTTTTCTTGTCCTCAAGCAAACCTTAGTGCCATAAAATTTTAAAAAGGTATTGTTGTCATGCCCTGAGAGTATGCCGAGCCGAAAATAATCGGACAACATCTCCCCTGTACGTGATACAATTCCCTGATATACATAAAGCCTTTCGGCCACAATCACATAACAAATATATGGACATAACCCATAAGATACAACGGAAGATACTGACCAATAATAAAGATACAAATGACTCAACTATGCACTCCGGAGTGATTTTAACACAACAAAATCCATAATAAAGACCACAATAAAGGTTGAATACATACAACACATCCGTAACCACAAATACGGAAATGATATAAGAGGAAATACAAAAACAACAATCCACAAGAATACAACAATATGGAATAAATATCCAACCCTTCGGCATGAGATGCGGTCAGCTGGCGGAGATCCGAACATCCAAGGAATCTTCTACTTGTTACCTGGGCGATAGGAAACCCAGGGTCTGGAGTGGTGAGTATAAACTCAAGGGCAATATATAGAAAGTGCATGAACAACATATAGGGATATAGAGATCCACAAGTATACATGTGAAGATCTACAGGTATACAAGAAATGTCCAACAGATATACAGTCATAACTGTGATGACAACTAACCACCAGAATAGTCATACTCAATGCATATACTAAACTGATCAACTGAACATGAAGTAATGTACTGATGTACCTGACGGTCTGCAACATCATAAGCTATATCATCTTGAACAGGTATATAACAACATAACCCATATGACGTACATGGTCAAACTCATACCTGACCAACACTCAAACATATGAACAGTATGTAATCACATGTAATAAAATCCCGGTCCATACCACACTATGACATAATGCTAATCAAATGCATACGACAGTCTGGACAAACACATATATCATGCTCATCACACAACAGTATATAATATGCAAATGACATGTATCATGATGTACAAACATATGCAACAATCATAGCTCAATCATATGCAGCATCTCACTAGCATATGTAAAACATATATCGAATACATGCATACATATATATAAACAATGCAAATGCATGGCCGTGTCTGTGGACCCATCCAACCACGACCCCAGTATGGCCTGGGTGGCATGACATGACAACTATCCCGACTCCAGCCGCCACCACTCTCGAGTGGCCGAGTTGGGTAGTATGACTGGTAGCTAGCCGCCATAGAGCTATATGCTATGCTAGGAGTCCCTGCTGCAAGCGACTCTAGCTACCACTACCCATGAGTGAGTGCCGACGAGTGCATGCCACACCTCTACCATCGCCTATAGTGTTGGCAAACATCCAATGCTCAACCGTTAAACCTGCTACCACTACCCCAAGTGACCGGGGAGGTAGGATGACTGGCGACCCGTCTCAACCACAAGGGAGACCTAGTCAACAACATACATGCAATGAAATAATGCATAGCTCCACATATGTATCCCCGCAACACTCTCTATCCCACGGGGAGTCTTGGTCAACCAAAAGTCAACTATGTAAGGACTACTAATCCACAAGACTCTCTCTCTATCATACAAAGAGTCATACACATCTGACAGTCAACCATGCTAAGACCACCAGTCCATAGCGAGATACTATCGACCGTCCATATAACCATACACAGGCTCACGATCCATAATGGATATACAATCACACTAGGACCTCCAGTCTCTAGCCACATATTGACAACCACATACATATCTATGTACATATGACTAGATCCACCATAGATGCACAACTAATATGTATACGATACAACAATTGACTCCATAATCTGATCCATCACCTAACCCTAGTGATGTGACCCGGTAACCCAATCTGAGTTCACAATGGTAACCCTAATCACATGTACTTAACTGAACATCTATCAACTAACACACAATAGGGTTTCTAATTCATGTCCATGATAAATGAACGATGAACTAATAACAATATCTCAAAGGTCAAGGCTAAGTACAAGCACATGATAAAATAAGAGTGGAGTCAAGGTAAAAGAATTCAGTATAATCCAAATTCATGTACCAGATTCAGATCAAAACTACCTGACCAGGGTAGATATTACCCACCTGATATGTGAAACACCAACTGTCTTCACGTCCGAGAATCTATCTTGAATCAAGATCCTGAAATCAACATCCTTGATTAACTTCACCGGTACAACTTCTTGCCCCAATTCTAAGTATCTAATATGTATCAAACCATCACATTAAGGCAAGACCAATTCCAATCGACAATCACAAGATACCATAGCTATCATAAGATCATTACCCGAACCATTTATCCACTTAACTTAATTAACCATCCATATCAATTCAAATATGAAATCTCAACCAATATAACATCTTCTTCCAATGTGAAGCATAGAAATATGACAGAATCATAAATCAATACAGATCTTACCACAATCTGCTCTCGAGTTCACAGCTGCCCGTCACCACAAAGATCTAGATCTGAATCCATGGTAAGAGCTTCTTGATCCAAATTCCCCTCACCGATTCACTGGCCAGTTTCTCGATCTACAAACAGAAATCCAAAACACACTTCAACAGATTACTAAATCCTCACAACCATCACAAAAGATTGAACCAGGAAACAACCAGCTGATACCTCCCACAACGCCTCTGTTCTGATGTAGACACTGTTGGTGCAGTAGGCACCTAAGTCGAACCTGAATTTTGATTATAGCAAACGATACAAAGTTAAGCTCATGTTGTTTGAGAAAATTGCTATAGTGAGTGAAGGCTAACGCGGAGGAAGCCGCGGTGGTGGGCGACACTCAAGTGATTTCGTAGGGAGCCAAGGAATTGAGTGGAAGGCCGAAGCAAAGCAACATGTAAGTATCGAGGTAAGCTCGTGTGTGCGAGTGTAAGTAAGGTCGTATCCTCGTTACGAGGAAAGACTTAAGCGTAGATCCGACCCAAGACATCTCATAGGTGGTCTAGGTCGAGATCGGACGATCGACGACCGTCGAAATAATGTTTTCTTTAAGCTAACATTGCCTTGTAGCCATCATCGATCATTGCCAACTCAAGGACTCATCGCTGCCCATCAATCGAGTGATTACGGCTAGCACTGTGATGGTGCCGCGAATGATCGTGATGGCCATCGATCATCGGCCAAAGGATCAGCCTCGAGGAGTCAAGGTTTATCACCAAGTTTCAAGGGGAGTTGTGCTCAAATTTGATTGGCTAGGGTTCCTCTCGAAAAGGGGCTCAAAGGCTATAAAAGGAGGACCAAGCCTAGGGTTTCATCAACAATTCTAAGTGCTAAAAAGCCTCCATTACGTTGCAACTCTCCGACGACTCTGCAACAACAAAGTGTTGCCAACAACCCTAGCTTAAAGTTTCTTTTGTTTAGTTGTTGGTATAATCTTAATTTGTTATTGCTTTCAATATTGCAATTCTTTTCAATCGAGGTTTTTCGTTGCATTTTACTTTAATAGAAGAGAGGGTTTGTCTCTCTATCTTTTTGCTTCGAAGGCTTTTGTAATCGTAAAACTCCTACCTCCAACGAGGAGGAGTGTTTTAGTGAATTGTCCTCCGTACACGGTCTAGGACCATTAGGGCCTTGGAGTAGTAGCTGAAGGCTACGAACCAAGTAAAAAAACTATTTGTCTCATTTAGGTTTTATTTACATTTCCGCTGCGTTTAATTGTCCATCGAACGTTTTAAAAGAAAAGTTTTTATCGCTATTCACCCCCCTCTAGCGATCCGCTTCGATCCAACAATTGGTATCAGAGCCGGGGGTTGCTAAGATTTGGTGAAACCACCAATCTAGCCATTTTTACAGATTTATTGTTCTTTTAATTCTGTTTATTTCTATTTATTTCACTTTGTTAAGTTTTCTCCCGCACTACTAATCCAAGACGCGAGTCTTGGTACTCTTCTTTGTGTTTTTGTCGTTGCTAGTTTCTTCGTCTTCGTCTCCTTGTGTCTTTTGTTCTAATGGCCCATCTCGAGGGTTTTAGCACCGTCCGACCTCCGTTTTACAATGGAGATGACTTCCGTTATTGGAAGGGTCGGATGGAATGCTTTCTCAAAACCCAAATCGAGATGTGGATCATAATCCAAACGGGTTTCACACTTCCGACTAATGAAGTGGGTGACTCCTTGGATTATGATCAATGGACCATTGCGACAAAACGACAAGTCGAAGCCGACGCCAAGGCAACACAAATCCTCCAATGCGGCCTATCCAAGGAGGAGCTAAATCGCGTCGGCCCCTTCATAAGTGCAAAGGATCATTGGACAAAACTAATCGAGTTACACGAAGGATCGGATCAAGCTAAGGTTTGCAAACGCGATTTGTTGTTCAATAAATTGTACACACTAAAAATGCAGGAACATGAGTCCGCGACGCAACTCCACGCCCGTGTCCAAGACATAGTCAACAACCTACACGTAATCGGGCAAAAGGTCGAAAACCGCGACCTTATAAGGTATGTTCTAAACTCATTTCCGAGGACTACCTTGTGGGCATCCATGGTCGATGCCTACAAGGTCTCCAAGGATCTTTCTAAAATTAGGTTAGATGAACTCTTTTCCGATTTCGAATTACATGAGCACCCAACTCAAACCCGAGAGGGGTATAGCCTTGTTTGCGTGTTCAAAGAAGAAAATCGCAAGCAAGCCACCACTAACCGAGGAGGAAGACGAGTCCAAGAAGAAGTTATTTGAGAACTAATGAACCTAGCTCGAAGGATAGCCAAGGGACGAAAGCGAACCACGACTCGACCCAACCAAGGTAAGCCTAAAAGTTCTAATATTAGGTGTTATGAGTGTAACAGGTTTGGACATATCAAGTCCGAGTGCCCCAAGCTCAACCACCGAGCACCTAAGCACAAGAAGGCCCTCAACGCGACATGGGAAGAAGCGTCATCCGAAGAAGACGAAGACCACGTCTTCATGGCAAAATCGATTGAGTCAGACACGGAGACCGAACCTAAACTTGAGTCAGAACCAGAGGATGACTCGGACTACGAAACTATCTTCAAGTCAAGCCACGGATACGCATCCGGTTCAAAAGATACCCTTAAAGTAAGTCAAACTTTATTTAATACTTTACAAAATATGGTTAGGTTTTTGTCTAGGAAATTAGTTATATCCGAGTCCAAGGTCGAGACCCTGGTTGAGGAGGTCAAACTCCTTAAACACAAGGTCTCCCTAACCTCTTCGACTAGTCGAGTTCAAGAGAAGGACTCAACTCGGGTTGAAAAACTCGAAGTTGAGAACTCACTCTTGAAAAGTCAAGTCGAAGATCTTAGGAGCACGTTGGAAAGGTTCACTTCGGGATCCAAAGGACTTGACCTCCTACTTGGATCTCAAAGGGCTGTGTACAACAAGGCTGGACTAGGGTTTAACTCAAACACGACTAATAGGTCGTATATGTCGATTGTAAGTCGACATAGGAAACATGTCCAAGCATGGGTCCCTAAGAACCTTTTGATTTCAACTCTAGGATCCAACCCGTACTGGATTCCCAAGGACCAAATCAACTATGTGGATAAACCGAACCGATTCAACCGTCTAGGGGGAGCCAGTACAAAACATGTTTGTGCTTTAACTTAGAAATTGCATGTTTTAACTTAGAAAGTTTGTGCTTTAACTTAGAAATTGCATGCTTTAACTTAGAAAGTTTGTGCTTTAAAACTTGTGAACTCACTTAGAACATGAACATAACCAACTAAAATTCTTCAAAAATATTGAGCCTCGGGGAGACTCTTTTCAAAAAATATAACCAACTAAAATTCTTCGAAAAGACTGAGCCTCGGGGAGCCTCTTTTCAAAAATAACCAGTTAGACTAGGAAATAATCTTAGGTGAGTCAAGTCATCATTTTCTTGAACATGGCTTTGTCTAAGGAAGTGGTCGATGATCCGATAAAAGAAGGCCCCTGTGCCTCGCCATGACCTGGAAGCCATGATCATGAAAAGGTAAACTTGACAAGCCTAGGGTCAAATCCAAATCTAACATAAAATTACTTGAACCTAAATCCACTTAATCAACTTAATTGGAAGTCATCTCACAAAAACCACATAAGTATAACATGCTTGATCATATAGACACAGGTGAGATGACCTAGGTTTAACAACTTACAACCAATTCTTTTTTAAAAAAAAAAATTATCTAACATCCAATCCAACCACCTTGTGTGTAGGATCAATGGATGTTGGATAGCGGTTGCTCCTGACACATGACCGGGTATCAACTCAAATTCACGAAGCTTCGATTCAAACGACAAGGATCGGTAGCCTTTGGGAATAATGACAAGCTCAAAATCATCGGATCAGGTGATATCGAGCTTAACTCGAATTTTGTTATTAAAAATGTATTACTTGTAGAGAATTTTGAATATAACCTGCTTAGCGTAAGCCAATTATGTGACAATAACTATAAGGTCGTATTTTTAGAAAATGAATGTGTAATTAAAACAAATAAAACAGCTAAAACAATACTCAAAGGAACTAGGACAAATAACATTTATACAATTAACTTAATCAATTCCTCAGCCAAATGTCTTATGACACAGGAAGAGGAATCATGGTTGTGGCACCGACGACTCGGTCACTCGCACCCAAGACTCGTCCACAAGATGAGTCAAAGTGGCTTAGTCAGAGGCTTACCCAACCTCAACAACTTGGTTAATAAAATCTGTAATGCTTGTCAACAAGGAAAACAAACTAGGACACAACACAAGTTAACTAACCAAGAACGAATCTCAAGTATACTTGAGCTCCTGCATATGGATCTATTCGATTCACATGGAGCCAAGTCACTCAATAGAAGTCAATATTGGTTAGTCATAATTGACGACTACTCCAGGTTTACCTGGGTTAGGTTCATCAAACATAAAAATGATACCCTAGATCAATTAATCAATCTATTCAAATTAATCGAGAATCAAAAAGACCTTAAGGTTAAAAGACTTAGAAGCGATCATGGTGGTGAATTCGAAAATCAAAGGTTCACCGACTTCTGTAACCTAAACGGATACCACCATGAATTCTCTTGCCCTAGGACCCCTCAGCAAAATGGCCTAGTGGAGCGGAAAAACCGAACTCTACAAGAAGCCGCTAGGACCATGTTGAACGAATACGACCTACCCGATAGGTTTTGGGCAGAAGCCGTGAGTACGACATGCTATGTCCAAAATAGGATCCTTATGGTAAAAAGGCACCTTAAGACCTCATACGAGATCTATCACGATAAAATACCTAACATCAAGTACTTTAGGGTATTTGGGTGTAAGGTACATATCCTAAACACTAAGGATTACCTAGGGAAATTTACATCCAAAACCACGACCGGAATCTTTCTAGGATACTCGACTACAAGTCGAGCTTATAGAGTATATAACCACGACACCCTTAGAGTCGAGGAGACTATCAATGTAGTATTTGATGAAGTACCCGAACTTACAAAACCCTTAATGACACCAAGTGTTGAGCCCACTGATACCAAACTCGTCTCCGACCCTGAGATCGAGTCTAATCCACATCAACCAACTCCTCTTGTCGACCAAGTGACAAGTGATCCGAGTCAAACTAGTGTTCAACCAAGTCACCCCATTGATCAAGCATTAGGTGACACAAACCCAACCCAATCTAGGATTCAAACTAACCACCCTATCGATCAAGTGATAGGAGATCCTAATCTAGGAGTTCGAACTAGAGCATCCTATAGGAACCTTAGTCAAATTTCCTTAATTTAAAAGATAGAACCCAAATCAATTGAACAAGCTCTTCTTGATCATGATTGGATTATTGCAATGCAAGAAGAGCTAGCTCAATTTACTAGGAATGAAGTGTGGGAATTAGTACTACCACCTAAAGACAAAACGATAATTGGAACAAGGTGGGTGTTTCGAAATAAGCTTGATGATAAAGGTGAAGTAGTTAGAAACAAGGCTAGGTTAGTCGCCAAAGGGTTTAGTCAAGTCGAAGGCTTAGATTATGACGAAACATATGCCCCAGTAGCTAGACTCGAATCCATTTGAATGTTGCTAGCTTATGCAGCACATCGAGGATTTAAGCTGTTTCAAATGGATGTTAAGTCGGCATTCCTAAATGGATACATTAAAGAAGAAGTTTATGTTAGCCAACCCCCCGGATTCGAAAATCTAGATAAACCCGACCATGTTCTAAAACATAAGAAAGCTCTCTATGGACTTAAACAAGCTCCTCGAGCTTGGTACGAGAGACTTTCAATCCATCTTAAGTCAAAAGGGTTTAACCAAGGCTTAGTTGACCCAACTCTCTTCGTAAAAACCTTAGGTAAAGAAATATTCATAGCTCAAATTTACGTAGATGATATAATTTTTGGGACCTCTAACTCAGCCTTACTAAACGAGTTCATTTCACTCATGGAAAGTGAGTTCGAAATGAACTTGGTAGGCGAGTTAAGTTTCTTTTTAGGTCTACAAATTAAACAAACTAAGGATGGTATATACCTATATCAACAAAAATACACTAAGGAGTTAATTAAAAGATTTGGAATGCAAGACGCTAAGATAATAAACACCCCAATGGCGATTAATGTTAACATAGGAGAAGACCTAGAAAGTAAGTCCATTGACTTAAAGTACTATAGGAGCGCGATAGGAAGTCTCCTATACTTAACTGCGAGTCGACCCGACATCCTATTCAAGAAGTAGTATGCGCCAGGTTTCAAACCTGTGCTAAGGAGTCTCACCTAACCCTAGTTAAGCATATCCTTAGATATCTTAAGGGTACACTTAACGTTGGTATTTGGTACCCTAGATCTACGGAGTTCGAACTAATCGGCTACTCCGATTCGGATTATGCCGGTAGTAAACTCGATAGAAAGAGCACGAGTGGTTGTTGTCAACTACTCGGCTCGAGTCTAGTAAGTTGGTGCAGTAGGAAGCAACATTGTGTTGCCTTATCTACCACCGAAGCCGAATACGTTGCGATGGGTGAGAGTGTAACTCAGCTTCTTTGGATGAAGCACACTCTCCGAGACTTTAGGTTGGACTTCACCAAAACTAAAATTTTTGTAGACAACATAAGTTCGATAAATCTAACTAAGAACCCTATATGCCATTCAAGGACAAAGCATATAGAGGTAAAACACCATTTCATTTGAGAACATGTAGCCAACGACTCCATACACCTCGAATATGTTGACTCGAAGTCTAACCTAGTAGACCTGTTTACTAAACTACTACCAGAAGCCGAATTTAGTCTCTTGAGACGAAAATTGGGCATGTGCGTAGTAGAATAGGAACTTGCAAATTATATTTTCTTACTACTATTTCTTAATTTTCATGGAACTAGCATAGGACATACCTTAGATATCATGCACCTATAGATTTAAGGAACCAGTACATCTCACAACACATAGGACTAATGTGTTTGTGTACTTAGCCATGTAGATGGGCGTGAGATGTTAGGACCCTACTCCTGGTTCCAGATGTAGAGCTAGTGCATCGCTATGAACCACGGAGTATAATCATACATACTAACCGACTCTGACCAGGTCTGGTTGATCTTTCATATCAATCAAGCCAAATATGAGTCGAACATTTTATAGATGAACATATTTTCAGTATATTATTTTCAAAATAATGTGGAACATTCTTGGACTTTAAAAGTAAAAAAAAAATTTCACACACACTCTCACTCTTTTCGATGTATGGCAAAAGGGGGAGAAAAAGGCTAAAGTTAAGGGATCAATATTTTTTCTTGCCAAGACTTACAAACTTTAGTTAACTTGTTAACAGAAAGTAATTTACTTAAACTTTAAGTTAACTTGATAACAAAATGGAAATAAAGGCCAAGGTTAAGAAATCAATTTTTTGATTTCTTAACTTAAAACTAATTTTAAATACTATGGCCGATATTAAGTAATTTCGGTTACTTAATTCTTTTTTTTAGTAGCAAACGTCAAGGGGGAGAGTTAAAACTCTTTCTCAAGTACTCACCCTCGGTCAAGGGGGAGGATTCCTCAAGGGGGAGCACTTGAAAAAGAGTTTTTATACTCCTGTTCATTCATGCTCTTAACACTCCTGCTCATTCATGCATATCTTTTCTTAATGTACTTAACTTTGTATGTGGGTTTGCCATAAATCAAAAAGGGGGAAATTGTTGGTGCAGTAGGCACCTAAGTCGAACCTGAATTTTGATTATAGCAAATGATACAAAGTTAAGCTCATGTTGTTATCTCACGAGCTGAATCGAGTGTGCAGAAAATTGCTATAGCTGGAGCTGAAGGCTAGCGACACCCGGAGGAAGCCGCGGTGGTCGGGCGACACTCAAGTGACTTCGGAGGGAGCCGAAGGAATTGAGTGGAAGGCCGGAAGCAAAAGCAACACGTAAGTATCGAGGTAAGCTCGTGTGTGCGAGTGTAAGTAAGGTCGTATCCTCATTACGGGGAAAGACTTAAGCGTAGATCCAACCCAAGACATCTCATAGGTGGTCTAGGTCGAGATCGGACGGTCGACGACCGTCGAAATAATGTTTTCTTTAAGCTAACATTGCCTTGCAGCCAGCATCAGTCGACTGCCAACCTGAAGGACTCGACTGCCATCCATCAGTCGAGTGACTACGGCTAGCACTCGATCGATGTCGCCAAAGAATGACCGGTGATGGCCATCGCATTCCGGTCAAAGGATCAGCCTCGAGGAGTCAAGGTTTATCACCAAGTTTCAAGGGGAGTTGTGCTCAAATTTGATTGGCTAGGGTTCCTCTCGAAAAGGGGCTCAAAGGCTATAAAAGGAGGGTCAAACCTAGGGTTTCATCAACAATTCTAAGTGCTAAAAAGCCTCTGTTACGCTGCAACTCTCCGACGACTCTACAACAACGAAGTGCTGCCAACAACCCTAGCTTAAAGTTTCTTTTGTTTAGTTGTTGGTATAATCTTAATTTGTTATTGCTTTCAATATTGCAATTCTTTTCAATCGAGGTTTTTCGTTGCATTTTACTTTAATAGAAGAGAGGGTTTGTCTCTCTATCTTTTTGCTTCGAAGGCTTTTGTAATCGTAAAACTCCTACCTCCAACGAGGAGGAGTGTTTTAGTGAATTGCCCTCCGTACACGGTCTAGGACCGTTAGGGCCTTGGAGTAGTAGCCGAACGCTACGAACCAAGTAAAAAAACTATTTGTCTCATTTAGGTTTTATTTACATTTCCGCTGCGTTTAATTGTCCATCGAACGTTTTAAAAGAAAAGTTTTTATCGCTATTCACCCCCCCCCCCCTCTAGCGATCCGCTTCGATCCAACAGACACGACCATCGTCAAGATCCAAAATAGCAGCTCGTGATCAAATGTAAATGAAGACACAATCAACCGATGAGAGTCCAATAATCGATCTGAGCTGTACTCCCACAGTGGTGGCTAAAGGTGAAGACGGCGATGACCTGAGCTCGTGCGACGGTGAAGACCTGAGCTCGAGCGACAACGCGACTGTACATGGGGAATAGAAGAACCAACTGAACAACTCACCGGTGAGGCTGACGGTAGTTCTCCTCTCGGCACGACGATAGCCATTTCGTGGATAAAGAACGATGGCAGATCTAACTCACGATGGTCAACCGTCGATGGTCTTCCGCTCGGGGCAACCTCCAGTGACCTCTGATGACCAGGTGGCGGTAGCGAGGCCATCACTTGCGACGAAGAAGGCGACGATCGGGAAAGGGCATCACAGCGGAGAAAGAATCGGTGATTACCCAAACCAAACAAATCCTTTCCGAATTCTAGATAATCTTCTGACACAGTCCACCAAACTAGCCCCCACTTCTATCTAGGTACGTAACCCTTCTGGTCACTAATATTCCACCTTTACTTGTTGGCACACCCAACATCGAACTGCAAAATCAACCATGTCCCACATGTCATTCCACTCCGAAGAACATCTCAAACTTGCTATTTTCAGATACACTCCGAATACATCACCAATCTTGAATGAAGAGTCTCCTGGAACAACTCTTCCTAAATCGAATGCAACTCTGTAACCCACTATTCTCTTCGGAGATGAAGAATTCCTTTCTCACAAGAGAAATTAATCTAATGTCCAAAATTCACTCTGTCACACAGAACTAGAAGTAACTGGAATACTATAATGACCAATCTCGCTAGTTTCTCAACTATCATACACATAATATACGTCTCATTCAACTGCATCGGGATCGCTCCTAATCTCTGAAATGATGCATCTGCGTATAATACCCTTCCATCCATATCAGACAGATTAACTAACACTGACACAAAAGTCCGCCACCATCTAGGCCTTGAAATCTAGCTTCAAAACTTCTGACCAAGTGATTTCCATCACCTTCTTGGTCCAACAGATCAGCCGCGTAGGAATGCTAGAGCATCCTATCCAAACGTATCGTCTAAAAAGACAACCACGCACTGGTCCAATCACTTCATGAACGACTAAATCGTTAATAAGTCTAACAACATTATCAACATCTCCTAAAATTCTTACCAAGTATGAAATGTCATCTTCTACACACTTGCATCCTTTTTACTCTAAGCTGATGATAGCTCAACCATCACACCGACAATGATAATTGTATGACACTAAGTCACTACAATTTCAACACACCCATCATAAATCAACCCTAGAGTATACACAGGTGTCCTTTAACTGATCTAAATAGATCATCTATTCACAACGACTGATATTCATCCTCAACCACTACTACATTCCATCATCGATAATCGATGTATAACCCCAAAAGGTCCATCCCTTTTTTAACCAAGAGTTCCAGATCTTCTCTAGAAGAACCACTAGGACAGATAAATCTCCCATCCAATACCTCATATAATCGCAACTTACGTTCTTCTAATTTTCACAGTGTTTAGCAACACTGATACCAATAAAATCATCTCCCAGTATGAGGCCTTCAATATCGGAACTATTTCCAAAATCACTCCAATCGCTTACTCCACTTGCCCATGCAGTGGCAAGCCCGGGAGTTCATCCGAAACTATATTCGAATACTCTCAAATTATATGCACATTCGAGATACATAGTATACTGTCATTTCAACAATTTAACTATTCATAAGGATATGTCTATAGTAGAGGTATGTCTAGTAAAGGCTAAGGGTATCCCTTGACTTCATAGTTGTTGATCAACATCTCACCAGACGGTAGAGAAAAATCACTAACCCACAAATCAATATTACCCCTCCTATCCTATATAAGAACATTCTAGACAAAGATACCTGTAAACTACCAGTATCTCTAGATATATCAGCAAATAGAGTAACCTAGAGTAATACCCAAAATGGCTGATCCTTCGGTTCGCTATGACTCCTCTACTCGAATAATCATGTAACTCGTCCAACTTCTGCTCTTGGCGACTGAGCTCATGTAGATGCAAAAGACTACCATGGAGGAACTGAAGCCAACTGCTGAACTGAGATGCAATACCCAAAATTACTGCAATGGATATGGTAAACACTGTTGTATGAGTAAAGAGTAAGTACTGAATAGCTGCCAACATCGTAGCACGCTCCAACTCTGCGAAAGGTATAGCTGCGTCTGGAGAGGTAACAGTTGTTGTCTAGACGTCTGAGTCTTCTGAGATGTCTTCTGCTGATACTGCTGAGTAAATTGCTTCTCCCGAATGGAAGTATCAAAGAGCTCCAACTATATCTAATGTAGTAGATCGCTGTTGATGTGATAACCCAATCTCCTGTGATGATATCGACTTTTGAGATTGTGGGTCGTCCTCTCGAAAGCATCTTCCACAAAGTACATACTCCCCTCGTAGATACTGGTTGCTTATAGTAGAAGCAGATAAAATAATCCATCGGATAATCTGACTCTGCGTGTCGTCATGACCCGCACTATATGCACATAATCCTTTCGAAGTCTTTCTTCTGAGTTCACTGATAAACATGAGAAGATGCTGTCGATCTGCAATCGATCTTTTATGGTTGGAAAACTCTCCAATAGTAGCTCATGACTCATGACTCCAATCTCGCTATTTTTATCCAATATTTGGAGACTTCGGATTCCAATAATTTGACTTGCAACGTCTGCTTATCAAATCTCCAACTCTTAAAACACTTGCTACGGAGTCATTTCTATACACATGACTTGGTCTAAGGACTTCCGATAGGATCTAGTAGAAGATCCAAACATCCTGATCAAAATATCAGCCAATAAACTGTGGGTGGCCAAAACCAGCCCAATCACATTCTTGAGCTATTAAATGGTCGTAACCTTCGCAAGTCTAACGACTTTGCATGGTACCTTCATTACCAAACGATCACCCAACCTAAAACTCAAAAATTCCCTGACAATGAGCCAAAGAAGATGATGGGGGGAAATACTCTCTCACAACATCACTACACCGTAACCAAGTGATGTGTTATTTCCTATATCTTCCATCAAATACCGGATTGATTCCGATAATGGTATGCAACTAACACTACTTTCTTTATATAACACAAGTTAAGTACTCAAAAGTACCTTCAAAGTTATACAACCTAGCACGACAATCTCAGGGGTCAAAATTCCCTATGATACACCGCAAATTAGTCCTCTACTATTTGCATCAGCAATAGTATACTCGCTTGTCCATTACCCCACAGGTAATGATCTTACTAGCACAGTTAGTGAAGATCCCTAAGACTGTAATCTTTGATCTCCACAAGAAAATGTGACTACTAACCCTTGCTTTTCGACTCGGTATCAGTCGGCTCTCAAAGGTAATTCACCCTTTTCGATAGCAGGTCTAAGACACACAAACTCCACAAGTCGTTTCCATGGTCAACTCAAACCATGGTTACGAATATTGACTAACACACTACAAGTCATCCCTATTATAAGCAACTAAATGCATAGTCAATAGAAGGATATGTTATAATAACTAACATACCTTAAACCTTGTAGCTCGGAGATATCCACATTAGCCAGATCCCAGAACTTACGAAACCAAAACTAAGTAAAACAAAACTCGATGTCCGAACGAAATAAAATCAGGAAGTGGACTTCGCAACCTAGAGCTCTGATACCAATAAAATTGTCACGCCCCGAGAGTATGTCGAGCCTAAAATAATCGGACAACATCTCCCCTGTACGTGATACAATTCCCTGATATACATAAAGCCTTTAGGCCACAATCACATAAAAAATATATGGACATAACCCATAAAACACAGCGGAAGATATTGACCAATAATAAAGATACAAACGACTCAACTATGCACTCCAGAGTGACTTTGACACAACAAAATCCATAATAATGACCACACCAAAGGTCGAATACATACAAGACATCCGTAACCACAAATACGGAAATGATATAAGAGGAAATCCCAAAATAACAATCCACAAGAATATAACAATACGGAATAAATATCCAACCCTTCGAAGTGAGATGGGGTCAACTGGCGGAGCTCCGAACATCCAAGGAATCTTTTACCTGTTACCTGGGTGATAGGCAACCCAGGGTCCGGAGTGGTGAGTATAAACTCAGGGGTAATATATAGAAAGTGAATGAACAACATATAGGGATATAGAGATCCACAAATATACATGTGAAGATCTACAGGTATACAAGAAATGTCCAACAGATATACAGTCATAACTGTGATGACAACTAACCACCAGAATAGTCATACTCAATGCATATACTAAACTGATTAACTGAATATGAAGTAATGTACTAACGTACCTGACGATCTGCACCACCATAAGTTATATCAACCTGAACAGGTATATAATAACATAACCCATATGATGTACATGGTCAAACCCATACCTGACCAATACTCAGACATATGAACATTATGTAATCACATGTAATAACATCCTGGTCCATACCACACTATGACATAATGCTAATCAAATGCATACAATAGTCTGGACCAACACATATATCATGCTCAACACACATTAGTATATAATATGCAAATGCCATGTATCATAATGTACAAACATATGCAACAATCATAGCTCAATCAAATGCAGCATCTCACAGGCATATGTAAAACATATATCAAATACATGCATACATATATATCAACAATGCATATGCATGGCTATGTCTGCGGACCCATCCAACCACGACCCCAGTATGGCCTGGGTGGCACGACATGACAACTATCCCGACTCCAATCACCACCACTCTCGAGTGGCCGAGTTGGGTAGTATGACTGGTAGCTAGCCGCCATAGAGCTATATGCTACCCTAGGGGTCCCTACAGCAAGCGACTCTAGCTACCACTACCGATGAGTGGTCGAGTTTTGCCTGACAGACAAGAATGCCACTCCGGCTACCACTGTCTATAGTGGTCGAGCACGGCACATCCAATGCCCTTCCCTCAACCCTGCTACCACTATCCCGAGTGGCCTAGGAGGCAGGATGACTGACGACCCATCTCAACCTCAAGGGAGACCCAGTCAACAGCATGCATGCAATGTAATGATGCATAGCTCCACATATGTATCCCCGCAACACTCCCTATCCCACGGGGAGTCCTGGTCAACCAAAAGTCAACTATGCAAGGACTACTAATCCACAAGACTCTCTCTCTATCACACAAAGAGTCATACACATCTGACAGTCAACCACGCTAAGACCTCCAGTCTGTAGCGAGATACTATCGACCGTCCATATAACCATACACAAGCTCATGATCCATAATGGATATACAGTCACGCTAGGACCTCCAGTCCCTAGCCACATACTGACAACCACATACTTATCTATGCACAAATGACTAGATCAACCATAGATGCACAACTAATATGTATACGAAACAACAATTGACTCTATAATCTGATCCATCACCTAACCCTAGTGATGTGACCCGGTAACCCAATCTGAGTTCACAATGGTAACCCTAATCACATGTACTTAACTGAACATCTATCAACTAACACACAATAGGGTTTGTAATTCATATCCATGATAAATGAACGATGAACTAATAGCAATATCTCAAAGGTCAAGGCTAAGTACAAGCACATGATAAAATAAGAGTGGAGTCAAGGTAAAAGAATTCAGTATAATCCAAATTCATGCACCAAATTCAGATCAAAACTACCTGACCAGGGTAGATATTACCCACCTGATATGTGAAACACCAGCTATCTTCACGTCCGAGAATCTATCTTGAATCAAGATCCTGAAATCAACATCCTTGATTAACTTCACCGGTACAACTTCTTGCCCCAATTCTGAGTATCTAATTTGTATCAAACCACCACATTAAGGCAAGACAAATTCCAATCGACAATCACAAGATACCACAACTATCATAAGATCATTACCCGATCCATTTATCCACTTAACTTAATTAACCATCCATATCAATTCAAATACGGAATCTAAACCAATATAACTAGAAATGACATGTAATCATAAATCAAAACAGATCTTACCTCAATCTACTCACGAGTTCACAGCTGCCCGTCACCACAAATATCTAGCTCTGAATCCATGGTAAGAGCTTCTTGATCCAAATTCCCCTCACTGATTCACTGCCCAGTTTCTCGATCTACAAACAAAAATCAAAAACACAGTTCAATAGATTGCTAAATCCTCACAACCATCACACAAGACCGAACCAAGAAACAACTGGTTGATACCTCCCACAACGCCTCTGTTCTGATGTAGACACGACCGTCATCAAGATCCAAAATAGCAGATCGTGATCAAAGGAAAATGAAGACACAACCAACTTATGAGAGTCCAATAATCGATCTGAGCTGTATTCCCGCGGTGGTGGCTGAAGGTGAAGACGGCGATGACTTGAGCTCGTGCAGCGGCGATGACCTGAGCTCGAGCAACAACGAGACTGCACACGGAGAAGAGAAGAACCAACTGAACAGCTCACCAGTGAGGCTGATGGTAGTTCTCCCTCTTGACAGCGACGATAGCTCCAGCTCGCAAAAGCAACGGTGGCAGATCTAACTCACGATGGTCAACGGTCGACGGTCTTCCGCTTGGGACGACCTCCGGCGACCTCTGACGACCAGGTGGCGGTAGCGAGGTCATCACTTGCAACGAAGAAGGCGACGATCGAGAAAGGGCATCATAGCGGAGAAAGAATCGGCGATGGTCGGCTGTAGAAATCGCACGGTGAAGAAGGGGATCGCGCCGAAAGGAAAGGAGAAGGAATGCGGTTGAGAAATTGGGATTTGGTCCTTAAGGCCAACTAGTTCGGTTGGGTTGGCTCAAGCTTGACTCAAAGCTAACCTAGGTTAAGTTCTAGTTAACTCAAGTTGACCCAACTCCCATTTATACTTAAATCTTCCTCATATGGACTCCTTTTGAATCCGGAAAAATTTCTGTGAACTCCTGAGAAATTATATAAACAATTTCTCAATTAACAAGGGGTATTTTATTTTATTTTTGATTTTTTTTCTGTATTTTACAATTTTTCCATACTTAGCATGTTAACTAGATTTATCAACTGGTATTTTCAATCAAAGCAAATAGATATGCTTTAAAAATTCACTAAGTTAGCTTCTCGTGCATGTGCTAAGAAATCTCCTTAAGGGATACTCGTTCAAAAGTAAGTTAAGTCGTCATCTTATAGCTTTCCTAAGGTCTCCGGCTTTTAGGTACTGGTCCACCCTAAGCAAGGGTCATTCTTTAGATCTAGCACAAAGTCTCAAAGGCGTGCTCGATATTGAAAGAAATTTGTAGGTGTTTCCCCAGTAACCTAACTCGGTCTCAAAGGGGCACCTAACCATTTCCACCCACAACAACTATTTTTTTTTAAGAACAGAAATATATTTTTGTTCTTCTCCTGCTCATAGGGATTATGATTTTTTCGAATAGACTTACACAATCCGAGCATCTCCAGTAACTAAAGTGCTAAACCTAGAGTCACCTATGGATTCCAAAGTATTAGACTATTGGGATGAATCATAACTACGTATGTACTAGATTCTTCCTTTCAGAATATTCGTCACGTGTAAGTGTAGAAATAAAAGCTAACCGGTGTAAGTTTAGAACATTTGTTAGAGCATATAAAATAAAATACCATGAGGTAAATGAAGTTAAGCTACCCATGGAAACAACTCATGAAGAAAACTTTTAAAAATACTACTGAACAGGTTATAGATAGCAAGAACTAAGTGTTGAATGAAACTAAACAACCTATGCATGAACAAATGAATGCTAACTAAAATACAAATATCAGGAAAGAAACTACTGCTAGAAACAAAATAAATCAAAATTTGGGCTCCCCAGACTTATATGAAATCATACCTCTAATATGGTGGTCAAGGCGGGAAGTCTAGTAGCCTCGGCATGTTTGGCTCTTGGGAGAACCTAGTGCACAACCGCTGATGCCACATGTACATGTGGTCGATCTGAGAGCTGGTGGATGTAGCGGATGCTCTGTGCTCCTCCTCCCTAGCCCACTATGCCTGCTTCTCGGCGTATGTGTCATTGAGGCATGATCGGAACTCGGAGAAATCATAGGTTGATGTACCTGCATCCTGCTTAAAGGTAGAAAAAGAAGGCGGTGCAGGTGCAGGCTCTCATCATGGACTAGGTGGGCTCAAAACGATTTTTGCTTCTACCTAGCAAGTTCTTTCTAATCCTAAACTATTTGCAAAAAAATGTAAATGACCATAAATCAACGTCAAAATTATACACATGAATGCAATAAAATCAAAATCATATATAAAACTACACTTGGGTTGCCTCCCAAGAAGCGTTTTGTTTAAGGTCTTTTAACTCGACCACAGTCCATTATCTCAACTTGGCTCTGGAGGTTCTGTAAACCTCCATTCATCTGTCTCGAATACTTTATCTACGCTATCATCTTTAGCTCTGGCTAGAATAACATACTTCCCTGACACGGGTGAAGGTAGGAAACTTCGCTTCCCACTTCAACTCAGTCGCTTGTTCATGGCGATCCCATCGATGTCCCCGGATTAAAAAAATTTTATCCTCGACAAGAGGAAACACCCAAGCAACCGTTTCATCGTCGTGCTATTCGATTAGAGTGGTTACTTGAACAAACTTGTTGTTCAAGCGACCAACCTCTATTCTACGAATAGTCGCGGAATAGACGATGTACGGATCGCCGACTTTTGTGTTTATGTTCAGGTCCAAGTATATTTAGCCACAAAACAGAATATATCATGCATATATAATTGAAAACAATTACAAACATGTTACATATGAAGATAGATAAGTGTTATACCTCTCGATCTTCTATTGTATGACCTTCCTCCTTTCGGACGTCGTGTGGGCGACGATCTACCAAAAGTTGAAGCTCCTAGATCACCAATCATCCTTCCTTACTCGTTCTGAGTAAGAGGAAGAATAGAAACACGACCCTTCTCCTTCCTTTAGCCAACCAACAAACAATAAGCAAGTTGCTTGCCGCCGGCCAACAAGGAGATGATGAGAAAGATGAATGATGGCCAAGACCTCTAAGGGAGGACCCCAAGCCTTGATTCCACCGGTCAACGATAGGAGAAGAGCTAGCTTTGAACGTCGGCCAAGGGAGGAGAGGGCTGTATGGGCGCCGTCCACCTTGAGGAAGAAGAGAAGAAAGGAAACTCTTTCCTTATTTGAGGCCGCCCAAGCACAAACCCTAACTCCAAGCTTGCCGCCCACCTTAACCCTAATCCAATCTCTAATGGGATTCTTCTTGCCGCCCACCCCCTCCTCTCCTTTTATAGAGTTAGGGATAAGCCTTGTTTTAATCTCCACCAATGGTTCTAGGGATTTAATCTCAACCATCGGATCTAGAGATTTAATCTCAACCGTCGGATCTAGAGATTTAATCTCTACCTTTGAATCTAGAGTTTTGTTTTTATCCATTGGATCTAGGCTTCATGAAGTATTAATAGGCTACAATAGGGAATACGAGGAGGAGTTGGATCTTGGCCACCCAATGGATCAAGCCCACATAAAGTCCGATCCATTAATGATAATCCAATCCACTAAAGGATTACCATTGATCTACCTCACCAACCCTCATAAGTTAATATGGGCTCCATATATTATATGTACATTTTCTCCCCATGTTTAAAATCTCAAATGACCGTCGATTAATTAATTTACTGACCATTAATTAATCAACATCTAACTCTATGAGTAGTACCACTCAACCTTTTCATCATGCCGGACCAAGTCCACCTCCAGGGTTTACATGATGAACCTTGTGAGCTCCTTAAAGGGACATCATCATCCTAATTGTTAGGATGTATACTGAAAAGTCTATCTTTTGTATGAACATCTTTATTTTTAAAATAAGAATCACATGATCATTGTTTGCTTATTTTTATGGTTATGCATATTGTCTAATACATTACATTATAGATAACATGGTGTGTGGTGTCACACGGAAGATCATCTTATCGGCTCCTTGTAAAGTATAAGTAAAGGCTCACAACCGAGATGGCTTTGGAAAAACCATTGGAATGGTTGTAGTGTGATTTGGTATTGGTTTGTCTTGACCATAGAATCACACTAGTGCACTTTGTGTGTATTGAGCAGGACCGACTTAGAGGTGATTCGATTTATTGCTGACTACATAATCGAATCGGACCTTAGATATTATTATGTACATGCTCTTAATCCCGATATAATAACGGACACATATACTTAGTATTCATCTCTTTGATTTACCAATGGGCGAGTTTTATAGATTAAATTGATAGGCTCGGTAAGTTGGGAGATGATATTATTTATATGGTGTGTCGTTAATTATAGGAGGAAACTGTGTCCTATATATTAGGATGATGATGTCCTGTTAAGGAGCTCATAAGGTTCATCATGTAAACCCTGCAGGTGGACTTGGTCCGGCATGATGTAAAGGTTGAGTGGTACTACTCATGGAGTTAGATGTTGATTAATTAATGGTCAGTAAATTAATTAATCGACGAACATTCGAGATCTTAAACACGGGAAGAAAATATACATATAATATATGGAGCCCATATTATTATATGGGGGTTGGTGAGGTAGATCAATGATAATCCTTTAGTGGATTGGATTATCATTAGTGGATCGGACTTTATGTGAGCTTGATCCATGGGTGGCTAAGATCCAACTCCTCCTCATGGTCCCTAATGTAGCCTATTAACACCTCATGAAGCTTAGATCCAAAGGAAGAGATTAAATCTCTAGATCCGACGGTTGAGATTAAATCTCTAGATCTGACGGTTGAGATTAAATCCCTAGAAGCAATGGAGGAGATTAAATCATGGCTTAATCCCAACTCTATAAATAGAGACTAAAAGTGGGCGGCAACTTGATGATGGATAGGGGATTAGGGTTTGCTTCTTTTGGAGGCTAGGAATCCTAGTTTGTTTAGGAATAGGTTTGGGCGGCTATGGTTTGGGAGATAGGGGGTGGGCGGCAACATGAGGAAGAGTTCCTTTCTTCTTCTTCCCAAGTTTGTTCCCGGCACATATACTTCTCCCCTCTACCTTGACCGGTGATCATCCTATTCTTTTTCCCCTCTTCCATGGCCGGCCATTAGGAGAGCTAGGATTAGGGTTTGGAGGCTTAGGGTTTAGGAGGCTTGGGCGTCACCAAATAAAGAAGTAGTTTGCTTTCTTCTTCCTCTCCCTTGGTGGCCAGCGCCCACAATCTTCTTTCCGGCCCTTGGCCGGCATCCAAAGACCCTCTTCTCCTTCTCCTTGGGTGGTGGAAACAAGACTTAGGGGTTTCCCTTGGTGTCTTGGCCGGTTTCCATCATTATCTCCTTCTCCTTGTTGGCCGGCGGCAAGCATTCTTCTTGTTGCTTGTTGGTTGGCTATAGGAAGGTGAAGAGCCTTGTTTCTATTCTTCCTCTTGCTTTGGAAGAGCAAGGAAGGAAGATTTGTGATTTAGGAGCTTCAACTTTTGGTAGATCGTCGCCCACACGGTGTCCTAAAGGAGGAAGGTCATACATTAGAAGATCGAGAGGTATATCGATTCTCTAATTTTTATATGTTACATGTCTGTATTTGTTTTTCAATTATGAGCATGATATAAATCTGTTTGTGGCTAAATAATACTTGGATCCCGATCATAAATACAAAAGCCAGTGATCCGTACATCGTCTATTCCGCGACTACTCGTAGAATAGAGGATGGTCGCTTGAACAACGAGTTTGTTCAAGTGACCTCTCTAAACGAATAGCACGACGATGACTTGATTGTTTGGGAAATCCCTTTTGTCTAGGATTAAATTTTTTTAAATCGGGGACATCGATGGGATTGCCATGAACAAACAACCAAGGCGAAGTGGGAAGCGAAGTTTCCCCTCACGGACTCGATAAGCAAAACCCTTCAATTGGTATCAGAGCCAAGGTTTCCGATTTTATGTGTTTAGGATTCGATTAATTTTTATACACTTTTTCATATATTATATGTGTTAGATAATAGTAGGATATGCGTAGTTTAACTCTTTGGTTGCAGGCATAAGATCCGACTACTATGGCCATATGTGTGTATGTGATTGTATGTGTGTAAATGTTTATTTTGTTGAATCCTCGGGGTTGACGAGGCTAGTATTTAATTTTTTGTAAATTAGATACGGCATTGTTTAGCAACTCTTTCTATTTTAGTTTACTTTCGATCTAGATTTAATGATGTACACTCCCTCGTGGAGTATAGGATCGATGGATGTAAATTAAAATAGATTTTAGTCTCGGCTCGGATCTTCGGATGACTCGTACATGGCGTAGGAAGAGCGGACGAGAAGGCATTGCGACGGGAGAGATATTGAAGACAAAAGTCATAATAGTTGGAAAATATTTTATTTTTCATATTTATTGCTTTTTGTTTGATATGCATGTCGTAGGCTAGGAAAATTTCTCAATTTCAAATTACTAAGTGGGAGAGGGAAATTTTTATAAATTCCCACAGCCTCCATTACGATTTGACAAGTGATGCAAACAAACTTGTGCGTCGGCTCTGAGTGCCTTCCTCCCCATCGGATGAGTTTTTTTGCAGATCACAAGGTCGAATATGGTTATAGGAAATTATTAAGGAGTGTGTGTACTTCCCCATCGTAAGGAACATAACCCGAGATAATTACCTTGGTACCAAGTAATGGTGAACACTTAGATACAAATATAAGTATCCTCCCCATCGGAGTCACTGCTTTTATTTGTAGGGCCGAAGAGAAACCAACTATTAATTTTACTTGTCAAAATGTTAGGTTGACAAGATAGTAAAATTAATGGGTAAAACCTCCTCTTACAAATGTAGAATTCATATACGTCCACACTATTGTGGCATACAATATTCTCGGTGTTTTGAGGTGTTGGTTGATTTTAAAATTTTATTGTTTGAGGAATCAATAATTTTTTGAAATCTACAGTAATGATCTATGTGATTCTTAGGATTTTCAAAAATGGCTTTCAGTCCACTTACTATGATACTAAAGGAAAATAAACTTACTGTACCCAAATAATGTTGATTGAAAAAGATCTAGATATTGTCTTAACTGCTAAGTAGTACAAGTATGCACTCTTCCAAGAGTGTCCTCAGGCCATGGTTGCTCAGAAGGTTTCTACTTCTAAGCCGAAAGGCAAGAAGAAGAAGAAACAAGGTGGAGCAAAGCTGGTGGGAGGATCTCAGGGAGGAGTGAAGAAGCCGAAAGACAAGTACTTCACTTGCAAGCAGGATGGACATTGGAAGAAGGACTGTTCCAATCCGAAGCAGAACAAAGGTATATCCTTTGGTCTAGTCATTGAAACATGGTTAGCGGTGTTATCTACCAGCACCTGGTGTGTGGATACGGAAGCCTTTGATCATGTCTGCAATACTTTGTAGGGGTTCCAGGAAACCCAACGACGAGCTGAGGGAGAGATTACCGTTTACTTGGGCAATGCCACTAAGATGGCGACTATTGCAGTGGAAGACGTTTTATTTATCTTTTGAGAAAAATAAAACTTTGGTTCTGAAAAATTCCCTTTATGTACCTTTATTTAGAAAGAACTTAATTTCGGTTTCTAAATTGTTTATGGATGGATATTCTATTTCTTTTAATGACAGAGCTATTATAAAAGGGAATTAGGGAGAATATCTGTTTAGGTACATTGATAGGAAATTTATATATACTTGAACCAAAATCTCCCACGATGTAAATTAAAGTTAATAACTCATCTTCTAATTCCAATAAGAGAAAAGAACCTTCGAAGATGAACCAAACATATCTTTGGTATCTTAGGCTTGGTCACATTAACCTAAGCAGAATTCAAAGGTTGAGAGATGATGGACCTTTGGGTTCATTAGTGGTGGAGGATCTCCCAACCTGCGAATCTTGCTTAGAGGGTAAAATGACCAAGAGGCCTTTCATGGCAAGGGGTATAGAGCCAAAGATGTATTAGAATTGGTTCATTCTGATTTGTGTAGTCCTATGTCTATCCAGGCTAGAGGTGGTTTTGAGTATTTCGTCTCTTTTATAGATGATTACTCAAGATATTGACACATTTACCTGATGCGCCACAAGTCTGAATGCTTTGACAAGTTCAAAGAATTCAAGGCTGATGTGGAGAAACGTCAAGGTAAAAGAATCAAGACACTATGATCTGATCGTGGTAGTGAGTACCTCTTGGGAGAGTTTAGGAAATACTTATCAGAGGCTGGGATTCAATCCCAATTGACTGCACCTGGCACACCCCAGTAGAATGGTGTAGTAGAGCGAAGGAATAGGACTCTTATGGAGATGGTTAGATCGATGATGAGTTATTCTGAGTTGCCAAATTCGTTCTGGGGATATGCTCTAGATACGGCGGTGTACATTCTGAACTTGGTTCCATCTAAATCAGTGCCTTCTACTCCCACAGAATTGTGGACTGGGCGAAAGCCTAGTCTAAGACATATTCAGATATGGGGGAGTCCAGCACATGTACTGAAGGCAGATGCTGGTAACTTGGAACCTCGTACAGAAGTACGCATGTTCGTTGGGTATCCTAGAGGAACGAAGGGTGGTTTATTTTATAGTCTTAGAGATCAGAGGGTGATCGTTAGCACGAATGTCAGATTTCTAGAGGAAGACTATGTGATGAGCCACAAGCCCAAGAGTAAAATTATTCTGGAGGAATTAAAAGGGGAAGTCACTTCTTTAGTACCACCGGTACAAGAGAATATACCACATGTCACTGCACCGCATGTCACAGAGGATACACAGGTGATACCTCATCGTAGTGGGAGGGTTGTGAGACAGCCTGATAGATTCATGTTCTTGGGAGAATCTTCTGATTTGGTCCCTGCCGAACATGAACCGGATCCCTGGACATATGACAAGGCAATTCAAGATAAAGATGCAGCATCTTGGCAAAGTGCAATGAATGTTGAGATTGAATCTATGGATTCAAATCAGGTCTGGGAGCTAGTAGACCCACCCGATGGTATAAAAACCATTGGATGCAAGTGGATCTACAAGAGAAAGAGAGGAATAGATGGGAAGGTTGAGACCTTCAAAGCAAGGCTTGTTGCAAAGGGGTATACTCAGAAAGAGGGTATCGATTATGAGGAGACCTTTTCGCCGGTAGCCATGCTTAAGTCTATCCGGATTCTCTTTTGCATAGCAGCTCATATGGATTATGAGGTGTGGCAGATGGATATCAAGATAGCTTTCCTTAATGGAAGTCTTGAGGAAAAGATCTATATGAAGCAACCAGAGGGATTCGTTGCTAAAGGCAAAGAGCATCTTGTGTGTAAGCTTAATCGGTCCATTTATGGATTGAAGCAAGCTTCGAGGTCTTGGAACATCCGATTTGATGAGGTGATCTAGGATTATGGATTTATTCAAAGTCTGGATGAGTCTTGTGTATAAAAGAGATGTGACGGAAGCGTAGTGATATTTCTTGTACTATACATAGATGACATTTTGGTGATTGGCAACAATATCAAGGTGTTATCAGGCATAAGGGTGTGGTTGTCCAAACAGTTTGATATGAAGGACTTGGGAGAAGTGGGACACATCCTTGGGATCAAAGTTATAAGGGATCGCAGGAAAAAGATGTTGTACTTATCCCAAGCTTCATACATAGACACGATTATGGAGCGTTTCAGAATGCAGAACTCCAAAAAGGGGTTTCTACCTTTCAGGCATGGAGTTCCTTTATCTAAGGAGATGTGTCCTAGAACATCTGAGGAGATAGAGGAGATAAAGGCGGTTCCTTATGCTTCACCAGTACGAAGCCTCATGTATGTGATGCTATGTACGAGACCAGATATCTGCTATGTCGTGGGCATGGTCAGCATATATCAGAGTAATCCAGCATAGGGACATTAGACTGCGGTAAAGCATATATTGAAGTACCTGAGAAGGACTAGGGATTATATGTTAGTTTACCATGCAGACCAATTACTCCCTGTGGGTTACACGGATTCCGACTTATAATCAGATAGGATAACAGTAAGTCTACCTTAGGTTTTATGTTTACTTTGGGAGGTGGAGCCATTGTATGGAGGAGTGTCAAGCAGAAATGCGTGGCAGACTCCACCATGGAAGTTGAGTATATGGCAGCCTCTGAGGCGGCCAAAGAAGCTGTGTGGCTCAAGAACTTCCTGATGGACTTGGATGTGATTCTTGGTTTGCCCAATACTATCACAATTTATTGCGATAATAATGGTGCAGTTGCAAACTCGAAGGAACCACGAGCCCATAAGGCAAGTAAACACAAAGCGCAAGTATCACCTAATATGAGAAATCATAAAGAAGGTAGAAGTTGTTGTCGCCTAGATTGCATCAGAGGATGACCTGGTAGACCCTTTCACTAAGGCCCTTCTAGCGAGAGCTTTGATAGGCATGTGGAGGGAAGGGGAATATGATGTATGGCAGTAAGAGGAAAACATAGTCTTTTAGTATATGTGGTAGATTGTTAGGATGTATACTGAAAAGTCTATCTTTTGTATGAACATCTTTATTTTTGAAATAAAAATCACATGATCATTGTTTGCATATTTTTATGGTTATGCATATTGTCTAATACATTACATTGTAGATAACATGGTGTGTGGTGTCACACGGAAGATCATGTTATCGGCTCCTTGTAAAGTATAAGTAAAGGCTCACAACCGAGATGACTTTGGACAAACCATTGGAATGGTTGTAGTGTGATTTGGTATTGGTTTGTCTTGACCATAGAATCACACTAGTGCACTTTGTGTGTATTGAGCATGACTGACTTAGAGGTGATTCGATTTATTGCTGACTACATAATCGAATCGGACCTCAGATATTATTATGTGCATGCTCTTAATCTCGATATAATAACGGGCACATATACTTAGTATTCATCTCTTTGATTTACGAATGGGCGAGATTTATAGATTAAATTGATAGGCTCGGTAAGTTGGGAGATGATATTATTTATATGGTGTGTCATTGATTATAGGAGGAAACTGTGTCCTATATATTAGGATGATGATGTCCCGTTGAGGAGCTCATAAGGTTCATCATGTAAACCCTGCAGGTGGACTTGGTCCGGCATGATGAAAAGGTTGAGTGGTACTACTCATGGAGTTAGATGTGGATTAATTAATGGTCAGTAAATTAATTAATCGACGAACATTCGGGATCTTAAACACGGGGAGAAAATGTACATATAATATATGGAGCCCATATTATCATATGGGGATTGGTGAGGTAGATCAATGATAATCCTTTAGTGGATTGGATTATCATTAGTGGATCAGACTTTATGTGGGCTTGATCCATGGGTGGCTAAGATCCAACTCCTCCTCATGGTCCCTAATGTAGCCTATTAACACCTCATGAAGCTTAGATCCAATGGATAGAAACAAAACTCTAGATCCAAAGGTAGAGATTAAATCTCTAGATCCGATAGTTGAGATTAAATCTCTAGATCCGACGGTTGAGATTAAATCCCTAGAACCAATGGAGGAGATTAAATCATGGCTTAAGCCCAACTCTATAAATAGAGACTAAAAGTGGGCGGCAACTAGATGATGGATAGGGGATAAGGGTTTGCTTCCTTTGGAGGGTACGAATCCTAGTTTGTTTAGGAATAGGTTTGGGCAGCTAGCGTTTGGGAGATAGGGGGTGGGCGGTAACATGAGGAAGAGTTCCTTTCTTCTTCTTCCCAAGTTTGTTGTCGGAACATATACTTCTCCCCTCTACCTTGGCCGGTGATCATCCTATTCTTCTTCCCCTCTTCCATGGCCGACCATTAGGAGAGCTAGGATTAGGGTTTAGGAGGGTTTGGCGACACCAAATAAGGAAGTAGTTTGCTTTCTTCTTCCTCTCCTTGGTGGTGGCGCCCACAACCTTCTTTCCAGCCCTTGGCCGCATCCAAAGACCCTCCTTCTCCTTCTCCTTAGGTGGTGGAAACAAGATATAGGGTTTCCCTTGGTGTCTTGGCCGTTTCACCATTATCTCCTTCTCCTTGTTGGCAAGCAAGCATTCTTTTTTGCTTGTTGGATGGCTATAGGAAGGAGAAGAGCCTTGTTTCTATTCTTCCTCTTTCTTTGAAAGAGCAAGGAAGGATGATTTGCGATCTAGGAGCTTCAACTTTTGGTAGATCGTCGCCCACACAACGTCCGAAAGGAGGAAGGTCATACATTAGAAGATCGAGAGGTATATCGATGCTCTAATTTCTATATGTTACATATCTATATTTGTTTTTCAATTATGAACATGATATAAATCTTTTTGTGGCTAAATAATACATGGATCCCGATCATAAATACAAAAATCGCGATCCATACATCATCTATTCATGCTACTCGTAGAATAGAGATGGTCGCTTGAACAACGAGTTTGTTCAATTGACCTCTCTAAACGAATAGAACGACGATGACTTGATTGTTTGGGCAATCCCTTTTGTCTAGGATTAAATTTTTTTAATCCGGGGACATCGTTAGGATAAATGAACAAACAACCAAGGCGAAGTAGGAAGCGAAGTTTCCCCTCACGGACTCGATAAGCAAAACCCTTCACTAATATATAGGACATGGTTTCCTCCTATAATCAACGACACACCTTATAAATAATATCATTTCCCAACTTACCGAGCCTATCGATTTAATCTATAAATCTCGCCCATTGATAAATCAAAGAAATGAATACTAAGTATATGTGCCCATTATTATATCGGGATTAAGAGCATGTACAATATAATATCTGAGGTCTGATTCTTTTATGTTCTCAGCAATAAATCGAATCACCTCTAAGTCGGTCTTGCTCAATACACACAAAGTGTACTAGTGTGATTCTATGGTCAAGACAAACCAATACCTAATCACACTACAACCATTCCAATGGTTTGTCCAAAGTCATCTCAGTTGTGAGCCTATACTTATACTTTACAAGGAGCCGATAACATGATCTCCCATGTGACACCACACACCATGTTATCTACAATGTAATGTATTAGACAATATGTATAACCATAAAAATATGCAAACAATGATCATGTGATTCTTATTTCAAAATAGAGATGTTCATACAAAAGATAGACTTTTCAGTATACATCCCAACAACGGGTTCCTGACATGCCACGCTAGCAGGCTAAAATTCCATCTTATCGTCTCCTACTTTATGGGTCAGCTTTTGATTCTCAATGTCAATGACCATTCCGACAGTTGATAAAAATGGTCGTCCCTGGATGATGGGTACCTTCAGATCTTCTTCCATTTCCATGACCACAAAGTCAGTTAGAAGTGTAAAATTTCCCACCTTAACAGGCACATCTTCTAGAATCTCCAGTGAGTATCGGTATGAATGGTCAGCCAGCTTCAATGTCATAGTGGTGACCTTCAAATTCCCCAACCCTAGCTTTTTGCATAGGGTATAGGGCATCAAGCTCACACTAGCGCCCAAATCACAGAAGGCTTTGCTAATCAGGGTCGTCCCTATATAACACGGGATATAGAAACTCCCCGTATCATTTAGTTTCTGAGTGGTCTCATTCTGGAGGTAAGCACTTGATTCCTTTGTGAGGGCCACTGTCTCAGACTTTTTGACCTTCCTACGGTGTTCCAAAATATCTTTCATGAATCTCACGAATTGGGGCATTTGGTGCAGCGCTTCGAGTATCGACACATCTACTAAGATCGATTTTAGCATGTTCAAATATTTACCAAACTCAGCATCTTTCTTCGCATGAGTCAGTCGCTGGGGAAATGGAACTGTCAAGGGTGGTTGCATTTTTGTGGCAGGCTCTCGATTTATGTATTCATCTTCTTCCCTCCCGATTTCCCTCGGAGGTTCCCTTATTTCGAGTCCTGGTTCCGGTCCGGCAACCACCCGGCTCGACATCTCTTTCAGCATCCTTCCACTCCGCAACATCACTACCATGCACTACTCTATCGGATTGGCCTCTGACATCCTAATGTCGCCGTCACGCAACTGTCGGATCTCAATGATTTAATCTCTACTCTAAGATCCAACTCCTCCTCATGGTCCCTAATGTAGCCTATTAACACCTCATGAAGCTTAGATCCAATGGATAGAAACAAAACCCTAGATCCAAAGGTAGAGATTAAATCTCTAGATCCGACAGTTGAGATTAAATCTCTAGATCCGACGGTTGAGATTAAATCCCTAGAACCAATGGAGGAGATTAAATCATGGCTTAAGCCCAACTCTATAAATAGAGACTAAAAGTGGGCGGCAACTAGATGATGGATAGGGGATTAGGGTTTGCTTCCTTTGGAGGGTACGAATCCTAGTTTGTTTAGGAATATGTTTGGGCGGCTAGCGTTTGGGAGATAGGGGGTGGGCGGTAACATGAGGAAGAGTTCCTTTCTTCTTCTTCCCAAGTTTGTTGGCGGAACATATACTTCTCCCCTCTACCTTGGCCGGTGATCATCCTAATCTTCTTCCCCTCTTCCATGGCCGACCATTAGGAGAGCTAGGATTAGGGTTTAGGAGGCTTGGGCAGCACCAAATAAGGAAGTAGTTTGCTTTCTTCTTCCTCTCCCTTGGTGGCCGGCGCCCACAACCTTCTTTCCAGCCCTTGGCTGCCATCCAAAGACCCTCTTCTCCTTCTCCTTGGGTGGTGGAAACAAGACTTAGGGGTTTCCCTTGGTGTCTTGGCCGGTTTCCATCATTATCTCCTTCTCCTTGTTGGCCGGCGGCAAACATTCTTCTTTTTGCTTGTTGGTTGGCTATAGGAAGGAGAAGAGCCTTGTTTCTATTCTTCCTCTTTCTTTGAAAGAGCAAGGAAGGATGATTTGCGATCTAGGGGCTTCAACTTTTGGTAGATCGTCGCCCACACGACGTCCGAAAGGAGGAAGGTCATACATTAGAAGATCGAGAGGTATATCGATTCTCTAATTTCTATATGTTACATATCTATATTTGTTTTTCAATTATGAGCATGATATAAATATTTTTGTGGCTAAATAATACTTGGATCCCGATCATAAATACAAAAATCGGCGATCCGTACATCATCTATTCCGTGGCTACTCGTAGAATAGAGATGGTCGCTTGAACAACGAGTTTGTTCAATTGACCTCTCTAAACGAATAGCACGACGATGACTTGATTGTTTGGGCAATCCCTTTTGTCTAGGATTAAATTTTTTTAATCCGGGGACATCGATGGGATCGCCATGAACAAACAACCAAGGCGAAGTAGGAAGCGAAGTTTCCCCTCACGGACTCGATAAGCAAAACCCTTCACTAATATATAGGACATGGTTTCCTCCTATAATCAACGACACACCTTATAAATAATATCATTTCCCAACTTACCGAGCCTATCGATTTAATCTATAAATCTCGCCAATTGATAAATCAAAGAAATGAATACTAAGTATATGTGCCCGTTATTATATCGGGATTAAGAGCATGTACAATATAATATCTGAGGTCTGATTCTTTTATGTTCTCAGCAATAAATCGAATCACCTCTAAGTCGGTCTTGCTCAATACACACAAAGTGTACTAGTGTGATTCTATGGTCAAGACAAACCAATACCTAATCACACTACAACCATTCCAATGGTTTGTCCAAAGTCATCTCAGTTGTGAGCCTATACTTATACTTTACAAGGAGCCGATAACATGATCTCCCATGTGACACCACACACCATGTTATCTACAATGTAATGTATTAGACAATATGTATAACCATAAAAATATGCAAACAATGATCATGTGATTCTTATTTCAAAATAGAGATGTTCATACAAAAGATAGACTTTTCAGTATACATCCCAACAACGGGTTCCTGACATGCCACGCTAGCAGGCTAAAATTCCATCTTATCGTCTCCTACTTTATGGGTCAGCTTTTGATTCTCAATGTCAATGACCATTCCGACAGTTGATAAAAATGGTCGTCCCTGGATGACGGGTACCTTCAGATCTTCTTCCATTTCCATGACCACAAAGTCAGTTAGAAGTGTAAAATTTCCCACCATAACAGGCACATCTTCTAGAATCTCCAGTGAGTATCGGTATGAATGGTCAGCCAGCTTCAATGTCATAGTTGTGACCTTCAAATTCCCCAACCCTAGCTTTTTGCATAGGGTATAGGGCATCAAGCTCACACTAGCGCCCAAATCACAGAAGGCTTTGCTAATCAGGGTCGTCCCTATATAACACGGGATATAGAAACTCCCCGTATCATTTAGTTTCTGAGTGGTCTCGTTCTGGAGGTAAGCACTTGATTCCTTTGTGAGGGCCACTGTCTCAGACTTTTTGACCTTCCTACGGTGTTCCAAAATATCTTTCATGAATCTCACGAATTGGGGCATTTGGTGCAGCGCTTCGAGTATCGACACATCTACTAAGATCGATTTTAGCATGTTCAAAAATTTACCAAACTCAGCATCTTTCTTCGCATGAGTGATCGCTAGAAATGGAACTGTCAAGGGTGGTTGCATTTTTGTGGCAGGCTCTCGATTTATGTATTCATCTTCTTCCCTCCCGATTTCCCTCGGAGGTTCCCTTATTTCGAGTCCTGGTTCCGGTCCGGCAACCACCCGGCTCGACATCTCTTTCAGCATCCTTCCACTCCGCAACATCACTACCATGCACTACTCTATCGGATTGGCCTCTGACTTCCTAATGTAGCCGTCACGCAACTGTCGGATCTCAATGATTTAATCTCTACTCTAAGATCCAACTCCTCCTCATGGTCCCTAATGTAGCCTATTAACACCTCATGAAGCTTAGATCCAATGGATAGAAACAAAACCCTAGATCCAAAGGTAGAGATTAAATCTCTAGATCCGACAGTTGAGATTAAATCTCTAGATCCGACGGTTGAGATTAAATCCCTAGAACCAATGGAGGAGATTAAATCATGGCTTAAGCCCAACTCTATAAATAGAGACTAAAAGTGGGCGGCAACTAGATGATGGATAGGGGATTAGGGTTTGCTTCCTTTGGAGGGTACGAATCCTAGTTTGTTTAGGAATAGGTTTGGGCGGCTAGCGTTTGGGAGATAGGGGGTGGGCGGTAACATGAGGAAGAGTTCCTTTCTTCTTCTTCCCAAGTTTGTTGCCGGAACATATACTTCTCCCCTCTACCTTGGCCGGTGATCATCCTATTCTTCTTCCCCTCTTCCATGGCCGACCATTAGGAGAGCTAGGATTAGGGTTTAGGAGGCTTGGGCAGCACCAAATAAGGAAGTAGTTTGCTTTCTTCTTCCTCTCCCTTGGTGGCCGGCGCCCACAACCTTCTTTCCAGCCCTTGGCTGCCATCCAAAGACCCTCTTCTCCTTCTCCTTGGGTGGTGGAAACAAGACTTAGGGGTTTCCCTTGGTGTCTTGGCCGGTTTCCATCATTATCTCCTTCTCCTTGTTGGCCGGCGGCAAACATTCTTCTTTTTGCTTGTTGGTTGGCTATAGGAAGGAGAAGAGCCTTGTTTCTATTCTTCCTCTTTCTTTGAAAGAGCAAGGAAGGATGATTTGCGATCTAGGAGCTTCAACTTTTGGTAGATCGTCGCCCACACGACGTCCGAAAGGAGGAAGGTCATACATTAGAAGATCGAGAGGTATATCGATTCTCTAATTTCTATATGTTACATATCTATATTTGTTTTTCAATTATGAGCATGATATAAATATTTTTGTGGCTAAATAATACTTGGATCCCGATCATAAATACAAAAATCGGCGATCCGTACATCATCTATTCCGTGGCTACTCGTAGAATAGAGATGGTAAACAAACAACGAGTTTGTTCAATTGACCTCTCTAAACGAATAGCACGACGATGACTTGATTGTTTGGGCAATCCCTTTTGTCTAGGATTAAATTTTTTTAATCCGGGGACATCGATGGGATCGCCATGAACAAACAACCAAGGCAAAGTAGGAAGCGAAGTTTCCCCTCACGGACTCGATAAGCAAAACCCTTCACTAATATATAGGACATGGTTTCCTCCTATAATCAACGACACACCTTATAAATAATATCATTTCCCAACTTACCGAGCCTATCGATTTAATCTATAAATCTCGCCAATTGATAAATCAAAGAAATGAATACTAAGTATATGTGCCCGTTATTATATCGGGATTAAGAGCATGTACAATATAATATCTGAGGTCTGATTCTTTTATGTTCTCAGCAATAAATCGAATCACCTCTAAGTCGGTCTTGCTCAATACACACAAAGTGTACTAGTGTGATTCTATGGTCAAGACAAACCAATACCTAATCACACTACAACCATTCCAATGGTTTGTCCAAAGTCATCTCAGTTGTGAGCCTATACTTATACTTTACAAGGAGCCGATAACATGATCTCCCATGTGACACCACACACCATGTTATCTACAATGTAATGTATTAGACAATATGTATAACCATAAAAATATGCAAACAATGATCATGTGATTCTTATTTCAAAATAGAGATGTTCATACAAAAGATAGACTTTTGATACATCCCAACAACGGGTTCTGACATGCCACGCTAGCAGCTAAAATTCCATCTTATCGCCTCCTACTTTATGGGTCGCCTTTGATTCTCAATGTCAATGACCATTCCGACAGTTGATAAAAATGGTCGTCCCTGGATGACAGGTACCTTCAGATCTTCTTCCATTTCCATGACCACAAAGTCAGTTAGAAGTGTAAAATTTCCCACCTTAACAGGCACATCTTCTAGAATCTCCAGTGAGTATCGGTATGAATGGTCAGCCAGCTTCAATGTCATAGTGGTGACCTTCAAATTCCCCAACCCTAGCTTTTTGCATAGGGTATAGGGCATCAAGCTCACACTAGCGCCCAAATCACAGAAGGCTTTGCTAATCAGGGTCGTCCCTATATAACACGGGATATAGAAACTCCCCGTATCATTTAGTTTCTGAGTGGTCTCGTTCTGGAGGTAAGCACTTGATTCCTTTGTGAGGGCCACTCGCACTTTTGACCTTCCTACGGTGTTCCAAAATATCTTTCATGAATCTCACGAATTGGGGCATTTGGTGCAGCGCTTCGAGTATCGACACATCTACTAAGATCGATTTTAGCATGTTCAAAAATTTACCAAACTCAGCATCTTTCTTCGCATGGGTCAGTCGCTAGGGAAATGGAACTGTCAAGGGTGGTTGCATTTTTGTGGCAGGCTCTCGATTTATGTATTCATCTTCTTCCCTCCCGATTTCCCTCGGAGGTTCCCTTATTTCGAGTCCTGGTTCCGGTCCGGCAACCACCCGGCTCGACATCTCTTTCAGCATCCTTCCACTCCGCAACATCACTACCATGCACTACTCTATCGGATTGGCCTCTGACTTCCTAATGTAGCCGTCACGCAACTGTCGGATCTCAATGATTTAATCTCTACTCTAAGATCCAACTCCTCCTCATGGTCCCTAATGTAGCCTATTAACACCTCATGAAGCTTAGATCCAATGGATAGAAACAAAACCCTAGATCCAAAGGTAGAGATTAAATCTCTAGATCCGACAGTTGAGATTAAATCTCTAGATCCGACGGTTGAGATTAAATCCCTAGAACCAATGGAGGAGATTAAATCATGGCTTAAGCCCAACTCTATAAATAGAGACTAAAAGTGGGCGGCAACTAGATGATGGATAGGGGATTAGGGTTTGCTTCCTTTGGAGGGTACGAATCCTAGTTTGTTTAGGAATATGTTTGGGCGGCTAGCGTTTGGGAGATAGGGGGTGGGCGGTAACATGAGGAAGAGTTCCTTTCTTCTTCTTCCCAAGTTTGTTGCCGGAACATATACTTCTCCCCTCTACCTTGGCCGGTGATCATCCTATTCTTCTTCCCCTCTTCCATGGCCGACCATTAGGAGAGCTAGGATTAGGGTTTAGGAGGCTTGGGCAGCACCAAATAAGGAAGTAGTTTGCTTTCTTCTTCCTCTCCCTTGGTGGCCGGCGCCCACAACCTTCTTTCCAGCCCTTGGCTGCCATCCAAAGACCCTCTTCTCCTTCTCCTTGGGTGGTGGAAACAAGACTTAGGGGTTTCCTTGGTGTCTTGGCCGGTTTCCATCATTATCTCCTTCTCCTTGTTGGCGGCGGCAAACATTCTTCTTTTTGCTTGTTGGTTGGCTATAGGAAGGAGAAGAGCCTTGTTTCTATTCTTCCTCTTTCTTTGAAAGAGCAAGGAAGGATGATTTGCGATCTAGGGGCTTCAACTTTTGGTAGATCGTCGCCCACACGACGTCCGAAAGGAGGAAGGTCATACATTAGAAGATCGAGAGGTATATCGATTCTCTAATTTCTATATGTTACATATCTATATTTGTTTTTCAATTATGAGCATGATATAAATATTTGTGTGGCTAAATAATACTTGGATCCCGATCATAAATACAAAAATTGGCGATCCGTACATCATCTATTCCGTGGCTACTCGTAGAATAGAGATGGTCGCTTGAACAACGAGTTTGTTCAATTGACCTCTCTAAACGAATAGCACGACGATGACTTGATTGTTTGGGCAATCCCTTTTGTCTAGGATTAAATTTTTTTAATCCGGGGACATCGATGGGATTGCCATGAACAAACAACCAAGGCGAAGTAGGAAGCGAAGTTTCCCCTCACGGACTCGATAAGCAAAACCCTTCACTAATATATAGGACATGGTTTCCTCCTATAATCAACGACACACCTTATAAATAATATCATTTCCCAACTTACCGAGCCTATCGATTTAATCTATAAATCTCGCCAATTGATAAATCAAAGAAATGAATACTAAGTATATGTGCCCGTTATTATATCGGGATTAAGAGCATGTACAATATAATATCTGAGGTCTGATTCTTTTATGTTCTCAGCAATAAATCGAATCACCTCTAAGTCGGTCTTGCTCAATACACACAAAGTGTACTAGTGTGATTCTATGGTCAAGACAAACCAATACCTAATCACACTACAACCATTCCAATGGTTTGTCCAAAGTCATCTCAGTTGTGAGCCTATACTTATACTTTACAAGGAGCCGATAACATGATCTCCCATGTGACACCACACACCATGTTATCTACAATGTAATGTATTAGACAATATGTATAACCATAAAAATATGCAAACAATGATCATGTGATTCTTATTTCAAAATAGAGATGTTCATACAAAAGATAGACTTTTCAGTATACATCCCAACAACGGGTTCCTGACATGCCACGCTAGCAGGCTAAAATTCCATCTTATCGTCTCCTACTTTATGGGTCAGCTTTTGATTCTCAATGTCAATGACCATTCCGATAGTTGATAAAAATGGTCGCGATGACGGTACCTTCAGATCTTCTTCCATTTCCATGACCACAAAGTCGTTAGAAGTGTAAAATTTCCCACCATAATGTACATCTTCTAGAATCTCCAAAGGAGTATCGGTATGAATGGTCACCACTTCAATGTCATAGTTGTGACCTTCAAATTCCCAACCCTAGCTTTTTGCATAGGGTATAGGGCATCAAGCTCACACTAGCGCCCAAATCACAGAAGGCTTTGCTAATCAGGGTCGTCCCTATATAACACGGGATATAGAAACTCCCCGTATCATTTAGTTTCTGAGTGGTCTCGTTCTGGAGGTAAGCACTTGATTCCTTTGTGAGGGCCACTGCCTCAGACTTTTTGACCTTCCTATGGTGTTCCAAAATATCTTTCATGAATCTCACGAATTGGGGCATTTGGTGCAGCGCTTCGAGTATCGACACATCTACTAAGATCGATTTTAGCATGTTCAAAAATTTACCAAACTCAGCATCTTTCTTCGCATGAGTCAGTCGGTGGGGAAATGGAACTGACAAGGGTGGTTGAATTTTTGTGGCAGGCTCTCTATTTATGTATTCATCTTCTTCCCTCCAGATTTCCCTCGGAGGTTCCCATATTTCGAGTCTGGTTCGGTCAAGCAACCACCCGGCTCGACATCTCTTTCAAAGATCCTTCCACTCGCATAACATCACTACCATGCACTACTCTATCGGATTGGCCTCGACTTCCTAATGTAGCCGTCGCATGGCTTCGGATCTCAATGATTTCATCTCTACTCGAAGATCCAACTCCTCCTCCTGGTCCCTAATGTAGCCTATTAACACCTCATGAAGCTTAGATCCAATGGATAGAAACAAAACCCTAGATCCAAAGGTAGAGATTAAATCTCTAAGATCCGACGGTTGAGATTAAATCTCTAGATCACAGTTGAGATTAAATCCCTAGAACCAATGGAGGAGATTAAATCATGGCTTAAGCCCAACTCTATAAATAGAGACTAAAAGTGGGCGGCAACTAGATGATGGATAGGGGATTAGGGTTTGCTTCCTTTGGAGGGTACGAATCCTAGTTTGTTTAGGAATATGTTTGGGCGGCTAGCGTTTGGGAGATAGGGGGTGGGCGGTAACATGAGGAAGAGTTCCTTTCTTCTTCTTCCCAAGTTTGTTGCCGGAACATATACTTCTCCCCTCTACCTTGGCCGGTGATCATCCTATTCTTCTTCCCCTCTTCCATGGCCGACCATTAGGAGAGCTAGGATTAGGGTTTAGGAGGCTTGGGCAGCACCAAATAAGGAAGTAGTTTGCTTTCTTCTTCCTCTCCCTTGGTGGCCGGCGCCCACAACCTTCTTTCCAGCCCTTGGCTGCCATCCAAAGACCCTCTTCTCCTTCTCCTTGGGTGGTGGAAACAAGACTTAGGGGTTTCCCTTGGTGTCTTGGCCGGTTTCCATCATTATCTCCTTCTCCTTGTTGGCCGGCGGCAAACATTCTTCTTTTTGCTTGTTGGTTGGCTATAGGAAGGAGAAGAGCCTTGTTTCTATTCTTCCTCTTTCTTTGAAAGAGCAAGGAAGGATGATTTGCGATCTAGGAGCTTCAACTTTTGGTAGATCGTCGCCCACACGACGTCCGAAAGGAGGAAGGTCATACATTAGAAGATCGAGAGGTATATCGATTCTCTAATTTCTATATGTTACATATCTATATTTGTTTTTCAATTATGAGCATGATATAAATCTTTTTGTGGCTAAATAATACATGGATCCCGATCATAAATACAAAAATCGGCGATCCGTACATCATCTATTCCGCGGCTACTCGTAGAATAGAGATGGTCGCTTGAACAACGAGTTTGTTCAATTGACCTCTCTAAACGAATAGCACGACGATGACTTGATTGTTTGGGCAATCCCTTTTGTCTAGGATTAAATTTTTTTAATCCGGGGACATCGGGATCGCCATGAACAAACAACCAAGGCGAAGTAGGAAGCGAAGTTTCCCCTCATGGACTCGATAAGCAAAACCCTTCACTAATATATAGGACATGGTTTCCTCCTATAATCAACGACACACCTTATAAATAATATCATTTCCCAACTTACCGAGCCTATCGATTTAATCTATAAATCTCGCCCATTGATAAATCAAAGAAATGAATACTAAGTATATGTGCCCGTTATTATATCGGGATTAAGAGCATGTACAATATAATATCTGAGGTCTGATTCTTTTATGTTCTCAGCAATAAATCGAATCACCTCTAAGTCGGTCTTGCTCAATACACACAAAGTGTACTAGTGTGATTCTATGGTCAAGACAAACCAATACCTAATCACACTACAACCATTCCAATGGTTTGTCCAAAGTCATCTCAGTTGTGAGCCTATACTTATACTTTACAAGGAGCCGATAACATGATCTCCCATGTGACACCACACACCATGTTATCTACAATGTAATGTATTAGACAATATGTATAACCATAAAAATATGCAAACAATGATCATGTGATTCTTATTTCAAAATAGAGATGTTCATACAAAAGATAGACTTTTCAGTATACATCCCAACAACGGGTTCCTGACATGCCACGCTAGCAGGCTAAAATTCCATCTTATCGTCTCCTACTTTATGGGTCAGCTTTTGATTCTCAATGTCAATGACCATTCCGACAGTTGATAAAAATGGTCGTCCCTGGATGACGGGTACCTTCAGATCTTCTTCCATTTCCATGACCACAAAGTCAGTTAGAAGTGTAAAATTTCCCACCATAACAGGCACATCTTCTAGAATCTCCAGTGAGTATCGGTATGAATGGTCAGCCAGCTTCAATGTCATAGTTGTGACCTTCAAATTCCCCAACCCTAGCTTTTTGCATAGGGTATAGGGCATCAAGCTCACACTAGCGCCCAAATCACAGAAGGCTTTTCTAATCGAGTCGTCCCTATCACGGGATATAGAAACTCCCCGTATCATTTAGTTTCTGAGTGGTCTCGTTCTGGAGGTAAGCACTTGATTCCTTTGTGAGGGCCACTGTCTCAGACTTTTTGACCTTCCTACGGTGTTCCAAAATATCTTTCATGAATCTCACGAATTGGGGCATTTGGTGCAGCGCTTCGAGTATCGACACATCTACTAAGATCGATTTTAGCATGTTCAAAAATTTACCAAACTCAGCATCTTTCTTCGCATGGGTCAGTCGCTAGGGAAATGGAACTGTCAAGGGTGGTTGCATTTTTGTGGCAGGCTCTCGATTTATGTATTCATCTTCTTCCCTCCCGATTTCCCTCGGAGGTTCCCTTATTTCGAGTCCTGGTTCCGGTCCGGCAACCACCCGGCTCGACATCTCTTTCAGCATCCTTCCACTCCGCAACATCACTACCATGCACTACTCTATCGGATTGGCCTCTGACTTCCTAATGTAGCCGCCACGCGAATCATGGCGATTTAATCTCTACTCTCAGATCCAACTCCTCCTCATGTTCCCTAATGTAGCCTATTAACACCTCATGAAGCTTAGATCCAATGGATAGAAACAAAACCCTAGATCCAAAGGTAGAGATTAAATCTCTAGATCCGACAGTTGAGATTAAATCTCTAGATCCTGGTTGAGATTAAATCCTAGAACCAATGGAGATTAAATCATGGCTTAAGCCCAACTCTATAAATAGAGACTAAAAGTGGGCGGCAACTAGATGATGGATAGGGGATTAGGGTTTGCTTCCTTTGGAGGGTACGAATCCTAGTTTGTTTAGGAATATGTTTGGGCGGCTAGCGTTTGGGAGATAGGGGGTGGGCGGTAACATGAGGAAGAGTTCCTTTCTTCTTCTTCCCAAGTTTGTTGCCGGAACATATACTTCTCCCCTCTACCTTGGCCGGTGATCATCCTATTCTTCTTCCCCTCTTCCATGGCCGAACATTAGGAGAGCTAGGATTAGGGTTTAGGAGGCTTGGGCAGCACCAAATAAGGAAGTAGTTTGCTTTCTTCTTCCTCTCCCTTGGTGGCCGGCGCCCACAACATTCTTTCCAGCCCTTGGCTGCCATCCAAAGACCCTCTTCTCCTTCTCCTTGGGTGGTGGAAACAAGACTTAGGGGTTTCCCTTGGTGTCTTGGCCGGTTTCCATCATTATCTCCTTCTCCTTGTTGGCCGGCGGCAAACATTCTTCTTTTTGCTTGTTGGTTGGCTATAGGAAGGAGAAGAGCCTTGTTTCTATTCTTCCTCTTTCTTTGAAAGAGCAAGGAAGGATGATTTGCGATCTAGGGGCTTCAACTTTTGGTAGATCGTCGCCCACACGACGTCCGAAAGGAGGAAGGTCATACATTAGAAGATCGAGAGGTATATCGATTCTCTAATTTCTATATGTTACATATCTATATTTGTTTTTCAATAATGAGCATGATATAAATATTTTTGTGACTAAATAATACTTGGATCCCGATCATATATACAAAAATCGGTGATCCATACATCATCTATTCCGTGGCTACTCGTAGAATAGAGATGGTCGCTTGAACAACGAGTTTGTTCAATTGACCTCTCTAAACGAATAGCACGACGATGACTTGATTGTTTGGGCAATCCCTTTTGTCTAGGATTAAATTTTTTTAATCCGGGGACATCGATGGGATCGCCATGAACAAACAACCAAAGGCTAGGAAGCGAAGTTTCCTCACGGACTCGATAAGCAAAACCCTTCACTAATATATAGGACATGGTTTCCTCCTATAATCAACGACACAACAGATAAATAATATCATCTCCCAACTTACCGAGCCTATCGATTTAATCTATAAATCTCGCCAATTGATAAATCAAAGAAATGAATACTAAGTATGTGCTATTATTATATCGGGATTAAGAGCATGTACAATATAATATCTGAGGTCTGATTCTTTTATGTTCTCAGCAATAAATCGAATCACCTCTAAGTCGGTCTTGCTCAATACACACAAAGTGTACTAGTGTGATTCTATGGTCAAGACAAACCAATACCTAATCACACTACAACCATTCCAATGGTTTGTCCAAAGTCATCTCAGTTGTGAGCCTATACTTATACTTTACAAGGAGCCGATAACATGATCTCCCATGTGACACCACACACCATGTTATCTACAATGTAATGTATTAGACAATATGTATAACCATAAAAATATGCAAACAATGATCATGTGATTCTTATTTCAAAATAGAGATGTTCATACAAAAGATAGACTTTTCAGTATACATCCCAACAACGGGTTCCTGACATGCCACGCTAGCAGGCTAAAATTCCATCTTATCGTCTCCTACTTTATGGGTCAGCTTTTGATTCTCAATGTCAATGACCATTCCGACAGTTGATAAAAATGGTCGTCCCTGGATGACGGGTACCTTCAGATCTTCTTCCATTTCCATGACCACAAAGTCAGTTAGAAGTGTAAAATTTCCCACCTTAACAGGCACATCTTCTAGAATCTCCAGTGAGTATCGGTATGAATGGTCAGCCAGCTTCAATGTCATAGTGGTGACCTTCAAATTCCCCAACCCTAGCTTTTTGCATAGGGTATAGGGCATCAAGCTCACACTAGCGCCCAAATCACAGAAGGCTTTGCTAATCAGGGTCGTCCCTATATAACACGGGATATAGAAACTCCCCGTATCATTTAGTTTCTGAGTGGTCTCGTTCTGGAGGTAAGCACTTGATTCCTTTGTGAGGGCCACTGTCTCAGACTTTTTGACCTTCCTACGGTGTTCCAAAATATCTTTCATGAATCTCACGAATTGGGGCATTTGGTGCAGCGCTTCGAGTATCGACACATCTACTAAGATCGATTTTAGCATGTTCAAAAATTTACCAAACTCAGCATCTTTCTTCGCATGGGTCAGTCGCTAGGGAAATGGAACTGTCAAGGGTGGTTGCATTTTTGTGGCAGGCTCTCGATTTATGTATTCATCTTCTTCCCTCCCGATTTCCCTCGGAGGTTCCCTTATTTCGAGTCCTGGTTCCGGTCCGGCAACCACCCGGCTCGACATCTCTTTCAGCATCCTTCCACTCCGCAACATCACTACCATGCACTACTCTATCGGATTGGCCTCTGACTTCCTAATGTAGCCGTCACGCAACTGTCGGATCTCCATGATTTAATCTCTACTCTAAGATCCAACTCCTCCTCATGGTCCCTAATGTAGCCTATTAACACCTCATGAAGCTTAGATCCAATGGATAGAAACAAAACTCTAGATCCAAAGGTAGAGATTAAATCTCTAGATCCGACAGTTGAGATTAAATCTCTAGATCCGACGGTTGAGATTAAATCCCTAGAACCAATGGAGGAGATTAAATCATGGCTTAAGCCCAACTCTATAAATAGAGACTAAAAGTGGGCGGCAACTAGATGATGGATAGGGGATTAGGGTTTGCTTCCTTTGGAGGGTACGAATCCTAGTTTGTTTAGGAATAGGTTTGGGCGGCTAGCGTTTGGGAGATAGGGGGTGGGCGGTAACATGAGGAAGAGTTCCTTTCTTCTTCTTCCCAAGTTTGTTGCCGGAACATATACTTCTCCCCTCTACCTTGGCCGGTGATCATCCTATTCTTCTTCCCCTCTTCCATGGACGACCATTAGGAGAGCTAGGATTAGGGTTTAGGAGGCTTGGGCAGCACCAAATAAGGAAGTAGTTTGCTTTCTTCTTCCTCTCCCTTGGTGGCCGGCGCCCACAACCTTCTTTCCAGCCCTTGGCTGCCATCCAAAGACCCTCTTCTCCTTCTCCTTGGGTGGTGGAAACAAGACTTAGGGGTTTCCCTTGGTGTCTTGGCCGGTTTCCATCATTATCTCCTTCTCCTTGTTGGCCGGCGGCAAACATTCTTCTTTTTGCTTGTTGGTTGGCTATAGGAAGGAGAAGAGCCTTGTTTCTATTCTTCCTCTTTCTTTGAAAGAGCAAGGAAGGATGATTTGCGATCTAGGGGCTTCAACTTTTGGTAGATCGTCGCCCACACGACGTCCGAAAGGAGGAAGGTCATACATTAGAAGATCGAGAGGTATATCGATTCTCTAATTTCTATATGTTACATATCTATATTTGTTTTCAATTATGAGCATGATATAAATATTTGTGGCTAAATAATACTTGGATCCGATCATAAATACAAAAAATCGTGATCAGTACATCATCTATTCCGTGGCTACTCGTAGAATAGAGATGGTCGCGAAACAGCGAGTTTGTTCAATTGACCTCTCTAAGCGAATAACGGCGATGACTTGATTGTTTGGGCAATCCCTTTTGTCTAGGATTAAATTTTTTTAATCCGGGGACATCGATGGGATCGCCATGAACAAACAACCAAGGCAAAGTAGGAAGCGAAGTTTCCCCTCACGGACTCGAAAAGCAAAACCCTTCACTAATATATAGGACATGGTTTCCTCCTATAATCAACGACACACCTTATAAATAATATCATTTCCCAACTTACCGAGCCTATCGATTTAATCTATAAATCTCGCCCATTGATAAATCAAAGAAATGAATACTAAGTATATGTGCCCGTTATTATATCGGGATTAAGAGCATGTACAATATAATATCTGAGGTCTGATTCTTTTATGTTCTCAGCAATAAATCGAATCACCTCTAAGTCGGTCTTGCTCAATACACACAAAGTGTACTAGTGTGATTCTATGGTCAAGACAAACCAATACCTAATCACACTACAACCATTCCAATGGTTTGTCCAAAGTCATCTCAGTTGTGAGCCTATACTTATACTTTACAAGGAGCCGATAACATGATCTCCCATGTGACACCACACACCATGTTATCTACAATGTAATGTATTAGACAATATGTATAACCATAAAAATATGCAAACAATGATCATGTGATTCTTATTTCAAAATAGAGATGTTCATACAAAAGATAGACTTTTCAGTATACATCCCAACAACGGGTTCCTGACATGCCACGCTAGCAGGCTAAAATTCCATCTTATCGTCTCCTACTTTATGGGTCAGCTTTTGATTCTCAATGTCAATGACCATTCCGACAGTTGATAAAAATGGTCGTCCCTGGATGACGGGTACCTTCAGATCTTCTTCCATTTCCATGACCACAAAGTCAGTTAGAAGTGTAAAATTTCCCACCTTAATGAGCATCTTCTAGAATCTCCAGTGAGTATCGGTATGAATGGTCAGCCAGCTTCAATGTCATAGTGGTGACCATCAAATTCCCCAACCCTAGCTTTTTGCATAGGGTATAGGGCATCAAGCTCACACTAGCGCCCAAATCACAGAAGGCTTTGCTAATCAGGGTCGTCCCTATATAACACGGGATATAGAAACTCCCCGTATCATTTAGTTTCTGAGTGGTCTCGTTCTGGAGGTAAGCACTTGATTCCTTTGTGAGGGCCACTGTCTCAGACTTTTTGACCTTCCTACGGTGTTCCAAAATATCTTTCATGAATCTCACGAATTGGGGCATTTGGTGCAGCGCTTCGAGTATCGACACATCTACTAAGATCGATTTTAGCATGTTCAAAAATTTACCAAACTCAGCATCTTTCTTCGCATGGGTCAGTCGCTGGGAAAATGGAACTGTCAAGGGTGCTTGCATTTTTGTGGCAGGCTCTCGATTTATGTATTCATCTTCTTCCCTCCCGATTTCCCTCGGAGGTTCCCTTATTTCGAGTCCTGGTTCCGGTCCGGCAACCACCCAGCTCGACATCTCTTTTAGCATCCTTCCACTCCGCAACATCACTACCATGCACTACTCTATCGGATTGGCCTCTGACTTCCTGGCAGTTTCCCCGATACTCTGGAGATCTGGTTGGCAATCTGAGCGACTTGAATTTATAGCGTCTTTTGCCTGTTGGCAAGATCTTTTATAGATGATCTTAACTATTCAATCATCGTATATGTCTGCGAATGTCGCCGCTGAAATTCTGCATTCGCTTCTTGTTGCATCCGAATGAAGTTTTCTATCATATTCTCCAGACGGGTGTCAGGAGGTTGTGACTGGCCATTTCCTCCCGATTGTTGGAAATTTCCCGAATTATTCCTATAGGAAAAGTTCGGGTGGTTCCTCCATCCAAGATTATAGGTACTGGAATATGGGTTGTTGGGCCTTTGGTGGTGGTCGCCAACTGCATCGACATGCTCGATTTGCTCCTTTAATCTGCCCTGCCCCCTGTAATAGTCCTCTTGATATGCTGATGCTCCCCCTCCAAAGGTATTGGCCGCATATGAAGTATTAGTATTTAGAGAGTCGAACCATCTTCTAAGTGCGTCCATCCTAACTGCTAGGTGATCTACGGAGTTGACAGCATATCGACCCGCTACAGGGGTTGGGTGACTACGCTCGGAAGCCCATTGATAGTGGTTTTGGGCCACCTCTTCGATCAGCTTCTCTTCTTCCTCGATAGGCTTGTTCATTAGACCCCCTCCTCTAGCAGAATCGAGGGACACCTTGGTGGCATACATGATCCCATTATAAAATATATGGATCACCAGCCACCTTAACATGATGGAGGCATTGGTAGAGTAGCCCCTTGTAGCGATCCCAGGCTTTGAATAAAGACTCCCCTTTCTTCTGATGGAAGCTAGTAATTAAATGGCACATGTGAGCAGTCTTACTTTGTGGGAAAAATTTGTTCAAGAATTACTGCTCACACTGCTCCCATGTAGTAATGCTTCCCGACAGCAAGGAGTGAAGCCATGCCTTAGCCTTATCCCGTAATGAGAAAGGGAATAGGCTCAGGCAAATCGCATCGGCAGGTACTCCATTGATCTTCATCGTCGAGCAAATTTCTAAAAATGTCTCTAGGTGTCGGTTCAAGTCTTCGGTTGCAGCTCCCTCGAATTGACTTTGCTAGACCATGTGTATAAGAGAAGATTTTAATTCAAAATTGTTGGCCGAAATTGATGGTCCAGTTATGCTTGGGTTATATCCTCTATCACTAGGGGCTACATAATCCTACAAAGGTCGGCTACCTACGTTCACCACGGACATGACTTGGTCCTCCATCTTCTTCTGTTCAGCTCTCCTACAATGGGAGGTTCATTCGTTTTCTAAAACTATCGAAATTAGGTCTTTCGATTCTAAACATCTACGCATACGAAGAATCGAGCCAAAAAATTAGGAGTATATCTTTTTACTTAAGAATAGGATTTAAAAAAAAAATTAAAGATGCGAAGTCATATGAAGAATAAACTAAAACAAAAAGAAAATGCAAGAAACCAATTAAACTTAATCTAAACTAAATCTAGGTATATGTAAAAAAAATCTAAAACTAAAGTAAATAAAATAAAATAAATAAAAAATAAAGAAAGTAAATGAATCTAACCTAAGTCCGATCCAACTATCCACCTCTTGATTCAATATCGAATCAATCAGTCCCCGATAACGATGCCAAAAACTTGATGCACGGGAATGCGTCCTCAAATCTCGTGACAGAAACTGTTGAGGACTCAAAGCACACGCTCGCCCTCAACGCCTGCAAGTGCACAGATGTCGTCAAGTAATAAAAAGATTATTGATCCCATAGGGACTGAGATTCGAGTACCGATTGTTCAGTGGGTGTTATTGTTCGGAGTTTAATGTTAAGGGTTGTGCTTATGAGGTTTGTCGGCGGTTCTAACTCTTGTACGGTGTCACATGGAGGAAGAGAAGGGTTGCTACGAATCTTCTGAGGGAATTCTAAGATTTCGGTTTCACTTGTGTGTCGCAGAACACACTATCAATTGGGTATTATCTAGATGTCTAACTATGGTCTTGTGGAAGGGGCATCATACACTTCCCCGATGAGCCTTCACATCTATCGAGAACTACCTCTGCCATACCAGGTCGACCCCTGGCTTTAGGATGGGATAGGCGGTACAAGAATGTCGGATCAATCCCTATGTTGAGTCGAAACGTGTCCCATTTCTGACTCTATCACACCCTTCTATCCACGGTTACCAAAGATGAGGCCAACCCCTAGGTTCCTCCTTAATTCTCCTAAATCTTTGATATGAGGGATGTTACCTCTCGTATTGGCTATGCACAGTAAATAGAAGACCAAAACAAATAGCTATCGATCTAAACAATCACCAATTGCAAATATGAAATCAAGAACAGACATATATTTGAAATAGCATGTTTTACGCACACAAACTACTCCCTAATCCTAGAATTGGAGAATCTACTCCATAAATACGAGAAGAGAAACACAAAGCATAATTGAATTCATAGATACAATGCAAATTATGTAAGGAAAGTGAATTACAATGCACTTTGGTTCTTCTCCCCGGCGTTGAAGCGCGAAATTTGGTACTCGAGCGACCTCCTTCCTCCCCGTTGCGAGTTTCCGATGCTTTTTAGGGCACCGATCGTGTGAATTCACACGACCATGTGGATTCACATGGCCAGGCCGTGTATGGCATGGGTGTGTGCTCCGAGGTTGGCCGTGTGGATTCACAGGGCCAGGCCATGTGTCCTTCTGTCCCAGTTGCCAAATGTCTTCCTTTTGCTTCAAAAGTGTGCTGTTTTCCTCGTAGAATGTTGTCCTGCACACAAAAGTACAAAGAGAAGATCTCCTAACTAGAAAATAGTAAATGCATGCAAAAAAAGTATGATATACATGAAACAAGTATAAAATACAGCGAGCTAGATGTGAGCGAAAACTACTCCTAAAACCCTATATGTTTTGCGCACATCACTATCGCAAACAAAATATCAGGTCTACTAGAAGTTAGATATAGTAGGCTACCAATAATACTCCTATAAACTTTTAAGTCAAGTGATTTACCTTCAAGATCATTGTCTATCTTAGTGTTGGTTGCCATAGGAGTGGTTACTACCTTAGCATTTTTCAAACCAAATTTCTTGATAATTTATTTGGCATATTTGGTTTGGTATATGTAAATTCCTTCATTAGTTTGTTTGACTTGTAAACCTAAGAAGAAATTTAATTCTCCAACTAAACTCATTCTCTATATTTTTGATAAAGTCTTGAAGGAGTTCATTATTTGTTGACCCAAAAATGATGTCATCAACATATATTTGGGCTACAAAGATATCCTTTGATTTTGACTTTATGAAGAGAGTTTGATCTACTTGGCCCCATCTAAAGTCCTTAGAGATTAAGAAAGAAGATAATCTTTCATATCAAGCCCGGGGAGCTTGTTTTAACTCATATAAAGCTTTTCTAAGCTTGTATACGTGGTTTTGATAGTCTACACTCTCAAACCCAGGAGGTTGTTCTACATACACTTCTTCCCTAATGAATCCATTTAAGAATGCCGATTTTACATCCATTTGATAAAGTTTAAATCCCATGTAAGAGGTATATCCTAATAGGATTCTAATCAATTCTAACTTAGCAACCGGGGCATAAGTTTCATCACAGTCAAGTCCTTCGACTTGATTGAAGCCCCTTGTAACTAACCTAGCTTTGTTTCTAGTTATATTTTCTTTATAATCTAATTTATTTCTAAAGACCCATCTTGTAGAAAAAATGGTGCTATCATTGGGTCTAGAGACTAGCTCCCATACTTGACTCCTCTCAAATTGAGTCAATTCTTCTTGCATTGCTTGAATCCAATCCGGATCAAGTAATGCATCATTGATTGATTTGGGCTCAAATTGTGAGATGAGAGCTATTTGACTAGAGGGAGCTCTATGAAAAGACCTAGTTCTAACACCTTGGGATAATTCTCCTACAACATGGTCTAGAGGATGATTTTGATGAATTCTTAATGTTCTAGGAAGTGTTTCAAGTTGATTTATATCATTGTTATCCTCCTTCTCCTCTCATCTTCGGAATCTCCTCTTCCTCCCCCTTGATCTAATCCTCCCCCTTTATCATTACCCCCTAAGGTCATGTTTAAGATGTAAACTTTGTATCCAAAGACTTTGAAGTAATGAATTGTAGGAATCGTGTCATTCCATAATTTAAAGGGTGTTTTTCCTAAAAACCTATGGATTAAGATCCTATTTTGGATATAGCAAGCGGTATTAACCGCTTCCGCCCACAAGTAGCTAGGAAGTGAATATGCATTAAGCATAGTCCTAGCCGCCTCTTGTAGGGCACGATTTCTCCTTTCCACCACCCCATTTTGTTGGGTGTTCTAGGACAAGAGAATTCATTCTTGTACCCTTGTTCTAAGCAAAATTTTGAGAAATTAGAATTCTCAAATTCTCCACTATGATTACTATGGATCCGGTTGATTTTGAGATTTCTTTTATTCTCTCCTCTTTTGCTAAAACCTATGATTATTCCTAGGGTTTCATCCTTATGTTTCATAAAATATACCCATGTGTATCTAGAAAAATCATCCACTATAACTAAGCAATATTTACTACCATTCAAAGAGGGAATGCTATGACAATCAAATAAATCTAAGTGTAAAAGCTCTAAAGGTAAAGAAGTATTAATTAAGTTTTTACCCTTATGTGATGACTTTGATTGTTTTCCTTCTTGGCATGCATCACACATCTTATCCTTGAGGTACTTCACTTTTGACCACCCTTTGACTAGATGCATCTTGGCTATCTTGGCAATATTCTTCATGTTGATGTGCCCAAGTCTCCTATGCCATAACCAACTTTCTTCTTCTTTTGCCATAAGACACTTAGGGGAAATGTTAGAAGCATAGGATAAATCAACATAATAAATATTGGATTTCCTATATCCTACTAACATGCAATCATTTAATTCCTTGTGTCTAATAAAGCACTTTGTGGAATTAAATTCAACATTAAAATTAGCATCACAAAGTTGACTAACACTAAGTAAATTAAATTTCATGTTGTTGACTAGAAAGACCTTATGAATAATAAGTTTTGGGGATACCTCAATTGTTCCTTTACCTAGGATTTTGAGCTTACTACTATTCCCAAAAGACACGGTCCCCTTGCTTATGTAGTTGATTATGGAAAACTTGCTCACATCTCCAGCCATATGTCTTGAGCATCCACTATCAACAATCCACATAACCAGTCCACCTACCTATACAACATGAAAAACACAAGCCTTAGGTACCCAAATTTTTGGACTGGTAGTATCAACTAGAAATTTCTTTGGAATCCAAGCCTTTTTAACCTTGCTCCTAAGTGTTGCTTTTCTACTAATTATAGAGGTAAATGCTACTTCCTTGTCCTTAGGTCTATAACCTATGCCTCCCTTGTTATAAACAACCCTTTGGTCCCTAAGTATCATGTCAAGATATTTAGACCCACTAGTGAATTTTTCTATGCATGTCCTTAATTCACATACTTCCTTTTTAAGTTCCTCATTTTCATCATTACATGAAAGTTCTACATTCTTAATTGCCCTAATTTCTACCTTCAAATCCTTAATCCTGGATTTTGATTTATTTAATGCATTTTGAAGACATGCAATGGTTTTGTACAATAATTCTACCCTAGGGGAGTCTCTTACCTCATCGTCACTAGAGGATAATTCGTCGCTTGATGATGATGACTCCTCTTGACATGAGGCTTCCATGTCATCCTCTACGGCCATGAGTGCTAAGTTGCGTGTTGTAACGCCCGTAAAATTCCTAGCAATTTTACAAGAATTTTTGGCTTGATGATAATGGGCTTTATGTGGGCCTTTTCAAAAATAAAAGAAAATAAGCCAAAAAGGGGTGCAAGGACTAGGAATTGAACCCCAAACCTCTAGAGATAGCCAAGCCCTATAGATGCACCCAATAACCAGAAGCCCAATAGGATTATATCATTAGAGGAATAAGGGAAATTATGGTTAAGTATAAGGGAGATTAAGGGACTCTTTAGGTGAATAAATAGGGGGGATGAGGAGGCATGAGTGAGCAACTTCACTTTCTCCTCTTCTCTTCTTCTTCTCACCGAATTCTAGAGACTCTCCCTCTCCATTTCCACCCCTTGGCCGAACCTCATCCAAGAAAGAAAGCAAAGGCTAGGCTTGGTTCCTTAGGTTATCTTCACACTACAAGCAAAGCGAAGGATGTAAGTATCCCTCACCTGCATACGTGTAGCTTCGATTGCTATTTTGTGAAAGAAACCTATAATATATATTCGGCCAACCTATGTTTTTGGGTGACTAAATGAAGTTTTAATCCATGTTTTTGTAGGATTATGATGTTGTTGTTATGTTAAAAGAATTAGGTTAAAGGTTAACCCTAAAGACCTACATGGACCATTCGGCCACCCCTAGATCTTGATGATTCAATGAAGTTTAATCCATATTTTTGTACGCTTATGATGTTGTTGTTATGTTAAAATGAATTAGGTTAAAGGTTAACCCTAAAGACCTACATGGACCATTCGGCCACCCCTAATCTTGATGATTCAATGAAGTTTAATCCATATTTTTGTAGGATTATGATGTTGTTGTTATGTTAAAATGAATGAGGTTAAAGGTTAACCCTAATAGCCACTATGGACCATTCGGCCATCATGTATTTTTGGGTGATTAAATGAAGTTTAATTCATGTTCTATATGCAAATGAAGTTGTTGTTGTGTTAAATGAATTAGGTTAAAAAGATAACCCTAGTAACCCCTATGGATCATTCGGCCACCATGAATTTTGGGTGATTAAATGAAGTCTAATTCATGTTTTATATGCAAATGAAGTTGTAGTTATGTTAAATGAATTAGGTTAAAAGATAACCCTAGAATACCCTATGGACTATTCGGCCACCATGAATTTTGGGTGATTAAATGAAGTCTAATTCATGTTCTATATGCAAATGAAGTTGTTGTTATTCTAAATGAATTAGGTTAAAAGATAACCCTAGAAAACCCTATGGACCATTCGGCCATCATGTATTTTTGGGGATTAAATGAAGTTTTAATTCAAGTCTTATGTGCATATGAAGTTGTTGTTAAGTTAAATGAATAGGTTAACATGTGTTTTATATTGGGTGAATTCATGTTGACTTGTGATATTAAATAATGCTAGATGAAGATAACATGCCTTAGGTTAGTGTTTACTTACTTTTGATGTCATGCCTTATGCCATGTCTATGTGTATGCGATATTTAAAATATGTTATGAAATGGAAAAAGATAAGATTATGAAATGAAACAAAACGATATGTTCACGACATGAATATGACATGATGATGAAATGAAGAATGATATGTTATGAAATGAAGAATGGTATGTTACGAAATGAAAGATGATATGTTCATGAAGGGAAGCATGGTGTGTTATGAAATGAAGTATGCTATGTTTGCAAAATGAAATAAGCTATGTTATAAAATAAACATATAAGTATTTTACCTTCTGCATGGCTTGTACCAAGACCCTAACAGGGTCCAAGAAGGGATGGGCTCCTAAGATGCCCTAGGTCGATGGAATAAGACTCAGGCCTAGGATGGGCTTCTATGTATGATTGCCCCTAGGTCGATGGAATAAGACTCGGGCCTAGTACGGGATGGGCTCCAAGATGCCTTAGGTCGATGGAGTAAGACTCGGGCCTAGGATTGGCTTCTACGCTATGACGATTGCCCTAGGTCGACGGACTAAGATCGGGCCTAGTAACCTAGTAGGTTCGAGATTTGCTACCTCGGGTCTATTTAGGGATGCGCGTTATGATAATGAAGAAGTGGTACAATGCCGGGCTCAAATATGTTGAGAATTATATTTACGTACCTATAATATATGTTTTCAAAAGCATCCTGCATATGTTACATGATTAGATTGTTATGTTCACATGCTATGTTGATATGTTACATATGATGTAGGTTATGTTTGATATGCCATGTTTATGCCACTATGTTACATATGATGTAGGTTATGTTTGATATGCCATGTTTATGCCACTATGTTACATATGATGTAGGTTATGTTTGATATGCCATGTTTATGCCACTATGTTACATATGATGTATGTTATGTTTGATATGTCATACATATATGTTGTATGTTATGTTGATTTGCTATGTTACGTATGTTATATGTTATGTTTGATTAAGTCATACATTTACTTGATATGCTGTTATGTTATAGATGATACATGTTATGCTGCCATGTTATGGATGATACATGTTATGTTTACTTATGTTACTTATGCTACATGTTAAGTTGATTACGCCATGTATGTTACATGTTATATTGCTTATATGTTATGAATGGTACATGCCATGATTAATGCTGATGTATGGTTTTTGTGAGTAGGATAGGATCTTACTAAGCCTATGTGCTTATAGTTTATCTTTCCCTCGTACTGCAGATAAGAGTAAGGGATGGATAAACTAAAAGGGAGCAGCAGGAGGGGCCAATGTGTGTGGTAGTGGCATGGTGGAGAGGATCCGTTAGGTATATATATATATGTTTACCTATGATGATGATGTCTATGGATGTCCTTACTTATGTCTCCTTATGACGATGATGTTTATGAACCTGAACTAAGCACTAAATATCTATATATATGATGCATGCTCTATGTTGATAAGAAGAAGTAAAGAAGAAGTAAGAAGAAGTAAGAAGAAGTATCTATACATGTTATGAAGCATACTCTATGTTAAAAAGAAGAAGTATATATTGTTGGATCGAAAGTGTCGCTAGAGGGGGGGGGTGAATAGCGATACGGTGTCGTTAAAAAAAACTTTTGCAATAAGTAAAAAGCAAGTAGAGAGTGCACAGCGGAAATATAAAGTAGACAAGATATTTTTACGTGGTTCACAATCTTTCGATTGCTAATCCACGGCCCTAGTGATCCTTGATCACGTACGGAGGGCAATTCACTAAAACCACTCCTCCTCGTTGGAAGTAGGAGCAACGATCACAAAAAGAAATCAAGGCAAAGGGACACTCCTCCTTTCCTTGTTACGATTAAAGCACAAAGACAATTTAAAGAAGTAGAACTTAAATAAATATACCGACAACTCTTATAAGTAGAAGATGTAGCTTTCGTTGTCGGCGGCACTTCGTCGTAGCAAATGTGAGTAGTAGTAGCGGCGTTACGACGGCGTGTTGAGAGCTCTTGATTTCTTATATCTTTTGCTTGGCGTGAACATGTCTATTTATGGATATTGATCTATGAATTTAGACATAGGTAGTGTCCAAGGTGAGGTTCTTATCCCCCAAGTCTTGCTCATCCACATCCTTTGCGCCAACTCAAGGATGAGGTGCTTCATCCAACCACCTTGTGCCACAACTCAAGGATGAGGTGCTCATCCAACCACCTTGTGCCACCTCAAGGAGGCCTTCACGCCAACTTGTTGGAGCCATCCAACTTGTGCCACATCATGGGAGCCAACCATCTTTTGCCAACTCTCCTCATGTTGGGCGTCCAAGCTTTTTGGTGTTTTGCCAAACATCTTGTGCCAACTCACCTCATTTTGGGCGTCCAACTTGATGATGGTTTTGGATGTCCACCTTGATGCCCACATCACCTAATTTTGGGGTCCAAGCTTGGTGATGGTTTGGATGTCCACCTTGATGCCACATCACCCTTTGTACCAAAACACGAGTCAAGTCAAATTCACCCTTGAAATTGAGCTCTTCTCGATTTGGAACTTAGACTAGCGATTGGTGTAGTCAAAGGTAGTCAAAGGGTTTTGGCTTAAAATATAAAATGCGATGGTTCTAACCATCTCGACCTAGACCTTCCATTGGAGGTATTGGGTCGGATCTACGCTGCGACCTTGCCGCTTTCACGAGCTTACCTTGTAGCCTCGCTTCGGTCTTCACCGAGTACCTCGGCTTCCTCAAAATCCCTCTGGCGTTGCCCGACCACCTCGGTTCCCACCGGGTGTCGCATGAGACCTTCCGCTCAACTTTAGCATTTACGCACATAATTGAGCTCGTAAGATAACAAATATACCCTTAACTATTGAGCCTTTTGCCATAATCAAAATACGGTTCGACTTTGGTGCCTTGCACCAACAATCTCCCCCTTTTGATTCATGGCAAACCTAAAGTTAAGGAAAAATTAAGCTAGCATAATGATTAAGCATGAATGAGCTAGCATAAAGATTAAATATGAATGAGCTAGCATAATGATTAAATATGAATGAGAAATATTATTGTTTCAAGTTCTCCCCTTTGAGGTAACCTCCCCTTGACGAAGGTGAGTTCTTGAAAAATAATTTTACTCCCCCTTAATAGTTGCTTAAGTAATCAGATTACTTAATATAAAGGTAATAATTTTTTTACTTTCTTCCCTTTAATTTTGGTTAATTTTGGTTACTTTTGTGACTTTCTCCCTTTTGCCTTAACTCAAAAGTTTGTAAATATATTTTAGGGTTTGTAAGTCCAAGCAAGTTCCCAATATATATATATATATATATATATATATATATATATATATATATATATATATATATATATATATATATATATATATATATATATATATATTTTTTTTTAAAAAGAATAATAAGCTTGAAAATATGTTCATCTAAAATGTACAACTCGGTTGGACTTGATTGATATAGAATGATCAATAAGTCTTGAAGGAGTTGATTAATTTTAAATAATTATACTCCATGGTTCATATCGATGCACCGAATCTACATCCGAACCAGGAGTAAGGTCCTAACATCTCACGCCTGGCTCATTGGCTAAGTACACAAACACATTAGTCCTATGTGTTGTGAGATGTGTTGCTCCTTAAATCTATAGGTATATGATTTCTAAGGTAAGACTTAGGCTAATTTCATAAAAGAAGCAAAAATAGAGTACATATATAGAGAAATTTAAATCCTACTCTATTATGCACATACCTAACTTTCGTCTTAATAAACTAAATTCGGCTTCGGGTAGTGGTTTGGTGAAGATGTCCGCTAGGTTTGATTTGGACTCAACATACTCTAGTTGTATAGTTCCATTAGTTACATGTTCCCTAATGAAGTGGTGTTTAACTTCTATATGTTTTGTCCTAGAATGACATATTGGATTTTTAGTTAAGTTAATTGAACTGTTATCTATGTAGGTTTTAATGTTGTTAAAGATTAAGCTAAAGTCTTGGAGAGTGTGCTTCATCCACAGTGAGCCGAGAGACACACTCACCCATCGCAACGATTCGCTTCGTGGTAGATAAGGCAACGCAATGTCGCTTCCTATCGCACTAACTTACTAGACACGAGCCGAGGATTTGACCACAACAACACGTGCTCTTTCAATCGAGTATACTACCGGCATAGTCGGAGTAGGAGTAGCCGATTAGATTAAACTCGGTAGATCTAGGGTACCAAATACCTACGTTTAGCGTGCCCTTTAGATATCTAAGGATACGCTTGACTAGGGTTAGGTGAGACTCCTTGGCACAGGTTTGTAACCTTGCGCACATACTTACCGCGAATAAAATGTCGGGTCGGCTCGCGGTTAAGTATAGGAGACTTCCTATTGCGCTCCTATAGTATTTTAGGTCAACGGGTTTTCCTTCTACATCTTCGTTTATATTAACATTAGTTGCTATAGGTGTATTAATTATTTTAGCATCTTGCATTCCAAATCGATTTATTAAGTCCTTAGTATATTTTTGTTGATGTAAATATATTCCATCTTTAGTTTGTTTAATTTGTAAACCTAAGAAGAAACTTAACTCTCCTACTAAATTCATTTCAAATTCACTTTCCATAAGTGAGATGAATTCGTTTAGCAGGATCGAGTTGGTAGTTCCAAAAATTATATCATCTACATAGATTTGGGCTATAAAGATTTCTTTTCCTACGGTTTTTACGAATAAGGTTGGGTCGACTAAACCTTGGTTGAATCCTTTGGACTTAAGATAGATCGAAGCCTTCGTACTAAGCTCTTGGGGCTTGTTTGAGTCCATATAGGGCTTTCTTAAGTCTAAGGACATGGTCAGGTTTATCTAGATTTTCGAATCCGGGAGGTTGACTGACGTAAACTTCTTCCTTAATGTATCCATTCAAAAATGCTGACTTGACATCCATTTGAAACAATTTAAAACCTCGATGTGCAGCATATGCTAACAACATTCGGATGGACTCTAGTCTTGCTATGGGGGCGTAGGTCTCATCGTAATCTAAACCTTCGACTTGACTAAACCCTTTTGCGACTAACCTAGCTTTATTTCTAACTACTTCACCTTTATCATCAAGTTTATTTCGAAATACCCACCTTGTTCCAATAATTGATTTTTCTTTAGGTGGTGGTACTAATTCCCAGACTTCATTTCTAGTGAATTGAGCTAGCTCTTCTTGCATAGCAATAATCCAGTCGGGATCAAGAAGTGCTTGTTCAATAGTTTTGGGTTCGATTTTGGAAATTAACGAGATTTGACTAATGTTTCGGTATGAAGCTCTAGTTCGAACCCCTAAATTTGGATCACCTATAACTTGATTGATAGGATGACTTGGGTTAGGACGAGATTCAAGTTCAAGATCAGAGTCGGGTTTGCTATAAGTTGATTTGCTAGTTGGTTTTGTTAAGGATTGAACGGGTTCATGTCCTTCGTCGAAAACTATATTAATGGTTTCTTCGACTCTAAGAGTGTCGTGATTGTATACCCTATAAGCTCTCTTGGTGGTTGAGTATCCTAGAAAGGTTCCAGAGAGGTTTTGGATTAGAATTTCCCTAGGTAATCCTTAGTGTTTAAGATATGTACCTTGCATCCAAATACCCTAAAGTATTTGATGTTCGGTATTTTATCGTGATAAATCTCGTACGAGGACTTTTGGTGCCTCTTTACCATAAGGATCCTATTTTGGACATAGCAAGCCGTACTAACGGCCTCTGCCCAAAATCTATCGGGTAGGTTATACTGCTTAACATTGTCCTAGCGGCTTCTTGTAGGGTTCTATTTTTCCGTTCGACTAACCCATTTTGTTGTGGGGTTCTAGGACATGAAAACTCATGGTGGTATCCGTTTAGGTTACAGAAATCTGGAAACCTGTGGTTTTCGAATTCACCACCATGATCGCTTCTAAGTCTTTTAATCTTAAGGTTCTTTTGATTTTCGATTAACCTACAAAGATTGATTAGTTGGTCTAGGTATCATTTTTATGTTTGATAAACCTAACCCAAGTAAATCTAGAATAGTCGCCAATTATGACTAAGCAAAATTGACTACCATTGAGTGACTTAGCTCCATGTGAATCAAATAGATCCATGTGTAGGAGCTCAAGAACACTTTTGGTCGTTCTTGATTAGTTAATTGATGTTGTGTCCTAGATTGTTTACCTTGTTGACAAGCATTACATATTTTATTATCCAAGTTGTTTAGTTTAGGCAAACCTATAACAAGCCACTCGACTCATCTTGTGGACGAGTCTTAAAAGTGCGAGTGTCCGAGTCTCGTGCCATAACCAAGATTCTCTCTGTGTCATAAGACACTTGGTTGAGGAGTTGGGTAAATTTATTGTGTAGATGTTGCTATTCCTAGTTCCTTTAAGTATTATTTTAGATGTTGCATTTATCTTGATTACGCATTCATTTTCTAGAAATATGACCTTATAATTGTTATCACACAATTGGCTTACACTAAGTAAATTATATTGAAAGTTTTCTACTAATAAGACATTTTGAATTGTAAAGTTAGAGTTGAGCTCAATATCACCTGATCCGATGATTTTGAGCTTGCCGTTATTTCCGAAGGCTACCGATCCTTGTCGTTTGAATCGTAACTTCGAAAATTTGAGTTGATCCCCGGTCATGTGTCGGGAGCAACCACTGTCCAACATCCATTGATCCTACATATAAGGTAGTTGGATCGGATATTGGAATTACTAAAGGGTTGTTTGTAAGTTTTTAAACCTAAATCATCTCACCAATATCTACATGATCAAAACATGTTATTCCTATGTGTTATTGTGAGATGACTTTCAATTTTACTTGATTAATTTTAATGAATTTAAATTAACCAACATTAGGTTAGATTCGGATTTAGTCTAAGCTCATCAAGTAATCTTTTCAAGAGATTAGCTTCCAGGTCGTGGCGAGGCACAGAGGCCTTCTTTGATCGGAACAACGACCACTTCCTTAGACAAAGCTAATTTCAAGAAATTGATAACTCGACTTACTTGAGACTACATCTTGGTCTAACTAGTTATTTTTGAAAAGAGGCTCCCCGAGGCTCAATCTTTTCGTAGGATTTTATTTTATTATGAGTCCTATCTAACCATTCTAAAATTAAAGAAAAAAATAAGCATGCAATTTCTTAGACTTAACAAAAATACAATTTGTATTGGCTCCCCCTGGACCATTGAATCGAGTGGGTCTATTCACATAGTGAATTTGGTCCTGGGAACCCAATACATGTTAGATCCTAAAGTTGAAATCAAAGTGATCTTAGGGACCCATGCTTGGACATTTTTCTTATGTTGGTTTACTATAGACATATATGACTTATTGGTTGTATTTGAGTTAAACCCAGTCCGCCTTGTTGTACACGGCCCTTTGTGATCCAAGTAAGAGGTCAAGTCCCTTGATCCCAAAGTGAACCTTTCCAACGTGTTCCTAAGGTCTTCGACTTGTGTTTTCAAAGCGAGTTCTCAACTTCAAGCTTTTCAACTTGAGTTGAGTCCTCCTCTTGAATACGAGTAGTCGAAGAGGTTAGGAGACCTCATGTTTGAGGAGGTTAACCTCCTCAATTAGGGTCTCGACCTTGGACTCGGACTTAGCTAGTTTCTTATTTAAAAATTTAATTGCACCATACAAAGTATTAAGTAACGACCGACTTACCCTTAATGATTCTTTTGAACCGGATACGGATCAGTGGCTTGTCTTGAATGGAAGCTCATCATCGGATTCGGACTCGGACTCTTCTTCGGTTTCGGAGTCGTGCTCGGTCGGCTTGGCCATTAGAGCTTGGATATCGTCTTATTCCTCCGACAACTCCTCCCAAGTAGCGTTTAGCGCTTTCTTGGTCTTTGATGCGTTATTCTTTAGCTTTGGGCACTCGGACTTGATGTGACCGAACTCGCTGCACTCATAGCATCTAAAATTAGAAGTATTTGAATTAGGTTTAGGCTTACCTTGAGTTGTTGGTCGCTTTGCCTCTTGATCATCTTCCGAACTAGATTGACTAGTTCGGATTCTATTTCGGAGTCTACTTCCGATTCGGACTCGTCTTCTTCCTTCGGGGGTGGCTTGCTTGCGGGCTTCTTCTTCTTGGAACCTGCAACTAACGCAATACTCTTCTCCGACCACGTTAGTTTGCTCATGTAATTCAAGTTCAAAGACAATTCGCCTAACCTAATTTTAGAAGGGTCCTTGGAGACCTTGTAGGCATCGACCATGGATGCCCACAAGGTGGTCCTAGGAAATGAGTTAAGAGAATACCTGATAAGGTCGCGATTCTCGACCTTTTGTCCGATGGCATGGAGTTGGTTGACGATGTCTTGGATACGAGCATGTAGTTGAGTTGCGGTCTCGTTTTCCTGCATTTTCAAGTTATACAATTTATTTAAAAGTAAATCTCTTTTACATACCTTCGTGTCGCCGCGGTGCCTTCGTAGTTCCACTAGCTTGGTCCATAAGTCCTTTGCACTAATGAAGGGGCCGACGCGGTTGAGCTCTTCCTTGGACAACCCACATTGCAAGATTTGAGTTGCCTTGGCATCGCTTCTACTTGTTTTTCATGGAATTTGACCATTGATCGTAACCCAAAGATTCACCATCTTCATTAATAGGAAGTGTGAAACCGGTTTGGATTACGATCCACATCTCGATTTGGGTTTTAAGAAAGCATTCCATCCGACCCTTCCAATAACGAAAGTCATTACCGTTGTAAAACGGGGGTCAAGTGCTAAACCTTCGAGATGGGCCATTTAAAAACAAGAAGAAGAACGAAAAAGAATCTTGCAAAACACACACGAAGAATATTCCAAGACTTTCGCCTTGGATTAGTAGTGGAAGTAAAGAAAAAATATATATAAAATGTAACTTGCAAAAAGAAATAAACAATCAAATGCGAATGTCGCTGAAGTTCGAGGACAACCTTACTCGGATCTAACCCAAGGACAACCTTATCCGGATCCTAAAGCCTCTAATGCAATTCTATATGTAGGAGAAGATAAGCAAGTGAAATAATTATACAAAACAGAAATAAATAAATAAAAATCTGTGAAAAAAGAAAAACAAAGCTAGATTGGTGGTTTCACGAATCTTAGGCCTGATACCAATTGTTGGATCGAAAGTGTCGCTAGAGGGGGTGAATAGCGATACGGTGTCGTTAAAAACTTTGCAATAAGTAAAAAGCAAGTAGAGAGTGCAAATGAAATATAAAGTAGACAAGATATTTTTACGTGGTTCACAATCTTCGATTGCTAATCCACGGCCCTAGTGATCCTTGATCACGCACGGAGGGCAATTCCACTAAAACCACTCCTCCTCGTTGGAAGTAGGAGCAACGATCATAAAGAAATCAAGGCAAAGGACACTCCTTTCCTTGTTACGATTAAAGCACAAAGACAATTTAAAGAAGTAGAACTTAAATAAATATACCGACAACTCTTATAAGTAGAAGATGTAGCTTTCGTTGTCGCAGACTTCGTCGTAGCAAATGTGAGTAGTAGTAGTGCGTATTTACGGCGTGTTGAGAGCTCTTGATTTCTTATATCTTTTGCTTGGCGTGAACATGTCTATTTATGGATATTGATCTATGAATTTAGACATAGGTAGTGTCCAAGGTGAGGTTCTTATCCCCCAAGTCTTGCTCATCCACATCCTTTGCGCCAACTCAAGGATGAGGTGCTTCATCCAACCACCTTGTGCCACAACTCAAGGATGAGGTGCTCATCCAACCACCTTGTGCCACCTCAAGGAGGCCTTCACGCCAACTTGTTGGAGCCATCCAACTTGTGCCACATCATGGGAGCCAACCATCTTGTGCCAACTCTCCTCATTTTGGGCGTCCAAGCTTGATGGTGGTTTGCCAACCATCTTGTGCCAACTCACCTCATTTTGGGCGTCCAACTTGATGATGGTTTTGGATGTCCACCTTGATGCCACATCACCTAATTTTGGGGGTCCAAGCTTGGTGATGGTTTGGATGTCCACCTTGATGTCACATCACCCTTTGTACCAAAACACGAGTCAAGTCCAAATTCACCCCCTTGAAATTCGAGCTCTTCTCGAGGCTGGAACTAGACTGATTGGTAGTGACTGGTCAAAGGGTTTTGGACTGCAGTACAAGTTAGCTTAAAATATAAAGTACGATGGTTCTAACCAACTGATCTCGACCTAGACCTTCCATTGGAGGTATTGGGTCGGATCTACGCTTAACGTCCTTGCTTCGCTTTCACACGAGCTTACCTTGTAGCCTCGCTTCCGGTCTTCACCCGAGTACCTCGGCTTCCTCCGAAATCCCTCTGCCGTTGCCCGACCACTTCGGTTCCCACCGGGTGTCGCAGACCTTCCGCTCAACTTTAGCATTTCTGCACACTTAATTGAGCTCGTAAGATAACAAATATACCCTTAACTATTGAGCCTTTTGCCATAATCAAAATACCGGTTCGACTTTGGTGCCCACTGCACCAACATATATATATATATATATATATGTATATATATATGTCAATGCATGTTTATGTTTTAGAAGAAAAAAAATATAGGTCTAAAGTCTTCCGTTGTAAGAATTAAGAAGTATGTATAAAGTCTTCAGTTGTATGTAATGTATGTATGTACGGTCGCGTCACGCGCCGCCCTTCCGGATTCTGGGTCCGAAAAGGGCGGGCATGACAGGTTGGTATCAGAGCGGATCTGCCTTTCCACTACACACACATCAAACTCCAAATCCTGCCACTCCAAGTAAGAATTCTATGTCTGCTCTAATTTTGTAAAAAAAATTTCCATGTATGATAGGAAATGCTTCTAGCTTAAATATGCATGAAAATATGTATGATACCCTTATGCTTGTTCATGTATGATATAAAATACCTTAAGCTTAAACTATGCATGAGAACATGAATGATGCCTTAAGCTTAAAATGACTTTATGCTAGCTTTAGTCTAAGTATGCGTAGGTCAACGAATGAAAACTTATACTAGCTTTACTTTAATATATGAAGATAAACATGTCTGGAAGACGCAGTAGTAGAGCTGATGAGATAGCACCCCCGCATGACCTTACACACGTAGTCATAGAACTCCAACGACAAGTCACAGAACAACAACAAGTAATAAACACCCTAATGAATCAGCGAGGAAACCCTACTGCCCCACCGACGGGCCCCGGCCCGATGGTTCGACAGGAAGCTTACCTGATCCAGTGGCAGAGACTAAAGCTGGAAAATTTCTCTGGTACTGGTGAACCATGGGATGCCCAAGCCTGGTTCAAGACGGTGGAAAGCATCGTGGAGCTACTGGACTGGCCTGAATGTGAAAAGATTAAGTGTGCATCATTCTGCCTTTCGGGAGATGCTCGGATGTGGTGGGAACGGGTTAAAGCAAAGAGACATGTAAATCAGATGAGATGGATAGATTTCGAGTACGAGTTTTTCGAGGAATTCTTTCACATGAGGGTAACCAACAAGCATTACGACGAGTTCATTGGGTTTAGACAAGGTGACCTATCAGTCAGCGAAGCCGTGAAGAGATTCAACCGACTCGCACGCCTATGCCCAGAGTTGGTCAACACGGAAAGAGAAAGGGTCAGACTCATCGAAGATGCTCACCGAGAAATAGCTCTGAATGTGGCCGGCAGAGTTCATAGACCGCAGACCGCAGAGGAGCTGTTTAGTAGTGCCTTGATTACCGAGCATTACCTGAACAACATTAATCAGCAAAAGAAAGCACTGAGTGAAGGCAGGGGTCAGGCCCAGTCAGGAGGTCAGAGGAACCAGAGTGCTTGGAAAGGGAACCCCACTGGCAAGAGAAGACAATGGGAGAATCCTAAAGGAGGTCCAGCAAACAAGCAGCCTAGGATCCCTCTGTGTGCTACCTGTGGAAAGATACATCCTGGAGTATGCTACCAAGGCACAAATCGATGTTACAACTGTGGATGGACAGGGCATAGAATTAAGGACTGTCCTATCTAGGTTCAGGCACCTCCTCAGCCATATGCCCAGCCCAAGAGTGCTCCTCCACAGTTACATCAGATGTAGGCCGCAATCGAAGGAACCCCAATCCACCAAGGGAGACTTGAAGCCCCACTAGCTATGACAGATGCTAGGGTATTCTCTCTCACCCAAGAAGATGTGGCAAACGCCTCTACAGTTGTCACAGGTCAGATATTTATTTTCTGTCAGCATGCTACTGCATTATTTGATACTGGGGCAACACATTCGTTTGTTTCTACCCACTTTACTGGAAAGATAGACATACCACCACAAGCTCTAGATCACAAGTTCTTAACCACTCTGCCCTCGGGAGAAGTAATGCCCTCCACTCATATGCTGTGAGCCGCACCCATCAGAATTGCAGACAGAGAACTCTACTACGATCTGATAGTGCTCGACATGCAGGATTATGACATTATATTGGGCATGGATTTCTTAAGCAAGTACGGTGCTTCGATCGAGTGCCGAAAAAGGAAAGTGGTATTCCAGTCGGAGGCAGAACCTAAGTTCAAATTTATTGGAGAACCAAGGAGAAGAGTCAATAAGATTTTATCAGCCCTACAGGCACGTAAGATGTTAGACAGTGGATGCACTGGGTTTCTGGCACACATAGTTGATACAAGTCAAGATGAGGATCAGAAGCTAGAGAATGTCAGAGTTGTATGCAACTACCCAGAGGTATTCCCAGATGAACTATCAGGGTTAGCCCCAGATAGAGAAGTTGAATTTGAGATCGAGTTGATTCCTGGTACTAACCCGATCTCTAAAGCACCTTACCGTATGGCGTCGGCTGAATTAAAGGAACTTCAGGGACAGCTACAGGAGTTACTCGACAAGGGACTTATTCGCCCAAGTCGCTCTCCATGGGGAGCTCCAGTGCTGTTGGTGAAGAAGAAAGATGGGTCTGTGCATAGACTATCGTGCGCTAAATAATGTGACGATCAAGAACCGATACCCTTTGCCGTGGATTGACGACTAGTTCGACCAACTAAAGGGTGCCACCATTTTCTCTAAGATCGACCATAGGTCCGGCTATCATCAAGTAAAAGTAAAATCAGATGATATACCAAAGACGGCCTTCCGGGACCAGATACGGACATTACGAGTTCGTAGTTATGCCCTTCGGAGTGACGAATGCACCTGCTCTGTTCATGGATTTGATGAACTGGGTATTCTCGACATTTCTCGACAAGTTTGTGATCGTCTTCATCGACGACATACTAATATATTCGAGAACCCCCGAGGAGCACGCAGAACACTTGAATGTGGTATTGCAGATCCTTCGGGAAAAATAGCTATTCGCAAAGTTCTCCAAATACGAGTTCTAGCTCGAGCAAGTATCATTTTTGGGTCACGTGATATCCAAGCACGGAGTGATGGTAGACCCAATGAAGATTGAAGCCGTGAGTAATTGGAACCGACCAAGGAATGCCAGCGAGGTCAGAAGCTTTCTTGGGCTAGCAAGCTACTACCGGATGTTTGTAGAGAACTTCTCCAGGATTGCCGCCCCTATGACAGGCCTCACCAGAAAGAACAAGAAATATGAGTGGACGGACGCCTGCGAGAGGAGTTTCACAGAATTGAAAAGGAGACTGACCAGCGCTCCAATCCTTGCTCTTCCGGACAATAATGAAGGCTTTGACATGTACAGTGATGCTTCCAAGTTGGGACTCAGAGCTGTACTCATGCAGAATTGCAAGGTCATTGCCTACGCCTCTAGGCAACTCAAGGAACACGAAAGGAATTATCCCACCCACGACTTAGAGCTAGCAACCGTGGTCTTTGCTCTCAAAACATGGAGACATTATCTATATGGAGCTCAGTGTAGGATTTATACTGCACTCACCAGTCCAAATATTTCTTCACACGTATGACTGAACATGAGACAGCGCAGATGGCTTGAGCTCGTCAAGGATTATGACTGCGAGATTCTCTACCATCTGGGAAAAGCTAACAAGGTGGCTGATGCACTCAGCAGGAAGTCCTGCACCACCTTGATGTCTCTATCAGTGTTATCTCGGCCCTTAGAAAGAGAGATTATGCGTTACGGGGTTGAAATCATTTCCGGGCAGCTCTCGACCATGACGATAGCACCGACGCTGTTCGATGATATACTGGAAAAGCAAGCCCGTGACCCAAGCCTTCAGAGGATCAAGCAAGAGGTCTTAGAAGGAAAGGACGACGGGTTTCGGATCTCTGATAGTGGAGTACTCTACCTCAGGGATCGCTTGTGTATTCCCGACGATCCAGAATTACGGAAGGAGATATTTGAGGAAGCTCACAGAACTCCTTATGCGATGCATCCTGGAACCACCAAGATGTACCAAGACCTGAAACGAAAGTTCTGGTGGTTCGGAATGAAAAGAGATGTGGCTCAGTATGTCAGTACCTGCCTGACCTGCCAGAGGGTTAAGGCAGAACACCAGAGACCTGGAGGAACACTGCAGCCGATCCAGATTCCAGAATGGAAATGGGAGGACATTTCTATGGATTTCATCTCAGGATTGCCCAAGACGACAAACGGTTATGATGCTATATGGGTAATTGTGGACAGATTGACGAAGTCCGCCCATTTCTTAGCAATCAAGATGACCTATTCGACGAAGCAACTGGCTCAGTTATATGCTAGGGAAATTATCAGACTACATAGAATTCCTAAGACCATCATTTCTGATAGAGATGGTCGCTTTATTTCCCATTTATGGGAATGTGTCTGTAAGGCCCTAGGCACGGTTATTGTTCAAGATCGCCTTCCATCCCGCAACGATGCACCGAAAGAGTAAATCAAGTACTGAAGGATATGTTACGAGCATGTGCCCTGGATTTCAAAGGTAGCTGGTGCCGATAGTTATGTTTGGCAGAATTCGCCTACAATAATAGCTACCAAGCTACTATTGGAATGGCACCCTACGAGGCTCTATACGGGAGGAAATGTAGATCTCCCATATTCTGGTACGAGGGTGGTGAAAAGAAGAGGATGGGACTCCAGACGGATTTCATCGATGACACCACCCGAGCTATACGGAACATCCGTCAGAGAATTGAAACTGCTCAGAGCTGACAAAAGAGCTATGCGGATATGCGGCGTAGACCGTTAGAATTCGAAGTTGGGGACCTAGTTGTTGGGTTTCCGGCACCGCGGCGTGTGTGTGTTCGATCATGTTTCGTAAACATGAGCACAGCGGAAGAAATTAAAAATAATAAATACTCCTATTTATTACAACACACACAACACACGCATGCTATTACAACAAGTGTAGACATAACCGTAAATTAAAATTGCAATAAAAGGAAATTATCTTACGGGTCGAGGCCTTTGTTTCAGATGACGTGGTAGCGGATCAACCGGGCGATCCTCGTAAGAATCGTCTCTATCCGTATCCACGCCGAGCTCCTCGGGATGACTTCGCCAAGCCACGAGCTTCGTCTTCGTACGGGTTACTAGCCTCGTGTTGAAGACGACGTGATCGAGAGATGATCACGATCCGAATCCAAATTCGGACCTAAAAACAAGTCCTCAAGACTTGCTTCTCCGGAGAGGTATTCGTCAACCGATTGACGAATCCTTCGTCCTCCACCTCAGAGGATTACCGGAGATCAAATCCCGGTATGTTAGCCGCTGTCCGGGCACTAACCGTCGTCCAAGCGGCGCTCCGGCGGAAGAGAAGAAGCTGTCAGAAAACTGGACAGCTTGGTGGAAGAGAGATAGGCGCCCGGCCAAAACAAGGAGACAAAAGCTCACCTTGATGCGAACCTTTTAGGGATCACCGGAGGGTCGCGGAGGTTCACCGGCTGGAGCTTGGGCGCCCGGCAACAAGTTGGAAGGCTGCACCACAAGCTGGGCGGCAACAAGATGTTAGTGCCACAATATGTTGGGGCGGCAACTAGTTGATTAGGTTTAGGGTTAGGGTTTAATCCCTATTTTATAGAGAACTAATTCTCTTGATGGTTAATGGATCATATCCATAAAGCCCGTTAACCCGCTCCATTAAGATAAGTTAAAATAAACCAAACCATGATGGTTTATTTTAAGTTAAAACGAACCGAACCAACCTTTGGTTCATTCGTTTAATATAAACCAAACCATTTGGTTTATTCTCATCCATTGGATTAGAACCAAACCATTTTGGTCCATCCATTATGTCTTCATAAGACACTGCCCATCCACGCTTCCATTGCGACTGAAACAATTTCATGCTCGCTTTATGTTTGGTCCAACCAAACATAGTTTCTCTCGGTCTGAGAATCTCATTCTCAAGCTCGTTTTAAATCCTTTGGATTACACTCGTTGTGCGTGTGACCAAATAGGTTCTCGGTTTATGTTGGCCGTCTATAATTAACCATTAATTATAGAACGATCATGAGTGGCACCTAGTAGTACATCATGACCCCCAATTAACCGAAAAGATCAACGGTTGATCCAGAACTATTTCTGAAACCCTTGATTCGAATGAATCGTGCCCCATTCCCTTCACTCATCTTATACCCACTTGGTTCGGGACATGGTCTATTGTGCCGATCCCCACTAGTGACTCGCCACACCTAGCCCAAGTATCATTTCCTCTCACAGATTCTAGTTACTCCACATGTATCGAAGAGTACCTTACTCTAAACATGTAATGCTTTGGCCAAAGACTTTAGTAACAATCCGACGAGAGGCCATGGGTATACATCTCCTCGCAAGGAGTGGTGAATCCTTTATAGGCTATTCAAACACCTTCGATCACCGACTTATACCCAATCATCCGGGTCCACATCTCCTTAGAGATGTTTGCTTAAGATGTCAAAGCATAAGTCTCCATGATCAAGATGACTTGAATACCGCAAGTCAAAGGAACATCGCACTTAAGCCACAGTAAGAACTTCATTGACATATCTATATATGCAGAGAACCATATGAAGTCTTACGGCTGGTCACTCCAATGGACTAGTTACCATAACTAGCATCCACAATTAACTCCGGACATCACTATGTCTCCAGCCAGTGAGAATCAGCTGCTTGGATACACCAAGGAGTATACCTCGTGCTAGTCTCAACAGAATTGATGGTGTCCAGATTCATCAATTCATCGACTAGGGATAATTCCGATACATCACAATTACACATGTAGAGATACTCACTACTTGTGATCCAATCACAAATTCTCTCATGCTGTGAATCGTATCGTGGACATTCAGTAAATGAGTTTAAGATCCAATCAAATACATAAAACATGTATACTCAAATAGTGAATCTTCATTTATCATATAAATGGTTCATACATAAGGCGATTGCCTTAGGACATCTCTCATATATTACTAACACTAGTATTCCTCAAAGTGGCTCCTATGAAGGGAGTGATGAGATTCGGAAGGAAGGGTAAACTGAGTCCACGCTACGTGGGACCATATCCGATATTACAGAGGATTGGCAAGGTAGCTTACAAGCTAGAGCTGCCTCAAGAGATGTCGGCTATTCACAACGTGTTCCATGTCTCTGTGCTCAAGAAATGCATTTCCAGTACGGACCAAGTGATCGAGCCACAAATAGTAAAAGTTCAAGAGGACCTGAGTATTGAAAGTCGGCCTATCCAGATACTAGACCGAGAAATCAAGAGGCTAAGGAACAAAGAGGTGCCCTTAGTAAAGGTCCTATGGCAGAATCAACGGTACGAGGAAGCTACTTGGGAACGCGAGGAGGACATGAAGCAGAAGTACCCACAATTGTTCTAAGTTTCGAGGACGAAACTTTTAAAAAGTATGAAGGATTGTAATGCTCGTAAAATTCCTAGCAATTTTACAAGATTTTTTGGCTTGATGATAATGGGCTTTATGTGGGCCTTTTAAAAAATAAAAGAAAATAAGCCAAAAAGGGGTGCAAGGCTTAGGAATTGAACCCCAAACCTCTAGAGATAGCCAAGCCCTATAGATGCACCCACTAACCAGAAGCCCAATAGGATTATATCATTAGAGGAATAAGGGAAATTATGGTTAAGTGTAAGGGAGATTAAGGGACTCTTTAGGTGAATAAATAGGGGGGGGATGAGGAGGCATGAGTTAGCAACTTCACTTTCTCCTCTTCTCTTCTTCTTCTCACCGAATTCTAGAGACTCTCCCTCTCCATTTCTACCCCTTGGTCGAACCTCATCCAAGCAAGAAAACAAAGGCTAGGCTTGGTTCCTTAGGTTATCTTCACACTACAAGCAAAACGAAGGATGTAAGTATCCCTCACCTGCATACGAGTAGCTTCGATTGCTATTTTGTGAAAGAAACCTATAATATATATTCGGCCAACCTATGTTTTTGGGTGACTAAATGAAGTTTTAATCCATGTTTTTGTAGGATTATGATGTTGTTGTTATGTTAAAAGAATTAGGTTAAAGGTTAACCCTAAAGACCTACATGGACCAATCGGCCACCCCTTGATCTTGATGATTCAATGAAGTTTAATCCATATTTTTGTAGGCTTATGATGTTGTTGTTATGTTAAAATGAATTAGGTTAAAGGTTAACCCTAAAGACTTACATGGACCATTCGGCCACCCCTAGATCTTGATGATTCAATGAAGTTTAATCCATATTTTTGTAGTCTTATGATGTTGTTGTTATGTTAAAATGAATGAGGTTAAAGGTTAACCCTAATAGCCCCTATGGACCATTCGGCCATCATGTATTTTTGGGTGATTAAATGAAGTTTAATTCATGTTCTATATGCAAATGAAGTTGTTGTTGTGTTAAATGAATTAGGTTAAAAAGATAACCCTAGTAACCCCTATGGATCATTCGGCCACCATGAATTTTGGGTGATTAAATGAAATCTAATTCATGTTTTATATGCAAATGAAGTTGTAGTTATGTTAAATGAATTAGGTTAAAAGATAACCCTAGAATACCCTATGGACTATTCGGCCACCATGAATTTTGGGTGATTAAATGAAGTGTAATTCTTGTTCTATATGCAAATGAAGTTGTTGTTATACTAAATGAATTAGGTTAAAAGATAACCTTAGAAAACCCTATGGACCATTCGGCCATCATGTATTTTTGGGGATTAAATGAAGTTTTAATTCAAGTCTTATGTGCATATGAAGTTGTTGTTAAGTTAAATGAATAGGTTAACATGTGTTTTATATTGGGTGAATTCATGTTGACTTGTGATATTAAATAATGCTAGATGAAGATAACATGCCTTAGGTTAGTGTTTACTTACTTTTGATGTCATGCCTTATGCCATGTCTATGTGTATGCGATATTTAAATTATGTTATGAAATGGAAAAAGATAAGAATATGAAATGAAACAAAATGATATGTTCACGACATGAATATGACATGATGATGAAATGAAGAATGATATGTTATGAAATGAAGAATGGTATGTTACGAAATGAAAGATGATATGTTCATGAAGGGAAGCATGATGTGTTATGAAATGAAGTATGCTATGTTTGCAAAATGAAATAAACTATGTTATAAAATAAGCATATAAGTATTTTACCTTCTGCATGGCTTGTACCAAGACCCTAACAGGGTCCAAGAAGGGATGGGCTCCTAAGATCCCCTAGGTTGATGGAATAAGACTCGGGCCTAGGATGGGCTTCTATGTATGATTGCCCCTAGGTCGATGGAATAAGGCTCGGGCCTAGTACGGGATGGGCTCCAAGATGCCTTAGGTCGATGGAGTAAGACTCGGGCCTAGGATGGGCTTCTACTCTATGACGATTGCCCTAGGTCGACGGACTAAGATCGGGCCTAGTAACCTAGTAGGTTCGAGATTTGCTACCTCGGGTCTATTTAGGGATGCACACTATGATAATGAAGAAGTGGTACAATGTCGGGCCCAAATAAGTTGAGAATTATGTTTACGTACCTATAATATATGTTTTCAAAAGCATCCTGCATATGTTACATGATTAGATTGTTATGTTCACATGCTATGTTGATATGTTACATATGATGTAGGTTATGTTTGATATGCCATGTTTATGCCACTATGTTACATATGATGTAGGTTATGTTTGATATGCCATGTTTATGCCACTATGTTACATATGATGTAGGTTATGTTTGATATGCCATGTTTATGCCACTATGTTACATATGATGTATGTTATGTTTGATATGTCATACATATATGTTGTATGTTATGTTGATTTGCTATGTTACGTATGTTATATGTTATGTTTGATTAAGTCATACATTTACATGATATACTATTATGTTATAGATGATACATGTTATGCTGCCATGTTATGGATGATACATGTTATGTTTACTTATGTTACTTATGCTACATGTTAAGTTGATTACGCCATGTATGTTACATGTTATATTACTTATATGTTATGAATGTTACATGCCATGATTAATGCTGATGTATGGTTTTTGTGAGTAGGACAGGATCTTACTAAGCCTATGTGCTTATAGTTTATCTTTCCCTCGTACTGCAGATAAGAGTAAGGGATGGATAAACTAAAAGGGAGCAGCAGGAGGGGTCAATGTGTGTGGTAGTGGCATGGTGGAGAGGATCCGTTAGGTCTATATATATATGTTTACCTATGATGATGATGTCTATGTATGTCCTTACTTATGTCTCCTTATGACGATGATGTTTATCAACCTGAACTAAGCACTAAGTATCTATATATATGATGCATGCTCTATGTTGATAAGAAGAAGTAAAGAAGAAGTAAGAAGAAGTATCTATACATGTTATGAAGCATACTCTATGTTAAAAAGAAGAAGTATATATATATATATGTATATATATATGTCAATGCATGTTTATGTTTTAGAAGAAAAAAAATATAGGTCTAAAGTCTTCCGCTGTAAGAATTAAGAAGTATGTATAAAGTCTTCCGCTGTATGTAATGTATGTATGTACGGTCGCGTCACGTGCCGCCCTTCCGGATTCTGGGTCCGAAAAGGGCGGGTGTGACACGTGTGACGTGGCAAAGCTCCTCCTCATCGGATGAATCCTCAACGCTTTGTGTATCCCACGTTTGTGCTACCATGGCCTCCTTCTTTTTCTTTTCCTTCTTATCCTTCTTCTTCTTTTCCTTTTCCGCCTTTTTCTTTAGGTCCGAGCAATTCATCTTGATATGCCCTTTCTTATTACATCCATAACAAATGTCGTTAGTGTTAGAAATAGAACTACTAGTAGATTTACCTTTTGAGGATTGAAACATCCTCCTCACATCCTTCTTGCTGAGCTTCCTTGATCTTCCACCAAATTTCTTCACATAATGGTCCACCTCACTAGCGGATAACTCCTCGTCGCTACTAGAAGATTCATCCTCTGACTCAAGAGACTTCCTTCTTCTCCTTCTTCTTCTCCTCCTTATTACCTAGAACAAGAGCTATACCTTTTCTTTCAATGAAGTGTTAGCTTGCTCATGTAACTCAAACTCACAAAATAGTTCATCCAATTTAACTAAAGAAAGGTCCTTAGAAACCTTATAAGCATCTACCATTGATGCCCATAGGGTTGTTCTAGGGAAAGCTTGAAGAACATACCTTACTAAGTCACGGTTGTCCACCTTCTCACCTATTACATGTAGCCCATTGACTACCTCCTTGAATCGACCATGCATTTGGCTCATGGTCTCGTTGGTCTTCATGGTAAAGTTTTGGAGTTGACCTATCAATAGGTCTCTCATGGCTCTTCTTGTCTCCTTTAATCCTTCGTTGAGCTCAATGAGCTTCTCCCAAAGCTCCTTTGTGGATTCGAAGGGTCCTACTTTGCTTAGTTGCTCTTTATACAAACCACATTGAAGTGTGGTTGTTGCTTTGGCATTATCTTGAGACTTTTTTGTTAGTGAAAGCCCTAGAGTCAATCATGTGATGATTATTGTATGAACTTTATTGTATCATATTCCTATTTATAAAGGCATGGTTATTATATTTACTTGTATTGGTGCCAAATAACTAAGTATAATAAGGTCTTTGAGTAGAAGGTTCTTATCTATATCAATCGATTGGTTGAATCGATAATGAGATGATATAGAGAACACTACTCTTAATCATTCCTAGTCAAGTATTAACATTCAGGGATAATGTTAATGCGTAGAGACTAGCATGCATGTCAACTCGATGACTTGATCTCATAAGTCATGGATATGAGATATCAAGTTGACACATGGGTATGCATTGGAGAATGTATACTGAATGACCCGCCATGAGAAAGTATCATGGATCGTTATATAAGTGTCACATACTTTCTCATGTGACTATTAGTATGACTATTAGTCCTTGGACCTGAAGTCACCATGGTTCCCTACATAAGGAGTTGCATACTTTAGCTTCGTTAAACGTCACCCATAAATAGGTGGACTATAAAGGCGATTACTGAGTATGTAACAAATTATGTGAAGGGATGTGAGTGATATAGATGGGATCTATCCCTCCTATATGATGGGATTGACATCGTTATTCTTGATAGAGTGAGACCACGAAGTGCATGGCCATGCCCAAATGAGTCAATATGAGATATTGAGCTCATTTGATTAGAGTGAGTCTACTTGGAGTTCAAGATATAGATTGTATCAAGGATGACACGGTCTATGCCTTAATTGGTCAATCTAGATGTCAAGGATAGAGGGACATTGTCACATATTGTGAGAGTCACAATTAGTAGTCACAAAGGAGATGTTGGATCTCAACATTCTTGTAACTTGGGTAGCAATGATGTGTTGCTAGATACCGCTCATTGCTTATGTTCCTAAATCGGTTTAGGAGCATTGCCAACGTTACAAGAACCTATAGGGTCACACACAAAGGGAAATTAGATGGAGATTAGGTTCATATGATGAACCATGAGAATTAGGTTCATGGGATGAACCAAATTGGATTAAGAGTAATTCAAATTAGACTAATTGAGTTAGACTAAATTTGATTCAAGTGTTGAATGAGTCTAATTTAGATTTGATTCATTGAGTCAATTTAAATTAATGAATAGAGATTCATTAAATTAAATTGACTTGAATCAAGTGGTTAGATTTGATCAACCATGAGAGATAATAGGTCAAGTTTGACTTGACTTGAGAGGGAAGATGAATGGTCAATTTTGACTTGACCAATTGCCATGTCATGGTGACTTGGCATGGGGGCCAGCTAATGATGATGTTCCACATCATCATGGATTTATCATGGGGTTCCACCTCATGAGGGAGACCAAGAGTCATTGGCTCTTGGAGTTACATGCATGCATGTAACCCCCCAAATAGAAGTGGCTGGCCACTTTGCATTAGTGTGTGAAGTTATTGGAATTAACATGATCTTCTTCCTTGGTTGCTCCTCTCAAGCTCTCTCCCTCATCCTCTTCTTGCCAAGATTCCTCAAGGGTGCTAGCACACTCTAAGGTGTCTTCTCCACCATTTGTCTGTGTGGATACTTATAGAGGAGTGTACACTTGACACTCTTTGAGATCCGACAAAGCATTTGGACGAGCTGGATAAGCGAAGGGCGTCGCTACGAGGGTAATGCTCTCATCATGTAGATCTAAGGTAGATCTAGGTTTCCATAACATGTACATGAATTTATTTTTATATATCTTCGTACGGATCCATGGCTTGGCTTCCGAGGTTTCCGCAACGCAAAAAGCGGTTTTTGCGGCTCGGATAGTCCAACATTTTTCACCATTTCTCTAGTCCAATCCTTCGTTGGTATTTTTGGGTTTCCCTGGCACCGCAGCGAGTATGTGTTCGAACATGTTTCGTAAACATGTGCACAACAGAAGAATTAAAAGCAATAAATATAATTTATTACAACACACACACCACACGCATACAAGATACAATATGTATAGACATAATCGCAGTTTTAAATTTTACAATAAAAGAAAATTACGCTAGTTATTGTTGGATCGAGAAGCGTCGCTAGAGGGGGGGGGGTGAATAGAGAGCATAAATCTTTTTGTTTCGATCGTTCGATGTACGAGCAAGCACAGCGGAAAAATAAAAAGATAAGTTTATTTTTACTTGGTTCACAACCCCAGCGGTTGCTACTCCAAGGCCCTAACGGTCCTAGACTGCGTACGGAGGGAAAAGCACTATAAGATCTCCTCCTCGTTGGAGGTAGGAGATAACGATCACAAAACCGAAAGTACGAGGATGATGCAATAAGCCTACCTCACCTCATTACAATTAAAACAAAAAATACAAAAGATATTACTTGCTACTGCTGCTGTCGACAAAGAATATGGAAGCTTGGCATCGCGTCGACGTTATAATGGTGTTGGAGTTTTGTCGTTGTAGGAGCACTTGAGAATAATCTTGAATGAATGTTTGGGTTGGAATCCTCCCCTCCTTTTATAGAATTTGGCCTTGGAATAAGTCTCCTCATCTTTTGGAACAGATCACGAAGTTGTACCAAATTTTATTTTGAAGTGGTCGCATCAAACGTTATCCGTTTTGACCTAGCACAAAAGGCTGATTCGTCGCCATCAGTCGACTGATGCCTTCCATCAATCGACTGATGAGCATCAGTCCACTTCCCAATGACCAACAGTCAACTGCCAGCCTGGCCACTTCCTTGCAATAAGAGGTTAGCACAGAAAATGATAAATGCGATGGTTTATTACCATCCGATCTCGACCTAGTACTTCCACAGGAAATCTTAGTCAGATCGCCACCTACAGTCGTCCCCGTACAGAGGACACAACCTTACCATCTCTCACTCACACGAACTTACCTCTGGTCCTTTAAGATCTGTCGCTTTGCTTCCGTTCTTCCACCTAGGTTCTTCGACTCCCACGAAGTTCCCTCGGTGTTGCCCGACCACCACAGCTCCCTCTGGGTGTCGCTGACCTTCAGCTTAGCTTAGCCTTTCTGCACACTTGATTTAGCTCATGAGACAACGATGAAAACTTAAATTTTTGTCTTTGCCATAATCAAAACACAGGTTCAATTATTTGGTGCACCTGCACCAACAGTTATACCTGACATATCACGTGCAGTGGGAATTGTTAGTTATAGCCCTAGAACCAATCATGTGATGGTTGAATAGGGAACATTTTGTATCATATTCTATAAAGGCAAAGGATTGGTTATTATATTTACATCTTGCTTGTGCCAGCTAATTTAAATATAATAATGCCCTAGAAAAGTAGGTTCTTATCTACAGCACATCAATTGGCAGAATTGATTATGAGAGGCTGTAGAGAACACTTTCCTAAATGTTCCTAGTCGAGTATTAATATGCAAGGGCAATATTAATACATAAAGACTAGCATGTAGGTCAATTGATGACTTGATCTCACAAGTCATGGATATATGATATCAAGTTGACACATGGGTATATATTGGAGAATATATACTGAACTGACCCGCCATGAGAAAGTTTCATGGATCGCTATATGAGTGTCATAAACTTTCTCATGTGACTATTGGTATGAATAGTCCTTAGACTCAAGTCACTATGGTTCCCTACATAAGGAGTTATGTACTTTGGTATCACAAACGCCACCCGTAATAGGTGGACCATAAAGGCGACATCGGGTATGTAAATAAATTATGCGAGGGATGTGAGTGATGTAGATGGGATCTATCCTTCCATATGACGAGTGATATCGGTGGCCCTTTGATTGAGTAGAACTACTAAAACGCATGGCCATGCTCGAATGAGTCAATATGAGATATTGAGCTCATTTGTTTGAGTTAGTTTACTCAGGATCAAGAAACACATAGATTGATCGAGGATGACACGCCTATGCCTCATTGATCAACTGATATCAAGGATAGAAGGACACGGTCATATATTATAGTAGTCACGGAAAGGTTAGTCTGATCTTGACTTATCTCAGAACTTGGGTAGCAATGATGTATTGCTAGATGCCGCCATTGCTTGTGTATCTAAAAGAGTTTAGGTCCACCGCCAACGCTATGAGAGCCTATAGGGTCACACACAAAGAGCATGATAATTAGAGGAATTAGAGTATTCTAGTTTGACTAGAATAATATGGGAATAAGCTTAAGTACAAAATGGTTTTTGGACTTTAAGCTTAATGAGAATTTTAGCTAATTGATTTAATTAGATTAATTCAATATGTTACCTTATTGATTTAATAAGATTAATTCAATATGATAACATAAGCTTAATTGAATTAATAAGATTAATTCAATATGATAACATAAGCTTAATTGAATTAATAAGATTAATTCAACATGCATGAATGCCACATAAGAATGCCACATAAGCATGCCACATAAGCATGCCACCTAAGCATCCACCTAAGCTAGTTAAGGTGGAAGGAAACAAAATGGTTTTGTCTCCTTAAGTGGCCGGCCAAACAAGGAAGCCAAATCCTTTTTGAGTGTGTCTCAATGCAATGGATTGCATTGAATGTGAAGGAGGTGGAAGGGTTTTTCCAACCCTATAAAAGGCTCCATGGAGTGGCCGGCCATAGTGTGTTTTTGGTGTTGTGGTTGTGAGAGAGCTTGGTGGAAGCTTTAGTTGTGTGGGTTTGTGAGTGTAGGCTAGCAAGAAGAGGAGTCTTCTTCTTCCTTTCTCCTTTTCCCTCTCTTCCTCTCCTTTAGGGACTTCTCTAGCAAGAAGTAAAGGAGAGCTCTTCTAGTTTTCCTTTTGTGAGACAAGAGTGTGCTCGTGTGGATACGTATAGAGGCACGGACACTTGAACGTGCTAAAGATCCAACAAACCGAAAGGAAAAGCGGGATTAACAAGGGCACGCAACAAAGGTAATCCTCTCCTATAAGATAGGTTTGGTTTAGAGAAATTTATTTTATACGAGTTTGATTTCGCATGGATCACTTGGAAGGATCCTATTTTCCGTTCTTGATATGCCATTTGGCATAAAGAAATTCCCTACATGGTATCAGAGCCACTTGCGAAAGATCGTATAAAAATAGGTTTTCTCTATTTTATATGTGATATAGAAGTAGGATAAATTTTATTATGAGTTGATAATTGCATTAGCAAATTTTCAATCATAATAAAATATCCAATGTCTTTTAAAAGTTAAAATGACATGGTGCATGGTTATGGCCTAGTCCCAAAAAGTTTGTGATTGTGTGTTGTAATTCTTAATACGGCCTGCGTGTCGTGCCTTTCTCCTAATATTCTTGTTGTAAAATTAGTTTTAGACTCGAATGTAACTCGAGTATTTCTCCTTTTGTAATGTACAAAACAAGGATGGAGGGTCCATTGGAAGATGAGGTTACAAGGAGGAAGTCAACACACAAGACAACCAAAAGGAAGCACTTAGGAGAAGATGCTATCCTAGGTTGACCAATCAATCTTTTCATTGGCTTGAGAAGATTGTAGAATAAGGGCCATAACCATGACACGTTAGTTTAATATGTATGTGATGCATGTTAGTTTAGCTTGTATGTGATGCATGTTAGTTTAGCTTGTATGTGATGCATGATTAGTTTAGCTTATATGTGATGTATGCTAATATGTATATGATACATGTTTATTTCTTAATAAGTCTAAACGATATGCCTACCAAAGTTGGTACTCACTACTTCCTCGATCATTTGTTATTGGGTTTGCCAAAGCAAAGCAATGCATTTTATCTTGGAGAGTGCGAGTGGACAATCGTGATGTCCACTTCTCAGTCTTAGTTAAGACTTAATTAAGTGTTTTCTTAATTGGTTAAGAAAGTAGAGGCATATATTAGCTTTGAACATAAGTGTTAACATTAGTTTTGTGTGATTTAGAACATCGCTTTGTCTTAGAAGTGGTCGTTGCTCGATATCCAAGAAGGCCCATCGCCCTGACCTGGAAGTAGTTTAGGAATAAACACTAAACTAATCTAAAACTTAACCAAAGCTATTAAAGAGTTACATCAGATGTAATTGGCAAAAGATTGCCTACCTAATTATACTACGTCTTGGGCGATTAGCCAAAGCTAACTCAAGATGAATTATGATGTGGATCTTTATCCCATATAAATTTATAGCTAAATAGTAGCTATGAGAATTTAGTGGGAGCCTCATTTAATTAAAGGCCTAATTAAATGATTTAGGTATGATACTTAACTTTGCATTTTAATGTTGTAGATCACCATGTCATCTAACACGACACACCCCCTCAACTTGCGATCTGTCGCCAGAAGGACAAGCTCAATGGAGCAAACTTTCTTGGTAGTATAGGAACTTGAGGATTATCCTCAAGCAAGAAGCATAAACTATATGTCCTAGAGCGGGCTACCCTGAAATACGCCCTCTGGCCACTCGTGCTGAAAAGGATGCTTATAAGAAGCATCAAGATGACGCATTAGATGTGTCATGCCTTATGCTTGCCACCATGAACTCTGAGCTTCAGAAGCAACATGAGAACATGGATGCCTATGATATGGTTGAGCATTTGAAACAACTATATCAAGGACAAGCTAGGCACGAGCGTTTTGAAGTGTCTAAGGCTCTGGTTGCATGCAAGATGCAGAAGGAATACTGTAGGAACTCACGTACTCAAAATGATTGGGTTGAGAACCTTGAAAGACTAGGTTTTCCAGAGCCAAGAATTGGCAAATGTTATCCTGCAATCATTGCCGGAAGCATACAATCAATTCGTCATGAATTATAACATGAATGAAATTGATAAACCTTTGCCTGAGATTCTCAGCATGTTAAGAACTGCTGAACCAAATCTCAAGAAGAAAGTTAGTAATGTACTAATGGTCAAGAAGGACAAAGGTAAGCGCAAAGGCAAGGGTAAGACCCAAGCCAAAGGCAAGGCCAATTCATCCACTTCAAAGGGTAAAGGTAAAGTACCTAAGGAAGGGGACTGCTTCCATTGCGGTAAGACTGGACACTGGAAGCGGAACTGCAAAGTCTATCTTGAGGAAGTAAAGAACAAGAGAAGTGGGACTTCTGCCTCAGGTATATATGTTATAGAGATTAATCTATCTATTTCTTCTACATGGGTATTAGATACCGGATGTGCATCTCACATTTGTACTAATGTGCAGGGACTGAGAAATAGTAGAATAATGGCAAAGGGTGAAGTGGACCTACGAGTAGGCAATGGCGCAAAAGTTGCTGCTGTAGCTGTAGGAACATATTCTTTGTCTTTGCCCACTGGGCTTATCTTAGAACTAGAGGAGTGCTTTTATGTACCTGCATTGACATAGAACATAATCTCTGTATCTTGTTTAGACAAGAAAAACTTTTCTTTTATAATAAAGGACAAATGTTGTTCCATTTATTTAAATGAAATGTTCTATTGTAATGCACCACTTATGAATGGTCTCTATGTTCTAGATTTAGAAAACCCAATTTATAACATAAATACCAAACGGTTCAAATCGAATGATTTGAACGGACATATCTCCGCAACACATAAATGAAAAGCATATCCCAACTCCATAAAGATGGATTATTGGACTCATTTGATTTTGAATCATATGAGGTATCAGAGTCTTGTCTTTAGGAAAGATGACTAAAACTCTATTTAGTGGACATGGCGAGAGAGCGACGGACTTGTTAGGACTCATACATACTGATGTATGTGGCCCTTTCAATGTCGAAGCCAGAGGAGGCTATAAGTACTTTATTACTTTCACTGATGATATGAGTAGATTTGGCTACTTATATTTGATGAGACATAAGTCAGAATCCTTTGAAAAGTTCAAAGAATTCAAGAATGAAGTACAAAACCAACTTGGTAAGCATATTAAGCTACTTGATCGGATCGAGGTGGTGAATACCTTAGTCAAGAGTTTCGTGATCACTGGTGAGTGTGGGATAATATCCCAACTCACTCCACTGGAACACCACAATGGAATGGTGTATCGAGAGGAGAAATCATACTCTATTAGATATGGTACGATCAATGATGAGCGTGATCTACCTACTTCCTTTTGGGGTTTAGCTCTAGAGGCGGTAGCTTTCACATAATCGCGTTCCATCAAAAGCCGTAGAAAAGACACCATATACGATATGGACCGAAGAGTCCCAAAATGTCTTTTATAAAGATTTGGGGTTGTGAAGCTTACGTTAGGCGTCAAGTCTCGGATAAACTAGGACCCAAATCGGATAAGTGTTATTTTGTAGGATATCCCAAGGAAACTAAGGGATATTACTTTTACAATCCCACACTTGGCAAGGTGTTTGTTGCGGAAATCTTGTCTTTCTAGAAAGAGAATTTATTTCTAGAAATACTAGTGGGAGTAAAATTCATCTTGAAGAAGTTCAAGATGATGATAACACTAAGGCTTGATGGAAAATGAGCAGGCACCACAAAGTGTTGTGGATGAGAATTTGTTGCCCAAGAGTTGTGGAGCAAACACATTCAAGTAGACCAACCTCTTCGTAGATCTAATAGGATCCGTCGTCAACCCAGAGATATTCTTTTCTCTTGGTGAATGGTGAAGTATTGCTTGTCGATCTTGGCGAGCCTACATCCTATCAAGAAGCTATGATGAGCCAGTTAGAAATGGCTAGAGGCCATGAGATCGAAATGGAATCCATGTACACTAACCAAGTATGGACTTTGGTTGATCCACACGAAGGGTAAAACCCATTGGGTGTAAGTGGGTCTTTAAAGTAAAGGACATGGATGGTAATAAGCATACCTATAAAGGTAGATTGGTGGCTAAAGGATTCAAACAAATTCATGGTATTGACTATGAAGAAACCTTTTCACCGATTCGATGCTTAAATCCATTCGGATCATGCTTGCTATTGCGCCTACCATGATTATGAGATCTGGCGGATGGATGTCAAAACCGCTTTTCAATGGAAAGCTACTCGAGGATGTGTACATGACACAACCCGAGGGTTTTGAAGATCCAAAGCATCTGGAAAGGTATCTGCTGCAAAGGTCCATTTATGGACTAAAGCAAGCCTCTCGGCTGGAATCTTGATTCGATGATGCAATCAAAGAGTTTGGTTTCATCAAGAATGAAGATGAGCCTTGTGTCTACAAGAGAAATAGTGGGAGCACAGTTGTATTTCTTGTCTTGTATGTAGATGACATACTTCTCGCCGGAAATGATATTCCCTCACTCCATCTGTGAAGATGTGGTTAGGGAATTGTTTCTCGATGAAGGACTTAGGTGTGCCTATATTCTAGGCATCAAGATCTATAGAGATAGATCTAGAAGATTACTTGGCCTAAGTCAGTACATACATTGATAAAGTGCTAGATCGTTTTGCTATGCAAAATTCTAAGAAAGGGTTTACGCCTTTATCACATGGTGTGAGTCTTTCAAGACTCAATGTCCCTCTTCTAAGGAGGAGAGAGATCGCATGGATAAGATCCCTTATGCATCGGCTATAGGGTCTATCATATGCGCCATGCTTTATACTCGTCTGACGTCTCGTATGCTTTGAGCATGACGAGTAGATACGATCGGATCGGTGAAAGTCATCGATAGCGTCAAAAATATTCTTAAGTACTTACGAAGAACGAAAGAATATTTCGATATTTGGAGGCAATGAGGAGCTAAGCTGTAAAGGGTTACGATGATGCAAGCTTCCAAGCAGACAAGGATGACTATAGATCGCAATCGGGTACGTGTTTTGCTCGAATGGTGGAGCCGTGGTGGAAGAGTTGAGCGGACACGATTCTTTGATTCTACAAGCAGAGTATATTGCGCATCGATGCGACAAAGGAGGCGTTTGGCTCCGCAAGTTCATCGATGAACTTGGGGTAGTTCCTAGCATTGCGGATCCAATAGACCTCTATTGTGACAACAATGGGGCTATTGCGAGCTAAGGAACCTCGATCACATCAGACCAAACACATATCGGCGCTTCCATCTCATTCGAGAGATCATCGATAGAGGAGATGTGAGGATATGCAGATCAAGTAAGAAGCTAACATCGCGCGATCCATTGACCAAGGCTTTGTACGAGAGGAAGCATGATGGTCACACTAGGTCACTAGGTATTAGATATCATAGTGATTGGTACTAGTGCTAGTGGGAGATTGTTAGTTATAGCCCTAGAACCAATCATGTGATGGTTGAATAGGGAACATTTTGTATCATATTCTATAAAGGCAAAGGATTGGTTATTATATTTACATCTTGCTTGTGCCGGCTAATTTAAATATAATAATGCCCTAGAAAAGTAGGTTCTTATCTACAGCACATCAATTGGCAGAATTGATTATGAGAGGCTGTAGAGAACACTTTCCTAAATGTTCCTAGTCGAGTATTAATATGCAAGGGCAATATTAATACATAAAGACTAGCATGTAGGTCAATTGATGACTTGATCTCACAAGTCATGGATATATGATATCAAGTTGACACATGGGTATATATTGGAGAATATATACTGAACTGACCCGCCATGAGAAAGTTTCATGGATCGTTATATGAGTGTCATAAACTTTCTCATGTGACTATTGGTATGAATAGTCCTTAGACCTGAAGTCACTATGGTTCCCTACATAAGGAGTTATGTTCTTTGGTATCGTCAAACGTCACCCGTAACAGGGTGGACCATAAAGGCGATTACTGGGTATGTAACAAATTATGCGGAGGGATGTGAGTGATGTAGATGGGATCTATCCCTTCCATATGACGGGAGTGATATCGGTGGGCCTTGATTGAGTAGAACTACTAAAGCGCATGGCCATGCTCGAATGAGTCAATATGAGATATTGAGCTCATTTGTTTGAGTTAGTTTACTCGGGGATCAAGAAACACATAGATTGATCGAGGATGACCACGGTCTATGCCTCATTGATCAATCGATATCAAGGATAGAAGGACACGGTCATATATTATAGTAGTCACGGAAAGGTTAGTCGGATCTTGACTTATCTCGTAACTTGGGTAGCAATGATGTATTGCTAGATGCCGCTCATTGCTTGTGTATCTAAAAGAGTTTAGGTCCACTGCCAACGTTATGAGAGCCTATAGGGTCACACACAAAGAGCATGATAATTAGAGGAATTAGAGTATTCTAGTTTGACTAGAATAATTTGGGAATAAGCTTAAGTACAAAATGGTTTTTGGACTTTAAGCTTAATGAGAATTTTAGCTAATTGATTTAATGAGATTAATTCAATATGTTACCTTATTGATTTAATAAGATTAATTCAATATGATAACATAAGCTTAATTGAATTAATAAGATTAATTCAATATGATAACATAAGCTTAATTGAATTAATAAGATTAATTCAACATGCATGAATGCCACATAAGAATGCCACATAAGCATGCCACCTAAGCATCCACCTAAGCTAGTTAAGGTGGAAGGAAACAAAATGGTTTTGTCTCCTTAAGTGGTCGGCCAAACAAGGAAGCCAAATCCTTTTTGAGTGTGTCTCAATGCAATGGATTGCATTGAATGTGAAGGAGGTGGAAGGGTTTTTCCAACCCTATAAAAGGCTCCATGGAGTGGCCGGCCATAGTGTGTTTTTGGTGTTGTGGTTGTGAGAGAGCTTGGTGGAAGCTTTAGTTGTGTGGGTTTGTGAGTGTAGGCTAGCAAGAAGAGGAGTCTTCTTCTTCCTTTCTCCTTTTCCCTCTCTTCCTCTCCTTTAGGGACTTATCTAGCAAGAAGTAAAGGAGAGCTCTTCTAGTTTTCCTTTTGTGAGACAAGAGCGTGCTCGTGTGGATACGTATAGAGGCACGGACACTTGAACGTGCTAAAGATCCAACAAACCGAAAGGAAAAGCGGGATTAACAAGGGCACGCAACAAAGGTAATCCTCTCCTATAAGATAGGTTTGGTTTAGAGAAATTTATTTTATACGAGTTTGCTTTCGCATGGATCACCTGAAGGGATCCTATTTTCCGTTGCGCATATGCCATTTGGCATAAAGAAATTCCCTACAGGAATGACATCAACTGGAGCAACTCACGCTAGAGTTGCCTCTATCCATATCCACGTCGAGTACCGTCGGGATAGCTTCACCAAGCTACAAGTCTCATCTTCGTAGGAGTCACTAGCCTCATGTCGAAGACGATGTGATCGAGAGAAGATCACAATCCGAATCAAAATTCGGATGCAAAAATGAGTCCCCAAAACTCGCTTCACCAAAAAGGTATTCGTCAATCGATTGACGAATCCTTGGTCCTCCACCTATGAGGATTACCGGAGATCCAATCTCCGGCAAAGAAGTCACTGTCGGAGCTCCAAACGCCGTCCAAATGACACTCCGACAAGAAGGAAACAAGCTGTCCAAAAACTGGACAACTTGGTAGAGGACTTGGCGTCGGCCAAAGGAAGAGGGTCGGCTAGTCCTTGGTCACCAGAGCCAAGGAGGGTCGCCGGAGGGTCGCCGGAGGGTGGCCGACAGCAGCTGGACGCCGACGGCACAAGGTTGGATGGCGGCACAAGCTTTGGCGTGGCTTCCTTGGGCAGTGGCAAGGAGAAGAGAGGGAGAGGAGAGGAAGAGAAGTTTCCAAAAATAAAACTAAGGGCTCTCCAAACCTCTAGCTGCACTTTTATAGAGTGCGTGTTTCTTAATCATCAAGAAACCTTCTCCTTAGAGTTATTGGTTCATAACCAAAAGTCGTTAACCCGCTCTAATAACTTAAGTTAAAATAAACCGAACCGAGTTGGTCTATTTTAAGTTAAAACGAACCGAACCAACTTTGGTTCATTCGTTTAAAACAAACCAAATCACTTTGGTTTATTTTCCACCTTTGGATTAGAACCAAACCAATTTGGTTCATCCATTATGTCTTCATAAGACTCGACCCATCCATGCTTCCGTTGCGACTGAAAATATTTCATGCTCACTCCTTGTTTGGTCCAACCAAACCTGTAGGAGATCGATATGGCCGGCTAGAGGGGGGTGAATAGCCCTCGTACGTTGGACGTCGTAAATTGCTCGTCTACAAAACGTTAGCGCAAGCGGAATATACAACTATAAGTAAAGACAAGCAAAATATAAACAAGCAATACAAACACCGAGATATAACGTGGTTCATGGCTACGCCGCTAATCCACGGTCCGATTCGTCCACGGTGAATCACTCCGCCAAAACCAATCACTATCGGTCTCTCCTTTGCACAAAGCTAGGTGGAGGTAACCTTTACAACCAAGATCACTCTTCTTACAATAGGATTGAAGTAAAGACAAGTAAGAAGAGTTTAGAGCTTGTGGGGCACTAGGAAGATTGTTTGGAGTATGAGCAATAGCCTCTCAAAGGCTCACACCCTCTCTTTTTATAGAGAGGGCTAACTTCTTCCGTTTGCGCCATCGGTCATTGCCGCCCTTGGCGATCATTGCCGCGTCACTAGCGGCCTCCGAACACGTCGGATCCGGCCGTTGTAGTCAGCGGAACTCTTAGCGGTCGGTGATGGACCTCATCGATCATTGCTGCCTCGTCATCGCCCGATCGGCTTCGAGCGAGTTCAATGGCGAACCCTTATCTACCGATTCATTGCGCCTTGGCGGTCGGTGATAATCTTAGCGATCGGCGCCCACGTATGGCGATCATTGCGGCCAATCGATCGATCGTATACGGTCGAACTCACTCGACTCGGAAGCGATTGCCATGACATAGCGATCGGCGGTGTCGAAAACCCATCCGACACTTGGCCAAATGGCCAGGATTTCACCTAAACTACCCTTCCCGGGTTACAATCGCTCACTCTCATTTCTCGAGTCCCTGCGCCTTGAAGTTCTCTTCGTTCTCGGCCCGTCCCTCGGCGGCATCGGCGCCGCGGCTCTGCAATGCTCCTTGGCGTCTCTTGCCTCGAAGTCTACTTCCTCGGCTTCACTCCAAGCTTCTCGTCCGGCGGTCCCTCGGATGCTCCAAGCGCCGCGGCTTCATAAGCTATCCTTCAGACTCAAGGCACGAGTCATGAGATGTGAAACTTCGCCCGCGGCTCCGTAATGCGAATTACTAAGTCACACTTGCGACTTCGCACATATCACATCAACATATCAAACTAACTTAAACCCTTTGCCACACCATCAAAACCATATCACGGCAAGAGATTGCCTAACAATCTCCCCTTTTTGATGTGTGGCAATCGTTAAGTTAGGTAAAACATTTGATATAAATTCTAAGGTAAAGAGCATGTAAAGATAAACATGATATAGCAACATGCAACTCCCCTTAATCCATGAAACTCTCCATGTAAATTTTCTCCCCTTATCATATATTTCTCCCCTACAATAAATTTCTCCCTAATGTGATTAACTTAAACATACTTATTTCTCCCCTTTGACACCATCAAAAGATTAACACTAAGTTATAAGCTCATGGCATCAAGTATAATGGAGGGAAAAATATGTCAAGTTGATTTAAAAATTGGGTACCATTTGTTGATGGCATCAAGTATATTTCTACCACTTGTTGGTGGCATCAAGTATATTTCTACCACTTGTAGGAGGTTTACAAACTGAATTCGGCCTTCAATATTCTGATTTACAGGCCACGATCATTGCTATCGGTATGGCGTCGGTAGCACAAAGAATCAAATTTACGATTTTACGGGCCAATTTGAAATGCATTATAAATTCAGAAAATTTGAAAAATTATGAAATTTGGGGAACATATTTCTATTAAGTATATCTATCAAGGAAAAATAGTTTTTCATGAAAACTCATTATATTTTCTTGTTTTTGCCAAAAATCCAAAAGTTCTAAAAACCACTAGGTTTTTGATCATTCTAGTATCAAGTTAGCTACCTAGTTTTGCATCCAATTGTTTCAAAACATGAATACATGTATTTTAGGGTAAGAAATTGTTTTGAAAACATATGAAATATCCAACCATGATCTTTGGGCAATATGTCTATGAATTAAACATAAGCCTTACCCATGATTGGTCTATTATTGCTATGTTGATACTTTAAATGACCATCTAAATGTCATAGGCATTAGTGGACATTTGTATCATCCTAACATCTCACCCATGCTAAGTTTGCAATCAAGGTAGCCTATAGTGAGTGTGAGATGTATCCTAGGGGGTATTTGTATATACTTAACCCATATATTCATGCAATTCTATCATGGTTAAGTATCAACCTTACATTCTACATGATCATAATGACATATACCAATCAATTCTACATTATGATCATGAAACTCATGTATCCATCAAATAATAGTCATGCATTAGGTATTATACGATGATAATAAACAAATTATCACCTAAAGCATGATTTAAACCTATTTCTAGTGATAACGTGCCAAATTTCAAAATCATAAATCATGATTTAAAACATACATAGGAATTACAACAATCATCATGATTTAAGCATTATTACCTATTTATGGGCACGTTATCATCACCCAACACTATCTAAAAAATGTTGTCCCGTCATCCTAAGTCAACCAAATTATGATATAGGTCAAGTTCATATGGTTGACTACCCTAGGGTTATTCTAACCCTTAAGGATGGATTTTGGAACCCAAAATAAATTCTTTCCTATTGGGTTCACTAAATATTCCTTGGGGATCCATTTTCTAGATATTGCTTTCTTTTTATCTTGTCCACTAGCTATAAGGGATTTGTAGGCTTTTTCATTTTCTTTTTCTTGTAGCCTAGGCCTTTCTTGTTGAAACTAGCTCTTTGGCTCCCTAAGATCATGTTCAATGTGTTGGAGCCAATTGTGAATTTCTCTAGGGCTTTTGTTAAATAATCTACCTTTTCCCTTAAAGCCCTATTTTCATTTATACATGCATCACTAACATCCAAAGACATATAAAGGTCATGTGAGCATGCATCATCTAAGCTAGAAGAAATATTATCATTTAAGCATGCCTTTTCTAATTTTTGTTCTAATTCCTTAATTTGTTCAAGCATGCATTTATTTTTCTTCTTTGCCCTAAATAGATCCTTAGTTAAACTAGAAATCATAGAAACTATTTTACTAGGTGAGAGATTGGTTACCATAGTTTCCATGTCCTCTTCTTCTTCGGATGATGAGGATGTGGAAGCTCCCCCTTCACTTGAGCTTGATTCTTCATTTTCGGATGAAGAGCAATCCAAGTCATCAAAGGCCATCAAGGCCAAATTGGTGACAAAGGCATTCTCCTCATCCGATGATGATGAGGAGGATGAGGATGGGTCATCCCAAGTCCTTGCCTTGAGAGCCTTAGCCTTTCCCTTCTCCTTTGTTTTCTTCTCCTCTTCCTTCTTTTTCTTGCTCCCCTTTTTCTTCTTCTTTTCTTCTTTCTTTTTCCTTTCTTCCTTGCTCTTGTTTAGGAGAGGACAATTGTCCCTTATGTGCCCTTCTCCTTGGCAATTATAGCATATGACCTTCCCCCTTGGTCTTCTCATCCTATCATTAGATTTATCAAATCTAAAATTCTTAAATGCACGTCTTACCCTCCTTACCATGTAGGCTTCTTCGGTGCTATCCATGGAGGAGGAGGAAGACGCTTCGTCATCGGAGGAGGAGGGGATTTCCATCTTCTTCTTCCCCTTACTTGCCAATAGTGCTACTCCTCTTGAGGGTTGAATTTTAGGCTCCTCTTGTATTCCCTCAAGCCTAGTTTCGTGGAGTTCCATTGTTGAGAAGAACTCCTCCAAGGTGCTCACTTCTAAATTCTTTGAGATATAGAATGAGTCCACCATGGAGCTCCACTTTGAGGACCGGGGAAAGGCATCTATGGCCTTCATTACCATATCCCGGTTTGATAGCTTCTCACCTACACTTGTTAGTCCATTTAAAATTTCTTTGAATCTAGAATGCAAAGAAATTACCTTTTCTCCCTTTTCTAATTTGATGTTGGATAGTTGGGAGCGGAGGAGATCTCTCCTTGCTAGCTTTGCCTCGGATGTGCCTTCATGAAGCTCAATTAGCTTCTCCCACATCTCCTTGGCGCTTAGGCATTCTCCTATTCGGTTGATTTCTTGTTGGGGGAGCACATTGTAGAGATGGTGCTTGGCTTTGGAGTTTGCAAGGTGCTCCTCTCTTTGCCTCTTGGTCCACCTAGATTTCTCTATTGGCTTCCCTTCTTCATCCCTAGGCAAAACGAAACCGGATTCCATTGTAATCATTATATCAAAATCCGTTTCGAAAAATACCTCCATTCGCTTCTTCCACCAAGCGAATTCTCCTTCAAACTTCGGAGGATGGATGTTGGAGCCGGCCATTTTTGATGTAGGGCTTGTTGCGGCGGTTAGTCCGGTGATAAGCAACCTCTGCTCTGATACCACTTGTAGGAGATCGATATGGCCGGCTAGAGGGGGGTGAATAGCCCTCGTACGTTGGACGTCGTAAATTGCTCGTCTACAAAATGTTAGCGCAAGCGGAATATACAACTATAAGTAAAGACAAGCAAAATATAAACAAGCAATACAAACACCGAGATATAACGTGGTTCACTGCACGCCGCTAATCCACGGTCCGATTAGATCACGGTGAATCACTCCACCACAACAACTCACTATCGGTCTCTCCTTTGCACAAAGCTAGGTGGAGGTAACCTTTACAACCAAGATCACTCTTCTTACAATAGGATTGAAGTAAAGACAAGTAAGAAGAGTTTAGAGCTGGGGCACTAGGAAGATTGTTTGGAGTATGAGCATTAGCCTCTCAGGCTCACACCCTCTCTTTTATAGAGGGCTAACTTCTTCCGTTTGCCGCCATCATCATTGCCGCCCTTGGCGGCCGATCATTACTACAACCTCCGAACACGCCGGATCCCGACCGTAGTCCAACTCTTGGCACGGCGATGGACCTCATCGGCCGATCGGACCCGTGAGTCGATCGGCCTGGCACGAACCATTCTGCGGTCGAACCCTTATCTATTCCGATCGTCGCCAGCCTTGATCGATGTGATATCGGCGTCGCGCCCACGTATGGTCGATCACGCCAATCCAACGTATACCGAACTCACTCGACTCGATCGGCCGATCGCCATGACATGGCGATCGGCGTGTCGAGAAAAACCCATCCGACACTTGGCCAAATGGCCAAGTTTCACCTAAACTACCCTTCCTCGGGTTACAATCGCTCACTCTCATTTCTGAGTCCCTCGCCTTGAAGTTCTCTTCGTTCTCGGCCACGTCCCTCGGCAGCATCAGGCGCACGGCTCTGCAATGCTCCTTCGCGTCTCTTGCCTCGAAGTCTACTTCCTCCGGCTTCACTCCAAGCTTCTCGGATGCTCCAAGCGCACGGCTTCCGCAAAGTTATCCTTCACCGACTCAAGGCACGAGTCATGAGATGTGAAACTCGCCACGGCTCCATGTGCGAATTACTAAGTCCTGCACGACTTCAACGCACATATCACATCAACATATCAAACTAACTTAAACCCTTTGCCACACCATCAAAACCATATCACGGCAAGAGATTGCCCTAACAAAACCTAGTTTCTCTCGATCTGAGAATCTCATTCTCAAGCTCATTTTAAATCCTACGAATTACGCTCGTTGTGTGTGTGATCAAATAGGTTCCCAGTTTATGTTGACCGTCTATAATTAACCATTAATTATAGAACGATAATGAGTGGCACCTAGTAGTACATCATGATCTCTAATTAACCGGAAAAATCAATGGTTGATCCCAGAACCATTTCTTAAACTCTTCAGTAGCTATAATGAATCGTGCCCCGTTTCCTTCACTCATCTTATGCCCACTTGGTTCTGGACATGGTCTATAGTGTCAGTCCCCACTAAGCTGACTACGTCACACCTAGCCCAAGTATCATTTCCTCATTCTACGAATTCTAGTTACTACACATGTATCCTAGAGTACCTTACTCTAAACATATAATGCTTTGGCCAAAGACTTTAGTAACAATCCGACGAGAGGTCAAGGGTATACATCTCCTCGCAAAAAGTGGTGAATCCTTTATAGGCTATTCAAACACTTTAGAGCATTTTGACGTATACCCAATCATCCCGGGTCCACATCTCCTTGGAAATGCTTGCTTAAGATGTCAAAGCATAAGTCTCCATGACCAAGATGACTTGAATATCGCAAGTCAAAGGAACATCGCACTTAAGCTGCAATAAGAACTTCATTGACATATCCATATATGTAGAGAACCATATGAAGTCTTACACCTGATCACTCCAATGAACTAGTTACCATAACTAGCATCCACGATTAACTCCGGACATCACAATGTCTCCAGCCAGTGAGAATCAGTTGGTAGGTTACACCAAAGAGTATACCTCATGCTAGTCTCAACAGAATTGATAGTGTCCAAATCCATCAATTCATCGACTAGGGATAATTCTAATACATCACAATTACACATGTAGAGATACTCATTAGTTATGTTCCAATCACAAATTCTCTCATGCTGTGAATCTTATTGTGGACATTCAGTAAATGAGTTTAAGATCTTATCAAATACATGAAAAACATGTATACTCAAATGGTGAATCTTCATTTATCAAATAAATGGTTCAACCATAAGGCGATTGCCTTAGATCACCTCTCATATATTACTAACAAACTCCCACTTGGCCTAATGTCAATCGCCACGGTATCCAATACCATAAGCTCTAACATAACCCTCAAACTTACTTTGAGGTAAGACCTTAGTTAAAGGGTCCACTAAGTTCCTTTCAGTAGGAATCTTCTCGATTTGCATTTCCTTCCTACTTATTATCTCTCTGATCAAATGATAGTGGAGAAGCACATGTTTGGATCATTGATGAGATCACTTCAAGTTCAGAAATGAACTTCTCGATCCAAACTACTTTCTTTGCTGCTTCCGAAGCTGCAATGTATTCAGCCTCAGTGGTAGAATCTACTACAGTGTCTTGCTTGGAACTTTTCCAACTCATTGTGCCTCCATTCAAGGTGAACACATACCCAGACTGAGACCTAGAATCATCCTTGTCTATTTGGAAGCTGGAATCTATATACCCGCATATCACCATGTCCCCTTCTCCATATATTAGAAACACATCTTTAGTTCTTCTCAAGTACTTAAGGATCATCTTAACAGCCGCTCAATGATCCATTCCTGGATCAGACTAGTATTTTCTTGTGACACTTAGAGCATATGATACATCGGGCCTCGTACATAACATAGCATACATGATATATCCTATTACGGATGCGTAGGGAATCTTATTCATGCAAATCTGTTGGTGCAATCGGCCCAGGTCACGATTGACCAGACTCAAGTTTGACTCGAGTGATGTTTTGATGTTTGACAAAGGGATTTGACAAAGTGGTTTGGCATTGATGTTTGACATTAATGTCGGTTAATATGTTGGGGAGATTGTTGAAGCAATCGACCCGAGTCATGTTTGATCGGACTCGAGTTTGACTCGAGGAAGACCTTGATGGTTGACTGGGGTTGACCATGTGATTATGGGAAAGTCCAAGCATGGGTCTTGGCAAGGTAAAGTCCAAGTCATGGGTACTTGGCATGGAAAGTCCAAGTGGGACACTTGGCGCATGGAAAATCCAAGTCATGGGTACTTGGCATTTGGGAAAGTCCAAGTCTTGAGTACTTGGCATGAGAAGTCCAAGCATGGGTCTTGGCAAATGAGAAGTCCAAGCATGAGTCTTGGCAAATGGAAAGTCCAAGCATGGGTCTTGGCATGGAAAGTCCAACAGGGGTTGGCAAGGGAAAGTCCAAGCTTGAGTCTTGGCATTTGGGAAGTCCAAGGGGATTGATATTGGCAGCGTAAAGTCCAAGCGGAGTCTTGGCGGCGTAAGTCCAATGTGCCTTGGCGGTGTAGACACCGTTAGCATGACATAGCCGAGGGAAGCACCTGGAGGCTAGCGCGATGGATGAACAAGTCATGGATGACTTGGAGGGATCCGAGAGGCGTGAGGCTGATGGAGGTGGCTAGAAGGCTTAGGTCTAGGCTAAGGGTGGTCTAGCAAGTATGGGGGCACCATACTTTGGTTAAAACCTCATCTTTGAGGTTGGCAGTCGACTGGCATCATGGCCGGTTCGACTGTCGTGAGTCGACTTGAGTTCGACTGTCGTTTAAGAGCCCCGCTCACAGCGGTCATTGCTCATTAGAGCGGATCGAGGCCCGATGTCTGACGGATCGACTACCAAGGGTCGTCGATCGTACAAGTTCAGCCGTGAGCACGCAGAATGCTCCGTGGATTAGGCGATCGACTATCTGCGGCGGATCGCCAATGTTGGCGATCGCGCCAAGAGATCCGTTGGAGTTTTTCCAGCGTGGATCGAGCCGTTGTCTCATGACAACAGTGGCATCAGTCGACTGGTGACTTATGGCAGTCGACTGATGGGCGGAAATCCAGGTCGCGCGCAAGGATAAAAGGAGCTCGACGGGAGGGGTTTTGCAACCGATTTTCTTGGACGTTTTGAAGTGATTTGCTGCTGCAAATCAGGGCTTTCAAGTGCTAGTCCAAGGCAATCAACAAGCAAGCTTCTAAAGAGTTTTTGTAAAGTGTTCTTTACTTATCTTGTTGTATATCTTCTTATATTTGCTTGTTGTATTTAGATTATTGTTGTAATCTTATTGTAAGAGGTTTCTCCACCTCCGACTTGTGTCGAGAAGGAGTATTTGTGATTAGTGAGTGCGTGTGCATCACTAGGGCTCTTTAGAGCTCGATCCGTGGAGTAGGAACCGTTCGGTTCCGAACCACGTTATATCGTGCGTGTTGTGATTGTATCTTGTGTTTGTATTTGTTATTGTTTATTCCGCTGCGTACTAACAAGATTGTAGACAAGCAACGCGAACGAATTCCATCGACGTACGGTCAACGCTATTCACCCCCCCTCTAGCGCCCTCAAATCTCCAACAAGTGGTATTAGAGCCCGGGGCTCTTCTACGGACTAATCGCCGAGAGCTAGGACAAAGAAGCTAGAGGGTGAAGATGGAAGAACAATTGGGATTGAATATTAACACACCAATCCCTTACTCCTTCTATGGACAAGAAGGGTTTAAGCAATGGAAGTCAAGAATTGAAGACTTCCTAATGATGAGGGACTTCGAAGAATGGTCTATCTTAATGGAAGGATATAGCTATCCAATAGGACCAAAGGGAGGATTCCTCAAGAAGAATAAGTGGAGTGAAGATCAACTCCAAGCCTTCGAGAAAAACATGAAGGTAGTAAAATTTATTCTTGATTTGGTCCCTAATGAGATTGTGTGTATGGTAGGGGACTATATGGATGCTAAGGAGTTGTGGAGTCAAGTGGCAAAGCTCCATGAAAACTCATCATTGGTCCAAGAAGAAGAAGAAGAAGAAGAGTGCTCATCCTCTCAAGCTCAAAAAGAAGCAAATACATCTTCATCCAAAGAGCTTGAGGATTCGGAGATTGATAGGGAATCAACATCTGGATCGGAAGAGGTGGAGGAAGTGGAAGAAGCATCCACATCTAGGATTGAGGAGGAGATTAGAGTTTCCTCAACACCGGAGCAACAAGAAGAACCATCTACATCCGGTAGAGAGGAAGAGCAAGCTCAAGAATCCACTCCGACCACCACAATCACCCTAGGTAACTCAAGCATGTCAATTAATAATAAAATGAATATTATATGCCTTGAGTGTAGGGAGAAAGGACACTACAAGAGTAAGTGTCCTAAACGGGTTAAGAAGACTCCACCCGTGCCAAAAGTCAAGGAGATCGGTGCCTCAATGAAAAAGAGCAAGGAGCAAGTGATTTGCTTCAAATGCCGACTACCGGGTCATTACCGGAGTCAATGCCTGAAGGGGGAGAAGAAGGGGCAAAGGGGAGCATCACAAGTAGGGGGAGCTACTAAGGCTTACCCTAAGGTATATCAAGTTAATAATGCTCTTTCTTTAGTTAACAAACAAAAGCATGCTAGAAATTTCAATTCTCTAGCAATTTGCCATGAAAAGCATGCTAATAGAAATAAATACTTTTGTTTAGGAGCTAAAAATATTCATTTAGATAATAGGGAGAAATTTGGGACTAATGTCCCTAAAAATAACTTATCTAAGGACAAACCTAGGTCAAATAACTCTAGAAAATTTTTACCTAGGGAGACAATTAGAAAGGTGCAAGAGCACCTAGGTCTAAACCCTAAATGGACTAGGCATATGCCTAGGAAGTCCAATGCCTAAGATTTAAATCAAAATTCTAAAATTGGGCAATTAGAAAAGGAAAATCAAGTCTTGAGGTCAAGGCTTGAAAAACTTGAAAAGACCCTAAATAAGATACAAAATCAATTTAAAGGGTCTAGTGGTCAAAATCAAGGGTCCAAAAGTCAATGTCAACACTTAGGACATAAGAGTCAAAAGTCAACTAAGGGAAAGCAAGGTTTGGGTCACAAACCTAAGCCCAAGGTGACTTACCATAGTGTTCCATTAGATTATGGAACACTAACTAGGTCTAGGAAGACCAAGGTTAATAGGGAGGTTATCCCTAGAGTTGACCAAAGGGTGTGCCTAGTGGCTAGGGTTTCTAGGAAACCTAGGGTGGCCACTAAGAAGGTTGCAAGGGGAGTTACCCCTAGAGTCAACCTAGGTAAGACCCAAATGACCAAGGATAACAAGCCTAGGAGGGTCATTAGGAAGGTATCTAGGGAGGTTATCCCTAAGAAATACCTAATTAACCCTAGGAGCTCAAATCGGTTTTGGGTTCCTAAGAGCGTGATTGATTCACTCTAGATGGGTTTAGGGTGTGCCAACCTTGATTGGATGGGTAGTTAACTCAATCATGGTAAAGGTGGCACTTTAGGATATTTTCAAGGTTATGGTTACCTTGGAAATAGATTTGAATCAATATCCTAAAAGATTTTAGGATGTGCCAATGCACTTTTTGAATTTAAGAAAAATCAATTAAATTGGCACAATTTAGGTTTAGAGGTTAGTGTGTCATTTTGGGTTTTTGGCACACTAGGGAGATTAATGATAATATGGCAAAATATATCTAATTGTATCAAATGGCAATTAATATTAAAATTTAGGTATTACTATATCTATATATTTGATATGCCATGCCTTGATTGCCATATGCCATGTCATGACATCATGCCTATTTCTATGATTTTATATGTCATGAGTATGCTTAGGTTTTAGGTTAATATCATGTATGCTTAGTTTTATATCTTATGCCATGACATCATGATTATGAGCATATGCTTATTTATAACATTTCTAATGCCATAATCATTCATGCATTTAAGACAATTTGGTTGAAATTGAATTAAGGACTATGGCATGACTTGAAGTCCCATTTATAAGGGAATCAAGTAGGGTTGCCTTAGAGAATGCATGAAACCCTAGATTAGGATGAACAAAACCCACATCTCACATCCAATTGACATGTATGTGTATTTATACACCTTAGATACATGTGAGATGCTAGGATATGAGTTGAGTTCAAGGTGCATAGTTTTTGCATCTAGATGAACTAAAACTCATCTTATTTCATTTGTAGATCATTGGGAGAGCATGTGTACAAGTCATGTACATAGAGCCCAAGGAATATGATCCAACATAAGGTTTTGAAAACATTTTAAAATCATTTTGAAAAACCTTGGTGAAGTCTATCTTTTGATAGCAATCACCATTGATAGAGTTGATACAAAATAGGGCCAAAACATTGAAAATTTCAATGGTTTTGAGTTTTGTATCAAACTCACTATTTTATGGGTAAAATAATTTTCAAATATTTTTCACCCATTGTGTGTGTCATAAGTATTATACGTATGAATTTTCACGATTTTTCGAATTACGTATAATTATTTATGAATTTCCAAAATTCATTTCTGATAGTTGAAAATCGAGATTTTCAGTTATCAGTCGACTGCCCAATGCGCGATGATGAGTGGCAATGATCGATTACTATGAGGAGTCGACTGCCAGGTCTGATTTCGGGTTAACAAGGTTTGTTTAGCCCGTGTTCAGCTATGGAAAAGGTTCCTAATCACTCCTAACCCTAGGATATGCTTTGGGAAGCATTATAAAGGGTGAAAATCCATTGGATATGGATTAGGAGAAGTGTTAGGTCAAAGTATCAAATTTAGGGTATGGAAAGTTCAAGTTTGAACTTAGAACCTTAATTTTGATGGTTTAGAGTTCCTATTGGCTTAGGGGCTTCCCAAGGACATTGTTGGTGCAATGATCAAGGGGGAGCAAGCCTTTAGGGGGAGGTATCCATCTTGGGATGATGGATGTGTTTTTCTCCTTGAAGAGGAGAAGTTATTGGGAGAGTATCATCAATTGGGAAAATTGATGGGTTTTTGATACCCAATTTGGAAATTGGGAGAGAGTATAGGATTGTCTCTCTTGAGTGATATGTGAATTATCACTAGGAAGATGGTAGGCATCCTAGGTATTTATTTTTGGTTCAAGGGGGAGATTGTAAGATCTCATTGGGATATGAGACATTGACCTCCTTGGAGAGAAAACCTTTTTGATGTTAGTCAAAAAGGGGGAGAATGTTTGGGGGAGAACATTTGGAGAGTGTTTACCAATTTGGGATAATTGGTAAGGGATTTGAGTTAGTGGTCTAACTCGGATGATTTGTTTGGTTTTTGTCAAACATCAAAAAGGGGGAGATTGTTGGTGCAATTGGCCCAGGTCACGATTGACCAGACTCGAGTTTGACTCGAGTGATGTTTTGATGTTTGACAAAGGGATTTGACATAGTGGTTTGGCATTGATGTTTGACATTAATGTCGGTTAATATGTTGGGGAGATTGTTGAAGCAATCGACCCGGGTCATGTTTGACCGGACTTGAGTTTGACTCGAGGAAGACCTTGATGGTTGACTGGGGTTGACCATGTGATTATGAGAAAGTCCAAGCATGGGTCTTGGAAAGGTAAAGTCCAAGTCATGGGTACTTGGCATGGAAAGTCCAAGTGGGACACTTGGCGCATGGAAAGTCCAAGTCATGGGTACTTGGCATTTGGGAAAGTCCAAATCTTGAGTACTTGGCATGAGAAGTCCAAGCATGGGTCTTGGCAAATGAGAAGTCCAAGCATGGGTCTTGGCAAATGGAAAGTCCAAGCATGGGTCTTGGCATGGAAAGTCCAACATGGGTTGGCAAGGGAAAGTCCAAGCTTGAGTCTTGGCATTTGGGAAGTCCAAGGGGATTGATATTGGCAGCGTAAAGTCCAAGCGGAGTCTTGGCGGCGTAAGTCCAATGTGCCTTGGCAGTGTAGACACCGTTAGCATGACATAGCCGAGGGAAGCACCTGGAGGCTAGCGCGATGGATGAACAAGTCATGGATGACTTGGAGGGATCCGAGAGGCATGAGGCTGATGGAGGTGGCTAGAAGGCTTAGGTCTAGGCTAAGGGTGGTCTAGCAAGTATGGGGGCACCATACTTGAGTTAAAACCTCATCTTTTGAGGTTGGCAGTCGACTGGCATCATGGCCGATTCGACTGCCATGAGTCGACTTAAGTTCGACTGCCGTTTAAGAGCCGAATCTCGGGCCGATCGCTCATTGGAGCAACGATCAGTGATGTCTCTGACGATCGGCCTGCCAAGCCGATCGGCGCAAGTTCACCGCCGAGCGCTGGCTCGCGTAGTGGTAGGCGGTCGATCTGCGGTAGCAATGATGCCAATGTCGGCAGTCGACTTCCAAGAGATCCATTGGAGTTTTTCCAGCATGGATCGAGCCGTTGTCTCACGACAACAGTGGCATCAGTCGACTGGTGACTTATGGCAGTCGACTGATTTGCGGAAATCCATGTCGCACGCAAGGATAAAAGGAGCTCGACGGGAGGGTTTTTCCAACCGATTTTCTTGGACATTTTGAAGCGATTTGCTAGTCCAAGGCAATCAATAAGCAAGCTTCTAAAGAGTTTTTGTAAAGTGTTCTTTACTTCTCTTGTTGTATTTCTTTATATATTTGCTTGTTGTATTTAGATTATTGTTGTAATCTTATTGTAAGAGGTTTCTCCACCTCCGACTTGTGTCGAGAAGGAGTATTTGTGATTAGTGAGTGCGTGTGCATCACTAGGGCTCTTTAGAGCTCGATCCGTGGAGTAGGAACCGTTCGGTTCCGAACCACGTTATATCGTGCGTGTTGTGATTGTATCTTGTGTTTGTATTTGTTATTGTTTATTCCGCTGCGTACTAACAAGATTGTAGACAAGCAACGCGAACGAATTCCATCGACGTACGGTCAACGCTATTCACCCCCCCTCTAGCACCCTCAAATCTCCAAAAAAATCCTCTCGTCTTCTGTGTGCGGACACATAGACTTCGAAAGGTGTATCCCATGCCTAATGGGTAGGAAACCTTTCTTGGATTCTGACATGCTAAACCTCTTTAGCACTCAGTCTATATATATGGACTGCGAAAGACCAAATAACCGACTCGATCTATCCCTATAGATCTTAATCCCGAGGATGTAGGTTGCTTCTCCTAGGTCTTTCATGGAGAACATCTTGGACAACCAAATTTTAACTGACTGTAAGACAGATATATTGTTTCCTATAAGTAATATGTCATCGACATACAACACTAGGAACACGACTACACTCCCACTAACCTTCTTGTACACACAAGGTTCGTCCGAATTTTGTGAGAAATCAATCCTTTTGTTTGCCTCATCAAAACGGATATTCTAGCTCCTGGATGCTTGCTTCAATCCATATATGGACCATCAAAGATTGCATACCTTGGTTTTATCAACCGATGTGAAACCCTCAGGTTGTATCATATACACATCCCCGAGTAGGTTTCCGTTAAGGAAAGAAGTTTTCACATTCATCTGTCATATTTCATAATCATAATGAGCCGCTATGGCCAGGAGCATCCGAATGGATTTAAGCATAGCAACAGGTGAATAGGTCTCGTCATAATCAACACCTTGCTTTTGACGATACCCTTTCGCCACCAATCTAGCCTTATAGGAAATCACATTACCATCCATGTTGGTTTTCTTCTTGAAAACCCACTTGAACCCTATAGGCTTTATGCCTTCAGGTCGGTCAACCAAGTCCCAAACTTGATTTTCATACATGGAATCCATTTTCGACTTTCATTGCGTTAATTCATTTATCCCTTTCTAAACATTTCAGAACATCTTCATAACTGGTAGGCTCCTCATCATCAATGAGTAACACATCGTTCGATTCACTTACGAGAAATCCATATCTCTCAAGAATGTTACGTGTTCTACCAGATCTATGAAGATGTGGTGTCATAATAGGTTCAACAGATGGCTCATCACTATGAGTTATCGGTTGTGTAGATGAAATGTTGACCGCTAGAGGGGGGTGAATAGCGTCGATTCGTTGCATGATGGAATTCATTTGCGTTCGTCTAAAAATCTCATTAGCGCACAATGGAAATAGAAATAAAGAAATAACAAAATAGACAAACACGCAAACACAACTATTTATCGTGGTTCGGAACCGAACAATTCCTACTCCATGGATCGAGCTCTAAAGAGCTCTAACGATGCCAATCACACACCACTATGCAATAACTCCTTCTCGACACAAGTCAGAGGCGGAGAAACCTTTTACAATAGTTTACAATAATAAACTAAATACAAAAAGCAAATAAAATATGAAATACAACAAGAGATGCAAAGAAAACTTTACACAAAACTCTTTTGAATGTTTGCTTGCTAAGTTGATCAAGTAGCTCTTGGAGACCCTGAATTGCAGCAACAACTCGCCCCAAAACACTTCAAAGAACCTTGGTCGAAATCTCCTCCACGAGCTCCATATAAAGCTTCTACCTGGGCTGGAAATCGCTGATTAGTCGACTGCTCGGGACCATCAGTCGACTAATGTCACTGTTATCGTGAGACAATGGCTAGATCCATGCTGAAAAAATCCAACGGATCCATCATCAGTCGATTGATGGAGCCTTGACTCGACTGCTAACCCCACAGTCGAGTTTCGACTCCATTCTGTGTCAAAATTCTCGAGCACCAGTCGATTGATCACACGATCAGTCGACTGCTCAAGCCAGTAGTCGACTTCCCACCACTGGTAGTCGACTACTGAGACACATCCTGCAGTCAAACCCTAGTTGACTCACTCTAGTCGACTGCCACATGGCACTAGTCGACTAGCACATCTCAAACATGAGGTTTTAACCCAAGTATAGTTCCCCTATACTTGCTAGACCACCCTTAGCCTAGACCTAAGCCTTCTAGCCACCTCTGTAAACCTCATGCCTCTTGGATCCCTCCAAGTCATCCATGTGTTAGCCTTCAGGTGCTTCCATCAGCTATGTCATGCTAACGATGTCTACACCGCCAAGGCACATTGGACTTATGCTGCCAAGACTCCGCTTAGACTTTACGCCGCTAACCATTGAACTTATGCTGCCAAGACTCCCGTTTGGACTTTACGTCGCCAATATCAAACCCCTTGGACTTTCACAAATGCCAAGACTCAAGCTTGGACTTTCCCTTGCCAACCCATGTTGGACTTTCCATGCCAAGACCCATGCTTGGACTTTTCCTTGCCAAGACCCATGCTTGGACTTTACATGCCAAGTACTCAAGACTTGGACTTTCTAAATGCCAAGTGTCCCACTTGGACTTTCCATGCCAAGTACCCATGACTTGGACTTTACCATCACATGGTCAACCCTAGTCAACCATCAAAATCCCCTCGAGTCAAACTCGAGTCCGGTTAATCATAACCTAGGTCGATTGTACAAACAATCTCCCCAAAACATTATCAGATATCAATGACAAACATCAATGTCAACTCTCTATGTCAAACATCAAAACATCACTCGAGTCAAACTCGAGTCTGGTCTATCATGACCTGGGCCGATTGCACCAACAATCTCTCCCTTTTTGATGTTTGACAAAAATACATACCTTTGAGTTAGAACACTAACTCAAATTCCCTTACCAATTTCCCAAATTGATCATCTTACCTTTCTCTCCCTTTTTGACATACATCAAAAAGGTTCACCCAAAGAGGTCAATGTCTCATATCCAATGAGATCTTACAATCTCCCCCATGGTCCAAAAATACCTAGGATGCCTACCATCTTCCTAGTGATAAGTCTCATATCACTCAAGAGAGGCAATCCTATACACTCTCCCAATTCCCAGATTGGGTATCTCAAAATTCCATTTTCCTCCTCATGAGGAAAAAATACCATCCATCATCCCATGATGGATACCTCCCCGTAAAAGCTTGGTCCCCCTTGACCATTGCACCAACAATGTTCTTGGGAAGTCTCTAAGCCAATAGGAACTTTGAACCATCAAAATTAAGGCCTAAAGTTCAACATTGAACTTTTCTTCACCTTAAAATTGATACAAACTCTAAACAACTCTCCTAATCCATATCCAATAGATTTTCGCCCTTTATAATGCTTCCCAAAGCAAAACCTAGGGTTAGGAGTGGTTAGGGAACTTTACCATGGCTGAAAATGGGCTAAACAACTTTCTTTTCCCAAAATCAGCTTGGCAGTCGAGTCCTTCATAAATCAATCGACTGCCTAGTACATCAGTCGACTGCCACCAAGGGCAGTCGACTGATAACTCAAAATCTCAATTTTTAGTTATCAGAAATGAGATATTGAAAATTCATAAATAATTATACATATATCAAAAAATCATGAAAATTCATACGTATAATACTTATGACTAATACAATGGGTGAAAATGATAGAAAAATATTTTACCCATAAAATATCGAAATTGATACAAAATTCAAAATCATTGAAATTTTCAATGTTTTGGCCCTACTTTGTATCAACTCCATCAATGGTGATTGCTATCAAAAGATAGACTTCACCAAGGTTTTCTAAAAGAATTTTAAAATATTTTTGAAAACTTATATTGGATCATATTCCTTGGGCTTAATGTACATGACTTGTACACAAGCTTTCCCAATGATCCACAATTAAGATAAGATGAGTTTTAGTTCATCTAGATGCAAAAACTATGCACCTTGAACTTAACTCATATCCTAGCATCTCAAATATATCTAGGGTGTATAAATACACATACATGTCAATGTGATGTGAGATGTGGGTTTTGTTCTCCTAATCTAGAGTTTCATGCATTCTCTAAGGCAACTCTACTTGATTCCCTTATAAATGGGACTTCAAGTCATTCCATTATCCTTAAATCAATTTTCATTATCTTAAATGCATGAATGATCATGGAATAAATGATAGCAATAATTAAGCATAACCAATGATCATGATGTCATGACATATGATATAATCTAGAAACACATGACATTAAACCTTAATCCTAAATATGATCGTGAAATATTAAATGGTAAAAATAAATATGATGTCATGGCATGTTATATGACAAACAAGGCATGACAAATAAAATGTATAGGTATAACAATACCTATAACATAGTATTAATTGTCATTTGATATAATTAATTATATTTTGCCATATTGTCACTAATCTCCCAAGTGTGCCAAAAACCCAAAATGACACACTATAACCTCTAATCCTAAATTGTGCCAATTTAATTAATTTTTCATAATTCCAAAAATGTATTGGCACATCCTAAAATCTCTTAGGATCATAGTATCAAATCTATTTTCAAGGTATCCATAATCTTGAAAATTACCTAAAGTGCCACCTTTACTATGGTTAGGTTAACTACCCTTCCATTTAAAGTTGGCATACCCTAAACCCATCTAGTGTGAATCAATCACGCTCTTAAGAACCCAAAACCTATTTGAGCTCCTAGGGTTTACTAGGTATTCCTTAGGGATAATCTCCCTAGATACCTTCCTAATGACCCTTCTAGGCTTGTTAGCCTTGGTCATTTGGGTCTTGCCTAGGTTAACTCTAGGGGTAACTCCCCTTGTAACCTTCTTAGTGGCCACCCTATGTTTCTTAGAAACCCTAGCCACTAGGCACATACCTTGGTTACCCTTAGGGATGACATTCCTAGTAACCTTGGTCTTCCTAGACCTAGTTTGTGTTCCATAATCAAATGGAACACTATGATAAGCCACCGTAGGCTTAGGTTTGTGACCCAAACCTTTCTTGCCCTTGGTTGACTTTTGTCTCTTAGGCCCTAGGTGTTAACTTTGACTTCTAGACCCTAGGGTTTGACCATTTGACCCCTTAACTTGATTTTGCATAATTCTAAGGGTCTTTTCAAGTTTTTCAAGCCTTGATCTCAAGGCTTCATTTTCAACCTCTAATTGCCCAATTTTCGATTCTTCATTTGGTCTTTGGGCATTGTTTTTCGTAGGCATATGCCTAGTCCATTTATGATTAAAACCTAGGTGGTCTTCTATTTTCTTGATGGATTCCCTAGGTAAGGTCATTTTAGGGACATTAGTCCCAAATTTCTCCTTATTTCCTAAGTGGACATTCTTAGCTCCTAAACAAAAATATTTATTGTTCCTAGCATGCTTTTCATGATAAATTGCAAGAGAATTAAAAGTCCTAGCATGCTTTTTGACATTTAAATTAGAAGGAGCATTACTAAAATATACCTTAGGGTTAGCCTTATCTCCCCCTACATGTGATGCTCCATTTTGGGCCTTTTTGCTCCCCTTAGGCCATTGACTCCTATAATGCCCTCTTTGACTACATTTGAAGCATATAATGTGCTCATTGCTTTTGATGGTTGGGGAACCGACTTCCTTTGATTTTTCTTGACTTTTGGGCACCGGTGGAGCTTTTCTTACTCTCTTTGGGCACTTGCTCTTATAGTGTCCGACTTCCCTACACTCAAAGCAAATTATATGATTTCTGTTTAAACCTAAATTGCTTGAGTTACCTAGGGTGGTGGTGAGGATCTTTTAAGCTTGCTCTTCCTCTCGATCGAATGTAGATGCTTCTTCTTGTTGTTTCGGTGTTGAGGATGCCCTAATCTCCTCCCCCTCAATCCTAGAGGTGGAGGTCTCCTCCTCTTCTTGAGCCGGTGATGGATCTTCATGGAGCTTGGCCAATTCCCTCCAAAGCTCCTTGGCATCCATGCAATCACATAGGCTACACAAGAAGTCATTAGGAATTAAATCAAAAATAAATTTGATTACCTTCTTATTTTTCTCGAATTGTTGGAGTTGCTCCTCACTCCATCTCTTCTTTTTGAGGAAGCCTCCCTTTGGTCCTATTGGCTATTGGAATCCTTCTATTAGGATGTACCACTCCTCTAAATCTCTCATCATCAAAAAATCTTCAATTCTTCTCTTCCAAGAATTGAAGCCTTCTCGTCCATATAGGGTGTAGGGCACCAGTGTGTTGATGTCCCAACCTAGTTCTTCTTCCAACTCCATCTTCACCCTCTAGCGTCTTTTGCTCTTGGAGGTTAGTTCGTAGAAGAGCCCTGGGCTCTGATACCAATTGTAGAGGAAATGTTGACCGCTAGAGGAGGGGTGAATAGCGTCGATTCATTGCGTGATGGAATTCGTTTGCATTCATCTACAAATCTCGTTAGCGCACAATGGAAATAGAAATAAAGCAATAACGAAATAGACAAACACGCAAACACAACTATTTTATGTGGTTCGGAACCAAACGGTTCCTACTCCACAGATCGAGCTCTAAAGAGCTCTAGCGATGCCAATCACACAACACTATGCAATAACTCCTTCTTGACACAAGTCGGAGGTGGAGAAACCTCTTACAATAGTTTACAACAAGAGATGCAAAGAAAACTTTACACAAAACTCTTTTGAATGATTGCTTGCTAGGTTGATCGAGTAGCACTTGGAGATCCTGAATTGCAGCAGCAACTCGCCCCAAAACACCTCAAAGAACCTTGGTCGAAATCTCCTCCACGAGCTCCATTTGAAGCTTCTACCTGGGCTGGAAATCGCCGATCAGTCAATTGCTCGGGACCATCAATCTACTGATGCCACTGTTGTCGTGAGACAACGGCTAGATCCACGCTGGAAAATCTAACGGATCCATCATCAGTCGACTGATCATACCCATCAGTTGACTGATGGAGCCTTCACTCGACTGCTAACCCTGTAGTCGAGTCTTGACTCCATACTGTGTCGAAATTCTCGAGCACTAGTTGGTGATCACCGCGACGATCATTGCTCCGATAGCGGTGATTGCCCACCTCCAAATGCGATCAGGACACATCCCGCAGTCAAACCCTAGTTGACTCACTCTAGTCCACTGTCACATGGCACCAGTCTACTGGCACACCTCAAACATGAGGTTTTAACCCAAGTATGGTTTCCCCATACTTGCTAGACCACCCTTAGTCTAGACCTAAGCCTTCTAGCCACTTCCGTCAGCCTCATGCCTCTTGGATTCCTCCAATTCATCCATGACTTGTTCATCCATGCGCTAGCCTTCAGGTGCTTCCATCGGCTATGTCATGCTAACGGTGTCTTCACCGCCAAGGTACATTGGACTTACGATGCCAAAACTCCGCTTGGACTTTACGCCACCAACCATTGGACTTATGCTGCCAAGACTCCCGCTTGGACTTTACGCCACCAATATCAAATCCCTTGGACTTTCACAAATGCCAAGACTCAAGCTTGGACTTTCCCTTGCCAACCCATGTTGGACTTTCCATGCCAAGACCCATGCTCGGACTTTTCCTTGCCAAGACCCATGCTTGGATTTTACATGCCAAGTACTCAAGACTTGGACTTTCGAAATGCCAAGTGTCCCACTTGGAATTTCCATGCCAAGTACCCATGACTTGGACTTTACCATCACATGGTCAACCCTAGTCAACCATCAAAATCCCCTCGAGTCAAACTCGAGTCCGGTTAATCATAACCCGGGTCGATTGTACAAACAATATCCCCAAAACATTATCAGACATCAATGTCAAATATCAATGTCAACTCTCTATGTCAAACATCAAAACATCACTCGAGTCAAACTCGAGTCGGGTCAATCGTGACCTGGGCCGATTGCACCAACAAGTTGTGGTGCTTCACCAGGTATCTCATCAATATCTATTGAAGTTTCTTAAGCCTCCTCAAGCTCAACGACACTCCCACTGTCTTCTTGCAAGAGAAAGTCTTTCTCTAGAAACACAGCATACCTTGAAACAAACACCTTTTGTTCTACAGGATGATAGAATTGGTAACACCTCATTTCCATAGGGTATCCAATAAATAGACATTTATCAGACTTAGCATCCAGTTTGTCTGATATAGTCTGCTTCACATAAGCAGGAAAACCTCATATCTTCAAATAAGATAAATGAGGTTTATTACTATTTCATATCTCATATGGAGTAGTAGAGACTACCTTGGTCGAAACTCTGTTTAGCAAGTAAATATCAGTCTGAAGTGCATTGCCCTAAAAGGACTTAGGAAGATTCGCGTGATACATCATTGACCTAACTATGTCCAACAAGGTTCAATTTTGCCTCTCAAACACACCATTATGCTGTGGTGTATACGGCGGAGTCCATTGGGACAATATACCATTGTCCCTCAGATAATCTAGATACTCTTGACTCAAGTATTCACCATCTCGATCCGATCGAAATATTTTAATACTCTTGCCAAGTTGTTTCTATACTTCACTTCTAAATTCTTTGAACCTTTCAAAGGCTTCAGACTTATGTTTCATCAAGAACACAAACCCAAATCGTGAGTGATCATCAGTGAAGGTAATGAAGTAGTTATAGCCTCCTAGAGCATGAGTTGACATAGGTCCACATACATCAGTATGTATTAGACCAAGCAACTCTCCCACCGATTCACCTTTTCTCGTAAAAGGTAACTTGGTCATCTTGCCCTTTAAGCATGATTCACATGTGTATCATATGAATCTAATTCAAACGATTCCAGAATTCCATATCGGTGTAATTCGAACATGCGTTTCTTCCTCACATGGCCAAGATGACAATGCCACATGTAGGAGTCTAATTAATTATCTTTTCGAGCATGCTTGTTGCTCACTTCAATATTGAAAATGTCATTGGATACGTCCAACGTATAAATACCATTGCTTAAAATTTCAGTCCCATAAAGAACGTCATTCAAAGTTATGTAACAATAATTGTTACTAAAAGTTAAATGGTACCTATTTCTATTTAAACAAGAAATAGAAATGATGTTCTTTATCAACGAAGGAACATAAAAGCAATTGTCCAGTTCTAAGACAAGTCCTGTAGGGAGTTTCAATAAATACGTTCCAATGGCGAGTGCAGCAACCTTTGCTCCATTCCCAACACGTAAATTTGACTCTCCCTTGACGAGTCTTCTTCTATTCCTTAGCCCGTGTATGTTATTATATATATGTGAACCACACCCGGTATCCAATACCCAAGTGTCTAAGGAAACAGAATGACAATCAATAACGAAGATATTTAAAGAGGATGGGGCATCGAATGCCTTCTTCTTCTTCACGGACTCAAGATAAATCTTGCAATATCTTCGCCAATGGCCCTCCTTTCCACAATAATGTCAAGAGCCCTTTTGGGCTGGTTTTGCCTTCTTAGCCTTCTTCTTCCCCTTCTGATATTCCTTTGGCTTCCTCTTAGAACCTTTATTTGAGGAATCAACTAACATCACCGTCCCCTGCTCATGCTTCATAGAAGGCTCTACAGTCTTCAGCATATTGAGGAGCTCAGGAATAGTGGATTCAAGTTTGTTCATCCGGTAGTTCATCATAAATTGTGAGAAACTCTTGGGTAAACAGTGCAGAATTAAGTCAATACTTAATTCATGATCCATCATAAACCCGAGGATAGCCAGCCGCTCGATGTACCCATTCATCTTTAGCACCAACTGCACTACAGATGAACCTTCTTGCATCTTAGAGGCGAAGAGGAGCTTGGAGACTTCGAATCTTTCGAATCTCGCTTGCTCATCAAACAACTCATGAAGATGGAAGACTATGGTATTAGCATCCATATGCTCATGCTGCTTTTGCAACTCGGGTACCATCGCGACTAGCATGATGCAACTCGCCAGTTCAGAATCAACCGCATGTTTCTGATAGGCCAATAATTGGTCTAGAGTTGCATCGTCCTTAGGATGGTTGGGAAGAGGCTCTTCGAGGATATATGCGAGCTTTTTTGCCTTGAGAACAATTCTCAAGTTTCTAAGCTAGTCCAAGAAGTTAGGCTCAGTCAATTTATTCTAATCCAAAATAGAGCGCAAATTCAAAGACGTCATGATCAATCGATTAACCTAGAAATACAAAATCGAACATATATGAGAAAGATGGGAAAATGCATCAACATACATTTACAAATCCCATTCATTTTTCGAATTTTAAAACCCCAAAATCACTTCGGGAGATCGTAGGTCCATCTCTAAATGGGGTGATATCCAACATAGATACGAACAACCTTGGAGAGAATCTAACACACCATTCATAGCTACAATGGTAGGTATCAAGTATATCGATTGCATATCACATATATGCAACTATCACAATGTGCTATCAACTAATTGAATGTTCACACATACATCGAGTTGTTAACTCATTAACAAGTATGCATCATATGCATAGCACCCAGCTTCACCTCCCTTCACATTGACCTTGGAGAGAGTCCAACAAGCCAATGCTTCAGGTTAAAGCCAACCCATTAGTCAAGAAATAGCTTTAATATGATTAGAGTGCATTCAACCAATTAGCCTGGCTTGGAGAGAGTCCAACAACCAAAGCTAATGATTGACCTCTGACTCTTACCATATTAGTATTAAACTATTTCATGGTTTGAACATGTTCATGTTCGAGTCGGGCTTGGAGAGAGTCCAACAACCCAAACAAGAAACAGAACTTCGGTTCTAACCATATTAATGGAAGGTGTAGGCTTTAATATTGTGTAAGGGTTTTAATGTCTCATCCTCTTTGCATGCAAATAATTATTATCTACATGACATGATATACATGGCATACATCTACATGTCACGACATGCATGACATAATGATATGCATCTAATGCAATCACATGACATATAATTATGGCATGTACAAAAAATTCCTTATATGTCATAACTATTTATAGAAATAAAATATGTTTGAGATTTGATTCACCAAATCAAATCATGATTAAATTAGAAAATAAATTTCCAAATCTAATCACATATTTTATTTATGGAAAGTATTAATTAAAGAAAGTCAAATTTAATTTAGGAAATAAATTTCCTAAATTGTCAAAACTATTTATGGAAATAAAATATATTTTAGATTTGATTCCCCAAATCAAATCATGATTTAATTAGGAAACAAATTTCAAAATCTAATCACATATTTTTATTTATGAAAAGTGTTAATTTCCATAAATACTTCTAAACTTTCCAAAAGTAGAAGATTTCCATAAATACTTCTAAAATTTTTAAAATTAGAAAAATTCCATAAATACTTCTAAACTTTCCAAAAGTGAAAATTTCTAGAAATATAATTATGACTATCGTAAAATAATTTTACGATTATGTCGAAACACAACCTGTGCTCTGATACCAATGTTGGATTTCCCCGGCACCGCGGCGAGTATGTCTTCGAACATGTTTTGAAAACATGTGCACAATGGAAGAATTAAAAGCAATAAATCTAATTTATTACAACACACACCCCACACGCATGCAAGATACAATGTGTATGTTAGGGCAATCTCTTGCCGTGATATGGTTTTGATGGTGTGGCAAAGGGTTTAAGTTAGTTTGATATGTTGATGTGATATGTGCGTTGAAGTCGTGCAGGACTTAGTAATTCGCACATGGAGCCGTGGCGAGTTTCACATCTCATGACTCGTGCCTTGAGTCGGTGAAGGATAGCTTTGTGGAAGCCGTGCGCTTGGAGCATCCGAGGGACCGCCGGACGAGAAGCTTGGAGTGAAGCCGGAGGAAGTAGACTTCGAGGCAAGAGACGCGAAGGAGCATTGCAGAGCCGTGCGCCTGATGCCGGGGCGTGGCGAAGCGAGAGAACTTCAAGGCGAGGGACACCGAGATATGAGAGGTAGCGAGTGTAACCGGGGAAGGGTAGCTCTTAGGTTAAACTGGGCCATTTGCCCAAGTGTCGGATGGGTTTTCCGACACCGATTGCCATGTCATGGCGGTCGGCCATCGCTGAGTCAGTGAGTTCGGTATCGATGGCGGATTGTGGCCGATTAGCGCATGATCGTATAGCGATCGCTGCCAAGAATCACGATCGGCCAAGGCTGACCGATCGGTAGATAAGGGTTGACCGCAGACCGTTCGTAGCCGGAGGCGGTCGACTGGTCGTGATCGATGAGGTCCATCGATCGCCAAGAGTTCCGTTGGACTACAACGGTCGGGATCCGACGTGTTCGGAGGCCGGTGTAGGGCAGAATGATCGCCAAGGGCGATCGTGATGGCGGCAAACGGGAAGAAGTTAGCCCTCTCTATAAAAAGAGAGGGTGTAAGCCTTTGAGAGGCTAATGCTTATACTCCAAACAATCTTCCTAGTGCCCCACAAGCTCTAAACTCTTCTTACTTGTCTTTACTTCAATCCTATTGTAAGAAGAGTGATCTTGGTTGTAAAGGTTACCTCCACCTAGCTTTGTGCAAAGGAGAGACCGATAGTGATTGGTTTTGGCGGAGTGATTCACCGTGGACGAATCGGATCGTGGATTAGCGGCGTAGCCGTGAACCACGTTATATCTCGGTGTTTGTATTGCTTATTTATATTTTGCTTGTCTTTACTTATAGTTGTATATTCCGCTTGCGCTAACGTTTTGTAGACGAGCAATTTACGACGTCCAACGTACGAGGGCTATTCACCCCCCTCTAGCCGGTCATATCGATCCCTTACAAGTGGTATCAGAGCCAGGTTGCTTGTCACCGGACTAACCGCCGCAACAAGCCCTACATCAAAAATGGCCGGCTCCAACATCCATCCTCCGAAGTTTGAAGGAAAATTCGCTTGGTGGAAGAAGCGAATGGAGGTATTTTTCGAAACGGATTTTGATATAATGATTACAATGGAATCCGGTTTCGTTTTGCCTAGGGATGAAGAAGGAAAACCAATCGAAAAATCAAGATGGACCAAAAGGCAAAGGGAAGAGCACCTTGCAAACTCCAAAGCCAAGCACCATCTCTTCAATGTGCTCCCCCAACAAGAAATCAACCGAATAGGAGAATGCCTAAGCGCCAAGGAGATGTGGGAGAAGCTAATTGAGCTTCATGAAGGCACATCCGAGGCAAAGCTAGCAAGGAGAGATCTCCTCCGCTCCCAACTATCCAACATCAAATTAGAAAAGGGAGAAAAGCTATCGAACCGGGATATGGTAATGAAGGCCATAGATGTTTTTCCCCGGTCCTCAAAGTGGAGCTCCATGGTGGATTCATTCTATATCTCAAAGAATTTAGAAGTGAGCACCTTGGAGGAGTTCTTCTCAACAATGGAACTCCACGAAACTAGGCTTGAGGGAATACAAGAGGAGCCTAAAATTCAACCCTCAAGAGGAGTAGCATTATTGGCAAGTAAGGGGAAGAAGAAGATGGAAATCCCCTCCTCCTCCGATGACGAAGCGTCCTCCTCCTCCTCCATGGATAGCACCGAAGAAGCATATATGGTAAGGAGGGTAAGACGTGCATTTAAGAATTTTAGATTTGATAAATCTAATGATAGGAATAGAAGACCAAGGGGGAAGGTCATATGCTACAATTGCCAAGGAGAAGGGCACATAAGGGACAATTGTCCTCTCCTAAACAAGAGCAAGGAAGAGAAGAAAAAGAAAGAAGAGAAGAGGAAGAAGAAGAAGGGGAGCAAGAGAAAGGAAGAAGAAAAGAAAACAAAGGAGAAGGGAAAGGCTAAGGCTCTCAAGGCAAGGACTTGGGATGATCCATCCTCATCCTCCTCCTCATCATCGGATGAGGAGAATGCCTTTGTCGCCAATTTGGCCTTGATGGCCTTTGATGATTTGGATTGCTCCTCCTCCGAAAATGAAGGATCAAGCTCAAGAGGAGAGAGCTCAAGTGAAGGGGAAGTCTCCTCCACATCATCATCCTCCTCATCATCCGAAGGAGAAGAGGACATGGAAACTATGGTAACCAATCTCTCACCTAGTAAAATAGTTTCTATGATTTCTAGTTTAACTAAGGATTTATTTAGGGCAAAGAAGAAAAATAAATGCATGCTTGAACAAATTAAGGAATTAGAACAAAAATTAGAAAAAGCATGCTTAAATGAAAATGATAATATTTCTTCTAGCTTAGATGATGCATGCTCACATGATTATATGCCTTTGGATGTTAGTGATGCATGCATAGAGGAAAATAGGGCTTTAAGGGAAAAGGTAGATTATTTAACAAAAGCCCTAGAAAAATTCACTATAGGCTCCAACACATTGAACATGATCTTAGGGAGCCAAAGAGCTAGTTTCAACAAGAAAGGCCTAGGCTACAAGGAAAAGAAAAATGAGAAGGCCTATAAATGCCTAATAGCTAGGGGACAAGATAAAAAGAAAGCAATAGCTAGAAAATGGATCCCCAAGGAATATTTAGTGAACCCAATAGGAAAGAATCTATTTTGGGTTCCAAAATCCATCCTTAAGGGTTAGAATAACCCTAGGGTAGTCAACCATATGAACTTGACCTATATCATATTTTGGTTGACTTAGGATGACGGGACAACATTTTTTTTTAGATAGTGTTGGGTGATGATAACGTGCCCATAAATAGGTAATAATGCTTAAATCATGATGATTGATGTAATTCCTATCTATGTCTTAAATCATGATTTATGATTTTGATATTTGGCATGTTATCATGAGAAATAGGGTTAAATCATGCTTTAGGTGATAATTTGTTTATTATCATTGCATATTACCTAATGCATGGTTATAAATTGATGAACACATGTGTTTCATGATCATAATGTAGAATTAATTTATATATGTCATTATGATCATGTAGGATGTTAGGTTGATACTTAACCTTGATAGAATTGCATGAATATATGGGTTAAGTATATACAAATACCCCCTAGGATACATCTCACACTCACTATAGGCTAACTTGATTGCAAACTTAGCATGAGTGAGATATTAGGATGATACAAATGTCCACTAATGCCTATGGCATTTAGATGGTCATTTAAAGTATCAAAATAGCAATAATAGACCAATCATGGGGAAGGCTTATGTTTAATTCATAGACATATTGCCCAAAGATCATGGTTGGATATTTCATATGTTTTCAAAACAATTTCTTACCTTAAAATACATGTATTCATGTTTTGAAACAATTGGATGCAAAACTAGGTAGCTAACTTGATACTAGAATGATCAAAAACCTAGTGGTTTTTAGAGCTTTTGGATTTTTGGCAAAAACAAGAAAATATAATGAGTTTTCATGAAAAACTATTTTTCCTTGATAGATATACTTAGAAGAAACATGTTCCCCAAATTTCATGATTTTTAGAATTTTCTGGAATTTATAATGCATTTCTGAAATTAAATCGAAAATCGAAATATGGATTCATTGTGCCGGTCATTGCCATATGCGATAGCGATCATTTGGTGGCCTGTAAATCAGAATATTGAAGGCCGAATTCAGTTTATAAAACCTCCTACAAGTGGCAAAAATATACTTGATGCCACCAACAAGTGGTAGAAATATACTTGATGCCATGAGCTTATAACTTAGTGTTAATCTTTTTGATGGTGTCAAAGGGGGAGAAATAAGTATGTTTAAGTTAATCACTTTAGGGGGAGAAATATATTGTAGGGGGAGAAATATATGATAGGGAGAAAATTTGCATAGAGTTTCATGGATTAAGGGGAGTTGCATGTTGCTATATCATGTTTATCTTTACATGCTTTCTTACCTTAGAATTTATATCAAATGTTTTTACCTAACTTAAACGGATTGCCACACATCAAAAAGGGGGAGATTGTTAGGGCAATCTCTTGCCGTGATATGGTTTTGATGGTGTGGCAAAGGGTTTAAGTTAGTTTGATATGTTGATTTGATATGCGTTGAAGTCGTGCGAGGACTTAGTAATTAGCACATGGAGCCGTGTGAGTTTCACATCTCATGACTCGTGCCTTGAGTCGGTGAAGGATAGCTTCTTGCGGAGCCGTGCGCTTGGAGCATCAGGGGCCGCCGGACGAAGCTTGGAGTGAAGCCGGAAGTAGACTTGAGGCAAGAGGCGAAGGAGCATTGCGAGCCGTCGCTGATCTTTGCGAGGGGCGTGGCCGAGCGAAGAGAACCGAGCGAGGACTCAGAAATGAGTGTGGCGATTGTAACCCGGGAAGGGTAGCTCTTAGGTGAAACTTGGCCATTTGGCCAAGTGTCGGATGGGTTTCGACACGGTCATTGCCATGTCATGGCGATCAGGCTCTTCGAATCAGTGAGTTCGTGGTATCTGATTTGGATTGTGGCGGTGATCGCGCCATCGTGGGCGATCGTGCCAAGACCATCGGTCATTGCTGGCGGCGATCGGTGGTCAATAAGGGTTGACCCGCAGAACCGTTCGTGGCCGTAGGCGGTCGACTACGGAAGCGGCGGTCGTGATGAGGGTCCATCGTTCGGCCTAATGCTTATACTCCAAACAATCTTCCTAGTCCCCCACAAGCTCTAAACGGGAAGAAGAGTGATCTTGGTTGTAAAGGTTACCTCCACCTAGCTTTGTGCAAAGGAGAGACCGATAGTGATTGGTTTTGGCGGAGTGATTCACCGTGGACGAATCGGATCGTGGATTAGCGGCGTAGCCGTGAACCACATTATATCTCGGTGTTTGTATTGCTTGTTTATATTTTGCTTGTCTTTACTTATAGTTGTATATTCCGCTTGCGCTAACGTTTTGTAGACGAGCAATTTACGACGTCCAACGTACGAGGGCTATTCACCCCCCTCTAGCCGGTCATATCGATCCCTTACAGTGTAGACATAATCGGAGTTTCAATTTTTGCAATAAAAGAAAATTATGCTAGCTATACCTGACGTATCACGTGCAGCGAGAATGACATCAACCGGAGAAACTCACGCTAGAGTTGCCTCTATCCGTATCCACGCCGAGTACCATCGAGATAGCTTCACCAAACTATGAGTATCGTCTTCGTAGGAGTGACTAGCCTCGTGTTGAAGACGATGTGATCGAGAAAAGATCACAATCCGAATCAAAATTCGGATGCAAAAATGAGTCCCCAAAACTCGCTTCTCCGAAGAGGTATTCGTCAACCGATTGACAAATCCTTGGTCCTCTACCTATGAGGATTACCAGAGATCCAATCCCCGGTAAGGAAGTCACTGTCGGAGCTCCAAACGATGTCCAAATGACGCTCCGACAAGAAGGAAACAAGCTGTCCAAAAATAGGACAGCTTGGTGGAGGACTTGGCGCCGGCCAAAGGAAGAGGGTCGGCTGGTCCTTGGTCACCGGAGCCAAGGAGGGTCGCCGGAGCCAAGGAGGGTCGCCGGAGGGTGGTCGGCAATAGCTGGACACCGGCAGCACAAGGTTGGACGGTGGCACAAGCTTGGTCGTGGCTTCCTTGGGCGGCGACAAGGAGAAGAGAGGTAGAGGAGAGGAAGAGAAGTTTCCAAAAATAAAACTTAGGGCTCTCAAAACCTCTAGCCGCACTTTTATAGAGCATGTGTTTCTTAATAATCAAGAAACCTTCTCTTTAGAGTTATTGGTTCATAACCACAACCCATTAACCCTCTCCAATAACTTAAGTTAAAATAAACCGAACTGAGTTGGTCTATTTTAAGTTAAAATGAACCGAACCAACTTTGGTTCATTCGTTTAAAACAAACAAAATCACTTTGGTTTATTTTCCACCTTTGGAATAGAACCAAACCAATTTGGTTCATCCATCATGTCTTCATAAGAGTCGGCTCATCCATGCTTCCGTTGCGACTGAAACTATTTCATGCTCGCTCCTTGTTTGGTCCAACCAAACCTAGTTTCTCTCGATCTGAGAATCTCATTCTCAAGCTCGTTTTAAATCCTTCGGATTACGATGATTGTGCGTGTGACCAAATAGGTTTCCAATTTATGTTGACCATCTATAATTAACCATTAATTATAGAATGATCATGAGTGGCACCTAGTAGTATATCATGATCCCCAATTAACCGGAAAATCAACAGTTGATCCCAGAACCATTTCTGAAACTCTTCAGTAGCTACAATGAATCGTGCCCCATTCCCTTCACTCATCTTATACCCACTTGATTTAGGACATGGTCTATAGTGTCAGTCCCCACTAGGCTGACTACGTCACACCTAGCCCAAGTATCATTTCCTCATCCTACGGATTCTAGTTACTGCACATGTATCCTAGAGTACCTTACTCTAAACATGTAATGCTTTGGCCAAAGACTTTAGTAACAATCCGACAAGAGGCCAAGGATATACATCTCCTCGTAAGGAGTGGTGAATCCTTTATAAGCTATTCAAACACCTTCGGGCATTTCGACTTATACCTAATCATCTCGGGTCCACATCCCCTTGGAGATGCTTACTTAAGATGTTAAAGCATAAGTCTCCATGACCAAGATGACTTGAATACCCAAGTCAAAGGAACATCGCACATAAGCTGTAGTAAGAACTTCATTGACATATCCATATATGCAGAGAACCATATGAAGTCTTACAGCTGGTCACTCCAATGAACTAGTTACCATAACTAGCATCTACAATTAACTCCGGACATCACAATGTCTCTAGCCAGTGAGAATCAGCTGCTTGGTTACACCAAAGAGTATACCTCGTGCTAGTCTCGATAGAATTGATGGTGTCCAAATCCATCAATTCATCGACTACGGATAATTCCAATACATCACAATTACACATGTAGAGATACTCACTAGTTGTGATCCAATCATAAATTCTCTCATGTTGTGAATCGTATTGTGGACATTCAGTAAATGAGTTTAAGATCTAATTAAATACCTTAAAAACATGTATACTCAAATAGTGAATCTTCATTTATCAAATAAATGGTACAACCATAAAGAGATTGCCTTAGAACACTCTCATATATTACTAACAGGTATTGGCACTCCGAATTCATTGATCGGTTTCTCGAATCCATCTACAATACTAAATAATTTCTCAATATCATTGATAAGGTATTATTCCATCCTACCTTTCCAATAGTCGAAGTCATTATCGTCGAAGAACGGAGGCTGCATTGTGTTATATCCCTCTTGAAACGTCATTGTGCTCTGGTTGATGGTTAGATCTTCCGACGCAATCCGGGCTCTAATACCACTTGTTGGGGATCCTTGGAAGGCTAGAGGGGGGTGAATAGCCTCTTTTCGTTTCTACAATAATGATTAGCAGAAGCAAAACCAATATAAACGAAATTAAAAAACTAAACACAAATGCTAACACGGAATGTTTAACGTGGTTCGGAGATTATGCTCCTACTCCACGGTGATCCGTAAGGTGGATCAAACCAAACAAATCTTCCACTAAAACTTTTTATTATAAAGCACTCCTTTTCTTACAAATGATAAAGATGAAGATTAGAGATGAGGAGGATTAAAAACACTAGAAAGCTTAAGAAGACGTGGGGAGCTTGAGAGTATTGTTAGGAATGAAAGCACTAGCCCAAGGTCCCTTTTTATAGAGCAAGGGCTGATTTTCCTGTTGAGCAGCGATCGGGTGAACACCATCGATCATGTTGTCACTGTATTCCCAAATCCAGCGGCACGGCGCACGATTACAAATGTCATGGCTCAACATCTAGTTGACCAGTCGACTTCCATAATCATCAGTTCGACTGGTATCTCCGTAGCCGACTGATCAGTCGACTACCCATAATGGAAGTCGACTGCCAGCTTACGTTCGGTAGTTTAGTCCGTAGTCGACTATCAGCAGTCGACTGCCCATAATGGCAGTCGACTACCAACTTATGTTCGGTAGTTTGGTCCTAGTTGACTACCATCAGTTCGACTGTGGAATATGTTGGGATGTATACTGAAAAGTCTATCTTTTATATGAATATCTTTATTTTGAAATAAGAATCACATGATCATTGTTTGCATATTTTTATGGTTATGCATATTGTCTAATACTTTACATTATAGATAACATGGTGTGTGGTGTCACACGGGAGATCATGTTATCGGCTCCTTGTAAAGTATAAGTATAGGCTCACAACTGAGATGACTTTGGACAAACCATTGGTATGGTTGTAGTGTGATTTGGTATTAGTTTGTCTTGACCATAAAATCACACTAGTACACTTTGTGTGTATTGAGCAGGACCGACATAGAGGTGATTCGATTTATTGTTGACTACATAATTGAATCAGACCTCAGATATTATATTGTACATACTCTTAATCCCAATATAATAACGGGCACTTATACTTAGTATTCATTTCTTTGATTTACCAATGGGCGAGATTTATAGATTAAATTGATAGGCTCGGTAAGTTGGGAAATGATATTATTTATATGGTGTGTAGTTGATTATAGGAGGAAACCGTGTCCTATATATTAGGATGATGATGTCCCCTTGAGGAGCTCATAAGGTTCATCATGTAAACCCTGCAGGTGGACTTGGTCCGACATGATGATAAGGTTGAGTGGTACTACTCATGGAGTTAGATGTTGATTAATTAATGGTCAGTAAATTAATTAATCGACAGACATTCGAGATCTTAAACACGGGGAGAAAATATACATATAATATATGGAGCCCATATTAACTTATGGGGGTTGGTGAGGTAGATCAATGATAATCCTTTAGTGGATTGGATTATCATTAATGGATCAGACTTTATGTGGGCTTGATCCATTGGGTGGCCAAGATCCAACTCCTCCTCATGGTCCCTATTGTAGCCTATTAATACCTCATGAAGCCTAGATCCAATGGATGGAAACAAAACTCTAGATCTAAAGGTAGAGATTAAATCTCTAGATCCGACAGTTGAGATTAAATCTCTAGATCCGACTGTTGAGATTAAATCCCTAGAACCAATGGTGGAGATTAAAACAAGGCTTATCCCTAAACTCTATAAAAGGAGGCTTTAGGGTTGGCGTGGAAAGCAAGAGGCAAGGGGAGAGGCTAGGGTTTTGGGCGGCAAGGAGAATAGGGGTTGGAGGCACCAAATAAGGAAACTATTTCCTTATCTTCTTCTTCCTCAAGCTTGCTGGCGCCCATACAGCCCCTTCCTCACTTTGGCCAACGTCTAAACTCCCTCAATCTCTTCTCCTTGGCCGGTGGAACCAAGGGTTAGGGTCCTTTCTTGGAGCTTTGGCCGACATTCATCTTTTCTCCCTTCTCATTGTTGGCCGGCGGCAAGCAACTTGCTTGTTTCTTGTTGGTTGGATAAAGGAAGGAGAAGAGTCTTGTTTCTATTCTTCCTCTTGCTCAGAATGAGCAAGGAAGGAAGATTGGTGATCTAGGAGCTTCAACTTTTGGTAGATCATCGCCCACACAACGTCCGAAAGGAGGAAGGTCATACAATAGAAGATCGAGAGGTATATCGATTCTCTATTTTCATTTGTTACATGTTTATATTTGCTTTTCAATTATATGCATGATTTATATTCTATTTTGTGGCTAAATATACTTGGACCCCGAACATAAATACAAAAGCCGGTGATCCGTACATCGTCTATTCCGTGGCTATTCGTAGAATAGAGGTTGGTCGCTTGAACAACAAGTTTGTTCAAGTGACTACTCTAATCGAATAGCACGATGATGACAAGGTTGCTTGGAAAATCCCTCTTGTCAAGGATAAATTTTTTTATCCGGGGACGTAGAAGGGATTGCCATGAACAAGCGACCAAGTTGAAGTGGGAAGCGAAGTTTCCCCTCCCTTCAGAATAACCCGAGTCGATTGCCAACGTCTTCTGAACTTCGAGTGTTAAACACTCAAGATCAATTCGACTGTCACAATATGTCAGTCGATAGGCATACCTCAAGTATGACTAATTCATACTTGAAACCATACCCTAAGCCTAGACTCAACCTTCTAGCTTCTCCATCAGCCTTGTGCCTTCAGGATTCCTCCGAGTCCATGACTCCATCCTTGCGCTTGCCTTCAAAAGCTTCCTTCGGTTTCGTCATGCTTTGGGCTTCTTCCTTGCCAAAGTCTGCTTGGACTTTACGCCACCAAAACTACATGTTTGGACTTACGCTGCCAAGACCTTGCCTTTGGACTTCCTTTGCCAAGGTCTGCTTGGACTTTACGCCGGCAAGACTACATGCTGCCAAGACCTTCCCTTGGACTTTCCTTGCCAATATCATACTTGGACTTCCCTTTACCAAGTCTTCATACTTGGATTTTCCTGTCACTTAACACATTCATAGTTAGATCATAAATATTGCCTAACTATAAATGATTATCCAAACATCAAAATACATAAGTACTTGGGGCCTTGTTGGACCAACACTTTTGCCGAGGTCCATAGGGTTCTTCATGATCATCAATATAACTCTGATCTCCTTTTGGATGCTCATCTTCTAAGCCATTATGGATTATCCCCCTTCATTCTGGATGCCCCCATTGTAATAGGTAGTGTACCAACCTAAGTATTTTTGTGACATAAGGTTTTGTTAACGATTAATGGCTAATGATCCCTTTTGCTTTTGTTTGCTATGTTTGTTTTATTTTTTTTTTATGTTGCAGACAAACTTATGCAAAGAACAATGATAAGTTCCTTGAAGGCTAGAGAAGAAAAAGAAAAGGGAAAACAAAAATGAGTGAAGTCTCACATAATCCCATCTTCCCCTCCTCCTAACTCACCCACTGAAGCAGCCCCCTTCCTTTCGAAGAGCATCCCACTCCTATGCCACCTCCACAGAACCTTCCTTCTCTCCGTCCGAGAAAACTCCTCCAACTAAGGGGAGGCCTTTCCATGCCTGCTACTTCTCCCACATAATATCTTCTTCTCAATCTCCTAGCCCTCCTACTCATCACCACCTGTGCCAATACAATCCTATCCCCTCCCCTTCAAAAGATGATCTTGCTGCCTCCGGAGACTTTTTTCCCATGCATGAAGGAAACTCTCCTATTTTGTCTTCCTCTCCAATTCCCTTATCTTCGGGTTTGGAAATAAAACCTCCTTCATCCTCCCTACCCCAACCCTAAGCTTAGAAGAACCTCACACTACTTCCCCTCAACATGACTCCCCCCGTCTTGAACCCTCCTTCTCTCTAGCCGAGCCCAATCCCCTTACAGGGGATGTTCCTCCCTCGATAAATCCTCCTACCATCACCCTACGTCCAGTCCTCAAGCTCCGCACTCCTCAAGAAGTAAAATTATTCAACAAATTAGGAGTGCAGGGTCCTTTTGAATGCATGTGGATAAACCTCACATTGGTATTCCTTTTAACAAGACTCTCCCCAATCTTCTCTTGTTTCTACCATTAGAAGTTTCCTTGTCTCTCATCTTTTATTGGTACAAGTAGCCACCAACTATGATGATGCAGCTCGCCATTTAGCCAAGTATCAATCGACTATTGAAGTTCACCATGCAGCTCAGATACTCTATTAAAACAAATGACTCACCACGTAACCCAAGTTAAACAACGAGAAGTAGCCTTGGGCATCTCAGAATAACTTTCGAGGAAAACATGCACAGACCTTAAGGTTGAACTGGTAGCATTAGGCCCGAGAAAGAGGCTCTCCATGAGGTTGACCTATTGCGTGCCCAACTACTATGCTAGAGTGAGCAGTTCCAACAAGCTGATACATTGGCCCGGGAACTAGAAGAATGCCAGATTCAACTTAACGGGACTCAAACCAGACGAACAGAGTCCCTTGCTGAGTTGTTGCAAATCCTATCCTCCATTAAAACTCTTGAAGCAACTTGTGATTCTGCTTGGACTCAATTGGATCACTTTTCTTCTGTCATTTCTGGAGTTCATGGAAATCTTCTAGAAATATCAAACCGGTTACGCTCACTGCATCTAGAACACACCCAAACTACAAATTCTCTTAGGCAGCAGGCATTAGCTATCGCTAAGGAAAGGGGTGAGCTTAAAGCCGCTCTTACTACCCAAATATCTATTGAAGAAGATCGTTGGAAAGTGCAAGAGCAAGAGATGATAGCAACATTTGGGGAAAAATCTGCTGACATATTGATAATGGGTTTTGAAGGGTCCAACAGATAATTTGAGGATTGAGGGTATCCTCCTCCAAGAGAAGATAATGGCTTCTTAAGTGTTGATGCTGTTATTCCCAGATATCCGGCATCAACCTTTGACTTGTAACAACTCTATCTCCTATAATGAAAATTGTTTACCCTTTAAGGGAACATAACAAGGGCATAGTCTTATACTAAATGTATTCTTTTATGTTTTCCCTAGGTTATCTAATTGGTGTTGTCATAATAACCAGAGCCTTGCTTGTAAATCGATTAAGCCCTCTTATACGGACTGTGCCCAGATAACATCTCCCGTGTGTCAATCGGCTAACAATAGGTTGTTAAGAAGAGCAGTATTATAAAACTTTTGTCGAATTCTTAATCTTAGGCGTCTATTTCATGTCACCCTAACCAACTGAGGATGACCTTGTTAGTGAAATCCCTAGAGTCAATCATGTGATGATTGTTGTATGTACTTTGTTGTATCATAATCCTATATTTATATAGGCATTTCTTTGTGGTTATTATACTTGTATTTGTTGGCAATCGTGCTATTTCTCAGAATGCTCATAGGCTCCCATGTCCCCGGATTAAAATTTTCACTAATGAAAACTAATCCGGATGGGATGAGTTTCCTAAGCACAATCAATTCGTCGTCGTGCTAACGACTTGAACGATCGCTTGAACAAACTAGTTGTTCAAGCAACACAACTCTTCTAGTCGGTTAGCCGCGGAAGAGACGACGGACGGATCGCCGGTTTTTGTGTTTCTTATTCGGGGTCCATGATTATACAAATACATGCAAATGCAAACTAGTATAATCAACATATACTAACCTAAAGAACTTAAGCTAGCATATCAATTAAGAATAGAAACATGCAAAGATCATAAATAAAAGTTATAAAACTTTTATACCTCTTGATCTTCTATCGTATGTCCTAACCTCCTTGTAGACTTCGTGTGGGCGAAGATCCTCCACAAGTTGAAGCTTCTTAGATCTTCTTCAATCCAAAGAATGAAGAACTCTCTTTCCCTTCTTGCTTGAGCCAACCACCAATCCACAAAGGATTGATGCCGCCGGCCCCAAGAATAGAGAGAACATAATGGAAACAACCAAGCAACCGAACTAGGGACAAACCCTAGCTCCTAGTGCCGCCGGCCAAGAGGAAAACAAAGGGAAAAGAGGAATAGGTTGGGCACCACCAAAGGTATAGGAAAAAGGATAGGAACTGGACAACACCCTAGGAAGAAGAAGAACACTTCCCCTATAGTTGCCACCTACCTTACCTTCCAAACCCTAACCGCCCAACCAAGCTTCCTTTGGATTTCTTGCCGCCCAAGGTAGAGGAAGAGAAGGTAGTGGCCAGCCAACCCTTAGAAGGAAGAAGATGAGCCCTTCCCCTATAGTTGCCGCCCAACCATAACTTCCAAACCTAGCCGCCTAATCCAAAGAGCCAAACCCTAATCTAATTAGGGTTTCCTCCATAGGTTTCTTGCTGCCTAAGCATGGTGGAGAGGAGAGATCTAGGAGCTAGCCACCTCCAAGGAAGAAGACAAGCTCATCCATAGGTTGCCGCCCCCTCTAGCTCCACCACCTTGGCCGCCCAACCTAAGGAACCAAAACCCTAATTAGGGTTTCCTCCTTGAGGTTGCTTTCCACCCAAGTAATGCTAGGCAAAACCCTAATTTCCTTAGCATCCATCATGAACCATCCAAAAAACTTAGTTGCCGCCCAACCCATGCTCCCTTATATAGAACTTAGGAGAAAATTGTTTATTGATGAGGTAGCCAAAAATATAGGAACTAATTCCCAATTTTCTTGCCGCCCCCCTTATCCAACCTTTCCTCTCCCTTTTATATAGAGTTAGGTTTAGGCCTTGGTTTAATCTCCACCGTCGGTTCTAGGGTTTTAATCTCAACCGTCGGATTTAGAGATTTAATCTCAACCGTCGGTTCTAGGAAATAATCCTAACCGTCGGATCTAGAGATTTAATCTCAACCGTCAGTTCTAGGAATTTAATCCCAACCGTCGGATCTAGAGATTTAATCTCAACCGTCGGTTCTAGGAATTTAATCCCAACCGTCGGATCTAGAGATCTAATCTCCACCGTCGGTTCTAGGGATTCAATCCTAACCGTCGGATCTAGAGATTTGTTTTCCATCATGTGATCTAGACTTCATGAGGTTTATATAAGGCTACGATAGGGACCATGAGGAGGAGTTGGGTCTTGGCCATCCGATGGATCGGAACCACACAAACTTGATCCATCAATGATGTTCCATTCCACTAGAGGATCATCATCGAACTACCTCACCAACCCTCATAAATTAATATGGGCTCCATATATTATTTGTACATCCATCTCCCCGTGTTTAAGATATCGAATGTCCGTCAATTAATTGATTTACTGACCATCAATTAATTAACATCTAACTCCTCGAGTAGTACCACTCAACCTTATCATCATGTTGACTAAGTCAACTGCGGGGTTTACATGATGAACCTTGAGCTCCTCGAGGGACATCATCAACCTAATATATAGGACACGGATTCCTCCTATAATCAACGGCACACCATGTAAATAATATCACTTCCCAACTTCTGGGCATATTGATTTAATCCATAGAAATCTCACCCTCGTAAATCAAAGAAATAAATACTAAGTACATGTGCGATTATATCGGGATTAAGAGCATGTACAACATAATATCCGAGGTCCGATTCAATTATGTAGTCAGCAATAAATTGAATCACCTCTATGTCGGTCCTGCTCAATACACCGAGGTGTACTAGTGTAACTCTATGTTCAAGATAAAACAATACCAAGCTACACTACAACCATGCCAATGGTTTGTCCAAAACCATCTTGGTTGTGAGCCTCTACTTATATTCTACAAGGGACTGATAACATGATCTTCTGTGCCGCACCCAGGCACCATGTTATCTACAATGTAAAATATTAGACAATATGCACACATATAAATATAACGTGCAAACAATGATCATGTGATTCTTATTTCAAAATAAAGATGTCCATACAAAAGAGCTAGGCTTTCAGTATACATCCCAACAATCTCCCACTTATACTAAAAGACTATGTTGTCCTCTTACTGCCATACATCTGATTCCCCTTCCCTCCACTTGCCTATCAAAGCTCTCGCCAGAAGGGCCTTAGTGAAAAGGGTCTACCAGGTCATCCTCTGATGCAATCTAGGCGACAGCAACTTCTACCTCCTTTACGATCTCTCGTATCAGGTGTTACTTGCACTCTATGTGTTTACTAGCCTTATGGGCTCGTGGTTCCTTGAGTTTACCTGCACCATTATTATCACAATTAATTGTGATAGTTACGGGCAAACCGGGAATCACATCCAAGTCCATCGGAAGTTCTGAGCCACCACTGACTTCTTTGGCGCCTCGGGGTGCCGTACCAGCTTCCATGGTGGAGTCCGCCACACGCATTTACGACTATGGCTCCACCTCCCAAAGTAAACACAAACCCTGAGGTAGACTTACTGTTATCCCTATCAGATTGGAAATCAGAATCTGTGTAACCAACAGGGAGTAATTGGTCTGCCCGATAAACTAGCATATAATCCCTAGTCCTTCTCAGGCACTACAATATATGCTTTACCGCAGTCCAATATCCCTGTCCTGGATTACTTTGATGTCTGGCACCATGCCCTGGCAAGCGGATATCGGTCTCATCTGAGCATCGCATTCATGAGGCTTCCTACTGCCGAAGCATAAGGGACCGCCTTCATCTCCTCTATCTCTTCAGATGATCTAGGATACATCTCCTTTGATAAAGGAACTCCATACGAAGGTAGAAAACCCTTCTTGGAGTATTGCATGCTAAAGCGATCCAAAACCATGTCTATGTATGAAGCTTGGGATAAGCACAACAACCTTGATCCCAAGGTTGTGACCCACTTCTCCCAAGTCCTTCATATCATATTGTTTGACGACCCATACCCTTACGTCGATAACACTTGATGTTGTGCCAACCACCAAAATGTCATCTCGTATAGTACAAAAATACCACTACGTTTCCGTCACATCTACGATATACACAAGACTCATCCGAACTTTGAATAAATCCATAAAATTTGGATTTACCTCCTCAAACGGATGTCCCAAGACTTCAGCTTGCTTGATCCATTAACGGACCGATTAAGCTTATATACAATACGCTCTTTGCCCTTAGCAATGAATCCCTCTGGTTGCTTCATGTAGATGGATTCCTCAAGACTTCCACTAAGGAATCTTTGTCTTGACATCCATCATCACGTCTCATAATCCATATGAGTTGCTATGCATAAGAGCTCCCGGACCGACTTGAATCCATAGATTCAATCTCGGTATTCATTGCACTTTGCAAAGATCTTTGTATTTATATCTTGGATTGCCTCGTCGTATGTCTAGGGATGGGTTCATGTTTGCTAGGGACCAAATCGGAAGATTTGTCCAAAAACATGAATCTAAGAGGTTGTCTAACAACCCTCCCACTCTGACGAGGTATCTTTGTGTATCCTCTGTGACACGCGGTGCAGTGACATGTGGTATGTCCTCTTATACCGGTGGTACTAAAGAAGTGACTTCCCTTTTTAACTCCTCCAGAACAATTTTACCCTTGGGCTTGTGGCTTATCACATAGTCTTCCTCTAGAAATCTGGCATTCGTGTTAACGATCACCCTCTGATCTCTAGGACTATAAAACAAGTCAGAATAACTCATCATCGATCTAACCATCTCCATAAGAGTCATATTCCTTCGCTCTGCTACACCGTTCTGCTGGGGTGTGCCAGGTGCAGTCAATTGGGATTGAATCCCAACCTCTGATAAGTAGTTCCTAAACTCTCCCAAGAGGTTGTCACCACCACGATCAGATCGTAGTGTCATCCATATCTTGAATAATCGTCTATGAAAGAGACGAAATATTCAAGATTACCTCTTGCCTAGATAGTCATAGGACCTCACAAATCAGAATGAACCATTTCTAACAAATCATTGGCTCTATACCCCTTGGCCTTAAAAAGGCCTCTTGGTCATCTTACCCTCCAAGCAAGATTCGTAGGTTGGGAGATCCTCCACCACTAATGAACCCAAAGGTCCATCAGCTATCAACCTTTGAATTCTGCTTAGGTTAATGTGACCAAGCCTAAGAAGCCAAAGATATGTTTGGTTCATCTTCGAAGGTTCTTTTCTCTTATTGGAATTAGAAGATGAGTTATTAACTTCTATTTGCATCGTGGGAGCTTGTGGTTCAAGTTATAAATTTCCTATCTATGTACCTGAATAGATAATTTCCCTATTCCTTTTATAACAAATCTGTCATGAAAAGAAATAGATTATCCATCCAAAAACTATTTAGAAACCGAAATCAATTCTTTCTAAATAAGGGTACATAAAGGAAATTCTTAAGAACCAGAAAACTTTATTTTTCTCAAAAAATAAATAAAACATCTCCCACTGTAATAGCTGCCATCTTCATGGCATTGCCCAAGTAAATGGTAATATCCTTTAGCTAGTTGTCGGGTTTCACTGGAACCCTGCAAAGTATTGCATATGATTAGTGGCTCTCGTATCTACACACTGCTAGATAACACCGCTAACCATGTTACAATGACTAGACCAAAAGATATACTTTTGTTCTGTTTTGGATTGGGATAGTCCTCCTTCCAATGTCCATCCTGCTTGTAAGTGAAGTACTTGCCTTTCGGCTTCTTCACTCCTCCCTGAGATCCTCCCACCACATTTGCTCCACCTTGTTTCTCCTTCTTCATGCCTTTCGGCTTAGAAGTAGAAACCCTTTTGAGCAATGATGGCTTGAGGACACTCTTTGAAGATTGCATACTAGCAGATAAGACAATATTTGGATTCATTTCCAATCGATATAATTTGGGTACAATAAGTTTATTTCCTTTAGTATCAAAATAAGTGGACTGAAAGTCAATTTTGAAAATCCTAAGAATCACAATGATCAAAACTTTAGATTTCAAATTTTATTGATTCCTCAAAATAATAAAATTCCGAAATCAACCAACACCTCAAAACACCGAGAATATCGCATGCCACGATAGTGTGGACGTATACGAATTCTACATTTGTAAGAGGAGGTTTTATCCATTAATTTTATTATCTTGTCAACCTTACTTTTTGACAAATAAAATTAATAGTTGGTTCATCTTTGGCCCTACAAATAAAAGGAGTGACTCCGATGGGGAGGATACTTTTAATTTGCATCTAAGTGTGCACCATTACACGATACTAAGGGAATTATCTCGGATTATGTGCCTTACCGATGTGGAAGTACACACGCTCCTAGATAATTTCCTATAACCATTATTTGACCTAGTGATCCGCAAACAAACTCATCCGATGGGGAGGAAGGCACTCAAAGCCGATGCGCAAGTTTGTTGCATCACATGTCAAATTGTAATGGAGGCCGCGGGAATTAATTAAAATGTCCCTCTCCCACTTAGTAAATTGACAATGAGGAATTTTCAAACACACACAACATGCTTATTATTACTGTAGATTTCAATAAAAATTATTGATTCCTCAAACAATAAAATTTTGAAATCAACCAACACCTCAAACACCGAGAATATCGCATGCCACGATAGTGTGGACGTATACAAATTCTACATTTGTAAGAGGAGGTTTAACCCATTAATTGTTGGGATGTATACTGAAAGCCTAGCTCTTTTGTATGGACATCTTTATTTTGAAATAAGAATCACATGATCATTGTTTGCACGTTATATTTATATGTGTGCATATTGTCTAATATTTTACATTGTAGATAACATGGTGCCTGGGTGCGGCACAGAAGATCATGTTATCAGTCCCTTGTAGAATATAAGTAGAGGCTCACAACCAAGATGGTTTTGGACAAGCCATTGGCATGGTTGTAGTGTAGCTTGGTATTGTTTTATCTTGAACATAGAGTTACACTAGTACACCTCGGTGTATTGAGCAGGACAGACATAGAGGTGATTCAATTTATTGCTGACTACATAATTGAATCGGACCTCGGATATTATGTTGTACATGCTCTTAATCCCGATATAATAACGGGCACATGTACTTAGTATTTATTTCTTTGATTTACCAGAGGGTGAGATTTCTATGGATTAAATCAATATGCCCGGTAAGTTGGGAAGTGATATTATTCACATGGTGTGCCGTTGATTATAGGAGGAATCCGTGTCCTATATATTAGGTTGATGATGTCCCCTTGAGGAGCTCATAAGGTTCATCATGTAAACCCTGCAGGTTGACTTAGTCAACATGATGATAAGGTTGAGTGGTACTACTCGAGGAGTTAGATGTTAATTAATTGATGGTCAGTAAATAAATTAATTGACGGACATTCGATATCTTAAACACGGGGAGATGGATGTACAAATAATATATGGAGCCCATATTAATTTATGGGGGTTGGTGAGGTAGTTCGATGATGATCCTCTAGTGGAATGGAACATCATTGATGGATCAAGTTTGTGTGGTTCCGATCCATCGGGTGGCCAAGACCCAACTCCTCCTCATGGTCCCTATCGTAGCCTTATATAAACCTCATGAAGTCTAGATCAAATGATGGAAAACAAATCTCTAGATCCGACGGTTAGGATTGAATCCCTAGAACCGACGGTGGAGATTAGATCTCTAGATCCGACGGTTGGGATTAAATTCTTAGTGTTGGCAATGTGCTAATCCTCGGAATGCTCATCGGCTCCCATGTCCCCGGATTAAAATTTTCACTAATGAAAACTAATCTGGATGGGATGAGTTTCCTAAGCACAACCAATTCGTCGTCGTGCTAACGACTCGAGCGATCGCTTGAACAAACTAGTTGTTCAAGCAACACAACTCTTCTAGTCGGTTAGCCGCGGAAGAGATGATGGACGGATCGCCGGTTTTTGTGTTTCTTATCGGGGTCCATGATTATACAAATACATACAAATGTAAACTAGTATAATCAACATATACTAACATAAAGAACTTAAGCTAGCATATCGATAAGAACATGCAAAGAACAATAATAAAAGTTATAAAACTTTTATACCTCTTGATCTTCTATCGTATGTCCTAACCTCCTTGTAGACTTCGTGTGGGCGAAGATCCTCCACAAGTTGAAGCATCCTAAATCTTCTTCAAACCAAAGAAAGAAGAACTCTCTTTCCCTTCTTGCTTGAGCCAACCACCAATCCACAAAGGATTGATGCCGCCGGCCCCAAGAATAGAGAGAACAAAATGGAAACAAAACTCATCTCTTATCTAGGACCAACCATCAAGCTCCAAGCATGATGCTTGCCGCCGGTCCAAAGAGAACAAGAAGAGGATGAGAGGAATAGGTTGAGCGCCGACCAAGGTAGAGGGAAAAGATCTAGGAGCCGACAACACCCTAGGAAGAAGAAGAAGATATCCTCTCCTATAGTTGCCGCCCACTTTCCCCTCCATAACCTAGCCGCCCAACCAAGGAAAGGAAAAATCTAGGGTTTCTTCAAAGAGAAGATGGAATGGAGTATGGAAGCCAACCGAAAGAGAAACACCAAGGGTATGGGCGCCGACCAACACTTGGAGAAAAGAAAGGATAACAATCCTTCTCCTTGTTGCCGCCCAACCAAGGTGGAAGGAGGAGATCTAGAACCGGCCACTTACCCTAGGAAGAAGAAGAACTCTTCCACAAGTTGCCGCCCACTCTCCTTCCAAACCTTGGCCGCCCAACCCAAGGAGCCAAACCCTAATTAGGGTTTCCTCCTTAGGGTTACTTGCCGCCCAAGCAAAGAGAGGCTAAACCCTAATTTCCATCATCTAAAAAAACTTCTTTTTCCCCCCAAGCCTAAGCCCCTATTTATAGAACTTAGGAGAAAGTTGGTTATTGATGAGGTAGCCAAAAATATAGGAACTAATTCCCAATTTTCTTGCCGCCCAAGGGTAGCAAGGAATTAGTAAATTTTTTCTTCCTATAATCTTGCCGCCCAAGGTGGCATAGGGAAAAAAAAAATTTCACCAATTCTAATCTTAAAAAAAAAATTTTTTTTTTTAACTAATTCTAATCTTGCCGCCCAAGGTGGCATAGAATTAGGAAAAAAAATTTTATCAATCTTTTAAACTTGCCGCCCACCTTATCCAACCTTTCCTCTCCCTTTCCTTTCCTTTCCCTCCCCTTTCCTTTCCCTCCCCTTTAATCTCCACCGTCGGTTCTAGGGTTTTAATCTCAACCGTCGGATTTAGAGATTTAATCTCAATCGTCGGTTCTAGGGTTTTAATCCCAACCGTCGGATCTAGAGATTTAATCTCAACCGTCGGTTCTAGGGATTTAATCCCAACCGTCGGATCTAGAGATTTAATTTCCATCATTTGATCTAGAGTTCATGAGGTTTATTTTAGGCTACGATAGGGACCATGAGGAGGAGTTGGGTCTTGTTCACCCGATGGATCGGAACCACACAAACTTGATCCATCAATGATGTTCCATTCCACTAGAGGATCATCATCGAACTACCTCACCAACCCCCATAAATTAATATGGGCTCCTTATATTATTTGTACATTCATCTCCCCGTGTTTAAGATATCGAATGTCCGTCAATTAATTGATTTACTGACCATCAATTAATTAACATCTAACTCCTCGAGTAGTACCACTCAACCTTATCATCATGTTGACTAAGTCAACCTGCAGGGTTTACATGATGAACCTTATGAGCTCCTCAAGGAGACATCATCAACCTAATATATAGGACACGGATTCCTCCTATAATCAATGGCACACCATGTGAATAATATCACTTCCCATCTTACCGGGCATATTGATTTAATCCATAGAAATCTCACCCTCTGGTAAATCAAAGAAATAAATACTAAGTACATGTGCCCGTTATTATATCGGGATTAAGAGCATGTAAAATATAATATCCGAGGTCCGATTCAATTATGCAGTCAGCAATAAATTGAATCACCTCTATGTCGGTCCTGCTCAATACACCTAAGTGTACTAGTGTAACTCTATGTTCAAGATAAAACAATACCAAGCTACACTACAACCATGCCAATGGTTTGTCCAAAACCATCTTGGTTGTGAGCCTCTACTTATATACTACAAGGGACTGATAACATAATCTTCTGTGCCGCACCCAGGCACCATGTTATCTACAATGTAAAATATTAGACAATATGCACACATATAAATATAACGTGCAAACAATGATCATGTGATTCTTATTTCAAAATAAAGATGTCCATACAAAAGAGCTAGGCTTTGATACATCCCAACAATCTCCCACTTATACTAAAAAGACTATCTTGTCTCTTCATTTGTTACATCTGATTCCCCTTCCCTCCACTTGCCTATCAAAGCTCTCGCCAGAAGGGCCTTAGTGAAAGGGTCTTCCAGGTCATCCTCTGATGCAATCTAGGCGACAGCTTACTTCTACCTCCTTTACGATTTCTCGTATCAGGTGGTACTTGCACTCTATGTGTTTACTAGCCTTATGGGCTCGTGGTTCCTTCGAGTTTGCAACTGCACCATTATTATCACAATAAATTATAATAATTCTTGGCAAACCAGGAATCACATCCATGTCCATCAGGAAGTTCCTGAGACACACAACTTCTTTCTTTGCGCTCATAGGGCGCCCATACTCGACTTCCATGGTGGAGTCCGCCACGCATTTCACGGGCACTCCTCCATACAATGGCTCCACCTCCCAAAGTAAACACAAACCCCGAGGTAGACTTATCATATCCCTATCAGATTAGAAATCGGAATCAGGTAACCCAGGAGTAATTGGTCTGCCCGGTAAACTAGCATATAATCCCTAGTCCTTCTCAGGCACTACAATATATGCTTTACCGCAGTCCAATGTCCCTGTCCTGGATTACTCTGATATCTGTTGACCATGCCTATGGCAAAGCAAATATCTGGTCTCGTACATAGCATACATTAGGCTTCCTACCGCCGAAGCATAAGGAACTACCTATATCTCCTTTATCTCTTCAGATGATCTTGGACACATCTGCTTAGATAAAGGAACTCCATGCCTGAAAGGTAGAAAAACTTTCTTGGAGTTATGCATGCTAAAACGATCCATAATTATGTCTATGTATGAAGCTTGGGATAAGCACAACATCCTTTTCCAGCGATCCCTCGATCCCAAAGATGTGTCTCACCTCTCCCAAGTCCTTCATATAAAACTCATTGACAACTATACCTTACGTCTCGATAACACTTCGATGTTGTCGCCAACCACCAAAATGTCATAGTACAAGAAATACCACTACGCTTCACTACATCTCTTGTATACACAAGACTCATCCGAACTTTGAATAAATCCATAAGACTTGATTTACCTCCTCAAAGCGTATGTTCCAAGATCTCTAAGCTTTCTTCAATCCATAAATGGACCGATTAAGCTTACATACAAGATGCTCTTTGCCCTTAGCAATGAATCCTCTCTTGCTTTTATATAGATGGATTCCTCAAGACTTCCACTAAGGAAAGTATCTTGACATCCATCTGCACACCTCATAAATTCATATGAGCCGCTATGCATAGGAGCTCCAGACCGATTTGAATCCATAGATTCAATCTCGTGATTCATTGCACTTTGCAAAGATGTCGCATCTATATCTTGGATTGCCTCTCGTATATGTCCAGGATCAGGTTCATGTTCGCTAGGACCAAATCGGAAGATTCTCCCAAGAACATGAATCTATCAGCCGTCTCACAACCCTCCCACTACGACGAGGTATCACCATGTATCTGTGTGACACGCGCAGTGCGGTGACATGTGGTATATCCTCTTGTACCTGTATCAAGTCGGACTTCTATCAACTCTTTAAGAACAATCCTACTTGGGCTTGTGGTTCATCACATAGTCCTCCTCTAGAAATCGGCAATCGCACTAACGATCACCTCTCGATCTCTAGGACTATAAAACAAACCACCCTTCGCCCCTTGGGATAGCTAATGAACATGCATACTGCGAGGTTCCAACTTACCAAGATTCGCCTTCAAGACATGTCTTTGGACTCTATATCCGAATATGTCTTAGACTAGGCTTTCCTATCCCACAACTCGTGGGATTAGAAGGCACTGATTTAGATGGAACCAAGTTCGTAATGTACACCGCTGTATCTAGAGCATATCCTCGTAACTAATCGCAAGTCGAATAACTCATCATCAATCTAACCATCTCCATAAGAGACCTATTCCTTCGCTGCATAATCTGACTGGGTGTGCAGTGCATCAATTGGGATTGAATCCCACCCGATAAGTAATTCCTAAACTCTCCCAAGAGGTATTCACCACTACGATCAGATCGAAGTGACATCTTGAATAATTATCTATGAAAAAGACAAAATATTCAAAACTACCTCTTGCCTGGATAGACATAGGACCATACGAATCAGAATGAACCAATTCCAACACATCTTTGGATCTATACCCCATGGCCTTGAAAGACCTCTTGGTCATCTTACCCTCCAAGCAAGATTAGGTTGGGAGATCCTCCACCACTAATGAACCCAAAGGTCCATCACCAACCTTTGAATTCTGCTCCAAGTTAATATGACTCGCCTAAGATCCCAAAGATATGTTTGGTTCATCTTCGAAGGTTCTTTTCTCTTATCGGAATTAGAAGATGAGTTATTAACTTCAATTTGCATCGTGGGAGCTTGTGGTTCAAATTATTAATTTCCTTTCTATGTACCTGAATAGATAATGTCCCTATTCCTTTTATAACAAATCTGTCATTAAAAGGAATAAATTATCCATCCATAATTTAGAAACCGAAAACAATTCTTTCTAAATAAAGGTACATAAAGAAAATTCTTAAGAACCAAAAACTTTATTTTTCTCAAAAGATAAATAAAATATCTCCCACTGCAATAGCCGTCATCTTCATGGCATTGCCCAAGTAAATGGTAATATCCTTTGACTAGTCGCCGGTTTCTGGAACCCCCAAAGTATTGCGGACATGATTAGTGGGTTTCGTATCTACACACCAAAGTGCCAGAGATAATGCCTCTAACCATGTTTCAAACGACCGACCAAAGGATATACATTTGTTCTTGCTTGATTGGGATAATCCTTTCTTCTTATGTTCAACCGCTAGTAAGTGAAGTACTTGCCTTTGGCTTCTTCACTCCTCCCTGAGATCCTCCCGCCACCTTTGCTCCACCTTGTTTCTCCTTCTTCTAGCCTTTCGGCTTAGAAGTAGAAACCTTTTTGAGCAACCATGGCTTGAGGACACTCTTTGAAGAGTGTATACTTGTACTTCTTAGCAAATAAGACAACATCTAGATTCTTTTCCAATCAACATTATTTGGGTACAGTAAGTTTATTTCCTTTAGTATCACAATAAGTGGACTGAAAGTCATTTTGAAAATCCTAAGAATCACAATGATCAAAACTTTAGATTTCAAATATTATTGATTCCTCAAAATAATAAAATTCCGAAATCAACCAACACCTCAAAACACCGAGAATTTCGCATGCCACTCTGTGTGGACGATAAATTCTACATTTGTAAGAGGAGGTTTTACCCATTAATTTTATTATCTTGTCAACCTTACTTTTTGACAAATAAAATTAATAGTTGGTTCCTCTTGGCCCTACAAATAAAAGCAAGGTGACTATGGGGAGGATACTTTTATTTGCATCTAAGTGTGCACCATTACACGATACTAAGGGAATTATTTTGGATTATGTGTCTTACCTCTGTGGAAGTACACACGCTCCTAGATAATTTCCTATAACCATTATTTGACCTAGTGATCCGCAAACAAACCGCCCTCGGGAGGAAGGCACTCAGAGCCAACACACAAGTTTGTTTGCATCACACGTCAAATTGTAATGGAGGCCATGAATTAATTAAAATGTCCTCTCCCACTTAGTAAATTGAAAATGAGGAATTTTCAAGCACACACAACATGCATATAAAACAAATCAGCAATAAATATGGAACAGAATTTTTCAACTATTATGGCATTGTTCTCCAATACGCATCCTGTCGTCAGCCGCCACTCCTCCTATTCCATGTACGAGCCATCCGAGATCCGAGCCGAGAATAAAACCTATTTTATTTTACATCCATCGATCCTATACTCCACGAGTGTACATGAAATCTAGATCGAAAGTAAAATAAAATAAAGAGTGGTTAAACAATGTCGTATTTAATTACAAAATTAAATACTAATCTAGCCTCACAACCCCGAGGATTCAAATAATATACAATCATACACAAACAATCACATACACACATATAGCCATAATAGTCGATCTTATGCCTGCAACACCAAAAAGTTAGCTACGACATCCTACTATTATCCGCATACAAAATATATGATATGTGCATGAAAGTAATCAATCCAAAACACACAAAACCGAAACGTGGCTCGATACCATTTGTTGGCAATGTGCTAATCCTCGAATGCTCATGCTCCCATGTCCCCGGATTAAAATTTTCACTAATGAAAACTAATCTGGATGGGATGAGTTTCTAAGCACAATTACTGTCGTCGTTAACGACTCGAGCGATCGCTTGAACAAACTAGTTGTTCAAGCAACACAACTCTTCTAGTCGGTTAGCCGCGGAAGAGATGATGGACGGATCGCCGGTTTTTGTGTTTCTTATCGGGGTCCATGATTATACAAATACATACAAATGTAAACTAGTATAATCAACATATACTAACATAAAGAACTTAAGCTAGCATATCGATAAGAACATGCAAAGAACAATAATAAAAGTTATAAAACTTTTATACCTCTTGATCTTCTATCGTATGTCCTAACCTCCTTGTAGACTTTGTGTGGGCGAAGATCCTCCACAAGTTGAAGCATCCTAAATCTTCTTCAATCCAAAGAAAGAAGAACTCTCTTTCCCTTCTTGCTTGAGCCAACCACCAATCCACAAAGGATTGATGCCGCCGGCCCCAAGAATAGAGAGAACAAAATGGAAACAAAACTCATCTCTTATCTAGGACCAACCATCAAGCTCCAAGCATGATGTCACTGGTCCAAAGAGAACAAGAAGAGGATGAGAGGAATAGGTTGAGCACAAGGTAGAGGGAAAAGATCTAGGAGCCGACAACACCCTAGGAAGAAGAAGAAGATATCCTCTCCTATAGTTGCCGCCACTTTCCCTCCATAACCTAGCCCAACCAAGGAAAGGAAAAATCTAGGGTTTCTTCAAAGAGAAGATGGAATGGAGTATGGAAGCCAACCGAAAGAGAAACACCAAGGGTATGGGCGCCGACCAACACTTGGAGAAAAGAAAGGAAAACAATCCTCCTCCTTGTTGCCGCCCAACCAAGGTGGAAGGAGGAGATCTAGAACCGGCCACTTACCCTAGGAAGAAGAAGAACACTTCCACAAGTTGTCGCCCACTCTCCTTCCAAACCTTGGCCGCCCAACCCAAGGAGCCAAACCCTAATTAGGGTTTCCTCCTTAGGGTTACTTGCCGCCCAAGCAAAGAGAGGCTAAACCCTAATTTCCATCATCTAAAAAAACTTCTTTTTCCCCCCAAGCCTAAGCCCCTATTTATAGAACTTAGGAGAAAGTTGGTTATTGATGAGGTAGCCAAAAATATAGGAACTAATTCCCAATTTTCTTTCCGCCCAAGGGTAGCAAGGAATTAGTAAATTTTTTCTTCCTATAATCTTGCCGCCCAAGGTGGCATAGGGAAAAAAAAAATTTCACCAATTCTAATCTTAAAAAAAAAAATTTTTTTTTAACTAATTCTAATCTTTCCGCCCAAGGTGGCATAGAATTAGGAAAAAAAATTTTATCAATCTTTTAAACTTGCCGCCCACCTTATCCAACCTTTCCTCTCCCTTTCCTTTCCTTTCCCTCCTTTAATCTCCACGGTTCTAGGGTTTTAATCTCAACCGTCGGATTTAGAGATTTAATCTCAAATCGCCGGTTCTAGGGTTTTAATCCCAACCGCCGGATCTAGAGATTTAATCTCAACCGCTTCTCTAGGGATTTAATCCCAACCGTCGGATCTAGAGATTTAATTTCCATCATTTGATCTAGAGTTCATGAGGTTTATTTTAGGCTACGATAGGGACCATGAGGAGGAGTTGGGTCTTGGCCACCCGATGGATCGGAACCACACAAACTTGATCCATCAATGATGTTCCATTCCACTAGAGGATCATCATCGAACTACCTCACCAACCCCCATAAATTAATATGGGCTCCTTGTTAGTTAAAGCCCTAGAACCAATCATGTGATGGTTGAATAGGGAACATTTTGTATCATATTCTATAAAGGCAAAGGATTGGTTATTATATTTACATCTTGCTTGTGCCAGCCAATTTAAATATAATAATGCCCTAGAAAAGTAGGTTCTTATCTACAGCACATCAATTGGCAGAATTGATTATGAGAGGCTGTAGAGAACACTTTCTAAATGTTCCTAGTAAAGTATTAATATGCAAGGGCAATATTAATACATAAAGACTAGCATGTAGGTCAATTGATGACTTGATCTCACAAGTCATGGATATATGATATCAAGTTGACACATGGGTATATATTAGAGAATATATACTGAACTGACCCGCCATGAGAAAGTTTCATGGATCGTTATATGAGTGTCATAAACTTTCTCATGTGACTATTGGTATGAATAGTCCTCATACCTGAAGTCACTACGGTTCCCTACATAAGGAGTTATGTACTTTGGTATCGTCAAACGTCACCCGTAACAGGGTGGACCATAAAGGCGATTACTGGGTATATAACAAATTATGCGGAGGGATGTGAGTGATGTAGATGGGATCTATCCCTCTCATATGACGAGAGTGATATCGGTAGGCCCCTTGATTGAGTAGAACTACTAAAACGCATGGCCATGCTCGAATGAGTCAATATGAGATATTGAGCTCATTTGTTTGAGTTAGTTTACTCAGGGATCAAGAAACACATAGATTGATCGAGGATGACACGGTCTATGCCTCATTGATCAATCTGATATCAAGGATAGAAGGACACGGTCATATATTATAGTAGTCACGGAAAGGTTAGTCGGATCTTGACTTATCTCGTAACTTGGGTAGCAATGATGTATTGCTAGATGCCGCTCATTGCTTGTGTATCTAAAGAGTTTAGATCCACTTTGCCAGCGTTATGAGAGCCTATAGGGTCACACACAAAGAGCATGATAATTAGAGGAATTAAAGTATTCTAGTTTGACTAGAATAATATGGGAATAAGCTTAAGTACAAAATGGTTTTGGACTTTAAGCTTAATAATTTTAGCTAATTGATTTAATGAGATTAATTCAATATGTTACCTTATTGATTTAATAAGATTAATTCAATATGATAACATAAGCTTAATTGAATTAATAAGATTAATTCAACATGCATGAAAGCCACATAAGAATGCCACATAAGCATGCCACCTAAGCATCCACCTAAGCATCCACCTCAGCTAGATGAGGTGGAAGAAGACAAATTGGTATTTGTCTCCTTAAGTGGCCGGCCAAACACGGATATGTCTCAATGCAATGGATTGCATTGAATGTGTGGAGGGGAAAGGGTTTTCCAACCCTATAAAGGCTCCATGGCCGGCCAAAGAGAGATTTTTGGCTTTGTTGTTGGTGAAGCTTGGTGGAAGCTTTGGTTGTGTGGGTTTGTGAGTGTAGGCTAGCAAGAAGAGGAGTCTTCTTCTTCCTTTCTCCTTTTCCCTCTCTTCCTCTCCTTTAGGGACTTCTCTAGCAAGAAGTAAAGGAGAGCTCTTCTAGTTTTCCTTTTGTGAGACAAGAGCGTGTTCGTGTGGATACGATAGAGCGGACACTTGAGCGTGCTAAAGATCCAACAAACCGAAAGGAAAAGCGGGATTAATAGGGCACGCAACAAAGGTAATCCTCTCCTATAAGATAGGTTTGGTTTAGAGAAATTTATTTTATCTGAGTTTGCTTTGCATGGATCACTTGGAAGGATCCTATTTTCCGTTGCATATGCCATTTGGCATCAAGAATTCCTACATTGGTATCGAGCCACTTGCGAAGATCGTATAAAAATAGGTTTTCTCTATTTTATATGTGATATAGAAGTAGGATAAATTTTATTATGAGTTGATAATTGCATTAGCAAATTTTCAAACATAATAAAATATCAATGTCTTTTAAAAGTTAAAATGACATGGTGCATGGTTATGGCCTAGTCCCAAAAAGTTTGTGATTGTGTGTTGTAATTCTTAATACGGCTGCGCATGTCGTGCCTTTCTCCTAATATTCTTGTTGTAAAATTAGTTTTAGACTCGAATGTAACTCAGTATTTCTCCTTTGTAATGTACAAAACAAGGATGGAGGGTCCATTGGAAGATGAGGTTACAAGGAGGAAGTCAACACACAAGACAACCAAAGGAAGCACTTAGGAGAAGATGCTATCCTAGGTTGACCAATCAATCTTTTCATTGGCTTGAGAAGATTGTAGAATAATAAGGGCCATAACCATGACACGTTAGTTTAATATGTATGTGATGCATGTTAGTTTAGCTTGTATGTGATGCATGATTAGTTTAGCTTATATGTGATGTATGCTAATATGTATATGATACATGTTTATTTCTTAATAAGTCTAAAGCGATATGCCTACCAAAGTTGGTACTCACTACTTCCTCGATCATTTGTTATTGGGTTTGCCAAAGCAAAGCAATGCATTTTATCTTGGAGGGGTGCGAGTGGACAATCGTGATGTCCGCTATCAGTCTTAGTTAAGACTTAATTAAGTGTTTTCTTAATTGGTTAAGAAAGTAGAGGCATATATTAGCTTTGAACATAAGTGTTAACATTAGTTTTGTGTGATTTCAGAACATCGGCTTTGTCTTAGAAGTGGTGCGTTGCTCGATATCCAAGAAGGCCTCTGTGCCTCGCCACGACTGGAAGATGGTTTAGGAATAAACACTAAACTAATCTAAAACTTAATCAAAGCTATTAAAGAGTTACATCAGATGTAATTGGCAAAAGATTGCCTACCTAATTATACTACGTCTTGGGCGATTAGCCAAAGCTAACTCAAGACGAATTATGATGTGGATCTTTATCCCATATAAATTTATAGCTAAATATTAGCTATGAGAATTTAGTGGGAGCCTCATTTAATTAAAGGCCTAATTAAATGATTTAGGTATGATACTTAACTTTGCATTTTAATGTTGTAGATCACCATGTCATCTAACACGACACACCCCCTCAACTTGCGATCTGTCCTTGAGAAGGACAAGCTCAATGGAGCAAACTTTCTTGGTAGTATAGGAACTTGAGGATTATCCTCAAGCAAGAACGCATAAACTATATGTCCTAGAGTAGGCTACCCCAAATACCGCCCCTACGGCCACTCGTGCTGAAAAGGATGCTTATAAGAAGCATCAAGATGACGCATTAGATGTGTCAAGCCTTATGCTTGCCACCATGAACTCTGAGCTTCAGAAGCAATATGAGAACATGGATGCCTATGATATGGTTGAGCATTTGAAACAACTATATCAAGGACAAGCTAGGCACGAGCGTTTTGAAGTGTCTAAGGCTCTTTTTGCATGCAAGATGCAAGAAGGAACACCTGTAGGAACTCACGTACTCAAAATGATTAGATGCGTTGAGAACCTTGAAAGACTAGGTTTTCCACCGAGCCAGAATTGGCAAGCGATGTTATCCTGCAATCGTGGGAAGCATACAATCAATTCGTCATGAATTATAACATGAATGAAATTGATAAACCTTTGCCTGAGATTCTCAGCATGTTGAGAACTGCTGAACCAAATCTCAAGAAGAAAGTTAGTAATGTACTAATGGTCAAGAAGGACAAAGGTAAGCGCAAAGGCAAGGGTAAGACCCAAGCCAAAGGCAAGGCCAATTCATCCACTTCAAAGGGTAAAGGTAAAGTACCTAAGGAAGGGGATTTGCTTCCATTGCGGTGAGACCCGGACACCGGGGCTATAAAGTCTACCTTGAGGAAGTAAAGAACAAGAGAAGTGGGACTTACGCCTCGGTATACGTTATAGAAGTTAATCTATCTATTTCTTCTACATGGGTATTAGATCGGATGTGCATCTCACATTTGTACTAATGTGCGAGGAGAGAAATAGTAGAATAATGGCAAAGGGTGAAGTGGACCTACGAGTAGGCAATGGCATAAAGTTCTTCTTATGTCTTGTAGGAACATATTCTTTGTCTTTGCCCAGGCTTATCTTAGAACTAGAGGAGTGCTTCTATGTACCCGCATTAACAAAGAACATAATTTCTATCTTGTTTAGACAAGAAAAACTTTTCTTTTATAATAAAGGACAAATGTTGTTCCATTTATTTAAATGAAATGTTCTATTGTAATGCACCACTTATGAATGGTCTCTATGTTCTAGATTTAGATAACCCAATTTATAACGTAAATACCAAGCGGTTCAAATCGAATGATTTGAACCGGACATATCTCACAACCTTTATCGCCTAGGTCACATAAATGAAAAGCATATCCCAACTCCATAAAGATGGATTATTGGACTCATTTGATTTTGAATCATATGAGGTATCGAATCTTGTCTTTTAGGAAAGATGACTAAAACTCCATTTAGTGGACATGGCGAGAGAAGCGACAGTTTGTTAGGACTCATACATATGTATGTGGCCCTTTTCAATGTCGGCCGAGGAGGCTATAAGTACTTTATTACTTTCAGCGATGATATGAGTAGATTTGGCTACTTATATTTGATGAGACATAAGTCGAATCCTTTGAAAAGTTCAAAGAATTCAAGAATGAAGTACAAAACCAACTTGGTAGCGTATTAAGCTACTTGATCAAATCGAGGTGGTGAATACCTTAGTCAAGAGTTTCGTGATCACTGGTGAGTGTGGGATAATATCCCAACTCACTCCACTGGAACACCACAATGGAATGGTGTATACGAAAGGAGAAATCATACTCTATTAGATATGTACGATCAATGATGAGCAGGTGATCTACCTACTTCCTTTTGGGGTTTAGCTCTAGAGGCAGTAGCTTTCACACTTAATCGCGTTCCATCAAAAGCGTAGAAAAGACACCATATGATATGGATGGGAAGAGTCCCAAAATGTCTTTTATAAAGATTTGGGGTTGTGAAGCTTACGTTAGGCGTCAAGTCTCGGATAAACTAGGACCCAAATCGGATAAGTGTTATTTTGTAGGATATCCCAAGGAAACTAAGGGATATTACTTTTACAATCCCACACTTGGCAAGGTGTTTGTTGCAGAAATCTTTGTCTTTCTAGAAAGAGAATTTATTTCTAGAAATACTAGTGGGAGTAAAATTCATCTTGAAGAAGTTCAAGATGATGATAACACTAAGGCTTGATGGAAAATGAGCAGGCACCACAAAGTGTTGTGGATGAGAATTTGTTGCCCAAAGAGTTGTGGAGCAAACACACATTCAAGTAGACCAACCTCTTCGTAGATCTAATAGGATCCGTCGTCAACCGAGAGATATTCTTTTCTCTTGGTGACAATGCGGTGAATGTATTGCTTATCGATCTTGGCGAGCCTACATCCTATCAAGAAGCTATGATGAGCCAGATTAGAAATGGCTAGAGGCCATGAGATCGAAATGGAATCCATGTACACTAACCAAGTATGGACTTTGGTTGATCCACGAAGGTAAAACCCATTGGGTGTAAGTGGGTCTTTAAAGTAAGTGACATGGATGGTAATAAGCATACCTATAAAGGTAGATTGGTGGCTAAAGGATTCAAACAAATTCATGGTATTGACTATGAAGAAACCTTTTCACGATTCACGATGCTTAAATCCATTCGGATCATACTTGCTATTGCGACCTACCATGATTATGAGATCTGGCGGATGGATGTCAAAACCGCTTTTTAAGATGGAAAGCTACTCGAGGATGTGTACATGACACAACGAGGTTTTGAAGATCCAAAGCATCATCTGGAAAGGTATCTGCGCAAAGGTCCATTTATGGACTAAAGCAAGCCTCTCGAAGTGGAATCTTGATTCGATGATGCAATCAAAGAGTTTGGTTTCATCAAGAATGAAGATGAGCCTTGTGTCTACAAGAGAAATAGTAGAACACGATTGTATTTCTTGTCTTGTATGTAGATGACATACTTCTCATCGGAAATGATATTCCCTCACTCCGATGCTGTGAAGATGTGGTTAGGGAATTGTTTCTCGATGAAGGACTTAGGTGAAGTGCCTATATTCTAGGCATCAAGATCTATAGAGATAGATCTAGAAGATTACTTGGCCTAAGTCAGTACATACATTGATAAAGTGCTAGATCGTTTTGCTATGCAAAATTCTAAGAAAGGTTTACGCCTTTATCACATGGTGTGAGTCTTTCGAAGACTCAATGTCCCTCTTCTAAGGAGGAGAGAGATCGCATGGATAAGATCCCTTATGCATCGGCTATAGGGTCTATCATATGCGCCATGCTTTGTACTCGTCACGGATGCTTTGAGCATGGCGAGTAGATACGGATCGGATCGGTGAAAGTCCTTTGGATAGCGATCAAAAATATTCTTAAAGTACTTACGAAGAGCGAAAGAATATTTCACGATATTTGGAGGCAATGAGAGCTAAGCGTAAAGATTCTACGATGATGCAAGCTTCCAAGCAGACAAGGATGACTATAGATCATGAATCGAGTCGTGTTTTGCACGAATGGTGGTGTGGTGGAAGAGTTCAAGCGGAGGACCTGATTCTTGATTCTACAGAAGCCAAGTATATTGCGGCATCGATGCGTGAAAGGAGGTTTGGCTCGAGTTCATCGATGAACTTGGGGTAGTTCCTAACATTGCAGATCAATAGACCTCTATTGTGACAACAATGGGGCTATTACGCGAGCTAAGGAACCTCGATCACATCGGCGGACCAAACACATCTTTGCGGCGCTTCCATCTCGAGAGATCATCGATAGAGAGATGTGAGGATATCTGATGCAAGCGAAGCTAACATCGCAGATCCATTGACCAGGCTTTGGTACGGAGGAAGCATGATGGTCACACTAGGTCACTAGGTATTAGATATCATAGTGATTGGTACTAGTGCTAGTGGGAGATTGTTAGTTAAAGCCCTAGAACCAATCATGTGATGGTTGAATAGGGAACATTTTGTATCATATTCTATAAAGGCAAAGGATTGGTTATTATATTTACATCTTGCTTGTGCCAGCTAATTTAAATATAATAATGCCCTAGAAAAGTAGGTTCTTATCTACAGCACATCAATTGGCAGAATTGATTATGAGAGGCTGTAGAGAACACTTTCCTAAATGTTCCTAGTCAAGTATTAATCTGCAAGGGCAATATTAATACATAAAGACTAGCATGTAGGTCAATTGATGACTTGATCTCACAAGTCATGGATATATGATATCAAGTTGACACATGGGTATATATTAGAGAATATATCTTTGAGACCCGCCATGAGAAAGTTTCATGGATCGTTATATGAGTGTCATAAACTTTCTCATGTGACTATTGGTATGAATAGTCCTTAGACACGAAGTCACTACGGTTCCCTACATAAGGAGTTATGTACTTTGGTATCGTCAGCGTCACCCGTAAAGGTGGACCATAAAAGCGTTCTGGGTATATAACAAATTATGCGGAGGGATGTGAGTGATGTAGATGGGATCTATCCTCTCATATGGCGGAGTGATATCGGTGGGCCCCTTGATTGAGTAGAACTACTAAAGCGCATGGCCATGCTCGAATGAGTCAATATGAGATATTGAGCTCATTTGTTTGAGTTAGTTTACTCGAGGATCAAGAAACACATAGATTGATCGAGGATGACAGTCTATGCCTCATTGATCAATCGATATCAAGGATAGAAGGACACGGTCATATATTATAGTAGTCACGGAAGGTTAGTCGGATCTTGACTTATCTCGTAACTTGGGTAGCAATGATGTATTGCTAGATGCTCATTGCTTGTGTATCTAAAGAGTTTAGATCCTTGCCAGCGTTATGAGAGCCTATAAGTCACACACAAGAGCATGATAATTAGAGGAATTAAAGTATTCTAGTTTGACTAGAATAATTTGGGAATAAGCTTAAGTACAAAATGGTTTTGGACTTTAAGCTTAATAGAATTTTAGCTAATTGATTTAATGAGATTAATTCAATATGTTACCTTATTGATTTAATAAGATTAATTCAATATGATAACATAAGCTTAATTGAATTAATAAGATTAATTCAACAAGCATGAAAGCCACATAAGAATGCCACATAAGCATGCCACCTAAGCATCCACCTAAGCATCCACCTAAGCTAGATGAGGTGGTGGAAGAAGACAAATTGGTTTTGTCTCCTTAAGTGGCGCCAAACAAGGATATGTCTCAATGCAATGGATTGCATTGAATGTGTGGAGGTGAAAGGGTTTTTCCAACCCTATAAAGACACCCATGGAGTGGCCAAAGAGAGATTTTGGCTTGTGTTGGTGGAAGCTTTGGTTGTGTTAGTGGTGAGAAAGCTTTGGTTGTGTGGGTTTGTGAGTGTAGGCTAGCAAGAAGAGGAGTCTTCTTCTTCCTTTCTCCTTTTCCCTCTCTTCCTCTCCTTTAGGGACTTCTCTAGCAAGAAGTAAAGGAGAGCTCTTCTAGTTTTCCTTTTGTGAGACAAGAGCGTGCTCGTGTGGATACGTATAGAGGCACGGACACTTGAACGTGCTAAAGATCCAACAAACCGAAACGAAAAGCGGGATTAACAAGGGCACGCAACAAAGGTAATCCTCTCCTATAAGATAGGTTTGGTTTAGAGAAATTTATTTTATACGAGTTTGCTTTCGCATGGATCACTTGGAAGGGATCCTATTTTCCGTTGCGCATATGCCATTTGGCAAAAAGAATTCCCTACACTCCTTATATTATTTGTACATTCATCTCCCCGTGTTTAAGATATCGAATGTCCGTCAATTAATTGATTTACTGACCATCAATTAATTAACATCTAACTCCTCGAGTAGTACCACTCAACCTTATCATCATGTTGACTAAGTCAACCTGCAGGGTTTACATGATGAACCTTATGAGCTCCTCAAGGGGACATCATCAACCTAATATATAAGACACGGATTCCTCTTATAATCAATGGCACACCATGTGAATAATATCACTTCCCAACTTACCGGGCATATTGATTTAATCCATAGAAATCTCACCCTCTGGTAAATCAAAGAAATAAATACTAAGTACTTGTGCCCGTTATTATATCGGGATTAAGAGCATGTAAAATATAATATCCGAGGTCCGATTCAATTATGCAGTCAGCAATAAATTGAATCACCTCTATGTCGGTCCTGCTCAATACACCTAAGTGTACTAGTGTAACTCTATGTTCAAGATAAAACAATACCAAGCTACACTACAACCATGCCAATGGTTTGTCCAAAACCATCTTGGTTGTGAGCCTCTACTTATATTCTACAAGGGACTGATAACATAATCTTCTGTGCCGCACCCAGGCACCATGTTATCTACAATGTAAAATATTAGACAATATGCACACATATAAATATAACGTGCAAACAATGATCATGTGATTCTTATTTCAAAATAAAGATGTCCATACAAAAGAGCTAGGCTTTCAGTATACATCCCAACACCTAGAACCGACGGTTGAGATTAAATCTCTAGATCTGACGGTTGGAATTAAATTCCTAGAACCGACGGTTGAGATTAAATCTCTAGATCCGACGGTTGGGATTATTTCCTAGAACCGACGGTTGAGATTAAATCTCTAAATCCGACGGTTGAGATTAAAACCCTAGAACCGACGGTGGAGATTAAACCAAGGCCTAAACCTAACTCTATATAAAAGGGAGAGGAAAGGTTGGATAAGGGGGGCGGCAAGAAAATTGGGAATTAGTTCCTATATTTTTGGCTACCTCATCAATAAACAATTTTCTCCTAAGTTCTATATAAGGGAGCATGGGTTGGGCGGCAACTAAGTTTTTTGGATGGTTCATGATGGATGCTAAGGAAATTAGGGTTTTGCCTAACATTACTTGGGCGGCAAGCAACCTCAAGGAGGAAACCCTAATTAGGGTTTTGGTTCCTTAGGTTGGGCGGCCAAGGTGGTGGAGCTAGAGGGGGCGACAACCTATGGATGAGCTTGTCTTCTTCCTTGGAGGTGGCTAGCTCCTAGATCTCTCCTCTCCACCATGCTTAGGCGGCAAGAAACCTATGGAGGAAACCCTAATTAGATTAGGGTTTGGCTCTTTGGATTAGGCGGCTAGGTTTGGAAGTTATGGTTGGCGGCAACTATAGGGAAGGGCTCATCTTCTTCCTTCTAAGGGTTGGCCACTACCTTCTCTTCCTCTACCTTGGCGGCAAGAAATCCAAAGGAAGCTTGGTTGGCGGTTAGGGTTTGGAAGGTAAGGTAGGTGGCAACTATAGGGAAGTGTTCTTCTTCTTCCTAGGGTGTTGCGGTTCCTATCCTTTTCCTATACCTTTGGTGGTGCCCAACCTATTCCTCTTTTCCTTTGTTTTCCCTTGGCGGGCGGCACTAGGAGCTAGGGTTTGTCCCTAGTTCGATTGCTTGGTTGTTTCCATTATGTTCTCTCTATTCTTGGGGCGTGCATCAATCCTTTGTGGATTGGTGGTTGGCTCAAGCAAGAAGGGAAAGAGAGTTCTTCATTCTTTGGATTGAAGAAGATCTAAGAAGCTTCAACTTGTGGAGGATCTTCGCCCACACGAAGTCTACAAGGAGGTTAGGACATACGATAGAAGATCAAGAGGTATAAAAGTTTTATAACTTTTATTTATGATCTTTGCATGTTTCTATTCTTAATTGATATGCTAGCTTAAGTTCTTTAGGTTAGTATATGTTGATTATACTAGTTTGCATTTGCATGTATTTGTATAATCATGGACCCCGAATAAGAAACACAAAAACCGGCGATCCATCCGTCGTCTCTTCCGCGGCTAACCGACTAGAAGAGTTGTGTTGCTTGAACTACTAGTTTGTTCAAGCGATCGTTCAAGTCGTTAGCACGACGACGAATTGATTGTGCTTAGGAAACTCATCCCATCCGGATTAGTTTTCATTAGTGAAAATTTTAATCCGGGGACATGGGAGCCTATGAGCATTCTGAGAAATAGCACGATTGCCAACAATTGGTATCAGAGCTTCTGGGCAATACCAACATTTGGTATCAGAGCTTCTGGGCAATACCAACAGTATTGGTTCCAAATAACTAAGTATGACAACGTCCTTGAGTAGAAGGTTCTTGTCTATATCAATCGATTGGTTGAATAGATAATGAGATGATATAGAGAACACTACTCTTAATCATTCCTAGTCAAGTATTAACATTTAGGGACAATGTTAATGCGAAGAGACTAGCATGTAGGTCAACTCGATGACTTGATCTCACAAGTCATGGATATGAGATATCAAGTTGACACATGGGTATGCATTGGAGAATGTATACTAAATGACCCGACATGAGAAAGTATCATGGATCGTTATATGAGTGTCATATACTTTTTCATGTGACTATTAGTATGACTATTAGTCCTTGGACCTAAAGTCACCATGGTTCCCTATATAAGGAGTTGCATACTTTGGCTTCGTCAAACGTCACCCGTAAATGGGTGGACTATAAAGGCGATTACTGGGTACGTAACAAATTATGCAGAGGAATGTGAGTGATATAGATGGGATCTATCCCTCCTATATGACGGGAGTGACATCATGATTCTTGATAGAGTGAGACCACTAAGTGCATTGCCATGCCCAAATGAGTTAATATGAGATATTGAGCTTATTTGATTAGAGTGAGTCTACTTGGAGTTCAAGATATAGATTGTACAGAGGATGATACGGTCTATGTCTCAATTGGTCAATCTAGATGTCAAGGATAGAGGGACATTTTCACATATTGTGAGAGTTACAATTAGTAGTCACAAAGGTGATGTTGGATCTTAACATTCTCATAACTTGGGTAGCAATGATGTGTTTGTTGGGTTTCCGGCACCGCGGCGTGTTTGTGTTCGATCATGATTCGTAAACATGAGCACAGCGGAAGCAATTAAAAATAATAAATCTATATTTATTACAACACACACAACACACGCATGCATTTTACAACAAGTGTAGACATAACCGTAAATTAAAATTTGCAATAAAAGAAATTATCTACGTTATACCTTTCGTATGACGTGTAGCAGGAACGGCATCAACCGGAACGATCCTCGTAAGAATCGTCTCTATCCGTATCCACGCCGAGCTCCTCGGGATGACGTCGCTAAGTCACGAGCTTCGTCTTCGTACGGGTTACTAGCCTCGTGTTGAAGACGACGTGATCGAGAGATGATCACGATCCGAATCCAAATTCGGATCCTAAAACGAGTTCTCAAAACTCGCGTCTCCGGAGAGGTATTCGTCAACCAATTGACGAATCCTTCGTCCTCCACCTCAGAGGATTACCGGAGATCAAATCCCCGGTAAGTTAGCCGCTGTCGGAGCACTAACCGTCGTCCAAACGACGCTCCGACGAGAGGAGAAGAAGCTGTCCAGAAAACTGGACAGCTTGGTGGAGGAGTAGGCGCCGGCCAAAACAAGGAGAGAAAAAGCTCACCTTGATGCCGAACCTATAGGAGATCACCGGAGGGTCGCCGGAGGTTCACCGGCTGGAGCTTGGACGCCGGCAAGGGTCTTGGACGGCGGCACAAAGCTGGGTGGTGGCAGCTTTAGGGTTGGCGCCGATTAACTCCTCCAAGGAGTGGGCGGCAACTCAAGGGGGGGCTAGGGTTTGGATTAGTTAGGGTTTAACAATCCCTTAAGCCCACTTTTATAGAGAACTAATTCTCTTAATGGTTAATGGATCATATCCATAAAGCCCGTTAACCCGCTCCATTAAGATAAGTTAAAATAAACCAAACCATGATGGTTTATTTTAAGTTAAAATGAACCGAACCAACTTTTGGTTCATTCGTTTAAAATAAACCAAACCCTTTGGTTTATTCTTATCCATTGGATTAGAACCAAACCATTTTGGTCCATCCATTACGTCTTCATAAGACGCAGCCCATCCACGCTTCCATTGCGACTGAAACGATTTCATGCTCGCTTTATGTTTGGTCCAACCAAACCTAGTTTCTCTCGGTCTGAGAATCCAATTCTCAAGCTCGTTTTAAATCCTTTGGATTACACTCGTTGTGTGTGTGACCAAATAGGTTCTCGGTTTATGTTGGCCGTCTATAATTAACCATTAATTATAGAACGATCATGAGTGGCACCTAGTAGTACATCATGATCCCCAATTAACCGAAAAGATCAACAGTTGATCCAGAACTATTTCTGAAACCCTTCAACAGCTCGAATGATTCGTGCCCCATTCCCTTCACTCATCTTATACCCACTTGGTTCAGGACATGGTCTATTGTGTCAGTCCCCACTAGGCTGACTACGTCACACCTAGCCCAAGTATCATTTCCTCGTCCTACGGATTCTAGTTACTCCACATGTATCGAAGAGTACCTTACTCTAAACATGTAATGCTTTGGCCAAAGACTTTAGTAACAATCCGACGAGAGGCCATGGGTATACATCTCCTCGCAAGGAGTGGTGAATCCTTTATAGGCTATTCAAACACCTTCGATCACTTCGACTTATACCCAATCATCCCGGGTCCACATCGCCTTAGAGATGTTTGCTTAAGATGTCAAAGCATAAGTCTCCATGATCAAGATGACTTGAATACCGCAAGTCAAAGGAACATCACACTTAAGCCACAGTAAGAACTTCATTGACATATCTATATATGCAGAGAACCATATGAAGTCTTACGGCTGGTCACTCCAATGAACTAGTTACCATAACTAGCATCCACGATTAACTCCGGACATCACTATGTCTCCAGCCAGTGAGAATCAGCTGCTTGGATACACCAAGGAGTATACCTCGTGCTAGTCTCAACAGAATTGATGGTGTCCAGATCCATCAATTCATCGACTAGGGATAATTCCGATACATCACAATTACACATGTAGAGATACTCACTAGTTATGATTCAATCACAAATTCTCTCATGCTGTGAATCGTATCGTGGACATTCAGTAAATGAGTTTAAGATCCAATCAAATACATAAAACATGTATACTCAAATAGTGAATCTTCATTTATCATATAAATGGTTCATACATAAGGTGATTGCCTTAGGACATCTCTCATATATTACTAACAGACTCCCACTTGGCCTAATGCCAATCGCTACGGTATCCAATACCATAAGCACCAACATGACCCTCAAACTTACTTTGAGGTAATGCTTTAGTCAAAGGATCCGCTAAGTTCCTTTCAGTGGGAATTTTCTCGATTTGTATTTCGTTCCTACTGATGATCTCTCTGATAAGATGATAGCGGCGAATCACATGTTTGGATCGTTGATGAGACCTTGGCTCTTTCGCCTGTGCAATTGCTCCATTGTTGTCGCAGTAGACCGGTATTGCTTCAACAATGGTCGGAATCACACCAAGTTCATGAACGAACTTCTTGATCCAAACCGCTTCCTCGCTCGCCGCAATATATTCCGCCTCTGGTAGAATCCGCTCGATCTCTTGTTTGGAACTTTTCCAACTCATCGCGCCCCATTCAAGGTGTACACGATCCGGTGAGACCGAATCATCCTTGTCTGTCGGAAGTGGCATCCGATACCCGCGTATCACCATGTCCCTTCTCCATATATTAGAACACATCCTTAGTTCTTCTCAAGTACTTAAGGATCGTCTTAATACCACCCAATGATCCATTCCCGATCGATCGGTATCTGCTCGTGACACTCGTGAGCATACGATACATCGGGCCTCGTACATAACATAGCATACATGATAGATCCTATCATGAGATGCATAGGGAATCTTACTCATGCAAATCCTCTCGCCTTCAGGCGCGACACATAGACTTCGAAGGTGTACCCCATGCCCGATGGGCGGATAACCTTTCTTGGATTCCGACATGCTAAACCTCTTTAGCACTCGGTCTATATATGTAGACTGCGAAAGACCAAGCAACCGTTTCGATCTATCTCTATAGATCTTAATCCCAAGGATGTAGGTTGCTTCTCCCATGTCTTTCATGGAGAATGTCTTGGATAACCAAACCTTAATCGATCAGAAGATTGACACATCGCTTTCCTATAAGTAATATGTCATCGACATACAATACTAGGAACACGATCGCACTCTACTAACCTTCTTGTACACACAAGGTTCGTCTGGATTTTGTGAGAAATCAAACTTTTTGATCGTCTCATCAAAACGGATATTCCAGCTCCTGGATGCTTGCTTCAATCCATAAATGGATCGTCGCAACTTGCATACCTTGGTTTTATCAACCGATGTGAAACCCTCAGGCTGTATCATATACACGTCCTCGAGCAAGTTTCCATTAAGGAAAGCTGTTTTCACATCCATCTGCCATATCTCATAATCATAATGAGCTGCTATGGCCAGGAGCATCCGAATGGATTTAAGCATAGCTACAGGAGAATAGGTTTCGTCATAATCAACACCTTGCTTTTGACGATATCCTTTCGCCACCAATCTAGCCTTATAGGTAATCACATTACCATCCATGTCGGTTTTCTTCTTGAAAACCCACTTGCACCCTATAGGCTTTATGCCTTCAGGTGGGTCAACCAAGTTCCAAACTTGGTTTTCGTACATGGAATCCATTTCCGACTTCATGGCACCAAGCCACTTATCCCTTTCTGAACTTGTCATCATTTATTCATAACTTGTAGGCTCAAAATAATAAATTAGTAACACGTCTTTCGATTCACTTACGAGAAATCCATATCTCTCAGGAATATTGCGTGTTCTACCAGATCTACGAAGATGTGGTGTTACAATAGGTCCAGCCGATTGCTCATCACTATGAGTTGTCGGCTGTTGTGCTTCACCAGGTATCTCTTTAATGTCTATTTGAGTCTCTCGAGCCTCCTCAAGCTCGACGACACTCCCACTGTTTTCTTGCAAGAGAAACTCTTTCTCTAGAAACACAGCATGCCTTGAAACAAACACCTTTTGTTCCACAGGATGATAGAATTGGTAACCCCTTGTTTCCTTAGGGTATCCAATAAATAGACATTTATCAGACTTAGCATCCAGTTTGTCTGATACAGTCCGCTTCACATAAGCAGGACAACCCTATATCTTCAAGTAAGATACATGAGGTTTCTTACCATTCCATATCTCATATGGAGTAGTTGAGACTACCTTAGTAGGCATTCTGTTTAACAAGTAAACAGCTGTCTGAAGTGCATAACCCCAAAAGGACTTGGGAAGAGTTGCATGATTCATCATTGACCTGACCATGTCCAACAAGGTCCGGTTACGCCTCTCCGATACACCATTATGCTGTGGTGTATAGGGCGGAGTCCATTGAGACAATATGCCATTGTCTCTTAGATAATCAAGAAACTCTTGACTTAAGTATTCACCACCTCGATCCGATCGAAGTATTTTAATACTCTTGTCATGTTGTTTCTCTACTTCATTTCTGAATTCTTTGAACCTTTCAAAGGCTTCAGACTTGTGTTTCATCAAGAACACATACCCAAACCGTGAGTGATCATCGGTGAAGGTAATGAAGTAGCTATAGCCTCCTAATGCTTGAGTTGACATAGGTCCACATACATCAGTATGTACTAAACCTAGTAACTCTCCCACTCGTTCACCTTTTCCAGTAAAAGGTAACTTAGTCATCTTTCCTTTTAAGCATGATTCGCATGTATCGTATGAATCCAATTCAAACGATTCCAGAATTCCACATCGGTGTAATTCGGACATGCGTTTCTTGCTTATATGGCCAAGACGACAATGCCACATATAGGAGTCTATGTGATTATCCTTTCGAGCACGCGTGTTGCTCGCTTCGATATTGAAAATGTCACTGGATACGTCCAACGTATAAATGTCATTACTCAAAGTTCCAGTTCCATAAAGTACGCCATTCAAAGTTATATAACAACAATTGTTACTAAACGTTAAATGGAAACCATTTCTATTTAAGCAGGAAATAGAAACAATGTTCTTTATTAGAGAAGGAACATAATAGCAATTGTCCAGTTCCAAGACTAGTCCACTAGGGAGCTTCAGCAAATAAGTTCCAATGGCGACCGCAGCAACCTTTGCTCCATTGCCAACTCGCAAATTTGACTCCCCTCTGACAAGTCTTCTTCTATTCCTTAGCCCCTGTATGTCATTACATATATGTGAGCCACACCCAGTATCCAATACCCAAGGGTCTAAGGAAATAGAATGACAATCAATAACGAAGATACCTGAAGAGGATGGGGCATCGGATGCCTTCTTCTTCTTCATGGACTCAAGATAAATCTTGCAGTTTCTTCGCCAGTGGCCTTCCTTGCCACAGTGATGGCAAGTGCCCTTTTGCGCTGGTTCCGCCTTCTTTGCATTTTTCTTTCCTTTCTTCTGTTCTTTTGCCTTCCTCTTAGAACCTTTCTTTGAGGAATCAACTATGTAACCGCCTTCTCCTCATGCTTTACGAAAGGCTCCACAGCCTTCAAAGATATCGAGGAGCTCTGAATGGTGGATTCCAATTTGTTCATCCGATAGTTCATCACAAATTGCGAGGAGAAACTCTTGGGCAAACAATGCAAATTAAGTCAATACTTAACTCATGATCCATCACAAAACCGAGGGTAGCTAGTCAGCCGATGTACGCTCATCTTTAGCACAAACTGCACTACGACGAACCTTCTTGCATCTTCGTGGTGAAGAGGAGCCTAGAGACCTCGAACCTTCGGATCTCGCTTGCTCATCGAACAACTCATGAAGATGGAAGACCATAGTGTTAGCATCCATATGCTCATGCCGCTGCAGCTCGTTACCATCGCCGCTAGCATGATGCAACCCGCCACCAAAATCGCCACATGCTTTCGATAGACCAACATTTGGTCCAGAGTTGCATCATCCTTAGGACGGCCGAAGAGGCTCTTCAAGGACATATGCAAGCTTTTCCGCCTTGAGAACAATTCTCGTGTTTCTAAGCTACCCGGAGTTAGTTACCGCTTTTGTTCAATCCAAAATAGTGCGCAAATTCAAAGACGCTATGATCAATTTATTGACCTAGAAATACAAAACGAGCATATATGAGAAAATGATTTTAAAATGCATCAATATACATTTATAAATCCCATTCATTTTTCAATTTCAAAACCCCAAAATCACTTCGAGATTGTAGGTCCATCTCCGAATGGGTTGATATCCATCATAGTTATGAACAACCTCGAGAGAGTCCAACAAGTCATTCATAACTACGACGGTAGGTATCATCTATACCGATTGCATATCCCGTATATGCAACTATCACAATGTGCTATCAACTAATTGAATGTTCACACATACATCGGGTTGTTAACACATTAACAAGTATGCATCATATGCATAGCACCCAACTTCACCTCCCTTTACATCGACCTTGAGAGAGTCCAACAAACCGATGCTCCAGTTAAAGCCAACCCATTAATCGGGACATAGTTTTAATATGGTTAGAGCGCATTCAACCAATTAGCCCAGCTTGGAGAGAGTCCAACAACCAAAGCTAACGATTGACCTCTGACTCTTACCATATTAGTATTAAACTATTCCATGGTTTGAACATATTCAGGTTCGAGCCGGGCTTAGAGAGAGTCCAACAACCCAAACAAGAAACAGAACTCTGGTTCTAACCATATTAATGGAAGGTGTAGGCTTTAATATTGATTAAGGGTTTTTATGTCTCATCCTCTTTGCATGCAAATAACTATTATCTACATGGCATGGCATACATGGCATACATCTACATGTCACGACACGCATGGCATAATGTTATGCATCTAATGCAATTACATGGCATACAATTATGTCATGTATATAATTTCCTTATATGTCATAACTATTTATGGAAATAAAATATGTTTAAGATTTGATTCTCCAAATCAAATCATAATTAAATTAGGAAACAAATTTCCAAATCTAATCACATATTTTATTCATGGAATTATTTGATTAAGGAAAATCTATTTAGGAAACCAATTTCCTAAATCTTTAAAACTACTTATGGAAATTAAATATTTTAAGATTTGATTTCCCAAATCAAATCATGATTAAATTAGGAAACAAATTTCCAGAATCTAATCAAATATTTTATTTATGGAAAATATAAATTTCCATAAATACTTCCAACTTTCCAAAAGTGGAAGATTTCCATAAATACTTCTAGACTTTCCAAAATTGAAAAATTTCCATAAATACTTCTAAATTTCCAAAATTTAGAAAACTTTCAGAAATACATTATGACTATCGCAAAACCATTTTTATGATTATGTCGAAACACAACCTGGGCTCTGATACCACTGTTGGGTTTCCGGCACCGCGGCGTGTGTGTGTTCGATCATGTTTCGTAAACATGAGCACAGCGGAAGCAATTAAAAATAATAAATCTATATTTATTATAACACACACAACACACGCATGCATATTACAACAAGTGTAGACATAACCGTAAATTAAAATTTGCAATAAAAGAAATTATCTACGTTATACCTTTCGTATGACGTGTAGCGGAACGATCAACCGAACGATCCTCGTAAGAATCGCTCTATCCGTGATCCACGCCGAGCCTCGATGACTTCGCTAAGTCACGAGCTTCGTCTTCGTGACGGGTTACTAGCCTCGTGTTGAAGACGACGTGATCGAGATGATCACGATCCGAATCCAAATTCGGATCCTAAAACGAGTTCTCAAAACTCGCTTCTCCGAGAGGTATTCACAACCAATTGACTAATCCTTCGCCTCCACTCAGAGGATTACCGGAGATCGAATCCCCGGTAAGTTAGCCGCTGTCGGAGCTCTAACCGTCATCCAAACGACGCTCCGACGAGAGGAGAAGAAGCTGTCCAGAAAACTGGACAGCTTGGTGGAGGAGTAGGCGCCGGCCAAAACAAGGAGAGAAAAAGCTCATCTTGATGCCGAACCTATAGGAGATCACCGGAGGGTCGCTGGAGGTTCACCGGCTGGAGCTTGGACGCCGCAAGGGTCTTGACGGCGCCACAAAGCCGGGCGGCGCTTTAGGGTTGGCGCCGATTAACTCCTCCATGGAGTGGGCGGCAACTCAAGGGGGGGCTACGGTTTGGATTAGTTAGGGTTTAACAATCCCTTAAGCCCACTTTTATAGAGAACTAATTCTCTTAATGGTTAATGGATCATATCCATAAAGCCCGTTAACCCGCTCCATTAAGATAAGTTAAAATAAACCAAACCATGATGGTTTATTTTAAGTTAAAACGAACCGAACCAACTTTTGGTTCATTCGTTTAAAATAAACCAAACCCTTTGGTTTATTCTTATCCATTGGATTAGAACCAAACCATTTTGGTCCATCCATTACGTCTTCATAAGACGCAGCCCATCCACGCCCATTGCGATCAAAAACATTTCATGCTCGCTTATGTTTGGTCCAACCAAACCTAGTTTCTCTGGCCCGAGAATCCATTCTCAAGCTCGCTTTTAAATCCTTTGGATTACACTCGTGCAGCGTGTGACCAAATAGGTTCTCGGTTTATGTTGGCCGCCTATAATTAAGCCATTAATTATAGAACGATCATGAGTGGCACCTAGTAGTACATCATGATCCCCAATTAACCAAAAGATCAACGGTTGATCCGTAACTATTTCAAACCCTTCAAGAGCTCGAATGAATCGTGCCCCATTCCCTTCACTCATCTTATACCCACTTGGTTCAGGACATGGTCTATTGTGTCACCCCACTAGGTCGACTACGCCACACCTAGCCCAAGTATCATTTCCTCGCCCTACTGGATTCTAGTTACTCCACATGTATCAAGAGTACCTTACTCTAAACATGTAATGCTTTGGCCAAAGACTTTAGTAAGCAATCCGACGAGAGGCCATGGGTATACATCTCCTCGCAAGGAGTGGTGAATCCTTTATAGGCTATTCAAACACCTTCGATCACTTCGACTTATACCCAATCATCCCGGGTCCACATCTCCTTAGAGATGTTTGCTTAAGATGTCAAAGCATAAGTCTCCATGATCAAGATGACTTGAATACCGCAAGTCAAAGGAACATCGCACTTAAGCCACAAGAAGAACTTCATTGACATATCTATATATGCAGAGAACCATATGAAGTCTTACTACCGGTCACTCCAATGAACTAGTTACCATAACTAGCATCCACGATTAACTCCGACATCACTATGTCTCCACCGGAGAATCACCGCTTGGATACACCAAGGAGTATACCTCGCTAGTCTCAAATGTAATTGATGGTGTCCAAATCCATCAATTCATCGACTAGGATAATTCCGATACATCACAATTACACATGTAGAGATCACTAGTTGTGATCCAATCACAAATTCTCTCATGTGAATCGTATCGTGGACATTCAAGAAATGAGTTTAAGATCCAATCAAATACATAAAACATGTATACTCAAATAGTGAATCTTCATTTATCATATAAATGGTTCATACATAAGGCGATTGCCTTAGGACATCTCTCATATATTACTAACAGTGTTGCTAGATACCGCTCATTGCTTATGTTTCTAAATCGGTTTAGGAACATTACCAACGTTAGAAGAACCTATAGGGTCACACACAAAGGGCAATTAGATGGAGATTAGGTTCATATCATGGACCATGAGAATTAGGTTCATGTGATGAACCAAATTGGATTAAGAGTAATCCAAATTAGACTAATTGAGTTGGACCAATTTGATTCAAGTGTTGAATGAGTCTAATTTAGATTTGATTCATTGAGTCAATTTAAATTAATGAATAGAGATTCATTAAATTAAATTGACTTGAATCAAATGGTTGGATTTGATCAACCATAGGAGATAAAAGGTCATGTATGACTTGACTTGAAAGGGAAGATTAAAGGTCAAGTTTGACTTGACCAAATGCCACGTCATGGTGACTTGGCATGGGTTGGCCAATGATGATGTTCCATATCATCATGTGTTAGTGAAAGCCCTAGAGCCAATCATGTGATGATTATTGTATGGACTTTATTGTATCATATTCCTATTTATAAAGGCATGGTTATTATATTTACTTGTATTGGTGCCAAATAACTAAATATAATAATGTCCTTGAGTAGTAGGTTTTTATCTATATCAATCGATTGGTTGAATCGATAATGAGATGATATAGAGAACACTACTCTTAATCATTCCTAGTCGAGTATTAACATTCAGGGACAATGTTAATGCGTAGAGACTAGCATGTAGGTCAACAAGATGACTTGATCTCACAAGTCATGGATATGAGATATCAAGTTGACACATGGGTATGCATTGGAGAATGTATACTGAATGACCCGCCATGAGAAAGTATCATGGATCGTTATATGAGTGTCATATACTTTCTCATGTGGCTATTAGTATGACTATTAGTCCTTATACCTGAAGTCACCATGGTTCCCTACATAAGGAGTTGCATACTTTGGCTTCGTCAAACGTCACCCGTAAATGGGTGGACTATAAAGGCGATTACTGGGTATGTAATGAATTATGCGGAGGGATGTGAGTGATGTAGATGGGATCTATCCCTCCTATATGACGGGGGTGACATCGATATTCTTGATAGAGTGAGACCACGAAGTGCATGGCCATGCCCAAATGAGTTAATATGAGATATTGAGCTCATTTGATTAGAGTGAGTCTACTTGGAGTTCAAGATTTAGATTTGTTAGTTAAAGCCCTAGAACCAATCATGTGATGGTTGAATAGGGAACATTTTGTATCATATTCTATAAAGGCAAAGGATTGGTTATTATATTTACATCTTGCTTGTGCCAGCTAATTTAAATATAATAATGCCCTAGAAAAGTAGGTTCTTATCTACAGCACATCAATTGGCAGAATTGATTATGAGAGGCTGTAGAGAACACTTTCCTAAATGTTCCTAGTCGAGTATTAATATGCAAGGGCAATATTAATACATAAAGACTAGCATGTAGGTCAATTGATGACTTGATCTCACAAGTCATGGATATATGATATCAAGTTGACACATGGGTATATATTAGAGAATATATACTGAACTGACCCGCCATGAGAAAGTTTCATGGATCGTTATATGAGTGTCATAAACTTTCTCATGTGACTATTGGTATGAATAGTCCTTAGACCTGAAGTCACTACGGTTCCCTACATAAGGAGTTATGTACTTTGGTATCACAAACGCGTCACCCGAATAGGTGGACCATAAAGGCGACATCGGGTATGTAACAAATTATGCGGAGGGATGTGAGTGATGTAGATGGGATCTATCCTTCCATATGACGGGAGTGATATCGGTGGGCCTTGATTGAGTAGAACTACTAAACGCATGGCCATGCTCGAATGAGTCAATATGAGATATTGAGCTCATTTGTTTGAGTTAGTTTACTCAGGATCAAGAAACACATAGATTGATCGAGGATGACACGGTCTATGCCTCATTGATCAACTGATATCAAGGATAGAAGGACACGGTCATATATTATAGTAGTCACGGAAAGGTTAGTGGATCTTGACTTATCTCGTAACTTGGGTAGCAATGATGTATTGCTAGATGCCGCTCATTGCTTGTGTATCTAAAAGAGTTTAGGTCCACTGCCAACGTTATGAGAGCCTATAGGGTCACACACAAAGAGCATGATGATTAGAGGAATTAGAGTATTCTAGTTTGACTAGAATAATATGGGAATAAGCTTAAGTACAAAATGGTTTTTGGACTTTAAGCTTAATGAGAATTTTAGCTAATTGATTTAATGAGATTAATTCAATATGTTACCTTATTGATTTAATAAGATTAATTCAATATGATAACATAAGCTTAATTGAATTAATAAGATTAATTCAATATGATAACATAAGCTTAATTGAATTAATAAGATTAATTCAACATGCATGAATGCCACATAAGCATGCCACCTAAGCATGCACACCTAAGCATCCACCTAAGCTAGATAAGGTGGAAGGGGACAAAATGGTTTTGTCTCCTTAAGTGGCCGCCAAACAAAGGGGTCTCAATGCAATGGATTGCATTAAATTGTAGGAGGTGAAAGGGTTTTGCCAACCCTATAAAAGGCCCCATGGAGTGGCGGCCAAAGCATCAGTTGGAGTGTGATTGTGGTGTGGTTGTGAGAGAGAGCTTGAGAAGCTTGGTGGAAGCTTTGGTTGTGTGGCTTTGTGAGTGTAGGCTAGCAAGAAGAGTAGTCTTCTTCCTCCTTTCTCTTCTTCCCTAGATTCCTCTCCTTTAGGGACTTCTCTAGCAAGAAGTAAAGGAGAGCTCTTCTAGTTTCTCTTGTGAGACAAGAGCTTGCTCGTGTGGATACGTATAGAGGCACGGACACTTGAACGTGCTAAAGATCCAACAAACCGAAAGGAAAAGCGGGATTAACAAGGGCACGCAACAAAGGTAATCCTCTCCTATAAGATAGGTTTGGTTTAGAGAAATTTATTTTATACGAGTTTGCTTTCGCATGGATCACTTGGAAGGGATCCTATTTTCCGTTGCGCATATGCCATTTGGCATACGAGATTTCCCTACAAGATTGTACCGAGGATGACACGGTCTATGCCTCGATTGGTCAATCTAGATGTCAAGGATAGAGGGACATTGTCACATATTGTGAGAGTCACAATTAGTAGTCACAAAGGTGATGTTGGAGCTCAACATTCTTGTAACTTGGGTAGCAATGATGTGTTGCTAGATACCGCTCATTTCTTATGTTCCTAAATCGGTTTAGGGACATTGCCAACGTTACAAGAACCTATAGGGTCACACACATAAGAGCAATTAGATGGAGATTAGGTTCATATGATGAACCATGAGGATGAGGGTTCATGGGATGAACCAAATTGGATTAAGAGTAATCCAAATTAGACTAATTGAGTTAGACTCAAGTTGATTCAAGTGTTGAATGAGTCTAATTGAGATTTGATTCATCAAATCAATTTAAATTAATGAATAGAGATTCATTAAATTAAATTGACTTGAGTCAAGTGGTTAGATTTGATCATCCATGGGAGATTAGAGGTCAAGTTTGACTTGACTTGAGAGGGAAGATGAAAGGTCAAGTTTGACTTGACCAAATGCAGCAATACGTAACCGAACGAAATGGCCAATGATGATGCTCCACATCATCATGGACTTTGTCAATTGGTGCCACCTCATGAGGGAGACCAAGGGACATGGGAGTTACATGCATGCATGTAACTCCCTCTCCTTGAAGTGGCCGGCCACTTTAGGGGTTTCATTAGATGAAATTCATTTGGTGAGTTACACTCTTAACTTCATCTTCTTCCTTGGAACTTTTTCTCTCAAGCTCTCCCTCTCCCATCCCTCTCTTTGGCCGAACCAACCAAGGAGTGCTAGCACACTCAAGGTTGAGTTTTCTCCACCTATTGCTTGTGTGGATACCATAGAGGAGTGTGCACTTGACACTCTCGAGTTCCGGCGAACTTTTGGACGAGCGGGATAAGCGAAGGGCGTCGCTACGAGGGTAACATTCTAACCTCTTAGATCTAAGGTAGATCTAGGATTTCTGTAAGCACATACATGTAATTATAATTTTATACTTCGCACGGATCCGTGGCCGGGACTTCTGAGGTTTCCGCAACGCAAAAGGCGGTTTTGGCGGCTCGGAAAAACCCAACAGTGGTATCCGAGCCACGTGCGAAGCATGTATGTGTTTCATTTTTGTAGTTTTTATATTAGATATAAAAATTACAGATTTATATGTTTCTGTAAATTTTCTTATTTTATAGAATTTTTGGGTATTTTTCTCGTAGAGTCGAAGCAACGAGTGTTGGGACACTCGTAGGCTTCAACCGTCCAGAAAAACTCTCTGAATCGGCGAGTTCTCGCTTTAGGTTTTTGGGACAGTGACTTAAGTCGCTGTAAGATCATTGTAGGGACACTCGCGAAGTTTATTTTGCGAGTAGGGGCGCTGCCCCTATCCCCGAAAGGGGCCATGTCCCGCGATCACGCCCGGAAACCGCTTAGCGGGACCGTTTCGGAGGGGTGACTCATAAATTCAAAATAAATTAGGAAAAATTATAGAAATTTTCTGTAAAAATACATAATTTAGAATTATGTATAATTCTGTGATTTTCATGGCCCAATAACCCAATTGGATTGGATTATGTGTTGTAATTCATAATACGGCCTGCGTGCCATTTTGTGGTTGTGCGTGTTGTAAAGTGTTTGTGACTGCAACGTCGCACCTCTTCTTTTAATATTCTAGTTGTAAATAGTTTTAGACTCGAATGTAACTCGAGTTTCATATTTGTAATGTACAAAATGGAGCGGTGGAAAGTCCACTCGAAGACGAGATTACGAGAAGGGTGACGACGACACATGGCGGTCAAAGGAAGCGCTTGGAGAAGCCGCTAGCCTTAGGTTGACCGTCCGATCTTCTCATTGGCTTGAGAAGATCGTAGTAGGGCCATGACTATATCACATTTAATGATATATATATATATATATATATGTATATTTAATTGATTTTGCTTGTATGTATGTGATGCATGCTAGTAGAAAAATGTTTGTATGTATATGATGCATGCTAGGTTAATTTTCTTGTATGTATATGATGCATGCTAGAATAATTAATGTATGTATATGATGCATGCTAATATAGGATAATAAAGGCCTTAATGCGTATAAGATACACATTACCATTAGATTAGATCATAATCGAATCAACTCGAAAATGCCTACCGAGCCTTGATACCCATCACTACCTCGATCATTTGTTGTTGTTGAATCTGCCAAAGCAGAGCAATGCATATTATCTTGGTAGGGTGCGGAGGGACAATCTTGGTCCCGCCTATCACGACTCGGGTTAGAGTAAGCTCAATTAGATTGAGCAAAACTAGTTAACTCAATTGGATCGAGTAGAACTATAGGCATATTCCAATCGTTGGAAAGATAGGTTAAGATCGCATATACACTAAATCTTGGGTGATTTAGCCAAAGCTAACTCAAGGTCTTTTGTAAATGTCGGTCTTAATCCTATAAACAAGAGTTGCATAGAGATGTAATCGGTAATGTGTTACCCACCGATCGTACAAAGTCTTGGGCGATTTAGCCAAAGCTAACTCAAGGCTTAGTATGATGTGGATCTTGTCCCGCAAGAATTATAGCTAGTTTGTTTGAATCTAGTAATGTGGTTTGACCACATCCATAACTCGATTCTACAAAATTCCTATAATTCAGTGGGAGCATCATTTGATTAAAGGCCTAATTAAATGATAAAAGGAATATGATATTAATCCTCTGCATTGTATGTTGTAGATTACTATGTCAACAAACAACAACTCTCTTCGCGATCTCTTCTGAGAAGGACAAGCTCAATGGAGCAAATTTCTGGATTGGTACAAAAAACTTGAGAATTGTTCTCACCAAGAAAGGAAGTTGCGACGAGAGTTCTCATTCAGGGAGGCACCTCCTCGCCATCAAATGACAAAGATGCTTACAAGAAGCATCAAGATGATGCATTAGATGTGTCATGTCTATTGCTCGTGACCATGAACTCTGAGCTTCAGAAGCAACACAAGTTCATGAATTCTTATGATATGGTTGGACATCTTCGTCAACTATATCAAGGACAAGCTAGGCATGAGAGATATGAAGTCTCTAAGGCATACCTGGAAGATCTTAAGAAGAAGAGAAGTGAGACTTCTACTTCAGGTATAAATGTTATAGAAGTCAATCTATCTATTTCTTCATCATGGGTATTAGATACCGGATGTGCATCTCACATTTGTACCAATGTGCAGGCGCTGAGAAATAGCAGGGCATTGACAAAGGGCGAGGTGGACCTACGAGTAGGCAATGGAGCAAGGGTTGCTGCTGTTGCTGTAGGAACTTATGATCTATCTCTGCCCTCTGGGCTTGTACTAGAATTAGATGAATGTTGTTATGTGCCTGCCTTAACTAAGAACATCATTTCAGTTTCTTGTTTGGACAAGAAAGGTTTTTCATTTATAATAAAGAACAAATGTTGTTCAGTTTATTTAAATGATATGTTCTATTGTAGTGCACCTCTAATGAACGGACTCTACTTTCTAGACTTAGAGAGCCCTATCTATAACATAAGTACCAAGAGGTTCAAGTCAAATGAGTTGAACCAAACTTATCTCTGGCATTGTCGCTTAGGTCACATAAATGAGAGTCGCTTATCTCAGCTCCATAAGGATGGGCTGCTAGACTCATTTGATTTTGAATCATATGAGACATGCGAGTCTTTCCTTTTAGGCAAGATGACCAAGACTCCCTTTAGTGGACATAGCGAAAGAGCAACAGATTTGTTAGGACTTATACATAGTGATGTATGTGGTCCTTTCAATGTTGCTGCTAGAGGTGGTTACAGGTACTTCATTACATTTACTGATGACTTAAGTAGATATGGTTATGTGTATCTTATGACACATAAATCTGAATCCTTTGAAAAGTTCAAAGAATTCAAGAATGAAGTACAAAACCAGCTTGGCAAGAGTATTAAGATACTTCGATCAGATCGAGGTGGTGAATACCTTAGCCATGAGTTTCGTGACTATCTAGCTGAGTGTGGGATTCTATCCCAACTCACTCCTCCTGGAACACCACAGTGGAATGGTGTATCCAAAAGGAGGAATCGCACTTATTGGATATGGTACGATCTATGATGAGTCACACAGATCTTCCTATATCCTTTTGGGGATATGCTCTGACACAAAGACCTTTACCCTTAAGTGTACCATCCAAGGTGTGGTAAAGACACCATATACGATATGGACAGGGAAAATCCCAATATGTCTTTTATGAGGATTTGGGGTTGTGAGGCTTACGCTCGACGCCAAGTCTCGCATAAACCGGGACCCAAACCGATAGGTGCTATTTTGTTGGATATCCCAAGGATACTAAGGGATATTATTCTACATTCTACCAAGACAAAGTGTTTGTGGCAAAGATCGGGTTTTTCTAGAAAGGGATTTTGTTTCTAGAAAACTAGTGGGAGTACCTTCGATCTTGAAGAAATTCAAGATAAGGACCATAGCACTGAGGCCTTGATGGAGGTTGACAGAACCACAAAGTGTTGTGGGTGATGAGGTTGTTGCACAAAGAGTTGTGGAACAACCACCTATTCAAGTAGACCTACCTCTTCGCAGGTCTGATAGGGTACGTCGTCAGCCTGAGAGATACTCATTTCTCTTGTCTGACCATGATGACGTTATGCTCATTGAGAATGAGCCTACCTCCTATCAGGAAGCTGTGATGAGCCCAGATTCTGAGAAATGGCTAGAGGCCATGAGATCCGAGATGGAATCCATGTACACCAACCAAGTATGGACTTTGGTTGATCCACCTGAAGGGGTCAAACCCATTGGGTGTAAGTGGGTCTTTAGGAGAAAGACTGATATGGATGGACTTACGCATACCTATAAGGGTCGATTGGTGGCTAAAGGTTTCAAGCAAATTCATGGTATTGACTATGATGAAACCTTTTCTCCAGTGGCGATGTTTAAGTCCATTCGGATCTTGCTTGCTATTGCAGCATACCACGATTATGAGATCTGGCAGATGGATGTCAAAACCGCGTTTCTGAATGGAAACTTGCTCGAGGATGTGTACATGACACAACCTGAGGGTTTTGTAGATCCACAGCATACTGGGAAGGTATGCAAGCTGCAAAGGTCCATTTATGGGCTAAAGCAAGCTTCTGAGCCGAATCTTCGATTCGATGATGCGATCAAACAGTTTGGTTTCATCAAGAATGAAGATGAACCCTGTGTCTACAAGAGGGTTAATGGGAACACAGTTGTGTTCCTTGTACTGTATGTAGATGACATACTACTCATTGGGAATGACATCCCTTCGCTACAGTCTGTGAAGACTTGGCTGGGGACGTGCTTCTCAATGAAGGACTTAGGTGAAGCAGCCTGTATTCTAGGCATCAAGATCTATAGAGATAGATCTAAGAGATTGCTTGGCCTAAGTCAGAGTACATACATTGACACGGTATTACTTCGGTTTGCCATGCAGAATTCCAAGAAAGGACTTCTGCCGATGTCACATGGTGTGAGTCTTTCGAAGACTCAAAGTCCCTCTTCTAGAGAGGAGAGAGACCGCATGGATAAGATCCCTTACGCATCTGCTATAGGATCTATCATGTACGCCATGTTGTGTACTCGTCCTGATGTCTCGTATGCTTTGAGCATGACGAGTAGATACCAGTCAGATCCAGGTGAGCGTCACTGGATAGCAGTCAAGAATATTCTTAAGTACTTAAGAAGGACTAAAGAATATTTCTTGATATTTGGAGGCGATGAGGAGCTAGCTGTAAAGGGTTACAGCGATGCCAGCTTCCAAACTGACCAGGATGATTATAGATCGCAGTCAGGGTTCGTGTTTTGCTTGAATGGTGGCGCTGTGAGCTGGAAGAGTTCGAAGCAGGACACAGTTGCTGATTCTACAACAGAAGCCGAGTATATCGCTGCATCTGAGGCAGCAAAGGAGGCAGTTTGGATCCGCAAGTTCATTACTGAGCTTGGGGTGGTTCCTAGCATTGCAGATCCCATAGAGCTCTATTGTGACAACAATGGAGCGATTGCACAGGCTAAGGAACCTCGCTCACACCAGCGGACCAAACACATACTACGGCGCTTCCATCTCATTCGAGAGATTATCGATAGAGGAGATGTGAAGATTTGCAGAGTACCCACAGAGGCTAACATCGCAGATCCCTTGACCAAGGCTTTGGCACAGAAAAAGCATGATGGTCACACTAGGTCATTGGGTATTAGATACTACAGTGATTGGCACTAGTGCTAGTGGGAGATTGTTAGTGAAAGCCCTAGAGCCAATCATGTGATGATTATTGTATGGACTTTATTGTATCATATTCCTATTTATAAAGGCATGGTTATTATATTTACTTGTATTGGTGCCAAATAACTAAATATAATAATGTCCTTGAGTAGTAGGTTCTTATCTATATCAATCGATTGGTTGAATCGATAATGAGATGATATAGAGAACACTACTCTTAATCATTCCTAGTCAGTATTAACATTCGTGGACAATGTTAATGCGTAGAGACTAGCATGTAGGTCAACAAGATGACTTGATCTCACAAGTCATGGATATGAGATATCAAGTTGACACATGGGTATGCATTGAGAATGTATCTTGAATGACCCGCCATGAGAAAGTATCATGGATCGTTATATGAGTGTCATATACTTTCTCATGTGGCTATTAGTATGACTATTAGTCCTTAGACCTGAAGTCACCATGGTTCCCTACATAAGGAGTTGCATACTTTGGCTTCACAAACGCCACCCGTAAATGGGTGGACTATAAAGGCGACATCGGGTATGTAACAAATTATGCGGAGGGATGTGAGTGATGTAGATGGGATCTATCCCTCCTATATGACGGGAGTGACATCGATATTCTTGATAGAGTGAGACCACGAAGTGCATGGCCATGCCCAAATGAGTCAATATGAGATATTGAGCTCATTTGAATAGAGTGAGTCTACTTGGAGTTCAATATTTAGATTGTACCGAGGATGACACGGTCTATGCCTCGATTGGTCAATCTAGATGTCAAGGATAGAGGGACATTGTCACATATTGTGAGAGTCACAATTAGTAGTCACAAAGGTGATGTTGGAGCTCAACATTCTTGTAACTTGGGTAGCAATGATGTGTTGCTAGATACCGCTCATTTCTTATGTTCCTAAATCGGTTTAGGGACATTGCCAACGTTACAAGAACCTATAGGGTCACACACATAAGAGCAATTAGATGGAGATTAGGTTCATATGATGAACCATGTGGATGAGGGTTCATGGGATGAACCAAATTGGATTAAGAGTAATCCAAATTAGACTAATTGAGTTAGACTCAAGTTGATTCAAGTGTTGAATGAGTCTAATTGAGATTTGATTCATCAAATCAATTTAAATTAATGAATAGAGATTCATTAAATTAAATTGACTTGAGTCAAGTGGTTAGATTTGATCAACCATGGGAGATTAGGGGTCAAGTTTGACTTGACTTGAGAGGGAAGATGAAAGGTCAAGTTTGACTTGACCAAATGCCATGTCATGATGATGACTAGGCATGGCCGGCCAATGATGATGCTCCACATCATCATTGACTTTGTCAATTGGTGCCACCTCATGAGGGAGACCAAGGGACATGGGAGTTACATGCATGCATGTAACTCCCTCTCCTTGAAGTGGCCGGCCACTTTACGGGTTTCATTAGATGAAATTCATTTGGTGAGTTACACTCTTAACTTCATCTTCTTCCTTGGAACTTTTTCTCTCAAGCTCTCCCTCTCCCATCCCTCTCTTTGGCCGAACCAACCAAGGAGTGCTAGCACACTCAAGTTTGAGTTTTCTCCACCTATTGCTTGTGTGGATACCATAGAGGAGTGTGCACTTGACACTCTCGAGTTCCGGCAAACTTTTGGATGAGCGGGATAAGTGAAGGGCGTCGCTACGAGGGTAACATTCTAACCTCTTAGATCTAAGGTAGATCTAGGATTTCTGTAAGCACATACATGTAATTATAATTTTATACTTCGCACGGATCCGTGGCCGGGGCTTCCGAGGTTTCCGCAACGCAAAAGGCGGTTTTTGCGGCTCGGAAAAACCCAACATCATGGACACATCATGGGATGCCACCTCATGAGGGAGACCAAGAGCCATGGCTCTTGGTATTACATGCATGTAACTCCCATGAAGTGGCCGGCCACTTATGTTGGTGGATTAGTGTGAAGTTAAGTGGATGTACTTCATCTTCTTCATCCTCTCTTCTCAAGATTTTCTCCCTAATCCTCCATTTCCATGGACTTCATGAGTGCTAGCACACTCTAGGTTGTCTTCTTCACCTATTGCTCGTGTGGATACTTGTAGAGGAGTGTACACTTGACACTCTCGAGTTCCGACAAGCCATTTGGATGAGCGGAATAAGCGAAGGGCGTCACATCAAGGGTAAAGCTCTTCACATGTAGATCTAAAGTAGATCTAAGGTTTTTTAAACACGTCAATGTATATTTTTGTTATTCTTCACACAGATCCTTGGCCGACTTCCGAGGTTTCTGCAACGTAAAAAGCGATTTTTATGGCTCGGATAGTCCAATAGTTGTATCAGAGCCACGTGCGAAGCATGTATGTATTTAGTTTTGTAATTTTTGTATTATATATAAAAATTATAGATCTGTAAGTTTCTATAATTTTCCTATTTTATAGATTTTTTTTGAGTAATTTTCTCGAAGAGTCGAAGCAACAAGTGTTGGGACACTTGTTAGCTTCAACCACCGAGAAAAACTCTCTGAAACGGTGAATTCTCGCTCTAGTATTTTGGGACAGTGACTTAAGACACTGTAAGATCAATATGGGATACTCGCGAGATTCATTTTGTGAGTAGGGGCACTGCCCCTAACCCCGCAAGGGGCATTATCCCGCAATCGCGCCCGAAAATCACTTAGCGGGACCATTATGGAGATGTGACTCATAAAATTAATAAAAAAAGGAAAAATTATAGAAATTTATGTTAAATACATAATTTAGAATTATGTATCTTACTATGATGGTCATGGCCCAAAAACCCCAATGTTATTGGACAAAAATGTGTTGTAATTCATAATACGGCTTGCGCGCCGTTTTTGTGTTGTGCATGTTGTATAAGGTATGCGACCTGTGCGTTGTGGTTCTCTTTTTAATATTTATGTCGTAAATAGTTTTAGACTTGAATGTAACTCGAGTTTCATGTTTGTAATGTACAAAATGAAGCGATGGAAGGTCCAATAGTAGACGGAGTTACGAGGAGGGCGCCGACGACACACGACGGTCAAAGGAGGTGCTTAGAGAAGTCGCTAACCCTGGGTTGACCTTCCGATCTTCTCATTGGCTTGAGAAGATTGTAGTAGGGCCATGATCTCATCACAATTTAATTATTATATATATATATATATATATATATATATATATATATATATATATATATATATATATATATATATATGTTTTGCTTGTATGTACGTGATGCATGCTAGTAAATTTTGCTTGTATGTATATGATGCATGCTAGGATATTTTGCTTGTATGTATATGATGAATGCTAGTATATTTTGCTTGTGTGTATGTGATGCATGCTAGTGTAGGGTAATAAAGGCTTTAATGCGTATATGATACACATTCATGATTAGATTAGATCTTAATCGAATCAACTCGAAAATGCTTACTAAGTTTTGATACCCATCACTACCTCGATAATTTGTTGTTGTTGAATCTACCAAAGCAGAGCAACGCATATTATCTTGGTAGGGTGCGGAGGGACAATCTTAGTCCCGCCTATCATAGCTTGGGTGAGAATAAGCTCAATTAGATTGAGTAAAACTAATTAACTCAATTGGATCGAGTAAAACTATAGGCATATTCCAACCATTGGAAAGGTAGAATAAGATTACATTTACACTAAATCTTGGGCGATTTAGCCAAAGCTAACTCAACGTCTTTTGAAATGTGGATCTTGATCCTATGAACAAGAATTGCATAGAGATGTAATCGGTAATTTGTTACCTACCGATAATACTAAGTCTTGGGTGATTTATCCAAAGCTAACTCAAGGCATAGTATGATGTGGATCTTGTCCCACGAGAATTATAGCTAGTTTGTATGAATCTAGTAATGTATTTTGACCACATCCATGACTAGATTCTACAAAAGTCCTATAATTCAGTGGGAGCATCATTTGATTAATGGCCTAATTAAATGATAAATGGAATATGATATTAATTTTTTGCATTGTGTATATTGTAGATTACCATGTCGATAAATACGAACACTCTCTCCCTACGTTCTGTTCATGAGAAGGACAAGATCAATGGAGCTAATTTCCTGGACTAGTACAGGAATCTGAGAATTGTTCTCACCCAAGAAAGACAACTATATGTCATGGAGCAGGCCATTCCGGAGGCACCTCCTGCCACTGCCTCGCGAGCTAACTGAGATGCTTACAAGAAGCATCAAGATGATGCATTAGATGTGTCATGCCTCATGCTCGCGACCATGAACTTCGAGCTTCAGAAGCAACACGAGTTCATGAATGCTTTTGATATGGTTGAACATCTTCGTCAACTGTATCAAGGACAAACAAGGCATGAGAGATACGAGATCTCTAAGGCACTATTTCAGTGCAAGATGCAAGAAGGGACTCCCATAGATTCATATGTACTCAAGATGATTGGGTACATAGAGAACCTACAGAGGTTAGGAGTCCCACTTGGCCAAGAGTTGGCCACTGACTTGATCTTGCAATCTTTGCCACAAAGCTACAATCAATTTGTCATGAATTACAACATGAATGAAATTGATAAGCCACTGCCTGAGATGCTCAGCATGTTGAGAACTGTTGAGCTCAACCTTAAGAAGGGAAAACCTGACTCCATTTTGATGGTGCAAAAGAAGAAAGCCAAGGGCAAGCCTAAAGGTAAGGGAAAGTCCCAAGCCAAGGGCAAAGGCAAGGCACTGAAACCGAAAGAAGGGGTGGGCAAGGAAGGGACTTGCTTCCACTGTAAGGAAGTTGGACACTGGAAGCGTAACTGCAAAGCATACCTAGAAGATCTTAAGAAGAAGAGAAATGAGACTTCTACTTCAGGTATATATGGCATAGAAGTCAATCTATCTATTTCTTCATCATGGGTATTAGATACTGGATGTGCATCTCACATTTGTACTAATGTTCGAGCGCTAAGAAATAGCAAGGCATTGACGAAGGGCGAGGTGGACCTACGAGTAGGCAATGGAGCAAGTGTTGCTGCTGTTGCTATAGGAACTTATTATCAATCTCTACCCTCTGGGCTTGTATTAGAACTAGATGAATGTTGTTATGTGCCTGTTTTGACTAAGAACATAATTTAAGTTTCTTGTTTAGACAAGAAAGGCTTTTCATTTATAATAAAGAACAAATATTGTTCAGTTTATTTATATGATATGTTCTATTGTAGTGCACCTCAGATGAATGGACTCTACATTCTAGACTTAGAGAGCCCCATCTATAACATAAGTACCAAGAGGTTCAAGTTAAATGAGTTGAACCAAACCTATCTCTGACATTGTCGTTTAGGTCACATAAATGAGAGTCGCTTATCCCAGCTCCATAAGGATGGGCTGCTGGACTCATTTGATTTTGAATAATATGAGACATGTGAGTCTTGCCTTCTAGGCAAGATGACCAAGACTCCCTTTAGTGGACACAATTAAAGAGCAATAGACTTGTTAGGACTTATACATAGTGATGTATGTGGCCCTTTCAATGTTGCTGTTATAGGTGGTTATAGGTACTTCATTAAATTGACTGATGACTTCAGTAGATATGGTTATGTGTATCTGATGGCACATAAGTCGGAATCCTTTGAAAAGTTCAAAGAATTCAAGAATGAAGTATAAAACCAGCTCGGCATGAGTATTAAGTTACTTCGATCAGATCGAGGTGGTGAATACCTTAGCCATGAGTTTCATGACTATCTGGTTGAGTGTGGGATTCTATCCCAACTCACTCCTCCTGGAACACCACAGTGGAATGGTGTATTCGAAAGGAGGAATCGTACCCTATTAGATATGGTACGATCTATGATGAGTCACACAGATCTTCCTATATCCTTTTAGGGATATGCTCTAGACACAGCAGCATTCACACTTAACCGTGTACCATCCAAGGCTGTGATAAAGATACCATATACGATATGGATAGGGAAAATCCCAAGATGTCTTTCATGAGGATTTAGGGTTGTGAGGTTTATGTTTGACGTCAAGTCTCAGACAAACTGGGACCGAAATTCGATAAGTGCTATTTTGTTGGATATCCCAAGGAAACGAAGGGATATTACTTCTACATTCCCAGTTAGCACAAAGTGTTTGTGGTAAAGACTGGGGTATTTCTAGAAAGGGATTTTGTTTCTAGAAAAACTAGTGGGAGTATGTTCGATCTTGAAGAAATTCAAGATAAGGACCATAGCATTAAGGCCTTGATGGAGGTTGAACAGGAACCACAAAGTGTTGTGGGTGATGAGATTGTTGCACAAAGAGTTGTGGAACAACAACCTGTTCAGGTAGACCTATCTCTTTGCAGGTCTGATAGGGTATGTCATCAGCCTGAGAGATACTCATTTCTCTTGTCTGACCATGATGACGTTATGCTCATTGAGAATGATCCTACCTTCTATCAGGAAGTTGTGATGAGCCCAGATTCTGAGAAATGGCTAGAGATCATGAGATCTGAGATGGAATCCATGTACACCAACCAAGTATGGACTTTGGTTGATCCACCTAAAGGCGTCAAACCCATTGGGTGTAAGTGGGTCTTTAAGAGAAAGACTGACATGGATGGACTTATGCATACCTATAAGCGCCGATTGGTAGCTAAAGGTTTCAAGCAAATTCATGGTATTGACTATAATGAAACCTTTTCTCTAGTGGCGATGTTTAAGTCCATTCGGATCGTGCTTGCTACTGCAGCATACCACGATTATGAGATCTGGCAGATGGATGTCAAAACTACATTTCTGAATGGAAACTTGCTCGAGGATGTATACATGACACAACCTGAGGGTTTTGTAGATCGACAGCATACTAGGAAAGTATGCAAGCTGTAAAGGTCCATTTATGGGCTAAAGCAAGCTTCTCGGAGCTGGAATCTTCGACTCTATGATGCGATCAAACATTTTGGTTTCATCAAGAATGAAGATGAACCCTATGTCTACAAGAGGGTTAATGGGAACACAGTTGTCCTCCTTGTATTGTAAGTGGATGACATACTACTCATTGAGAATGACATTCCTTCGCTACAGTCTGTGAAGACTTGGCAAGGGAAGTGTTTCTCAATGAAGAACTTAGGTGAAGCAGCCTGTATTATAGACATCAATATGTATAGAGATAGATCTAAGAGATTGCTTGGCCTAAGTCAGAGTACATATATTGACACGGTATTACTATGGTTTTCCATACAGAATTCCAAGAAGGGACTTCTGCCGATGTCACATGGTGTGAGTCTTTCGAAAACCCAAAGTGCCTCTTCTAGAGAGGAGAGAGACCTCACGGATAAGATCCCTTATGCATGGGCCATAGGATCTATCATGTACGCCATGCTATGTACTCGTCCTGATGTCTCGTACGCATTGTGTTGGGTTTCTGACACCACGTCGAGTGTGTGTTTGAACATGTTTCATAAACATATGCACAGCGGAAGAAATAAAAGGCAATAAATCTAATTTATTACAACATACACACCACACGCATGCATAGTACAACATGTGTAGACATAATCATAGTTTAAAATTTTGCAATAAAAGGAATTTATTCTAGGTATACCTGACATATCACGTGTAACGGGAAAGACATGAACTAGAGCGACTCTCGCTAGAATCGCCTCTATCCATATCCACGCCGAGTATCGTCGGGATGACTTCAAAAAGTCATGAGCCTCGTCTTCGTATGAGTCACTAGCCTCGTGTTGAAGATGATATGATCGAGAGAAGATCACAATCCGAATCAAAAATTCGGATTCAAAAATGAGTCCCCAAAACTCGCTTCTTCGGAGAGGTATTCATCAACCGTTTGACGAATCCTTCATCCTCCACCTATGAGGATTACCGGAGATCGAATCCCCAGTAAGGTAGCCACTATCGGAGCTCCAAACGTCGTCCAAACGATGCCCCGTCATGAAGGATACAAGCTGTCCAGAAAATTGGACAGCTTTGTGGAGGATGTTGCATCGGCCAAAGAGGATGGCCGGCCAACCCTTGTCACGGATCAAGGTAGTCGAGGGTCGTGGAGGAGTGGCGGTGGGTGGACATACAAGACAAAGTGAGATGGTGGCGGCCTTGGGTGGCGGCAAGGAGAAGAGAGGGAGAGGGTGGCTAGGTTTTCCAACACCAAAAGTTATCCACGAAAAACCCTTAAGTCATGTTTTTATAGAGAACACATTCTTCTAATGGTTTTTGGTTCATAACCAAAACTCGTTAACCCGTTCCAATAACTTAAGTTAAAATAAACCAAAACCGTGTTGGTCTATTTTAAGTTAAAATGAACCGAACCAACTTTTGGTTTATTCGTTTAAAACAAACCAAACCCCTTTGGTTTATTCTCTGCCATTGGTTTAAAACCAAACCAATTTGGTTCGTCCATCATGTCTTCATAAGACACGACCCATCCACACTTCCATTGTGACTGGAACGATTTCATGCTTGATCCTTGTTTGGTCCAACCAAACCTAGTTTCTCTTGGTCTGAGAATCTCATTCTCAAACTCGTTTCAAATCCTTCGGATTACGCTCGTTGTGTGTGTGACCAAATAGGTTTCCGATTTATGTTGGCCATCTATAATTAACCATTAATTATAGAACGATCATGAGTGACACCTAATAGTACATCATGATCCCCAATTAACCAGAAAATCAACGGTTGATCCAGAACCATTTCTGAAACCCTTCAACAGTTATAATGAATCGTGCCTCATTCCCTTCACGCATCTTATACCCACTTGGTTCAGGACATGGTCTATAGTGTCAGTCTCCACTAGGTTGATTACGTCACACCTAGACCAAGTATCATTTCCTCGTCTTACATATTCAAGTTACTGCACATGTATCCAAGAGTACCTTACACTAAACATGTAATGCTTTAGCCAAAGACTTTAGTAACAATCTGACGAGAGGCCATGTGTATACATCTCCTCGCAAGGAGTGGTGAATTCTTTATAGGCTATTCAAACACCTTCGGTCACTTCGACTTATACCCAATCATCCCGGTTCCACATCTCCTTGGAGATGCTTGCTTAAGATGTCAAAGCATAAGTCTTCATGACCAAGATGACTTGAATACCGCAAGTCAAAGGAACATCGCACTTAAGCTGCAGTAAGAACTTCATTGACATATTCATATATGCAAAGAACCATATGATGTCTTACAGCTGGTCACTCCAATGAACTAGTTACCATAACTAGCATCCACGATTAACTCTGGACATCACAATGTCTCCAGCCAGTGATAATCAGCTGCTTGGATACACCAAGGAGTATACCTCGTGCTAGTCTCGACATAATTGATGGTGTCCAAATCCATCAATTCATCGACTAGGGATAATTCTAATATATCACAATTACACATGTAGAGATACTCACTAGTTGTGATCAAATCACAAATTCTCTCATGTTGTGAATCGTATTGCGGAGATTCAGTAAATGAGTTTAAGATCCTATCAAATACATGAAATCATGTATAGTCAAATAGTAAATCTTCATTTATCAAATAAATGGTACAACCATAAGGCGATTACCTTAGGACACCTCTCATATATATTACTAACAAACCCCCACTTGGCCTAATGTCAATCGCTACGGTATCCAATACCATAAGTTCTAACATGACCCTCAAACTTACTTTGAGATAATGCCTTAGTTAAAGGATCTGCTAAGTTCCTTTCAGTGGTAATCTACTCGATTTGTATTTCCTTCCTACTAATGATCTCTCTGATAAGATGATAGTGGCGAAGCACATGTTTGGATCATTGATGAGACCACATCAAGTTCAGAGATGAACTTCTTGATCCAAACCACTTCCTTTGCTGCTTCCGAAGATGCAATGTATTCTGCCTTAGTGGCAGCATCCGCTATAGTGTCAAGCTTAGAACCTTTCCAACTTATTGTGCCTCTATTCCAGGTGAATACTTACCTAAACTCAGACTTGGAATCATCCTTGTCTGTCTGGAAGCTGGCATCCGTATACCCACGTATCACCATGTACCCTTCTCCATATATTAGGAATGCATCCTTAGTTCTTCTCAAGTACTTAAGGATCGTCTTAACAGCCGCCCAATGATCTATTCCTGGATCAGACTGGTATCTGCTCGTGACACTTAGTGCATATGATACATCGGGCCTCGTACATAACATAGCATACATGATAGATCCTATTGCGGATGCATAGGGAATCTTACTCATGCAAATCCTCTCGTCTTCTGTGCGCGGACACATAGACTTTGAAAGGTGTATCCCATGCCTGATGGGAAGGTAACCTTTCTTGGATTTCGGCATGCTAAACCTCTTTAGCACTCGGTCTATATATGCAGACTGCGAAAGACCAAGCAACTGTTTCGATCTATCCCTATAGATCTTAATCCCAAGGATGTAGGTTGCTTATCCCAGGTCTTTCATAGAGAATGTCTGTGACAACTAAATTTTAACTGACTGTAAGATAGAAACATACGATAGTAGGAACACGATTGCACTCCCACTAGCCTTCTTGTACACACAAGGTTCATCCGGATTTTGTGAGAAATCAAACTTTTTGATTGTCTCATCAAAACGGATATTCCATCTCCTGGATGCTTGCTTCAATCCATATATGGACCGTCGCAATTTGCATACTTTGGTTTTATCAACTGATGTGAAACCCTCAAGTTGTATCATATACACATCCTCGAGTAGGTTTCCATTAAGGAAAGTTGTTTTCACATCCATCTGTCATATCTCATAATCATAATGAGCCGCTATGGCCAGGAGCATCCGAATGGATTTAAGCATAGTAACAGGCGAATAGGTTTCGTCATAATCAACACCTTGCTTTTGACGATATCCTTTCGCCACCAATCTAGCCTTATAGGTAATCACATTACCATCCATGTCGGTTTTCTTCTTGAAAACCCACTTGCATCCTATAGGCTTTATGCCTTTAGGTGTTTCAACCAAAGTTCAAAACTTGGTTTTCATACATGGAATCCATTTCTGACTTCATGGCGTCAAGCCACTTATCCCTTTTTGAACTTTTCAGAACTTCTTCATAACCGGTAGGCTCCTCATCATCAATGAGTAACACGTCGTTCGATTCACTTACGAGAAATCCATATCTCTCAGGAATATTACGTGTTCTACCAGTTCTACGAAGATGTGGTGTCTCAATTGGTCCAGCCGATGGTTCATCACTATGAGTTATTGGTTGTGGTGCTTCACCAGGTATCTCATTAATGTCTATTTGAGTCTCTCGAGCCTCCTCAAGCTCGACGACACTCCCACTATTTTCTTGCAAGAGAAACTCTTTCTTTAGAAACACAACATGCCTTGAAATAAACACCTTTTATTCCACAGGATGATAGAATTGGTAACCCCTTGTTTCCTTAGGGTATTCAATAAATAGACATTTATCAGACTTAGCATCCAATTTGTCTGATACAGTCCACTTCACATAAGCAGGACAACCCCATATCTTCAAGTAAGATGCATGAGGTTTCTTACTATTCCATATCTCATATGGAGTAGTTGAGACTACCTTGGTTGATATTCTATTTAATAAGTAAACAGCTGTCTGAAGTGCATAGCCCCAAAAGAATTTGTGAAGATTTGCATGATTCATCATTGACCTGACCATGTCCAACAAGGTCTGGTTACGCCTCTCAGATACACCATTTTGCTGCGGTGTATATGCCGGGGTTCATTAAGACAATATACCATTGTCTCTTAGATAATCTAGAAACTCTTGACTTAACTATTCACCACCTCGATCCGATCAAAGTATTTTAATACTCTTGTCATGTTGTTTCTCTACTTCATTTCTGAATTCTTTGAACCTTTCAAAGGCTTCAGACTTGTGTTTCATTAAGAACACATACCCAAACCGTGAGTGATCATCAGTGAAGGTAATGAAGTAGCTATAGCATCCTAAAGCTTGAGTTGACATAGGTCCACATACATCAGTATGTATTAGACCCAGCAACTCTTCCACCTGTTCACCTTTTTCAGTAAAAGGTAACTTAGTCATCTTGCCTTTTAAGCATGATTCGCATGTATCGTATGAATCCAATTCAAACAATTCCAGAATTCCATATCGGTGTAATTCGGACATGCGTTTCTTGCTTGCATGGCCAAGACGACAATGCCACATATAGGAGTCTAATTGATTATCTTTTCGAGCACACTTGTTGCTCGCTTCGATATTGAAAATGTCACTGGATACGTCCAACGTATAAATACCATTGCTCAAAGTTCCAGTACCATAAAGAACGTCATTCGAAGTTGTGTAACAACAATTGTTACTAAAAGTCAAATGGTACCCATTTCTATTTAAACAAGAAATAGAAATGATATTCTTTATCAATAAAGGAACATAAAAGCCATTGTCCAATTCTAATACAAGTCCTGTAGGGAGTTTTAACAAATATGTTCCGATGGCGAGTGCAGCAACCTTTGCTCCATTCTCAACACGTAAATTTGACTCTCCCTTGATGAGTTTTCTTCTATTCCTTAGCTCATGTATGTCATTATATATATGTGAGCCACACCCAGTATCCAATACCCAAGTGTTTGAGGAAACAGAATAACAATCAATAACGAAGATATCTGAAGAAGATGGGGCATCCGATGCCTTATTCTTCTTCATGGACTCAAGATAAATCTTGCAATTTCTTCGCCAATGGCCCTCCTTGCCATAATGATGGCAAATGCCCTTTTGAGTTGGTTCTGCCTTTTTAGCTTTTTTCTTCCCCTTCTGTTGTTCCTTTGACTTCCTCTTAGAACCTTTTTTCGAGGAATCAACTAACAGCTCCGCCCCTTGCTCATGCTTCAAAAAAGGCTCCACAGTCTTTAGCATGTTGAGCAGTACCACAGATGAACCTTCTTGCATCTCAGAGGTGAAGAGGAGCTTGGAGACTTCGAACCTTTTGAATCTCGCTTACTCATCAATCAACTCATAAAGATGTAAGATTATGGTATAAGCATCCATATGCTCATGATGCTTCCGCAGCTCAGGTATCATCGTGTCTTGCATGATGTAACTCACCATTTCAGAATCAATCACATGTTTCTGATAGGCCAACAATTGGTCCGGAGTTGCATTGTCACTAGGACGAGCAGGAAGAGGCGCTTCGAGGACATTCACAAGCTTTTAAACCTTGAGAATAATTCTCAGGTTGAATCCAAAAGTCAGTCCAAGAAATTTGACCCAGTCAATTTATTTGAATCCAAAATAGAGTGCAAATTCAAAGATATCATGATCAATCAATTAACTTTGAAATACAAAATGATAATATATGAGAAAGATGATTTAAAATGCATCGATATACATTCATAAATCTCATTCATTTTTTGAATTTCAAAAACCCCAAAAATCACTTCAGGAGATCGTAGGTCCATCTCCGAATGCGCTGATATCCAACATAGATATGAATAACCTTGGAGAGAGTCCAACAAGCCATTCATAACTACGATGGTAGGTATCAAATATACCGATTGCATATCACATATATGCAACTATCACAATGTGCTATCAACTAATTGAATGTTCACACATACATCGGGTTGTTAACACATTAAAAAGTATGCATCATATGCATAGCACCCAACTTCACCTCCCTTCACATCGACCTTGGAGAGAGTCCAACAAGCCGATGCTCTAGGTTAAAGCCAACCCATTAATCGAGAAATAGTTTTAATATGGTTAGAGCGCATTCAAACAATTAGCCCGGCTTGAAGAGAGTCCAACAACCAAAGCTAACGATTGACCTCTGACTCTTACCATATTAGTATTAAACTATTTCATGGTTTGAACATGTTCAGGTTCGAGCTGGGCTTGCAGAGAGTCCAACAACCCAAACAAGAAATAGAACTCTGATTCTAACCATATTAATGAAAAGTGTAAGCTTTAATATTGAGTAAGGGTTTTTATGTTTCATTATCTTTGCATGCAAATAACTATTATCTACATGCCATGGCATATATGATATACACCTACATGTCACGACACACATGACATAAAGATATGCATCTAATGCAATTACATGTCATACAATTATGGCATGTACAAGATTTCCTTATATGACATAACTATTTATGGAAATAAAATATGTTTGAGATTTGATTCTCCAAATCTAACCATGATTAAATTAGGAAACAAATTTTCAAATCTAATCACATATTTTATTTAAGGAAAGTTTTAATTAAGGAAAGTCAAATTTAATTTAGGAAACAAATTTCCTAAATTGTCAAAACTATTTATGGAAATAAAATATGTTTTAGATTTGATTCACCAAATTAAATCATGATTAAATTAGGAAATAAATTTCCAAATCTAAACATATATTTTATTTATGGAAAGTGTTAATTTCCATAAATACTTCTAAATTTTCCAAAAGTAGAAGATTTCCATAAATACTTCTAAACTTTCCAAAATTAAAAAATTTCCATAAATACTTCTAAACTTTTCAAAAGTAAAAAATTTCTATAAATACAATTACGACTATCGCAAAATAATTTTATGATTATGTCGAAACACAACCTGGGCTCTGATACCACTGTAGGATTTCTGACACCGCGGCGAGTGTGTGTTCGAACATGTTTTGTAAACATGTGCACAGCGAAAGAAATAAAAGGCAATAAATCTAATTTATTACAACATACACACCACACGCATGCATAGTACAACATGTATAGATATAATCGTAGTTTCAAATTTTGCAATAAAAGGAATTTATTCTAGGTATACCTGACGTATCACGTGTAGCGGAAAAGGCATCAACCAGAGCGACTCTCGCTAGAATCACCTCTATCCATATTCACACCAAGTATCGTTAGAATGACTTCACAAAGCCACGAGCTTCATCTTCGTATGAGTCACTATCCTCGTGTCGAAGACGATGTGATCAAGAGAAGATCACAATCCTTATAAAAAATTCGGATTCAAAAATGAGTCCCCAAAACTCGCTTCTCCGGAGAGGTATTCGTCAACCGTTTGACGAATCCTTCATCCTCCACCTATGAGGATTACTAGAGATCTAATCCGTGGTAAGGTATCCACTATCGGAGCTCCAAACGTCGTCCAAACGATGCTCCAACACGAAGGATTCAAGCTGTTTGAGGATGTTGCGCCGGCAAAAGAGGATGGCCGACCAACCCTTGGTCGCCGGAACCAAGGTGAGTCGCCAGAGGGTCGCCGGAGGAGTGGCCGGCAGCAGCTAGACACCGGCAGCAAGGGTGGACAGCGGCAAAAAGCTGGGCAGCATGGAACCCTTGGGCGCAGGCAAGGAGAAGAGAGGGAGAGGGTGGCTAGGTTTTCCAACACTAAAAGTTATCCACGAAAAACCCTTAAGCCATGTTTTTATAGAGAACACATTCTCATAACGGTTATTGGTTCATAAACAAAACCCATTAACCCGTTCCAATAACTTAAGTTAAAATAAACCAAACCGCATTGGCCTATTTTAAGTTAAAATGAACCGAACCAACTTTTGGTTCATTCGTTTAAAATAAACCAAACCCCTTTGGTTTATTCTCCACCATTGGATTAGAACCAAACCAATTTGGTTCATCCATCATGTCTTCATAAGACACGGTCCATCCACGCTTCTATTGCGAATGAAACGATTTCATGCTCGATCGTTATTTTGTCCAACCAAACCTAGTTTCTCTAGGTCTGAGAATCTCATTCTCAAACTCATTTTAAATCCTTCGGATTATGCTCGTTGTGCGTGTGACCAAATAAGTTTTCGATTTATGTTGGCCGTCTATAATTATCCATTAATTATAGAACGATCATGAGTGGAACCAGTAGTACATCATGATCCTCAATTAACCGAAAAATCAACAGTTGATCTAGAACCATTTCTGAAACCATTCAGCAGCTATAATGAATCGTGCCCCATTCTCTTCACGCATCTTATACCCACTTGGTTCAGGACATGGTTTATAGTATTAGTATCTACTAGGTTGACTACGTCACACCTAGCCCAAGTATCATTTCCATGTCCTACAGATTCTAGTTACTACACATGTATCCAAGAGTACCTTACTCTAAATAAGTAATGCTTTAGCCAAAGACTTTAGTAACAATTCGACGAGAGGCCATGGGTATACATCTCCTCGCAAGGAAGGGTGAATCCTTTATAGGCTATTCAAACACCTTCGATTACTTCAACTTATACCCAATCATCCCGGGTCCACATCTCCTTGGAGATGCTTGCTTAAGATGTCAAAGCATATGTCTTCATGATCAAGATGACTTGAATATCGCAAGTCAAAGGAACATCGCACTTAAGCTACAATAAGAACTTCATTGACATATCCATATGCAAAGAACCATATGAAGTCTTACAGCTAATCACTCCAATGAACTAGTTACCATAACTAGCATCCACGATTAACTCCGGATATAACAATATCTCCAGCCAGTGAGAATCAGCTGCTTGGATACACCAAGGAGTATACCTCGTGTTAGTCTCGATAGAATTGATGGTATCCAAATCCATCAATTCATCAACTAGGGATAATTCTAATACATCACAATTACACATGTAGAGATACACACTAGTTGTGATCGGATCACAAATTCTCTCATGTTGTGAATCGTATTATGGGCATTTAGTAAATGAGTTTAAGATCCAATCAAATACATGAAAACATGTATACTCAAATTGTGAATCTTCATTTATCAAATAAATGGTAGAACCATAAGGCGATTGCCTTAGAACACCTCTCATATATATTACTAACACTTTGAGCATGATGAGTAGATACCAGTCAGATCCAGGTGAGCGTCACTGGATAGCAGTCAAGAATATTCTTAAGTACTTGAGAAGGGCTAAAGAATATTTCTTGATATTTGGAGGCGATGAGGAGCTAGCTGTAAAGGGTTACAGCAATGCCAGCTTCCAAACTGACCAAGATGATTATAGGTCATAGTCAAGGTTCGTGTTTTTCTTGAATGGTGGCACTGTGAACTGGAAGAGTTCAAAGCAGGACACAGTTACTGATTCTATAACAGAAGCCGAGTATATTGCTGCCTCAGAGGCAGCAAAGGGGGCAGTTTGGATCTGTAAGTTCATTACTGAGCTTTGGGTGGTTCCTAGCATAACAGATCCTATAGAGCTCTATTGTGACAATAATGGAGCGATTGCGCAGGCTAAGGAACCTCGCTCACACCAGCTTACCAAACACATACTACGGCGCTTCAATCTCATTCGAGAGATTATCGATAGAGGAGATGTGAAGATTTGCAGAGTACCCACAGAGGCTAACGTCGCAGATCTCTTGACCAAGGCTTTAGCAAAGAAAAATCATGATGGTTACACTAGGTCATTGGGTATTAGATACTACAGTGATTGACACTAGTGCTAGTGGGAGATTGTTAGTGAAAGTCCTAGAGTCAATCATGTGATGATTGTTGTATGGACTTTATTGTATCATATTCCTATTTATAAAGGCATTTCTTTATGGTTATTATACTTACTTGTATTGGTGACAAATTACTAAGTATAATAACGTCCTTGAGTAGAAGGTTCTATTGGTGCAGGGGCACTAGATAATCGAACCTGTGTTTTGATTACGGAAATGACATAAAGTTAAGTTTACATCGTTATCTCACGAGCTAAATCGAGTATGCAGAAAAGTACTAAAGCTGGAGCTGAAGGTTAGCGACACCCGGAGGAAGCCACAATGGTCGGGCGACACTCGAGTGACTTCGGAGGGAGTCAAAGGAATCGAGTGGAAGGCCGAAAGCGAGAGCTACAAAGGAAGTATCGAGGTAAGCTCGTGTGAGTGAGAGATGGTAAGGTCGTGTCCTCTGTACGGGGACAACCATAGGCGGCGATCCGACTAAGATTTCCTGTGGAAGGTCAAGGTCAAGATCGGACGGTTAGAAAACGTCGCATTTATCATTTTTCAAGCTAACCTCTTACTGCAGGGAAGTGGCCAGGCTAGCAGTCGACTGCTGGACATTGGGCATTCGACTAATGCTCAACAGTCGACTGATGGGAGGCATCAGTCGACTGATGGCAATGAATCAGCCTTTGCGTTAAGTCAAAATGGATAACGTTTGACGTGGCCACTTCGCGATAAAATTTGTACAACTTCGTGATCTGTTCCAAATTCCGAGGGGACATATTTAGAGGCAAAAATCTATAAAAGGAGGGGAGGATTCTAACTCCAAATATCATCAAGTTTATTCTCAAGTGCTCCTACAACGCCAATCCTCCAACACAATCATAACGCCACTGCGAAGACAAGTTCTGATATTCTTCGTCGGTAGCAGCACCAAGTAATATATTTTGATATTGTATTCTTTGTTTTTATTCGTATCGAGGTGAGGTAGGCTTGTTGCTGAAGGGTTTTGCTTATCGAGTCCGTGAGGGGAAACTTTGATTCCCACTTCACCTCGGTCGTTTATTCATGGCGATCCCATCGATGTCCCCGGATTAAAAAATTTAATCCTAGACACAAGGGATTGCCCAAACAACCAAGTCATCGTCGTGTTATTCGTTAAGAGAGGTCACTTGAACAAACTCGTTGTTCAAGTGACCATCCTCTATTCTACGAGTAGCCGCGGAATAGACGATGTACGGATCGCCGGTTTTTGTATTTATGATCAGGATCCAAGTATTATTTAGCCATATACAGATTTATATCATGCTCATAGTTGAAAAACAAAAACTAGGAAGTAACAAAAGAGAATAGAGAATAGATATACTTCTCGATCTTCTAATGTATGACCTTCCTCCTTTCGGACGTCGTGTGGGCGACGATCTACCAAAAGTCCAAGCTCCAAGATTGTAAATCTTCCTTCCTTGCTCTTCCAAAGTAAGAGGAAGAATAGAAACATGGTTCTTCTCCTTCCTAAAGCCAACCAACAAGGAACAAAGAAAATCCTTGCCGCCGGCCAAAAAAAAGAAGGAGATGATGATGGAAACCAACCAAGACACCAAGGGAAACCCCTAAGTCTTGTTTCCACCACTCAAGGAGAAGGAGAAGAGAGGTTTGGACTCCGAACAATGGCTGGAAAAGGTTGGGAAAACAAGCTGGACGCTGCCACCTTGAAGGAAGAAGAAGAAAGGAATTACCTTCCTTATTTGGTGCCGCCCAAGCCTCCAAAACCCTAACCCTAGCTTTGCCGCCAACTCCAAAACCTTAGCCTCTCTTGATCATTACTTCATGCCAACCCCTCAAGCTCCTTTTATAGAGTAAGGGATAAGCCTCTTTTTAATCTCTACCATTGGTTCTAGGGATTTAATCTCAACCGTCGGATCTAGAGATTTAATCTCAACCGTCGGATCTTAGAGATTTAATCTCTACCTATGGATCTAGAGTTTTGTTTCTATCCATTGGATCTAAGCATTATGAGGTGTTAATAGGCTACATTAGGGACCATGAGGAGGAGTTGGATCTTGGCCACCCATGGATCAGGCCCACATAAAGTCCGATACATTAATGATAATCCAATCCACTAAAGAATTATCAATGATCTACCTCACCAACCTCTATAAGTTAATATGGGCTCCATATATTATATGTACATTTTCTCTCCGTGTTTAAGATCTTGAATGTCCGTCGATTAATTAATTTATTTTCCATTAATTAATCAACATCTAACTCCATGAGTAGTACCACTCAACCTTTTCATCATGCCGGACCAAGTCCACCTGCAGCATTTACATGATAAACCTTATGAGCTCCTCAAGGGGATATCATCATCCTAATATATAGGACACGGTTTCCTCCTATAATCAATGGCATACTATATAAATAATACCATTTCCCAACTTACCAAGCCTATCGATTTAATCTATAAATCTCGCCCATTGGTAAATCAAAGAAATGAATACTAAGTATATGTGCCCGCTATTATATCGGGATTAAGAGCATGTACAATATAATATCCGAGGTCCGATTCGATTATGTAGTCAGCAATAAATCGAATCACTTCTAAGTCAGTCCTGCTCAATACACACGAAGTGCACTAGTGTGATTCTATGGTCAAGACAAACCAATACCAAATCACACTACAACCATTCCGATGGTTTGTCCAAAGCCATCTCGGTTGTGAGCCTTTACTTATACTTTACAAGGAGCCGATAACATAATCTCCCATGTAACATCACACACCATGTTATCTACAATGTAAGTTATTAGACAATATGCATAACCATAAAAATATGCAAACAATGATCATGTGATTCTTATTTCAAAAATAAAGATGATCATACAAAAGGTAGACTTTTCAGTATACATCCCTACAATCTCCCACTTATACTAAAAGACTATTCTGTCCTCAAACTACCATACATCTGATCCCCATTCCCTCCACATGCCTATCAAAAGCTCTCTTCGGAAGGGCCTTAGTGAAAGGATCTGCCAGGTTATCCTCCGATGCAATCTTGGCCACAGCAACTTCTCCTTTCTTTATGATTTCATGTATTAGGTGGTACTTGCGGTCTATGTGTTTACTAGCCTTATGGGTGTTAGGGCAATCTCTTGCCATGATAAGGTTTTGATGTGTGTGGCAAAGGGTTTAAGTTAGGTTGGTATTGTTATTTGATATGTGCGTTGGAGTCTTGTAGGACTTAGTAATTCGCACATGGAGCCTTGGCAGGTTCACCCTCACAACCTCGGTCCTTGAGTCGGTGAAGGATGACTTTGCGGAAGCCGTGCGCTTGGAGCATCCGAGGGACCGCCGGACGAGATGACTTGAAGTGAAGCCAAGAAAGCAGACTTCGGAGGCATGAGATGCAAAGGAGCATTGCAGAGTCGCACGATCTGAGGTATGTGGCATGACGAAGAGCTTTGGCGAGGACTTGAGTGAGATGAGAGAATGAGTGAAATGTAAGTAGCTCATTAGGTGAACTTGGCCGAAGAATGAGTGATTCGAGACTACCGCAAGGGTTAAGGTTTACCAGTCAAGCTCAAACTTATGTTAAGTTTGAGTTTGGACCGATCATTGCCATGTAATGGCAAATGACTACTCGAAGTCAAGTGTGTTCATTGTATCCGATGATGGGTTTATGTCACAATTGACATACAATGGTAGTCGTGGCGAGAGGATGTCGCGCACACTAAATGGCCGTAGGCGATCGACAATGGAAGCGTGAGATGATGAGGTCCATCAGTCGACTGCCAAGTGTTCCGTTGGACTAAAACGGTCGGGATCCGACGTGTTCGAGTTGGAGTAGTGGCGCATTGCCAGAGCGTGATCGATCGTGGTGGCCAACGGGAAGAAATCAGCCCTCTCTATAAAAAGAGAGGGTGTGGAGCTTTGGGAGGTTAATGCTCAAGTTCTAAACGACCATCCTAGTGCTCCACAAGATTCAAACTCCTTCTCTTAGCTTCCTTTCACATCTATTGTAGAAGAAGGAGTGTGCTTGATTTGTAAAGGTTACCTCCACCTAGCTTGGTGCAAAGGAGAGACCAATAGTGATTGGCTTTGAAGGAGTGATTCACCTCGGATGAATCGGGATCATGGATTAGCGGTGTAGCCGTGAACCACGTTACATCTTCTTTGTTAGCGTTTGTATTTTCGTTCATTGCTTTGTCTTTATTGTTTATGCTTCCGCTTGCGCTAACGATTGTGTAGACGAGCAAACGAACAAGAGAATTCCAACATCTATCGTAAGAAGGCTATTCACCCCCCTCTAGCCGGCCAATCGATCCCCTACAAGTGGTATCAGAGCCAAGTCGCTTGTCGAGGACTAACCGCCGCAACAAGCTCTACATCAAAATGGCCAGCTCAAACATCCATCCACCAAAGTTTGAAGGAGAATTCGCTTGGTGGAAGAAGCGAATGGAGGTATTTTTCAAAACGGATTTTGATATTATGATTACAATGGAATCCGGTTTCGTTTTGCCTAGGGATGAAGAGGGGAAGCCAATAGAAAAGTCAAGATGGACCAAGAGGCAAAGAGAGGAGCACCTTGCAAACTCAAAAGCCAAGCACCATCTATACAATGTGCTTCCTCCACAAGAAATAAATAGAATTGGAGAATGCCTAAGTGCCAAGGAGATGTGGGAGAAGCTAGTAGAGCTTCATGAAGGCACTTCGGAGGCAAAGCTAGCAAGAAGAGACCTCCTTCGCTCCCAACTCAACAATATTAAACTAGAAAAGGGAGAAAAGGTAACTTCTTTGCATTCTAGATTCAAAGAAATTTTAATTGGACTAACAAGTGTAGGAGAAAGGCTCTCCAATCGCGATATGATAATGAAGGTCATAGATGCTTTCCCCCGATCATCCAAGTGGAGTTCAATGGTGGACTCATTTTACATTTCAAAGAATCTAGAGGTAAGTACTCTAGATGAATTTTTCTCCACTATGGAATTACATGAATCTAGGCTTGAAGGAATACAAGAAGAGCCAAAAATACAACCCTCAAGAGGAGTAGCTTTGATGGCAAACAAGGGGAAGAAGAAGATAGAGATTCCCACCTCCTCCGATGATGAAGCATCCTCATCCTCCTCCATGGATAGCACGGAAGAAGCGTATATGGTAAGGAGGGTAAGGCGTGCTTTAAAAGGTTTTCGATTTAATAAATCCAATGATAGGAGTAAAAGACCAAGGGGGAAAATCATTTGCTACAATTGCCAAGGAGAGGGACACATAAGGGACAATTATCCTCTCCTAAACAAGAGCAAAGAAGAGAGGAAGAAGAAAGAAGAAAAAGGGGAGCAAGAAGAAAGAGGAGAAGAAGACAAAGGAAAAGGGAAAGGCCAAAGCTCTCAAGGCAAGGACTTGGGATGATCCATCCTCATCCTCTTCATCATCATCGGAAGAGGAGAATGCCTTTGTCACTAACCTAGCATTGATGGCCTTCGATGACTTGGATTGCTCTTCCTCCGAAAATGAAGGATCAAGCTCAAGAGGAGAGAGCTCAAGTGAAGGGGGAGCTTCTACATCCTCCTCATCCGAAGAAGAAGAAGAGGATATGGAAACTATGGTAACGAATGCCTCTCCTAAGAAAATAGTTTCCATAATTTCTAGTTTAACTAAGGACTTATTTGGAATGAAAAATAAAAATAAAAGCATGCTTAATCAAATTAAGGCATTGGAAAATAAGCTAGAAAATGCATGCTTAAATGATAATATTTCTTCTAGCTTAAATGATGCATGCTCACATGATCTTTATGTGTCATTAGATGTTAGTGATGCATGTATAAATGAAAATAGGGCCTTAAGGGAAAAGATAGATTATTTAACAAAATCCCTAGAAAAATTCACAATTGGCTCCAACACATTGAATATGATAATTGGGAGCCAAAGGGCAAGTTTTAATAAGAAAGGCTTAGGTTATAAAGAAAAGAAAAATGAAAAGGCCTATAAATGCCTAATTGCTAGGGGACAAGATAAAAAGAAGGTAATAGCTAGGAAATGGATCCCCAAGGAGTATCTAGTGAACCCAATAGGCAAGAACTTATTTTGGGTTCCAAAATCCAACCTTAAGGGTTAGGATAACCCTAGGGTAGTCAACCATATACAATTGACCTATATCATATTTTGGTTGACTTAGGATGGCGGGACAACATTTTTAAATAGTGTTAGGTGATGATAACGTGCCTATAAATAGTTAATAATGCTTAAATCATGATGATTAATGTAATTGCTATGTATGTTTGCAATCATGATTTATGATTTTGAAATTTGGCACGTCATCATGAGAAATAGGGTTAAATCATGCTTTAGGTGATAATTTGTTTATTATCATGACATAATACCTAATGCATGATAACAATTCAATGAATACATGTGTTTCATGATCATAATGTAGAATTAATTGATATATGCCTTTATGATCATGAGGATTGTTAGGTTGATACTTAACCTTGATAGAATTGTATGAATACAATGGTTAAGTATATACAAATACCCCCTAAGATGCATCTCACACTCACCATAGGCTACTTTGATTGAAAACTTAGCATGGGTGAGATGTTAGGATGATACAAATGTCCACTAATGCCTATGACATTTAGATGGTCATTTAAGGTATCAAAATAGCAATAATAGACCAATCATGGGGAAGGCTTATGTTTAATTCATAGACATATTGCCCAAAGATCATGGTTGGATATTTCATATGTTTTCAAAACAATTTCTTACCTTAAAATATGTGTATTCATGTTTTGAAACAATTCAAACTAAAACTAGGTGTTAAAATGGATACTATCATAATCAAAAACCTAGTAGTTTTTAAAGCTTTTGGATTTTTGGAAAATACGTGAAAATATAATGATTTTTCATGAAGACCTATTTTTCACTGATAAAGAATATTACAAGAAATATGTTCCTCAAATTTCATGATTTTTTGAATTTTCTAGATTTTTTAATGCATTTAAATTACTTGAAAAATCAATTTCGAAATCCATTGTGCCGATCATTGCCATACGATAGCGATGATCATTGCTAAAAATATCCCAATATTTTCTGATTTCAGATTTTAATCATGTTTTTGGTGTTCTCTTTCTATTAGACCTGATGTCATGAGTTTATAAATTAGTATTAATCTTTTTTATGGTGTCAAAGGGGGAGAAATGTATGTTTAAGTAACAGGGAATATATTTTGGGGAGAAATGATTATGCTTATGATAGGGGGAGAGAATTTGTAGAGAGTGTTTCATGGATTAAGGGGGAGTTGCATGTTGTTATATCATGTTTATGTTTACATGCTTTCTTACCGTAGAAATTTATATCAAATGTTTTTACCTAACTTAAATAGATTGCCACACATCAAAAAGGGGGAGATTGTTAGGGCAATCTCTTGCCATGATAAGGTTTTGATGTGTGTGGCAAAGGGTTTAAGTTAGGTTGGTATTGTTATTTGATATGTGCGTTGAGTCTTGCGAGGACTTTAGTAGTGCACATGGAGCCTTGGCGAGTTCACCCCTCACCCTTGAGTCGGTGAAGGATGACTGAAAGGTTAATGCTCAAGTTCTAAATGACCATCCAAGTGCTCCACAAGATTCAAACTCCTTCTCTTAGCTTCCTTTCACATCTATTGTAAAAGGAGTGTGCTTGATTTGTAAAGTTTACCTCCACCTAGCTTCGTGCAAAGAAGAGACCAATAGTGATTGACTTTGAAGGAGTGATTCACCTCAGACGAATCGGGATCGTGGATTAGCAGTGTAGCCGTGAACCATGTTACATCTTCTTTGTTAGCGTTTGTATTTTCGTTCATTGCTTTGTCTTTATTGTTTATGCTTTCGCTTGCGCTAACGATTGTGTAGACGAGCAAACGAACGAGAGAATTCTGACATCCATCGTAAGAGGGCTATTCACCCCCTCTAGCCGGCCAATCGATCCCCTACAATGGGCTCGAGGTTCCTTCGAGTTTGCAACTGCACCACTATTATCACAATAAATTGTGATAGTTCTGGGCAAACCAGGAATCACATCCAAGTCTATCAGGAAGTTCCTGAGCCATATAGCTTCTTTGGCCGCCTCAGAGGCCGCCACATACTCAGCTTCCATGGTAGAGTCTACCACACATTTCTTCTTGACACTCCTCCATACAATGGCTCCCCCTCCTAAAGTAAACACAAAACCTGAGGTAGACTTACTGTTATCCCTATTAGATTGGAAGTCGGAATCCGTGTAACCTACAGGGAGTAATTGGTCTGCCCGGTAAACCAGCATATAATCCCTAGTCATTCTCAGGTACTTCAATATATGCTTTACCGCAGTCCAATGTTCCTGCCCTAGATTACTCTGATATTTGTTGACCATGCCCACGGCAAAGCAGATATCTGGTCTCGTACATAGCATCGCATACATGAGGATTCCTACTGCCGAAGCATAAGGAACCACCTTCATCTCCTCTATCTCCTCAGATGATCTAGGACACATCTCCTTAGATAAAGGAACTCCATGCCTGAAAGGTAGAAAACCCTTCTTGGAGTTTTGCATGCTAAAACGATCCAAAATAGTGTCTATGTATGAAGCTTGGGATAAGCACAACATCCTTTTCCTACGATCCCTTATAACCTTGATCTCAAGGATGTGTCCCACCTCTCCCAAGTCCTTCATATCAAACTATTTGGGCAATCATACCCTTACGTCCGATAACACCTTGATATTGTTGTCAATCAACAAAATGTCATCTACGTAAAGTACAAGAAATACCACTACGTTTCCGTCACATCTCTTGTATACACAAGACTCATCCGTACTTTGAATAAATCCATAAGACTGGATTACCTCATCAAAGCGGATGTTCCAAGACCTCGAAGCTTGCTTCAATCCATAAATGGACCGATTAAGCTTACATACAAGATGCTCTTTGCCCTTAGCAATGAATCCCTCTGGTTGCTTCATATAGATGTTTTCCTCAAGACTTCCATTAAGGAAAGTTGTCTTGACATCCATCTTCCACACCTCATAATCCATATGAGCTGCTATGCATAAGAGAATCCGGATAGACTTAAGCATGACTACCGGCGAAAAGGTCTCCTTATAATCGATACCCTCTTTCTGAGTATACCCCTTCGCAACAAGCCTCGCTTTGAAGGTCTCAACCTTCCCATCTATTCCTCTCTTTCTTTTGTAGATCCACTTGCATCCAATGGTTTTTACACCATCGGGTGGGTCTACTAGCTCCCAGACCTGATTCGAATCCATAGATTCAATCTCAGCATTCATTGCACTTTGCCAAGATGTTGCATCTTTATCTTGGATTGCCTCGTCATATGTCCAGGGATCCGGTACATGTTCGCTAGGGATCAAATCAGAAGATTCTCCCAAGAACATGAATCTATCAGGTTGTCTCACAACCCTCCCACTACGACGAGGCATCACCTGTGTATCCTCTGTGACACGCGGTGCAGTGACATGTGGTATATCCTCTTGTACCGGTGGTACTAAAGAAGTGACTTCCCCTTTTAATTCCTCCAGAACAATTTTACTCTTGGGCTTGTGGCTCATCACATAGTCTTCCTCTAGAAATTTGGCATTCGTGCTAACAATCACCCTCTGATCTCTAGGACTATAAAATAAACCACCCTTCATTCCTCTAGGATACCCAACGAACATGCGTACTTCTATACGAGGTTCCAACTTACCAGTATCTGCCTTCAGCACATGTGCTGGACTCCCCCATATCCGAATATGTCTTAGACTAGCCTTTCTCCCAGTCCATAATTCTGTGGGAGTAGAAGGCACTGATTTAGATGGAACCAAGTTCAGAATGTACACCGCCGTATCTAGAGCATATCCCCAGAATGAATCTGGCAAGTCAGAATAACTCATCATCGATCTAACCATCTCCATTAGAGTCCTATTCCTTCGCTCTGCTACACCATTCTGCTAGGGTGTGTCAGGTGCAATCAATTGGGATTGAATCCCATCCTCTGATAGGTAATCCCTAAACTCTCCCAAGAGGTACTCGCCACCACGATCAGATCGTAGTGTCTTGATACTTTTACCTTGACGTTTCTCCACATCAGCCTTGAATTCTTTGAACTTTTCAAAGCATTTAGACTTGCGACGCATCAAGTAAATGTATCCATATCTTGAGTAATCGTCTATAAAAGAGACGAAATACTCAAAACCACCTCTAGCCTTGATAGACATAGGACCACACAAATCAGAATGAACCAATTCTAACACTTCTTTGGCTCTATACCCCTTGGCCTTAAAAGGCCTCTTGGTCATCTTACCCTCCAAGCAAGATTCACAGATTGGGAGATTCTCCACCACTAATGAACCCAAAGGTCCATCAGCTATCAACCTTTGAATTCTGCTTAGGTTAATGTGACCAAGCCTAAGATGCCAAAGATATGTTTGGTTCATCTTCGAAGGTTCTTTTCTCTTATTGGAATTAGAAGATGAGTTATTAACTTCAATTTGCATCGTGGGAGGTTTTGGTTCAAGTGTGTACAAATTTCCTATCAATGTACCCGAACAGATAATGTCCCTATTCCTTCTTATAACAACTCTGTCATTAAAAGAAATATAATATCCATCCATAAACAATTTAGAAACCGAAATTAAATTATTTCTAAATAAGGGTACATAAAGGCAATTCTTAAGAACCAAAAGTTTGTTTTTCTCAAAAGATAAATGAATATCTCTCACTACAACAGCCGCCACCTCCGTGGCATCGCCCAAGTACACGGTAATCTCCCCCTCAGCCAGTCATCTGGTTTCCTTGAACCCCTGTAAAGTATTGCAGACATGATCAGTGGCTCCCGTATCTACACACCAGGTGCCGGTAGATAACACCGTTAAACATGTTTCAACGACTAGACCAAAAGATATACCTTTGTTCTTGCGGTTGGGGCAGTCCTTCTTCTAGTGTCCAGTCTACTTACAAGTGAAGCACTTGCCTTTCGGCTTCTTCACTCCTCCCTGAGTACCTCCCACCGCCTTCATCCCGATTTATTTCTTCTTCTTCTTGCCTTTCGGCTTAGAAGTAGAAACCTTTTGGGTCACCATGGCATGTGCCTGAGCATTCTGACGAAATAGCCCCTCTGTCGCCTGGAGTTCTGTCAAAAGTTCCGCCAACGAATACAACCTCTTGTTCATGTTGGAGTTTAGGCGAAACTGCTCAAAACTCCTAGGTAGAGACTGGAGTATGATATCGACCTGGGTTTCCCCATCGATCTCAGCTCCTAGGACCTCCAGCTCATTCAAATGAGTCATCATCTTGAGAACATGATCCCTCACGGGTGTTCCCTCGATCATGGTGGTCATCATCAAGTTTCTCATGGCTTCTTGCCTCGCAGCCCGATTCTGGTGTCCGAAAAGTTCCTTGAGATTGAGCATCATGTCATAAGCTGTGGGCATGTCTTGATGCTGATGTTGCAGTACATTTGATATACATGTCAAAATGTAACACCGCGTCATCTCATCGGCCTTTACCTACTTCTTATAGCTCTCTCTCTCCTTTTCCCCATAATCATCTGCAGTCTTGGGAGGGCACTCTTCGAGGAGTATATATTTATATTCCTCAGCAGTCAAGACAATGTCTAGATTCCTCTTCCAATCAACATAGTTGGGTCCAGTAAGTTTGTTCTCTTTCAGTATTACAGCAAGTGGGTTGAAAGTCATTTTGAAAGAAAACCTAAGAATCACATAAATCAAAATATTAGATTTCAAAAAATTATTGATTCCTCAAATAATAAAATTTTAAAATCAACCAACACCTCAAAACACCGAGAATATTATATGCCACGATAGTGTGCACGTATACGAATTCTACATTTGTAAGAGGAGGTTTTACCCATTAATTTTACTATCCTGTCAACCTAACTTTTTGACAAGTAAAATTAATAGTTGGTTCCTCTTTGGCCCTACAAATAAAAGCAGTGACTCCGATGGGGAGGATACTTATATTTGTATCTAAGTGTTCACCATTACTTGGTACCAAGGTAATTATCTCGGGTTATGTGCCTTCCGATGGAGAAGTGCACACACTCCTTAATAATTCCCTATAACCATATTTGACCTTGTGATCTGCAAACAAACTCATCCGATGGGGAGGAAGGCACTCAGAGCCGATGTGTAAGTTTGTTTGCATCACTTGTCAAATCGTAATGGAGGTCGTGGGAATTTATAAAAATTTCCCTCTCCCACTTAGTAATTTGAAATTGAGAAATTTTCCTAGGCTACGACATGCATATTAAACAAAAAGCAATAAATATGAAAAATAAATTATTTTCCAACTATTATGGCTTTTGTCTTCAATATGTCTCCCGTTGCAACGCCTTCTCATCCGCTCCTCCTACCCCATGTACAAGCCATCCAGAGATCCGAGCCGAGACTAAAACCTATTTTAATTTACATCCATCGATCCTATACACCACAAGGGAGTGTACACGAAATCTAGATCGAAAGTAAAATAAAATAAAGAGTGGCATAACAATGCTGTATCTAATTTACAAAAAAAAATCAAATACTAGCCTCGTCAACCCCGAGGATTCAACAAAATAAATATTTACACACATACAATCACATACACACATATGGCCATAATATTCGGATCTTATGCCTGCAACCAAAGAGTTAACCTACGCATATCCTACTATTATCCGGCACATATAATATATGAAAAAGTGCATAAAAATTAACCGAATCCTAAACACACAACACCGGAAACCTTGGCTCTGATACCAATTGAAGGGTTTTGCTTATCGAGTCCGTGAGGTGAAACTTCGCTTCCCACTTCACCTCGGTCGTTTGTTCATGGCGATCCCATCGATGTCCCCGGATTAAAAAAATTAATTCTAGACACAAGGGATTGCCCAAACAACCAAGTCATCGTTGTGCTATTCGTTAAGAGAGGTCACTTGAACAAACTCGTTGTTCAAGAGACCATCCTCTATTCTACGAGTAGCCGCGGAATAGACGATATACGGATCACCGGTTTTTGTATTTATGATCGGGATCCAAGTATTATTTAGCCATATACAGATTTATATCATGCTCATAGTTGAAAAACAAAAACAACGAAGTAACAAAAGAGAATAGAGAATTGATATACCTCTCGATCTTCTAATGTATGACCTTCCTCCTTTCGGACATCGTATGGGCGACGATCTACCAAAAGTCGAAGCTCCAAGATTGAAAATCTTCCTTCCTTGCTCTTCCAAAGCAAGAGGAAGAATAGAAACAAGGTTCTTCTCCTTCCTAAAGCCAACCAACAAGGAACAAAGAAAATCCTTGCCGCCGGCCAACAAGGAGAAGGAGATGATGATGGAAACCAACCAAGACACCAAGGGAAACCCCTAAGTCTTGTTTCAACCACTCAAGGAGAAGGAGAAGAGAGGTTTGGATGCTGGACAATGGATGGAAAAGGCTGGGAAAACAAGCTGGATGCCGGCCACCTTGAAGGAAGAAGAAGAAAGGAATTACCTTCCTTATTTGGTGCCGCCCAAGCCTCCAAAACCCTAACCCTAGCTTTGTCGCCAACTCCAAAACCTTAGCCTCTCTTGATCATTACTTCACGCCAACCCCTCAAGATCCTTTTATAAAGTTAGGGATAAGCCTCCTTTTAATCTCTACCATTGGTTCTAGGGATTTAATCTCAATCGTTGGATCTAGAGATTTAATCTCAACCGTCAGATCTTAGAGATTTAATCTCTACCTATGGGTCTAGAGTTTTGTTTCTATCAATTGGATCTAAGCTTCATGAAGTGTTAATAGGCTACATTAGGGACCATGAGGAGGAGTTGGATCTTGGCCACCCATGGATCAAGCCCACATAAAGTCCAATCCATTAATGATAATCCAATCCACTAAAGGATTATCATTGATCTACCTCACCAACCCCCATAAGTTAATATGGGCTCCATATATTATATGTATATTTTCTCCCCGTGTTTAAGATCTTGAATGTCCGTCGATTAATTAATTTACTGACCATTAATTAATCCACATCTAACTCCATGAGTAGTACCACTCAAACTTTTCATCATGCCGGACCAAGTCCACCTGCAGGGTTTACATGATAAACCTTATGAGCTCCTCAAGGGGACATCATCATCCTAATATATAGGACATGGTTTCCTCCTATAATCAATGACACACCATTTAAATAATATCATTTCCCAACTTACCGAACCTATCGATTTAATCTATAAATCTCGCCCAATGGTAAATCAAAGAAATGAATACTAAGTATATGTGCCCACTATTATATCGGGATTAAGAGCATGTATAATATAATATCTGAGGTCCGATTATATTATGTTGTCAGCAATAAATCGAATCACCTCTAAGTCAGTCCTGCTCAATACACACGAAGTGCACTAGTGTGATTCTATGGTCAAGACAAACCAATACCAAATCACACTACAACCATTCCGATGGTTTGTCCAAATTCATCTCGGTTGTGAGCTTTTACTTATACTTTACAAGGAGCCGATAACATGATCTCCCGTGTGACACCACACACCATGTTATCTACAATGTAATGTATTAGAAAATATGCATAACCATAAAAATATGCAAACAATGATCATGTGATTCTTATTTTAAAAATAAAGATGTTCCTACAAAAGGTAGACTTTTCAGTATACATCCCTACAGTTGCCTCATCCTCGTACTTTCGATTTTGTGATCGTTGTCTTCTTACCTCCAACGAGGAGGAGGCGTTATAGTGTTTTGCCCTCCGTACGCGGTCTAGGACCGATAGGGCCTTGGAGTAGCAACCGATGGGTTGTGAACCAAGTAAAATAAACGTGTCTTTTTATTTTTTGCTGTGCTTACTCGTGTATCTAACGAACGAACGAAAAGATTTACGCTCGCTATTCACCCCCCCTCTAGCGACGCTTCTCGATCCAATAATTTGTATCAGAGCGGGGGCGCTAAGATTTGGTGAAACCACCAATCTAGCATGTTTTGGTTTTCTTTTTGTATTTTTCAATTTGTGTTTTTCTTAGGTTTTTTTTCCTCCCACACTACTAATCCAAGATGAAGTCTTGGTACGCTTCTTTTGGTTGTGTATTTGCAAGTATTCTCTTTTGGAATAGTCGACAGTAAAAAGAGAATAACTTTTCGCACAAGTGGACTCACAAAACGATCTACCTACCAAATCGAAGCTCTCTGAAAGATATACATTTCTTACGAGGGTTTACCCTAGTAACAAGCTATTTCCAGCCCCAAAATCCAACATTCAGTACCCTTTCGAGGACACCGAAGGTTGTATGTTTCTAGTTTTTGTTAGTTTATTATTCTTCTTATTTATTTCTATTTATTTCCTATTATTTCCCGCACTACTAATCCAAGACCGAGTCTTGGAAATCTCTTTGGTTTTTATTCGTGTTTTGCAAGATACTTAATGGCTCACATTGAGGGGTATAGCACCACCCGATCTTCGTTCTTTAACAGAAATGATTTCTGTTATTGGAAAGGTTGGATGGAGTGTTTCTTGAAAACACAAGTCGAGACTTGGATAATAATCCAAACCGACTTTTCTCTACCCACCAATGATCAAGGAGAGCCCTTGGATTTCAACAAGTAGACCAATGCAACCAAGAGGCAAATTGAAGCCGATGCAAGAGCAACTCAAATATTGCAATGCGGCTTGTCCAAGAAGGAACTCAACCGCATCGGACCATTCATTAGCGCCAAAGACCTCTGGAACAAATTGATTGATCTACACGAAGAGATGCCCGATGCTAAGGTATGTAAAATAGATTTACTTTTAAATAAACTATACAATCTAAAGATACAGGATCGTGAGACCACCACCCAACTACATGCACAGATCCAAGATATCGTCAATGGTCTTCACTCGATCGGGCAAGCCGTAGAGAACCGCGACCTTATAAGGTACTCTTTAAATGCTTTCTCTAGGACTACCTTGTGGGCATCCATGGTCGATGTCTATAAGGTCTCTAAGGACCTTTCGAAGCTTAGGTTAGATGAATTATTTTCTGAATTTGAACTTCACGAGCAAACTAACGTGGTCCAGGCCGAGAGAGGTATTGCTCTACTTGTAGGAAAAAGAAGTAAGCCACCTACTAGGCAAGTAGATGAACTCGAACCCGAAGACGAATCAGAGTCCGAATCGGAAGAGGTGGAAGCAATAGTGAACGTAGTGTGAAAGATCGTTCGGAGGGAAAGGAGGCTACTAAAGAACCAAAAGAGGGCACAATTCAAATCAAATCAAAAGAAGGCTTTTCGTGCAACATGGGACAACGAAGAAGGCGTCGGCATAGCATGCATGGCAAGACCCGAAGAGTCCGAGTCAGAGTCCGAATCCGAATCCAATTACAACACCGCCTTCGAACTCGAGGACTATTTCGAGAAGCAACTCAAAGCCAGATCAAAAGAGAAAATTAAGGTTAGCCGCTCACTAATTCATACACTTTACAATACAATTAAAGTGCTTACTAGGAAATTAACTAAGTCTGAGTCTAGAGTTGAGTCGTTACTTGAGGAGGTTGAAACCCTCAAGCAAGAGGCTACTCTAACATCTTCAACTAGTCAAGTTCAAGAGGGAAACTAAACACAAATTGAAAAACTTGAGGAGGAGAATTCTCTCTTGAAAGACCGAGTTCAAGAGGTTAAGGCTAAGCTAGAAAGGTTCACGTTGGGATCTAAGAACTTTAACAGACTACTTGGAACCCAAAGAGCCGTGTACAACAAAGCCGGACTCGGATTTAGGTTAACGACTACGAATAGGTCTTATATGTCTATCGTAAATCGTAGTCAACAAAGAGTCCAAGCATGGGTCCCAAAGGTTTTATTGCACTCACATATAAGGACTAATAAATTTTGGATTCTCCAGGATCAAATTCATTATTTGAATAGACCATATTGGTTCAATGGTTCAGAGGGAGCTGATACTAAAATAGTATACCCACTTACTTACCAAAATCTTTACATTTTAATTTTTAGAATGGATAGATAGGGAAAATAGCTAGTCGACTCTTGACAACATAGTATCAGGACGCGACGAGATGATAGTACGTTAGGGAAACAAAGTCTCGTGTATTCGAGCTAGATAAGGTGTATCTAGCTTGGTGCACTTGACCGAGTGTAACTAGCTGAAGCTACATCGCCGTATCCTAAACTAGTTAGACCAGGAAGTAACCCTAAGTGACTTAAGTGATTTTTTCTTAAATTTGGCTTTGTCTAAGGAAGTGGTTGTTGTTCGGATCAAAGAAGGCCCCTGTGCCTCGCCACGACCTGGAAGCTAGTTTCTCGAAAAGTTACTTAACAATCTAAAGGTTAAATCCAAATCTAACCCAAGGTTGACTATCTTTAATCAATTTTAAAATCATCTCACAAAACATATAAGGTGAACAAATTCTGAGACACATAGAATGAGTGAGATGTTAAGGACAATTGAAATACACTTAAAATACAACCTCTTCAAAATGCTACTTATTTTCTTAACTATTGTACTTAATGACTATTTACAACTCTTTAGGCCAAAGTTTAGCACCCCCTACATCTCTTATACTTCATATATTTGACTAAGGGGGAGAGCAAACTAACCCTAAGCGTTATATTACAAACCTTTAGATTATTGGTGCAGAGGGACACACCTCGAACCAATCTATCTAACTACTGCTAGATGCATGCTTGGACTCATAGTTGATTTAACTAGATTCATGCATATACGATGTTGTTTTCAACCCCTATTTTATACAAAAATGCCAACATTTTTTTTTATTTATGGAAAAAGGGGGAGAAGAGCAACAGTTAAGGGGGAGTAACATAAAATTAAATTTTGAAAATTAAATTATCTCTTTCAAAACTCACCTAGGGTTAAGGGGGAGTTTTGGTTGAGGGGGAGTTTTTGGAAATGACATTCATCTTCTACTATACCTATTTTATGCTTTAATTTCCCTTAACTTTGTGTTGGTTTGCCATAGATCAAAAAGGGAAAGATTGTTGGTGCAGAAGCACTAGATAATCGAACCTGTGTTTTGATTATGGAAAAGACAAAAAGTTAAGTTTACATCGTTATCTCACGAGCTAAATCGGGTGTGCATAAAAGTACTAAAGCTGGAGCTGAAGGCTAGCGACACTCGGAGCAAGCCGTGGTGGTCGGGCGACACTTCAGTGACTTCGGAGGGAGTCGAAGGAATCGAGTGGAAGGCCGGAAGCGAGAGCTACAAAGGAAGTATCGAGGTAAGCTCGTGTGAGTGAGAGATGGTAAGGTCGTGTCCTCTGTACGGGGACGACCATAGGCAACGATCCGACTAAGACTTCCTGTGGAAGGTCTAGGTCAAGATCGGACAGTTAGAAACCATCGCATTTATCATTTTCTAAGCTAACCTCTTACTGCAGGGAAGTGGCCAGGCTGGCATTCGACTGCTGGACATTAGGTAGTCGATTGATGCTCATCAGTCGACTGATGGGAGGCATCAGTCGACTGATAGCAATGAAACAACCTTTGTGCTAGGTCAAAATGGATAACATTTGACGTGACCACTTTGCGATAAAATTTGTACAACTTCGTAATCTGTTCCAAATTTTGAGGAGACATATTCAGAGGCCAAAATCTATAAAAGGAGGGGAGGATTCCAACTCCAAATATGATCAAATTTATTCTCAAGTGCTCTTACAATGCCAACGCTCCAACACCGTCATAACGCTGACACGACGACAAGTTCTGATCTTCTTCGTCGGCAGTAGCATCAAGTAATATATTTTGATATTGTATTCTTTGTTTTTATTTGTAACGAGGTGAGGTAAGCTTGTGCCACATCCTCGTACTTTTGGTTTTGTGATCGTTGTCTCCTACCTCCAACGAGGAAGAGACGTTATAGTGCTTTGTCCTCTGTATGCGGTCTAAGACCGATAAGGCCTTGGAGTAGCAACCGCTGGGTTGTGAACCAAGTAAAATAAACATGTCTCTTTATTTTCCACTGTACTTACTCATGTATCTAACGAACGAATGAAAAGATTTACGCTCGCTATTTACCCCCCCCCCCTCTAGCGACACTTCTCGATCCAACAGGTTCTTATCTATATCAATCGATTGGTTGAATCGATAATGAGATGATATAGAGAACACTGCTCTTAATCATTCCTAGTCAAGTATTAACATTCAGGGACAATGTTAATGCAAAGAAACTAGCATGTAGGTCAACTCGATGACTTGATCTCACAAGTCATGGATATGAGATATCAAGTTGACACATGAGTATGCATTGAAGAATGTATATTGAATGACCCGCCATGAGAAAGTATCATGGATCATTATATAAGTGTCATATTCTTTCTCATGTGACTATTAGTATGACTATTAGTCCTTGGACCTGAAGTCACCATGGTTCCCTACATAAGGAGTTGCATACTTTGGATTCGTCAAACGTCACCCATAAATGGGTGGACTATAAAGACAATTACTTGGTACGTAACAAATTATACGGAGCGATGTGAGTGATGTAGATGGGATCTATTCCTCCTATATGACATGAGTGACATCATGATTCTTGATAGAGTGAGACCACTAAGTGCATGGTCATACCCAAATGAGTCAATATGAGATATTGAGCTCATTTGATTAGAGAGAGTCTACTTGGAGTTCAATTTATAGATTGTACAGAGGATGACATGGTCTATGTCTCAATTGGTCAATCTAGATGTCAAGGATAGAGGGGCATTGTCACATATTGTGAGAGTCACAATTAGTAGTCACAAAGGTGATGTTGGATCTCAACATTCTTGTAACTTGGGTAGCAATGATGTGTTGCTAGATACCGCTCATTGCTTATGTTTCTAAATCGGTTTAGGAACATTTCCAACGTTACAAGAATCTATAGGGTCACACACAAAGGACAATTAGATAGAGATTAGGTTCATATAATGGACCATGAGGATTAGGTTCATGTGATGAACCAAATTGGATTAAGAGTAATCCAAATTAGACTAATTGAGTTGGACTCAATTTGATTCAAGTGTTGAATGAGTCTAATTTAGATTTGATTCATTGAGTCAATTTAAACTAATGAATAGAGATTAATTAAATTAAATTGACTTGAATCAAATGGTTTGATTTGATCAACCATGGGAGATAAGAGGTCAAGTTTGACTTGACTTGAAAGGGAAGATAAAAGGTCAAGTTTGACTTGACCAAATGACACGTCATGGTGACTTGGCATGGGCCGGCCAATGGTGATGTTCCACATCATCATGGACACATCATGGAGTGCCACCTCATGAGGGAGACCAAGAGCCATGGCTCTTGGTATTACATGCATGTAACTCCCATGAAGTGGCCAGCCACTTATGTTTGTGGATTAGTGTGAAGTTAAGTGGATGAACTTCATCTTCTTCCTCCTCCCTTCTCAATCTTTTCTCCCTAATCCTTCATCACTCTAGGTTGTCTTCTCCACCTATTGCTCATGTGGATACTTGTAGAAGAGTGTACACTTGACACTCTCGAGTTTCGGCAAGCCGTTTGGACGAGCGGGATAAGCGAACGACGTCACATCAAGGGTAAAGCTCTTCACATGTAGATCTAAAGTAGATCTAAGGTTTTTTAAACACGTACAAGTATATTTTTGTTATTCTTCGCACGGATCCGTGGTCGACTTCTGAGGTTTCTGCAACGCAAAAAGTAGTTTTTGCGGCTCGAATAGTCCAACAGGCCTTCCCTATATCCATTAACCCTTGACTAAAGTAACCTTTCGCCTTCCCTCTTTAATGTGTGAGGCTCTTCAACTTCCACCCCATTTCTTCCCCACAAATAATTATAACATCTCCTCCCCCTTTATAAATGTATCTTACCTTTGGCCATCTGTTCTCATATTTCCTATCTTCTCTACATTATAAGTGCCTCTCATTACATGGCCAACAACCTACCCCTTGAGGATGAACTTCTTCCTACCAACCCCCCAACCCCAACTCAGCAGCGGATAATAGAACTGGAAGTCTTAGTGGAAAGCTTGTGTTATAGCTTGTGTGTTGCCTCTACTCGTACCTATTCTTTGTGTTAAGAATTAGCGGTTACCCAACATAGCCTAACAAGGACTCGTGAAGCATATAAGACTCTACTAGGGAGTCATCTCTCCCAAATGCATCGTCTAATCCCCCCATCTTCGGAGATTCCATCAAAAGAAAAGATTATCCACGAAACCCCTTAACTTTTTCTTATGATAATGTATTCTTCTCTTTCGATCGTGGAGTACCTGTGATCATTTTACCTACTTTAAATAAATGTATTGCACCACTATCTCTATCACCTGACCACAATATTTCATAAAGAAACTTGAAATTCGATAATTAATGATGTGTACCTCTTCTTGGAGATAGTACTTTCAGAATTCTTCTCTCTTTCTCCATGTACAACACGTACGCTGGTACGACTACATCACCAATGAGATCCACAAATACATCAGATATAATATATATTATCAAATTGCATAATAATGAAAGCCACCTTGAGAGCTTATATATCACTTCAGCCGGTTGAGGTGTGTGTTCCCATCTCTTCCAATACTCCACCCGATAAGGTATGATGATGCACAACTCACGTCGAATTGACCAAAAATATGGAGCAACTTAAGAACTTACGAACTGCTTTGGATGATTGTGATAATATACTCCGCTGTTCTTCCAAAGTAAATCCTACATTAAACTCAACTCCTCCATTCTACCACCACACGAGGACAGTAGCTTCGACCAGAGCCGAGCTATAATTAGATTAAAAAATATACTTTGTCCGCTCTTCCAGAGTGAATTCTACCTTAAATCTGACTCCTCTGTTTCACCACCGCACTGGGACAGTAGATTCGGCCATTTTCGAGTTGTAAAGAAAGTGAAGAAATATGCTCCGTCGTTCTTCCAAAATGAATCCTTCCTTAAATCCGACTCGACCATTCCACTACTGCATGGGGATAGTAGCTTCAGCTCATGCCAAGCTGTAATAAGAGTGAAGAAATATAATTAGTCGTTCTTCCAAAGTGAATCCTACCTTAAATTCAACTCCTCCGTTCCACCACCGCATAGGAACAATAGATTTGGTCATTGTCGAGCTGTAATAAAAGTGAAGAAATAAACTCCACTGTTATTTAAAAATGAATCATACCTTAAACTCGACTCCTCTGTTCCACCACCACACAAGGATAGTAGCTTCAGCTCATGCCGAGCTATAATAAGAGTGAAGAAATATACTCTGTCATTCTTCCAAAGTGAATTCTACCTTAAACTAGACTCCTCCATTTCACCACCACATGGGGACAGTAGCTTCGGCTCATGCCAATCTGTAATAAGAGTGAAGAAATATACTCCATCATTTTTCCAAAGTGAATCCGAGCTTAAACCTGACTCCTCCATTCTACCACCGCACTGGGACAGCTTCAGATCATGTCGAGCTATAACAAGGGTGAAGAAATTGTTGGACTAATCGAGCCGCAAAAACTGCTTTTTGCGTTGTTGAAACCTCGAAAGTCGGCCATGGATCCGTGCGAAGATAAACAAAAATTACATGTACGTGTTTAGAAAAACTAGATCTACCTTAGATCTACATGAAAGGAGCATTACCCTTGATGCGACACCCTTCGCTTATCCCGCTCGTCCAAATGGCCTGCCGGAACTCGAGAGTGTCAAGTGTACACTCCTCTATCGGTATCCACATGAGCAATAGGTGGAGAAAAACAACCTAGAGTGTGCTAGTACCCTTAGAAGCTCACGGCAAGGATGAGGGGGAGAGAGCTTGAGAAGAGAGGAGGAAGAAGATGAAGTTACTACTCTTAACTTCACACTAATGCACCAACATTAAGGTGGTCGACCACTTCAAAGAAGGTTATATACATGCATGTAATACGAAGAGACATGGCTCTTGGTCCCCCTCATAAGGTGGCACCCCATGATGTGTCCATGATGATGTGGAACATCACCATTGTCCGGCCCATGCTAAGTCATCATGACATGACAATTGGTCAAGTCAAACTTGACCATTCATCTTCCCTCTCAAGTCAAGTCAAACTTGACCTCTTATCTCCCATGGTTGATCAAATCCAGCCATTTGATTCAAGTCAATTTAATTTAATGAATCTCTATGTTAGTGAAAGCCCTAGAGCCAATCATGTGATGATTGTTGTATGGACTTTATTGTATCATATTCCTATTTATTAAGGCATGGTTATTATATTTACTTGTATTGGTGCCAAATAACTAAATATAATAATGTCCTTGAGTAGTAGGTTCTTATCTATATCAATCGATTGGTTGAATCGATAATGAGATGATATAGAGAACACTACTCTTAATCATTCCTAGTCGAGTATTAACATTCAGGGACAATGTTAATGCATAGAGACTAGCATGTAGGTCAACAAGATGACTTGATCTCACAAGTCATGGATATGAGATATCAAGTTGACACATGGGTATGCATTAGAGAATGTATACTGAATGACCCGCCATGAGAAAGTATCATGGATCGTTATATGAGTGTCATATACTTTCTCATGTGGCTATTAGTATGACTATTAGTCCTTAGACCTGAAGTCACCATGGTTCCCTACAGAAGGGGTTGAAAACGCCACCCGTAAATGGGTGGACTATAAAGGCGACATCGGGTATGTAACAAATTATGCGGAGGGATGTGAGTGATGTAGATGGGATCTATCCCTCCTATATGACGGGGTGACATCGATATTCTTGATAGAGTGAGACCACGAAGTGCATGGCCATGCCCAAATGAGTCAATATGAGATATTGAGCTCATTTGATTAGAGTGAGTCTACTTGGAGTTCAAGATTTAGATTGTACCGAGGATGACACGGTCTATGCCTCGATTGGTCAATCTAGATGTCAAGGATAGAGGGGCATTGTCACATATTGTGAGAGTCACAATTAGTAGTCACAAAGGTGATGTTGGAGCTCAACATTCTTGTAACTTGGGTAGCAATGATGTGTTGCTAGATACCGCTCATTGCTTATGTTCCTAAATTGGTTTAGGGACATTGCCAACGTTACAAGAACCTATAGGGTCACACACATAAGAGCAATTAGATGGAGATTAGGTTCATATGATGAACCATGAGGATTAGGTTCATGGGATGAACCAAATTGGATTAAGAGTAATCCAAATTAGACTAATTGAGTTAGACTCAAGTTGATTCAAGTGTTGAATGAGTCTAATTGAGATTTGATTCATCAAATCAATTTAAATTAATGAATAGAGATTCATTATATTAAATTGACTTGAGTCAAGTGGTTAGATTTGATCAACCATGGGAGATTAGAGGTCAAGTTTGACTTGACTTGAGAGGGAAGATGAAAGGTCAAGTTTGACTTGACCAAATGCCATGTCATGATGATGACTAGGCATGGCCGGCCAATGATGATGCTCCACATCATCATTGACTTTGTCAATTGGTGCCACCTCATGAGGGAGACCAAGGGACATGGGAGTTACATGCATGCATGTAACTCCCTCTCCTTGAAGTGGCCGGCCACTTTAGGGGTTTCATTAGATGAAATTCATTTGGGTGAGTTAATTCCAATTACTTCATCTTCAACCTTGGTGCTCTTCCTCTCAAGCTCTACCTCTCCAAACCTAATCTTGCCGAAATTCCTAAGGGAGTGCTAGCACACTCTAAGGCATTTCTCTCCACCTATTGCTTGTGTGGATACCATAGAGGAGTGTGCACTTGACACTCTCGAGTTTCGGCGAACTTTGGACGAGCGGGATAAGCGAAGGGCGTCGCTACGAGGGTAACGTTCTAACCTCTTAGATCTAAGGTAGATCTAGGATTTCTGTAAGCACATACATGTAATTATAATTTTATACTTCGCACGGATCCGTGGCCGGGGCTTCCGAGGTTTCCGCAACGCAAAAAGCGGTTTTTACGGCTCGGAAAAACCCAACAGTGGTATCAGAGCCACGTGCGAAGCATGTATGTGTTTCGTTTTAGATATAAAAATTACAGATTTATATGTTTCTGTAAATTTTCTTATTTTATAGAATTTTTGGGTATTTTTCTCGTAGAGTCGAAGCAACGAGTGTTGGGACACTCGTAGGCTTCAACCGTCAAGAAAAACTCTCCGAATCGGCGAGTTCTCGCTTTAGGTTTTTGGGACAGACTTAAGTCGCTGTAAGATCATTTTAGGGACACTCGCGAAGTTTATTTTGCGAGTAGGGGCGCTGCCCCTATCCCCGAAAGGGGCCATGTCCCGCGATCGCGCCCGGAAACCGCTTAGCGGGACCGTTTCGGAGGGGTGACTCATAAATTCAAAATAAATTAGGAAAAATTATAGAAATTTTCTGTAAAAATACATAATTTAGAATTATGTATAATTCTGTGATTGTCATGGACCAATGACCCCAATTTGATTGAATAAGTGTGTTGTAATTCATAATACGGCCTGCGTGCCGTTTTGTGGTTGTGCGTGTTGTATAGTGTATGCGACCTGCGCGTCATACCTCTTATTTTGAAATTCTAGTTGTAATTAGTTTTTAGACTTGAATGTAACTCGAGTTTCATATTTGTAATGTACAAAATGGAGCAGTGGAAAGTCCACTCGAAGATGAGATTACGAGAAGGGTGACGACGACACATGGCGGTCAAAGGAAGCGCTTGGAGAAGCCGCTAGCCTTAGGTTGACCGTCCGATCTTCTCATTGGCTTGAGAAGATCGTAGTAGGGCCATGACTATATCACATTTAATGATATATATATATGTTGATATATATATATGTATATTTAATTGATTTTGCTTGTATGTATGTGATGCATGCTAGTAGAAATATGTTTGTATGTATATGATGCATGCTAGGTTAATTTTCTTGTATGTATATGATGCATGCTAGAATAATTAATGTATGTATATGATGCATGCTAATATAGGATAATAAAGGCCTAAATGCGTATAAGATACACATTACGATTAGATTAGATCATAATCGAATCAACTCGAAAATGCCTACCAAGCCTTGATACCCATCACTACCTCGATCATTTGTTGTTGTTGAATCTGCCAAAGCAGAGCAACGCATATTATCTTGGTAGGGTGCGGAGGGACAATCTTGGTCCCGCCTATCACGACTCGGGTTAGAGTAAGCTCAATTAGATTGAGCAAAACTAGTTAACTCAATTGGATCGAGTAGAACTATAGGCATATTCCAATCGCTTGGAAAGATAGGTTAAGATCGCATTTACACTAAATCTTGGGCGATTTAGCCAAAGCTAACTCAAGGTCTTTTGTAAATGTGGGTCTTAATCCTATAAACAAGAGTTGCATAGAGATGTAATCGGTAATGTGTTACCCACCGATCGTACTAAGTCTTGGGCGATTTAGCCAAAGCTAACTCAAGGCTTAGTATGATGTGGATCTTGTCTCGCAAGAATTATAGCTAGTTTGTATGAATCTAGTAAAAGTGGTTTGACCACATCCATAACTCGATTCTACAAAATTCCTATAATTTAGTGGGAGCATCATTTGATTAAAGGCCTAATTAAATGATAAAAGGAATATGATATTAATTCTCTGCATTGTATGTTGTAGATAACTATGTCGACAAACACGAACACTCTCTCTCAAGATCCGCCTTGAGAAGGACAAGCTCAATGGAGCAAATTTCCGGATCGCACAGAACTGAGAATTGTTCTCACCCAAGAAAGGAAGTTATGTCCCCGAGCAGCCCATTCCGAGGCACCTCCCGCCAATGCCTCATGAGCCGACAAAGATGCTTACAAGAAGCATCAAGATGATGCATTAGATGTGTCATGTCTAATGCACGACCATGAACTCGAGCTTGAAGCAACACGAGTTCATGAATGCTTATGATATGGTTGGACATCTTCGCCAACTATATCAAGGACAAGCTAGGCATGAGAGATATGAAGTCTCTAAGGCATTATTTGGGTCCAAAATGCAAGAAGGGACTCAGAGGTACATATGTACTCAAGATGATTGGGTACGAGAAAACCTACAAAGGTCGGATTCCCACTTGCCAAGAGTCGCCACCGACCTAATCTTGCAATCTTTGCCAAGAGCCTTCAATCAATTTGTCATGAATTATAACATGAATGAAATTGATAAGCCATTCAAATGCTCAAAGATGTTGAGAATCACAGAGCTTAACCTTAATAAGAAGGGTAAATCGACACCATTTTGATGGTGCAGAAGAAGAAAGGCAGAGCAAGCCTAAAGGTAAGGGAAAGTCCCAAGCCAAGGGCAAGGCAAGAACTTAAACCCAAAGGAGGGTAGCCAAGGAAGGGGCTTGCTTCTTACGAGGAAGCGAGGACAACTGGGCGTAGCTAGGCATACGGAAGATCTTAAGAAGAAGAAGTGAGACTTCTACTTGGTATAAATGTTATAGAAGTCAATCTATCTATTTCTTCATCATTGGGTATTAGATCGGATGTGCATCTCACATTTGTACCAATGTCGTGAGAAATAGCGAGGGCATTGACAAAGAGGCGAGGTGGACCTACGAGTGGGCAATGGAGCAAGGGTTATTCAGAGGAACTTATGATCTATCTCGCCGCCTCCGGGCTTATACTAGAATTAGATGAATGTTGTTATGTGCCCGCTTAACCAAGAATATCATTTCATTTCTTGTTTGGACAAGAAAGGATTTTCATTTATAATAAAGAACAAATGTTGTTCAGTTTATTTAAATGATATGTTCTATTGTAGTGCACCTCTAATGAATGGACTCTACTTTCTAGACTTAGAGAGCCCTATCTATAACATAAGTACCAAGAGGTTCAAGTCAAATGAGTTGAACCAAACCTATCTCTGGCATTGTCGCTTAGGTCACATAAATGAGAGTCGCTTATCTCCCATAAGGATGGGTCGCTAGACTCATTTGATTTTGAATCATATGAGACATGCAGTCTTGCCTTTTAGGCAAGATGACCAAGACTCCCTTTAGTGGACACAGCGAAAGAGCAACAGATTTGTTAGGACTTATACATAGTGATGTATGTGGTCCTTTCAATGTTGCTGCTAGAGGTGGTTACAGGTACTTCATTACATTTACTGATGACTTCAGTAGATATGGTTATGTGTATCTTATGACACATAAATCTGAATCCTTTGAAAAGTTCAAAGAATTCAAGAATGAAGTACAAATCCAGCTTGGCAAGAGTATTAAGATACTTCGATCAGATCGAGGTGGTGAATACCTTAGCCATGAGTTTCGTGACTATCTAGCTGAGTGTGGGATTCTATCCCAACTCACTCTCCCGAACACCATAGTGGAATGGTGTATCCAAAGGAGGAATCAGACTTATTGGATATGGTACGATCTATGATGAGTCACACAGATCTTCCTATATCCTTGGGATATGCTTGACACACAGCTTTTACCCTTAACCGTACCATCCAAGGTCAGGTAAAGACACCATATACGATATGGACAGGGAAAAATCCCAAGATGTCTTTTATGAGGATTTGGGGTTGTGAGGCTTACGTTCGACGTCAAGTCTCAGACAAACTGAGACCCAAATCCAATAGGTGCTATTTTGTTGGATATCCCAAGGATACAAAGGGATATTACTTCTACATTCCCAGTCAGCACAAAGTGTTTGTGGCAAAGACTGGGGTTTTTCTAGAAAGGGATTTTGTTTCTAGAAAAACTAGTGGGAGTACCTTCGATCTCAAGAAATTCAAGATAAGGACCATAGCACTGAGGCCTTGATGGAGGTTGAACAGGAACCACAAAGTGTTGTGGGTGATGAGGTTGTTGCACAAAGAGTTGTGGAACAACCACCTGTTCAAGTAGACCTACCTCTTCGCAGGTCTGATAGGGTACGTCGTCAGCCTGAGAGATACTCATTTCTCTTGTCTGACCATGATGACGTTATGCTCATTGAGAATGAGCCTATCTCCTATCAGGAAGCTGTGATGAGCCCAGATTCTGAGAAATGGCTAGACGCCATGAGATCCGAGATGGAATCCATGTACACTAACCAAGTATGGACTTTGGTCGATCCACCTGAAGGGGTCAAACCCATTGGGTGTAAGTGGGTCTTTAGGAGAAAGACTGACATGGATGGACTTACGATACCTATAAGGGCCGACAGGTGGCTAAAGGTTTCAAGCAAATTCATGGTATTGACTATGATGAAACCTTTTCTCCGATGGCGATGTTTAAGTCCATTCGGATCTTGCTTGCTATTGCAAAGATACCACGATTATGAGATCCGGCGGATGGATGTCAAAACCGCTTTACGAATGGAAACTTGCTCGAGGATGTGTACATGACACAACCCGAGGGTTTTGTAGATCCACAAAGATATCGGGAAGGTATGCAAGCCGCAAAGGTCCATTTATGGGCTAAAGCAAGCTTCGAGTGGAATCTTCGATTCGATGATGCGATCAAACAGTTTGGTTTCATCAAGAATGAAGATGAACCTGTCTACAAGAGGGTTAATGGGAACACAGCTTGTGTTCCTTGTATTGTATGTGGATGACATACTACTCATTGGGAATGACATCCCTTCACTATACGAAGACTTGGTCGGGACGTGCTTCTCAATGAAGGACTTAGGTGAAGCACTGTATTCTAGGCATCAAGATCTATAGAGATAGATCTAAGAGATTGCTTGGCCTAAGTCAGAGTACATACATTGACACGGTATTACTTCGGTTTGCCATGCAGAATTCCAAGAAAGGAATTCTGTTGATGTCACATGGTGTGAGTCTTTCGAAGACTCAAAGTCCCTCTTCTAGAGAGGAGAGAGACCGCATGGATAAGATCCCTTACGCATCTGCTATAGGATCTATCATGTACGCCATGTTGTGTACTCGTCCTGATGTCTCGTATGCTTTGAGCATGACGAGTAGATACCAGTCAGATCCAGGTGAGCGTCACTGGATAGCAGTCAAGAATATTCTTAAGTACTTGAGAAGGACTAAAGAATATTTCTTGATATTTGGAGGCGATGAGGAGCTAGCTGTAAAGGGTTACAGCGATGCAAGCTTCCAAACTGACCAGGATGATTATAGATCACAGTCAGGGTTCGTGTTTTGCTTGAATGGTGGCGCTGTGAGCTGGAATAGTTCCAAGCAGAACACAGTTGTTGATTCTACAACAGAGGCCGAATATATCGGTGCTTCCATCTTATTCGAGAGATTATCGATAGAGGAGATGTGAAGATTTGCAGAGTACCCACAGACGCTAACATCGCAGATCCCTTGACCAAGGCTTTGGCACAGAAAAAGCATGATGGTCACACTAGGTCATTGGGTATTTGATACTACGATGATTGGCACTAGTGCTAGTGGGAGATTGTTAGTGAAAGCCCTAGAGCCAATCATGTGATGATTGTTGTATGGACTTTATTGTATCATATTCCTATTTATTAAGGCATGGTTATTATATTTACTTGTATTGGTGCCAAATAACTAAATATAATAATGTCCTTGAGTAGTAGGTTCTTATCTATATCAATCGATTGGTTGAATCGATAATGAGATGATATAGAGAACACTACTCTTAATCATTCCTAGTCGAGTATTAACATTCAGGGACAATGTTAATGCATAGAGACTAGCATGTAGGTCAACAAGATGACTTGATCTCACAAGTCATGGATATGAGATATCAAGTTGACACATGGGTATGCATTAGAGAATGTATACTGAATGACCCGCCATGAGAAAGTATCATGGATCATTATATGAGTGTCATATACTTTCTCATGTGGCTATTAGTATGACTATTAGTCCTTAGACCTGAAGTCACCATGGTTCCCTACATAAGGGGTTGCATACTTTGGCTTCGTCAAACGTCACCCGTAAATGGGTGGACTATAAAGGCGATTACTGGGTATGTAACAAATTATGCGGAGGGATGTGAGTGATGTAGATGGGATCTATCCCTCCTATATGACGGGGGTGACATCGATATTCTTGATAGAGTGAGACCACGAAGTGCATGTCTATGCCCAAATGAGTCAATATGAGATATTGAGCTCATTTGATTAGAGTGAGTCTACTTGGAGTTCAAGATTTAGATTGTACCGAGGATGACACGGTCTATGCCTCGATTGGTCAATCTAGAAGTCAAGGATAGAGGGACATTGTCACATATTGTGAGTCACAATTAGTAGTCACAAAGGTGATGTTGGAGCTCAATATTCTTGTAACTTGGGTAGCAATGATGTGTTGCTAGATACCGCTCATTGCTTATGTTCCTAAATCGGTTTAGGGACATTGCCAACGTTACAAGAACCTATAGGGTCACACACATAAGAGCAATTAGATGGAGATTAGGTTCATATGATGAACCATGAGGATTAAGTTCATGGGATGAACCAAATTGGATTAAGAGTAATCCAAATTAGACTAATTGAGTTAGACTCAAGTTGATTCAAGTGTTGAATGAGTCTAATTGAGATTTGATTCATCAAATCAATTTAAATTAATGAATAGAGATTCATTATATTAAATTGACTTGAGTCAAGTGGTTAGATTTGATCAACCATGGGAGATTAGAGGTCAAGTTTGACTTGACTTGAGAGGGAAGTTGAAAGGTCAAGTTTGACTTGACCAAATGCCATGTCATGATGATGACTAGGCATGGCCGGCCAATGATGATGCTCCACATCATCATTGACTTTGTCAATTGGTGCCACCTCATGAGGGAGACCAAGGGACATGGGAGTTACATGCATGCATGTAACTCCCTCTCCTTAAAGTGGCCGGCCACTTTAGGGGTTTCATTAGATGAAATTCATTTGGGTGAGTTAATTCCAATTACTTCATCTTCAACCTTGGTGCTCTTCCTCTCAAGCTCTACCTCTCCAAACCTAATCTTGCCGAAATTCCTAAGGGAGTGCTAGCACACTCTAAGGCATTTCTCTCCACCTATTGCTTGTGTGGATACCATAGAGGAGTGTGCACTTGACACTCTCGAGTTCCGGCGAACTTTGGACGAGCGGGATAAGCGAAGGGCGTCGCTACGAGGGTAACGTTCTAACCTCTTAGATCTAAGGTAGATCTAGGATTTCTGTAAGCACATACATGTAATTATAATTTTATACTTCGCACGGATCCGTGGCCGGGGCTTCCGAGGTTTCCACAACGCAAAAAGCGGTTTTTGCGGCTCGGAAAAACCCAACACTCTATTCATTAGTTTAAATTGACTCGATGAATCAAATCTAAATTAGACTCATTGAACACTTGAATCAAATTGAGTCCAACTCAATTAGTCTAATTTGGATTACTCTTATCCAATTTGGTTCATCGCATGAACCTAATCCTCATGGTCCATCATATGAACCTAATCTCCATCTAATTGTTGGATCGAGTAGATCGGTAGAGGGGGGGTGAATAGCGATAAAAACTTTTTCTTTTAAATCGTTCAGTAGACAATTAAATGCAGCGGAAATGTAAATAAAAACTAAATAAGACAAATAGTTTTTTACTTGGTTCGTAGCCTTTGGCCACTACTCTAAGGCCCTAACGATCCTAGACCATGTACGGAGGGCAATTCACTAAAACACTCCTCCTCGTTGAAGGTAGGAGTTTTACGATTACAAAAACCTTCGAAGCAAAAGATAGAGAGACAACCCCTCTCTTCTATTAAAATAAAATGCACTGGTAGAAATCCTCGATTAACAAACGAATTGCAAGATTAAGAGAAATGACAAACTAAGATTATACCAACAACTCGAAGATAGGACTTAAACTAGGGTTGTTGGTAGCACTTCGTTGTTGTAGAGTCGTCGGAGAGTCGCAGCATTGCGGAGGCCTTTGAGCACTTAGAATTGATGAGAAAACCCTAGGTTAGGACCTCCTTTTATAGCCTTTGAGCCCCTTTTCGAGAGGAACCCTAGCCAATCACAATTGAGCACCAATCTCCTTGAAATGGGGTGATAAGCCTTGACTCCTCGAATCTGATCATTGACCATCAGTCGATTGATGGCCATCATCGATCGATGGCGAAGATCGGGCCGAGTGTTGACCTTAATGATCGATTGATGGCAGTCGAGTCCTTCAAGATGGCAGTCGACTGATGCTTGCTGCAAGTCAAAGTTAGCTCAACAAAAACATAATTTCGACGGTGGTCGACCATCCGATCTCGACCTAGACTATCTATAGGATGTCTTTGGTCGGATCTACGCTTAAGATGATCCCCGTAACGAGGATACGAACTCACTTACGCTCGCACACACGAGCTTACCTCGATACTTACGTGTTGCTTTTGCTTCCGGCCTTCCACTCGATTCCTTCAGCTCCCTCCGAAGTCACCCGAGTGTCGCCCAACCACCGCGGCTTCCTCCGGGTGTCGCTAGCCTTCAGCTACAGCTATAGCAATCTTCTGCACACTCGATTCAACTCGTGAGATAACGACATGAGCTTAACTTTGTATCATTTGCTATAATCAAAACTCAGGTTCGACTTAGGTGCCTACTGCACCAACACTAATTGCCCTTTGTGTGTGACCCTATAGGTTCTTGTAACATTGGCAATGCTCCTAAACTGATTTAGAAACATAAGCAATGAGCGGTATCTAGCAACACATTATTGCTACCCAAGTTACAAGAATGTCGAGATCCAACATCACCTTTGTGACTACTAATTATGACTCTAACAATATGTGACAATGTCCGTCTATCCTTGACATCTAGATTGATCAATTGAGACATAGACCGTGTCATCCTCAGTACAATCAATATCTGGATCTCCAAGTAGACTCACTCTAATCAAATGAGCTCAATATCTCATATTGACTCATTTGGGCATGACCATGCACTTAGTGGTCTCACTCTATCAAGAATCATGATGTCTCTCCCGTCATATAGGAGGGATAGATCCCATCTACATCACTCACATCCCTCTACATAATTTGTTACACACCCAGTAATCGCCTTTATAGTCCACCCATTTACGGGTGACATTTGACGAAGCCAAAGTATGCAACTCCTTATGTAGGGAACCATGGTGACTTCAGGTCCAAGGACTAATAGTCATACTAATAGTCACATGAGAAAGTATATGACACTCATATAACGATCCATGATACTTTCTCGTGGCGGGTCATTCATTATACATTCTCCAATGCATACCTATGTGTCAACTTGATATCTCATATCCATGACTTGTGAGATCAAGTCATCGAGTTGACCTACATGCTAGTCTCTTCGCATTAACATTGTCCCTAAATGTTAATACTTGACTAGGAATAATTAAGAGTAGTGTTCTCTATATCATCTCATTATCGTTTCAACCAATCGATTGATATAGATAAGAACATTCTACTCAAGCACGTTATTATACTTAGTTATTTGACACCAATACAAGTAAGTATAATAACCATAAATAAATGCCTTTATAAATAGGAATATGATACAATAAAGTCCATACAACAATCATCACATGATTGTCTCTAGGGCTTTCACTAACAATCTCCCACTAACACTAGTGTCAATCACTGTAGTATCTAATACCCAATGACCTAGTATGATCATTATGCTTTTTCTGTGCCAAAGCCTTAGTCAAGGGATCTGCGATGTTAGCCTCTATGGGTACTCTGTAAATCTTCACATCTCCTATATCGATAATCTCTCGAATGAGATGGAAGCGTTGTAGTATGTGTTTGGTCCGCTGGTGTGAGCGAGGTTCCTTAGCCTGCGCAATAGCTCCATTGTTGTCACAATAGAGCTCTATAGAATCTGCTATGCTAGGAACCACCCCAAGCTCAGTAATGAACTTGCGGATCCAAACTATCTCCTTTGCTGCCTCTAAGGCAGCAATATACTCGGCCTCTGTTCTAGAATCAGCAACTGTGTCCTGCTTTAACCTCTTAAATCTCACAGCGCCACCATTCAAGCAAAACACGAACCCTGACTGTGACCTATAAATCATCCTGGTCAGTTTGGAAGCTGACATCGCTGTAACCCTTTACAGGTAGCTCCTCATCTGCTCTAAATATCAAGAAATATTCTTTAGTACTTCTCAAGTACTTAAGAATATTTTTGACTGCTATCCAGTGACGCTCACCTAGATCTGACTGGTATCTACTCATCATGCTCAAAGCATACGAGACATCAGGACGAGTACATAGCATGGCGTACATGATAGATCATATGGCCGATGCATAAGGGATCTTATCAATGCGGTCTCTCTGTTCTCTAGAAGAGGGACTTTGAGTCTTCGAAAGACTCACACCATGTGACATCGGCAGAAGTCCCTTCTTGGAATTCTACATCGCAAACCATAGTAATACCGTGTCAATATATGTACTCTGACTTAGGCCAAAAAATCTCTTAGATCTATCTCTATAGATCTTGATGCCTAGAATACAGGCTGCTTCACCTAAGTCCATTGAGAAACACTTCTCTAGCCAATTCTTCACAGACTGTAGCGAAGGAATGTCATTCCCAATGAGTAGTATGCCATCCACATACAATACAAGGAAGATAACTGTGTTCCCATTAACCCTCTTGTAGACACAGGGTTCATCTTCATTCTTGATGAAACCAAACTGTTTGATCGCATCATCGAATCAAAGATTCCAGCTCCGAGAAGCTTGCTTTAGCCCATAAATGGACCTTTATAGCTTGCATACTTTCCCAGTATACTATGAATCTACATAACCCTTAGGTTGTGTCTTGTACACTGTTAGTAATATGTGAGAGATGTCCTAAGGCAATCACCTTATGTTAGAACCATTTATATGATAAATGAAGATTCACTATTTGAGTATATATGTTCTCATGTATTTGATTAGATCTTAAACTCATTTACTGAATGTCCACGATACGATTCACAGCATGAGAGAATTTGTGATTGGATCACAACTAGTGAGTATCTCTACATGTGTAATTGTGATGTATCGAAATTATCCCTAGTCGATGAATTGATTGATTCAGACACCATCAAATCTGTCGAGACTAGCACGAGGTATACTCTTTGGTGTATCCAAGCAGCTGATTCTCACTAGCTGGAGACATTGTGATGTCCAGAGTTAATCGTGGATGCTAGTTATGGTAACTAGTTCATTGGAGTGACCAGCCGTAAGATTTCATATGGTTCTCTGCATGTATAGATATGTCAATGAAGTTCTTACTGTAGCTTAAGTGCGATGTTCCTTTGACTTACGGTATTCAAGTCATCTTGGTCATGAAGACTTATGCTTTGACATCTTAAGCAACCATCTCTAAGGAGATGTGGACCCGAGATGATTGGGTATAAGTCGAAGTGATCGAATGTGTTTGAATAGCCTATAAAGGATTCACCACTCCTTACGAGGAGATGTATACCCATGGCCTCTCGTCGGATTGTTACTAAAGTCTTTGGCCAAAGCATTATATGTTTAGAGTAAGGTACTCTTGGATACATGTGCAGTAACTAGAATCCATAGGATGAAGAAATGATAGTTCGGCTAGGTGTGACGTAGTTAACCTAGTGGGGACTGACACAATAGACAATGTCCTGAACCGAGTGGGTATAAGATGAGTGAAGGAAATGGGGGACGATTCATTCGAGCTACTGAAGGGTTTCAGAAATAGTTCTGGATCAACCGTTGATCTTTTCGGTTAATTGGGGATCATGATGTACTACTAGGTGCCACTCATGATCGTTCTATAATTAATGGTTAATTATAGATGGCCAACATAAACTGAGAACCTATTTGGTCACATGCACAACGAGCGTAATCCGAAGGATTTAAAACGAGCTTCAGAATGAGATTCTCAGACCGAGAGAAACTAGGTTTGGTTGGACCAAACATGGAGTGAGCATGAAATCATTTCAATCGCAATGGAAGCGTGGATGGGCCGTGTCTTATGAAGACATGATGGATGAACCAAATTGGTTTGGTTCTAATCCAATGGAGGAGAATAAACCAAAGGGGTTTGGTTTGTTTTAAACGAATGAACCAAAGTTGGTTCGGTTCGTTTTAACTTAAAATAAACCATCATGGTTTGGTTTATTTTAACTTAAAATAATGGAGGGGGTTAACGGGTTTTTGGTTATGATTCGATAACCATTAAGAGAATTTGTTCTCTATAAAATAGGGCTTAAGGGTTTTTGTTAAGCCCTAATCCTTGCAACCCTAAAGTTGCCGCCCACTTCTCCTTGGAGTAATCGGCGCCCAACTCTTTGCCGCCGACCACCACCGCCCAGACCCTCTACCCAGCATCCAACAGCTGTCATCCTCTCCTCTTGCCGGCATCGAGCTGCTGCCGGAGGAGCTCTGGTGATCTCCTTTGGGTTCGGCAACAAGGTGAGCTTCAACCTTCCTTATTTGGCTGACCCATATTCCTCCACCAAAGCTGTCCAGTTTTTCTGGACAGCTTGTTTCCCTCTTGTCGGAGCGTCATTTGGACGACGTTTGGGGCTCCGACAGCGGTAGCCTTGCCAGGAATTCGATCTCCGGTAATCCTCATAGGTGGAGGACGAAGGATTCGTCAAACGGGTGACGAATACCTCTCCGGAGAAGCGAGTTTTTGAGGACTCGTTTTGGATCCGAATTTTGATTCGGATAGTGATCTTCTCTCGATCACATCGTCTTCAACACAAAGCTAGTAAACCGTACGAAGATGGGGCTCGTGACTTTGTGAAGTCATCCCGAAGATACTCGGCGTGGATTCGAATAGAGGCGATTCTAGCGAGGATCGCTCCGGTTGATGCCTTTCCCGCTACACGTGATACATCAGGTATACGTAGTATAAATTTCCTTTTATTGCAATTTGAAATTGTGGTTATGTCTACACATGTTGTACTATGCATGTGTGTGGTGTGTGTGTTGTAATAAATTAGATTTATTATTTTTATTTCTTCCGTTGTGCACATGTTTACGAAACATGTTCGAACACACACTCACCGCGGTGCCAGAAATTCAACATACAAATCCTCGAGCAAGTTTTCATTCAGAAATGCAATTTTGACATCCATCTACCAGATCTCATAATCATGGTATGCTGCAATAGCAAGTATGATCCGAATGGACTTAAACATCGCCACTGGAGAAAAGGTTTCATCATAGTCAATACCATGAATTTGCTTGAAACCTTTAGCCACCAATCGGCCCTTATAGGTATGCGTAAGTCCATCCATGTCAGTCTTTCTCTTAAAGAACCACTTACACCCAATGGGTTTGACGCCTTCAGGTGGATCAACCAAAGTCCATACTTGGTTGGTGTACATGGATTCCATCTCGGATCTCATGGCCTCTAGCCATTTCTCAGAATCTTGGCTCATCACAACTTTTTAATAGGAGGTAGGCTCACTCTCAATGAGCATAACGTCATCATGGTCAGACAAGAGAAATGAGTATCTCTCAGGTTGACGATGTACCCTATCAGACCTGCGAAGAGGTAGACCTACCTGAACAGGTTGTTGTTCCACAAATCTTTGTGTAACAATCTCATCACCCACAACACTTTGTGGTTCCTGTTCAACCTCCATCAAGGCCTCAGTGCTATGGTCCTTATCTTGAATTTCTTCAAGATTGAACGTACTCCCACTAGTTTTTCTAGAAACAAAATCCCTTTCTAGAAATACCCCAGTCTTTGCCACAAACACTTTGTGCTTACTGGGAATGTAGAAGTAATATTTCTTCATTTCCTTGGGATATCTAACAAAATAGCACTTATCGTATTTGGGTCCCAGTTTGTCTGCGACTTGACGTCGAACGTAAGCCTCACAACCCCAAATCCTCATGAAAGACATCTTGGGATTTTTTCCTGTCCATATCATATATGGTGTCTTTATCACAGCCTTGGAAGGTACATGGTTAAGTGTGAAGGTTGCTGTGTCTAGAGCATATCCCCAAAAGGATATAGGAAGATATGTGTGACTCATCATAGATCGTACCATATCTAATAGGGTATGATTCCTCCTTTGGGATACACCATTCCACTGTGGTGTTCCAGGAGGAGTGAGTTGGGATAGAATCCCACACTCAACTAGATAGTCACGAAACTCATGGTTAAGGTATTCACCACCTCGATCTGATCGAAGAATATTAATACTCTTGCCAAGTTAGTTTTGTACTTCATTCTTAAATTCTTTGAACTTTTCAAAGGATTCAGACTTATGTGTCATCAGATACACATAACCATATCTACTGAAGTCATCAGTAAATGTAATGAAGTACCTATAACCACCTCTAGCAGCAACATTGAAAGGGCCACATACATCACTATGTATAAGTCCTAATAAGTCTGTTGCTCTTTATCTGTGTCCACTAAAGGGAGTCTTGGTCATCTTACCAAGAAGGCAAGACTCGCATGTCTCATATGATTCAAAATCAAATGAGTCCAGCAGCCCATCCTTATGGAGCTGGGATAAGCGACTCTCATTTATGTGACCTAAGCGACAATGCCAGAGATAGGTTTGGTTCAACTCTTTTGACTTGAACCTTTTGGCACTTATGTTATAGATGGGGTTCTCTAAGTCTATAATGTAGAGTTCGTTCATCAGAGGTGCACTACAATAGAATATATCATTTAAAAAAACTGAACAACATTTGTTCTTTATTATAAATGAAAAGCCTTTCTTGTCTAAACAAGAAATTGAAATTATATTCTTAGTCAAAGCAGGCACATAACAACATTCATCTAGTTCTAGTACAAGCCCAGAGGGCAGAGATAGAAAATAAGTTCCTACAGCAACAGCAACAACCCTTGCTCTATTGCCTACTCGTAGGTCCACCTCGCCCTTTGTCAATGCCCTGCTATTTCTCAGCGCCTGCACATTAGTACAAATGTGATATGGGCATCCGATATCTAATACCCATGATGAAGAAATAGATAGATTGACTTCTATAACATTTATACCTGAAGTAGAAGTCTCACTTCTCTTCTTCTTAAGATCTTCCAAGTATGCTTTGCAGTTACGCTTCCAGTGTCCAGCTTCCTTACGGTGGAAGCAAATCCCTTCCTTGGCCACCCTTCCTTTCGGTTTCAGTGCCTTGCCTTTGCCCTTGGCTTGGGACTTTCCCTTACCTTTAGGCTTGCCCTTGCCTTTCTTCTTTTGCACCATCAAAATGGAGTCGGGTTTTCCCTTCTTAAGGTTAAGCTCAACAATTCTCAACATGCTAAGCATCTCAGGCAGTGCCTTATCAATTTCATTCATGTTGTAATTCATGACAAATTGATTATAGCTTTGTGGCAAAGATTGCAAGATCAAGTCAGTGGCCAGCTCTTGGCCAAGTGGGAATCCCAACCTCTGTAGGTTCTCTATGTACCCAATCATCTTGAGTATATATGGACCTACGGGAGTCTCATCTTGCATCTTGGACTGAAACAGTGCCTTAGAGATCTCATATCTCTCCTGCCTTGCTTGTCCTTGATACATTTGACAAAAATGTTCAACCATATCAAAAGCATTCATGAACTCATGTTGCTTCTGAAGCTCAGAGTTCATGGTCACGAGCATGAGGCATGACACATCTATCTTGTAAGCATATCTCTCACTCATGAGGCGGGCGTGGAGGTGCCTCCGGAAAGGGCTACTCCAGGATGTACAATTTTCTTTCTTGGGTGAGAATGATTCTCAGATTCCTATACCAGTCCAAGAAATTGGCTCCATTGAGCTTGTCTTTCTCAAGGACAGAACGCAAGGAGAGAGTGTTCGTGTTTATCGATATGACAATCTACAACATAAACAATGCAGAAAATAAATATCATATTCCATTTATCATTTTAATTAGGCCTTTAATTAAATGATGCTCCCACTGAATTATAGGACTTTTGTAGAATCGAGTCATGGATGTGGTCAAACCACATTACTAGATTCATACAAACTAGCTATAATTCTCGTAGGATAAGATCCACATCATACTACGCCTTGAGTTAGCTTTGGCTAAATCGCCCAAGACTTAGTATGATCGGTAGGTAACAAATTACCAATTACATCTCTATGCAACTCTTATTTATAGGATCAAGATCCACATTTACAAAATACCTTGAGTTAGCTTTTGCTAAATCGCCCAAGATTTAGTGTAACTGTAATCTTATCCTACCGTTCCAACCGTTGGAATATGCTTATAGTTTTACTCGATCCAATTGAGTTAACTAGTTTCACTCAATCTAATTGAGTTTTTTCTCACCCAAGCTATGATAGGCGGGACCAAGATTATCCCTCCGCACCCTACCAAGATAATATGTATTGCTCTGCTTTGGCAGATTCAACAACAACAAATGATCGAGGTAGTGATGGGTATCAAAACTTGGTAGGCATTTTCGAGTTGATTCGATTAAGATCTAATCTAATCATGAATGTGTATCATATATGCATTAAGGCCTTAATTACCCTACACTAGCATGCATCACATACATACAAGCAAAATGTACTAGCATGCATCATATACATGCAAGTAAAATATCCTAGCATGCATCATATACATACAAGCAAAATTTACTAGCATACATCATATACATACAAGAAAAAACAAATATATATATATATATATATATATAATAATAATAATAATAATTAAATTGTGATAAGTTAATGGCCCTACTATGATCTTCTCAAGCCAATGAGAAGATCGGACGGTCAACCTAGGGTTGTGGCTTCTCAAAGCACCTCCTTTGACCGCCATGTGTCGTCGGCACCCTCCTCGTAACTCCGTCTACTAGTGGACTTTCCACCACTTCATTTTGTACATTACAAACATGAAACTCGAGTTACATTCGAGTCTAAAAACTATTTACAACAGGAATATTAAAAAGAGAGGCACGACGCGCAGGTCGCATACCATATACAACATGTATAACACAAAAACGACGCGCAAGCTGTATTATGGATTACAACACACTTTATCCGATCACATTGGGGTTCTTGGGCCATAACCATCACAGTATAATACATAATTCTAAATTATGTATTTTACATAAATTTCTATAATTTTACTATCCTTTTGTTTCATTTTATGAGTCACATCTCCATAACGGTCCCACTAAGCGATTTTCGGGCGCGATCGCGGGACAAGGCTCCTTGCTGGGTTAGGGGAAGCTGAAGGGTTTTGCTTATCGAGTCCGTGAGGGGAAACTTCGCTTCCCACTTCACCTCGGTAACTTGTCCATGGCGATCCCTTCGCTGTCCCCGGATTAAAAAAATTTAATCCTAGACAAAAGGGATTGTCAAAGCAACCAAGTCATCGTCGTGCTATTCATTTAGAGAGGTCACTTGAACAAATTATTTGTTCAAGCGACCATCCTCTATTCTACGAGTAGCCGTGGAATAGACGATGTCCGGATCGCCGGTTTTTGTATTTATGCTCGGGATCCAAGTATTATTTAGCCATTTACAGATTTATAACATGCTTATAATTGAAAAACAAAAACAAGCAACAAACAAAAGAAGAAAGTAGAATAGGTATACCTCTTGATCTTCTAATGTATGACCTTCCTCGTTTTGGACATCGTGTGGGCGACGATCCACCAAAAGTCGAAGCTCCTAGATCGCAAATCTTCCTTCCTTGCTCTTCCAAAGCAAGAGGAAGAATAGAAACAAGCTTTTTCTCCTCACTAGAAACAACCAACATGGAACCAAAACTTTCCTTGCCGCCGGCCAACTAGATGAAGGGGAAGATGGTGGAAAACAACCAAGACACCAAGGGAAGCCCTATATCTTGTTTCCACCACCTAAGGAGAGGAAGAAGGAAGCTTTTGGGTGCCGGCCAAGGGCTGGGAAGAGCCTGGAAACCTGCTGGACGTTGGCCACAAGACAAGGATGAAGAAAGGAAACCTTGCCTTATTTGGTGCCGTGCTAGCCTCTAAACCCTAACCCTAATCCTAATCCTATCTCAACTAGGATTCCCTTCTCTTGCCACCCAAGCCTTGCTCTCTTCAATTCAGTTCACGCCAACCCCTTTGTCACCCTTTTATAGAGTTAGGGATAAGTCATGAATTAATCTCCTCCATTCGTTCTAGGGATTTAATCTCAACTGTCGGATCTAGAGATTTAATCTCAACCGTCGATTCTTAGAGATTTAATCTCTACCAATGGATCTTAGACTTTTGTTTCTATCCATTGGATCTAAGCATCATGATGTGTTAATAGGCTACATTAGGGACCATGAGGAGGAGTTGGGTCTTGGTCACCCATTGAACAAGCCCACATAAAGTCCGATCCACTAATGATGATCCAATCCACTAAAGGTTCATCATTGATCTACCTCACCAACCCCATATGATAATATGGGCTCCATATATTATTTGTACATTTTATCCCCGTGTTTAAGATCTCGAATGTCCGTCGATTAATTAATTTACTGACAATTAATTAATCAATATCTAACTCCTTGAGTAGTACCACTCAACCTTTTCATCATGCCGGACCAAGTCCACCTGCAGGGTTTACATGATGAACCTTATGAGCCCCTCAAGGGGACATCATCATCCTAATATATAGGACACGGTTTCCTCCTATAATCAACGGCACACCATATAAATAATATCATCTCCCAACTTACCGAGCCTATCGATTTAATCTATAAATCTCGCCCATTGGTAAATCAAAGAGATGAGTACTAAGTATATGTGCTCGTTATTATATCGGGATTAAGAGCATGTACTAAATAATATCTGAGGTCCGATTCAATTATGTAGTCAGCAATAAATTGAATCACCTCTAAGTCGTTCCTGCTCAATACACACAAAGTGCACTAGTGTGATTCTATGGTCAATACAAACCAATACCAAATCACACTACAACCATTCCGATGGTTTGTCCAAAGTCATCTCAGTTGTGAGCCTTTACTTATACTTTTCAAGGGGCCGATAACATGATCTCCTGTGTGACACCACACACCATGTTATCTACAATGTAAAGTATTAGACAATATTGCATAACCATAAAAATATGCAAACAATGATCATGTGATTCTTATTCAAAAATAAAGATGTTCATACAAAAGATAGACTTTTCAGTATACTTCTCTACAGAAGCGCCCCTTCTCATAAAATGAATCTTGCGAGTGTCCCTTCTTGATCTTACAGTGCCTTAAGTCGCTGTCCCAAAAGACTAGAGTGAGAATTCACCGTTTCGGAGAGTTTTTCTCAGTGGTTGAAGCCTACAAGTGTCCCAACACTTGTTGCTTCGACTCTTCGAGAAAAATACTCAAAAATGTATAAACTAGGAAATTTACAGAAACTTACAGATCTTTAATTTTTATATCTAATACAAAAATTATAAAACTAAACACATACATGCTTCGCACGTGGCTCTGATACCACTGTTTGATAAACCGAGCTTCAAAAACCGCTTTTTGTATTGCGGAAACCTCGGAAGTCGGCCACGGATCCGTGCGAAGAGAAACAAAAATTACATGTACATGTTTAGAAAACCTATATCTACCTTATATCTACATGAAAGGAGTGTTACCCTTGATGCGACGCCCTTCGCTTATCCCGCTTGTCCAAACGGCTTGCCGGAACTTAAGAGTGTCAAGTGTACACTCCTCTATCGGTATCCACATGAGCAATAGGTGGAGAAAAACAACCTAGAGTGTGATTGCACCCTTAGAAGCTCACGGCAAGGATGAAGGGGAGAGAGCTTGGGAAGAGAGGAGGAAGAAGATGAAGTTACTACTCTTAACTTCACACTAATGCAACAACATTAAGGTGGTCGGCCACTTCAAATAAGGTTATATACATGGATGTAATACAAAGAGTCATGGCTCTTGTTCTCCCTCATGAGGTGGCACCCCATGATGTGGAACATCATCATTGGCCGGCCCATGCCAAGTCATCATGACATGGCAATTGGTCAAGTCAAACTTGACCATTCATCTTCCCTCTCAAGTCAAGTCAAACTTGACCTCTTATCTCCCATGGTTGATCAAATACAACCATTTGATTCAAGTCAATTTAATTTAATGAATCTCTATTCATTAGTTTAAATTGACTCGATGAATCAAATCTAAATTAGACTCATTCAACACTTGAATCAAATTGAGTCCAACTCAATTAGTCTAATTTTGATTACTCTTAATCCAATTTTGTTCATCAAATGAACCTAATCCTCATGGTCCATCATATAAACCTAATCTCCATCTAATTTCCCTTTGTGTGTGATCCTATAGGTTCTTGTAACATTGGCAATGCTCCTAAACCGATTTAGAAACATAAGCAATGAGCGGTATCTAGCAACACATCTTTGCTACCCAAGTTACAAGAATGTTGAGATCCAACATCACCTTTGTGACTACTAATTTTGACTCTAACAATATGTGACAATGTCCATCTATCCTTGACATCTAGATTTACCAATTGAGGCATAGACCATGTCATCCTCAGTACAATCTATATCTTGATCTCCAAGTAGACTCACACTAATCAAATGTGCTCAATATTTCATATTGACTCATTTGGGCATGGCCATGCACTTAGTGGTCTCACTCTATCAAGAATCATGATGTCACTCTCGTCATATAGGAGGGATAAATCTCATCTACATCACTCACATCCCTCCGCATAATTTGTTACATACCCTGTAATCGCCTTTATAGTCCACCCATTTACGGGTGATGTTTGACGAAGCCAAAGTATGCAACTCCTTATATAGGGAACCATGGTGACTTCAGGTCCAAGGACTAATAGTCATACTAATAGTCACATGAGAAAGTATATGACACTCATATAACGATCCATGATACTTTCTCATGGCGGGTCATTCAGTATACATTCTCCAATGCATACTCATGTGTCAACTTGATATCTCATATCCATGACTTGTGAGATCAAGTCATCGAGTTGACCTACATGCTAGTCTCTTTGCATTAACATTGTTCCTGAATGTTAATACTTGACTAGGAATGATTAAGAGTAGTGTTCTCTATATCATCTCATTATCGATTCAACCAATCGATTGATATAGATAAGAACCTTCTACTCAAGGACGTTATTATACTTTGTTATTTGGCACCAATACAAGTGAGTATAATAACCATAAAGAAATGCCTTTATAAATAGGAATATGATACAATAAAGTCCATACAACAATCATCACATGATTGGCTCTAGGGCTTTCACTAACAGAAATATACTCCACAGTTCTTCCAAAGTGAATCCTACCTTAAACCTGACTCCTATGTTCCACCACCACATGGGGACAGTAGCTTTGGCTCATGTCGAGCAGTAATAAGAGTGATGAAATATACTCCATCGTTCTTCCAAAGTGAATCCTACTTTAAACCTGACTCCTTCGTTCCACCATTGACTTTGGCTTATGTCGGGCTATAATAAGAGTGAAGAAATAATATACTCCGTTGTTCTTTCAAAGTGAATTATACCTTAAACTCGACTTCTCTGCTCCACCACCGCACGGGGATAGTAGCTTCTATTGATGCAGAGAGCATCACTACTTGGTTTTAATGTATGAACCATAGTTAAAGTTAGGACTTACTTGTGTTCTAATATCAGTGTTAAGTGTGCAAGCTTAATAGGAAGTCCTAGTAGGTCGTGTTGACCGTATACTAGGCAAATGTCTTGATAGATCAGGAGGACCGGACACCAGGCATGAAGTCCAGATGGGTCAAGTGGACCGGACATTTGGCATGAAGACCGATTGAGTCAGGAGATCAGACAATCGGCAAAAAGTCCAGCTGGGTCAAGTAGAACGGACAACTGGTGGAAGCCCTAGTGGGTCAAATCAGATGTCAAGAATGGTAAGTCCGACAGAGCAGCCGAGAGGTAAGCCTCTAGTGGAGAGGTGAGGTTGAGGCGTCGATTCGACAGAAAGTCCACGTAGAACATAGAAGTCCAGATTGAGCAATATTACTACTGCTATCATATTATCTATTTGTGTTAATCTTGTTTTACAGGGATCAGTCGACTGAATGGATTCTATTCGACTGAACTCCAGTCGACTGGGCATGGGTCAGTCGACTAGATACCTAGTTAGCAGGATTAGCTGGTGATCCATCAAAGATCTGGCAACGCAGATGGAAAGAGTTTCAGTCGACTGAAGAGGCAAACTTCTCGATGCGGAACTGGGTGACCTAGAGTCAACTGGAAGATCAGAAGTTCCATATCGATGGGCTGATGTGGAGTTGACTGGAAGGAATTCCAGTCGACTGGAAAAGGTTTATAAAATAAATGTTCGACCAGCTCCGACTAAAACTCTGCTACTACATCGAAGTGCTGCCTCTATTCATTCTCGTCCACTAGAGCTTTATTTCCTCACAAAGATGCATTTCTGACACTCTGTGCCTACATCAAAATTTCCATTAGTGTCGGTATAACATAGCTCTTAATTTATTGTACTCATTTTTTCTTGTATATACCAAATTTCAAAGAGAGGGTAGAGTGTTACCCATCTCTCATTTTTGTAAAAAGTGAACCCCCTCCGAAGTCGAGAGTTCTCGAGTCAGAGGGCATATAGTGATTGCCCATTGAGCTAGCTCTCGAAAGAGCTACGGGCCTTGGAGTAGCAACCCGGTTAGGGTTATGAACCAAGTAAAAGAAGCTTGTCTCTATCTTATTTTATTTCATTTCTGCTGCATACTCTTTAACGATTTTAAAATATAAAAAATAAGTTTAAAAATATAAATAAAATTGTAATCTCCAAGATTCATCCCCTCTCTCGGAGTATTTCGATCCTACATTTAGTATCAGAGCAAAGGCGCTTCGAATTTGGTGCAACCACAATCGAGAGCATTAGAATAATTTTCTCTAATTTTTTACATTAGAATAATTTTCTTTAATTTTCTTGCATTAGAATAATTTTCTTGCATTAGAATATTTTTTTCAATTTTTTTTGCATTAGAATAATTTTCTTTAATTTTCTTGCATTAGAATAATTTTGTATATTTTTATCACTTAGAATAATTTTTATTAATTTTTGTCACTTAGAATAATTTTTAATAATTTTTGTCACTTAGAATAATTTTTATTAATTTTTATCACTTAGAATAATTTTTGTCACTAAGAATAATTTTTATTAATTTTTGTCACTTAGAATAATTTTTAATAATTTTTGTCACTTAGAATAATTTTTATTAATTTTTGTCACTTAGAATAATGTTTAATAATTTTTGTCACTTAGAATAATTTTTATAACTCAGAATAATTTTTGTCACTTAGAATAATTTTTATTAATTTTTGCACTTAGAATAGTTTTTATTAATTGTTGCACTTAGAAAATTTTTTATTAATTATTCCACTTAGAATAATATTTTTTAAACAACTCTAGGAATAATTCTAACTTTTAATTAATTTAAATAATAAATAATAATAATGACGCACTTAGAAGAGTATAGTATCGTTCGCCCTCCTCTCTTCAACGGAGAGCACTTTTCCTATTAGAAAAGGCAAATGAAGTGCTACGTGAAAATCGACCTAGAGGTCTGGTTTTCGATTAGGAAAGGGTTCGTCTCTCTAATAGACGACTCAGGTGAGTTGTTAGAACCAGAGAAATGGACCGCATACGTTAGGAAACGGGCTCAAGTCGGTTACAAACACTTAACACCTTGCAATACGGACTTACCAAAGAAGAGCTCAATATGATGGGTCCATTCGAAAACTCTAAAGAATTATGAGATAAATTAATTGAATTACTTGAAAGTACAAATAACACTAGGATAGCTAAACGTGACATGTTACTTAATAAACTATTTAATTGTAAAATGAATAAAAATGAAAATGCTAGTCAACTTCACACGAGAATAAAAGACATTTTAAATGGATTACATTTTATCGGACATCAAATAGAAAATATGGACGTAATTAGGTATACACTTAAGGCATTCCCAAGGAACGCCTTATGGACATCCATCATTGATGCCTATAAGGTTTCTAGGGATCTTTCCACAATTAGACTAGATGAATTATTTTGCGAACTTGAACTACACGAACAAGCTAACTCGGGTCAAACCGAGAATGGTATTGCTTTTGTGGCAGGTTCGACCAAAAAGGAAAGAAAAATGAAAAGTGAGTCCGAAGACGAGTCGGAGTCGGAACCAAATGGAGAAGAGGAAATCGTGAATATGGTTCGGAAAATGTTCAACTGGAGAAAAAGGTTTACGAAGAAGGATGCTGAGAAAGTCATCAACAACAAGCTGAGACCCTGATTAGAAGTGCAATGCTACGAGTGCAACAGAAAGGGACACTACAAATCGGAGTGCGCGATCTAAAAAAGGAAGAAAAAAATAAAAAAATGAAAAGAAGAAAGAACTTAAGGCAACTTGGGACGAATCATCCTTGAAGTCGGATGTAGAAGATACGAAGAGAAGCTTCACTGCGTTTATGGTCGAATCAAGCTCCAAAGCTGAGTCAAGTTCCGAGTACAAGTCTAATTCCGAGTCCAAGAGAAGCCACGGATCCGCATGCATTTTCGAAGGACTAGACGAAGTAACTTCTCCCTTAGAAGATAAGTTGTACAATATAATTGCATGCCTAGGTAGGAAGTTAGCTAAGTCCGAGAATCGAGTAGACTTGCTGCTTAAGGAAGTTCAATTACTTAAGGAGCAAGTCAACTCGAAGACTTCGACTTGCCAAATTAAGGATAGAGACTCAACTCAATTTGCAAAGTTTGAGGAAGAGAACTCAGTCCTAAAAAGGCAAGTAGAAGATCTAAACGGATCGTTGGAAAAGTTCACTTCGGGCTCCAAGTATCTCAACATGATGCTTGGATCTCAGCAAGTCATGTACAACAAGTTCGGACTCGAACACAAAGCTAAATCCTCCTATAAATCATACATGTCATTACTTAGCCGAAACACTAAGAATCGAGTCCAAGCATGGGTTTCTAAGTCTAGCTTAGTCAACTGATGTGAGCAAAACATATAGGGTTTTAGGAGTAGTTTTCGCTCACATCTTATTACGTTTTATGTTAGTTTTCCTACATATATCACTCTATTTTGCAAGCATTTCCTATTTTCTGGTTCGGAGGTATGCTCTTTGTACTTTTGTTTGCAGGTTAGCATTTCGGGTGAAAAGGCGCACTTTTGGAGCAAAAGAAAGACATTTTACAGCTAGACACAGAGAGGGACACAGGGTGTGTGGCTACACACAGTCGTGTCCAATGGGCGAGATCAGCCACCCCAGGGCCGCACAATGCCTGGCCGTGTGGAAACACATGACCATGTGGCGGCCTGCCAGATTTGCGTGACTAGGGCTTTTTTTTGGATTTTGCAACGGTCCGAGGTGATGTCTATATAAGGATGGCTCCGTCCAAACCCTAGGGGGGAGGCACGACGACTAGGATGACATACCGAAGCCCTAAAAAGCTTAGGGAACTTGCAACGGGGAGGAAGAACGCCGCCAGAGGTCCACGCTTTGCACTTCAACACCAGAGAGAAGAACACGAAAGCATTGTAATCCCTTGTTCCTGCGTTTTATTTATGATGTATTCAAACATGTACATGCTTTGCGATTCCTCCTTTATATACATGGAGTTGTTCCTTCGATTCTAGGATTAGGGAGTAACTTGTGTGCACATTACATGTTGGTTCATGTTAAATTCTGTCTTTGAGTTTAATTTGGCAATTGGAAGTTGTTTAAACTATATCTATGTGTGTTTAGTTTTCTACCTACTGTGCTTAGGCGATACGAGGGGTGACAACCCTCGTATCTAAGATTTAGGGGATTTTATACAAGGAACCTAGGGGTAAACCTGATCTCCTGTAATTGTGGGTAGAAGGATGCGATGGAATCGGAAACGATTCATCGTAGGGATTGATTCGACATCCTCGTACCATATATCCCGTCCTTTTAAGGCGGAGATAGCTCCCGGTAGATACAGTGGCTCATCGGGAGAGTGTATGATGTCCCTTCTATAAAACCATAGCTAAATGTCTAAATAACGCCAATTGACAGCATTATTTTGCGACACACAAGCGAAACCGAAGTCCTAGAATCACCTTTGAAGACCCCGGCACACTCCCTTCTTCCTCCGCATGACACCGTATAGAGTATAGTCCACTGACAACCCTCACAAATCGAAACCTCTTAGAGTTTACTTCCAAACAATTTCAACCACTGAACATATCGATATTCGAATCCCAGTCCCTATGGGATCGATAATCTTTTATTACTTGACGACATCCGTGCACTTTCGAGTATTGAGCACGAGTGTGCACTTCGAGTCCTCGACGACCTCCGTCGTGAGATTTGAGGTCGCATTCACATGCATCAAGTTTTTGGCGTCGTTGCCGGGGACTGATCGATTTGATATCGAACCAAATAGTGAAAAATTGGATCAGACTTAGGATTAGATTTATTTACTTGCTTTATTTTCTTTCTAGTTTGCTTTATTTACTTTAGTTTTATATTTTCCATATTTAGGTTTAGTTTTTAATTTTTATTTTTAGCAGTAGTTTTCCATTTCCTTATTGGATCTTAGGTTTTATTAGCTAGATTGTTTTATTTTCTGCCTCTTAGGATTAGGTAGCCCTCCAAATTTTTGTGTCTTAGTATGCTTAGACACTTAGGATCGGAAGGCCTGATTCCGATCAACTTAGAAATCGAGCGAACCTTTCATCGTCGGAAAGCAAAGCAGCGAAGGATGGAGGATCAAGCCGTATCCGAAGTGAATATAGGTAGCCGACCTCTGCGGGACTACGCAGCTCCTAGGGCTAGAGGATTAAGGTCGAGTATAGCTGGACCATCTATTTCGGCAAATAACTTTGAGCTGAAACTGACACTTATACATATGGTTCAGCAGAGTCAATTCGGGGGAGCTGCGACTGAAGACCCAGTTGGTTCAGTAGGCACCTAAGTTGAACCTGAGTTTTGATTATAGAAAACGATACAAAGTTAAGCTCATGTCATTATCTCACGAGCTGAATCAAGTATGCAGAAATGCTAAGATAAGCCGAAGGTCAGCGACACTCGGAGAGAACCGTAGTGGTCGGGCGACATCGGGAGGACTTCGGAGGGAGCCGAAGGATTCAGGTGGAGACCGAAAGCAAGGCTTCAAAGGTAAATGTTGAGGTAAGCTCGTGTGAGTGAGCGTAAGTAAGGTCGAGTCCTTCATACGGGGACATCCTTAGGTGACGATCCGACCAAGACTTCCCATGGAAGGTCTATGTTGAGATCGGACGACAAGTGGCCGTCGAATTCACTTATATTTCGAACTAACTCTTTATTACAGTTGAAAAGTCTGGAAATCAGTTCAACCAGCCAAGGATCAGTTCAACTGCTGAGCCATCAGTTCAACCAGCCAAGAAATCAGTTCAACCGATGGTCAATAATCAGCCTCGAGAAGTCAAGCTTTATCACCATTTTTCAAGGAGTTTTGTGCCCAATTCCTATTGGTTGAAGACCCATTCGATGAGGGGCTTAAAGGCTATAAAAGGAGGGCTTATCCTAGGGTTTTTCATCATCTCTAAGTGCTCAAAAACCTTTCGAACTTCGCGATTCTCCGATGACTCTATGACGAAGTGCTGTCAACAACCCTAGCTTAGTTTCTACTCTTTAGTTGTTGATATTTTAATTTGTCATCTCTTTAAATATTGCAATTCCTTTTATTAATCAAGGTTTTCTATCGTTGCACTTTACATTAATAGAAGAGAGGGTTTGTCTCTCTATCTTTTCTTTCGAAGGTTTTTTTGTAATCGTCAAACTCCTACCTCCAACGAGGAGTGTTTTTAGTGAATTACCCTCCGTGCGTGATCAAGGATCACTAGGGCCTTGGAGTAGTAGCCGAAGGCTACGAACCAAGTAAAAAAACATTTGTCTCCTTTTATTTATCATTTATCTTTCCGCTGCAATTAATTGTTTACTCGGGTTTTAACGAACGAAACGAAAGAAAAGTTTTTATCGCTATTCACCCCCCCCTCTAGCGATCCGCTTCGATCCAACAATTGGTATCAGAGCCGGGGGCGCTTAGATTTGGTGAAACCACCAATCTAACATTTTTACAGATTTGTTTTTCATTCGTTTAAATTTTTCTCCTGCACTACTAATCCAAGACGAAGTCTTGGTACTCTTCGTTTGGTTTTGTTTTGCAAGTATTCGCTTTTGGAGTAGCCGACGGTCAAACGGGCATAACTTTTCGTACAAGTTGACCCACGACACGGACTACCTACCAAAACAAAGCTCTCGGAGAGATATACACTTCTTAAAAAAGGGTAAACCCTTGTAACAAGCTGTCTTCACCCCTAAAAACTATCGTTTAGTATCATTTCTGGGACATCAAAGGTTGTAAGTGCTCATCTTTTATTTTAGTTGGTTATTTCTCATGTATTCCTTTTGTTTCTTTTCATTTCCTACATTACTAATCCAAGGCGAAGTCTTGGAACCTTTTTTGTGTTTTTTTTTGTATTTTTTGTGCAAGGTTTCCCTTCCAAATGGCCCATCTCGAGGGTTTTAGCACCGTCCGACCTCCGTTTTACAACGGAGATGATTTCCGTTACTGGAAAGGTCGGATGGAATGCTTTCTCAAAACCTAAATCGAGATGTGGATCATAATCCAAATGGGTTTCACACTTTCGACTAACGAAGTGGGTGAATCCTTGGGTTCTGACCAATGGACCATGCGACAAAACGACAAGTCGAAGCCGACGCCAAGGCAACTCAAATTCTCCAATGCGGGTTGTCCAAGGAGGAGCTAAATCGCGTCGGCCCCTTCATAAGTGCAAAGGACCTTTGGACAAAGCTAGTGGAGCTACACGAAGGGACCGATGAAGCCAAGGTATGTAAGTGTGATCTTTTATTTAATAAACTATATAATCTAAAAATGTAGGAACACGAGTCCGCGACGCAACTTCACGCCCGCGTCCAAGACATAGTCAACAATCTACATGCGATCGGGCAAATGGTCGAAAACCATGACCTTATAAGGTATGCCCTAAACTCCTTTCCGAGGACTACCTGTTGGGCATCCATGGTCGATGCCTACAAGGTCTCCAAGGATCTTTCGAAACTTAGGTTAGATGAACAATTTTTTGATTTTGAACTTCATGAGCAGTCTAACTCGGAACCTGAGAAGGGTATAGCACTTTTTGCAGGTTCAAGGAAGAAAACCGCAAGCAAGCCACCCCCGAAGGAAGAAGAGGATGAGTCCGATTCGGAGATTGATCCGGAAATGGAGGCCGAATTAGTTAACCTAGTTCGGAGGATAGTCAAGGGCCGAAAGTGAACCATCACTCGACCCAACGAAGGTAAGCCTAAAAGTTCTAATATTAGGTGTTACGAATGCAATAGGTTTGGACACATCAAGTCCGAATGCCCAAAGCTCAAAAGCAAAGCACCAAAATACAAAAAGGCACTCAACGCTACATGGGAAGAAGCGTCCGAAGAAGAAGACGATGATCGAGTCCTCATGGCTAAACCGGTTGAATCGGAGACAGAGTCGGACCCGGAACACGAATCGGAAACCGAAGATGAGTCAGACTGCGAAGCGCTATTCAAGACAAGCCACGGATTAGCATCCGGTTCAAAAGATACACTCAAGGTAAGTCGATCTCTAATTAGTACGCTTTATAGTGAAATTAAGTTTTTAACTAGAAAGTTATCTAAGTCCGAGTCCAAGGTTGAGACCCTGGTTGAGGAAGTTAAACTCCTCAAACACGAGGTCTCCCTAACCTCTTCGACTAGTCGAGTTCAAGAGGAGGACTCAACTCGGGTTGAAAAACTCGAAGTTGAGAACTCACTCTTGAAGAGTCAAGTCGAAGATCTTAGGAATACGTTGGAAAGGTTTACTTTGGGATCCAAAGGACTTGACCTCCTACTTAGATCGCAAAGGGTCGTGTACAACAAGGTCGGGCTAGGGTTTAGCTCAAATACGACCAACAAGTCGTATATGTCGATTGTAAGTCGACATAAAAAACATGTCCAAGCATGGGTCCCTAAGACCATCTTAATTTCAAACTTAGGATCGAACAAGTACTGGGTTCCCAAGGACCAAATCCACTATGTGGAGAGACCGAATCGATTCAACGGTCCAGGGGGAGCTAGTACGAAACTTGTTTGTGTTTTAACCTAGAAATTGCATGCTTAGGTTTTTTATTTAGTTTGATTTTCCTTTTTAGAATGGTTAGATAGGACTATAACTCGTCAATACTTGATAACATAGTACCAGGACACGGCGAGATGATAGTACGCTAGGAAAGCGGAGTCTTGTGTATTCGGGCTAGATAAGGCGTATCTAGTTTGGTGCACTTGACCGAGCGGAACTAGCTAAAGCTACCTCGCCGTATCCTAGGCTAGTTAGACCAGGAAGTGGTCTTAGGTAAGTCAAGTCCCTATTTTCTTGAAAATGGCTTTGTCTAAGGAAGTGGTCATTGTTCCGATCAAAGAAGGCCTCTGTGCCTCGCCACGACCTGGAAGCCATGATCTTGAAAAGGTGACTTGATGATCCTAAGGTCAAATCTGAATCTAATGCAAGGTTGACAAGTGTTTAAGTCATTAAATTTAAATCAAGTAAAATTGGAAGTCATCTCACAAGAACATATAGGGTTAACGTGTTTGATCATGTAGACATGGGTGAGATGATTTAGGTTAATAATCTTCAATCAATCTTTAATAAATCCAATATCCGATCCAACTACCTTGCATGTAGGATCAATGGATGTTGGACAATGGTTGCTCCCGACACATGACTGGGGATCAACTCAAGTTTTCGAAGCTTCGATTCAAACGACAAGGATCGGTAGCCTTCGGTAATAACGGCAAGCTCAAAATCATCGGATCAGGTGATATTGAGCTCAACTCAAATTTTATTATTCAAAATGTTTTATTAGTAGAAAATTTTCAATATAATTTACTTAGTGTAAGCCAATTGTGTGATAATAACTATAAGGTCATATTTCTAGAAAATGAATGCGTAATTAATACAATTGAAACTTCTAAAACAATTCTTAAGGGAACTAGAAATAACAACATTTACACTATTAACTTAACTAACTCCTCAACTAAGTGTCTTATGACACGGCAAGAGCAATCATGGTTGTGGCACCGATGACTCGGTTACTCACACCCAAGACTCATCCACAAGATGAGTCAGAGTGACGTAGTCAGAGGTTTGCCTAACCTCAATAACTTGAACAATAAAATATGTAATGCGTGTCAACAAGGTAAACAATTTAGGACACAACATCAACTAACTAATCAAGAACGAACCAAAAGTGTGCTTGAGCTCCTACACATGGATCTATTTGATTCACACGGAGCTAAGTCACTTAATGGAAGTAAATTCTGCTTAGTCATAATTGATGACTATTCTAGATTTACTTGGGTTAGGTTCATCAAACACAAAAGTGATACCCTAGATCAATTAATCAACCTATTTAAATTAATAGAAAATCAATAAAGCATTAAAATCAAAAGACTTAGGACTGATCATGGTGGTGAATTCGAGAACCATAGGTTTACAGAATTCTGTAACCTAAATGGATACCACCATGTGTTCTCTTGCCCTAGAACTCCATAACAAAATGGCCTAGTAGAACGCAAAAATAGAACCCTACAAGAAGCCGCTAGGACAATGTTAAATGAGTATAACCTACCCGATAGGTTTTGGGCGGAAGCCGTGAGTACGACATGCTATGTCCAAAATAGAATCCTTATGGTAAAGAGGCACCTTAAGACCTCATACGAGATTTATCAAGATATAATACCTAACATCAAGTACTTTAGGGTATTTGGGTGTAAGGTACATATCCTAAACACTAAGGATTACCTAGGGAAATTTACATCCAAAACCACGACTGAAATCTTTCTAAGATACTCGACTACAAGTAGAGCTTATAGAGTATATAACCATGACACCCTTAGAGTCAAGGAGACTATCAATGTAGTATTTGATGAAGAACACGAACCTACAAAACCCCCGGAAAACCCAATTAGCGAGCTGATTCATACTAGACCTAACTCTGATCCGGATATCAAGTCTAGTGTTAATCCTAACCTAAGTCAACCAAGTCACTCTATCGACCAAGTGACAGATGACTCTAACCAAACTAGAACTCAGACGAGTCATCCTATTGATCAAGTTGTAGACTCAAACCCAAACCCAACTAGGACTCAAGGAAATCATCCTATCGACCATGTGATAGGTGATCCAAGTCTAGGAGTTCGAACTAGAGCCTCATACAGAAACCTTAGTCAAATCTCCTTAATTTCCAAAATTAAACCCAAGACTATTGACCAAGCTCTTCTTGATCCCGATTGGATTATTGCAATGCAAGAAGAGTTGGCTCAATTCACTAGGAACCAAGTATGGGAATTAGTACCACCACCTAAAGATAAAACAATCATTGGAACAAGGTGGGTGTTTAGAAATAAACTTGATGATAAAGGTGAAGTGGTTAGAAATAAAGCTAGACTAGTCGCTAAAGGGTTTAGTCAAGTCGAAGGTTTAGATTACGACGAGACCTATGCCCCAGTAGCTAGATTAGAGTCCATTCGAATGCTATTAGCTTATGCAGCACATCGAGGATTTAAGTTGTTTCAAATGGATGTGAAATCTGTGTTCTTAAATGGATACATTAAAGAAGAAGTTTATGTTAGTCAATCCCCCGATTTCGAAAGTTTAGACAAACCCGACCATGTCCTTAGGTTAAAGAAAGCTCTCTATGGACTTAAACAAGCTCCTCGAACTTGGTACGAGAGGCTTTCGATTTATCTTAAGTCCAAAGGTTTTAACCAAGGTGTAGTTGACCCAACTCTTTTCGTAAAAACCTTAGGGAAAGACATATTCATAGCCCAAATCTACGTAGATGATATTATTTTCGGAACCACCAACTCAATCCTACTAAATGAGTTCATTTCACTTATGGAAAGTGAATTTGAAATGAATTTACTAGGCGAGTTAAGCTTCTTTTTAGGTCTACAAATTAAACAAACTAAAGATGGAATATACCTACATCAACGCAAATATACTAGGGAATTAATTAAACGATTTGGAATGCAAGATGCTAAAATTATTAATACCCCAATGGCAACTAATGTGAATATAGAAGAAGATGTAATCGGAAATTCAATTGATTTAAAATACTATAGGGGTGTAATAGCGAGTCTCCTTTACTTAACTGAAAGTCGACCTGATATCTTATTTGCAGTAAGTATGTGCGCAAGGTTCCAAACCTGTGCCAAGGAGTCTCACCTAACTCTAGTCAAGCGTATCCTTAGATATCTAAAGGGTACACTTAATGTCGGTATTTGGTACCCTAGATCTACCGAGTTCGAACTAATCGGCTACTCCGATTCGGACTATGCCGGTAGTAAGCTTGATAGAAAGAGTACGAGTGGTTGTTGTCAACTTCTCGGCTCGAGTCTAGCGAGTTGGTGCAGTAGGAAGCAACACTGTGTTGCCTTATCTACCACCGAAGCCGAATACATCGCGATGGGTGAGTGTGTCACTCAGCTTCTTTGGATGAAGCACACTCTCCGCGATTTTAAGTTAGACTTTACGAACACAAAACTCCACGTAGATAACATTAGTTCAATTAACCTTACTAAGAATCCGATATGTCACTCTAGGACCAAACATATAGAGGTCAAACACCATTTCATTCGAGAACATGTGGCCAACAGAGCCATACAACTCGAATACGTCGAATCAAAGTCTAACTTGGCAGACCTATTTACTAAACCCCTACCCGAAGCAAAATTCAGTCTATTAAGACGAAAATTGGGCATGTGCATAGTAGAATAGGAACTTACAAATTATATTTTCGTACTACTATTTCTTACTTTTCATTTTCATGGAACTAGCATAGGACATACCTTAGATATCATGCACCTATAGATTTAAGGAGCCAGTACATCTCACAACACATAGGACTAATGTGTTTGTGTACTTAGCCACGTAGATGGGCGTGAGATGTTAGGACCTTACTCCTGGTTCCAGATGTAGAGCTAGTGCATCGCTATGAACCACGGAGTATAATCATACATATTAACCGACTTGACCAGGACTGGTTGATCTTTCATATCAATCAAGCCAAATATGAGTCGAACATTTTATAGATGAACTTATTTTCAGTATATGATTTTCAAAATAATGTGGAACATGCTTGGACTTTAAAATTAATACTTACTTTTTATTCCACACACACCCTCACTCTTTTCGATATATGACAAAAGGGGGAGAAAAGGCCAAAGTTAAGGGATCAATTTTTTTTTATGGCCAAGGCTTACTTAACTTTAAGTTAACAAAATAAGTTAAGAGAATTCTTAACTTAAACACATTTAGTTAACTTGTTAACAAAAAAGTAATTTACTTAACTTTAAGTTAACTTACATTTAGTTAACTTACATTTAGTTAACTTGTTAAAAAAAATAATAATAATTTACTTAACTTTAAGTTAACTTACATTTAGTTAACTTACATTTAGCTAACTCGTTAAAAAAAAGTAATTTACTTAACTTTAAGTTAACTTGTTAACAAAACGGAAGTAAAGGCCAATAAATCAATTTTTTGATTTCTTAACTTAAAACTTATTTTAAACACTATGGCCAATATTAAGTAATTTCGGTTACTTAAATTCTTTTTTAGTAGCAAACATCAAGGGGGAGAGTTAAAACTCTTTCTCAAGTACTCACCCTCGGTCAAGGGGGAGGATTCCTCAAGGGAGAGCACTTGAAAAAGAGTTTTTATATACTCCTGCTCATTCATGCATATCTCATACTCATTTTCCTTAATGCACTTAATTTATTTTTCTTAACTTTGTATGTGGGTTTGCCATAAATCAAAAAGGGGGAGATTGTTGGTGCAGTAGGCACCTAAGTTGAACCTGAGTTTTGATTATAGCAAACGATACAAAGTTAAGCTCATGTCATTATCTCACGAGCTGAATCAAGTATGCAGAAATGCTAAGCTAAGCCGAAGGTCAGTGACACTCGGAGAGAACCGTAGTGGTCGGTCGACACCGGGAGGACTTCGGAGGGAGCCGAAGGAATCAGGTGGAGACCAAAAGCAAAGCTTCAAAGGTAAATGTTGAGGTAAGCTCGTGTGAGTGAGCGTAAGTAAGGTCGAGTCCTTCATACGGGGACATCCTTAGGCGACGATCTGACCAAGACTTCCCATAGAAGGTCTATGTTGAGATCGGACGGCAAGTGGCCGTCGAATTCACTTATATTTTGAGCTAACTCTTTATTACAGTTGAAAAGTCTTGAAATCAGTTCAACCAACCAAGGATCAATTCAACTGCTGAGCCATCAGTTCAACCGGCCAAGAAATCAGTTCAACCGATGGTCAAAAATCAGCCTCGAGGAGTCATGCTTTATCACCATTTTTCAAGGAGTTTTGTGCCCAATTCCTATTGGTTGAAGACCCATTCGATGAGGGGATTAAAGGATATAAAAGGAGGGTTTCTCCTAGGGTTTTTCATCATCTCTAAGTGCTCAAAAACCTTTGCAACTCCGTGATTCTCCGACGACTCTATGACGAAGTGCTGTCAACAACCCTAACTTAGTTTCTACTCTTTAGTTGTTGATATTTTTATTTGTCGTCTCTTTAAATATTGCAATTCCTTTTATTAATCAAGGTTTTCTATCGTTGCACTTTACAATAATAGAAGAGAGGGTTTGTCTCTCTATCTTTTCTTTCGAAGGTTTTTTTGTAATCGTCAAACTCCTACCTCCAACGAGGAGGAGTATTTTTAGTGAATTGCCCTCCGTGCGTGATCAAGGATCACTAGGGCCTTGGAGTAGTAGACGAAGGCTACGAACCGAGTAAAAAAACATTTGTCTCCTTTTATTTTTCATTTATCTTTCCGCTGCAATTAATTGTCTACTTGGGTTTTAAAGAATGAAACGAAAGAAAAGTTTTTATCGCTATTCACCCCCCCCCCCACTCTAGCGATCTGCTTCGATCCAACAGACCCAAACCGACACCTTGAGGCATTTCTAGAAATCTACTCGACAATGAAAATGAACGGAGTCCCTACTGATGCGATTCGCCTGAGCCTATTCCTTTTCTCATTATGGGATAAGGCTAAGGCATGGCTTCACTCTCTACCTTCGGAGAGAATCACTACATGGGAGAAATGTGAGCAGCAATTTTTGAACAAATACTTTCCACCAAGCAAGACTTCTCACATGCGCCATCTCATCACGAGCTTCTGCTAGAAGGAGGGGGAGTCCTTATTCGAAGCTTGGGATCGCTACAAGGGGCTAATCTACCAATGCCCCCACAACAAACTTGAGAGGTGGCTGGTGATCCACATCTCCTACAATGGGATCGCGTATGCCACGATGATGTCCCTGGATTCTGCTGCAGGAGGAGCACTGATGAACAAGACCATAGAGGAAGAAGAGGAGCTGATAAAAGAGGTGTCCTAGAACCACCATCAATGGGCTTCCGAATGTGGTCAACCTACGCCTACAGTGGAATGATACACTGTTAACTCCATGGACCACCTGGCAGCAAGGATGGACGCGCTCAGCAAATGGTTCAAATATTTGAATCCTTCATCTGCTTGCGCGGCCATTGACTTTGGAGAGGGAGCGACAACATATCGAGAGGACCACTATGGAGAGCAGGGAACCTCAAAGGAGCGGATTGAGCATATTGATGTGGTTGGGGACTACGACCAAAGGTCCAACAACCCATACTCCAACACCTACAATCCCGGATGGAGGAATCACCCGAATTTCTCCTACAAGAATAACTCGGGAAACTCACAACCATCAGGGGGTATGGGCAGCAGCAGGGCAATGGGCAGTGACCACAGAAGTCCAGACTAGAACTGATGATGGAGGACTTCATTGCTACCCAAACTAAGGCCAATGAGGAATTTCGTCGCCAACATCAGAAGTCTGAAGAATCACTTAGAGACTTGAAGGCCACCATTGACGACCTTGCAAGTCACACCAGGATGTTGGAGATGCAAGTGACCCAAATAGCCCAAACTGTATCGCAACTTGTGAAGAGCTCTCCGGTGAGTCAAGCTAAAGAGGAAGGAGTGGGGCAGAGTAGCAAATTCGCCAATGGGTGTGAAGCCATGATTAACACCCTACCTGACCAAGCTGAAATTGAAGATAAGACTCCACTATAGCTTGAGGACCCCGGTGAATTTGTTATCCTCTGCTCAATTTATGGGGAGAGCTTCGATTAAGCTCTATGCGACTTGGGATCATCAGTCAGTGTGATTCCCTACGCATACTATCTGAAGATGGGACTGAATGGGCTCCAACCAGTGAATCTTGGTATTCGTATGGGGGATGACTCAGTCAAGGAACCCATCGGCTTGCTGGCACACGTGCCTATGCTGATTGAGGATTTCATGATACCCATGGACTTCATCATACTGGACACAGGACCAGATCCCCAGAATTCCATCATTCTGGGAAGGCCTTTTCTAGCAACTGCAGGGGCGTGCATAGACGTGAAGGCACATCATATCTCCCTAGAGGTAGATGGGGAGATCATCCTCTTCACTCTTTCGGAGCACAAAGCCCCCTACCTCGACGGCTCCACGTTTAGAAGAATGAAGCCAGAACCACTCGATGAAGCTTCCAAGACGGATGAATGGAGGTTCACTGAACCTCCAGAGCCAAGTTGATAGTGGAGTGTGGTCGAGCTAAACGACCTTAAACAAAGCGCTTATTGGGAGGAAACCCAAGTTTAGTTTTAGATTTCCCTTTGATTGTATTGCATGCATTTATTTAATTTTAGTTTTGATTTCCATCCCATTTAGAGTTAGGACTAGAAAAGAACTTTGCTAGGCAAACATAAAATCCATATTAGCCTACACGGCGAAGTGTATGAGAAAATTCAGACCATAACGCAAAATGGGGAGAAAAATGGGGGCACACGGACTGGGCGTGTGTTTTCCCATGGCCATGCTCGACTGACCCGAGGCGCACACGGCTTGGTCATGTGTTCTCACACGGTCGTGTCGCACAAGCTTAAAAAGGGGTGAGTCATGTATTTTCACCCCATTTGTGCCATGTGCTTCGAGTGCTCTTGCCCTAGCCGTGTGGTTTCGTCTTCCCCACCATCTAGAAGCACTTCTAACCTCAAAGGAAGCCAAAAGAAGCAAGGATGAGGAGGACCAAGCATGTAGCACCTCGATCCGGTGCTTTGGAGCGACGAACAAGGAGAGCTGACGCCCTTCAAGCTTCGAAGGAGTGTAACGCCCTACCCACTCTTCTTTTTTGCAATAATGAACATAGAGATAGATATAAGATGCTTTCTACTCGTAAACTCACTGCTACTAGGTACTTAGATGAAGATTTGCTAGAGTCTTTAGGGTTGTTGGGTGATATTCAAGTCCTATTTGCAAAAATGGGGTGGGAAGAGATGATGGGAATAAGGCACCCAACCTACCCTAGGATAGTTCTAGAATTTTTGAGTTCCTTAGAGGTGGAAATTTTAACGGGTAGAGAGAGTGAAGAGAGTAGAATAACTTTTAGGATTTTTAACATTGAGCATGAATGGACCCTTCACCAATGTAATTCATGCTTTGGCTTGCCGAGTGGGGGAGAGAGAAGAATCCTTATTGGGTTCAACGCTCGGGTATTTTGGACCGAGTTGACGGGGGAGCACGCTTATGACCCTTCTAGGGCCAAAGTGTCGTGCCTCCAAAACCTCGTCTTTCGATACCTCCACCGCATCATGGCCAGTACTATATTTGGTCATGGAGAGAGTGACGGTGTAGTTAGAGCTAGCGAGCTGCTTTGCTTCTGGGACATGCTACAAGAAAGGAGTCGCATCAATGTAGGGTCCCACTTCATCAGACACTTAGTGAAGATGGGCAAAGCAGCACGAGGAGAGATTAATGTGGGGGTCCTACTTACCCACATTTACCATAGGATGGAGTACGATTACACTGCATTAGAGAGTATAGAGGGGAGCCCTGGGATCGACCTAGGAGTGTGCATGGCCATGAAGATGATTGTTAGAGAAGGACACTCCTTATGCTTTGTAAGAAAAAATCTAACGGCCCTTAGGCTCTCCGATCCTGATCGTACCACCATCACTACACGTGCCAACTGGCGCTTAGACCTAATAGTGGAGTCCCCTCCACATGAGGGACCACCCACATCGGCGCCCATCTCTTCCCCTTTACATCACTCTCCCTCCAGTCAACACATGAATAGGAGCCCCCCTAGTCCACGCTAACATGAGTCTGCACCACCACATTTTTCCACCTTTGAGCAAGATGCAGGTATGTTGGCCTATGATTTATCAGAGTTTTGATACCGCCTCGATGACATATACACCGAGCAGCAGACACAGAGGTAGTGATGGGAGGAGCAGATCACCTACACGCAGGTGAAGTTCTAGGGCTTCCAGGAGCACTTCCAGCGGGCTGAGGAGTTCTATGACGAGGCCCGCATATACTTCCAGGAGAAGGCTGCTCGTCGCCAGGAGGAGCCTGCTCGTCGCCAGGATGAGGTCGCCTACCGCCAGGAGATGCGACAGCACATGCATGCCAAGTAGGCACAATGGGCCAGGGAGGAGGAGCACCGAGCAGCCGCTGCATCTACTAGCTCTCAGATCAACCACATGTACATGTGACATCAGCGGCTCAGCAGCAGGTTCTCTCAGGATCCTGAGATGCCGAGGCTCCAAGTCTTTCCACCTCGTCCAGCATACTAGAGGTATATTTTTATTTAAGTCTGGGGGGGACCCCAAAGTTTATTTTGTTTGTTTTCTAGCAGTAGTTTCTTTTTTGGTATTTTCATTCATTTATTCATGCATGTGTTGTTGAGTTTCTTTTAGTACTTAGTTTTTGTTATCTGTAAAGCTGTCTCAGTAGTATTTTTAAAAGTTGCTTACATGAGTTGTTCCCATAGGTAGCTTAACTTCATTTATCTCGTGGTATTTTATTTTATTCGCTCTAATGAATGTTCTAGACTTACATTGGTTAGCTTTTATTTTTACACCTACACATGTCGAACATTCTGAAAGGGAGAATTTATTACATACCTAGTTATGATTCATCTCAGTAGTCTAGTACTTTGGAATCCATAGGTGACTCTAGGTTTAGCATTTTAGTAACTGGAGATGCTCGGATTGTGTAAGCCCATTTGAAAAAATCAAAATCCCAGTGAGAAGAAAAAATAAGAGAGAGAAAGAGAAAAAGATGAAAAAGAAAAGAAAAAAAGGTAGAGAGAGAGAAGATTATGAGGGATAAAAAATAGTTGTCATGGGTGGAAATGACTAGGTGTCCCTTTGAGACCGAGTTAGGTTACTGGGAAAACACCTACCAATTTCTCTCAATACCGGGCACGCCCTTGATACTTTATGTTAGATCTAGAAAACGACCCTCGCTTTTGGCAGGTAAGCGCCTAAGAGCTGGAAACCTTAGGAAAGCTATGGGATGATGACTTAACTCACAATGGAACGGGCATCCCCTAAGAATCATTCGCTTAGCACGAGCACGAGGAGCTAACTTAGTGAATTTCTAGAACATATTTATTTTGCTTTGATTGTAAATACCACTTGATAAATTTAGTTAACATGCTAAGTATGGAACAATGTCTTTTTAAATTTCATGGCATTGAGGTTTGCTTGAGAACAAGCAAAGATTTAAGTCTAAGGGAAGTGATGTGAGCAAAACATATAGGATTTTAGGAGTAGTTTTCGCTCTCATCTCATTACGTTTTATGTTAGTTTTCATGCATATGTCACTCTATTTTGCACGCATTTCCTATTTTCTGGTTCGGATGTCTGCTCTTTGTACTTTTGTGTGCAGGTTAGCATTTCGGGTGAAAAGGCACACTTTCAGAGCAAAAAAAGGACATTTTATAGCTAGACGCAGAGAGGGACATGGCCAGGGCATGTGGCTACACACGGTCGTGTCCAATGGGCGAGATCAGCGACCCCAGAACCACACACAACCTAGTCATGTGGAAACACATGGTCGTGTGGCGGCCCGCCAGATTTGCATGACTAGGGCTTTTTTCGGATTTTGCAGCGGTCCGAGGTGATGTCTATATAAGGATGGCTCCGCCCAAACCCTAGGGGGAAGGTTCGACGGCTAGGATGGCACATCGAAGCCCTAAAAAGCTTCGGGAACTCGCAACGGGGAGGAGGAACACCGTCGGAGGTCTACGCTTTGCACTTCAACGCCGGAGAGAAGACCACGAAAGCATTGTAATCCCTTGTTTCTGCATTTTATTTATGATGTATTCGAACATGTACATGCTTTATGATTCCTCCTTTATATACATGGAGTAGTTCCTTTAATTCTAGGATTAGGGAGTAGCTTGTGTGCACATTACATGTTAGTTCATGTTAAATTCTGTCTTTGAGTTTAATTTGGCAATTGGAAGTTGTTTAAACTATATCTATGCATGTTTGGTTTTCTACCTACTGTGCTTAGGCGATACGAGGGGTGACAGCCCTCGTATCTAAGATTTAGGGGATTTTATACAAGGAACCTAGGGGTAAACCTGATCTCCTATAATCGTGGGTAGAAGGATGCGATGGAACCGAAAATGGTTCATCGTAGGGATTGATTCGACATCCTCGTACTGTCTATCCCGTCCTTTTAAGGCGGAGATAGCTCCCGGTAAATGCGGTGGCTCATCAGGAGAGTGTATGATATCCCTTCCACAAAACCATAGCTAAACATCTAGACAACGCCAGTTGACAGCATTATTTTGCGACACACAAGCAAAACTGAAGTCCTAGAATCACCTTTGAAGACCCCGACACGCTCCCTTCTTCCTCCGCGTGACACCGTATAGAGTATAGTTCACCGATAGTCCTCACAAATCGAAACCTCTTAGAGTTTACTTCCGAACAATTTCAACCACTGAACATATCGATATTCGAATCCCAGTCCCTGTGGAATCGATAATATTTTATTACTTGACAACATCCATGCACTTGCGGGCATTGAGTGCGAGCGTGCACTTCGAGTCCTCGACGGCCTCTGTCGCGAGATTTGAGGTCGCATTTGCATGCATCATCAACCAAGTTGGACCAACTCAATTTTGGGTTCCCAAGAGTCAAGTTCACTTAATGAACAAAACTCAACCTAGCTATCACTTAGGGGGAGCTAACACTTTGCTTGTTTCCTTGTTTAGTTAAACTCTTGCATGCTTTAGTTTACTTTAGTAGCTTAATTTAGAATGGACTAGATAGGAAACAAAGTATTTTAAACTTGAATAACCTTGTACTAAGACGAAATGAATTGATAGTAAGTGAGGGAAGCTCTTCAAAGTGCATATCTAAGAAGTGGTCATTGTTCCGATATCCAAAAAGGCCATGTTCTTTGCCATGACCTAGTGCACTAAGTTGAGTGGAACTGACCAAAGCTAACTCACTAAGTCTTTGACTAGTTAGACCAAGGCTTAGTCCAAAGTGAATCAAGTACTTGATTCCTTCATTGACTTTGTCTAAGAAGTGGTGCATCTGATATCCAAGAAGGTCGTATGCCTCGTCATGACATGGAAGTCAATGCTGGAAAAACCTACTTGACTATCTCAAACTAAGCTTTAATCTAACACAAGTTTAAAAACTTTAAAATTGCTTATGAAATTTAATTAAGATAAAAAAAAAATCCTCATCTCACAAAACCCATAGGAGTAATGTGTATTGAAAACCTAGCTTGGGTGAGATGATTTAGAATTTAATCAATCTTAATTAGTTTAATACAATTTACGTAACTTAACAAATTTATTTAACAAATTTACTTAACTAAAATTAACAAATTTAACTTTACAAATTTATTTAACAAATTTACTTGACTAAACTTAAAAAATTTACTTAGTTAACTAAACTTAACTTAACAAATTTACTTAAACTAAACAACTTAATTAAACTTGACAAATTTAAACAACTTAACCTATCAACCCAACCAATCTAATCAACTCAAACTCAACCCAATTTAATAAACTCAACTTAATCTATTCAATCAAATTAAATTAAATTAATCAATGAAATTAACATAATAAAATCAACTAAACCGAATTAAACATAAAAATTAACCAATTTTAGTCGACTGGAACATTTCAAGTCGACTCGATAAGAGTCGACTGAATCAGCTTCAGTTGCTTGCAAGCCTCGGCAAGGTAAAAACACGACTTCAGTCGATTGAAACTAATTCAGTCGAGTAGAATTCAATTGTAGATAAAAGTTAGGCATCGCAGTAAATGGTAAAATTAATTATAGTCGACTGAAACAAGTCTAGTTGACTCTAATTCAGTCGACTGGCCTATTTCCAGTCGATTGGATTTCGTCTATAAGAACAGTGCTAGTGCAGCACCAAATCAACTCACAACCACCTCAATCCATCGCGAAAACCCTATTTTCATCCTTTTGAAGCGTCTAGGTCATCATATCTCATTAACATCGTTCATAATGCCGAGGTAATAAGTCTAAGCCTTAATTTCAATTATTTTTTCAATAAATATTGAATAATTATAATCCAATTAGGGGTAAAAGAAGAGTCGTTGAGGCTGAGTCATCTACTCTGTGCATGGACATTAGGTTCCCTACTAAGGCACATAGGATTAGGTTTGAGAACACTCTTTATGCTCCCATGCCTACTAGATACATTAGTAGATCATTTTTTAGTAAATTATGCATACCTAGTATAGAAGTCATAACACATTATGGATTAGAGAAATTTGTTTATTGTAAAAACTCTATTAACATAGACTTATGTGCATAGTTTTTCAATAATTTTAGTAAAATTGATGATCTTACATATTCGACTAGAGTACAGGGTAAGGATTTTATTTTTACCCCCTCTATGTTGAGAGAGCATCTAGGACTCATGCATTCATCATGTCCGGTTGCATGTTTTCCATCCATGGAGTTATCATACGATGACCCCTATTCGCACATTACATTAGAAAGGATACACTTGCATCTATTTGGTGAGAAGAGGACTCTATCTGTGAGTATCTTTAGTTCCACTAGACTCAGAATACAAGACTATCTTGTATCGAGTTTTAGTGAACTGAATTTTGTCACTCACCACTAGGGGCATCACTATGATGCGTCGCTATCATTCATTTCTACTTTAGGCACTTAGTCATAGATTAGATTTAGACATTTGTTTATAGATGTTTCATTCCATCATTCATCATTCTAGGTCAGTTACTAGCAAGAAGGCACATTTGCCTTACTGCCATGTCATCACATCCTTACTAGCCACATTAGGGTTTGATGTTACCATAGGTTGTTGGGTTTCCGACACCGCGGCGAGTATATGTTCGAACATGTTTCGTAAACATGTCCACAGCGGAAGAAAAAAAAATAAATCTAATTTATTATAACACACACACCACACACATGCATAGTACAACATGTGTAGACAAAACCGTAAATTCAAATTTTGCAATAAAAGGAAATTTATACTACGTATACCTGACGTATCACGTGTAGCGGGAAAGGCATCAACCAGAGTGATCCTCGCTAGAATCGCCTCTATCCGTATCCACACCGAGTATCTTCAAGATGAATTCACAAAGTCACAAGCCTCGTCTTCGTACGAGTTACTAGCCTCGTGTCGAAGACGATGTGATCGAGAGAAGATCACAATCCGAATCAAAAATTCGGATTCAAAACGAGTCCTCAAAAACTCGCTTCTTCGGGGAGTTATTCGTCAATTGTTTGACGAATCCTTCTTCCTCCACCTATGAGGATTATCAGAGATCGAATCCCCAGCAAGGAAGCCGCTGTTGGAGCTCCAAACGTCGTCCAAACGACACTCCGACACGAAATAAACAAGCTGTCCAGAAAACTGGACAGCTTTGGTGGAGGAATAGGGCCGGCCAAATAAGGAAGCTTGATGCTCACCTTGTCGCCGAACCCAAAGAAGATCACCACAGGGTTGCCGGAGGATCACCGACTGAAGCTTGGACGCCGACAACTAGCTTGGACGGCGGCACAAAGCTGGGCGGCGGCTAGGGTTGGGTGCCGACCACTAGAGGAGAGGAGGGGTGGGCGGCAACTAGGGATTGCTTGGATTAGGTTTTCACAAAACCCTTAAGCCCTATTTTATAGAGAACAGATTCTCCTAATGGTTATCATATCATAACCAAAAGCCCATTAACCCGCTCCATTAATTTAAGTTAAAATAAACCAAACCGATTTGGTCTATTTTAAGTTAAAATGAACCGAACCAACTTTGGTTCATTCGTTTAAAACAAACCAAACCCCTTTGGTTTATTCTCCACAATTGGATTAGAACCAAACCAATTTGGTTCATCCATCATGTCTTCATAAGACACGGCCCATCCACGCTTCCATTGCGACTGAAATGATTTCATGCTCGCTCCTTGTTTGGTCCAACCAAACCTAGTTTCTCTCGGTCTGAGAATCTCATTCTCAAGCTTGTTTTAAATCCTTCAGATTACGCTCGTTGTACGTGTGTCCAAATAGGTTCTCGGTTTATGTTGGTCATCTATAATTAACCATTAATTATAGAATGATCATGAGTGGCCCCTAGTAGTACATCATGATCCCCAATTAACTGAAAAGATCAACGGTTGATCCAGAACTATTTCTGAAACCCTTCAGCAGCTACAATGAATCGTGCCCCATTACCTTCACTCATCTTATACCCACTTGGTTCAGGACATGGTCTATAGTGTCAGTCCCTACTAGGTTGACTACGTCACACCTAGCCCAAGTATCATTTCCTCGTCCTACGGATTCTAGTTACTGCACATGTATCGAAGAGTACCTTACTCTAAACATGTAATGCTTTAGCCAAAAACTTTAGTAACAATCCGACGAGAGGCCATGGGTATACATCTCCTCGCAAGGAGTGGTAAATCCTTTATAGGCTATTCAAACACCATCGATCACTTCAACTTATACCCAATCATCCCGGGTCCACATGTCCTCAAAGATGCTTGCTTAAGATGTTAAAGCATAAGTCTTTATGATCAAGATGACTTGAATACCGCAAGTCAAAGGAATATCGCACTTAAGCTACAGTAAGAACTTCATTGAAATATCTATATATGCAGAGAACCATATGAAGTCTTATGGCTGGTCACTCCAATGAACTAGTTACCATAACTAGCATCCACGATTAACTCCGGACATCACAATGTCTCCAGCCAGTGAGAATCAGCTGCTTGGATACACTAAGGAGTATACCTCATGCTAGTCTCGACAGAATCGATGGTGTCCAAATCCATCAATTCATCGACTAGGGATAATTCCGATACATCACAATTACACATGTAGAGATACTCACTAGTTGTGATCCAATCACAAATTCTCTCATGCTGTGAATCGTATCGTGGACATTCAGTAAATGAGTTTAAGATCTAATCAAATACATGAAAACATGTATACTCAAATAGTGAATCTTCATTTATCATATAAATGGTTCAAACATAAGGCGATTGCCTTAGGACATCACTCATATATTACTAACAAACTCCCACTTGGCATAATGCCAATCGCTACGGTATCCAATACCATAAGCTCTAACATGACCCTCAAACTTACTTTGAGGTAATGCCTTAGTCAAAGAATCCGCTAAGTTCCTTTCAATGGGGATTTTGTCGATTTGTATTTCCTTCCTACTAATAATCTCTCTGATCAGATGATAGTGGCGAAGCACATGTTTCGATCATTGATGAGACCACATCAAGTTCAGAGATGATCTTCTTGATCAAAACCGCTTCCTTTGCTGCTTCCAAAGCTACAATATATTCTGCCTTAGTGGCAGAATCCGCTATAGTGTCAAACTTGCAACCTTTCCAACTTATTGCGCCTCCATTCCTGGTGAATACATACCCAGACTAAGACCTGGAATCATCCTTGTCTGTCTGGAAGCTGGCATCTGTATACCCGCGTATCACCATGTCCCCTTCTCCATATATTAGGAACACATCCTTAGTTCTTCTCAAGTACTTAAGGATTGTCTTAACAACCGCCCAATGATCCATTCCTGGATCAGACTGGTATCTACTCGTGACACTCAGAGCATACGATACATCGGGCCTCGTACATAACATAGCATACATGATAGATCCTATTGCGGATGCATAGGGAATCTTACTCATGCAAATCCTCTCGTCTTCTATGCGCGGACACATAGACTTCGAAAGGTGTATCCCATGCCTGATGGGTAGGAAATCTTTCTTGGATTCCGACATGCTAAACCTTTTTAGCACTCAGTCTATATATGTAGACTACGAAAGACCAAGCAACCATTTCGATCTATCTCTATAGATCTTAATCCTGAGGATGTAGGTTGTTTCTCCCAGGTCTTTCATGGAGAATGTCTTGGACAACCAAATCTAAACTGACTGTAAGACTGAAACATCGTTTCCTATAAGTAATATGTCTTCGATATACAATACTAGGAACACGATTGCACACCCACTAACCTTCTTGTACACACAAGGTTCGTCTGGATTTTGTGAGAAATCAAACCTTTTGATTGTCTCATCAAAACGGATATTCCATCTCCTGGATGCTTGCTTCAATCCATATATGGACCGTCGCAATTTGCATACCTTGGTTTTATCAACCGATGTGAAACCTTCAAGTTGTATCATATACATGTCCTCGAGCAGGTTTCCATTAAGGAAAGATGTTTTCACATCCATTTGTCATATCTCATAATCATAATGAGCCGCTATGGCCAGGAGCATCCGAATGGATTTAAGCATAGCTACAGGAAAATAGGTTTCGTCATAATCAACACCTTGCTTTTGACGATATCCTTTCGCCACTAATCTAGCCTTATAGGTAATCACATTACCATCCATGTTGGTTTTCTTCTTGAAAACCCACTTGCACCCTATAGGCTTGATGCCTTCAGGTGGGTCAACCAAGTTCCAAACTTGGTTTTCATACATGGAATCCATTTCCGACTTCATGGCTTCAAGCCACTTATCCCTTTCTAAACTTGTCAGAACTTCTTCATAACTGGTAGGCTCCTCATCATCAATGAGTAACACGTCGTTTGATTCACTTACGAGAAATCCATATCTCTCAGGAATATTGCGTGTTCTACCAGATCTACGAAGATGTGGTGTTTCAATAAGTCCGGTATTGCTCATCACTATGAGTTGTCGGTTTGTTGTGCTCACCGGGTATCTCATTCAATGTCTATTTGAGTCTCTCGAGCCTCCTCAAGCTCGACGACACTCCCACTGTTTTCTTGCAAGAGAAACTCTTTCTCTAGAAACACAGCATGCCTTGAAACAAACACCTTTTGTTCCACAGGATAATAGAATTAGTAACCCCTTGTTTCCTTAGGGTATCCAACAAATAGACATTTATCAGACTTAGCATCCAATTTATACGTCTGATCCTTCACATAAGCGAGGACAACCCCATATCTTCAAGTAAGATACATGAGGTTTCTTACTATTCCATATCTCATATGGAGTAGTAGAGACTACCTTAGTTGGCATTACATTTAACAAGTAAATGGTATGCGAGTGCATAGCCCCAAAGGACTTGGGAAGATTCGCATGATTCATCATTGACGACCATGTCCAACAAGGTCGATTCGCCTCTCGGATACACCATTATCTTTGTGGTGTATATGGCGAGTCCATTGAGACAATATACCATTGTCTCTTAGATAATCAGAAACTCTTGACTTAAGTATTCACCACCTCGTCCGTCAGTATTTTAATACTCTTGTCATGTTGTTTTCCTACTTCATTTCTGAATTCTTTGAACCCTTCAAAGGCTTCAGACTTGTGTTTCATCAAGAACACATACCCAAACCGTGAGTGATCATCGATGAAGGTAATGAAGTAGTTATAGCCTCCTAAAGCTTGAGTTGACATAGGTCCACATACATCAGTATGTATTAGACCTAGCAACTCTCCCACTCATTCACGTTTTTCTTTAAAAGGTAACTTAGTCATCTTGCCTTTTAAGCATGATTCACATGTATCGTATGAATCCAATTCAAACGATTCCAGAATTCCACATCGGTGTAATTCGGACATGCGTTTCTTGCTTGCATGGCCAAGACGACAATGCCACATGTAGGAGTCTAATTGATTATCCTTTCGAGCATGCTTGTTGCTCACTTCGATATTGAAAATGTCACTGGATACGTCCAACGTATAAATATCATTGCTCAAAGTTCCAGTTCCATAAAGTATGACATTTAAAGTTATATAACAACAATTGTTACTAAACGTCAAATGGTAACCATTTCTATTTAAACAAGAAATAAAAATGATGTTCTTTATCAACGAAGGAACATAAAAGCAATTGTCCAGTTCTAAGACAAGTTCTGTAGGGAGTTTCAACAAATACATTCCGATGGCGAGTGCAACAACCTTTGCTCCATTCCCAACACATAAATTTGACTCTCCCTTGACGAGTCTTCTTCTATTCCTTAGCCCATGTATGTCATTACATATATGTGAGCCACACCCAGTATCCAATACCCAAGTGTTTGAGGAAATAGAATGACAATCAATAACGAAGATATCTGAAGAAGATGGGGCATCCGATGCCTTATTCTTCTTCACGAACTCAAGATAAATCTTGCAATTTCTTCGCCAATGGCCCTCCTTGCCATAATGATGGCAAGTGCCCTTTTGAGCTGGTTCTGCCTTTTTAGCCTTTTTCTTCCCCTTCTGTTATTCCTTTGACTTCCTCTTAGAACCTTTCTTCAAGGAATCAACTTACAGCACTATCCCCTGCTCATGCTTCACAGAAGACTCCACAGTCTTCAGCATGTTGAGCAGTACCACAGATGAACCTTCTTGCATCTCAGAGGTGAAGAGGATCTTGGAGACTTCGAACCTTTCGAATCTCACTTGCTCATCAACCAACTCATAAAGATGAAAGACTATGGTATGAGCATCCATATACTCATGCTGCTTCCGCAGCCCAGGTACCATCATAGCTAGCATGATGCAACTCGCCATTTCAGAATCAGTCACATGTTTCTGATAGGCCAACAATTGGTCCAGAGTTGCATTGTCACTAGGACGGGCGGGAAGAGGCGCTTCGAGGACATTCGCAAGCTTTTCAACCTTGAGAATAATTCTTAAGTTTCTAAGCCAGTGCAAGAAGTTCGACCAAGTCAATTTATTCGAATCCAAAATGAAACGCAAATTCAAAGACATCATGATCAATAGATTAACAAAGAAATTCAAAACGAGCATATATGAGAAAGATGATTTAAAATGCATCGATATACATTCATAAATCCCATTCATTTTTTGAATTTCAAAAAACCCCAAAAATCACTTCGGGAGATCGTAGGTCCATCTCTGAATGCGCTGATATCCAACATAGATATGAACAACCTTGGAGAGAGTCCAACAAGTCATTCATAACTACGATGGTAGGTATCAAATATACCGATTGCATATCATATATATGCAACTATCACAATGTGCTATCATCTAATTGAATGTTCACACATACATCGGGTTGTTAACTCATTAACAAGTATGCATCATATGCATAGCACCCAACTTCACCTCCCTTCACATCGACCTTGGAGAGAGTCCAACAAGCCGATGCTCCAGGTTAAAGCCAACCCATTAATCGAGAAATAGTTTTAATATGGTTAGAGCGTATTCAACCAATTAGCCCGACTTGGAGAGAGTCCAACAACCAAAGCTAACGATTGACCTCTGACTCTTACCATATTAGTATTAAACTATTCCATGGTTTGAACATGTTCGGGTTCAAGCTGGGCTTGGAGAGAGTGCAACAACCCAAACAAGAAACGAAACTCTGGTTCTAACCATATTAATGGAAGGTGTAGGCTTTAATATTGAGTAAGGGTTTTTATGTCTCATCCTCTTTGCATGCAAATAACTATTATCTACATGACATGACATACATCTACATGTCACGACACGCATGGCATAATGATATGCATCTAATGCAATTACATGGCATACAATTATGACATGTACAAAATTTCCTTATATGTCATAACTATTTATTGAAATAAAATATGTTTGAGATTTGATTCTCCAAATCAAATCATGATTAAATTAGGAAACAAATTTTCAAATCTAATCACATATTTTATTTGTGGAAAGTGTTGATTAAGGAAAGTCAATTTAGGAAACAAATTTCCTAAATCATCAAAACTACTTATGAAAATAAAATATTTTTAAGATTTGATTTCCCAAATCAAATCATGATTAAATTAGGAAACAAATTTCCAAATCTAATCAAATATTTTATTTATGGAAAATATCAATTTCCATAAATACTTCCAACTTTCCAAAAGTAGAAGATTTCCATAAATACTTCTAGACTTTCCAAAATTAAAAATTTCCATAAATACTTCTAACTTTTCAAAATAGAAAATTTCCATAAATACCATTATGACTATCACAAAACAATTTTACGATTATGTCGAAACACAACCTGGGCTCTGATAACACTGTTGGGTTTCCGGCACCGCGGCGAGTGTGTGTTCCAACATGTTTTGTAAATATGTGCACAGCGGAAGAAAAAAAAAATAATAAATCTAATTTATTATAACACACACACCACACGCATGCATAGTACAACATGTGTAGACATAATCGTAAATTCAAATTTTACAATAAAATAAAATTTATACTACGTATACCTGATGTATCACGTGTAGCGGAAAAGACATCAACCGGAGCGATCCTCGCTAGAATAGCCTCTATCTTTATCCACGCTGAGTATCTTCAGGATGACTTCACAAAGTCACGAGCCTCGTCTTCGTACGAGTTACTAGCCTTGTGTCAAAGATGATGTGATCGAGAGAAGATCACAATCCGAATAAAAAATTCGGATTCAAAATGAGTCCTCAAAACCTCACTTCTCCGGGGAGGTATTCGTCAAGCGTTTGACGAATCCTTCGTCCTCCACCTATGAGGATTACCGGAGATCGAATCACCGGCAAGGAAGCCGCTGTCAGAGCTCCAAACGTCATCCAAACGACGCTCCAACACAAAATAAACAACCTGTCTAGAAATTTGGACATCTTTGGTGGAGGAATAGGGTTGGCCAAATAAGGAAGCTTGATGCTCACCTTGTCGCCGGACCCAAAGAAGATCACCGGAGGGTCGCCGGAGGATCACCGACAGAAGCTTAGACGTCGGAAACTAGCTTGGATAGCGGCACAAAGCTGGACGACGGCTAGGGTGGGGCGCCGACCACTAGAGGAGAGGAGGTGTGGGCGGCAACTAGGGATAGCTTGGATTAGGTTTTCACAAAACCCTTAAGCCCTATTTTATAGAGAACAAATTCTCCTAATGGTTATCGGATCATAACCAAAAGTCCATTAACCCGCTCCATTAATTTAAGTTAAAATAAACCAAACCGATTTGGTCTATTTTAAGTTAAAACGAACCAAACCAACTTTGGTTCATTCGTTTAAAACAAACCAAACGCCTTTGGTTTATTCTCCACCATTGGATTAGAACCAAACCAATTTGGTTCATCCATCATGTCTTCATAAGACACGGCCCATCTACGCTTCAATTGTGACTGAAACGATTTCATGCTCGCTCCTTGTTTGGTCCAACCAAATCTAGTTTCTCTCGGTCTGAGAATCTAATTCTCAAGCTTGTTTTAAATCCTTCGGATTACGCTCGTTGTGCGTGTGACCAAATAGGTTGTCGGTTTATGTTGGTCGTCTATAATTAACCATTAATTATAGAACGATCATGAGTGGCAGCTAATAGTACATCATGATCCCCAATTAACCGAAAAGATCAACGGTTGATCCAGAACTATTTTTGAAACCCTTCAGCAGATACAAAGAATCGTGCCTCATTCCCTTCACTCATCTTATACCCACTTGGTTCAGGACATGATCTATAGTGTCAGTCCCCACTAGGTTGACTATGTCACACCTAGCCCAAGTATCATTTCCTCGTCCTACGGATTCTAGTTACTGCACATGTATCGAAGAGTACCTTACTCTAAACATGTAATGCTTTGGCCAAAGACTTTAGTAACAATCCGATGAGAGGCCATGGGTATACATCTCCTCGCAAGGAGTGGTGAATCCTTTATAGGCTATTCAAACACCTTCGATCACTTCGACTTATACCCAATCATCCTGCATCCACATCTCCTCAGAGATGCTTGCTTAAGATGTCAAAGCATAAGTCTTTATGATCAAGATGACTTGAATACCGCAAGTCAAAGGAACATCACACTTAAGCTACAGTAAGAACTTCATTGACATATCTATATATGCAGAGAACCATATGAAGTCTTACGGCTGGTCACTCCAATGAACTAGTTACCATAACTAGCATCCACGATTAACTCCAGACATCACAATGTCTCCAGCCAGTGAGAATCAGCTGCTTGGAAACACCAAGGAGTATACCTCGTGCTAGTCTCGACAAAATCGATGGTGTCCAAATCCATCAATTCATCGACTAGAGATAATTCTGATACATCACAATTACACATGTAGAGATACTCACTAGTTGTGATCCAATCACAAATTCTCTCATGCTATGAATCGTATCATGGGCATTCAGTAAATGAGTTTAAGATCTAATCAAATACATGAAAACATGTATACTCAAATAGTGAATCTTCATTTATTATATAAATGGTTCAAACATAAGGCGATTGCCTTAGGACATCTCTCATATATTACTAACATAGGTAACATCAAACAACTTACTGAGTATGACATGATAGGTTCTAGGCAATTTGGTTTAGCTAAAATAGGTTTAGATGAGAATAATGTTATAGCATGGAAGAGAGATGGCCCTCAGCCCCAGCCCTAGTCTGAGCTGGAGCAGGAGCCTTAGATTGACCCTGAGCACCACTCCGAGTCTGAGCATCAGGAAGCCCCATGATTCGACAATCTTTCACCATTTCTTGGGATTCCAACACCTCCTACTATTGTAGAGTGATTATCCAGATTGGAGGATGTGATGCAACGCTAGGAGCAGCAGCATCAGGCTCGTCATCTTGAGATGATGTAGATGTTCCAGACACACAGAGAGGATCATCGAAAGATGATGGAGTTTTTTAGGTCTTGGAACACGAGTCATCCACCTCCTCCTCCTCCACCTTCCTCTTCTGACTAGGACTATTATGCTAGTTGTTACTATTTGAAATTAATTAATAAATTTGATAACTGTTAAATGTTGGTTATGATTTGAATTATGCTTGGTAGACTAAGAATTCATGCTTGGAGATATTTTCTATCACATTTGCATCATCTTGAAAATTTTAAGGTTTATTTAAATTTTTAGCTATTATTAAGGAGGAGTTAGAATTTTGAAAAATGTTTTTATTAAGGGAGAGTTAGAATTTTGAAAATTAAAATTTTGAAAATTAAAATTTTGAAAAATATTTTTATCGAGGGGAAGTTAGAATTTCAAAAATATTTTAAGAGGTGCATTGATAAATTTTGAAATTTGAGTTTTGAAAATTTTAGAAAATTAATCTTTTGAAAATTTTGAAATTGAAAGATAAAGGGGGAGACCTGATCTTTAAAAGAAAATCTTATTTAGGCGGAGTATTGATAAACTTAAGCATGTTTGATAAAAAAATTTTTATTAAAACTTTAATTCTCAGCTTTAAAGTTGTGGCATTTTGAACTTAATATTGATTTTGATGTATGCCAAAGGGGGAGAGAGGAGATTTAAAGTTAGAGAGAAGAGACTTAAAGAGAGGGAGATTTAAAAATTTAAAGTTTTTTATGCATATGAGCATTTCATGCATATATATTTTTAACCCAATGCATTTCTGATATATGCTATAATTGGATATTGCAGTTTGATTCTCCTAACTTTAACTGATGTATTGGCATACATCAAAAAGGGAGAGATTGTTGATGCAGAGAGCATCACTCCTTGGTTTTGATGTATGAACCATAGTTAAAGTTAGGACTTACTTGTGTTCTAATATCACTTTTAAGTGTGCAGGCTTAACAAGAAGTCCTAGTAGGTTGTGTTGACCGGATACTAGGTAAATATCTTGACAGATCAGGAGGACCGGACACCAGGCATGAAGTCCAGATGGGTCAAGTGGATCGGACATTTGGCATGAAGACCGGTTGGGTCAGGAGACCGGACAATTGACAAAAAGTCCAGTTGGATGAGGTAGACCGGATAGCTGGTGGAAGCCCTGGTGGGTCAGATCGGATGTCAAGAATGGTAAGTCTGGCAGAGTAGCTAGCAAGTAAGCCTCGAGTGAAGAGGTGAGGTCGAGTCCTCTTTAGGGGGACAAAGCAACGTGTCGATCCGACGGAAAGTCTGCATGGGACTTAGAAGTCGAGATCGAGAAGTATTACTACTGCTATCATATTATCTATTTGAGCTAATCTTATTTTGCAGGGATCAGTCGACTGAATGGATTCCAGTTGACTGAAGTTCAGTTGACTGGATACCGAGTTGGAAGGATTAGCTGGTGATCCATGGAAGATCTGGCAGCGCAGATGGAAAGAGTTTCAGTCGACTGGGGAGTTTCAGTCCATGGAAGAGGCAATCTTCCCGATGTGGAGCCGGGTGACCTGGAGTCGACTGGAGCGTGCTCAATCGATTGGAAGACAAGAAGTTCCATAACTACAGGAAGATGTGGAGTCGATCGGAAGGCATTCCAGTTGACTGGAAAAGGTTTATAAAGCAAATGCTCGACCAGCTCCGACTAGAACTCTACTACTATGTCGAAGTGTTGCCTCTATTCATTCTCGTCCACTAGTGCTTCATTTCCTCACAAAGACACATTTTTGACACTCCGTGCCTACTTCAAAATTTTCATTAGAGTCAGTATAACTTAGCTCTTAATTTATTGTACTCATTTTCTCTTGTATGTACTTAATTTCAAAGAGAGGGTAGAGTGTTACCCATCTCTCATTTTTGTAAAAAGTGAACCCCTCCAAAGTCAAGAGTTCTCGAGTCGGAGGGCATATAGTGATTGCCCATCAAGCTAGCTCTTGGAAGAGCTACGAGCCTTGGAGTAGTAACCTGGTTAGGGTTGTGAACTAAGTAAAAAAAGCTTGTCTCTATCTTATTTTATTTCATTTTCGCTACATTCTCTTTAATTATTTCAAAATATGAAAAATAAGTTTTAAAATATAAAGAAAATTACAACCTCCGAGATTCACCCCCCTCTCTTGGAGTATTTCGATCCTACAACTTCGACTCATGTCAAGCTAAAATAAGAGTGAAGAACTAGACTCCGCTGCTCTTCCAGAATGAATTCTATCTTAAATCTGACTCCTCTCTTCCATCAACCAGGGGGACAATAGCTTCGACCATTGCCGAGCTATAATAAGAGTGAAGAAATATACTCTACTATTCTTCCAAAGTGAATCCTACCTTAAACCCAACTCCTCCGTTCTACCACTGCATAAGGACAGTAGCTTTGACCAATACCGAACTATAATAAAAGTAAAGAAATATACTCCACCGCTCCTCCAGAGTGAATTCTATCTTAAATCTGACTCCTCCATTCGACCACCGCACGAGGACAGTAGCTTCGATTGCCAAACTTTAATAAGAGAGAAGAAATATACTTCGTTGTTATTTCAAAGTGATTCCTACATTAAACTCGACTCCTCCGTTCCACCATCTCACGGGGATAGTAGCTTTAGCCAATGCCAAGTTGTAATAAAAGTGAAGAAATAGACTCCGCCGCTCTTCCAGAGTAAATTCTACCTTAAACATGACTCCTCCGTTCCACCACCACATGGGGCAATAGCTTCAACTATTGCCGAGCTATAATAAGAGTGAAGAAATATACTCCGTCGAATTCTACCTTAACACCGACTCCTCTGTTCCACCATCGCATGGGAACAATAGCTTCAACCATTGCTAAGCTATAATAAGAAAGATGTGGACCAACCTGAGGGCTTACAAACTACCTCGGTCGGCCGTAGTAATATCCGCCTGTAAAAACCTTCTACCACGAAACTCTAAAATCGAACTTCTTTTGTTATGAATGGATAACCATGCCCATTAACTGATTATCACTTGGGTTTTTCTTGCCGCTTATAGCCCTAATCGAGAGCCCTTTTACTTTCTTTTATAAAGAATGTTGGGATCGAGGCTCGCTAGAGGGGGCGTGGTGAATAGCGAGTTGAAAAATTCTAACTCACTTTTGACTACAAAACAAAGGATTACGCAGCGGAAATAGAAAAACAAGAACACAAATCACAAACACAACCAAATGCAGGTATTTACATGGTTCGGAACTCAGCAGTTCCTACTCCACGGGCAGCTCAAAAGGAAAGTCTACTATGTATGATCGGAATGGTTCCGGAGGTGAAAACTTCACCTCTTAAAAACTTACAATACAATGAATATACTTTAAGAACAGTAAGCTAAGTATTAAAAACCAGTTACAGATTGTTGTTTAGCTTCTTGCTTTGAAGATGAAGTTGTGGCACTTGCAAGAAGATGATCGACAACACACTTGTTGGAGAGAAGGTCAGATGAGAGCGTGGTTTCTTCTTATTCTCCTTTTGTATCAATCACAGAGAGCATGTTTTTCTCTAGATGAAAACTGGAGCTTTTACATTTTTGAACAAGTCCTAAACCTCTATTTTTTTTTCTTTCTGTCTTCCACCGTTGGAGCCCTAGAGACCACGCCCGACTAAACTCTGGTCACCTGAGCTTGTCCCCATAACTGCCTCCAACTTCTGGTGGTTTTCCAAGAACAGAGCTTGCTCCTCCAACCAAAAGTTGGCACATTAGAATCTTTACTCGAAACGGAAGCATCCCGTTGCCGCCTCCATCAGTTGATCCCCCAGTCGAGTCTGACTCACGTATGTGCTCGAAAAATACCTGTCAGTCTAGCCCGCAACCAAGTTGGGCTTGATTCTATGCCTGAATCCATAGCTATCAGTCGAGCTGCTACCAAATCGACTCGACTAAAAATTGCTCTGGTGGAAGTGCCCTGGCGACAATGCCTTGGCAACAAAGTGCCCTGGAGCAGTCGAGCCCGCAGTTGAGCTGGGCTCGGTTTTGTGTTGTTCCACATAGTGAGCAGTCGAGCTGGTGGTCAAGCTAGCTCGATTCTGTGCCTTTGTACAAGAGTGTCAGTCGAGCTGACCCCATGGTGGCTCGACTGACACTGGAAATATTTGAAGCACATGAGTATCTTTCCGAGTAAGCTGCCTTTTCAAGCACCCTAGTAAGAGACCAAGCACATTACGGTGCCTTCTCCAACTAACGAATGCTCTAAGTACCCTAGGCAAAGAACGAGCGTGTTATTATGCCCTCCTTGCCTAACGAGTACTCCATGTACCCTAGACAAAGAACGAACGTGTTACTATGCCCTCCTTGCCTAACGAGTACTCCATGTACCTTAGATAAAGAACAAGCATGTTACTACGCCCTCCTTGCCTAACGAGTACTCCCAGTACCCTAGACAAACAACGAGCGCGTTACTATGCCCTCTTTTCCTAATGAGTATTGGGCCCATGTATCCTAGTAAGAGACTGAGCACGTTACTGTGCCCTCTCTTACTAACGAGTACACTAGCTAGAGACCGAGCACTCCCTTGTGCCCTCTCTAACTTCAATGGAGAATGAGCACGTTACTATGCCCTCTCCATCACCAAGCTTTCGGGCCTCCGGCCAGCTTGTACTCTTCCTTTACCAAGGTTCCCCCTTGGATTTCTCAATTGCCAAGACTCAAGCTTGGACTTTCCCTTGCCAACCCATGTTAGACTTCTCATTCCAAGACCCATGCTTGGACTTCCCATGCCAAGACCTAAGCTTGGACTTCCCATGCCAACTCCAGGTTAGACTTCCCATGCCAAGACCTAAGCTTGTTCTTCCCATGCCAACTCCAGGTTGGACTTCCCATGCCAAGACCTACCCTTAGATTTCTCATCCATGGGTCTAATGTCGCTCTAAACATCTAACTTAGTGACCTTAGGTTTGAATCAGTTGAGGTAATGTCTTGACTACACTCTGGCTCAACCTAGATTTCAATTTCCTTGACTTAAACCTTGTTGTTAAACATTGAAACATTCGATGGGCTTGATTACACTAACAATCTCTCCCTTTTTAATGTTTGACAACATTGTTTAAGTTTAGGTGATATAAATTCAGTTCGTCTCTAATTCTGAAATATAGCATGAAGTGCAGAAATAGTTCATATCAAAAATTTAGTATGAGGTACAGAAATATTTCATACCAGTAATGAGATGTAGAAATATTTCATATCAATAATTTATCATGAGGTGCAGTAATGAGGTGCAGAAATATTTCATATCAGTAATTTATCATGAGGTACAGAAATATTTCATATCAGAAATTTATCATTCATGTAATAGGGATGATATAACTTGGAGTGTAGAAATTTTATATGTTTGTTACACATAAAATAAAACAAAGGCAACGTCAATTTGAATAATAACACCAATATCACTAATAACTTTAAACCCATACTCTCCCCCTTTGTCACACATCAAAAAATTTCCCTAAGGAGGTCAACGTCTCATATCCAAATTGGGTATTCCAAGTTTTTCAATTTCTCCCTCTTATGAGGAAGAACCACTTCCATTATCCCATGATGGATAGTTCCTCCTAAATGCTTGCTTCCCCTTGACCATTGCATCAACAATGTTCGTGGGAAGTCCCTAAGCCTATAGGAGCTTTAAACCATCAAGGTTAAGGTTAAACATTGAATTTTCCCTCACCTTGAGTTTGATACATCATTCTGACAACCCTCCTAATCTATAACCAATGACAGTAATCATTCGACTGCCACACACACATCAGTCGACTGATACTAAGCATTAGTCGACTGAAACTCTGAGTTTCAGTGCAATTTTCTGCCAGGGTAGTTCTCTAGTGTGATTTGCTAGGGCGATTTTGTGCCAGGGTAGCTTGCCGCCAGGGCGGTTTAGCACCGCCACCGAGCGACTGCGCGAGGCGCGGCTGCCTCGAGCGATTCGCCACACCGGTGGTTTGCGCCGAGCAATTTGCCTACCGCTAGGCGATCGCCTCGAGCGATCGCCTCGAGCGAAGCGCTGCGCGAGCGATCATGTCGCCAGACAATCATCGCCCGAGCGATGCTACCGAGAAGTGTATCGCTAGGGCGGTTTCACGCCATCGGATCAAGTGTCATAGATGACACTCATTGATAATCGAAATTCTAAATTTCGTTTTGAGCGAACCGAAAAGCATAAGTAAATCTACGTAAGTTGAAAAATCACGAAATTTTATACGTACATTACTTATCACAAATACAATGGGTGAAAAATGATTGAAAATTAATTTACCCATAAAATAGTGAGTTTGATACAAAACTCAAAACTATTGAAAATTTCAATGTTTTGGTCCTATTTTATATCAACTCTCTCAATGGTGATTGCTATCAAAAGGTAGACTTCACCAAGGCTTTCTAAAATGATTTTAAAATGTTATTCTAACATGGTGACACTCATATCTTAGGGTATCTTAGGGTATTGTTAGGCTTGGGGTATAAAATATACAGAAAGCTCCCACTAATACTGTAGATTTCCCAAACCGTTGCTCCCCCTCAATCAAACATTCTTTTAGGGTTGATTAGGTGCACACATAACGATTGCACTAACAATGGTGGGATGGAGTCAAGGTTTGAGTTGTTCGGGTGCCGCTAATAAGAATTGCACATACAACAAGAAGTTTGATAGACACTAACTGACTCAACCACACATAATCAATAACAGATCACACAACAAAAAATAGAATGAATAAAAAGTTGATGTTCCAAAAAATTGTTTCACAAAAACTATTTCATAGGAACAATCATAGTTAGATGTTTAAACACACAATCAAATATTCGTAGTACAACCATCTAAGGTGAATTGACATAATTTGAGATCATTAACATGATTCTATTTGTTGGGGGTTGATGTAGAAGGTTCCTCCGAGCTATTTCCCCAACTGATCATGATCTCTTTGATTTCCTTCTGCTCTTGAATGATTTTATCTTGGGTGTCTTGGATTTGAGTCAATCGTAGGTTGGTTTGTAGATGGAAATATGATATCGTCATTGTGATTGTGTTCACAAACATCTCGTGTGCTTCACGGAGTTGTGATAACTGCTCCGTGATAGTGGTCAATTGATCAGCTTGGTTAGGAGCCGGATGGTGTGGTTCTTCAGTAGGAAGATCAGGTTCTTCCTCAAGATCCCTATGCTCCTCACCTTGATGGCCATCCTTCCATTGAATTTCTCTTGTACGTGTGTGAATCATGCTAGCTAAAGATAAATTCCTCCAATGGATATAGTCTAGCCTTTTACCTGCCTTACTTTTCCCCTGGATGTGTTTATGCCTAGGGACTCTAACCAGAATGTGAGGATGTGACCAAAAGGCATGTAAACCTTTTTCTTGACTGGAATGGAGAAATGGATAATACACAAAAACATGTTCAAAGCTATGTTAAAATCAAGGTGGTTTTTGAGAAGGTGGTGAGCCAATAAATGATGTGGCCTAACTTTGGCTTGCCCTTTGGTGACTATGGGTAAAATGCATCCGACAATGACTTTGTATAAGATGTTGTCAAGAGCCGTTAGTGCCAAGGCTGACACCAAATTTACTCCTTCATCTCTAGGACGTCTAAATAAGGATTCGTGGATGGAATTGAGGTCAAAGCCTTCCAAATTTTTAGGAAGAGTTGGATAGCATTCTAGGTTAGAGGAGGACTCTCTACATCCTAGAAATGATCTCCATATGGCTGGAGTAAGAGTGACATCAGTTTTGGCTACCCTAGACTTATAGATAAGCCTATCTTCAATGGGTTGTAGGTTGTTATAGAATTCAATAAGTAAGTCTTCATTGATATCGTGATCGCAGTAGACTAACTTACCGAGTCTATAGTGCTCAACCATCTCGCTAACATATGGTGCATTATTGGAGAAGAAATGATCATCTATGGACCGGATGCTTAGGAGTTCAAACTCGTGGGTCCTAAAGGTGTGCAAATGATATTCCGTGGGGAAACGATGGTCCGAGCAAGGCCTCTCTTGTGATGGCCTAGAGGTGGAGGACTCAAGTTCCTTTCCTTTTAGTCTAGAATAGCATGTGTCAAATATGTCATGCGCACAAGATTGACCCATGAATGAATTCAAGGAATGAAATGATGCATGTCAAGTGGGGAAAGTTATTATTTGCTTAGAAATCCTCTAAAATCATAAGGAGAGTAAGGAAGAAGTCTTACTTGGGTGTCATAGAACCAAGAACAAGTGCTTGCTGTAGTAGACAAATTTTTCCTGCTAGAACCCTAGTTGTGGTCGAGTGGTCAAAGATTAGGGTTAGGGTTAATAGAAAATGGCAAGGAGAAGGAAGAAGATCCTTACCCTAGTCTAGAGAAGGCTTGTCTTGAGGTTGTAAAGCTTGGATGGAGATGAAGAGCTCAACTGGCTCTTGTCACAGTCGGGAGAGCACGATTGTTGGGAAGAAGAAATCATGGAATGAAAGGGTTTAGGGTTTAAATCCACGAGATATTAGTCGAGGCGATGAGTGGGTCGGCTCAACTAGTAACACCAGTTGAGGCGACGGTCGAAGCGCACTCGATTCTGAGCGTTATCAGAATTGGCCAGTTGAGGCACCAGTCGAAGCACACTCGACTCTGAGTGTGATCGGAATTGGCCAGTCGAAGCGCACTCGATTTTAAGTGTTAAAAACTCATGCCAGTCGGGGCACTTGTCGAGTCTATCTCGGTTGATAGGCTTAAATAACTGGGTTTCAATATCTGAATATTTCAACTAAGTTTTGTGTAATTTCTAAGACTTAGGTAAGTGTTAAATACACTTGATATGATAACCTAAACACCCTTTAGATTGTTTTAAATAGTTGGTATCTATGTTCTTGGTCTCAAAGAGGATCCAACCAATTTTACTTGGTTGGAATGTCTAGTTATGATCTTGGAACCACAAACACAAGAATGTGTAATGGTCTTCCCCATAACTAGTCACGTTAGTGATTTTTGTCTCGTCAACCTCTCTATCTCAGGGATGCAATGAGCATTTGAAATAGAGTGGTTGATTCTATCATCTCACCCCATTTCTAGCAATACAAAAACAGTTTTGTAATCCTTATCGTTTTTGTGAGATGATCCTAGGTCTTCCCATTTTAAATTTCCATTTCTCTTGTTAAATTGATTTTTTTTAACCTAAGATCATGGAGGGATCCTCCTTCATTTAGCAGAACACATGCCCAACTCTCTTCTCAAATGGCTAAACTCATTTTCAGGAAGAGGTTTTGTGAATATATCAGCTAGGTTAGACTTGGACTCAAAAAGGCTGAGTTCAATGTCTCCCCTAGCTACATGATCTCTAATGAAGTGATGCCTCACTTCAATGTGTTTTGTCCTTGAGTGATGAACTAGATTTTTGGTGAGATGTATAGTGCTAATGTTATCACATAGCACTTGTACATTCCTATTGATTAGTCCATAATCTTCTAAGGTGTGTGTTAGCCATAGCAATTGTGATACACATTCTCCCATAGCTACATATTCAGCTTCGATTGTGAAAAGTGCTACACAATGATGTTTACGGCTTGACCAACTAACCAAGGCCGAACCTAAGAAATGACAGCCCCCACTAGTTCTTTTCCTATCCAACTTGCATCCGACATAGTCGGAATCAGTATAGCCAACTAAATCAAAAGATTCAATCCGGGGGTACCACAATCCTACATTGATAGTGCCTTTTAAGTATCTCATGATTCTTTTTACAGCAATCATGTGAGACTCCTTAGCACAAGCTTGAAACCTAGCGCACATACCAACAACGAATAAAATATCAGGTCGACTCGCTGTTAAGTACAATAAACTACCTATTATACTCCTATAATTTTTCAAATCTACTACCTTCCCTTTCTCATCACTATCTAGACGAGTATTGATAGCACTAGGTGTGCTTTCTTCCTTAGCTTCCTCCATATGAAACCTTTTCAGTAACTCCAATGCGTACTTAGATTGATGTATAAAAATTCTTTCCTTGGTTTGCTTTATCTCGAGTCCTAGAAAGAAGGTCAATTATCTTACTAGACTCATCTCAAATTCTCTTTCCATATGCCCAATAAACTCATTGAGATAATCCCTATTGTTTGAGCCACAGATAATGTCATCAACATAAACTTGGGCTACAAATATGTATTCACCATCCTTTTTTAAGAATAGTGTGGGATCTATCTATCCTCTCCTAAAACCTTTCTCAATTAGGAAAGTTGACAACCACTCATACCAAGCACGAGGTGCTTGTTTAAGCCCATAAAGAAACTTTTTTAGTTTGTACATGCGGTCTGGGAATTGTACATTCTCAAACCCCGGGGGTTGTTCAACATAGACTTCCTCCTTGATGACTCTATTCAAGAAGGCTGGCTTCACATCCATTTGATATAGTTTGAAGCCTTTGTATGCTACATAAGTAAGCATTAGTCTTATGGATTCTAACCTTGCTACAGGGGCATAAGTCTCATCATAGTCTAACCTCTCAATTTGGTTGTAGCCTTTGGCTACTAACCTTGCCTTATTTCTAACTATTTCTCCTCTATGATTTCTCTTATTTTTAAACACCCATTTAGTCCCAATAATGGAGGTTTGACCAGGTCTAGGGATTAAATCTCAAACTTGATTTCTCTCAAACTGGCCTAACTCATCTTGCATTGCAATGATCCATTCTAGATCAAGCAGAGTTTCATCCACTAACTTGGGCTCAATCTCAGAAATCAAGGCAACTTCATTACCTTCATTTCTGAAAAATGATCTAGTCCTAACCCCATGTTGGATGCCTCCAATAATCTGGTTTTGGGGATGGCTAGAATTATTCCTAGTGGATCTTGTTACTTGAGATGGTTCGAGTACTACTAAAATTTGTTCAGGTTCTCCAACCTCAAGTGATGACCCTTTAGCTCTCACTCTCTCTTCATCAGAATCCACTCTTGCTTCCCTTATAGGGTTGCTATCTCCCAATTCCAGCTTCCTCAATTCCAGCTCAAACTCAATCGATTTTTTGTCTGAATAAATATTCATTCCTTTTTCTTCAAACACAACATTAGTTGACTCTTTTATGATCTTAGTCCTATGGTTGTAGACTCTATAAGCTTTGCTAGTGAGGGAATAACCAACAAGGATACCCTCATCAGCTTTTGCAAAAAAAATTCCTATATGATCCTTGGTATTTAGGATATACACCGTACAACCAAATACCCTAAGGTGCTTGATTGTTGGTGGCTTTCCAAAACAAAGTTCATGTGGTGTTTTTCTTAAGAATCTATGTATCAAAACTCGGTTTTGAACATAGCACGCAGTGCTAACTGCTTCAGCCCAAAGATAGTTTGGTAATTGGTATTCGTTTAGCATACTCCTAGCTGCCTCTTGCAAGGCTCTATTTCTCCTTTCTACAACACCATTTTGCTGTGGTGTTCTAGGTGTGGAGAATTCATGTTTGTATCCTTTCTCTAAACAAAAGTCCTTAAGTTTAGCATTTTCAAACTCTCCTCCATGATCACTTCTAATGATTTTAATTGTTGAGTTTTTCTCATTCTCAACTCTTCTAGAAAAGAAAATGAAGGTTTCTACTATTTGGTCCTTATGTTTAAGAAAATAAGTCCAAGTATATCTAGTGTAATCATCCACAATAACCAAGCAATATCTACTACCATTGATAGATCTAATAGTGCTAGTATCAAATAAATCCATGTGTAGTAAATCTAATGCTTGTAAAGAAATTATAGAATTCTTCCCTTTGTGGAAAGATCTTACTTGCTTTCCTTTTTGGCATGCCCAACAAACTCTATCCTTCTCATAGGTGATTGAGGGCAGTCCTCTTACAAGTTCATTCTTGGCTAGATTCTTGATATTCTTCATGTTGACATGGGCCAATCTCCTGTGCCATAACCAAGACTCTTCTTCCTTGGATATGAAACACTTAAAAGACATGTTATTAGCACTACTAAATCTAACTTGCTAAATGTTTTCCTTCCTAGATCCTATTAGCATGGTTTCATTGGTGTCACTGTGGATCACAAGACATTGAGTTGAGTGAAACTCAACCCTATACCCTACATCACACAATTGACATACACTTAACAAATTAAATGTCATTCCTTTAACTAACAACACATTTCTAATTACAAATTTTTTAGAAATGCTAATGTTACCTACTCCTAAAACCTTCAATTTACCACTATTACCGAAAGAAACTGTACCTCGATCTTAGGCATGAATTGAGGAAAACAAAGAGGAGTTTCCTGTCATATGTTTGGAGCATCTGCTTGTTAGTGAAAGCCCTAGAGCTAATCATGTGATGATTGTTGTATGGACTTTATTGTATCATATTCCTATTTATAAAGGCATGGTTATTATATTTACTTGTATTGGTGCCAAATAACTAAATATAATAATGTCCTTGAGTAGTAGGTTCTTATCTATATCAATCGATTGGTTGAATCGATAATGAGATGATATAGAGAACACTACTCTTAATCATTCTTAGTCGAGTATTAACATTCAGGGACAATGTTAATGCGTAGAGACTAGCATGCAGGTCAACAAGATGACTTGATCTCACAAGTCATGGATATGAGATATCAAGTTAACACATGGGTATGTATTAGAGAATGTATACTAAATGACCCGCCATGAGAAAGTATCATGGATCGTTATATGAGTGTCATATACTTTCTCATGTGGCTATTAGTATGACTATTAGTCCTTAGACCTGAAGTCACCATGGTTCCCTACATAAGGAGTTGCATACTTTGGCTTCGGCAAACGTCACCCGTAAATGGGTGGACTATAAAGGCGATTACTAGGTATGTAACAAATTATGCGGAGGGATGTGAGTGATGTAGATGGGATCTATCCCTCCTATATTATGGGGGTGACATTGATATTCTTGATAGAGTGAGACCACGAAGTGCATGGCCATGCCCAAATGAGTCAATATGAGATATTGAGCTCATTTGATTAGAGTGAGTCTACTTGGAGTTCAAGATTTAGATTGTACCGAGGATGACACGGTCTATGCCTCGATTGGTCAATCCAGATGTCAAGGATAGAGGGACATTGTCACATATTGTGAGAGTCACAATTAGTAGTCACAAAGGTGATGTTGGAGCTCAACATTCTTGTAACTTGGGTAGCAATGATGTGTTGCTAGATACCGCTCATTGCTTATGTTCCTAAATCGGTTTAGGGACATTGCCAACATTACAAGAACCTATAGGGTCACACACATAAGAGCAATTAGATGGAGATTAGGTTCATATGATGAACCATGAGGATTAGGTTCATGAGATGAACCAAATTGGATTAAGAGTAATCCAAATTAGACTAATTGAGTTAGACTCAAGTTGATTCAAGTGTTGAATTAGTCTAATTTAGATTTGATTCATCAAATCAATTTAAATTAAATGAATACAGATTCATTTAATTAAATTGACTTGAGTCAAGTGGTTAGATTTGATCAACCATGGGAGATTAGAGGTCATGTTTGACTTGACTTGAGAGGGAAGATGAAAGGTCAAGTTTGACTTGACCAAATGTCATGTCATGATGATGACTTGGCATGGCCGGCCAATGATGATGCTCCACATCATCATTGACTTTGTCAATTGGTGCCACATCATGAGGAAGACCAAGAGGCATGGGAGTTACATGCATGCATGTAACCTCCCAAGCGATAATGTGGCCAGCCAACACCATTAGGGGTTATGATGGTGAAATTCATTTTGGTGAGTTATTCCAACTTCATCTTCTTCCTTGGAACTTTTCTCTCAAGCTCTCTACCTCTCCCAACCTCATCTTGCCGAGATCTTCTAGGAGTGCTAGCACACTCAAGTTTGTCTCTTTCTTCACCTATTGCTTGTGTGGATACCATAGAGGAGTGTGCACTTGACACTCTCGAGTTCCGGCGAACTTTTGGACGAGCGGGATAAGCGAAGGGCATCGCTACGAGGGTAATGTTCTAACCTCTTAGATCTAAGGTAGATCTAGGGTTTTTGTAAGCACATACATGTTTTTATATTTTTTATACTTCGCACGGATCCGTGGCCGGGGCTTCCGAGGTTTCCGCAACGCAAAAAGCGGTTTTTGCGGCTCGGAAAAACCCAACAGTGGTATTAGAGCCACGTGCGAAGCATGTATGTGTTTCGTTTTTGTAATTTTTGTATTAGATATAAAAATTACAGATTTATATGTTTCTGTAAATTTCCTAATTTTATAGAATTTTTGGGTATTTTTCTCAAAGAGTCGAAGCAACAAGTGTTGGGACACTTGTAGGCTTCAACCGTCGAGAAAAACTCTCCGAAACGGCGAGTTCTCGCTTTATATTTTTGGGACAGTGACTTAAGTCACTGTAGGATCATAGTAGGGACACTCGCAAAGTTAATTTTGCGAGTATGGGCGCTGTCCTATCCCCGAAAGGGGCTTTGTCCCGCGATCGCGCCCGGAAACCGCTTAGCGGGACCGTTACGGAGAGGTGACTCATTAATTTGAAAAAAAAAATTAGGAAAAATTATAGAAATTTCTGTAAAAATACATAATTTAGAATTATGTATTATTCTGTGATTGTCATGGCCCAATGACCCCAATTTGATTGGATTATGTGTGTTGTAATTCATAATACGGCCTGCGTGCCGTTTTGTGGTTGTGCGTGTTGTATAGTGTATGCGACCTGCGCGTCGTACCTCTTCTTTTGATATTCTAGTTGTAATTAGTTTTTAGACTCGAATGTAACTCGAGTTTCATATTTGTAATGTACAAAATGGAGCGGTGGAAAGTCCACTCGAAGACGAGATTACGAGAAGGGTGACGACGACACATGGCGGTCAAAGGAAGCGCTTGGAGAAGCCGCTAGCCTTAGGTTGACCGTCCGATCTTCTCATTGGCTTGAGAAGATCGTAGTAGGGCCATGACTATATCACATTTATTTATATATATATATGTTGATATATATATATATATATATATATTTAATTGATTTTGCTTGTATGTATGTGATGCATGCTAGTAGAATAATGCTTGTATGTATATGATGCATGCTAGGATAATTTTCTTGTATGTATATGATGCATACTAGAATAATGAATGTATGTATATGATGCATGCTAATATAGGATAATAAAGGCCTAAATGCGTATAAGATACATGTTGGTGCAACAATGCTCCAAGCATTTATATGTTTTGATGTTTGGCTAATCATCTAAGTTAGGCAATATCTTGTGCTCTGATACCACTTGTTAGGACCCTTGGAATGGCTAGAGGGGGGGTGATTAGCCTTTCTTCTTTTCTACAAAAATGTTAGCGGAAGCAATACAAAATATAAACACAAATCAAAGCAAGAACAAAGCTAACACCCGATGTACGTGGTTCGGAGATGACGCTCCTACTCCACGGCAATCCGTAAGGTGGATTAGCCCTAATCAACCTTCACTAGAACCTCCTTTGGATGAACCAAGGTGGAGAAACCTTTCTTACAATGCTCTCCTCTTCTTTACAATGATGGATGATCAAGAACAAGAGAGAAAATGCCAAAATTGTAACCACTCCTATGGCCACTAGCACTAGAATAGATAGTGATCATGAAGGTAAATCAATTGATCTTAAACTATATAGGAGTATGATTGGTAGCTTACTATACCTAACCGCTAGTAGACCCGACATTTTATTTGCGGTAGGTATGTGTGCAAGATACCAATCTTGTGCCAAAGAATCACATTTGGTAGCCGTCAAAAGAATATTAAGATATATTAAAGGCACCCTAAATGTAGGACTTTGGTATCCTAGGACTAAGTCATTTGAATTACTTGGTTATACCGATTCCGATTATGCCGGGTGCAAATTGGATAGGAAAAGTACTAGTGGTGGATGTCAATTTCTTGGGTCCTCCCTAGTTAGTTGGAGTAGTAGGAAGCAACATTGTGTTGCTTTATCAACCACCGAAGCCGAATATGTGGCTATGGGTGGTTGTGTAGCTCAATTACTTTGGATGAGGCATACTCTTGTGGACTATGAACTACACTACTCTAACATTAAAGTTTATTGTGATAATGTGAGTACCATCAACTTGACCAAAAATCCGGTACATCACTCTAGGACCAAGCACATTGAAGTGAAACATCACTTCATAAGAGATCATGTGGCAAGAGGGGACATTGAACTTAATTATGTAGAATCTAAGTCCAACCTTGCCGATATCTTCACCAAAGCTCTTCCCGAAAATGAATTTTCATCTTTAAGGAGAGAGCTTGGTATGTGCTTTGTAGAGTAAAATTCTAGGTTTGCATGATCCCATTATCTTTATACCTTGATACATCTCACAAAAAGCCTTAAGAAACCTTGATGTTTGTATTGAGACACTTAGAACCATGTGAGATGATAGGGAAAGGTGTACTTGGCTCATCATGCTTATTATGATGCATTACTATGAGCCAATGACACACCTAGAGACATAAATACCTTATGGACCAACCATTGGGAAGGCTTGTATTCAAGTAATGAGTACATAGCTCTAAGAACATGGTTGGAAATTCCAAATCATATATATTTTAAACTATGTTGATTATATTTTGGAAAACAGTTTTCAAATGAATCACAAAAGTGATACAAAGTTTGAAAATTCTTTAGAACTTTTGTAAGTTTCCAAATTTGTATCAATCTTGAAATCTGGAAAACATATATTTTACAAATTATTTTTCCTTAATAAAGTATGATTTCAGAAATGTGTATGCAAAATTTCATGATTTTTCAAGATTTCTGGAATTTCTACCGCATTTCTAAAAATTGGCTGAAAGGAATTTGAAATTTCGATTGAGAATGATCGTTCAAATACTGATCGATTTCTGATAATAAGCTCCATTTTCTGATATTTGGTGTATTTTTGATGTCCTAACACTCTAGTATGATAATATTGCGTATAAACGAGTTTTAGGACTGCTTAATACAGTAGTTTAGGGGGAGTTTCAGTAAATTCTATCCTTTTATCCCCAAAACCATTGTTGGTGCAAAGTTAGGATTTAACTTTTGAATTTTAGATTATTCTTTTCTTCAAATGTAATTTACATCCTATCTTGGATTAAGGGGGAGCTTAATTTCAATCTCATACCTTAGTCCAAGATCCAACACTCTTAATTCTTTCATCCTTCTCTTTTTGATGTATGTCAAAGGGGGAGAAGGAATGCTTAAGTTAGATGATTATGTGTGTATCTTTAAAGACCTAACTTAAATGATTGTCAAACATCAAAAAGGGGGAGATTATTGGTGCAACAATGCTCCAAGCATTTATATGTTTTGATGTTTGGCTAATCATCTAAGTTAGGCAATATCTTGTGATCTAATTACGAAAGTGTTTACGTGACAGGGAAATCCAAGGATGAAGACTTGGTAAAAGGAAGTCCAAGTATGATCTTGGCAAAGGAAGTCCAAGGGATGGACTTGGCGGCATAAGACCAAGCTTGTAGTCTTGGCAGCGTAAAGTCCAAGTGAACCTTGACAAAGGAAGTCCAAAGTAAAGTCTTGGCAGCATAAGTCCAAGCTTGTAGTCTTGGCGGCGTAAAGTCCAAGCATTTGGCAACCCAAAACATGACGAAACCGAAGGAAGCTCTTGGAAGCAAAGCACAAAGGATGAACAAGTCGCGGACTCGGAGGGATCCTGAAGGCGCAAGGCTTATTGAGGAGCTAGAAGGTTGAGTCTAGGTCTAGGGTATAAAATCAAGTATGAATTACTCATACTTGATGAGTATCAGTCGACTGATATGATGTATCGATCGGCCCGGTCGGTCGGTCGAGTCGTGGTGAAACCACGACTATCGATCAGCCTTGGTCGTCGAGCGATCGATTGATGTTGCGATCGATCGCCAAGGGCATCGATCGATCAAGGGAAATATTGCCGCGAGAATGCGGTCTCACTCATTGCGCTTGATCACTCGGTGATCACCCCATCAGTCGACTGATGGAGGGATCAGTCGACTGATCACCTGGCCGTTGGAGATTGCGGCTACGAATCTCCACGGAGATCGCGTTTCAGAAGCCGTTGGCTTCGGCGGCAGTCGACTGATGGTATGCATCAGTCGAATGATCGACGCCCAACGGGAAAAACAGCCCCTCTTCTATAAAAAGGGGCCATGGGGAGCTTGGTGAAGCTAGTGCTCTTGCTCCTAACTATACTCTCGTGCTCACCAAGCCTTCCAAGTGTTTTTAGTGATTTAAATCCTCCTCTTCTCTTGTTCTTGATCATCCATCATTGTAAAGAAGAGGAGAGCATTGTAAGAAAGGTTTCTCCACCTTGGTTCATCCAAAGGAGGTTCTAGTGAAGGTTGATTAGGGCTAATCCACCTTACGGATTGCCGTGGAGTAGGAGAGTCATCTCCGAACCACGTACATTGGATGTTAGCTTTGTTCTTGCTTTGATTTGTGTTTATATTTTGTATTGCTTCCGCTAACATTTTTGTAGAAAAGAAGAAAGGCTAATCACCCCCCCTCTAGCCATTCCAAGGGTCCTAACAATACACATTACGATTAGATTAGATCATAATCGAATCAACTCGAAAATGCCTACCGAGCCTTGATACCCATCACTACCTCGATCATTTGTTGTTGTTGAATCTGCCAAAGCAGAGCAACGCATATTATCTTGGTAGGGTGCAGAGGGACAATCTTGGTCCCGCCTATCACGCTTGGGTTAGAGTAAGCTCAATTAGATTGAGCAAAACTAGTTAAACTCAATTGGATCGAGTAGAACTATAGGCATATTCCAATCGTTGGAACAATAGGTCAATATCGCATTTACACTAAATCTTGGGCGATTTAGCCAAAGCTAACTCAAGGTCTTTTGTAAATGTGGGTCTTGATCCTATAAACAAGAGTTGCATAGAGATGTAATCGGTAATGTGTTACCCACCGATCATACTAAGTCTTGGGCGATTTAGCCAAAGCTAACTCAAGGCTTAGTATGATGTGGATCTTGTCCCGCAAGAATTATAGCTAGTTTGTATGAATCTAGTAATGTGGTTTGACCACATCCATAACTCGATTCTACAAAATTCCTATAATTCAGTGGGAGCATCATTTGATTAAAGACCTAATTAAATGATAAAAGGAATATGATATTAATCCTCTACATTGTATGTTGTAGATTACTATGTCAACAAACACGAACACTCTCTCTCTGCGATCTGTCCTTGAGAAGGACAAGCTCAATGGAGCAAATTTCTGGTGATACACAGAACTTGAGAATTGTTCTCACCCAAGAAAGGAAGTTGTACGTCCTGGAGCAGCCCATTCTGGAGGCACCTCCTGCCACTGCCTCGCGAGCTGACAAAGATGCTTACAAGAAGCATCAAGATGATGCATTAGATGTGTCATGTCTTATGCTCGCGACCATGAACTCTGAGCTTCAGAAGCAACACGAGTTCATGAATGCTTATGATATGGTTGGACATCTTTGTCAACTATATCAAGGACAAGCTAGGCATGAGAGATATGAAGTCTCTAAGGCATTATTAAGGTCCAAGATGCAAGAAGGGACTCCCGTAGGTACATATGTACTCAAGATGATTGGGTACGTAGAAAACCTACAAAGGCTGGGATTCCCACTTGGCCAAGAGCTGGCCACTGACCTGATCTTGCAATCTTTGCCACAAGCCTTCAATCAATTTGTCATGAATTATAACATGAATGAAATTGATAAGCCATTGCTTGAAATGCTCGATGTTGAGAATCACGAGCTTAACCTTAAGAAGGGTAAATCGACACCATTTTGATGGTGTAAGAAGAAAGGCAAGGGCAAGCCTAAAGGTAAGGGAAAGTCCCAAGCCAAGGGCAAAGGCAAAGAACTTAAACCCAAAGGAGGGTAGCCAAGGAAGGGGCTTGCTTCCCGCAAGGAAGCGAGGACACTGGAATAAGCTAGCAAGGCATACGGAAGATCTTAAGAAGAAGAAAGTGAGACTTCTACTTGGTATAAATGTTATAGAAGTCAATCTATCTATTTCTTCATCATGGGTATTAGATAAGGATGTGCATCTCACATTTGTACCAATGCTGAGAAATAGCAGGCATTGACAAAGGCGAGGTGGACCTACGAGTAGGCAATGGAGCAAGGGTTGTCTGTCAGTAAGAACTTATGATCTATCTCGCCTCCGGGCTTGTACTAGAATTAGATGAATGTTGTTATGTGCCGCTTTAACTAAGAACATCATTTCAGTTTCTTGTTTGGACAAGAAAGGATTTTCATTCATAATAAAGAACAAATGTTGTTCAGTTTATTTAAATGATATGTTCTATTGTAGTGCACCTCTAATGAACGGACTCTACTTTCTAGACTTAGAGAGCCCTATCTATAACATAAGTACCAAGAGGTTCAAGTCAAATGAGTTGAACCAAACCTATCTCTGGCATTGTCGCTTAGGTCACATAAATGAGAGTCGCTTATCTCAGCTCCATAAGGATGGGATGCTAGACTCATTTGATTTTGAATCATATGAGACATGCGAGTCTTGCCTTTTAGGCAAGATGACCAAGACTCCCTTTAGTGGACATAGCGAAAGAGCAACAGATTTGTTAGGACTTATACATAGTGATGTATGTGGTCCTTTCATATTCTTTGCTAGAGGTGGTTATAGGTACTTCATTACATTTCTTCGATGACTTGGTAGATATGGTTATGTGTATCTTATGACATAAATCAGAATCCTTTGAAAAGTTCAAAGAATTCAAGAATGAAGTACAAAACCAGCTTGGCAAGAGTATTAAGATACTTCGATCAGATCGAGGTGGAGAATACCTTAGCCATGAGTTTCGTGACTATCTAGCTGAGTGTGGGATTCTATCCCAACTTACTCCTCCTGGAACACCACAGTGGAATGGTGTATCCGAAAGGAGGAATCGTACCCTATTAGATATGGTACGATCTATGATGAGTCACACAGATCTTCCTATATCCTTTTGGAGATATGCTCTAGACACAGCAGCCTTTACCCTTAACCGTGTACCATCCAAGGTTGTGATAAAGACACCATATACGATATGGACAGGGAGAAATCCCATGATGTCTTTTATGAGGATTTGGGGTTGTGAGGCTTACGTTCGACGTCAAGTCTCAGACAAAATGGGACCCAAATCCGATAGGTGCTATTTTGTTGGATATCCCAAGGATACAAAGGGATATTACTTCTACATTCCCAGTCAGCACAAAGTGTTTGTGGCAAAGACTGGAGTTTTTCTAGAAAGGGATTTTGTTTCTAGAAAAACTAGTGGGAGTACCTTCGATCTTGAAGAAATTCAAGATAAGAACCATAGCACTGAGGCCTTGATGGAGGTTGAACATGAACCACAAAGTGTTGTGGGTGATGAGGTTATTGCACAAAGAGTTATGGAACAACCACCTGTTCATGTAGACCTACCTCTTCGCAGATCTGATAGGGTACGTCGTCAGCCTGAGAGATATTCATTTCTCTTGTCTGACCATGATGACGTAATGCTCATTGAGAATGAGCCTACCTCCTATCAAGAAGCTGTGATGAGCTCAGATTCTGAGAAATGGCTAGAGGCCATGAGATCCGAGGTGGAATCCATGTACACCAACCAAGTATGGACTTTGGTTGATCCACCTGAAGGGGTCAAACCCATTGGGTGTAAGTGGGTCTTTAGGAGAAAGACTGACATGGATGGACTTACGCATACCTATAAGGGCCGATTGGTGGCTAAAGGTTTCAAGCAAATTCATGGTATTGACTATGATGAAACCTTTTCTCCAGTGGCGATGTTTAAGTCCATTCGGATCTTGCTTGCTATTGCAGCATACCACGATTATGAGATCCGCGGATGGATGTCAAAACCGCATTTACGAATGGAAACTTGCTCGAGGATGTGTACATGACACAACCCGAGGGTTTTGTAGATCCACAAAGATATCTTGGGAAGGTATGCACGCAAAGGTCCATTTATGGGCTGAAGCAAGCGTCTCGGAGCTGGAATCTTCAATTCAATTATGCGATCAAACAGTTTGGTTTCATCAAGAATGAAGATGAACCCTGTGTCTACAAGAGGGTTAATGGGAACACAGTTGTCTTCCTTGTATTGTATGTGGATGACATACTACTCATTGGGAATGACATCCTTCTGCTGAAGACTTGGCTCGAGAGGCGTGCTTCTCAATGAAAGACTTAGGTGAAGCGACTGTATTCTAGGAATCAAGATCTATAGAGATAGATCTAAGAGATTGCTTAGCCTAAGTCGAGTACATACATTGACACAGTATTACTTGGTTTTCCATGCAAATTCCAAGAAAGGACTTCTGCGATGTCACATGGTGTGAGTCTTCGAAGACTCAAAGTCCCTCTAGAGAGGAGAGAGATGCATGGATAAGATCCCTACGATCCGCTATAGGATCTATCATGTACGCCATGCTATGTACTCATCTCACGATGTCTCGTATGCTTTGAGCATGGCGAGTAGATATCGATCGATCCAGTGAGCATCATCGGATAGTACCAAGAATATTCTTAAGTACTTGAGAAGGACTAAAGAATATTTCTTGATATTTGGAGGCGATGAGGAGCTAGCTGTAAAGGGTTACAGTGATGCTAACTTCCAAACTGACCAGGATGATAATAGATCGCAGTCAGGGTTCGTGTTTTGCTTTAATAGTGGCGCTGTGAGCTGGAATAGTTCCAAGCAGGACACAGTTGTTGATTCTACAACAAAGGCCGAATATATCACTGCTTCCATCTCATTCGAGAGATTATCGATAGAGGAGATGTGAATATTTGCAGAGTACCCACAGAGGCTAACATCACAGATCCCTTGACCAAGGCTTTGGCACAGAAAAAGCATGATGGTCACACTAGGTCATTGGGTATTAGATACTACGGTGATTGGCACTAGTGCTAGTGGGAGATTGTTAGTGAAAGCCCTAGAGCCAATCATGTGATGATTGTTGTATGGACTTTATTGTATCATATTCCTATTTATAAAGGCATGGTTATTATATTTACTTATATTGGTGCCAAATAACTAAATATAATAATATCCTTGAGTAGTAGGTTCTTATCTATATCAATCGATTGGTTGAATCGATAATGAGATGATATAGAGAACACTACTCTTAATCATTCCAAGTCGAGTATTAACATTCAGGGACAATGTTAATGCGTAGAGACTAGCATGCAGGTCAACAAGATGACTTGATCTCACAAGTCATGGATATGAGATATCAAGTTGACACATGGGTATGCATTGGAGAATGTATACTGAATGACCCGCCATGAGAAAGTATCATGGATCGTTATATGAGTATCATATACTTTCTCATGTGGCTATTAGTATGACTATTAGTCCTTAGACCTGAAGTCACCATGGTTTCCTACATAAGGAGTTGCATACTTTGGCTTCGGCAAACGTCACCCGTAAATGGGTGGACTATAAAGGCGATTACTGGGTATGTAACAAATTATGCGGAGGGATGTGAGTGATGTAGATGGGATCTATCCCTCCTATATGACGGGGGTGACATCGATATTCTTGATAGAGTGAGACCACGAAGTGCATGGCCATTTGATTAGAGTGAGTCTACTTGGAGTTCAAGATTTAGATTGTACCGAGGATGACACGGTCTATGCCTCGATTGGTCAATCTAGATGTCAAGGATAGAGAGACATTGTCACATATTGTGAGAGTCACAATTAGTAGTCACAAAGGTGATGTTGGAGCTCAACATTCTTGTAACTTGGGTAGCAATGATGTGTTGCTAGATACCGCTCATTGCTTATGTTCCTAAATCGGTTTAGGGACATTGCCAATGTTACAAGAACCTATAGGGTCACACACATAAGAGAAATTAGATGGAGATTAGGTTCATATGATGAACCATGAGGATTAGGTTCATGGGATGAACCAAATTGGATTAAGAGTAATCCAAATTAGACTAATTGAGTTAGACTCAAGTTGATTCAAGTGTTGAATGAGTTTAATTTAGATTTGATTCATCAAATCAATTTAAATTAAATGAATATAGATTCATTAAATTAAATTGACTTGAGTCAAGTGGTTAGATTTGATCAACCATGGGAGATTAGAGGTCAAGTTTGACTTGACTTGAGAGGGAAGATGAAAGGTCAAGTTTGACTTGACCAAATGTCATGTCATGATGATGACTTGGCATGACCGGCCAATGATGATGCTCCACATCATCATTGACTTTGTCAATTGGTGCCACATCATGAGGAAGACCAAGAGGCATGGGAGTTACATGCATGCATGTAACCTCCCAAGCCATAATGTGGCCGGCCAACACCATTAGGGGTTATGATGGTGAAATTCATTTTGGTGAGTTATTCCAACTTCATCTTCTTCCTTGGAACTTTTCTCTCAAGCTCTCTACCTCTCCCAACCTCATCTTGCCGAGATCTTCTAGGAGTGCTAGCACACTCAAGTTTGTCTCTTTCTCCACCTATTGCTTGTGTGGATACCATAGAGGAGTGTGCACTTGACACTCTCGAGTTCCGGCGAACTTTTGGACGAGCGGGATAAGTGAAGGGCATCTCTACGAGGATAATTTTCTAACCTCTTAGATCTAAGGTAGATCTAGGGTTTTTGTAAGCACATACATGTTTTTATATTTTTTTTATACTTCGCATGGATCCGTGGCCGGGGCTTCCGAGGTTTCCGCAATGCAAAAAGCGGTTTTTGCGGCTCGGAAAAACCCAACACTGCTGTCCACAAACCATGTAGTTGGACACTCCCCTTGACGGGTCCCTACTAAACATGGAAAATTTGGTCTTTTGGAACCCACAAGTTGGGTCCCCTACTACAAATTTCCTAGGAATCCAAGCCTTAGATGTTCTATTAAAAGGTGATCTAGTAGAAACAAAACCAGCGGTGATGTTCTACCATTATCAAATTTAGACCTAGTAGTTCTTGCATTAACAGATTTTCCTTTAGTAGTTTTAGATCCATTAATTCCACCAAAAGAAACTCTGGATTTAGATGCAGTTTTCCTATACACTAAGGACATATAACTAAGTTTCTTTTGTTGTGTATTGAACCCTAGTCCAGCCTTGTTATAGACTGCATGTTGGGCTCCTAGTATCATGTTTAATGTCTTTGATTCATTGGTGAATTTCTCAAGTGTGCACTTGAGATCTTCCACCTAAACCTTCAAGGATGTATTCTCATCCTTGATCTCCTCCAAATGAGGATTTCCTGCACCACTATCATCAGACAGTGTATTAGAATTCTTAACTAATTCTAATTCAGTTTTCAGTAACTTAACCTTAGTTTTGGATTTTTTTCAGAGCATTTGTCAAACAAGCAATAGTTTCATATAATTTATCTAGATGGGGAGAGTTTACCTGATCATCATCAAAAGATGATGATGAAGAGTCCGAATTTGGTTGCTCCCCATCAGAATGCTCCAGTTCTCCATCCAAATCAGAATTTTCAGAATTCTCCAATGCCATGAGAGCCTTTTGCTTTGCTCCCTTCTCCTCACTTTCTTCTTCCGATGAGGAGGATGAGGATGAAGTATCATCCCAAGTAGCCTTCAATGCTTTCTTCCTCTTGGCCTTTTCTTCCTTCTTTTTGTACTTAGGGCATTCACTTTTAAAGTGACCTTTCCTATGACAATGAAAGCACTCTACATTAGATTTATCCTGATTAATTTCTGAACTTTTACCTTTCTTGGTGAAGTATTTCTTCACATCCTTCTTGTTGTATTTTTGGCTTCTTCTCATCAATCTCCTCACAAAGTTAGCCATCTCACTAGAGGATGACTCATCATCTCCATCCAAATCTGATGATGAAGAGGAAGAAGAAGCTTCCTTCTTCTCCTTCTTCTTCTTGCTCTCCTTGTTGCGATCTCCTGCAATAAAATCTACACCCTTCTCCTTTGGGCTTCGATTAGCTTGTTCATGCAATTCCAATTCTCAAAACAATTCATCAATCTTAATTGTTGAAAGATCCCTTGATACTTTATAGGCATCCACCATAGATGACCACAAAGTATTCCTAGGGAAAGATTTGAGTACATACCTGGCTAAGTCCCTATTCTCAACAGCCTCTCCAACAAAATGGAGGCCATTGAGTATTTCTTTAAACCTACCATGCAGTTCACTTATAGTTTCAGTCTCCTTCATGCTGAAATTCTGAAGTTGGTTCAAGTAGAGATCCCTCTTTGTTGTCCTTGAATCTCTTGTTCCTTCATGTAGCTCCATCAACTTCCTCCAAAGTTCTTGAGCACTACTGAAGGGATCAACTTTGTTGAGTTGGTCCTTGGCTACACTGCACTGCAGAGTTATAGTTGCTTTGGCATTGGCCTGGGCTCTTCTCCTTTGTTATGGCAACCAAAGAGAAGACACCAAAACCCTTCCTTCGTCGTCGGTTGGTGGTGTGAATCCCTCTGAGACTGAGAACCACATATTCATGTCCATCATCAAGTAGTATTCCATCCAACTCTTCCAATACTGAAAGTTTTGGCCATCAAAATACGGGGGTCAAGTTGTGTTGAATCCCTCTTACACTGCCATTCCTTGATGCTCTGGTGGAGGTGAATCCAATGCAGAGCCCTTGCTCTGATACCACTTGTTGGGATCAAGGCTCGCTAGAGGGGGGGTGAATAGCGAGTTAAAAAATTCTAACTCACTTTTGACTACAAAACAGAGGATTAAGCAGCGAAAATAGAAAAACAAGAACACAAATCACAAACACAACCAAACGCAGGTATTTACGTGGTTCGTAACTCAGCAGTTCCTACTCCACGGGCAGCTCAAAAGGAAAGTCTACTATGTATGATCGGAATGGTTTTGGAGGTGAACACTTCTCCTCTTACAAGCTTACAATACAATGAATATACTTTAAGAACAGTAAGCTAAGTATTAAAAACCAGTTACAGATTGTTGTTCAGCTTCTTGCTTTGAAGATGAAGTTGTGGCACTTGCAAGAAGATGATCGACAGCGCACTTGTTGGACCGAAGGCCAGATGAGAGTGTGGTTTCTTCTTCTTCTCATTTTGTATGAATCACAAAGAGCTTGTTTTTCTCTAGAGGAAAGCTGGAGCTTTTGCGTTTTTGAACAAGTCCTAAACCTCTATTTTTTTCTTCTTCTTTATATAGCCGTTTCTTCTAGCAAGCTTTCTATCTTCCACCGTTGGAGCCCTAGAGACCATGCCCGACCAAACTCTGGTCACCTGAGCTTGTCCCCATAACTACCTCCAACTTCTGGTGGTTTACCAAGAACGGAGCCTGCTCCTCCAACCAAAAGTCGGCGCATTTGAGTCTTTACTCGAAACAGAAGCATCCCGTTGCCACATCCATCAGTCGATCCCCCAGTCGAGTCTGACTCACGTATGTGCTCGAAAAATACCTGTCAGTCGAGCCCGCAACCAAGTTGGGCTCGATTCTATGACTGAATCCATAGCTACCAGTCGAGCCACTACCAAATTGACTCGACTGAAAACTGCTCTGGTGGAAGTGCCTTGGTGACAATCTGCCCTAGCGACAAAGTGCCCTGGAGCAGTCGAGCCAACATTTGAGCTGGGCTCGGTTCTGTGTTGTTCCATGTAGTGAGCAGTCGAGTTGGTAGTCGAGCCAGCTCAATTCTGTGCCTTTGTACAAGAGTGCCAGTCGAGCTGACCCCATGGTGGTTCGACTGACACTGGAAATATTTAAAGCACATGAGTATCTTTCCTAGTAAGCTACCATTTCAAGCACCCTAGTAAGAGACCAAGCACGTTATTGTGCCTTCTCCAACTAACGAATGCTCTAAGTACCCTAGACAAAGAACGAACGTGTTACTATGCCCTCCTTGCCTAACGAGTACTCCATGTACCTTAGATAAAGAACAAGCATGTTACTACGCCCTCCTTGCCTAACGAGTACTCCCAGTACCCTAGACAAACAACGAGCGCGTTACTATGCCCTCTTTTCCTAATGAGTATTGGGCCCATGTATCCTAGTAAGAGACTTAGCACGTTACTGTGCCCTCTCTTACTAACGAGTACACTAGCTAGAGATCGAGCACTCTCTTGTGCCCTCTCTAACTTCAATGGAGAATGAGCACGTTACTATGCCCTCTCCATCACCAAGCTTTCGGGCCTCCGGCCAGCTTGTACTCTTCCTTTACCAAGGTTCCCCCTTGGATTTCTCAATTGCCAAGACTCAAGCTTGGACTTTCCCTTGCCAACCCATGTTAGACTTCTCATTCCAAGACCCATGCTTGGACTTCCCATGCCAAGACCTAAGCTTGGACTTCCCATGCCAACTCCAGGTTAGACTTCCCATGCCAAGACCTAAGCTTGTTCTTCCCATGCCAACTCCAGGTTGGACTTCCCATGCCAAGACCTACCCTTGGATTTCTCATCCATGGGTCTAATGTCACTCTAAACATCTAACTTACTGACCTTAGGTTTAAATCAGTTGAGGTAATGTCTTGACTACACTCTAGCTCAACCTAGATTTCAATTTCCTTGACTTAAACCTTGTTGTTAAACATTGAAACATTAGATGGGCTTGATTGCACTAACAAAGAATTCACCACCACTCTTTAAATAGGGTTTCCTGGCTTCTCCTCTTCATCTTTTCAAATTCTCTAGCTCCAAAGTGTTCCTATCACCGCTGTCTAGCATAAGCATTCCCCTTCCCTCCTACGTCGAACAAGTTCACTTTCTTTTCTCTCAAAAATGATGGTAGCCATGTTGAGTGCTACACACTGAAAGATTCAAAAGAAGCAGGTTGAGGCCACTAGAATATTCGCCATCCCTTCCTCCTTACCAGCCTCCCTAACCGTCAACGAACTTCCTTCTACCACTCCTTCCCCCATCTCTACTTCCTCTCCACCCTTCGTAACATCACTTCTACTTTCATCACATCCTTATAACACTATCTCCTTCGATGTGCCTTTAGGGGCATCCGTTCCAATTCCGACATCGCAAAACCCTAACTCCCCCTCTACTTTCCCTTCCTTCTTTGAAGAAACTACTTCTACCAATGCACTCTTCCTCATCACCTCCTCGTCTTCCTTTGTAGAATCCCTCTCCATTTCCTTGCCACCTTCACCCCCAGTTCTTTTGACCCCTTCCTCTCCACTACCTTCAGAGGGTATGGATTCTCCTTCAACAGCGCAGAACCCTAGCTCCTCCGCTCTTCCTTCCTCCTTGGAAATAGATATTTATCTAGATAATTGTAACTTGCTCCTCATGACTTGGATACCTTTGCCATCACCTCGTCTTTCTTCACAAGATATTTCCCAAGTCCCTACCTCAAGTCTACCTCCTATTAGCATCCCTCCATTCTTCTTTGAGATTCCCTTTCCTCTCCCCATCAAGGCAATTAGATATTCTTAACCAATGCCACTCCTTTCCCCTTCTCTCCCTTCATTATCTTCAGGAGATTTATGCATCCTTCATCAAGAGGAGTTGGCGCCTCGAATGGAAAGTATGCACCATGCCCTTGAGCTAGTAAGTCTTTCTAAACCTTTCTTTCATTTACTCTTAAACGATTCCTTTCTTCTGACCCCTAATGCACAAGCTATGACAAATTATCAAGAGTTAGGTCGCTCCCTATCCCAGTATCAAACTCAAGTCCATTAGCAAGCTTCTCTATATGCTCAAGCCAATCTGGTGACTCAAGAAGCAACCCGACAAAGAGAGAACCCTCTCCTTCAGGAACTAACTCGATGTTATGCTCAACTAACAGAGGCCCAATTGCAACAAAAGAAAAGTGAAGAGATAATATTAAACTTAAGGGGTCATGTAGCCAAAGAAGTTTGTAGGAATTCAAATTTGCAAGCAGAAAGAGATAGGGCCTACTCTCAAATGCATAGACATGAAATTTCCTTGCAGTAGGTAAGGTATTAAGTTACTCGCTCCATGACCCATTCAACAGTCATCAGAGATGTTTCGGCTTCTATACGCCATGATTTAATGGATATGTCCAAGATTATTCAGCAGGATTATACTTCTCATGCTCATGACATGTGGAGCCTTACCAAAAACCCTCGATCAAATATCGTGTCAATATTATTAGTGCCTATAAGATTCACATATCTCCACAATGACATGATATTGTCTACTTTGGGCCTAAGCCCTCATGGTTTTATTTTTAGGCTTTAACCAAAAGGTCTCATACCAATGGAGATATCTTTTCATCTTATAAGCACATGATCTTTTCCATGTCTTACCAATGTGGGACTTTGATTGTATTTCTCATACTCCCAACAATACCCCCCCCCCCTCAAACTTAGGACCACATTGAGCCCCCCCCTCAAGCCCATCCGTCCTCGAAGGACTTCCTCTGCTTGATGTTTGATCCTCAACCCACTAGGAATTTCTGCCAATTGTCTGGTCCTCCTGACCCGATTGGACTTCCTTCTAGTTGTTCGGTCCTCCCGATCCAATTGGACTTTTTGCATGGTGTCTAGTTATCTTGATCCGGATATGAGAGCTCCTCTTTCTTCATTTGAAGTTCATGACTTGACATGGGTCATGGCTCTGATACTAATTGTTAGTGCAAATAAGATTCATGTATCAAAATTCATACCAATTGTTGTGGCTCTGATAGCACTTGTTGGGGATCGTACGCCCGCTAGAGGGGGGATGAATAGCATGTCACTGATGTGATAAAATTCGATCATTCTTGATTGTCTACAATGCTCATTAGCGCAGTGAAATAATAATAAAGTAAAAACAAAATACACAAGCACAAAGACACAACGATATACGTGGTTCAGATCCTTAGGGTTCCTACTCCACGGGGTTAACTCAACAAGCTCTAGTGATAGACACACCACTAATAAACCTCCTTCTCGGAACAATTAGGAGGCAGAGAAACCTCGTACAAGCAATTACAATAGTAATACAAGACAATACAAGCAATTACAAATGAAATACAACAAATAATGTAAAGAAAACTTTACAAAAGATCTTTTAAATGCTTGTTTGTTGATCGCCTTGGACTAGCCTTGAAGGAGTAGAAAGTACCAACTATCCCCTTCAAATCGCCCAAGAAAATCACTATGGAAATCCTCCCCGTCGAGCTCCTTTTACCCCTTCGCACAACCTGGATTTCTGCCTGGCAGCCAATTGCCAAAAGGCCCCAGTCGACTACCAACAGTGTTGTTGTCTCACAACGGACTTGATCCACATTGCCATTCAAGCCAACGGATACACTGGCAGTCGACTGTCATTTCCAGTAGTCAACTATCAAATCCCGTAGCCGACTGCTCAGTAAGCTGCCGAGCTTTCTAGCCTCACGATCAAAACCAACAACAGTCGACTGCCCTCCATGGCAGTCAAATGCTCAAGGCCAGTCAACAGCCAAGGTTACTTACCGCAGTCGAACGTCAGTCGACTAGTCATAATCTCAATTTACTGCTCAGTGTTGACTCGGTTGTCAAGTGTTAAAACACTTGACCAGTTGACTGGTCCAAAACCTCAGTCGACTACTAAACCTCAACCATGAGGTTTACCCAAGTATGATGCATTCATACTTACTAGACTACCCTTAGCCTAGACCTAATCCTTCTAGCTACCTCTATTAGCCTCATGCCTATCGGATCCCTCCAAGTCATCCATGACTTGTTCATCCATACACTAGCCTTCAGGTGCTTCCATTGGTTATTGTCATGCTAAGCTAGTCTACACCGCCAAGGCACATTTGGGCTTATGCTGCCAAGACACACGATTGGACTTTACGCTGTCAAACATTGGACTTATGGTGCCAAAACTCCACCCTTGGAATTTACGCCACCAATATCATGTTATCGGCTCCTTGAAAAGTATAAGTAAAGGCTCACAATCGAGATGGCTTTGGACAAACCATCGGAATGGTTGTAGTGTGATTTGGTATTGGTTTGTCTTGACCATAGAATCACACTAGTGCACTTTGTGTGTATTGAGCAGGACCGATATAGAGGTGATTCGATTTATTGCTGACTACATAATCAAATTGGACCTCAGATATTATTTAGTACATGCTCTTAATCCCGATATAATAACGGGCACATATACTTAGTACTTATCTCTTTGATTTACCAATGGGCAAGATTTATAGATTAAATCGATAGACTCGGTAAGTTGGGAGATGATATTATTTATATGGTGTGCCGTTGATTATAGGAGGAAACCGTGTCCTATATATTAGGATGATGATGTCCCCTTGAGGAGCTCATAAGGTTCATCATGTAAACCCTGCAGGTGGACTTGGTCCGACTTGATGAAAAGGTTAAGTGGTACTACTCAAGGAGTTAGATGTTGATTAATTAATGGTCAGTAAATTAATTAATCGACTGACATTCGAGATCTTAAACACGGGGAGAAAATGTACAAATAATATATGGAGCCCATATTATCATATGGGGTTGGTGAGGTAGATCAATGATGAACCTTTAGTGGATTGGATCATCATTAGTGGATCGGACTTTATGTGGGCTTGATCCATGGGTGGCCAAGACCCAACTCCTCCTCATGGTCCCTAATGTAGCCTATTAACACCTCATGATGCTTAGATTCAAAGGATAGAAACAAATCTCAAGATCCATTGGTAGAGATTAAATCTCTAAGATCCGACAGTTGAGATTAAATCTCTAGATCCGACGGTTGAGATTAAATCCCTAGAACCAATGGAGGAGATTAATTCATGACTTATCCCCAAACTCTATAAAAGGAGGCATGGGGTTGGCGTGAACATAAACAAGAGGAGAGCTAGGGTTTGGGCGGCAAGGAGCAATCCTATTTGAGATAGGATTGGGATTAGGGTTTTGAGGCTAGGGTGGCACCAAATAAGGAAGGTTCTTTCTCTCTTCTTCTTCCTCTTTGTGCCAACGTCCAGCAGCCTTTTCCATCTCTTTTCCAGCTTTGGCCGGTGCCCTAGGTCCCCTTCTTCTTATCCATAGGTGGTGGAAACAAGATATAGGGTTTCCCTTGGTGTCTTGATAGTTTTCCACCATCTCCTTCTCCTTCTAGTTGGCCGGCGGCAAGAGCTTTGAAAGCTCCTTGTTGGTTGAGTTTTGGAAGGAGAAAAACATTGTTTCTCTTCTTCCTCTTGCTTGGGAAAAGCAAGGAAGGAAGTTTTGCGATCTAGGAGCTTCGACTTTTGGTGGATCGTCGCCCACACGACGTCCAAAAGGAGGAAGGTCATACATTAGAAGACCAAGAGGTATACCTATTCTTCTTTCTCTTTTATTCATTGCTTGTGTTTGTTTTTCAAATATAAGCATGTTATATTTCTGTAAATAGGCTATATAATACTTGGATCCCGAGTATAAACACAAAAATCGGCGATCCAGACATCGTCTATTCCGCGGCTACTCGTAGAATAGAGGATGGTCGCTTGAACAACTAGTTTGTTCAAGTGACCTCTCTAAACGAATAGCACGACGATGACTTGGTTGCTTTGGGAATCCCTTTTGTCTAGGATTAAATTTTTTAATCTAGGGACATCGAAGGGATCACCATGGTCAAGCAACCGAGGTGAAAGGGAAGCGAAGTTTCCCCTCACGGACTCGACAAGGCAAATACCTTCAATTGGTATCAGAGCCAAGGTTTCCGGTTTTGTGTGTTTAGGATTCGGTTAATTTTTATGCACTTTTCATATATTATATGTGCTGGATAATAGTAGGATATGCGTAGTTTAACTCTTTGGTTGCAAGCATAAGATCCGATTATTATGGCCATATGTGTGTATGTGATTGTATGTGTGTAAATATTTATTTTTTTGAATCCTCGGGGTTGACAAGGCTAGTATTTAGTTTTTGGTAAATTAAATACGGCATTGTTTATCCGCTCTTTATTTTATTTTACTTTCGACTTGATTTCATGTACACTCCCTCGTGGAGTATAGGATCGATGGATGTAAATTAAAATAGGATTTAGTCTCGGCTCGGATCTCCGGATGGCTCGTACATGGCGTAGGAGGAGCGGACGAGATGGCGATGCGACGAGAGTTATATTGAAGACAAAATCCATAATAGTTGGAAAATAATTTATTTTTCATATTTATTACTTTTTGTTTGATATGCATGTCGTAGGCTAGGAAAATTCCTCAATTTCAAATTACTAAGTGGGAGAGGGATATTTTTATAAATTCCTACGTCCTCCATTACAATTTGACAAGTGATGCAAACAAACTTGCGCGTCAGCTCTAAGTGCCTTCCTCCCCATCGGATGGGTTTGTTTGCGGATCACAAGGTCAAATATGGTTATAGGAAATTATCAAGGAGCGTGTGTACTTGACCATCGTAAGGCACATAACCCGAGATAATTACCTTAGTACCGAGTAATGGTGAACACTTAGATACAAATATAAGTATCCTCCCCATCGGAGTCACTGCTTTTATTTGTAGGGCCGAAGAGGAACCAACTATTAATTTTACTTGTCAAAAAGTTAGGTTGACAAGATAGTAAAATTAATGGCTAAAACCTCCTCTTACAAATGTAGAATTTGTATACATCCACACTATCGTGGCATACGATATTCTTGGTGTTTTGAGGTGTTGGTTGATTTTAAAATTTTATTGTTTGATGAATCAATAATTTTTTGAAATCTAATGTTTTGATTTATGTGATTCTTAGGTTTTCTTTCAAAATGACTTTCAACCCACTTGTTGTGATACTGAAAGAGAACAAACTTACTGGACCCAACTATGTAGATTGGAAGAGGAATCTAGACATTGTCTTGACTGCTGAGGAATACAAATATGTACTCCTCGAAGAGTGCCCTCCCAAGGCTGCAGATGATTCTGGGGAAAAGGAGAGAGAGAGCTATAGGAAGTGGATCAAGGCCGATGAGATGGCACGGTGTTACATTTTGGCATCTATGTCAAATGTACTCCAACATCAGCATCAAGCCATGCCCACTGCCTATGATATGATGCTCAATCTCAAGGAGCTGAATCGGGCTGCGAGGCAAGAGGCCATGAGAAACTTGATGACGACCACCATGATCGAGGGAACACCCGTGAGGGATCATGTTCTCAAGATGATGGCTCATTTGAATGAGCTGGAGGTCCTAGGAGCTGAGATCGATGGGGAAACCCAGGTCGATATCATACTCCAGTCTCTTCCTAGGAGTTTTGAGCAGTTTTGCCTCAACTACAACCTGAACAAGAGGTTGTATTCATTGGCGGAACTTCTGACAGAACTCCAGGCGGCAGAGGGACTATTTCGTCAGAGTGCTCAGGCACATGCCGTGATGACCCAGAAGTTTTCTGCTTCTAAGCCGAAAGGCAAGAAGAAGAAGAAACAAACCGGGACGAAGGAAGTGGGAGGTACTCAGGGAGGAGTGAAGAAGCCGAAAGGCAAGTGCTTCACTTGTAAGCAGAATGGACACTGGAAGAAGGATTGCCCCAACCGCAAGAATAAAGGTATATCTTTTGGTCTAGTCGTTGAAACATGTTTAGCGGTGTTATCTACCGACACCTGATGTGTAGATACGGGAGCCACTGATCATGTCTGCAATACTTTGCAGGGGTTCCAGGAAACTAGACGACTGGCTGAAGGGGAGATTACCATATACTTGGGCGATGCCACGAAGGTGGCGGCTGTTGCAGTGGGAGATGTTCATTTATCTTTTGAGAAAAATAAACTTTTGGTTCTTAAGAATTGCCTTTATGTACCCTTATTTAGAAAGAATTTAATTTTAGTTTCTAAATTATTTATGGATGGATATTCTATTTCTTTCAATGACAGAGTTGTTATAAAAAGAGATAGGGACATTATCTGTTCGGGTACATTGATAGGAAATTTGTACACACTGGAACCAAAACCTCCCACGATGCATATTGAAGTTAATAACTTATCTTCTAATTCCAATAAGAGAAAAGAACCTTCAAAGATGAACCAAACATATCTTTGGCATCTTAGGCTTGGTCACATTAACCTAAGCAGGATTCAAAGGTTGATAGCTGATGGACCTTTGGGTTCATTAGTGGTGGAGGATCTCCCAACCTATGAATCTTGCTTGGAGGGTAAGATGACCAAGAGGCCTTTTAAGGCAAAGGGGTATAGAGCCAAAGATGTGTTAGAATTGGTTCATTCTGATTTGTGTGGTCCCATATCTATCCAGGTTAGAGGTGGTTTTGAGTATTTCGTCTCTTTTATAGACGATTACTCAAGATATGGATACATTTACCTGATGCGCCACAAGTCTGAATGCTTTGACAAATTCAAAGAATTCAAGGCTGATGTGGAGAAACGTCAAGGTAAAAGTATCAAGACACTACGATTTGATCGTGGTGGTGAGTACCTCTTGGGAGAGTTTAGGAACTACTTATCAGAGGCTGAGATTCAATCCCAATTGACTGCACCTGGCACACCCCAGCAGAACGGTGTAGCAGAGCGAAGGAATAGGACTCTTATGGAGATGGTTAGATCGATGATGAGTTATTCTGACTTGCCAGATTCGTTATGGGGATATGCTCTAGAAACGGCGGTGTACATTCTGAACTTGGTTCCATCTAAATCAGTGCCTTCTACTCTCACAGAGTTGTGGACAGGACGAAAGCCTAGTCTAAGACATATTCGAATATGGGGGAGTCCAGCACATGTGCTGAAGGCAGATGCTGGTAAGTTGGAACCTCGTACAGAAGTATGCTTATTCGTTGGCTATCCTAGGGGAACGAAGGGAGGCTTATTTTATAGTCCTAGAGATCAGAGGGTGATCGTTAGCACGAACGCCAGATTTCTAGAGGAAGACTATGTGATGAGGCACAAGCCCAAGAGTAAAATTGTTCTGGAGGAGTTAAAAGGGGAAGTCACTTCTTTAGTACCATCGGTACAAGAGGATATACCACATGTCACTGCACCGCGTATCACAGAGGATACACTGGTGATACCTCATCGTAGTGGGAGGGTTGTGAGACAGCCTGATAGATTCATGTTCTTGGGAGAATCTTCTGATTTGGTCCCTGGCGAACATGAACCTGATCACTGGACATATGATGAGGCAATCCAAGATAAAGATGCAGTATCTTGGCAAAGTGCAATGAATGCTGAGATTGAATCTATGGATTCAAATCAGGTTTGGGAGCAAGATGAACCACCCGATGGTGTAAAAACCATTGGATGCAAGTGGATCTACAAAAGAAAGAGAGGAATAGATGGGAAGGTTGAGACCTTCAAAGCGAGGCTTGTTGCGAATGGGTATACTCAGAAAGAGGGTATCGATTATGAGGAGACCTTTTCGCCGGTAGCCATGCTTAAATCTATCCGGATTCTCTTATGCATAGCAGCTCATATAGATTATGAGGTGTGGCAGATGGATGTCAAGACAACTTTCCTTAATGGAAGTCTTGAGGAAAACATCTACATGAAACAACCAGAGGGATTCATTGGTAAGGGCAAAGAGCATCTTGTATGTAAGCTTAATCGGTCCATTTATGGATTGAAGCAAGCTTCGAGGTCTTGGAACATCCGGTTTGATGAGGTGATCCAGTCTTATGGATTTATTCAAAGTCCGGATGAGTCTTGTGTATACAAGAGATGTGACGGAAACGTAGTGGTATTTCTTGTACTATACGTAGATGATATTTTGTTGATTGGCAACAATATCAAGGTGTTATCGGACGTAAGGGTATGGTTGTCCAAACAGTTTGATATTGTTGGTGCAATCGGCCCAGGTTGACTCGAGTTTGACTCAAGCAGTACCTTGATAGTATTTTGATGATGGACAAAACTCATGACATGGGAAAGTCCAACATGGGGTTGGCATGGAAAATCCAAGCATGGAGCTTGGTGTGGAAGTCCAAGGGGGAAGCCTTGGCAAGGGAAAGTCCAAAGCATTGCGAAGCCGTGCGCTTAGTGCTTGGTGAGAAATGCATTGTGAAGCCTTGTGCTTGGTGCATTTGGGAAGTCTTGAGGACTTGGTAAGTTCACTAGGCTCGGGGTCCTTGAGTCGGTGAAGGATGGCATTGCGAAGCCGTGCACTTGGTGCATCCGAGGGACCGCCGGATGGGGAGCGAATGGATTGAGCCCAAGGGAAAGCATACTTCTAGGGTATGAGACGCGAAGAATGGCGTTGCGAAGCCGTGCGCTTGGCGCATCCGAGGGACGTAGGCCGAGGGAAGAGAGCTTCGATGGGGAACTCTATGAGGGATAAGGTGGACTTGGCCAAGTGGCTAAGACTGAGTGTCGGAGGCTCAAACTTGATGTTTGAGGGTTTACCCGACGGTCGGATGCTCAAACAACTTTGTGTTTGAGGTTTTGCCCGACGTTAGTCGACTGGCATAGGTGTCGGTTCGACTGGTCCAAGTCGACTAGGGTTCGACTGGTGTAAGGCTAGGGTTTTGTGCTAGCGATCATGGACTAGCCATTCGATGTGTGATCGGCCCGATGTCGGCAATGATCATTGTCGAGGGATGGCGATCGGTGATGGGAGTGTCGCGAGCACAGAATGCTCCGTAGTCGACTGGGCAGTCGACTACTAGGTCACCAGTCGACTGATGGGCATCATCAGTCAACTAGTAGGTGATCCGTTGGAACTTGCAGCGTGGATGTGCATTTGTGAGACAAGCTACGAGGCGATCATTGAGGGCCTTTTGGCTGATCGCTAGCGCGAAAATAGCTCGTCAGTTATAAAGGAGCTCGAGATGGAGGTTTTTAAAATGGTTTTTGTGGACCTATTGGAGGGGAATTGTTGCTGCATTCCAGTCCTTCAAGAGCCAATCAAAGCAAGCAACAAGAAAGCAATCAAAGCAATTGTGTAAAAGTTCTCTTTTGTATTGTCTTTGTATTTCTTCTTTTATTTCATATTACTTGTTGTAATAGCTTGTGAGAGGTTTCTCCACCTCCGACATGTAGTCGATAAGGAGTGTTGTTAGTGTCGTGCGCATAACACGAGCTCGTTGAGCTCACTCCGTGGAGTAGGAACCATTCGGTTTCGAACCACGTATATGCTTATGTATTGATTGTGCTTGTATTGTTGTTATTTCTATTGTTATTCCGCTGCGTATATTAACGACAATTGTAGACAAGCACACGAGAACGAACGAATTACGACATCCAACGAACGAGGGCTATTCACCCCCCTCTAGCCGGCTGTATCGATCCCCTACAAGTGGTATCAGAGCCGAGGTCACTCTTCAAGGACGAATCATCGTGAGAGCACTACAAGATGGCCGGCTACAACCTTCAACCACCCAAATTCGAAGGAGACTTTCTATGGTGAAGAAGAAAAATGGAGGTATACCTAGAAACCGATTTTGATTTTATGATTATTATAGAAAACAGTTTTGAAATGCCTAGGGACAAGTACAACAAGCCAATTGAGAAGTCAAAATGGACCCAAGACCAAATCAAAGACTTCAAGACAAATCTCAAGGTAATCAAGTTGATTAGTGATTTGTTACCTAACACTATTTGGTCTAGATTGGGTGATTATAGGGATGCAAGGGAATTATGGAATAAGGTAATGAAATTCCAAGAAAATTTCCAATCGGCACAAGCAGAGGAGAATGTCGAAGAAGAATCACCATCCATTTTTGAAGATGTGGATGACTTGGTGGAGACCTCCACCTCTAGCATTGAGGGAGAGGAAAGGATTTCGATTCCGGAGCAAGATCAAAATGAAGCTTCTACCTCCGGAAGAAGTGAAGAGGCCTCCACCAACTCCCTAGGTAACTCAAGTGTTGTTATTTTAAATAAAAATCACATAATATGCTTTGAGTGTAGGGAGAAAGGGCACTACAAGAGTAAATGTCCAAAATTGGCTAAGGAAAAGGCATCAACACCAAAAGTCAACCCAAAGTCAAAGGATGTCGGTGTTCTCAAAATCAAGAGCAAAGAGCACATTCTGTGCTTCAAATGCAATCAAAAGGGACACTACCGAAGCCAATGCCCTAGGGGGAGGAAGAAAGGGCAAGAAGGTGCAACTCATGTAGGGGGGGGCTCCTAAAGCTAACCCTAAGATAAATTTACTTAATGCACCTTTAATTCCTAGAGTTAAAAAGCATGCTAAGAATTATTTTAGCTCTCTTGTTATTGTTAATGAAAAGCATGCTAGGAGAAACAATAAGGTTTATTGCTTAGGTGCCAAGCATGTTCATATGACTAAAGACAAACCTAGGACTCATAATTCTAGAAATATCTTGCCTAGGGAGTCAATTAGGAGAGTAGAAGAAAATTTGGGTGTTAATCCCAAGAAATCTAGGCATATGCCTAAAAAGAAAAACATTTCCCAAAAACCTAATAAAAATTCAAAAATGGGAAAATTAGAGCTAGAGAACCAAGTCTTGAGGTCAAGACTTGAGAGAATGGAGAAAGCCCTTAGAATCATAGAAAATTCAATTCTAGGGTCTAATGCCCAAAAGTCAAGACCTAAGGTTCAAAAACGGTCTAAGGGCAAGGAAGGTTTGGGTCACAAACCTAAGCCCAAGAAGACTTATCATAATGTTCCATTTAATTATGGAACTATTTCTAGGTCTAGGAAAGCCAAGGTTAATAGGGAAGTCATCCCTAAGACTAGTCATGGTGTGTGCTTAGTGGCTAAGGACTTAAGGAAAACCAAGAAAGCCACTAAGAAGGTCAATGGAGGAGTCACCTCTAGAGTTGACCCAAGTAAGACCCATTTGACTAAGGTTTCAAAGCCAAAAAGGGTCATTAGAAAGGGATCTAGGGAAGTTATCCCTAGGGAATACCTTGTTAACCCAAGGAGCTCCAATAGATATTGGGTTCCTAAGAGCGTGATTGATTCACGCTAAATGGGTTAGGGTGTATCAACCCTAAGTGGATGGGTGGTTAACCTAGCCATTGTGAGTTGACACATTAGGGTGTGCCAATATGGTTTGAGAAGTTAAAAATAATTTAAATTGGCACAATTAGGTCATAGAAGTCATGGTGTGCCATTTTAGGTTTTTGGCACACTAGGGAGATGAATGGCATTAAGGCAAAATTGGTTTAATCTCTAGAAATGGAAAATTGATTTTAACACTTAGGTATTCTATACCTTAGTATATTTTAGTTGCCATGATTTGTTTGTCTTGCCATGTCATGACATCATCTTCATTCTTATCTATAAAAATGTCATGATCATGTTTAGATTTATATTTAGATGTCATGTATGCCTATATCTCATTCACATGCCATGACATCATGATATTGGCATATGGTTTTACTTATATCATATCTATGCCATAATCATCATCATGCATAAATTTAAATGAAATTAAGGACTATGGAATGATTTGATGGGAATCAAATAATATTGCCTAGAAATATGCATGAGAACATAAACAAAACAAAACCCACATCTCACAAAAATTTGACTTGTATGTGTTTTACACATCTAGATATTGGTGAGATGTTTAGGAAAAAGAAAATAAAGGTTTGAAAAACATTTTGAAAACATTTTGAAAAACCTTGGTGAAGCCTATCTTTTGATAGCTATCACCATTGAATGGGATGATACAAAGAGGGCTCTTTATTGAAGCTTTTCTTAAATTTTGGACTTCGTATCAATCTCCTGATTTAATGGGTAAAATAATTTTCCAATATTTTTCACCCATAGTGTTTATGATAAGTAATATACATACCAAATTTCAAGAATTTTAAACTTATGTATATTTACTTATGGATTTTGGAAAATCTGATTATCGATCGCCATGGTTGCTGATCGATGGGGGTGGCAACCGACTGATTTCTGATTTTAGTCGACTGTCCAAGCTGATTTCGGGTAAATCTTGTTGGTTAGGCCCATGTTCAGCTAGGTTAAGATCCCCTATCCACTCCTAACCCTAGGATATGCTTGGGAGAGCATTAGAAAGGGTGGAAATCCATTGGACATGGATTAGGAGAGGTGTTTAGGGAGAGTATCAATTTTAAGGTGGAAGAGAGTTCATTGTTGAACTTTGCCTTAATTTTGATTGGTTTAATGTTCCTATTAGCTTAGGGACTCTCCAAGGACATTGTTGGTGCAATGGTCAGGGGGGAGCAAGCCTCTAGGGGGAGGTATCCATCATGGAAAGATGGATGTGTATTTCCTCATGGGAGGAAAATTGGGTTGCCTCTCTTTAAGTGATATGGGATCAATAGAAAGATTGTAGGCATGTGTTCCTCCAAGGGAGAGATTGTATGATCTCATTGGGATATGAGACATTCATACCCTTGGGGAGGACCTTTTTGATGTAATGTCAAAAAGGGGGAGAAGTTACCAAGTTACCAATTAGGTTTGGAATTCTCATTGGGATATGAGAATTGCCAATATGGGAGAATTGGTAGACTTGAGATGGTAGTTTTGTCAATCATCAAAAAGGGGGAGATTGTTGGTGCAATCGGCCCAGGATGACTCGAGTTTGACTCGAGCAGTACCTTGATAGTATTTTGATGATGGACAAAACTCATGACATGGGAAAGTCCAACATGGGTTTGGCATGGAAAATCCAAGCATGGAGCTTGGTGTGGAAGTCCAAGGGGGAAGCCTTGGCATGGGAAAGTCCAAAGCATTGTGAAGCCGTGCGCTTAGTGCTTGGTGAGAAATGCATTGCGAAGCCGTGCGCTTGGTGCATTTAGGAAGTCTTGAGGACTTGGTAAGTTCACTAGGCTCGGGGTCCTTGAGTCGGTGAAGGATGGCATTGCGAAGCCGTGCGCTTGGTGCATCCGAGGGACCGCCGGACGGGGAGCGAATGGAGTGAGCCCAAGGGGAAGCATACTTCTAGGGTATGAGACGCGAAGGATGGCGTTGCGAATCCGTGCGCTTGGCGCATCCGAGGGATGTAGGCCAAGGGAAGAGAGCTTCGATGGGGAACTCCATGAGGGATAAGGTGGACTTGGCCAAGTGGCTAAGACTGAGTGTCGGAGGCTCAAACATGATGTTTGAGGGTTTACCTGACGGTCGGATGCTCAAACAACTTTGTGTTTGAGGTTTTGCCCAACGTCGATCGGCGGCGCCGTGCTTGTTCGAGTCCAAGTCGACTAGGGTTCGACTGGTGTAAGGCTAGAGTTTTGTGCTTAGCGATCACGCCATGGATCGCGATCGGCCCGATATCGGCGGATTGATCGATGTCGGCAGAGCTTGATCGCCGAGGGATGATAATGATCGTGATGGGAGTGTCGCGAGCATAGAGCGCTCCGTAGCCGAGCGTCGACTACTAGGTCACCCGATCGTGATGGGCATCATCAATCGATCGTAGGTGATCCGTTGGAACTTGCAGCGTGGATCCGGCGTTGTGAGACAAGCGGCTAGTGGGCGTCGTCTGGGCCTTTTGCGTCGATTGCGCTAGCGAAAACAGCTCGATGCAGGTTATAAAAGGAGCTCGAGATGGAGGTTTTTAAAATGGTTTTTGTGGAGCTATTGGAGGGGAATTGCTGCTACATTCCAGTCCTTCAAGATTCAATCAAAGCAAGCAACAAGAAAGCGATCAAAGCAATTGTGTAAAAGTTCTCTTTTGTATTGTCTTTGTATTTCTTCTTGTATTTCATATTACTTGTTGTAATAGCTTATGAGAGGTTTCTCCACCTCCGACGTGTAGTCGATAAGGAGTGTTGTTAGTGTCGTGCGCATAACACGAGCTCGTTGAGCTCACTCCGTGGAGTAGGAACCATTCGGTTCCGAACCACATATATGCTTGTGTATTGATTGTGCTTGTATTGTTGTTATTTCTATTGTTATTCCGCTGCGTATATTAACGACAATTGTAGACAAGCACACGAGAACGAACGAATTACGACATCCAACGAACGAGGGCTATTCACCCCCTCTAGCCGGTCGTATCGATCCCCTACAGATATGAAGGACTTGGGAGAGGTGGGACACATCCTTGGGATCAAGGTTATAAGGGATCGCAGGAAAAGGATGTTGTGCTTATCCCAAGCTTCATACATAGACACGATTATGGAGCGTTTTATCATGCAGAACTCCAAGAAGGGTTTTCTACCTTTCAGGCATGGAGTTCCTTTATCTAAGGAGATGTGTCCTAGATCATCTGAGGAGATAGAGGAGATGAAGGCTATTTGAGATAGGATTGGGATTAGGGTTTTGAGGCTAGGGTGGCACCAAATAAGGAAGGTTTTTTCTCTCTTCTTCTTCCTCTTTGTGCCAACGTCCAGCAGCCTTTTCCATCTCTTTGCCAGCTTTGTCCGGTGCCCTAGGTCCCCTTCTTCTTCTCCATAGGTGGTGGAAACAAGATACAGGGTTTCCCTTGGTGTCTTGATAGTTTTCCACCATCTCCTTCTCCTTCTAGTTGGCCGGCGGCAAGAGCTTTGAAAGCTCCTTGTTGGTTGAGTTTTGGAAGGAGAAAAACATTGTTTCTCTTCTTCCTCTTGATTGGGAAAAGCAAGGAAGGAAGTTTCGCGATCTAGGAGCTTCGACTTTTGGTGGATCGTTGCTCACACGACGTCCAAAAGGAGGAAGGTCATACATTAGAAGACCAAGAGGTATACCTATTCTTCTTTCTCTTTTATTCATTGCTTGTGTTTGTTTTTCAAATATAAGCATGTTATATTTCTGTAAATAGGCTAAATAATACTTGGATTCCGAGTATAAACACAAAAACCGGCGATCCGAACATCGTCTATTCCGTGGCTACTCGTAGAATAGAGGATGGTCGCTTGAACAACTAGTTTGTTCAAGTGACCTCTCTAAACGAATAGCACGACGATGACTTGGTTGCTTTGGGAATCCCTTTTGTCTAGGATTAAATGCTTTAATTCAGGGACATCGAAGGGATCACCATGGTCAAGCAACCGAGGTGAAAGGGAAGCGAAGTTTCCCCTCACGGACTCAACAAGGCAAATCCCTTCAAAACCTTGGACTTCCCAATTGCCAAGTACTCATGACTTGGACTTTCACCTCCAAGACTATACACTTGGACTTACGTGGCCAAGACTACACCCTTGGACTTCCCATTCCAACTTCATATTGGACTTTCCAATTGCCAAGACCCATGCTTGGACTTTCCATGCCAAGTGCCTAAGACTTGGACTTTACCATTGCCAAGACCCATGCTTGGACTTTCCATGTCAAGTACTCAAGACTTGAACTTTCTATGACAATCACATTATCATATGTTTTGTCGAACATCAAAATATCGCTTGAGTCAAACTCGAGTCTGGTCAATCATGACTTGGGCTTATTGCACCAACAAATATCGTCGTATCCACCAAGACTTCGTAGAACATAGAGAGCGTTGTATTAAATTTCGCCAAGATGTAAAGACTTTCGAGGAACATAGAGAAAAACATCTGATGCCCCTTATACAAGCTACTTTTCAAGATGGTTTTAATGAAGCAATTTGGCAGTATGCGGAGTAAGGATTTCCCCCTGCTCAATAGCCAACCCCCTTTCTGAATTGAGAAATTGGTTTCAAACATTATCCTCCTGAGCATTTTAAAATGTAGGCTCATTTTGCCTTCTTCATATAGTTGTAAACACTAGGTATCATTGTAGTATGAAGGTTGATTTCATATTGCCACTTTCTTATTTATTTGCAATACAAGTACACAAGTACAAGATCGAAAGTTCTTTCTCTTTACGTCTTCTTCTTACACCTTCCCATCTTTAACAATACAAATGTTTTAAGTGTACTGCATTCCAAGGTCTAGGCAACTCTTTGCCTTCAGCATCTTGGAGATAATATGCAGCTCCAGTAACCCTTTGAGTAACCTTGTATGACCCTTCCAAATTAGGGGTTAATTTCTCAAGGTCCTCAGTGGGGTTAACTTTACGTAAAAATAGGTCTCCCACTTGAAACATCTGGGGTATCACCTTTTTGTTGAAGACTTATTGTATTCTTTACTTGTATGCTTTGGCTCGGATTCGAGCTTGCTCTTAACTTTCTTCCAACAAGTCTAGCTTAGTACTTCACAATATTTGATTCTTCTCCAGTTCATAAGCTTGGATTTGAGCACTATTCATAATAGCCTCTACAGGGATAATTGTCTCAGTCACATAGACTAAACTGAAAGGAGTATCTCATATTGCTATCTTAGGTGTAGTTCATTATGCCCACAATATTCCCGGAAGCTCATCCACCCAATTCCCCCTATTTAGCTCCCAACTTAGCCTTCAGTCCTTATATAATAATCCTATTAACTACTTCTACTTGTCCATTAGCTTGAGGATGAGCCACTGAAGTAAAAACCTGTTGAATATTGAGACTTTGATACCATTCTCGAATTTTTCACCCCTGGAGTTGGCATCCATTATCACTGACTAGCTTCCTTGGAACCTCACATCTACAATATTCTTCCATAAGAACTATATAACCACACCTTCTGTGATCTTATCCAAAGGTTTGGCTTCCACCCATTTGGAAACATAATCCACAACTACCAACAAAAACTTCTTCTGTAAAGGAGTTCTAGGCATCGAACCAAGTAAAATTCGGGCAAGAAGCGACCACAGCCTTCATCAACTTGGCTAGCCTATCCGACCTGTTGCTATGCATTTGACAAGCTTGGTAAGTCTTGACCAGATGTATTGTGTCTTGATGGAGGGTTGACCAAAAGCACCCGGCCAATAACACCTTCCGAGTCAGAGATCGACCTCCTAATGATTACTACAACACCCCTTGTGTATCTCTCTAAGTATCCAATCAACATCTTCCTTTTGGAGACATTTCAATAAAAGCCTGTTGAATGATATCTTATATAAAATTCCATCAATAAGCACAACGCGCTTCACTCTTCTCATTAAGGATGATGCTTCTCTAGGATCTTATGGAATATTTCTCTATTGAAGATAAGTCATTATATATGTCCTCCAATCGGCTGTGTAGCTACCTTCAACTGTCACCTCTTACACACTACACACTACTAAGGAATAAGGAACTTCTATACATAAAGGATCGCGAGATTTTCACTCAATTAATGCATTAGCTAGTCGAGCCAATTCATTTGCTTTCACATTCTCCTCCCTCGGGATTTGTCGTAAATGTACCTTTTGAAAAAGAGCCTTCAAATTCTCAAAAGATTCAAAGTACTTATGCAATCTCTCTTCTCGGACAGTGAAAGCACCTGCAACTGGGAAATGACTAATTGATAATCATAGTTTATCAAAACTGGGTCGACTCCTACTGCCCGAGCCACTTGCAAGCCAGATAAGATAGCTTAATATTTAGCCTCATTATTAGATGCCTTATACCCCAGTCGTATGGCCACATGGGTTTCCTCCTCTGAAGAAGACACTAGAAATATCCCTACTTCACTTCCCCTAGCCCACAAAGACCCATCTACAAAAACTCTCCATATAACCACTTCTCCCTTTCCCCTCGCCGAGCTGTCTTCAGGGTCCATTGGCACCTCAACTAGGAAATCAGCCAGAGACTGAGCCTTGATAGCAGTTTGAGGATGATAGCAAATATCATATTCACTCAGCTCCATAGCCCATTTAGTCAGTCTTCCAGAAAAATCAGCTTTAGTGATTACCCGACTTAACTCACTACTTGTCAACACATTCATCGGATGAGCAAGGAAGTAAGGTATCAGCTTGTGGGTAGTCAACACCAAAATATATGCCAGCTTTTCAAACTCAGTATATCTTAGCTCGGCTCCCTTTAGTATATGACTTGTATAATAGATAGGTTCCTGCTGAGAACCTTCTTGCCTCAATAAAATCGTACTGATTACCCCTTCAGAAATGACTAAATATACCCATAGAGGTTCCCCTGAAATAGGTTTAGCTAACAAAGGAATCTCAACCAAATACTTCTTCAACTCTTGGAAAGCAAGTTCACACTGTTCATTCCATTGAAACCGAGTAGCCTTTCTAAGGATTCGAAAGAAGGATAGCCCCTGATCTGCTGATCTGGAAATGAACCAAGATAATGAAATAATTCTTCCTATGAGCTTGTGTATTTCTTATCGATTAGCAAGTGATTTCATATTGCACAGTGTCTGCACTTTCTCTGGATTAGCTTGCAATCCTTTCTCTATAACAATATTGTTGGGTTTTTCGAGCTGCAAAAATCGCTTTTTGCATTGCGAAAACCTCGGAACCCCCGGCCACGGATCTGTGCGAAGTATAAAAATTAAAACTAACATGTATGTGTTTAATACCTTTAGATCTACTCTAGATCTACATGATAAGAAGTTGCCCTTGAAGCGATGCCCTTCGCTTATCCCGCTCGTCCAAATGGATTGTCGGAACTCGAGAGTATCAAGTGCACACTCTTCTATTAGTATCCACACAAGCAATAGATGGAGAAAAGACAATCTTGAGTGTGCTAGCACTCCATGAAGGTCTCGGCAATGGAGGATTGGGAGAGCAAGAGAGGAAGAGAGCCAAGGAAGAAGATGATCCAAGGAAGAAGAAGATGGAGTTACCCAAAACCATTCACTCCTCATCAAGAAGTGGCCGGCCACTTTAACCTTGGGGGGTTACATGCATGCATGTAACTTTAAGAGCCAATGGCTCTTGGTCTCCCTCATGAGGTGGCACCACATGATAAGTCAATGATGATGTGGAGCATCATCATTGGCCGGCCATGTCAAGTCATCATCATGACATGGCATTTGGTCATGTCAAACTTGACCTTTCATCTTCCCTCTCAAGTCAAGTCAAACTTGACCTCTTATTTCCCATGGTTGATCAAATCCAACCATTTGATTCAAGTCAATTTTAATTTAATGAATCTCTATTCATTAATTTAAATTGATTTGATGAATCAATTCTAAATTAGACTCATTCAACACTTGAATCAAATTGAGTCCAACTCAATTAGTCTAATTAGGATTACTCTTAATCCAATTTGGTTCATCCCATGAACCTAATCCTCATGGTTCATCATATGAACCTAATCTCCACCTAATTGCCCTTTGTGTGTGACCCTATAGGTTCTTGTAACATTGGCAATGTCCCTAAACCGATTTAGGAACATAAGCAATGAGCGGGATCTAGCAACACATCATTGCTACCCAAGTTACAAGAATGTTGAGCTCCAACATCACCTTTGTGACTACTAATTGTGACTCTCATAATATGTGACAATGTCCCTCTATCCTTGACATCTAGATTGACCAATTAAGGCATAGACCGTGTCATCCTTGGTACAATCTATATCTTGAACTCCAAGTAGACTCACTCTAATCAAATGAGCTCAATATCTCATATTGACTCATTTGGGCATGGTCATGCACTTCGTGGTCTCACTTTATCAAGAATATCGATGTCACTCCCGTCATATAGGAGGGATAGATCCCATCTACATCACTCACATCCCTCTGCATAATTAGTTACATACCCAGTAATCGCCTTTATAGTCCACCCATTTACGGGTGACATTTGACGAAGCCAAAGTATGCAACTCCTTATGTAGGGAACCATGGTGACTTCAGGTCTAAGGACTAATAGTCATACTAATAGCCATATGAGAAAGTATATGTCACTCATATAATGATCCATGATACTTTCTCATGGCGGGTCATTCAGTATACATTCTCCAATGCATACCCATGTGTCAACTTGATATCTCATATCCATGACTTGTGAGATCAAGTCATCGTGTTGACCTACATGCTAGTCTCTACGCATTAACATTGTCCCTGAATGTTAATACTCGACTAGGAATGATTAAGAGCAGTGTTCTCTATATCATCTCATTATCGATTCAACCAATCGATTGATATAGATAAGAACCTACTACTCAAGGACATTATTATATTTAGTTATTTGGCACCAATACAAGTAAATATAATAACCATGCCTTTATAAATAGGAATATGATACAATTAAAGTCCATACAACAATCATCACATGATTGGCTCTAGGGCTTTCACTAACAAATATACCCGAAAAACTTTTCACATTTCACTCCAAACAAACACTTCTTCGGATTCAACTCCATATTATAACGCCTGAGTGTGGCAAATGTCTCCTCCAAGTCTAGTATTAAATTCTGACTGAGTCGAGATTTTACTAGGATATCATCTACATCTACTTTCACATTCCTCCCTTCTGTCAGCAAATATCTTGTTCATAAGCCTTTGATATGTGCCCCCAGTGTTCTTGAGTCCAAAAGGCATCACTATATAGGAATACAATCCACGTGCTATCACAAAGCTAACTTTCCATTGATCCTCCCGAGCTAATGGAATTTGATAATACCCCTAATAAGCATCCATGAGTGAGATAATCTCATAACCTATAGTAAAATCAACCAACTGATCAATACGAGGCAAGAGGTAGTAGTCTTTAGGGCAGGCTTTATTCAAATCATGAAAATCAATACACATCCTCCACTGTCTGAAAGGCTTGGGGACTAGGACTATATTTGACACCCATTCAAGAAATTGAATTTCTTTTACATGACCCGCTTGTAGTAGCTTCTTCACTTCTTCAGCAATGACTTTGTCCTTTTTCGGTCCAAAGTGTCACCTTTTCTTCTAGACCAGCCAAGCTCCTCAGACAATGTTCAAATGATGCTCCGCAACTTGGGGATCAATCCCAGTCAGGTCATGTACATCTTTGGCAAAGATATCTTCATTTCTATGCAAACAGAAGACGAGTTCTTCCTTCACTTCCAATTTCTTTGCCACCCGAGTCAGTTTTCCTGGGGATATCTCCACAAACTCTTCTTCCTCCACTGTCTCTTTCATAGGTGCGGCCTCCTCCAGCACATACACTTCAGAAATGATGAGCATCTTTCCTCTAGGATCGTTCACCCGAGCTCTTTTTCTATCATCTCGAATCTTCTGGACATAACAGCACTAAGCTACCTTTTGTTCTCCCCTAACCTTTCCAACTAGCCGACCCATCGAGAATTTTACCTTATGGTGATAAGGAGAAGCCACCGCCTGGAAAGCTAATGAAAATGATTGACCAAGGATGGCATTGTAAGCTGAAGGGGCGTCTACTACAAGGAAAGGAGTCATGTTAGTTTTCTGACTCGACTTCATCCCTAGAGTGAGGGTAGGGATATTTGCCCTAAAGATTGCACCATGTGCCCTGCAAACCCAAACAGAGGGGTTGAAACCTCCTCCAGCTGTGAATTCCTGAGTTGCATCTGATTGAAAGCCTCCTAGAAGTGAATATTAATCGAACTCCCCGAGTCCACTAGGACTCGACCAACTTCATAGTTTGCAAGAGAAATTCTAACTACCAAGGCATCAGTGTGAGGTAGAAGAATACCTTGTAGATCTTTGGGCTCGAAACTTATCTGAGGTGTACTCTAGGATGCTCGGCCTTCTCCAATGGCTAGACTCTCCATCATGTGGGCATAGAACTTTTGAGCTCTATTAAAGTCTCCATCAGTAGGCCCTCCAACAATAATATTAATAACCCCTCTAGTGGGGGTGTCCTCAAGAGCAGCTAAAGTTTCGTCACTTGTCCCCCCTCCTGAGGGATAACTACCTAACTGGGTTGCATTTGCCCTTGTGGTGGGAGAGCCTGTGGTCTTCTAGTGTAAGGCCCTGGACGAGGAGCAGGGAACGTATGCCCCCTTCCTGCACCCCCTCCTAACTGTTGTTGTAAATGCGGGTGACTTATCATGATGCGCTCTATCTCCCTTTGTAACCCAAAACACCGATCACTAGAGTGCCTGTATTCCATGTGATACTGACAGAAGAATGGAATTGGAGGATTGTAGGAAACTCCTCTATACCCAACAGGGCACTGAAGGATACCCTACTTGTCATAAACTTCCAGTTCTCTCTCCTTCCAGATTTGGGGCAGGGGCAGGAACTCAGTAGCCATGATACAGAGAGGGCGATTATGGGGAGCTTCCAACATGAGGGGTCGGGCTGGGGAACCTCTGGAAGAAAAGGTCTAGCATACTCTCTTCTGGGAGGCCCCGGTAGAACATGAGGTTGATTTCTTTCTATTGGAGAAGAGACATACTTTTTCTAAGCTCTCTGTATCTTCAACCCTTCTTATCCATCAACATATTCCTCGGCTCAGTCGAGCAACTCTTCATAACTAACAGCGGACTTTCTCAAAAGAGAACTATTGTTAATTTTGGGATCATACGCAATGGAATAAAGCGAATAAAATAATTTTTATTCCATCCCAGACATCCCCTAGGGTCTAGGAAAACTTGCTTTGGCATAATCGCATGAAAACTCACAAGGAGAAGGAGAATTTATACCTTCAAGATTCTTTTGAATCCATCAAAACCACAAGTAATACTAACGAGCCTTGCCTCTATCAGTATCCACGTCGGGATCACCTGAGACAACTCCTAGAGCAGTAAGCCTTTGTCTCCAATTGGTCCTAGCCAATCGGCGGAGATAAGAGAAGAGGAGAGTGGAAAAACGGCTACCAAGGGAAAACCTAAACCAATTCTTTGCCAAGGATTATCAAGGGATCTATTTTATATATCTCTTAATTAGGTCATCTTATGAGGCCTTAAAGGAACATATCTTACAATAATTATCCCATAATTAAGGTAAGAACAACCTAGGAAATTTCTATAAAGAGAAATCTCCAAAATCGACGGAACCACGACACGACCGTGTGGATTCACACAGCCCCACCATGCCAAAAGGCATAGCCATACCAGGACACACAGCTTGGTCGTGTGTCCTTCTGGGCACAACCCAGTTCATCTATTTTTTTGGCAAAAGCCAGGAACAACCCTTACCAAGTTAGGCACTACCATGTGAGGCTTTGTATGGTCCATTTGACTTCGTTAAAGTGTGATATGGTCATGCCCAGTCCAACAAAGCCATAGGAGGTTCCATAGCCTCCGTTTCGCACCCCCTTTGGTCTAGTCCAACGAGACATATCCTCTCTCAATGAGAATCTCATTCTAAGACTTGTTTTACATCTCGAGATCACCCGTAGTGCGTGTGACCGAATAGGTTCCCAGTTATGTTGGTAATTCATAATTAACCACTTAATTATGAATAGATCATAAGTGGCACCTAGCAGTACATCATGACCCCTAATTGATCGGAAAGTCTAAATCGACTTCAAAATATTTTCTGAACCCTTCAGCAGCTTCAGTTGTTCGTGTTAGTAATATATGAGAGGTGTCCTAAGGCAATCGCCTTATGATTGTACCATTTATTTGATAAATGAAGATTCACTATTTGAGTATACATATTTTCATGTATTTGATTGGATCTCAAAGTCATTTATTGAATGTCCACAATACGATTCACAGCATGAGAGAATTTTTGATTGGATCACAACTAGTGAGTATCTCTACATGTGTAATTGTTGTGTATTGGAATTATCCCTAGTCGATGAATTGATGCATTCAGACGCCATTGATTCTGTTGAGACTAGCACGAGGTGTACTCTTTAGTTTATCCAAGCAGTTATTTCTCACTGGCTTGAGACATTGGGATGTCCGGAGTTGATCGTGGATACTACTTATGGTAACTAGTTCATTGGAGTGACCAGCTGTAAAACTTCATATGGTTCTTTACATATACAGATATGTCAATGAAGTCTTTACTACAGCGTAAGTACGATATTCCTTCGACGTGAGGTATTCAAGTCATCTTGGTCACGGAGACTTATGCTTTGACATCTTAAGTAAGCATCTTTGAGGAGATGTGGACCCGGGATGATTGGGCATAAGTCGAAGTGTATGAAGGTGTTTGAATAGCCAAAAGAGGATTCACCACTCCTTGCGAGTAGATGTATACCCTATGGCCTCTCATCGGATTGTTACTAAAGTCTTTGGCTAAAGCATTACATGTTTAGAGTATGATACTCTTGGATACATGTGCAGTAACTAGAATCCACAGGACGAGGAGGTAAATACTTGGACTAGGTGTGACGTAGTTAGTCTAGTGGGGACTGACACAATAGACCATGTCTTGAACCAAGTGGGTATAAGATGAGTGAAGGGAATGGGGCACGATTCATTGTAGCTGCTGAAGGGTTTCAGAAAAAGGTTCTGGTATTAACCATTGATTTTCCAGTTAATTGGGGATCATGATGTACTACTAGGTGCCACTCATGATCATTCTATGATTAATGGTTAATTATAGACAGCCAACATAAACCAGGAACCTATTTGGTCACACGCAAAACGAGCATTATCTGAAGGATTTAAAACGAGCTTTATCCGAAGGATTTAAAACGAGCTTGAGAATAGGATTCTCAGATCGAGAGAGACTTAGTTTGGTTGGACCAAACAAAGAGCGAGTATGAAATTATTTCAGTCACATCGAAAGCATGGATGGGTCGAGTCTTATGAAGACATGATGGATGAACCAAATCGGTTTGGTTCTAATCCAATGGTGGAAAAATAAACCAAAGTTGTTTGGTTTGTTTTAAAGGAATTAACCAAAGTTAGTTCGATTCATTTTAACTTAAAATAGACCAATGCGGTATGGTTTATTTTAACTTAAGTTAATGGAACGACTTAATGGGTTTTTGTTATGAACCAATAACCATTAGTAGAATATGCTCTCTATAAATACACAGCTTAAGGGTTTTGTGAAACCCTAAGAGAGTTATTTTTGGAGTTGCCGCCCACCTCTTCTCCTTCTCCTTGCTTCTTGCCGCCCAACACAAGGAGGGAATCCTTGCTGCCCAGCCCTTGTGCTACTACCCAAGTTGTTGCCTCCACTTCCTCCTTTCCGCCGGCGACTCCTCCGGCGATCCTCCTTTGGCCGCCGGTGACCAAGGAGCAACTGGCCAAGCTTTGGTCGACCATCTCTTCCACCTAAACAAGTTGTCCAGTTTTGGACAGCTTGTTCACCTCTTTGTGGAGAGGTCATTTGGTCGACGTTTTACGCTCCGACAGTGACCTACTTGTCGGGGATTGGATCTCCAGCAATTCTCATAGGTGGAGGGTTAAGTTTTTATCAATTGCTTGACGAAAACCGCTTCCAAGAAGCGAGTTTGTCGAACTCATTTTTTGATCAAAATTTGATTATTATGATCTTCTCTCGGATCACAACGACTTCAATGTGAGGCTAGTACCTTTAGTGAAGTCGGGGCTCGTGACTTTGTGAAGCTATCCCAACAATACTTGATGTGGATACGAATAGAGGCGGTTCTAGCGAAGGTCACTACGGTTGATGTCTTTCCCGCTATACGTGATTCGTCAGATATAACTAGAATAAATTTCCTTTTATTGTAAAATTTGAAATGTCGATTATGTCTACACATGTTGTATTCTTGCATGTGTATGGAGTGTGTGTTGTAATAAATAGTTTATTACTTGTTTTAACTTTCACTGTATTCATGTTTACGAGACGTGTTCGAACACAACACCCACGTCGGTGCCATGGGAACCCAACAATGGTATCAAAGCCCGATTGTGTTCCAACATAATCATAAAATTATTTTGCGATAGTCATAATTTTATTTTTGAAAATTTTTCTACTTTTGGAAAGTTTAGAAGTAATTATGGAAATTTTAATTAGTAAAGAAATTCAAATTAGAAATTTTCTAATGTGATTAGGAAATTACAATTTACGAAATTTATTTCCAAAATTAAATTTGAATTTCCTTAATTAATATTTTCCATAAATAAAATATGTGATTAGATTTGGAAATTTATTTCGTAATTTCATCGAGATTTGATTTAAGAAATCAAATCTCAAACATATTTTATTTCCAAAAATAGTTATGACAAATAAGGAAACTATTTGTACATGCCATAATTGTATGTTATGTAATTGCATTAGATGCATATCATTATGTCATGCGTGTCATGACATGTAGATGTATGCAATTTGTGTCATGCCATGTAGATAATAGTTATTTGCATGAAAAAGAGAATGAGACTTTAAAACCCTTACATAATATTAAAGCCTACACCTTCTATTAATATGGTTAGAACCAGAGTTTCGTTTCTTGTTTGGGTTGTTGGACTCTCTCCAAGCCCAGCTCGAACCTGAACATGTTCAAACCATTGAATAGTTTAACACTAATATAGTAAGAGTCAGAGGTCAATCGTTAGCTTAGGTTGTTGGACTCTCTTCAAGCCTGGCTAATTGGTTGAATGCGCTCTAACTATATTAGAATTATTTCCCGATTAATGGGTCAGCTTTAACTTGAAGCATCGATTTGTTGGACTCTCTCCAAGGTCGATGTGAAGGGAGGTGAAGTTGGGTGTCATGTATATGATGCATACTTGTTAATGTATTAACAACCCTATGTATGTGTCAACATTCAATTAGTTGATAGCACATTGTGATAGTTTCATATATGTGATATGCAATTGGTATACTTGATATCGACCATCGTAGCTAAGAATGACTTGTTGGACTCTCTCCAAGGTTATTATTACCTATGTTGGATATCATCCCATTCGAAGATGGACCTATGATCTCCCGAATTGATTTTAGGGGTTTTTGAATTCGAAAAAATAAATGGGAACTAATAAATATATGTTGTTGCATTTTAAAATCATCTTTCTCATATATGCTCGATTTGTATGTCTAAGTTAATCACTTGATCATGATGTCTTTGAATTTGGGCTTTATTTTGGATTCGAATAAATTGACTTGGTCGAACTTCTTGGACTGGCTTAGAAACTTCAGAATTGTTCTCAAGACGAAAAAGCTTGCATTTTTCCTCGAAGAGCCTCTTCCCAACCGTCCTAAGGATGATGCAACTCCGGACCAATTGTTGGCCTATTAGAAACATGTTACTGATTCTGAATTGGCAAGTTGCATCATGCTAGCGGCGATGGTACCTGAGCTTCAGAAGCAACATGAGCATATGGATGCTAATACCATAGTCTTTCATCTCCATGAGTTGTTTGAAGAGCAAGCGAGATCCGAAATGTTCGAAGTCTCCAACTTCCTCTTCACCTCTAAGATGCAAGAAGATTCATCTGTGGTGCAATTTATGCTAAAGATGAATGGGTACATCGAGCAACTAGCTACACTTGGGTTTGTGATGGATCATGAATTAAGTATTGACTTAATTCTACATTGTTTGCCGAAGAGTTACTCATAGTTTGTGATGAACTACAGGATGAACAAACTTGAAACCACCATTCCTGAGCTCCTCAACATGCTGAAGACTGTGGAGCCTTCTATGAAGCATGAGGAGAAGACGATATTGTTAGCTGATTCCTCGAAGAAAGGTTCTAAGAAAAAATCAAAGGAATAGAAGAAGGGGAAGAAGAAGAAAAGGCTAAGAAGACGGAACCAGCCCAAAAGGGCATTTGCCATCACTGTGGCAAGGAGGGTCATTAGCGAAGAAACTACAAGATTTATCTTGAGTCCGTAAAGAAGAAGAAGGCATCCGATACCCCATCCTCTTCAGGTATCTTCGTTATTGATTATCATTCTATTTCCTCAGACACTTGGGTATTGGATATTGGGTGTGGCTCACACATATGTAATGACATAGAGGGGATAAGGAATAGAAGAAGACTCATCAAGGGAGAATCAAATTTGCTAGTTGGCAATGGAGAAAAGATTGTTGCGGTCGCCATCGGAACATATTTGATGAACCCCCCTACAGGACTTGTCTTAGAACTGAACAATTTCTATTATGTTCCTTCATTAATAAAGAACATTGTTTCTATTTCATGCTTAAATAGAAATGGATATCATTTGACTTTTAGTAACAATTGTTGTTACATAACTTTGAATGACATTATTTATGGGACTAGAACTTTATATAATGGTATATATACGTTGAACGTATCTAGTGACATTCTCAATATTGAAGTGAGCAACAAGCATGCTCGAAAAGATAATCAATTAGACTCCTACATATCGCATTGTCGTCTTGGTCATGTGAGCAAAAAATGCATGTTCGAATTACACCGATGTGGAATTCTGGAATCGTTTGAATTAGATTCATACGATACATGCAAATCATGCTTAAAGGGTAAGATGACCAAGTTACCTTTTACTGAAAAAGGTGAATCGGTGGGAGAGTTGCTTGGTCTAATACATACTAATGTATGCGGACCTATGTCAACTCAAGCTCTAGGAGGCTATAGCTACTTCATTATCTTCACCGATGATCACTCACAGTTTGGGTATGTGTTCTTGATGAAACACAAGTCTGAAGACTTTGAAAGGTTCAAAGAATTCAGAAATGAAGTAGAGAAACAACTTGGCAAGAGTATTAAAATACTTCGATCGGATCGAGGTGGTGAATACTTGAGTCAAGAGATTCTAGATTATCTGAGGGACAATGGTATATTGTCTCAATGGACTCCATCGTATACACCATAGCTTAATGGCGTATCTAAGAGGCGAAATTGGACCTTATTGGACATGGTCAGGTCGATAATGAATCATGCGAATCTTCCTAAGTCCTTTTGGGGCTATACACTTCAAACAGTTATTTACATGCTAAATAGAATTCTGACCAAGGTAGTCTCTACTACTCCATATGAGATATGGAATAGTAAGAAACCTCATTTATCTTACTTGAAGATATGGGCTTGTCCTGCTTATGTGAAGCGGACTGTATCAAATAAACTGGATACTAAGTCTAATAAATATCTATTTATTGGATACCCTAAGGAAACGAGGGGTTACCAATTCTATCATCCTGTGGAACAAAAGGTGTTTGTTTCAAGGCATGCTGTGTTTCTGGAGAAAGAGTTTCTCTTGCAAGAAAACAATGGGAGCGTCATTGAACTTGAGGAGGCTCAAGAGACTCTAGTAGACATTGAGGATGTTAGTGAAAGCCCTAGAGTCAATCATGTGATGATTGTTGTATGGACTTTATTGTATCATATTCTGATTTATAAAGGCATGATTATTATATTTACTTGTATTGGTGTCAAATAACTAAATATAATAATGTCCTTGAGTAGTAGGTTCTTATCTATATCAATCGATTGGTTGAATCGATAATGAGATGATATAGAGAACACTACTCTTAATCATTTCTAGTTAAGTATTAACATTCAGGGACAATTGTTAGTTATAGCCCTAAGAACCAATCATGTGATGGTTGAATAGGGAACATTTTGTATCATATTCTATAAAGGCAAAGGATTGGTTATTATATTTAAGTCTTTCTTGTGCCAGCTAAATTAAATATAGTAATGCCCTAGAAAATTAGGTTCTTATCTACAGCACATCAATTAGCAGAATTGATTATGAGAGGCTGTAGAGAACACTTTCTAAATGTTCCTAGTCAAGTATTAATATGCAAGGGCAATATTAATACATAAAGACTAGCATGTAGGTCAATTGATGACTTGATCTCACAAGTCATGGATATATGATATCAAGTTGACACATGGGTATATATTAGAGAATATATACTGAACTGACCCGCCATGAGAAAGTTTCATGGATCGTTATATGAGTGTCATAAACTTTCTCATGTGACTATTGGTATGAATAGTCCTCAGACCTGAAGTCACTACGGTTCCCTACATAAGGAGTTATGTACTTTGGTATCGTCAAACGTCACCCGTAATAGGGTGGACCATAAAGGCGATTACTGGGTATATAACAAATTATGCGGAGGGATGTGAGTGATGTAGATGGGATCTATCCCTCTCATATGACGAGAGTGATATCGGTGGGCCCCTTGATTGAGTAGAACTACTAAAACGCATGGCCATGCTCGAATGAGTCAATATGAGATATTGAGCTCATTTGTTTGAGTTAGTTTACTCAGGGATCAAGAAACACATAGATTGATCGAGGATGACACGGTCTATGCCTCATTGATCAACTCGATGTCAGGATAGAAGGACACTGACCATATATTATAGTAGTCACGGAAAGGTTAGTCGGATCTTGACTTATCTCATAACTTGGGTAGCAATGATGTATTGCTAGATGCCGCTCATTGCTTGTGTATCTAAAAGAGTTTAGGTCCACTGCCAACGTTATGAGAGCCTATAGGGTCACACACCAAGAGCATGATGATTAGAGGAATTAGAGTATTCTAGTTTGACTAGAATAATTTGGGAATAAGCTTAAGTACAAAATGGTTTTTGGACTTTAAGCTTAATGAGAATTTTAGCTAATTGATTTAATGAGATTAATTCAATATGTTACCTCATTGATTTAATAAGATTAATTCAATATGATAACATAAGCTTAATTGAATTAATAAGATTAATTCAATATGATAACATAAGCTTAATTGAATTAATAAGATTAATTCAATATGATAACATAAGCTTAATTGAATTAATAAGATTAATTCAACATGCATGAATGACACATAAGAATGCCACATAAGCATGCCACCTAAGCATCCACCTAAGCTAGATAAGGTGGAAGGAAACAAAATGGTTTTGTCTCCTTAAGTGGCCGGCCAAACAAGGAAGCCAAATCCTTTTTGAGTGTGTCTCAATGCAATGGATTGCATTGAATGTGAAGGAGGTGGAAGGGTTTTTCCAACCCTATAAAAGGCTCCATGGAGTGGCCGGCCAAAGTAGAATTTTTGGTGGAGTGTGGTTGTTGGGAGCTTGAGGCTTGGAGAGAGCTTGAGAGCTTATTGTTGTGTGGCTTTTGTGAGTGTAGCAAGAAGAGTAGTCTTCTTCTTCCCTTCTCTTTTTCCCTAGCTTCCTCTCCTTTAGGGACTTCTCTAGCAAGAAGTAAAGGAGAGCTCCTCTAGTTTTCTTTTGTGAGACAAGAGCTTGCTCGTGTGGATACATATAGAGGCACGGACACTTGAACGTGCTAAAGATCCAACAAACAAAAGGAAGAAGCGGGATTAACAAGGGCACGCAACAAAGGTAATCCTCTCCTATAAGATAGGCTTGGTTTAGAGAAATTTATTTTATACGAGTTTGCTTTCGCATGGATCACTTGGAAGGGATCCTAATTTTTCCGTTGCGTATATGCCATTTGGCATAAAGAATTCCCTACAACAATGTTAATGCATAGAGACTAGCATGTAGGTCAACACGATGACTTGATCTCACAAGTCATGGATATGAGATATCAAGTTGACATATGGGTATGCATTGAAGAATGTATACTGAATGACCCGCCATGAGAAAGTATCATGGATCGTTATATAAGTTTCATATACTTTCTCATGTGGCTATTAGTATGACTATTAGTCCTTAGACCTGAAGTCACCATGGTTCCCTACATAAGGAGTTGCATACTTTGGCTTCTTCAAACGTCACCTGTAAATGGGTGGACTATAAAGGTGATTACTGGGTATGTGACAAATTATGCGGAGGGATGTAAGTGATGTAGATGGGATCTATCCATCCTATATGACGGGAGAGACATTGTTATTCTTGATAGAGTGAGACCACGAAGTGCATGGCCATGCCCAAATGAGTCAATATGAGATATTGAGCTCATTTGATTAGAGTGAGTCTACTTGGAGTTCAAGATATAGATTGTACCGAGGATGACACGGTCTATGCCTCAATTGGCCAATCTAGATGTCAAGGATAGAGGGACATTGTCACATATTGTGAGAGTCACAATTAGTAGTCACAAAGGTGATGTTGGAGCTCAACATTCTTGTAACTTGTGTAGCAATGATGTGTTTCTAGATACCGCTCATTGCTTATGTTCCTAAATCGGTTTAGGGACATTGCCAAGTTACAAGAACCTATAGGGTCACACACAAAGGGCAATTAGATGGAGATTAGGTTCATATGATGAACCATGAGGATTAGGTTCATGTGATGAACCAAATTGGATTAAGAGTAATCCAAATTAGACTAATTGAGTTAGACTCAAGTTGATTCAAGTGTTGAATGAGTCTAATTTAGATTTGATTCATTTAGTCAATTTAAATTAATGAATAGAGATTCATTAAATCAAATTGACTTGAATCAAGTGGTTGGATTTGATCAACCATGGGAGATAAGAGGTCAAGTCTGATTTGACTTGAGAGGGAAGATGAAAGGTCAAGTTTGACTTGACCAAATGTCATGTCATGATAATGACTTGGCATGGTCTTCCAATGATGATGCTCCACATCATCATTGACTTATCATGTGGTGACACCTCATGAGGGAGACCAAGAGCCATTGGCTCTTGGAGTTACATGCATGCATGTAACCCCCCAAGTCATGAAGTGGCTGGCCACTCCATTTGATGGGTGAATTCATTTTGTGAGTTACTCTCCAACTTCATCTTCTTCATTGGATCATCCTCTCAAGATCCCCTCTCCTCCTTGGCCGAAACTTCTAAGGGTGCTAGCACACTCTAGGTTTCTTTTCTCTACCATTTTTCCGTGTGGATACCAATAGAGGAGTGTTCACTTGACACTCTTGAGTTCCGACGAAACGTTTGGATAAGCGGGATAAGCGAAGGGCGTCGCTATGAGGGTAATACTCTCAACTTCTAGATCTAAGGTAGATCTAGGTTTACTTAGCACAAACATGTTTTTATTTTAATATATTTTCACACGGATCCGTGGCTGGACTTCCGGGATTTCTGCAATGCAAAAAGCAGTTTTTGCGGCTCGGAAAGTCCAACAGGTGTATCAGAGCCACATGCAAAGCATGTATGTGTTTCATTTTTGTAATTTTTGTATTAGATATAAAAATTACATATTTTTATGTTTCTATAAATTTCCTATTTTTATCGAATTTTTGGGTATTTTTCTCGAAGAGTCGAAGCAACGAGTGTTGGGACACTTGTAGGCTTCAACTATCGAGAAAAACTCTCCGAAACGTCGAGTTCTCACTTTAGGTTTTTGGGACCGTGACTTAAGTCTCTGTAAGATCATAGTAGGGACACTCGCAAAGTTTATTTTGTGAGTAGGGGCACTGCCCCTATCCCCGAAAGGGGCCTTGTCTCGTGATCGCGCCCGGAAACCGCTTAGCGGGATCGTTATGGAGAGGTGACTCATAAAATTGAAAAAAATAGGAAAAATTATAGAAATTTTCTGTAAAAATAAATAATTTAGAATTATGTATAATTCTGTGATTGTCATGGCCCAAGAACCCCAATATGATTTGATGATGATGTGTTGTAATTCATAATACGGCCTGCGTGCCATTTTTGTGTTTGTGCGTGTTGTATAGTGTATGCGACCTACGCGTCGTACCTCTTATTTTGAAATTCTAGTTGTAAATAGTTTTAGACTCGAATGTAACTCGAGTTTCATATTTGTAATGTACAAAATGGAGTGGTGGAAAGTCCACTTGTAGACGAAGTTACGAGAAGGGGGCCGACGACACATGACGGTCAAAGGAAGTGCTTGGAGAAGCCGCTAGCCCTAGGTTGACCGTCAGATCTTCTCATTGTCTTAAGAAGATCGTAGTAGGGCCATGACCACATCACAGTTAATTATATAAATATATATATATATATATATTTGATTTTGCCTGTATGTAAGTGATGCATGCTAGTAGAATAATGCTTGTATGTATATGATGCATGCTAGGATATTTTTCTTGTATGTATATGATGCATGCTAGAATAATGCTTGTATGTATGTGATGCATGCTAGTATAGAATAATAAAGGCCTCAATGCGTATATGATACACATTATGATTAGATTTTAATCGAATCAACTCGTAAATGCCTACCAAGTCCTTGATACCCATCACTACCTCGATCATTTGTAGTTGTTGAATCTGCCAAAGCAGAGCAACGCATATTATCTTGGTAGGGTGCGGAGGGACAATCTTGGTCTCGCCTATCACAGCTTGGGTTAGAGTAAGCTCAATTAGATTGAGTAAAACTAGTGAACTCAATTAGATCGAGTAGAACTATAGGCATATTCCAACTGTTGAAAAGATAGGATAAGATCGCATTTACACTAAATCTTGGGTGATTTAGCCAAAGCTAACTCAAGGTCTTTTGTAAATGTGGGTCTTGATCCTATAAACAAGAGTTGCATAGAGATGTAATCGGTAATGTGTTACCCACCGATTGTACTAAGTCTTGGGTGATTTAGCCAAAGTTAACTCAAGGCTTAGTATGATGTGGATCTTGTCCCGCAAGAATTATAGTTAGTTTGTATGAATCTAGTAATGTGGTTTGACCACATCCATAACTCGATTCTACAAAATTCCTATAATTCAGTGGGAGCATCATTTTATTAAAGGCCTAATTAAATGATAAAAGGAATATGATATTAATTCTCTGCATTGTATGTTGTAGATTACTATGTCGACAAACACGAATACTCTCTCTCTACGTTCTGTCCTTGAGAAGGACAAGCTCAATGGAGCAAATTTCGGATCGTACAGAACCCGAGAATTGTTCTCACCTAAGAAAAGGAAAGCGTACATCCTGAGGCGGCCTATTCCGGAGGCACCTTACACCTTGCCTCGCGAGCTGACAAAGATGTTTACAAGAAGCATCAAGATGATGCATTAGATGTGTCATGTCTAATGCTCGCGACCATGAACTCTGAGCTTCAGAAGCAACACGAGTTCATGAATGCTTATGATATGGTTGAACATCTTCGTCAACTATATCAAGGACAAGCAAGACACAAGAGATATAAAGTCTCTAAGGCATTGTTTGGTTCCAAAATGCAAGATGGGACTCCCGTAGGTCCATATGTACTCAAGATGATTGGGTACGTAGAAAACCTACAGAGATTGGGATTCCCCCTTGGCCAAGAGTTGGCCACTGACTTGATCTTGCAGTCTTTGCCGCAAAGCTACAATCAATTTATCATGAATTACAACATGAATGAAATTGATAAGCCACTGCCTGAGATGCTCAGCATGTTGAGAACTATTGAGCTTAACCTTAAGAAGGAAAAATCTGACGCCATTTTGATGGTGCAAAAGAAGAAAGGCAAGGGCAAGCCTAAAGGTAAGGGAAAGTCCCAAGCCAAGGGCAAAGGCAAGGAACTTAAACCCAATGGAGGGGTGGCTAAGGAAGGGGCTTGCTTCCAATGCAAGGAAGCTGGACACTGGAAGCGTAACTGCAAGGTATACCTGGAAGATCTTAAGAAGAAGAGAAGTGAGACTTCTACTTCAGGTATAAATGTTATAGAAGTCAATCTATCTATTTCTTCATCATGGGTATTAGATACCGGATGTGTATCTCACATTTGTACCAATGTGCAGGCACTGAGAAATAGCAGGGCATTGACAAAGGGCGAGGTGGACCTACGAGTAGGCAATGGAGCAAGAGTTACTGCTGTTGCTGTAGGAACTTATGATCTATCTCTGCCCTCTTGGCTTGTACTAGAATTAGATGAATGTTGTTATGTGTCTGCTTTAACTAAGAATATAATTTCGATTTCTTGTTTGGACAAGAAAGGATTTACATTTATAATAAAGAACAAATATTGTTCAGTTTATTTAAATGATATGTTCTATTGTAGTGCACCTCTAATGAACGGACTCTACTTTCTAGACTTAGAGAGCCCTATCTATAACATAAGTACCAAAAGGTTCAAGTCAAATGAGTTGAACCAAACCTATCTCTGGCATTGTCGCTTAGGTCACATAAATGAGAGTCGCTTATCTCAGCTCTATAAGGATGGGTTGCTAGACTCATTTGATTTTGAATCATATGAGACATGCGAGTCTTGCCTTTTAGGCAAGATGACCAAGACTCCTTTTAGTGGACACAGCAATAGAGCAACGGACTTGTTAGGACTTATACATAGTGATGTATGTGGCCCTTTCAATGTTGCTGCTAGAGGCGGTTACAGGTACTTCATTACATTTACTGATGACTTCAGTAGATATGATTATGTGTATCTCATGACACATAAATCAGAATCTTTTGAAAAGTTCAAAGAATTTAAGAATGAAGTACAAAACCAGCTTGACAAGAGTATTAAGATACTTCAATTAGATCGAGGTGGTGAATACCTTAGCCATGAGTTTCGTGACTATCTAGCTGAGTGTGGGATTCTATCCCAACTCACTCCTTCTGGAACACCACAGTGAAATGGTGTATCCGAAAGGAGGAATCGTACCCTATTAGATATGATACGATCTATGATGAGTCACACAGATCTTCCTATATCCTTTTGAGGATATGCTCTAGACACAACAGCCTTTACCCTTAACCATGTACCATCCAAGGTTGTGATAAAGACAACATATATGATATGGACAGGGAGAAATCCCAAGATGTCTTTCATGAGGATTTGGGGTTGTGAGGCTTACGTTCGATATCAAGTCTCAGACAAACTGGGACCCAAATCCGATAGGTGATATTTTGTTGGATATCCCAAGAACACAAAGGGATATTACTTTTACATTCCCAGTCAGCACAAAGTGTTTGTGGCAAAGACTGGGGTTTTTCTAGAAAGGGATTTTATTTCTATAAAAACTAGTGGGAGTACGTTCGATCTTGAAGAAATTCAAGATAAGGACCATAACACTGAGGCCATGATGGAGGTTGAACAGGAACAACAAAGTGTTGTGGGTGATGAGATTGTTGCACAAAGAGTTGTGGAACAACCATCTATTCATGTAGACCTACCTCTTCGCAGGTCTGATAGGGTACATCGTCAGCCTGAGAGATACTCATTTCTCTTGTCTGACCATGATGATGTTATGCTCATTGAGAATGAGCCTACCTCCTATCAGGAAGCTGTGATGAACCCAGATTCTGAGAAATTGCTAGAGGCCATGAGATCCGAGATGGAATCCATGTACACCAACCAAGTCTGGACTTTGGTTGATCCACCTGAAGGGGTTAGACCCATTGGGTGTAAGTGAGTCTTTAGGAGAAAGACTGACATGGATGGACTTACGCATACCTATAAGGGCCGATTGGTGGCTAAAGGTTTCAAGCAAATTCATGGTATTGACTATGATGAAACCTTTTCTCCAGTGGCGATGTTTATGTCAATTCGAATCTTGCTTGCTATTGTAGCATACCACGATTATGAGATCTGGCAGATGGATGTCAAAACCACATTTCTGAATGGAAACTTACTCGAGGATATGTACATGACACAACCTAAGGGTTTTGAAGATCCACAGTATACTGGGAAAGTATGCAAGCTGCAAAGGTCCATTTATGGGCTAAAGTAAGCCTCTCGGAGCTGGAATCTTCGATTCGATGATGCGATCAAACAGTTTGGTTTCATCAAGAATGAAGATGAACCCTGTGTCTACAAGAGGGTTAATGGGAACACAGTTGTCTTCCTTGTATTGTATGTGGATGACATACTACTCATTGGGAATGACATCCCTTCGCTACAGTCTATGAAGACTTGGCTGGGGACGTGCTTCTCAATGAAGGACTTAGGTGAAGCAGCCTGTATTCTAGGCATCAAGATCTATATAGACAGATTTAAGAGATTGCTTGGCCTAAGTCAGAGTACATACATTGACACGGTATTACTACGGTTTGCCATGGATAAGATCCCCTTACGCATATGTTATAGGATCTATCATGTACGCCATGCTATGTACTCGTCCTGATATCTCGTATGCTTTGAGAATGAAGAGTAGATACCAATCAAATCCAGGTGAGCATCGCTGGATAGTAGTCAAGAATATTCTTAAGTACTTGAGAAGGACTAAAGAATATTTCTTGATATTTAGAGGCAATGAGGAGCAAGCTGTAAAGGGTTACAGCGATGCCAGCTTCCAAATTGACCAGGATGATTATAGATCACAGTCAGGATTTGTGTTTTGCTTGAATGGTGGCGCTGTGAGCTGGAAGAGTTCGAAACAGGACACAGTTGCTGATTCTACAACATAAGCCGAGTATATTGCTGCATCTGAGGCAGCAAAGGAGGCCGTTTGGATCCGCAAGTTCATTACTGAGCTTGGGGGTGGTTCCTAGCATAGCAGATCCCATAAAGCTCTATTGTGACAACAATGGAGCGATTGCATAGGCTAAAGAACCTCACTCACACCAACGGACCAAACACATACTACTACGCTTCCATCTCATTCGAGAGATTATTGATAGAGGAGATGTGAAGATTTGCAGAGTACCCACAGAGGCTAACATCGCAGATCCCTTGACCAAGGCTTTGGCACAGAAAAAACATGATGGTCACACTAGGTCATTGGGTATTAGATACTACGGTGATTGGCACTAGTGCTAGTGGGAGATTATTAGTGAAAGCCCTAGAGTCAATCATGTGATGATTGTTGTATGGACTTTATTGTATCATATTCCTATTTATAAAGGCATGATTCTTATATTTACTTGTATTGGTGCCAAATAACTAAATATAATAATGTCCTTGAGTAGTAGGTTCTTATCTATATCAATCGATTGGTTGAATCGATAATGAGATGATATAGAGAACACTACTCTTAATCATTCCTAGTCAAGTATTAACATTCAGGGACAATGTTAATGCATAGAGACTAGCATATAGGTCAACACGATGACTTGATCTCACAAGTCATGGATATGAGATATCAAGTTGACACATGGGTATGCATTGGAGAATGTATACTGAATGTCCCGCCATGAGAAAGTATCATTGATCGTTATATGAGTATCATATACTTTCTCATGTGGCTATTATTATGACTATTAGTCCTTAGACCTAAAGTCACCATGGTTCCCTACATAAGGAGTTGCATACTTTGGCTTCGTCAAATGTCACCCGTAAATGGGTGGACTATAAAGGCGATTACTGGGTATGTGATAAAATATACGGAGGGATGTGAGTGATTTAGATGGGATCTATCCATCCTATATGACGGGAGAGACATCGTTATTCTTGATAGAGTGAGACCACTAAGTGCATGGCCATGCCCAAATGAGTCAATATGAGATATTGAGCTCATTTGATTAGAGTGAGTCTACTTGGAGTTCAAGATATAGATTGTACCGAGGATGACACGGTCTATGCCTCAATTGGTCAACCTAGATGTCAAGGATAGAGGGACATTGTCACATATTGTGAGAGTCACAATTAGTAGTCACAAAGGTGATGTTGGAGCTCAACATTCTTGTAACTTGGGTAGCAATGATGTGTTGCTAGATACCGCTCATTGCTTATGTTCCTAAATCGGTTTAGGGACATTGCCAACGTTACAAGAACCTATAAGGTCACACACAAAGGTCAATTAGATGGAGATTAGGTTCATATGATGAACCATGAGGATTAGGTTCATGTGATGGACCAAATTGGATTAAGAGTAATCCAAATTAGACTAATTGAGTTAGACTCAAGTTGATTCAAGTGTTGAATGAGTCTAATTTAGATTTGATTCATTTAGTCAATTTAAATTAATGAATAGAGATTCATTAAATCAAATTGACTTGAATCAAGTGGTTGGATTTGATCAACCATGGGAGATAAGAGGTCAAGTTTGACTTGGCTTGAGAGGGAAGATGAAAAGTCAAGTTTGACTTGACCAAATGCCATGTCATGATGATGACTTGGCATGGCTGGCCAATGATGATGCTCCACATCATCATTGACCTATCATGTGGTGCCACCTCATGAGGGAGACCAAGAGCCATTGGCTCTTGGAGTTACATGCATGCATGTAACCCCCAAGTCATGAAGTGGCCGGCCACTCCATTTGATGGGTGAATTCATTTTGTGAGTTACTCTCCAACTTCATCTTCTTCCTTGGATCATCCTCTCAAGCTTCCCTCTCCTCCTTGGTCAAAACTTCTAAGGGTGCTATCACACTCTAGGTTGCTTTTCTTCACCATTTGTCCGTGTGGATACCAATAGAGGAGTGTTCACTTGACACTCTTGAGTTCCGTCGAATCGTTTGGACGAGTGGGATAAGCAAAGGGCGTCGCTACGAGGGTAATACTCTCAACTTCTAGATCTAAGGTAGATCTAGGTTTACTTAGCACATACATGTTTTTATTTTAATATATCTTCGCACGGATCCGTGGCTAGACTTCCGGGGTTTCCGCAACGCAAAAAGCGATTTTTGCGACTCGAAAAGTCCAACAGAGGAGATACCTAGTCAAGCACCACAACCGACAACTCATAGTGATGAGCTATCAAGTTAACCTATTGTGACACCACATCTTCATAGATCTGGTAGAACATGGAATATTCCTGAGAGATATGGATTTCTCATAAGTGAATCGAATGACATGTTACTCATTGACGATGAGGAGCCTACCAATTTTGAAGAAGTTCTGAAAAGTTCAGAAAGGGACAAATGACTTGATGCCATGAAGTCGGAAATGGATTCCATGTATGAAAAATAAGTTTGGAACTTGGTGGACCCACCTGAAGGGATAAAGCCTATAGGGTGCAAGTGGGTTTTCAAGAAGAAAACCGACATGTATAGTAATGTGATTACCTATAAGGCTAGAATAATGGCGAAAGGCTATCATCAAAAGCAAGGTGTTGATTATGACGAGACCTATTCACCAGTAGATATGCTTAAATCCATTTAGATGCTCCTAGTCATAGCGGCTCATTATAATTATGAGATATGACAAATAGATGTGAAAATGACTTTCCTTAATGTAAACCTACTCGAGGATGTGTATATGATACAACCCGAGGGTTTTACATCGATTGATAAAACCAAGGTATGCAAGCTTCGACGGTCCATATATGAACTAAAGCAAGCATCCATGAGCTGGAATATCTATTTTGATAAGACAATCAAAAGGTTTGATTTCCCACAAAATCCAAATGAACCTTGTGTGTACAAGAAGGTTAGTGGGAGTGCAGTTGTGTTCCTAGTATTGTATGTTGATGACATATTACTTATAGGAAACGATGTTTCAGTCTTACAGTTAGTTAAGATTTGGTTGTCCAAGACATTCTCCATGAATGACCTGGGAGAAGCAACCTACAGTCTCGGGATTAAGATCTATAGAGATAGATCGAAACGGTTGCTTGGTCTTTCGCAGTCTACATATATAAACTGAGTGCTAAAGAGGTTTAGCATGTCGAATCCAAGAAAGGTTTCCTACCCATCAGGCATGGGATACACCTTTCAAAGTCTATGTGTCCATGCATAAAAGATGAGAGGATTTGCATGAGTAAGATTCCCTATGCATCCGCAATAGGATCTATCATGTATGTTATATTATGTACGAGGCCCGATGTATCGTATGCTCTGAGTGTCACGAGTAGATACCAATCTGATCCAGGAATGGATCATTGGGTGGCTGTTAAGACAATCCTTAAGTACTGAAGAAGAACTAAGGATGTGTTCCTAATATATAGAGAAGGGGATATGGTGATACGCGGGTATACAGATGCTAGCTTCCAGATAGACAAGGATGATTCCAGGTCTCAATCTGGATATGTGTTCACCTTGAATGGGGGCGTAGTGAGCTGGAAAGGTTCCAAACAAGACACTGTAGCGGATTCTACCACTGAGGCAGAATACATTGCAGCTTCAGAAGTAGCAAAGGAAGCGGTTTGGATCAAGAAGTTTATTTATGAACTTGGTGTGGTTCCAGCCATTGTTGAAGCAATACCGGTCTACTGCGACCACAATGGAGCAATTGCACAGGCGAAAGAGCCAAGGTCTCATCAACGATCCAAACTTGTGGTTCGCCGCTATCATCTGATCAGAGAGATCATTAGTAGGAAGGAAATACAAATCGAGAAAATCCCCACTGAAAGGAACTTAGCGGATTCTTTGACTAAGGCATTACCTCAAAGTAAGTTTGAGGATCATTTTAGAGCTTATGGTATTGGATACCGTAGCGATTGGCATTAGGCCAAGTGGGAGTTTGTTAGTAATATATGAGAGATGTCCTAAGGCAATCGCCTTATGTTTGAACCATTTATATGATAAATGAAGATTCACTATTTGAGTATACATGTTTTCATGTATTTGATTAGATCTTAAACTCATTTACTGAATGCCCACGATACGATTCACAGCATGAGAGAATTTGTGATTAGATCACAACTAGTGAGTATCTCTACATGTGTAATTGTGATGCATCAGAATTATCCCTAGTCGATGAATTGATGGATTTGGACACCATTGATTCTGTCGAGACTAGCACGAGGTATACTCCTTGGTGTATCCAAGCAGCTGATTCTCACTGACTGGAGACATTGTGATGTCCGGAGTTAATCGTGGATGCTAGTTATGGTAACTAGTTCATTGGAGCGATCAACCGTAAGACTTCATATGTTTCTCTGCATATATAGATATGTCAATGAAGTTCTTACTGCAGCTTAAGTGCGATGTTCCTTTGACTTGCAGTATTCAAGTCATCTTGATCCTAAAGACTTATGATTTGACATCTTAAGCAAGCATCTCTGAGGAGATGTGGACCCGGGATGATTGGGTATATGTCGAAGTGATCGAAGGTGTTTGAATAGCCTATAATGGATTCACCACTCCTTGCGAGGAGATGTATACCCATGGCCTCTCGTCGGATTGTTACTAAAGTCTTTGGCCAAAGAATTACATGTTTAGAGTAAGGTACTCTTTGATACATGTGCAGTAACTAGAATCCGTAGGACGAGGAAATGATACTTGGACTAGGTGTGACGTAGTCAACCTAGTGGGGACTGACACTATAGACCATGTCCTGAACCAAGTGAGTATAATATGAGTGAAGGGAATGGGGCACGATTCATTCGAGCTGCTGAAGGGTTTCAGAAATAGTTCTGGATCAACCGTTGATCTTTTCAGTTAATTGGGGATCATGATGTACTACTAGGTGCCACTCATGATCGTTCTATAATTAATGGTTAATTATAGACGGCCAACATAAATTGAGAACCTATTTTGTCACACACACAACGAGCGTAATCCAAAGGATTTAAAACAAGCTTGAGAATGAGATTCTCAGACCGAGAGAAACTAGGTTTGGTTGGACCAAACAAGGAGCGAGCATGAAATCGTTTCAGTCGCAATGGAAGCATGGATGGGTTGTGTCTTATGAAGACATGATGGATAAACCAAATTGGTTTGGTTCTAATCCAATGGAGGAGAATAAACCAAAGGGGTTTGGTTTGTTTTAAACGAATGAACCAAAGTTGGTTCGGTTAATTTTAACTTAAAATAGACCAACATGGTTTGGTTTATTTTAACTTAAATTAATGAAGCGGGTTAACAGATTTTTTTTTATGATCCGATAACCATTATGAGAATTTGTTCTCTATAAAATAGGGCTTAAGAGTTTTGTTAAGCCCTAATCCAAGTAACCCTAAAGTTGTCGCCCACCTCCCTCTCTTCTCCTAGTCTTGCCGATGCCCAACTCCTTGCCGCCGCCCAAGCTTCTCCAACCGGCGTCCAGCAGATTCCATCAACCCCACTTGCCGGCATCTAGCTGTTGCCGGAGGAGCTCCGGTGATCTTCCTTAGCTTCGGCGACAAGGTGAGCATATAGCTTTCCTTATTTGGCCGGTGCAAGGTCTCCACCAAAGCTGTCCAGTTTTCTGGACAGCTTGTTTCCTTCTTGTCGGAGCGTCGTTTGGACGATGTTTGGAACTCCGAAAGCGGCTTCCTTGCCGGGGATTCGATCTCCAGTAATCCTCACAGGTGGAGGACGAAGGATTCGTCAAACGGTTGACGAATACCTCTACGAAGAAGCGAGTTTTTGAGGACTCGTTTTGGATCCGAATTTTGATTCGGATTGTGATCTTCTCTCGATCACATCATCTTCAACATGAGGCTCGTGACTTTGTGAAGTCATCCTGAAGATACTCGGTGTGGATACGGATAGAGACGATTCTAGCGAGGATTGTTCCGGTTGATGTCTTTCCCGCTACACGTGATATGTCAGGTATACGTAGTATAAATTTCCTTTTATTGCAAAATTTGAATTTACGATTATGTCTACACATGTTGTACTATGCATGCGTGTGGTATGTGTGTTGTAATAAATTAGATTTATTATTTTATTTCTTCCGCTGTGCACATGTTTACGAAACATGTTCGAACATACACTCACCACAGTGCCGAAAACCCAACAGTGGTATCAGAGCCAAAGTTGTGTTTCGACATAATCGTAAAATTGTTTTGCGATAGTCATAATGGTATTTATGGAAATTTTTAATTTTGGAAAGTCTAGAAGTATTTATGGAAATCTTCTACTTTTTGAAAGTTAGAAGTATTTATGGAAATTGATATTTTCCATAAATAAAATATTTGATTAGATTTGGAAATTTATTTTCTAATTTAATCATGATTTGATTTGGGAAATCAAATCTTAAAATATTTTATTTCCATAAGTAGTTTTGATGATTTAGGAAATTTGTTTCCTAAATTGACTTTCCTTAATCAACACATTCCACAAATAAAATATGTGATTAGATTTGGAAATTTGTTTCCTAATTTAATCATGATTTGATTTGGAGAATCAAATCTCAAACATATTTTATTTCCATAAATAGTTATGTCATATAAGGAAATTTTGTACATGTTATAATTGTATGTCATGTAATTGCATTAGATGCATATCATTATGTCATGGGTGTCGTGACATGTAGATGTATGTCATGCCATGTAGATAATGGTTATTTGCATGCAAAGAGGATGAGACATAAAACCCTTACTCAATATTAAAGTCTACACCTTCCATTAATATGGTTAGAACCAGAGTTCCGTTTCTTGTTTGGATTGTTGGACTCTCTCCAAGCCCAGCTCGAACCCGAACTTGTTCAAACCATGAAATAGTTTAATACTAATATGGTAAGAGTCAGAGATCAATCATTAGCTTTGGTTGTTAGACTCTCTCCAAGCGGGGCTAATTGGTTGAATGCACTCTAACCATATTAAAACTATTTCTCGATTAATGGATTGGCTTTAACCTGGAGCATCTGCTTGTTGGACTCTCTCCAAGGTCGATGTGAAGGGAGGTGAAGTTGGGTGCTATGTATATGATGCATACTTGTTAATGTGTTAACAACCCGATGTATGTGTGAACATTCAATTAGTTGATAGCACATTGTGATAGTTGCATATACGTGATATACAATCTGTATATTTGATACCTACAATCATAGTTATGAATGACTTGTTGGACTCTCTCCAAGGTTGTTCATATCTATGTTGGATATCAGCCCATTCGGAGATGGACCTACGATCTCCCGAAGTGATTTTGGGGTTTTTGAAATTCGAAAAATGAATGGGATTTATGAATGTATATTGATGCATTTTAAAATCATTTTCTCATATATGCTCGTTTTGTATTTCTAGGTTAATTGATTGATCATGATGTCTTTGAATTTGCGCACTATTTTGGATTCAAACAAATTGACTGGGCCTAACTTCCTGGACTGGCTTAGAAACTTGATAATTGTTCTCAAGGCGGAAAAGCTAGCATATGTCCTTGAAGAGCCTATTCCCAATCGTCCTAGGGACAATGCAACTCCAGACCAAATGTTGGCCTATCAGAAACATGTGGCATATTCTGAACTGGCGAGTTGCATCATGCTAGCTGCGATGGTACCTGAGCTGCAAAAGCAGCATGAGCATATGGATGCTAATACCATGGTCTTCCATCTTCATGAGTTGTTTGATGAGCAAGCGAGATCCGAAAGGTTCGAAGTCTCCAGGCTCCTCTTCACCACGAAGATTCAAGAAGGTTCATCTATAGTGCAATTTGTGCTAAAGATGAACGGGTACATCGAGCGGCTAGCCACGCTCGGGTTTGTGATGGATCATGAATTAAGTGTTGACTTAATTCTGCATTGTTTGACCAAGAGTTTCTCACAATTTGTGATGAACTATCGGATGAACAAATTAGAATCCACTATTCCTGAGCTCCTCAATATGCTGAAGACTGTGGAGCCTTAAGTGAAGCATGAGGAGAAGGCGGTTTTATTAGTTGATTCCTCAAAGAAAGGTTCTAAGAGGAAGGCAAAGGAACAGAAGAAAGGGAAGAACAAGAAGGCTAAGAATGCAGAACCAGCACAAAAGGGCACTTGCCATCATTGTGGCAAGGAAGGCCACTGGCGAAGAAACTACAAGATTTATCTTGAGTCCATGAAGAAGAAGAAGGCATCTGATGCCCCATCCTCTTCAGGGATCTTCGTTATTGATTGTCATTCTATTTCCTTAGACACTTGGGTATTGGATACTGGGTGCGGCTCACATATATATAATGACATACAGGGGCTAAGGAATAGAAGAAGACTCGTCAGAGGGGAGTCAAATTTGCGAGTTGGCAATGGAGCAAAGGTTGTTGCGGTCGCCATCGGAACTTATTTGCTAAAGCTCCCTAGTGGACTAGTCTTGGAACTGGACAATTGCTATTGTGTTCCTTCTCTAATAAAGAACATCATTTCTATTTCTTGTTTAAATAGAAATGGATACCATTTGAATTTTAGTAACAATTGTTGTTACATAACTTTGAATGCAGTTCTTTATGGGACTGGAACTTTAAGCAATGGTATTTATATGTTAGACATATCCAGTGACGTTTTCAATATCGAAGCGAGCAACAAGCATGCTCGAAAGGATAATCAATTAGACTCCTACATGTGGCATTGTTGTCTTGGCCATGCAAGCAAGAAACGCATGTCCGAATTACACCGATGTGGAATTCTAGAATCGTTTGAATTGGATTCATACGATACATGAGAATCATGCTTAAAAGGCAAGATGACTAAGTTACCTTTTACAGGAAAAGGTGAACGAGTGGGAGAGTTGCTAGGTCTAATACATACTGATGTATGTGGACCTATGTCAACTCAAGCTTTAGGAGGCTATAGCTACTTCATTACCTTCACCGATGATCACTCATGGTTTGGGTATGTGTTCTTGATGAAACACAAGTCTGAAGTCTTTGAAAGGTTCAAAGAATTCAAAAATGAAGTAGAGAAACAACATGACAAGAGTATTAAAATACTTCGATTGGATCGAGGTGGTGAATACTTAAGTCAAGAGTTTCTAGATTATCTAAGAGACAATGGTATATTGTCTCAATGGACTCCGCCATATACACCACAACATAATGGTGTATCTGAGAGGCGTAACCTGACCTTGTTGGACATGGTCAAGTTAATGATGAATCATTCAAATCTTCCCTAGTCCTTTTGAGGCTATGCTCTTCAGACAGCTGTTTACTTGTTAAATAGAATGCCAACCAAGGTAGTCTCTACTACTCCATATGAGATATGGAATAGTAAGAAACCTCATGTATCTTACTTGAAGATATGGGGTTGTCCTGCTTATGTAAAGCAAACTGTATCAGACAAAATGGATGCTAAGTCTGATAATTGTCTATTTATTGGATACCCTAAGGAAACAAGGGGTTACCAATTCTATCATCGTGTGGAACAAAAGATGTTTGTTTCAAGGCATGTTGTGTTTCTAGAGAAAGAGTTTCTCTTGCAAGAAAATAGTGGGAGTGTCGTCGAGCTTGAGGAGGCTCGAGAGACTCAAATAGTCATTGATGAGATACCTAGTAAAGCACAATAGCCGATAACTCATAGTGATGAGCAATCGGCTGGACCTATTGAAACACCACATCTTCGTAGATCTGGTAGAACACGCAATATTCCTGAGAGATATGGATTTCTCGTAAGTGAATCGAACGACGTGCTACTCATTGATGATGAGGAGCCTACCAGTTATGAAGAAGTTCTGACAAGTTCAGAAAGGGATAAGTGGCTTGAAGCCATGAAGTCGGAAATGGATTCCATGTATGAAAACCAAGTTTGGAACTTGGTTGACCCACCTAAAGGCAAAAAGCCTATAGGGTGCAAGTGGGTTTTCAAGAAGAAAACCGACATGGATGGTAATGTGATTACCTATAAGGCTAGATTAGTGGCGAAAGGATATCGTCAAAAGCAAGGTGTTGATTATGACGAAACCTATTTGCCTGTAGCTATGCTTAAATCCATTCGGATGCTCTTGGTCATAGCAGCTCATTATGATTATGAGATAAGGCATATGGATGTGAAAATAGCTTTCCTTAATGGAAACCTACTCGAGGACGTGTAAATGATACAGCTTGAAGGTTTCACATCGGTTGATAAAACCAAGGTATGCAAATTGCAACGGTCCATATATGGATTGAAGAAAACATCCAGGAGCTGGAATATCCGTTTTGATGAGACAATCAAAAGGTTTGATTTCTCACAAAATCCAGACGAACTTTGTGTGTACAAGAAGGTTAGTGGGAGTGCAGTCGTGTTCCTAGTATTGTATGTTGATGACAAATTACTTATAGGAAATGATGTTTCAGTCTTACAGTCAGTTAAGATTTGGTTGTCCAAGACATTCTCTATGAAAGACCTGGGAGAAGCAACCTACATCCTCGGGATAAAGATCTATAGAGATAGATCGAAATGGTTGCTTGGTCTTTCGCAGTCTACATATATAAACCGAGTGCTAAAGAGGTTTAGCATGTCGGAATCCAAGAAAGGTTTCCTACCTATCAGGCATGAGATACACCTTTCAAAGTCTATGTGTCCGCGTAAAGAAGACGAGAGGATTTGCATGAGTAAGATTCTCTATGCACCCGCAATAGGATCTATCATGTATGCTATGTTATGTACGAGGCCCGATGTATCTTATGCTCTGAGTGTCATGAGTAGATACCAGTCTGATCCAGGAATGGATCATTGGGTGGATGTTAAGACAATCCTTAAGTACTTAAGAAGAACTAAGGGTGTATTCCTAATATATGGAGAAGGAGACATGGTGATACACGGACATACAGATGCCATCTTCCAGACAGACAAGGATGATTCCAAGTCTCAGTCTGGATATGTGTTAACCTTGAATGGGGGCGCAGTGAGTTGGAAAGGTTCCAAACAAGACACTCTAGCAGATTCTACCACTGAGGAAGAATACATTGCAACTTCAGAAGCAGCAAAGGAAGCAGTTTAGATCAAGAAGTTCATTTATAAACTTGGTGTGGTTCCAGCCATTGTTGAAGCAATACCAGTCTACTGCGACAATAATGGAGCAATTTCACAGGCGAAAGAGCCAAGGTCTCATCAACGATCCAAACATGTGCTTCGCCGCTATCATCTGATCAGAGAGATCATTAGTAGGAAGGAAATACAAATAAAAAAAAACCCCACTGAAAGGAACTTAGCGGATCCTTTGACTAAGGCATTACCTCAAAGTAAGTTTGAGGGTTATGTTAGAGCTTATGGTATTGGATACCGTAGCGATTGGCATTAGGCCAAGTGGGAGTTTGTTAGTAATATATGAGAGATGTCCTAAGGCAATCGCCTTATGTTTGAACCATTTATATGACAAATGAAGATTCACTATTTGAGTATACATGTTTTTATGTATTTGATTAGATCTTAAACTCATTTACTGAATGTCCACGATACGATTCACAGCATGAGAGAATTTGTGATTGGATAATAACTAGTGAGTATCTCTACATGTGTAATTGTGATGTATTGGAATTATCCCTAGTCGATGAATTGATGGATTTTGACACCATTGATTCTGTCGAGACTAGCACGAGGTATACTCCTTGGTGTATCCAAGCAGCTGATTCTCACTGGCTGGAGACATTGTCATGTCCGGAGTTAATCGTGGATGCTAGTTATGGTAACTAGTTTATTGGAGTGACCAACCGTAAGACTTCATATGGTTCTCTGCATATATAGATATGTCAATGAAGTTCTTACTACAGCTTAAGTGCGATGTTCCTTTGACTTGCGGTATTCAAGTCATCTTGACCATAAAGACTTATGCTTTGACATCTTAAGCAATCATCTCTGAGGAGATGTGAACACGGGATGATTGGGTATATGTCGAAGTGATCGAAGGTGTTTGAATAGCCTATAAAGGATTCACCACTCCTTACGAGGAGATGTATACCCATGACCTCTCGTTGGATTGTTACTAAAGTCTTTGGCCAAAGCATTACATGTTTAGAGTAAGGTACTCTTCGATACATGTGCAGTAACTAGAATTCGTAGGATGAGGAAATGATACCTGGGCTAGGTGTGACGTAGTCAACCTAGTGGGGACTGACACTATAGACCATGTCCTGAACCAAGTGGGTATAAGATGAGTGATGGGAATGGGGCACGATTCATTCGAGCTGCTGAAGGGTTTCAGAAATAGTTCTGGATCAACCGTTGATCTTTTCGGTTAATTGGGGATCATGATGTACTACTAGGTGTCACTCATGATCGTTCTATAATTAATGGTTAATTATAGACAGCCAACATAAATCGAGAACCTATTTGGTCACACGCACAATGAGCGTAATCCAAAGGATTTAAAACAAGCTTGAGAATGAGATTCTCAGACCGAGAGAAACTAGGTTTGGTTGTACCAAACAAGGAGCGAGCATGAAATCATTTCAGTTACAATGGAAGCGTGGATGGGCCATGTCTTATGAATACATGATGTATAAACCAAATTGGTTTGGTTCTAATCCAATGGAGGAGAATAAACCAAAGGGGTTTGGTTTGTTTTAAACGAATGAACCAAAGTTAGTTCGGTTCGTTTTAACTTAAAATAGACCAACATGGTTTGGTTTATTTTAACTTAAATTAATGGAGCGGGTTAACGGGTTTTTTGGTTATGATCCGATAACCATTAAGAGAATTTGTTCTCTATAAAATAGGGCATATGGGTTTTGTTAAGCCCTAATCCAAGCAACCCTAAAGTTGTCGCCCACCTCCCTCTCTTCTCCTAGTCTTGTCGGCGCCCAACTCCTTGCCGCCGCCCATGCTTCTCCAACCGGCGTCCAGCAGCTGCCGTCCTCCCCACTTGCCGGCATCTAGCTATTGCTGGAGGAGCTCCGGTGATCTTCCTTGGCTCCAGCGACAAGGGGAGCATATAGCTTTCCTTATTTGGCCGGCGCAAGGTCTCTACCAAAGCTGTCCAGTTTTCTAGACAGCTTGTTTCCTTCTTGTCAAAGCATCGTTTGGATGACATTTGGAGCTCCGACAGCGGCTTCCTTGCCGGGGATTCGATCTCCGGTAATCCTCATAGGTGGAGGACGAAGGATTCGTCAAACGGTTGACGAATATCTATCCGGAGAAGCGAGTTTTTGAGGACTCGTTTTGGATCCGAATTTTGATTCGGATTGTGATCTTCTCTCGATCACATCGTCTTCAACACGAGGCTAGTAACTCGTACGAAGATGAGGCTCGTGACTTTGTGAAGTCATCATGAAGATACTCGGCGTGGATACGGATAGAGACGATTTTAGCGAGGATCGTTCCGGTTGATGTCTTTCCCGCTACACGTGATACGTCAGGTATACGTAGTATAAATTTCCTTTTATTGTAAAATTCAAATTTAAGGTTATGTCTATACATGTTATACTATTCATGCATGTGGTGTGTGTATTGTAATAAATTAGATTTATTATTTTATTTCTTCCGCTGTGAACATGTTTACGAAACATGTTCGAACACACACTCGCCGCAGTGCCGAAAACCCAACACTATTCGCCCCCCCCCCCCCCTCCTCTAGCGCTCAAATCGATCCAACAAAATTGACTTCAGAACATTTTCTAAACCTTTCAACAGCTTTAATTGTTCGTGCCTTATTCTTTTCAGTCATCCTATACCCACTTGGTTCAGGACATGATCTCTATGTTCGTCCCCACTAAGCTAACTACGTCACACCTAGCCCAAGTTATTTTCCTTATCCTGTGGATTCAAGTTAGTCCTACATGTTCTCAAGAAGACTATCTTCTTAATATGCTTGCTCTGACCAGAGACTTCTGAGTAACAATCCTGACAAAAGGCCTAGTGTATACATTTCCTTTATCACGAGTGGTGAATCCTCTATAGGTTATTCAAACACCTTCGATCACTTTGGCTTATACCCAATCATCTCGGAGTTACACCTACTGTGTAGATGGTTGCGAAGAAGTCAAAGTACGAGGCGCCATGATCAAGGTGACTTGAATACCTCAAGTCTAAGAAAGCTTGCACTCAAAGATGCAATGAGATGTTCAACAACATATAGAACCATATGAAGTCTCATAGCAAGTCACTCCAATGAACTAGTTACCATAACTAGCATCCACATGTTCACTCTCAGCATCTCTATGCTTCCATTCAGTGAGTACCGAATACTTGGATAATCCAAGGAGCATAACATGTGCTAGTCTCATAGAATTGATGATGTCCAATCTCATCAATTCATCGACTAGGGATAGTTTCAATAGTTGCACATTTACACATGATGAGATACCCACTAATTGTGATCCAATCACAATTTCTCTTATGCTATGCATTGTATTATGGACTTCAGTTTATGAGTTTAAAATCCAATCAAATACATAGATAATGTATACTCAAATAGTGAATTTTATTAATAACTTCTAAGGTGATTGCCTTAGGACACCTCTCAATTACATCAAGAACTAAGGAAGAGTCCTTCTTTTAAACAATGGGAAATAGCCTCCATCAAGTAATCTAGTCTAGCTGAAGGGACCTCCACTGCAATATTGGTAAACTGACGGATATAACTCCGTAAAGACTCTTTTTGTTCCTATTTTAGATGAAGTAAACTAGTAGCAGAGTGTTTGTACCTTTTACTACTAGTGAAATTCTTGAGAAATACTCCCTTTAGATCCTTGAAGCATGTAATGGAACTAGGACGCAGTGATCCAAACCACCTTGAGATGAGAAGGATAAGGTGGTGTAGAAGGCTCAACACTTGAGGGTGTTTGTATAACAATGAAGAGTAGTTGCACCATCGAACTGAGAGAGATGTTCTTCAAGATCAAAGGTGTCATCGTAGGATCCAATGTGAGGAGGGCGAAAATGAACAGGTGGTCGTTCTAACGCTTTATCCTCTATAGAGGGTGAAGGATTGTACGACTCCTAAGCTTTAATTGAATGGCTTTCTCCTTGATCTTCTCTTCTTGTAAGCAAAAAGGAAGAAGATATCGCTTGGCTCCCCCTAACGGTCCTTCTAATCACTTTTGTTTCTTGTACACTAACTGTAGGGAGATGTGAAAATCTAACATAGGGTTTCTCTCTTCGGGATGGCTCTTCAGAGTGGGGTTGAAGAAACCCCATCCTTCTATCCTCCTACATCCAAGCATCAACCATGGCTTTATTTATCATCGCAGCCAATTGAGAAGGCAGTATGGTGATAGGAGTTTCTTCAGGAGTAGAAACTACAGGAGGAGGAATCTCTTGAGGTTGCATCTCTACGTCTCGCTCAGAGTTTCCAACAGACTGCGCCAACTGATGTGACTCAGATTTTTCTCCCCGAGAGTAGACCGTCAAGGATAGGTTCTCTCTGACCGCAGCAATAAGAATCTCCTTTCTCCCTTCCTATGAAAGTTAACACACATTAAACCATTTTCAATCTACCCGGCAAAGGTCCTCTGATACTTAAGTTAGAGCTTATAGGAGGAAGAGAAGCGAGTAATAGCGGTGAGAAAGATGAATACAGTAAGGAACACAGTAAGTATCCAGAAAATGAGATATGTTCCCCTTTTCCCCCCTCTATCTTCCCCTTTTATCTCCTGAAGTATTAGGGCAAGTTGTAGCATAACAAACTATGAAGATCACCGTCCACGTGGATAGCCACGCGGGTTGAGGTGATGATATTGTTATGTTGTTAGAGAATTACTACGTGTGAAATATTTTGTGAGGCCTATGAGACATCTTCAATCCATTATTAAGGATGGTGACGTGTACACAAGACTTCTAACAAACTGTCAAGAAAATATTTTGTGAGGTCCCACCTTGGCTGCCTTATTATTTCGTTTCCCAACTTGGCTTTTTGTTAATTTCCCGAGCCATTTTTTCTCACCTCACACTTGGCCTTCTTCCCGAGCTGCTTCCTTCCAACTCAACATTCCACTTATGCCCCGAGCTGCTTAATGCCCTATCTACCTCCCAAGTTGCCATCCTCCCAATTCGACTTTGCTCCCTAAGTTGCTATCCTACTGACTCGACTCTTCTTTCCAAGTACCCTCCTAACTCGGCTCTACTTTCTGAGTTGTTGTTGTACAAAATTTCCTCTCCTTCAAAGGGGAGATCTGCACTAGCTTGGACGATCCTTCGGCTTTGAGTGGTTCGACAGAGCCGTATAGAAGAGCCGTGCAATAGCCGCTTCAAGTAGAACCGGCGCGTAACGATGTTCTGAACTTCGGCAGAATCGGTGCGATAAATGGTGTGGCGTAAGCTGGTTCGGCGAATCGGTGGCAGAATCGGTTTGGCAAAACCGCGGCAGACGGTGTGGTAGAACTAGTTCTAGAGAACCGGCGCAGAATCGTGTAGCGTAATGCGACAGAAGCCGGTTAAAACCGGTCTGATAGGGCAGTGATGTAATCGGTTCGAGCAGAATCGGCGCGTAATCGGGTTCAATAATCGTGTGTAACGGTGTGGCGGAATCGCGCGGTAACTGCGCGTAAAGAACTGGTTCGGCAAAACTGATTCAAAAGAGCCGGATGGCAGAGCCGATTGAGCAGAGCAGAGAGGCGCTCGGTTGTTCCGCAGTACCATTCGGTGTTGAGGCCTGTGGTTTCCACAGTGTCCTTAAAGCAAATTCGTCCCCTATTCCGTGCTTTCGAGGGTGATGGACGACTATTTTCCAGGATACAATGACAGAACCGAGAATTGATCAAGCACAGATCGTCTTTTCGGCGAACTGAGCACACTAGAAGGCTATCAAAGGCAAAGCAGAGGGGAAAAAGGAGGAGAAGCAAAAAAAATTATCTCATATCTCCAACGCTTCCTCTTTTATAACTTCGTAGCATTCTCCAATTAATTACGTAATTAATGGATTAATGACTCGCTTTTCAAATGTCTGTAATCAACTCGACCGTTTCAACACCAAGCATCAATGCATACGTTACAAAAATGGAACGAATTAGCAAAAGGTTGGTTGGATCCACTTGGGAAAATTATGCCTCGACCGGTCATACATTCGACGCACGCAGGTCATACTCGCACATGAGTCGCCTTGCGGTAGTGCAATCCGGGCCCTGGATTTACACCCCCCCTTGCGCAACCACGTGTGAGAGAGAGCTTTTTCCCTTGCATATGTTCACAACTACAATGCTTGTGATACATTATAAATCAACCAAGTTGTCCCTCAACTTTTAATATGGGACTAAACTCCTCCACAAGAGGGTTTCTCCATCCTTCCATTTCCTTGTTTCCATTCACATTTCCAACAATCCCCCACATGAATGGAAACTAATATGTGATAGCTCTTAGCAGTAAAGTCCGGCATAGGATAGGTAGGTTTTATCCTTTGAACCTTCCCTTATGATAATATGTTTGTTTACTGGTTGATTTAGTAGATGTGATGTCTTTGAACTATTCGACCCTTCATATAAGCATTGACACATTTCACACAGGACTTTCCCTGATGTCCTTCAGTTCTCATGAGTGTGTTCATTCTTCGCTATGAACATGCTTGGTTCTGCGAGAAGATTTAAGATTTGTGCCTTCCAAATCCCTTCGAAGCGGTCCCACTTCTTTCTCGCATAGGTGACCCTTTTAAGAGTATTCCTTACCGCTCTATTTGATCATTAAAAGTCATATGCTTATCCTCCATCTTATCACTGTTTCATTATCTCATAACCCCCACAGTGATCCTTCTTAGTTGATGCAGTTAGGTTGTCCCTTTGAACGTAGTTCTTGGGATCTCCAATCTCCATAGGTTGGGTTTCCTTTACACCAACATTCGTTATCGACATCAAACCCATCCTTCGAGATGAGCTCGCAACTAACTCTCTATTTAACCCTTTGGTTAGCGAATCCGCAAGGTTATCCTTTGACTTTACATAGTCAATAGTGATAACTCCCGTTGAGAGTAGTTGTCTAATAGTGTTATGTCTACGACGCATATGTCTAGACTTTCCATTATACAAATGACTTTGTGTCTGTCCAATTGCTGACTGACTATCACAGTGTATGCATATTGCGGGCACGGGTTTTTGGCCATCTAGGAATATCTTCTAAAAATTGTCGTAACCATTCAGCCTCTTCACCACATTTGTCAAGAGACACAAACTCAGATTCCATCGTGGATCTAGTTATTATGGTTTGTTTAGAAGATTTCCATGACACAGCTGCACCCCCTAAAGTGAACAAATATCCACTTGTAGACTGAGAGTCTTTCACTTCAGATATCCAATTAGCATCGTTGTATCCCTCGATCACAGTTGGATATCTTGTATAGTGCAACCCATAATCACGAGTATACCTCAAGTATCTCAGTACTCTTGTTATCTCTTTCTAGTGCTCAACACCAGGATTACTCGTGTATCTACTTAGTTTGCTTACTACGTAAGCTAAGTCTGGTCGTGTACAATTCATTAGGTACATCAGACTTCCAATCACTCTGGGGTACTCTATCTGAGAGCTACTCTTTCCTCGATTTTTCGATAGATGTTGACTCATATCTATCGGAGTTCGTACCAATGCAGCATCATTCTTGTTGAACTTCTCAAGAATCTTATCCACATAGTGGGACTGACTGAGAACAAGTCCTTCAGTTGTTCTAAGAATTTTAATTCTTAGAATCATATCAGCTAGGCCCATGTCCTTCATGTCGAATCTTGAATTCAATATTTCCTTAGTGGATTTAATTATCTTATCATTATTTCCAATGATAAGTATGTCATCTACATAAAGACATAAGATGACAAAACCATCTTCCATGTCTTTACTGTAGATACATTTATCACACTCGTTGATTCTAAATCCATTATTTAGCATGACTTTGTCAAATTTTTCATGCCACTACTTAGGAGCTTGTTTCAAGCCATATAGTGACTTGACCAATCTACATACCTTGTTTTCCTGTCCAGGAGAAGAAAAACCTTCAGGTTGTTCCATATAGATTTCTTCTTCTAAATTTCCATTTAGAAAAGTGATCTTCACATTCATTTGATGTATTTCCAAATTCCATAATGTGGCAATTGCTAATAACACTCTAATAGAGGTTATTCTTGATACTGGAGCATATGTATCAAAATAGTCAAGGCCTTCACGTTGTCGGTAACCCTTAATTACCAATCTAACCTTGTATCTATCTATTGTGCCATCCAATTTCTTCTTTCTCTTAAAAATCCACTTACAACCTAATGGCTTACTTCCCGGAGGAAGATCTACAAGTTCCCAAGTATGATTTTGTAAGATAGAAGTCATCTCAGATGCAATCGCTTCTTTCCAGTGAGGTCCCTCAGAAGATCTTAGAGCTTCTAGATAGCCTTGTGGTTCACTTTCCAACATGAAAGTGATAAAATCCGATCCAAAGGATTTTTCTGTATGAGCTCTTTTACTCCGTCTAGGCTCTACCTCTAATGGTTCACCCATATGTTCTTCTTCTTATGTTTCAAAGGTCCTTTTTAAGGAATTTGCTTCCTCTCTGGACTTATACGGAAACACATCTTCGAAGAATGAGGCATTTCTTGATTCAATTATCGAGTTCTTATGTATTTCTGGAATGAGTGATTCATTCACTAGAAATCGATAGGCACTACTATTCTGTGCATATCCTAGGAATATGCAATTAACATTTTTTGGTCCTATCTTGATCCTTTTTGGATTAGGCACCAATACTTTAGCAAGACACCCCCACACTTGTAAGTATTTATAAGATGGCTTTCTACCATTCCATAATTCATAAGGGCTCTTGTCTATATCTTTTCGGGGTATCTTATTTAATAGGTAATTTACTGTCAAAACAGCCTCTTGTAGGGGATTGATTAGACGCTAGAGGGGGATGAATAGCGCGTGCTAGTACCGATGATGTTGTTCGATCATGATCGCATCTACAAATTGTGTTATCGCAGTGGAATAATAATAAAAGAAATAACACGAAACACAATCACAAACAAAAGATGTTTAACGTGGTTCGGAACTAAACGGTTCCTACTCTACGGATCGAGCTCTAAAGAGCTTTAGTGATGCACACGCACTCACTAATCACAAATAACTCCTTCTCGACACAAGTCGGAGGTGGAGAAACCGCATACAATAGATTACAACAATAATCTAAATGGATGCAAGCAATTACAATAATGAAATACAATGCAAGTAAAGAAAACTACTTTATAATTGCTCTTTGAATGCTTGATCACTTGGTTGCTTGATATCAACTTGGAGACCCTGATTTGCAGCAGCAAATCGCCCCAAATGCTCTCAAAAAACCCCTATTTTTTCCTCCATCATGAGCTCCTTTTATAGCTTCAACTTGTGCTGGAAAAATTCGATCAGTCGACTGGTTGGGACCATCAGTCGACTGATGCCACTGTTGTCGTAAGATAATGGCTAGATCCACGCTGGAAAAGTCTAACGGATCCATCATCAGTCGACTGATCATGACCATCAGTCGACTGGTCAAGCCTCCACTCGACTGTTGGCCGCAGCAGTCGAGTGAGACCCTATTCTGTGGTCAAAACACCGAGCATCAGTCGACTGCTCATCCATCAGTCGACTGCCCATCTCTGGCAGTCGACTGCTAGGCCACTTCCCGCAGTCAAACCCTAGTTGACTTACACCAGTCGACTGCCACATGGCACCAGTCGACTGGCACACCTCAAACATGAGGTTTTAGCCCAAGTATGGTTCCCCCATACTTTCTAGACCGCCCTTAGCCTAGACCTAAGCCTTCTAGCCACCTCCGTCAGCCTCACGTCTCTCGGATCCCTCCAAGTCATCCATGACTTGTTCATCCATCGTGTTAGCCTTTAGGTGCTTCCATCGGTTATGTCATGCTAACGGTGTCTACACCGCAAGGCACATTGGACTTACGCTGCCAAGACCCATGCTTGGACTTTACTTTGCCAAGACCCATGCTTGGACTTTACATTGACAAGACCCATGCTTGGACTTTCCCAAATGCTAAGTGTCTCACTTGGACTTTCCATGCCAAGTACCCATGACTTGGACTTACCCATGACAATCACATTGTCATATATTTTTGTCAATCATCAAAACATCTCTCAAGTCAAGCTCGAGTCCTGGTCAATCATGACCTGGGTCGATTGCACCAACAATCTCCCCCTTTTTGATGTTTGACAAAAACCAAACAAACCATTAAGTTAGAACACTAACTCAAATTCCCTTACCAATTTTCCAAATTGTTAATTTAACCTTCTCCCCCTTTTTGACATACATCAAAAAGGTTATCTCTCCAAGGAGGTCAATGTCTCATGTCCCAATGAGATCTTATTATAATCTCTAATCCTAAATTGTGACAATTTAATTGATTTTTTATAATTCCAAAAATGTATTGGCACATCCTAAAATCTTTTAGGATCATAAGATCAAATCTATTTTCAAGGTACTCATAACCTTGAAAATTACCTAAAGTGTCACTTTTATCATGATTGAGTTAACTACCCATCCAATCAAGGTTGGCACACCCTAAACCCATCTAGCGTGAATCAATCACGCTCTTAGAAACCCAAAATCTATTTGAGCTCATTGGGTTTACTAGGTATTCCTTAGGGATGACCTCCCTAGATACCCTCCTAATGACCCTCCTAGGCTTGGTAGCCTTGGTCATTTGAGTCTTACCTAGGTTGACTCTAGGGGTAACTCCCCTTGCAACCTTCTTAGTGGCCACCCTAGGTTTCTTCGAAACCCTAGCCACTAGGCACTTACCATGGTTACTCTTAGGGATAACTTCGCTAGTAACCTTGGTTTTTCTAGGTTTAGTTCCATAATCAAATGGAACATTGTGATAGGTTTCCTTGGGCTTAGGTTTTCCCTTGGATGAATTTTGTCTTTTAGGTCCTAAGTGTTGACTTTGAGATTTGGACCCTTGACTTTGACCATTAGACCCTTGAAATTGATTTTGTATATTCCTAAGGATCTTTTCCAATTTCTCAAGCCTTGACCTCAAGGCTTGATTTTCTAATTCTAGTTGCCCAATTTTTGAATTTTGGTTTAATCTTTGGGTATTGTCCTTTCTAGGCATATGCCTAGTCCATTTAGGGTTAAGACTTAGGTGTTCACCTATTTTCCTATTAGATTCCCTAAGTAAAACTTTTCTAGGGACATTAGTCCCAAATTTCTCCTTCTTTGAAATATTAACATTTTTGACACCTAAACAAATATATTTATTATTCCTAGTATGCCCTTTATGATAAATAGCAAGATTGCTAAAATTAGTTCTAGCATGCTTTTGCCTATAATTGAAAGAAAGAGCATTATTTAGATATACCTTAGGGTTTGCCTTAGAGGCTCCCCCTACTTGTGATGCTCTCTTTTTCTCTCCCTTTGGACATTGACTCCGGTAATGCCCTTTTGAATTGCACTTGAAGCATATGATATGCTCCTTGCTCTTTTGACCTTGGGCACCGACATCTTTGATCTTTGGAGCCGGAGGAGTCTTCTTGACTTTCTTTGGACACTTACTCTTATAATGCCCAAATTCCCTACACTCAAAACACATAATATTATTTTTATTTTTAATTACCGTGTTTGAGTTACCTAGGGTGGAGGTGAGGTTCCCTTGAGCTTGCTCTTCCTCTCTACCGGATGTAGATGGTTCTTCTTGTGTCTCCGGTGTTGAGGATGCTCTAGTCTCCTCCCCCTCGATCTTTGAGGTGGAGGTCTCCTCCAATTCTTCCTCTTCCTCTTCCTCCTTGGATGTTGATGGTCTCTCAACCTCCAAGTCCTCACTTCCTCGTGAGGATGATGCATTTGCCTTTTCGATCCCTTTCTCTTGGACCGGTGATGGACTTTCATGGAGCTTGGCCACTTGGCTCCATAGCTTCTTGGCATCTACATAATTACCTAACATACACAAGATATTGTTAGGTATTAAATCAATTAAAAACTTCATTACCTTATCATTTTTCTCGAAGGCTTAGACTTGCTCTTCGGTCCATCTCTTTTTCTTGAGGAATCCACCTTTTGGTCCTCTTGGATAGCTATATCCCTTCATTAAAATGAATCATTCTTCAAAGTCCCTCATCATTAGGAAGTCCTCAATTCTCGCCTTCCATTGTCTAAACCCTTCTTGTCCATAGAAGGTGTAAGGGATCGGTGTATTGATATCCCATCTTAGTTGCTCTTGAACTTCCATCTTCACCCTCTAGTGTGCTCCCTTAGTTGTTAAACCTTGAAGAGCGGTCTTGCTATGATACCACTTGTAGGGGATCGATTGGACGCTAGAGGAGGGGTGAATAGCGCGTGCTAGTATTGATGATGTTGTTCGATCGTCACATCTACAAATCGTGTTAGCGTAGCAGAATAATAATAATAAAAGCAATAACACAAAACACAATCACAAACACAAGATGTTTAACGTGGTTCGAAACCGAACGATTCCTACTCCACGGATCGAGCTCTAAAGAGCTCTAGTGATACACATGCACTCACTAATCACAAATAACTCCTTCTTGACACAAGTCGGAGGTGGAGAAACCTCATACAATAGATTACAACAATAATCTAAATGGATGCAAGCAATTACAATAATGAAATACAATAGAAGTAAAGAAAACTACTTTATAATTGCTCTTTGAATGCTTGATAACTTGGTTGCTTGATATCAACTTGGAGACTCTAATTTGCAGTAGCAAATCACCCCAAATGATCTCAAAAAACCCCTGCTTTATCCTCCATAATGAGCTCCTTTTATAGCTTCAACTTGTGTTGGAAAAAGTCGATCAGTCGACTGGCCGGGACCATCAATCAACTGATGCCACTGTTGTCGTGAGACAACGGCTAGATCCATGCTAGAAAAGTCCAACGGATCCATCATCAGTCGACTGATTATAACCATCAGTCGACTGGTCAAGCCTCCACTCGACTGCTGGCCACAGCAGTCGAGTGAGACCTCATTCTGTGGTCGAAACACCGAGCATCAGTCGACTAACCATATGATCGATCATTTGCTCGTCCATCGATCGGCCCCGCCCATCTTTGGCGGTCATTTGCTAAGCTACACTTCCAGATCAAACCCTAGTTGACTTGCACGGTCATTGCCACATGGCACGGTCGGCAAACATGAGGTTTTAGCCCAAGTATGGTTCCCCCATACTTGCTAGACCACCTTTAGCCTAGACCTAAGCCTTCTAGCCACCTCTGTCAGCCTCACGCCTCTCGGATCCCTCCAAGTCATCCATGACTTGTTCATCCATTGTGTTAGCCTTCAGATGCTTCCATCGGCTATGTCATGCTAAAGGTGTCTACACCGCTAAGGCTCCGCTTGGACTTTACGCCGCCAACCATTGGACTTATGCTGCTAAGACTTCACCCTTGGACTTTACGTCGCCAATATTCCCCTTGGACTTCTCAAATGCCAAGACTCAAGCTTGGACTTTCCCTTGCCAACCCATGTTGGACTTTCCATGCCAAGACCCATGCTTGGACTTTACTTTGCCAAGACCCATGCTTGGACTTTCCCAAATGCCAAGTGTCTCACTTGGACTTTCCATGCCAAATACCCATGACTTGGACTTTCCCATGATAATCACATTGTCATATATTTTTGTCGAACATCAAAACATCTCTCGAGTCAAGCTTGAGTCCTGGTCAATCGTGACCTGGGCCGATTGCACCGACACCTCTCCCCATAAATTTTCTAGTAGCCCAGAACTCAATAAAAGAGCATTTATCATCTCTTTTAAAGTATGATTTTTCCTCTCAGCAGCACCATTTTGCTGAGGAGTATATGGAGTTGTTGTTTCATGTCTGATTCCATGTTTAGCACACAACTCAGTGTACGGTGAAATATATTCACCTCCTAGATCACTTCGAATCACCTTAATCTTCTTATTAAGATGATTTTCAACTTCATTTTTATAGAGAATAAATTTCTCTATAGTCTCATCCTTATTTTTTAGAAGATACACATAATAAAATTTTGTGTTATCATCTATAAAAGTAATGAAATATTTATTTCCACCACGTGTCGGAACCCCTTTTAGGTCGCATACGTCCGTGTGGATTAGGCTGAGTGGTTCTATATTCCTTTCAACATGTTGGAAAGATGACCTTGTCATCTTTACTTCGACACAAGTTTTACACTTGTGTTTCGGGTCTAGGACGAATGTCGGAATGCTTTGCATATTAATTAATCTTCGCAATGAATTATAATTAACATATCCTAGTCTACTATGCCACAACACAGATGACTCAAGCATATAAGAGGAAGAACTTTCAATTTTATTCATTTTAGGCCTAATGGCCATTACACTGAGCTTAAAAGGCCCATCATTCTCATACCCCTTGCCTACAAACATTCCACTCTTAGATAGAACTACTCTGTCCGACTCAAATACAATGCGAAAGTCATGCTTGCTTAAAAGTGATCCGGATACCAGATTCTTTCAGATCTCCGAAATATACAACACATTGTTCAGAGTCAGATCCTTGCCCAAAGTCATTTTCAGCACCACTTTTCCACGACCCTTGATCTCCGAGGTTGTTGAATTCCCCATATAGAGTTTGTCTCCATTTTTAACTTCTTCAAAGTTATGGAGCAGCTCCTTGTTGCATCACACATGTTTGGTGGCTCCTGTATCAATCCACCACTGCCGCAGGTTCGAACAGATGAGGTTCACTTCAGAAATTACGGTGCACAGATCTATGTCCGGCCCTTCACTCACATTAGCCTCCTGTTTCTTCTTTGGCTTTCTACAGTCTGAAGATTTGTGACCAACACGGTCATAATTGAAGCATTTTCCTGTGAATTTATTCTTGCTAATGCCTCCTTTAGGCTCCAGTTTGGAAGCCTTTGACTTCTTCCGTTGTGAGCCCTCGCCATGTTCAACCACATTGCCTTTGACCACTGCCTGAGTGAATGATCGCCTGTCCGAGCTCCTGTTGTCTTCCTCAATCCTAAGTCGGACGATGAGCTCCTCGATATTCATCTCCTTTCTTTTGTGCTTCAAGTAATTCTTGAAGTCCTTCCAGCCGGGAGGGAGCATTTCTATGATTGCTGCCACCTGGAAGGTCTCACTCAACATCATGCCTTCAGAGTGGATCTCATGCAGGATCACTTAAAGCTCCTGAACTTGGCTAATCACCATCTTGGAGTCCACCATTTTGAAGTCCAAGAATCGGCCAACAACAAATTTTTTGGCCCCCGCATCCTCTGTTCTGTACTTCTGGTCTAAGGATTCTCATAATTTTTTAGCCGTTTTCTTTGTACAGTATACATTATACAACGCATCTTCCAAACAGTTGAGGATATAGTTTCTACAAAGAAACTCCAAGTATTTCCAAGCCTCCACAGCGTTGAAGGTTTGAGTATACAAAGTACCCTCAGGTACCTTGGGGTGGTTCTTCTGTCAAGAACCTCGCCAGATTAAAAGTGGTTAGGTAGAAAAGCATTTTATGCTGCAACCTCTTGAAATTCAATCCAATGAATTTCTCTGGCCTCTCGGCGTGGTTGATTGGGACAGTCCCAATCATTACAGCAGGAGTGTTTACCTGCACTTGTTGAGTAGTCGGCTGCGCTACCGTCATCTCAACTTGGTTTCCCACCATCGCGACTTGGTCCGCTGCCATCGCAATTGGGTCCGCCGCCATCGCAACAAAGTAGAATCTGTTTTAAGATCTGTTGTACAAAATTTTCTCTCCTTCAGAGGGGAGATCTGTTGCACTAGATTCGGACAGTCCTTTCAGCTTCAGCGGAGCTGGTTGTGAGCGGTATAAGCGAGCTAGTGCGGTAGAGTGGATTCGAAGCGAACCGTCTGTGAAGCGGTGTGGTAGGCCAGTTGGCGAACGGTGCGACATAATCGGTGTGGCAAAGCGGTCACGACATAATCGGTACAGCAGGGCGGTGTGGCGAGAACTAGTTGGCGAGAAGTCTGCGGTGCGAGTGCGGTAGAAACGGTGATGCGGCGAACGGTGCGGCAGACGGATGTGGCGGAAGTGCGCGGAGGCGGCGGCGATGTGCGCGGTGCGGCATAAGCGGTTGTGAGAACGATTAGACGGCTGGATGGAAGAACCGGTTGAGTAGAGCGGAGAAGCGCTCGGTTGTTCCGCAACACCACTCGGTGTCGAAGCCTATGGTTTCCATAGTGTCCTTAAAACAGATTCGTCCCCTCTTTCGTGCTTTCGAGGGTGATGGACAACTGTTTCCCAGGATACAACGATGGAATCGGGAAGCGATCAAACACAGATCATCTTTCCGACGAACTGAGCACACTAGAAAGCTATCAATGGCGAAGCAGAGGGGAAAAAGGAGGAGAACCAAAAAAATTATCTAGCATTCTCCAATTAATTACGTAATTAATGGATTAATGACTCGCTTTTCAAATGTCTATAATCAACTCGACCGTTTCAATGCCAAGCATCAATGCATACATTACAAAAATGGAACGGATTAGCAAAAGGTTGGTTGGATTCACTTGGGCAAATTATGTCTCGACCGGTCGTACATTCGACGCGCGCTCGCACATGAGTCGCCTTGCGATAGTGTAATCCGGGCCCTGGATTTGCACCCCCCATGCGCACCCATGCGTGAGAGAGAGTCTTTTCCCTTGCATATGTTCACAACTATAATGCTTGTAATACATTATAAACTAACCAAGTTGTCCCTCAACTTCCAATGTGGAACTAAACTCCTCCACAAGAGGGTTTCTCCATCCTTCCATTTCCTTATTTCCATTCACATTTCCAACAGTTGTTACCCTCCTGACTCGGCTCTACCTTCCGAGCTGCTACCCTCCTGACTCGGCTTTACCTTCCGAGCTACTATCCTCCTGACTCAACTTCATTTTCTTCCTCCCCTAGTCATATTATATCAGTATCATCTATCATTTCCATAAAATTTACATCGATAGTAATGTTTAAAGTGTTAAGTTTAATGTTAGTGCACTACCAAATATATTGTCGTCTCTCTCAACTAGTAAACATTTAGTTTAGTTAATAAAATCTTGAGATATAATCTCGATGATATTGACCTATAGATGTGGGTGAGTGTGAACCTTACAAGAAATAGAATGTACAATTGATAGTTGAAGAGTAAAAACTAAGTCTCATCTCTAATTGAGATTGAATGCAAATTGAAATGGAAAGGACTAATGGGTGAAACTTTTGGAAAAGGAGAAGAAATAGCAATTTTTTCCCATACACCAACTTTGATTCATAGTATTTGATAACAAGACAATTCATACTTATTTAATTATCCTCTATTACATAATTAACTAAACTAAATGTTTACGTATATATATAATGTTTCAAATATTTATCTCTTTCTTTCTCTACAATCTCTTGAATTTCTTATTATTTTCAATGCTATGAAAAGTAAGGGGAATCCATGTATTTAATATGATTAATTTTAAGGTAAATGTATTAATTGATTTTCTTAAAAAATACTTTAAAAAATTAAAATAACTCTTTTCGTAGGACATAGGGGCATAGCAGACTGATACTATGGACCATTATAATAATGTTTGAGTAGTTTTTGTCCATATTTAAATATAAAATTAATGCAACATTTAGCGTAAACTTATGAATTTTCCGTGAACGTAGTGTGTATTTCAACGTTTAACAATCCAATGCTTACAAATCCATCTGATCAGTTTCTATTTCATAGCCAAGAGAAAATACTTTCACATTTGGAACATTTAATAAAAGATAAAGAGTTTAAATCATTTTTTTTCTTTTTTATAATTCGACCAAATGTTAAAATTTTGTCCCATTAATATAGGAGATAGAGGTTCATCTCTAATTCACATATAGAATAAATTTAAAACACAATTTATATACATTCGATCTTCAGAATATTCATTCTTAGTGAGATTTAAATTTTGATTTTCTTGTATTATTATTATTAATAATAATAAGTATCTAGCTCTTCGAATCAATTAATTCTAAGATGATTGATTTGGCTCCACGAAAAATTTTCATTCATTGTCAGAATAAATTGGAAAGTATTTACAGCTGCTAAATCAACAGTTCAACATTAACATTCCCAGTAAGACAAAGATACGAAGACGTTAAAGTAGACCTCTTACCAAAGCAAACTTATTAAACTTAACAAAATTAAGATGAAGAGGATCACTCAGTGGTTGAAGTTGCTAAAGGGTTGATATTGGCTTTGCAGTTGATAGAACATCTCGAAATAAATCCTTTTTTGGAGCCCCGCAGTAATGACGATGATAATGCAATGGATGTGGATGCGGATGTGGTCGGCATGAGAAGACTTTGGGGAAAAAAACTTTAGGAATTGTACTATATGATTATGATACAAATTACATGAATAACTTTACATAGATTATTGTCTTTGGGCAAATATAATAGAATGCAAAAAATTCAAAATGAAAATTACTGTATAAATTGAAATCGAACCTAAATCTAAATACGTTGTCATCGTCTTGATTTCTACAATTGGAAGCATAAGCCAAAGAAAACGCAGCAGCGGGTATAGTCTTCCGATGAAAGCTATGGCGGTAATTTTTTGGGTCTCTCTCGAATGGCATGAGTAGAGATTTCGAAATTTTTAATTAAGTAGGAACCACACCCTTATGAACCTGAGACCCAAAAATTACAACCCATATCTAACAACACATAAACCAGCACTTAAGACGTCAAATTAGGTTTCTGCATATGACATACAACTAAAATTTTAATTGAGCTCAATAATACTAAATTTTATGGGTTAAATATTATTGAGGAGATTGTTAGTGCAATCAACTTCAGATCGAAATTAACCAAGTTCGAGTATCATTCGAATAGAATTTTGATGTTTGACAATACGTGTGACAATATTCATAGTCATATAGAGTTGTCGATCGAGAAGTCAAGTAGGTCAAGATTGACCAGAGACTTGACGGAAAAAGACCATGGATATTTGGCAAGAAAAAATTCAAATATGGATATTTAACAAGGAAAGTTCAAGTATAGAGACTTGACAAGGAAAATTTTAAATATGGAGACTTGACAAAGGAAAGTTCAAGTATAGAGACTTGGCAACGGAAAGTACAAGTATAAATACTTTGCAAGAAAAAGTCCAAGGATGAATACTTGGCAAGGAAAAGTCCAAGTATAGAGACTTGGCAATTATAGTCCTGAAGGCGCGACCTCTTGTCAAAAGAAGACTCGTTAGCATGACAAAATTGAAGGAAGCACTTCAAGGCTAACGTAAAGGGTGATGAATCGTGGACCCAACCAAAGGGCATGAGTCTGATGGAAGAAACTTAAAAGTTTAGATATAAGCTAAGGGTACCCGATAGCATAACAAAGCTGAAGGAAATACTTGAAGACTAGCGCAAAGGATGAGGAATCGTGGAGGATTCGATGCATCATAAAGGTGTGAGGTGATGTGAGCGAAACATATAGGATTTTAGGAGTAGTTTTCACTCACATCTCATTACGTTTTATGTTAGTTTCATGCATATGTCACTCTATTTTGCACGCATTTCCTATTTTCTGGTTCGGAGGTCTACTCTTTGTACTTTTACGTGCAGGATAGCATTTCGGAGGAAAAAGGCATACTTTCGGAGCAAAAGAAGGACATTTTGCAGCTAAACGCAGAATGAGACACGACTAGGGCGTGTGGCTACACACGGTCGTGTCCAATGGGCGAGATCAGCCACCCTAGGACCCAACACAGCCTGGTCGTGTGGAAACACACGGCCGTGTGGCGGCCCCACAGATTTACGCGACTAGGGCTTTTTTCGGATTTTGTAGCGGTCTGAGGTGATGTCTATATAAGGACAGCTCCGCCCAAACCCTAGGGGAGAGGCACGACGGATGGGACGACACACCGAAGCCCTAAAAAGCTTCGGGAACTTGCAACTGGGAGGAAGAACGCCGCCGGAGGTCCACGTTCTGCACTGCAACATCGGAGAGAAGGACACATAGGCATTGTAATTTATTTTTCTTACATTTTATTTCTGATATATTCGAACATGTACATGCCTTGTGATTCTTCTCTTTTATATATGGAGTAGTTCCTTCAATTCTAGGATTAGGGAGTAGCTTGTGTGTGCATAACATGTTGGTTTAAATTAAATTCTATTTTTGAGTTTGAATTTGCAATTGGAAATTGTTTATACCCATATCTATGCGTATTTATTTTTCTACCTGCTGTGCAAGGCCATACGAGGGGTGACAACCCTCGTATCTAAGATTTAGATGATTTTATGCAAGGAACCTAGGGGTAAACCTAATCTCCTATAACCGTGGGTAGAAGGATGCGATGGAACCGGAAACGGTTCGTCGCAGGGATTGATTTGACATCCTCATACCATCTATCCCGTCCTTGTAAGGCAGAGATAGCTCTCGGTAGATGCGGTGGCTCATCGGGAGAGTGTATGATGTCCCTTCCACAAAACCATAGCTAGACATTTAGACAACGCCTAGTTGACAGAATGTTTTGCGACACACAAGCAAAACTGAAGTCCTAGAATCCCTTTTTAAATATCTCAACACGCTCCTTTCTTCTTCCGTGTGACACCGTATTAGAGTTTAGTCCATCGACAACCCTCGCAATCGAAACCTTTTAGATTTTACTTCCGAACAATTTCAACCACTGAACATATCGGTATTCGAATCCTAGTCCCTGTGGGATCGATAATCTTTTATTACTTGACGACATCCATGTTGGTGCAGTAGGCACCTAAGTCGAACCTGAGTTTTGATTATAGAAAACGATACAAAGTTAAGCTTATATTGTTATCTCGTGAGCTAAAATGAGTGTGTAGAAAAGTGCTAACGCTGGTGCTGAAGGCTAGCGACACTCGGAGGAAGCCGCGGTGGTCGGGCGACACTCGAGTGACTTCAGAGGGAGCCAAAGGAATCGAGTGGAAGGCCAGAAGCGAAAGCGACACAGTAAGTATCTAGGTAAGATCATGTGTGTACGAGGGTAAGTGAGGTCGTATCCTCTTAACGGGGATAGTCTTAAGCATATATCTGACCCAAGACATCCCATCGGTGGTCTAGGTCGAGATCGGACGATCGGAGGCCGTCGAAATAATGTTTTTGTTTAACTAACTTTTGATTTCAGCTAGCATCAATCGACTGCCAGCTTGGAGGACTCGATCGTCCATCACCAACTATTCATGGCCAAGATTCGACCGATCGATCCGCCATCACGATCGATGATGGCCATCAGTCGACTGATGGTCAAGGATCAGCTTCGAGGAGTCAAGGCTTATCACCTCTTTTCAAGGGGAGTGGTGCTCAAATTTTATTGACTGAAGTTCCTCTCGAAAAGGGGCTCAAAGGTTATAAAAGGAGGGACTATCCTAGGGTTTTCTCATCAATTCTAAGCTTCCAAAAGTCTTCACAACGCTACAACTCTCTGACAACGAAGTTCTACTTCTCCGACGCTCTAGGTTTAAATTGTTTATATTTTTCTTTGTCGGTATAAGCTTCAATTCAGTTCATCTTTTTATTGTCTCGGAGTTTTATCGTAACGAGGGAGGGGGAGTGTCCCTCTACCTCAAGCTTTTAGTGTTTTCCTGTATTCGATTAACTCCTACCTCCAACGAGGAGTTCTTTAGTGTTTTGTCCTCCGTACGTAGTCAAGAACCTCTAGGGCCTTGGAGTAGTAGCCGAAGGCTATGAACCAAGTAAAAAAATCTACTTGTCTCTTTTAGTTTTCATTTATCTTTCCGCTGTGTATAATTGTCCATTCGAACAAATTCGTACGAAAAAGTTTTATCGCTATTCACCCCCCTCTAGCGATCCGCTCGATCCAACAATTGGTATCAGAGCCGGGGGTGCTAAGAATTGGTGAAACCACCAATCTAGCTTCTTTACAGATTTTTTTTCCTTTTTTTATTCTATTTATTTCGAATTTATTTCATTTGCTTAGTTTTTCTCCCGCACTACTTATCCAAGATGCAAGTCTTGGTACATTTAGATTGTTTGTGTTGTTGTTAGGTTTTTTTTCGTCTTCATTCTCTTGTTTGTTTTTGTATCAATGACCCATTTCGAGGGTTTTAGCACTGTCCGATCTCCTTTTTACAACGGAGATGACTTCCGTTATTGGAAGGGTCGGATGGAGTGCTTTCTTAAAACCCAAATTGAGATGTGGATCATAATCCAAACGGAATTCACACTTCCGACTAATGAAGTGGGTGAATCCTTAGATTATGACCAATGGACCAATGCTACAAAAAGACAAGTCAAAGCCGACGCCAAGGCGACTCAAATCCTCCAATGTGGCTTGTCTAAGGAGGAGCTTAATCGCGTCGGCCCCTTCATCAGCGCAAAGGATCTTTGGACAAAATTAGTGGAGCTACACGAAGGGACCGATGAAGCCAAGGTATGTAAGCGCAATCTTTTGTTTAATAAATTATATAATCTAAAAATGCAGGAACATGAAATGGCGACGTAACTTCACGCTCACGTTCAAGACATAGTCAATAACCTACACGCGATCGGCCAAAAGGTCGGAAACTGCGACCTTATTAGGTATGTTCTTAATTCTTTTCCTAGGACTACCTTGTGGGAATCCATGGTCGATGCCTACAAGGTCTCCAAGGATCTTTCAAAACTTAGGTTAGATGAGTTAGTTTTCGATTTCAAACTTCATGAGCAGTCTAACTCGGAACCCGAGAAAGGTATAGCACTTTTTGCAGGTTCGAGGAAGAAAACCGCGAGCAAACCACCCCGTGTTGGGTTTCTGACACCGCGGCGAGTGTGTGTTCAAATATGTTTCGTAAACATGTGCACAACGGAAGAAATAAAAATAATAAATCTAATTTATTACAACACACACACTACACGCATGCATAGTACAATATGTGTAGACATAACTGAAAATTCAAATTTTACAATAAAAGAAAATTTATACTACGTATACCTGACGTATCACGTGTAGCGGGAAAGACATCAACCGGAACAATCCTCGCTAGAATCGTCTCTATCCGTATCCACGCCGAGTATCTTCAGGATGACTTCACAAAGTCACGAGCCTCATCTTCGTACGAGTTACTAGCCTCGTGTTGAAGACGATGTGATCAAGAGAAGATCACAATCCGAATCAAAAATTCGGATCCAAAACGAGTCCTCAAAAGCTCGCTTCTCCAGAGAGGTATTCGTCAACCGTTTGACGAATCCTTCGTCCTCCACCTATGAGGATTACCGGAGATCGAATCTCCGGCAAGGAAGCTGCTGTCGGAGCTTCAAATGTCATCCAAACGACACTCCGACACAAAATAAACAAGCTGTCCAGAAAACTGGACAGCTTTGGTGGAGGAATAGGAGCCGGCCAAATAAGGAAGCTTGATGCTCACCTTGTCGTCCGACCCAAAGAAGATTACCGGAGGGTCGCCGGAGGATCACCGACTGAAGCTTGGACGTCGGCAACTAGCTTGGACAACGGCACAAAGCTGGGTGGCGGCTAGGGTTGGGCGCCGACCACTAGAGGAGAGGAGGGGTGGGCGGCAACTAGGGATTGCTTGGATTAGGGCTTAACAAAACCCTTAAGCCCTATTTTATGGAGAACAAATTCTCTTAATGGTTATCGGATCATAACCAAAAGCCCGTTAACCTACTCCATTAATTTAAGTTAAAATAAACCAAACCATGTTGGTCTTTTTTATGTTAAAACGAACCGAACCAACTTTAATTCATTTGTTTAAAACAAACCAAACCCCTTTGGTTTATTCTCCTCCATTGGATTAGAACCAAATCAATTTGGTTCATCCATCATGTCTTCATAAGACATGGCCCATCCACGCTTCCATTGCGACTGAAACGATTTCATGCTCGCTCCTTGTTTGGTCCAACCAAACCTAGTTTCTCTCAGTCTGAGAATCTCATTCTCAAGCTCGTTTTAAATCCTTTGGATTACGCTCGTTGTGCGTGTGACCAAATAGGTTCTCGGTTTATGTTGGCCATCTATAATTAACCATTAATTATAGAATGATCATGAGTGGCACCTAGTAGTACATCATGATCCCCAATTAATCGAAAAGATCAACAGTAGATCCAGAACAATTTCTGAAACCCTTCAGCAGCTCGAATGAATCGTGCCCCATTCCCTTCACTCATCTTATACCCACTTGGTTCAGGACATGGTCTATAGTGTCAGTCCCCACTAGGTTGACTACGTCACACCTAGCCCAAGTATCATTTTCTCGCCCTATGGATTCTAGTTACTGCACATGTATCGAAGAGTACCTTACTCTACGAGAGGCCATTGGTATACATCTCCTCGCAAGGAGTGGTGAATCCTTTATAGGCTATTCAAACACCTTCGATCACTTCGACTTATACCCAATCATCCCGGGTCTACATCTCCTCAGAGATGCTTGCTTAAGATGTCAAAGCATAAGTCTTTATGATCAAGATGACTTGAATACTGCAAGTCAAAGGAACATCGCACTTAAGCTGCAGTAAGAACTTCATTGACATATCTATATATGTAGAGAACCATATGAAGTCTTACGGATGGTCACTCCAATGAACTAGTTACCATAACTAGCATTCATGATTAACTCCGGACATCACAATATCTCCAACCAGTGAGAATCATCTGCTTGGATACATCAAGAAGTATACCTCGTGCTAGTCTCACCAGAATCAATGGTGTCCAAATCCATCAATTCATCGACTAGGGATAATTCCGATATATCACAATTACACATGTAGAGATACTCACTAGTTGTGATCCAATCACAAATTCTCTCATGATGTGAATCGTATCATGGACATTCAGTAAATGAGTTTAAGATCTAATCAAATACATGAAAACATGTATACTCAAATAGTGAATCTTCATTTATCATATAAATGGTTCAAACATAAGGCGATTGCCTTAGGACATCTCTCATATATTACTAACAAACTCCCACTTGGCCTAATGTCAATCGCTACGGTATCCAATACCATAAGCTCTAACATGACCCTCAAACTTACTTTGAGGTAATGCCTTAGTCAAAGGATCCGCTAAGTTCCTTTCAGTGGGGATTTTCTCGATTTGTATTTCCTTCCTACTAATGATTGTTGGTGCAATCGGCCCAGGTCACGATTGACCAGGACTCGAGTTTGACTTGAGTGATGTTTTGATGTTTCGACAAAAACATATGACAATGTAATTGTCATTTGGTAAAGTCCAAGTCTTGAGTACTTGGCATGGAAAGTCCAAGTGGGACACTTGGCACATGAAAAGTCCAAGCATTGGTCTTGGCATGGAAAGTCCAACATGGGTTGGCAAGGGAAAGTCCAAGCTTGAGCCTTGGCATTTGAGAAGTCCAAGGGTTTGATATTGGCAGCGTAAAGTCCAAGCGGGAGTCTTGGCAGCATAAGTCCAATGGTTGGCGGCGTAAAGTCCAAGCGGAGTCTTGGCGGCGTAAGTCCAATGTGCCTTGGCGGTGTAGACACCGTTAGCATGACATAGCCGATGGAAGCACCTGAAGGCTAGCGCGATGGATAAACAAGTCATGGATGACTTGGAGGGATCCGAGAGGCGTGAGGCTAATGGAGGTGGCTAGAAGGCTTAGGTCTAGGCTAAGGGTGGTCTAGCAAGTATGGGGGAACCATACTTGGGTTAAAACCTCATGGTTGAGGTGTGTCAGTCGACTGATGCCATGTGGCAGTCGACTGGACCAAGTCAACTAGGGTTTGACTGCGGGAAGTGGCCTAGCAGTCGACTGCCATTGTTAGGCAGTCGACTGATGGATGAGCAGTCGACTGATGCTCGGATTTTCGGCCACAGAATGGAGTCTCACTCGACTGCTGAGACGAGCGCGATCAGTGATGGCTCATCGATCGGATGGTCATGATCGATCGGCCCGATATCCTAGGCGTTGGATTTTTTCCAGCGTGGATTACACCGTTGTCTCACGACAGCGGTGTGATCGATCGGTGATTGTCCCGATTATATAAGGAGCTCGTGATGGAGGAAAAGATAGCGATTTTCTTGAGCGAAATTGAAGAGGGAAGTTGGTGCTTTCCAGTCCTTCAAAGCTAGTTCAAGGCAATCAAAGATCAAGCAATCCAAATCTCTTGTAAAGTGTTTTTCCTTTACTTGAATTTGTATTTCATATTGTTTTTGCTTGTATCTACTTGATTATTGTTGTAATCATATTGTACGAGGTTTCTCCGCCTCCGGATTGTTCCGAGAAGGAGTTATTGTTATAGTGGTGTGTGATTGGCATCGCTAGGATTTGTACGAACCCGATCCGTGGAGTAGGAACCGTGTGGTTCCGAACCACGTTATATCGTTGTGTTAGTGTGTTGTGAATTTCGTTATCGTTATTACTTTTCTATTTCCGCTGCTCTAACAAAATTGTAGAAACAAACGCGAAAGAATTACATTGACGCTATTCACCCCCTCTAGCCGTTACAATATTCCTAACAAGTGGTATCATAGCCTGGGGCTCTTCTACGGACTAACCGCCCGGAGCTAAGACAAAAGGCTAGAGGGTGAAGATGGAATTCCATGACAAGCTTGGATGGGATATCAATACTCCACCTCCATATGATCCAGAAGATTTTTCGGCGTGGAGAGCAAGAATGGAAACATTCTTGATGATGAACATAGAGGATTGGTTCATCCTCGTTGAAAGCCTTGAACCCCCTAGGGATAAGAAGGGGAATGTCCTAAAATTGAAAAAGTGGACCCAAGAGCAATGTCAAAAGCTCAAGACCGAAGTTAAGGTAATGAAACTTTTGGAAGATTTAATCCCTAATGATGTTTTGTGCAAGCTAGGGGATTACATGTATGCCAAGGAGCTATGGAGAAAATTGGCAAGATTCCATGAGGAGAGTTCATCCTCAAGTGAAAGTGAGGAATTGGAAGTTGAGATGGAGTCAACTTCCGGATTGGAGAAAGAAGAAGTAGAAGAGATGGAAGAAGCATCTACTTCTTGTTAGTTAAAGCCCTAGAACCAATCATGTGATGGTTGAATAGGGAACATTTTGTATCATATTCTATAAAGGCAAAGGATTGGTTATTATATTTACATCTTGCTTGTGCCAGCTAATTTAAATATAATAATGCCCTAGAAAAGTAGGTTCTTATCTACAGCACATCAATTGGCAGAATTGATTATGAGAGGCTGTAGAGAACACTTTCCTAAATGTTCCTAGTCGAGTATTAATATGCAAGGGCAATATTAATACATAAAGACTAGCATGTAGGTCAATTGATGACTTGATCTCACAAGTCATGGATATATGATATCAAGTTGACACATGGGTATATATTGGAGAATATATACTGAACTGACCCGCCATGAGAAAGTTTCATGGATCGTTATATGAGTGTCATAAACTTTCTCATGTGACTATTGGTATGAATAGTCCTTAGACACGAAGTCACTATGGTTCCCTACATAAGGAGTTATGTACTTTGGTATCGTCAAACGTCACCCGTAACAGGGTGGACCATAAAGGCGATTACTGGGTATGTAACAAATTATGCGGAGGGATGTGAGTGATGTAGATGGGATCTATCCCTTCCATATGACGAGAGTGATATCGGTGGGCCCCTTGATTGAGTAGAACTACTAAAACGCATGGCCATGCTCGAATGAGTCAATATGAGATATTGAGCTCATTTGTTTGAGTTAGTTTACTCAGGGATCAAGAAACACATAGATTGATCGAGGATGACACGGTCTATGCCTCATTGATCAATCGATATCAAGGATAGAAGGACACGGTCATATATTATAGTAGTCACGGAAAGGTTAGTCGGATCTTGACTTATCTCAGTAACTTGGGTAGCAATGATGTATTGCTAGATGCCGCTCATTGCTTGTGTATCTAAAAGAGTTTAGGTCCTTGAGCGTTATGAGAGCCTATAGGGTCACACACAAAGAGCATGATAATTAGAGGAATTAGAGTATTCTAGTTTGACTAGAATAATATGGGAATAAGCTTAAGTACAAAATGGGTTTTGGACTTTAAGCTTAATGAGAATTTTAGCTAATTGATTTAATGAGATTAATTCAATATGTTACCTTATTGATTTAATAAGATTAATTCAATATGATAACATAAGCTTAATTGAATTAATAAGATTAATTCAATATGATAACATAAGCTTAATTGAATTAATAAGATTAAATCAACATGCATGAATGCCACATAAGAATGCCACATAAGCATGCCACATAAGCATGCCACCTAAGCATCCACCTAAGCTAGATAAGGTGGAAGGAAACAAAATGGTTTTGTCTCCTTAAGTGGCCGGCCAAACAAATGTCCCAATGCAATGGATTGCATTGAATGGTAGGAGGTGAAAGGGTTTTTCCAACCCTATAAAAGACCATGAAGTGGCCGGCCATTCCATAGCAATTGTTGTTGTGGTTGTGGAGTGTGGTTGTTGGGAGCTTGAGGCTTGGAGAGAGCTTGAGAGCTTATTGTTGTGTGGCTTTTTGTGAGTAGCAAGAAGTAGTCTTCTTCTTCCTTCTCTTTTCCCTAGCTTCCTCTCCTTTAGGGACTTCTCTAGCAAGAAGTAAAGGAGAGCTCCTCTAGTTTTCTTTTGTGAGACAAGAGGGTGCTCGTGTGGATACGTATAGAGGCACGGACACTTGAACGTGCTAAAGATCCAACAAACCGAAAGGAAAAGCGGGATTGCAAAGGGCACGCAACAAAGGTAGAACTCTCCTATAAGATAGGTTTGGTTTAGAGAAATTTATTTTATACGAGTTTGCTTTCGCATGGATCACTTGGAAGGGATCCTATTTTCCGTTGCGCATATGCCATTTGGCATACGAGATTTCCCTACAGTGGTATCAGAGCCACTTGCGAAAGATCATATAAAAATAGGTTTTCTCTATTTTATATGTGATATAGAAGTAGGATAAATTTTATTATGAGTTGATAATTGCATTAGCAAATTTTCAAACATAATAAAATATCCAATGTCTTTAAAAGTTAAAATGACATGGTGCATGGTTATGGCCTAGTCCCAAAAAGTTTGTGATTGTGTGTTGTAATTCTTAATACGACCTGCGTGTCGTGCCTTTCTCCTAATATTCTTGTTGTAAAATTAGTTTTAGACTCGAATGTAACTCGAGTATTTCTCCTTTTGTAATGTACAAAACAAGGATGGAGGGTCCATTGGAAGATGAGGTTACAAGGAGGAAGTCAACACAAGACAACCAAAAGGAAGCACTTAGGAGAAGATGCTATCCCTAGGTTGACCAATCAATCTTTTCATTGGCTTGAGAAGATTGTAGAATAAGGGCCATAACCATGACACGTTAGTTTAATATGTATGTGATGCATGTTAGTTTAGCTTGTATGTGATGCATGATTAGTTTAGCTTATATGTGATATATGCTAATATGTATATGATACATGTTTATTTCTTAATAAGTCTAAACGATATGCCTACCAAAGTTGGTACTCACTACTTCCTCGATCATTTGTTATTGGGTTTGCCAAAGCAAAGCAATGCATTTTATCTTGGAGGGGTGCGAGTGGACAATCGTGATGTCCCGCTATCAGTCTTGGTTAAGACTTAATTAAGTGTTTTCTTAATTGGTTAAGAAAGTAGAGGCATATATTAGCTTTGAACATAAGTGTTAACATTAGTTTTGTGTGATTTCCGAACATCAGCTTTGTCTTAGAAGTGGTCGTTGCTCCGATATCCAAGAAGGCCCTGTGCCTCGCCACACCGAAGCCGGTTTAGGAATAAACACTAAACTAATCTAAAACTTAACCAAAGCTATTAAAGAGTTACATCAGATGTAATTGGCAAAAGATTGCCTACCTAATTATACTACGTCTTGGGCGATTAGCCAAAGCTAACTCAAGACGAATTATGATGTGGATCTTTATCCCATATAAATTTATAGCTAAATAGTAGCTATGAGAATTTAGTGGGAGCCTCATTTAATTAAAGGCCTAATTAAATGATTTAGGTATGATACTTAACTTTGCATTTTTAATGTTGTAGATCACCATGTCATCTAACACGTCGCACCCCCTCAACTTGCGATCTGTCCTTGAGAAGGACAAGCTCAATGGAGCAAATTTTCTTGACTGGTATAGGAACTTAAGGATTATCCTCAAACAAGAGCGTAAACTGTATGTCCTAGAGCAGTCAATCCCTGAAACACCCGCCCATGCGGCCACTCGTGCTGAAAAGGATGCTTATAAGAAGCATCAAGATGACGCATTGGATGTGTCATGCCTTATGCTTGCCACCATGAACTCTGAGCTTCAGAAGCAACATGAGAACATGGATGCCTATGATATGGTTGAGCACCTGAAACAACTATATCAAGGACAAGCTAGGCACGAGCGTTTTGAAGTGTCTAAAGCTCTTTTTGCATGCAAGATGCAAGAAGGAACACCTGTAGGAACTCACGTACTCAAAATGATTGGGTACGTTGAGAACCTTGAAAGACTAGGTTTTCCACTGAGCCAAGAATTGGCAACTGATGTTATCCTGCAATCGTTGCCGGAAGCATACAATCAATTCGTCATGAATTATAACATGAATGAAATTGATAAACCTTTGCCTGAGATTCTCAGCATGTTAAGAACTGCTGAACCAAATCTCAAGAAGAAAGTTAGTAATGTACTAATGGTCAAAAAGGGCAAAGGTAAGCGCAAAGGCAAGGGTAAGACCCAAGCCAAAGGCAAGGCCAATTCATCCACTTCAAAGGGTAAAGGTAAAGTACCTAAGGACGGGGACTGCTTCCATTGCGGTGAGACTGGACACTGGAAGCGGAACTGCAAAGTCTACCTTGATGAAGTAAAGAACAAGAGAAGTGGGACTTCTGCCTCAGGTATACACGTTATAGAAGTTAATCTATCTATTTCTTCTACATGGGTATTAGATACCGGATGTGCATCTCACATTTGTACTAATGTGCAGGGACTGAGAAATAGTAGAATAATGGCAAAGGGTGAAGTGGACCTACGAGTAGGCAATGGCGCAAAAGTTGCTGCTGTAGCTGTAGGAACATATTCTTTGTCTTTGCCCATTGGGCTTATCTTAGAACTAGAGGAGTGCTTCTATGTACCTGCATTAACAAAGAACATAATTTCTGTATCTTGTTTAGACAAGAAAAACTTTTCTTTTATAATAAAGGACAAATGTTGTTCCATTTATTTAAATGAAATGTTCTATTGTAATGCACCACTTATGAATGGTCTCTATGTTCTAGATTTAGATAACCCAATTTATAACGTAAATACCAAACGGTTCAAATCGAATGATTTGAACCAGACATATCTCTGGCACTGTCGCCTAGGTCACATAAATGAAAAATGCATATCCCAACTCCATAAAGATGGATTATTGGACTCATTTGATTTTGAATCATATGAGGTATGCGAGTCTTGTCTTTTAGGAAAGATGACTAAAACTCCATTTAGTGGACATGGCGAGAGAGCGACGGATTTGTTAGGACTCATACATACTGATGTATGTGGCCCTTTCAATGTCGAAGCCAGAGGAGGCTATAAGTACTTTATTACTTTCACTGATGATATGAGTAGATTTGGCTACTTATATTTGATGAGACATAAGTCAGAATCCTTTGAAAAGTTCAAAGAATTCAAGAATGAAGTACAAAACCAACTTGGTAAGCGTATTAAGCTACTTCGATCAGATCGAGGTGGTGAATACCTTAGTCAAGAGTTTCGTGATCACCTGGCTGAGTGTGGGATAATATCCCAACTCACTCCACCTGAAACACCACAATGGAATGGTGTATCTGAGAGGAGAAATCGTACTCTATTAGATATGGTACGATCAATGATGAGCCAGACTGATCTACCTACTTCCTTTTGGGGTTTAGCTCTAGAGACAGCCGCTTTCACACTTAATCGCGTTCCATCAAAAGCCGTAGAAAAGACACCATATACGATATGGACCGGGAAGAGTCCCAAAATGTCTTTTATAAAGATTTGGGGTTGTGAAGCTTACGTTAGACGTCAAGTCTCAGATAAACTAGGACCCAAATCAGATAAGTGTTATTTTGTAGGATATCCCAAGGAAACTAAGGGATATTACTTTTACAATCCCACACTTGGCAAGGTGTTTGTTGCCAGAAATGCTGTCTTTCTAGAAAGAGAATTTATTTCTAGAAATACTAGTAGGAGTAAAATTCATCTTGAAGAAGTTCAAGATGATGATAACACTAAGGCTTCGATGGAAATTGAACAGGCACCACAAAGTGTTGTGGATGAGGAATTTGTTGCCCAAAGAGTTGTGGAGCAAACACCTGTTCAAGTAGACCAACCTCTTCGTAGATCTAATAGGATCCGTCGTCAACCCGAGAGATATTCTTTTCTCTTGGTGACAACGGTGAAGTATTGCTTGTCGATCTTGGCGAGCCTACATCCTATCAAGAAGCTATGATGAGCCCAGTTAGAAATGGCTAGAGGCCATGAGATCCGAAATGGAATCCATGTACACTAACCAAGTATGGACTTTGGTTGATCCACGAAGGGTAAAACCCATTGGGTGTAAGTGGGTCTTTAAAGTAAAAGACATGGATGGTAATAAGCATACCTATAAAGGTAGATTGGTGGCTAAAGATTCAAACAAATTCATGGTATTGACTATGAAGAAACCTTTTCACGATTGCGATGCTTAAATCCATTCGGATCATACTTGCTATTCGACCTACCATGATTATGAGATCTGGCGGATGGATGTCAAAACCGCTTTTACGAATGGAAAGCTACTCGAGGATGTGTACATGACACAACTGAGGGTTTTGAAGATCAAAGCATCTGGAAAGGTATCAACCGCAAAGGTCCATTTATGGACTAAAGCAAGCCTCTCGGGGAATCTTGATTCGATGATGCAATCAAAGAGTTTGGTTTCATCAAGAATGAAGATGAGCCTTGTGTCTACAAGAGAAATAGTAGAACACTGATTGTATTTCTTGTCTTGTATGTAGATGACATACTTCTCATGGAAATGATATTCCCTCACTCCGATGTCTGTGAAGATGTGGTTAGGGAATTGTTTCTCGATGAAGGACTTAGGTATTGCCTATATTCTAGGCATCAAGATCTATAGAGATAGATCTAGAAGATTACTTGGCCTAAGTCGAGTACATACATTGATAAAGTGCTAGATCGTTTTGCTATGCAAAATTCTAAGAAAGGGTTTACGCCTTTATCACATGGTGTGAGTCTTCAAGACTCAATGTCCCTCTTCTAAGGAGGAGAGAGATCGCATGGATAAGATCCCTTATGCATCGGCTATAGGGTCTATCATGTGCGCCATGCTTTGTACTACGGCGTCTCGTATGCTTTGAGCATGGCGAGTAGATACGATCGGATCGGTGAAAGTCACTGGATAGCGATCAAAAATATTCTTAAGTACTTACGAAGAGCGAAAGAATATTTCACGATATTTGGAGGCAATGAGGAGCTAAGCGTGTAAAGGGTTAGTGATGCAAGCTTCCAAAGCAGACAAGGATGACTATAGATCGCAATCGAGTGCGTGTTTTGCACGAATGGTGGGTGTGAGTGGAAGAGTTGAAGCGGACACGATTCTTGATTCTACAAGAGCGAGTATATTGCGGCATCTCGATGCGAAAGGAGGTTGTTTGGCTCCATAAGTTCATCGATGAACTTGGGGTAGTTCCTAGCATTGCAGATCCAATAGATGTGACAACAATGGGGCTATTTCACGAGCTAAGGAACCTCGATCACATCGGACCAAACACATCTGCGGCGCTTCCATCTCATTCGAGAGATCATCGATAGAGAGATGTGAGGATATGCAGAGTAATGCGAGAAGCTAACATCACGAGATCCATTGACCAAGGCTTTGTACAGAGGAAGCATGATGGTCACACTAGGTCACTAGGTATTAGATATCATAGTGATTGGTACTAGTGCTAGTGGGAGATTGTTAGTTAAAGCCCTAGAACCAATCATGTGATGGTTGAATAGGGAACATTTTGTATCATATTCTATAAAGGCAAAGGATTGGTTATTATATTTACATCTTGCTTGTGCCAACTAATTTAAATATAATAATGCCCTAGAAAAGTAGGTTCTTATCTACAGCACATCAATTGGCAGAATTGATTATGAGAGGCTGTAGAGAACACTTTCCTAAATGTTCCTAGTCGAGTATTAATATGCAAGGGCAATATTAATACATAAAGACTAGCATGTAGGTCAATTGATGACTTGATCTCACAAGTCATGGATATATGAAATCAAGTTGACACATGGGTATATATTGGAGAATATATCTTTGAATGACCATCATGAGAAAGTTTCATGGATCGTTATATGAGTGTCATAAACTTTCTCATGTGACTATGAATAGTCCTTAGACACGAAGTCACTACGGTTCCCTACATAAGGAGTTATGTACTTTGGTATCGTCAGCGTCACCCATGTGAGGTGGACCATAAAGGCGATTACTGGGTATGTAACAAATTATGCGGAGGGATGTGAGTGATGTAGATGGGATCTATCCCTTCCATATGACGGGAGTGATATCGGTGGGCCCCTTGATTGAGTAGAACTACTAAAACACATGGCCATGCTCGAATGAGTCAATATGAGATATTGAGCTCATTTGTTTGAGTTAGTTTACTCAGGGATCAAGAAACACATAGATTGATCGAGGATGACACGGTCTATGCCTCATTGATCGATCTGATATCAAGGATAGAAGGACACGGTCATATATTATAGTAGTCACGGAAAGGTTAGTCGGATCTTGACTTATCTACGTAACTTGGGTAGCAATGATGTATTGCTAGATGCGCTCATTGCTTGTGTATCTAAAGAGTTTAGGTCCACTGCCAACGTTATGAGAGCCTATAGGGTCACACACAAAGAGCATGATAATTAGAGGAATTAGAGTATTCTAGTTTGACTAGAATAATATGGGAATAAGCTTAAGTACAAAATGGTTTTTGGACTTTAAGCTTAATGAGAATTTTAGCTAATTGATTTAATGAGATTAATTTAATATGTTACCTTATTGATTTAATAAGATTAATTCAATATGATAACATAAGCTTAATTGAATTAATAAGATTAATTCAATATGATAACATAAGCTTAATTGAATTAATAAGATTAAATCAACATGCATGAATGCCACATAAGAATGCCACATAAGCATGCCACATAAGCATGCCACCTAAGCATCCACCTAAGCTAGATAAGGTGGAAGGAAACAAAATGGTTTTGTCTCCTTAAGTGGCCGGCCAAACAAATGTCCCAATGCAATGGATTGCATTGAATGGTAGGAGAGGTGAAAGGGTTTTCCAACCCTATAAAGACCATGAAGTGGCCGGCCATTCCATAGCAATTGTTGTTGTGGTTGTGGAGTGTGGTTGTTGGGAGCTTGAGGCTTGGAGAGAGCTTGAGAGCTTATTGTTGTGTGGCTTTTTGTGAGTAGCAAGAAGAGTAGTCTTCTTCTTCCCTTCTCTTTTCCCTAGCTTCCTCTCCTTTAGGGACTTCTCTAGCAAGAAGTAAAGGAGAGCTCCTCTAGTTTTCTTTTGTGAGACAAGAGTGTGCTCGTGTGGATACGTATAGAGGCACGGACACTTGAACGTGCTAAAGATCCAACAAACCGAAAGGAAAAGCGGGATTGCAAAGGGCACGCAACAAAGGTAGAACTCTCCTATAAGATAGGTTTGGTTTAGAGAAATTTATTTTATACGAGTTTGCTTTCGCATGGATCACTTGGAAGGGATCCTATTTTCCGTTGCGCATATGCCATTTGGCATACGAGATTTCCCTACACTTCTAGGATTGAGGAGGAGAGACCATCCTCTACACCAAAGCAACCTCAAGAAGAGCCTTCAACATCCGATCAAGATGAGGAAGCTCAAAATTCAACTCCGGCATCTACCACCACCCTAGGTAACTCAAACACTTTATCTTCCAATAAAAATCATATAATGTGCTTTGAGTGTAGGGAGTATGGGCATTACAAGAGCAAATGCCCAAAGAAGGTTAGGAAAGCTTCTCCAGCGCCCAAAAGTCAACGAAAGTCAAAGGATGTCGGTTCCCCAAGTCAAAAGAGCAAGGAGCATATTATATGCTTCAAGTGCCATCAAAAGGGGCATTATAGAAGTCAATGCTCTAGGGGGAGGAAAAAGACCCAAGAAGAAGCATCACAAGTAGGGGGAGCTAAGGTTAACCCTAAGGTACATTTTAGTAGTGCATCTTCTAATTTAAATGTTAAAAAGCATGCTAGGAATTTAAATTCTCCTGCAATTTATGAAAAGCATGCTAATAGGAATAAATGTTTTTTATTAGGAGCTAAAAGTGTCCATTTTAGTAATAAGGAGAAATTTGGGACTAATGTCCCTAGAAAAACAATACATAGGGAATCTATTAAGAAAATATAAGAACATCTAGGTGTTAATCCAAAATGGACTAGGCGTATGCCAAGGAAGTCCAATGCCCAAGATTTAAATCAAAATTCTAAAATTGAGCAATTAGAATTAGAAAACCAAGCCTTGAGGTCAAGGCTTGAAAAACTTGAGAAGACCCTCAACACTATGCAAAATCATTTTAAAGGGTCTAATGGTCAAACTCCTAGGTCAAGAAGTCAAAGTCAACATCTAGGACCTAAGAGTCAAAAGTCAACCAAGGGCAAGAATGGTTTGGGTCACGAACCTAAGTCCAAGGTGACTTATCATAGTGTTCCATTTGACTATGGAACACTAACTAGGTCTAGGAAGACCAAGGTCAATGGGGAAATCATCCCTAGAGTTGACTAAGGTTTGTGCCTCGTGGCTAAGGTTTCGAAGAAACCTAGGGTGGCCGCTAAGAAGGTTGTTAGGGAGGCAATCCCTAAGGTTAACCTAGGCAAGACCAAAATGACCAAGGCTAATAAGCCTAGAAAGGTCATTAGGAAGGTATCTAGGGAGGTTATCCCTAAGGAATACCTAGTTAATTCAATGAGCTCAAATAGATTTTGGGTTCCAAAGAGCGTGATTGATTCACGTTAAATGGATTAGAATGTGCCAACCATGATTGGATGAGTAGTTAACTCAACCATGGTAAAGATGACGCTTTAGGTTATTTTCAAGGTTATGGGTGCCTTGGAAAAACATTTGAGCTTTAATCCTAAAGGATTTTAGGATGTGCCAATATAGTTTTTGAAAAACATGAAAATCAATAAAAGTGGCACAATCTAGATTTAGAGGTCATAGTGTGTAACTTTGATTGTTGGCACACTTTAAAAGTTCATGTAAAAGTAACATCAAGAGTGATACTCAAGTGTCACACAACTTGATGTCTTGTACTCACCATGCTTCATATGTTTTACCATATGTTTGCATGGAAGGAATGTCTAGGATGGATTGCATCTCACAAAACAAGTCTTTTACCTTGATTGTGTATTTCAACACTTAGAAAGGGTGAGATGTTAGGATTTGAAAATCATTGAATGTTAATATTTGCAAAAATGAAATAAAACATTAAAACACATTAACAAATACATGAATGTAAGTGTAACATCAATATATTCGATATACAAGAATAAACATGATAAAATGGATTAATTAGATGAATAAATTGAGATTTTCAGAATTTCAGAACTGGAAATCAGATATCGATCGGGATTCGTTATCGATCCTGATCTATAGCACGATACGATGATGGTCATCGATCAGTCGGCTTCATGACTCATTGCTTGAACATCGATCGTGATGGGATACATCGATCGTGATATCTATTCACCGAGGGCCGATCGAGTGAGGGCATCGATCAGTGATCGATTCGATCGAATGATCGCACATCGATCGGGATATTCTTGTAACCGCCGCGAAGGTTTAGCGATCGATTGCGAGCCGGATCGATCGGACCGCGACTCGGAAAACCCGGTAATAAACCACGATCAGTCGACTGATGCTCACATCAGTCGACTGCATCGCGATTTTATAACGCCGAACCACTAGGGTTCGACGTCTTCACTCGACGCGCCTTCGTTCTTTTCTCCTTCTCCGATCGCCATCTTTTTCTCCGACCGATCCTTCCGGCCATGCTAGCCGCCCAAGGTGTTAGGTTTGTTAGATGAGCCCTAATTTGCCTTAGTTCACTTATTTCAAGTCGTGTTTCACTCGTTCTAGGGTTTATCTCATTGTTTTTCCGATTAGGTTCCGACGTCTGAGTTCTCCGGCGAACCTTCCGGCAACCCCTCAGCAATATCTGAGCATTTCCTCCGGCCACACCTCCAAATGGCGCCTAAGTAACGCTCTTCTTACCCAAGCCCTAATTTGTCTTTCGATTAGAATTTAGTTTTTATCTGATCATGTATTATGTCCTTGCATGTCATATCATTACATTGCATTCATAATAAGAGAGCCCGTAGGAATGATCCACCCGAGGGTGAATCTCGATTGTACCAACCTATGTTGGTTAGGTACATCGATAGGGACTTTTTCAATCGCCATTGTAGTGATGTCATGGAATTAATTGCATACTACAATCTCATGAAAATTGTCTTATGCACGCATCCAATTAATGATGACTTTCTTAAGGAATTTTATCAAAACCTAAAAAAGGTGGATGACGACCCTACCTACATTACTCGCATTGCAAAATATGAGTTAGAGTTCACTCCTGCGATACTGTAGGAGTTTCTCGAGTGTAGGCCCTCAGATGATACCTTTATCTTTTTCCCTACCATGGATTTTCCTTTACCTGAGCCCTTTGACCATATCTCTATGGAGTCCATGCATGAGCATATCTTTGGTTATTCTCGTCCACCGGCCCAAAGTTTATTCCTATCACTTTGATTATTCGCACTGACAATGTACTTTACAAGGTCATTGTTGGGTGTTTTCTTCCTATCGTCACTTGGGGTCTGTCCAAGATTCGGCCTCCCCATCTCTTTCTTTTATATGTCATGCGTCATAGGTTAGACATTAACTTTGCACTAAACATGTTTCATTGCATTGTGCATTTCACTTCCCCTGTACAAGGGAAAGTGCATATGCCATATGGTCATATCATCACAGCATGGCTAGAGTCCGTAGGCGTTAACATCCACAGGGGTTCTCTGAGAGCGCTATCGAAGGTGTACAGTATATCACTAACTTCTAGCAAAGCTATGAATGGGGCCGAGATGGAGTTGGCACCTTGACCACCAACAGAGACGCAGAGAGCCTCCTCCTGAGAGGCGACAGAGGACTACGAGGATGCAGACGCCACTGATGAGGATGATCAGATGCCGGCAGACACATCAGCGGCGGGTCCATCAGATCGTCGTGGTGGCCGAGTCGGTGAGTGACTATCAGCAGTCGGTTGACTCTAGGTTGTCAGAGTTATTGGCAGGCCAGGCATCTTTCGACGCACGTCTTGATCGGATGGAGGAGTCCCAGAGTCGCATCGAGCAGCATCAGCTCGATATGTTAGAGATGATGCGGGCCTGGACCTTGAGTCAGCAGCCTCCTCCACCGCCACCTCCTGAAGATGATTAGATATTGAGGATATTAGATTTTCTGTGGTTGTCAGTTTTTGTAGTGAGATTGAGCATAGCCAATCTCCATTTTAAATGTAAAAGACTAAATTTTTAAGTTAAATGAAATTTGTGTTTCTGAAAATCTTGTGTGTCTGGATGAGTACTTGTATTATTGTATTGCTTATAAAAGTTGATATATCATGACATGAAATCGCATCCTATCATATACCATGTCATGTCGTTGTTTAGGGTTATTTTAGATGTCATGTGTTCTTAAAGTTCATCATATGCCATGACATCATGATCATTGGTCATGTTTTTATTTTGACATCACTATGCCATGATCATTTCATTCATTAATTTGATTAAACATTGATTTAAGGAAAATGGCATGACTTGAAGTCTCACTTATAAGGGAATCAAGTAGAGTTGCCTAGAAAATGCATGAAACCCTAGATAAAGTAAATCAAAACCCACATCTCACATCACATTGACATGTATGTGTATTTATACACCCTAGATACATGTGAGATGCTAGGATAATAAGTTAGGTTCAAGGTGCATAGGTAGTGCATCTAGATGAACTCAAACTTATTTCAACTATCACCAAGAATCATAAGGAAAGCTAATATACAAGTTATGTATATTTAGCCAATAAATTATGGTTCAAAATAGGTTTTCAAAAACATTTTAAAATCAATTTAGAAAACCTTGGTGAAGTCTATCTTTTGATAGCCATCATCATTGTAGAAGTTGATACAAAGTGGATCAAAAACTTTAAAGTTTTAATAGTTTTGAACTTTGTATCAATCTCCTATTTCAATGGTAAAAATATTTTTCCAAAATTTTTCTCTGATTGTATGTGTGATAAGTAATATACGTATCGAGTTTCGTGATTTTTTGATTTACGTAAAATTACTTATGAATTTCCAAAAGTTGAGTCTGATTTCTGAAAATCATGTTTTGATTATCGTCGACACCGCACAGGCAATGATCGATGGGCGATCATTTGACTCGATGCTCTGTATCACTCATTGTTGCCTCGTGCGGTTGGTGATGGACATATATCGGTCATTGGTAGCTGACATAGTCGACTGATAGCCTGATTTCGGGGTAACCAAAGTTGTTTAACCCGATTTCAGCTGCGGTTAAGGTCCCTAACCACTCTCGACCCTAGGATATGCCTTGGGAAGCATGATGAAGGGTGAAAATCCAATGGATATGGATTAGGAGAAGTGTTTAGGGTTTGTATCAATTTCAAGGTGTTGGAAAGTTCAATGTTGAATTTCTACCCTTAATTTTTGATAGCTTAGAGTTCCTATTAGCTTAGGGGCTTCCCAAGGACATTGTTGGTGCAATGGTAAAGGGGGAGCAAGCCTTTAGGGGGAGGTATCCATCTTGGATGATGGATGTGTTTTTCTCCTTGAAAAGGAAAAGTTATTGGGAAAGTATCATCAATTGAGAAAATTGATGGGTTTTTGATACCCAATTTGGAAATTGGGAGAGTAAATAGGATTGCCTCTCTTGAGTGATATATGACTTATCACTAGGAAGATGGTAGGCATCCTAGGTATTTTTGGAACAAGGGGGAGATTGTAAGATCTCATTGGGACATGAGACATTGACCTCCTTGGAGAGAAAACCTTTTTGATGTTAGTCAAAAAGGGGGAGAATGTTTGGGGGAGAACATTTGGAGAGTATTTACCAATTTGGGATAATTGGTAAAGGATTTGAGTTAGTGTTCTAACTCAATCATTTGTTTGGTTTTTGTCAAACATAAAAAAGGGAGAGATTATTCGTGCAATCGGACCAGGTCATGATTGACCAGGACTCGAGTTTGACTTGAGTGATGTTTTGATGTTTCGACAAAAACATATGACAATGTAATTGTCATTTGGTAAAGTCCAAGTCTTGAGTACTTGGCATGGAAAGTCCAAGTGGGACACTTGGCACATGAAAAGTCCAAGCATTGGTCTTGGCATGGAAAGTCCAACATGGGTTGGCAAGGGAAAGTCCAAGCTTGAGTCTTGGCATTTGAGAAGTCCAAGGGTTTGATATTGGCAGCGTAAAGTCCAAGCGGGAGTCTTGGCAGCATAAGTCCAATGGTTGGCGGCGTAAAGTCCAAGCGGAGTCTTGGCAGCGTAAGTCCAATGTGCCTTGGAGGTGTAGACACCGTTAGCATGACATAGCCGATGGAAGCACCTGAAGGCTAGCGCGATGGATAAACAAGTCATGGATGACTTGGAGGGATCCGAGAGGTGTGAGGCTGATGGAGGTGGCTAGAAGGCTTAGGTCTAGGCTAAGGGTGGTCTAGCAAGTATGGGGGAACCATACTTGGGTTAAAACCTCATGGTTGAGGTGTGTCAGCCGACTGATGCCATGTGGCCGTCGACTGGACCAAGTCAACTATGGTTTAGCGGAAGTGGCCTAGCGCGACTTATGGAGGGCAGGCTACCGATCATGTGATCGGTCCGGTGATGCTCGAACCGACCAGCAGAGAGTCTCACTGATCACGAGACGAGCAATGAGTGATGGCTCATCAGTCGACTGATGGTCATGATCAGTCGATTGATATCCTAGCCGTTGGATTTTTTCCAGCGTGGATTACACCGTTGTCTCACAGCAACAGTGTGATCAGTCGACTGATGGTCCTGATCAGTCGACTGATCGACCTTTTCTTGCACAGGTTGAATCTATATAAGGAGCTCGTGATGGAGGAAAAGATAGCAATTTTCTTGAGCGAAATTGAAGAGGGAAGTTGGTGCTTTCCAGTCCTTCAAAGCTAGTTTAAGGCAATCAAAGATCAAACAATCCAAAGCTCTTGTAAAGTATTTTTCCTTTACTTGCATTTGCATTTCATATTGTTTTTGCTTGTATCTACTTGATTATTGTTGTAATCATATTGTACGAGGTTTCTTTGCCTCCGTATTGTTCCGAGAAGGAGTTATTGTTATAGTGGTGTGTGATTGGCATCGCTAGGGTTCGTACGAACCCGATCTGTGGAGTAGGAACCGTGCGGTTCCGAACCACGTTATATCGTTGTGTTAGCGTGTTGTGAATTTCGTTATCATTATTACTTTTCTATTTCCGCTGCGCTAATGAAATTGTAGAAACAAACGCGAAAGAATTACATTGACGCTATTCACCCCCCTCTAGCCATTACAATATTCCTAACAATGATCTATCTGATCAGATGATAGCGGCGAAGCACATGTTTGGATCGTTGATGAGACCTTGGCTCTTTCGCCTGTGCAATTGCTCCATTATTGTCGCAGTAGACCAGTATTGCTTCAACAATGGCTGGAACCACACCAAGTTCATAAATGAACTTCTTGATCCAAACCGCTTCCTTTGCTGCTTCCGAAGCTGCAATGTATTCTGCCTCAGTGGTAGAATCTGCTACAACATCTTGTTTGGAACTTTTCCAACTCACTGCGCCCCCATTCAAGGTGAACACGTATCCAGACTAAGACCTGGAATCATCTTTGTTTGTCTGGAAGCTGGCATCCGTATACCCGCGTATCACCATGTCCCCTTCTCCATATATTAGGAACACAACCTTAGTTCTTCTTAAGTACTTAAGGATTGTATTAACAGCTACCCAATGATCCATTCCTAGATCAGACTGGTATCTACTTGTGACACTCAGAGCATACGATACATCGGGCCTTGTACATAATATAGCATACATGATAGATCCTATTTGCGGATGCATAGGGAATCTTACTCATGCAAATCCTCTCGTCTTCTGTACGCGGACACATAGACTTCGAAAGGTGTATCCCATGCCTGATGGGTAGGAAATCTTCCTTGGATTCCGACATGCTAAACCTCTTTAGCACTCGGTCTATATATGTAGACTACGAAAGACCAAGCAATCGTTTCGATCTATCTCTATAGATCTTAATCCCGAGGATGTAGGTTGCTTCTCCCAGGTCTTTCATGGAGAATGTCTTGGACAACCAAATCTTAACTGACTGTAAGACTGAAACATCGTTTCCTATAAGTAATATGTCATCGATATACAATACTAGGAACACGACTGCACTCCCACTAACCTTCTTGTACACACAAGGTTTGTCTGGATTTTGTGAGAAATCAAACTTTTTGATTGTCTCATCAAAATGGATATTCCAGCTCCTGGATGCTTGCTTCAATCCATATATGGACCGTCGCAATTTGCATACCTTGGTTTTATCAACCGATGTGAAACCCTCAGGCTGTATCATATACACGTCATCGAGCAGGTTTCCATTAAGGAAAGTTATTTTCACATCCATCTTCCATATCTCATAATCATAATGAGTCGCTATGGCCAGGAGCATCCGAATGGATTTAAGCATAGCTACAGGCGAATAGGTTTCGTCATAATCAACACCTTGCTTTTGACGATATACTTTCGCCACCAATCTAGCCTTATAGGTAATCACATTACCATCCATGTCGGTTTTCTTCTTGAAAAACCCACTTGCACCCTATAGGCTTTATGCCTTCAGGTGGGTCAACCAAGTTCCAAACTTGGTTTTCATACATGGAATCCATTTTCGACTTCATGGCTTCAAGCCACTTATCCCTTTCTGAACTTGTCAGAACTTCTTCATAACTGGTAGGCTCCTCATCATCAATGAGTAACACGTTGTTCGATTCACTTAAGAGAAATCCATATCTCTCAGAAATGTTGCGTGTTCTACCAGATCTACGAAGATGTGTTGTTTCAATAGGTCCAGCCGATTGCTCATCACTATGAGTTATCGGCTGTTGTGCTTCACCAGGTATCTCATCAATGTCTATTTGAGTCTCTCGAGCCTCCTCAAGCTCAACGACACTCCCATTATTTTCTTGCAAGAGAAACTCTTTCTCTAGAAACACAGCATGCCTTGAAACAAACACCTTTTGTTCCGCAGGATGATAGAATTGGTAACCCCTTGTTTCCTTAGGGTATCCAATAAATAGACATTTATCAGACTTAGCATCCAATTTGTCTGATACAGTCCGCTTCACATAAGCAAGACAACCCCATATCTTCAAGTAAGATACATGAGGTTTCTTACTATTCCATATCTCATATGGAGTAGTGGAGACTACCTTGGTTGACATTCTGTTTAACAAGTAAATAGCTGTCTGAAGTGCATAGCCCCAAAAGGACTTGGGAAGATTCACATGATTCATCATTGACCTGACCATGTCTAACAAGGTCCGGTTACGCCTCTCAGATACACCATTATGCTGTGGTGTGTATGGCGGAGTCCATTGAGACAATATACCATTGTCTCTTAGATAATCAAGAAACTCTTGACTTAAGTATTCACCACCTCGATCCGATTGAAGTATTTTAATACTCTTGTCATGTTGTTTCTCTACTTCATTTCTGAATTCTTTGAACCTTTCAAAGGCTTCAGACTTGTGTTTCATCAAGAACACATACCCAAACCGTGAGTGATCATCGGTGAAGGTAATGAAATAGCTATAGCCTCCTAAAGCTTGAGTTGACATAGGTCCACATACATCAGTATGTATTAGACCTAGCAACTCTCCCACTCGTTCATCTTTTCCTGTAAAAGGTAACTTAGTCATCTTGCCTTTCAAGCATGATTCGCATGTATCGTTTAAATCCAATTCAAACGATTCCAGAATTCCACATCAGTGTAATTTGGACATGCGTTTCTTGCTTGCATGGCCAAGACGACAATGCCACGTGTAGGAGTCTAATTGATTATCCTTTCGAGCATGCTTGTTGCTCGCTTCGATATTGAAAATGTCACTAGATACGTCTAATGTATAAATACCATTGCTTAAAGTTCCAGTTCCATAAAGTACGCCATTCAAAGTTATATAACAACAATTGTTACTAAAAGTCAAATGGTAACCATTTCTATTTAAGCAGGAAATAGAAACAATGTTCTTTATTAGAGAAGGAACACAATAGCAATTGTCTAGTTCCAAGACTAGTCCACTAGGGAGCTTCATCAAATAAGTTCCGATGGCGACCGTAACAATCTTTGCTCCATTGCCAACTCGTAAATTTGACTCCCCTCTGACGAGTCTTCTTCTATTCCTTAGCCCCTGTATGTCATGTCATATATGTGAGCCACACCCAGTATCCAATACCCAAGTGTCTAAGGAAATAAAATGACAATCAATAACGAAGATACCTGAAGAGGATGGGGCATCGGATGCCTTCTTCTTCTTCACGGACTCAAGATAAATCTTTGCAGTTTCTTCGCTAGTGGCCTTCCTTGCCACAATGATGGCAAGTGCCCTTTTGTGCTGGTTCTGCCTTCTTAGCATTCTTGTTCTTCCCTTTCTTCTGTTCCTTTGCCTTCCTCTTAGAACCTTTCTTTGAGGAATCAACTAACATAATCGCCTTCTTCTCATGCTTCACAGAAGGCTCCACAGTCTTCAGCATATTGAGGAGCTCAGGAATAGTGGATTCTAATCTGTTCATCCGATAGTTCATCACAAATTGTGATAAACTCTTGGGCAAACAATGCAGAATTAAGTCAATACTTAATTCATGATCCATCACTAACCCAAGGGTGGCTAGCCGCTCGATGTACCCGTTCATCTTTAGCACAAACTGTACTACAAACGAACCTTCTTGCATCTTCGTGGTGAAGAGGAGCCTGGAGACTTCGAACCTTTCGGATCTTGCTTGCTCATCAAACAACTCATGAAGATGGAAGACTATGGTATTAGTATTCATATGCTCATGTTGCTTTTGCAGCTCAGGTACCATCGCAGCTAGCATGATGCAACTCGCCAGTTCAGAATTTGCCACATGTTTCTGATAGGCCAACATTTGGTCTGGAGTTGCATCGTCCCTAGGATGGTTGGGAAGAGGCTCTTTAAAGAAATATGCTAGCTTTTCCGCCTTGAGAACAATTCTCAAGTTTCTAAGCCAGTCCAGGAAGTTAGGCCCAGTCAATTTGTTTGAATCCAAAATAGTGCGCAAATTCAAAGACGTCATGATCAATCGATTAACCTAGAAATACAAAACGAGCATATATGAGAAAATGATTTTAAAATGCATCAATATACATTCATAAATCCCATTCATTTTTCGAATTTCAAAAACCCCAAAATCACTTCGGAAGATCGTAGGTCTATCTTTGAATGGGCTAATATCCAACATAGATATGAACAACCTTGGAGAGAGTCCAACAAGCCATTCATAACTATGATGGTAGGTATCAAATATACCGATTGCATATCACATATATGCAACTATCACAATGTGCTATCAACTTATTGAATGTTTACACATACATTAGATTGTTAACACATTAACAAGTATGCATCATATGCATAGCACCCAACTTCACCTCCCTTCACATCGACCTTGGAGAGAGTCCAACAAACCGATGCTCCAGGTTAAAGCCAACCCATTAATCGAGAAATAGTTTTAATATGGTTAGAGCGCATTCAACCAATCAGCCCAGCTTAGAGAGAGTCCAACAACCAAAGCTAATGATTGACCTCTAACTCTTACCATATTAGTATTAAACTATTCCATGGTTTGAACATGTTCGGGTTCGAGCCGGGCTTGGAGAGAGTCCAACAATCCAAACAAGAAATGGAACTTTGGTTCTAACCATATTAATGGAAGTTGTAGGCTTTAATATTGAGTAAAGGTTTTTATGTCTCATCCTCTTTGCATGCAAATAACTATTATCTACATGGCATGACATACATGGCATACATCTACATGTCACGACACGCATGACATAATGATATGCATTTAATGCAATTACATGACATACAATTATGACATGTACAAAATTTTCTTATATGTCATAACTATTTATGGAAATAAAATATGTTTGAGATTTGATTCTCCAAATCAAATCATGATTAAATTAAGAAATAAATTTCCAAATCTAATCACATATTTTATTTGTGGAAAGTGTTGATTAAGGAAAGTCAATTTAGGAAACAAATTTCCTAAATCATCAAAATTACTTATGGAAATAAAATATTTTTAAGATTTGATTTCCCAAATCAAATCATGATTAAATTAGGAAACAAATTTCCAAATCTAATCAAATATTTTATTAATGAAAAATATTAATTTCCATAAATATTTCTAACTTTACAAAAAGTAGAAGATTTCCTTAAATACTTTTAGACTTTCCAAAATTAAAAATTTCTATAAATACTTCTAACTTTCCAAAAGTAGAAAATTTCCATAAATACCATTACGACTATCGCAAAACAATTTTACGATTATGTCGAAACACAACCTGGGCTCTGATACCACTGTTGGGTTTCCGGCACCGCGGCGAGTGTATGTTCGAACATGTTTTGTAAACATATGCACAACAGAAGAAATAAAAATAATAAATCTAATTTATTACAACACACACACCACACGCATGCATAGTACAACATGTGTAGATATAACCGTAAATTCATATTTTATAATAAAAGGAAATTTATACTACGTATACCTGACGTATCACGTGTAGCGGGAAAGACATCAACCGGAACGATCCTCGCTAGAATCGTCTCTATCCGTATCCACGCCAAGTATCTTCAGGATGACTTCATAAAGTCACGAGCCTCGTCTTCGTACGAGTTACTAGGCTCGTGTTGAAGACGATGTGATCAAGAGAAGATCACAATCCGAATAAAAAATTCGGATCCAAAATGAGTCCTCAAAAATGCGCTTCTCCGGAGAGGTATTCGTCAACCATTTAACGAATCCTTTGTCCTCCACCTATGAGGATTACCGGAGATCAAATCCCTGGCAAGGAAGCCACTTTCGGAGCTTTAAACGTCGTCCAAACGATGCTCCGACACGAAATAAACAAGCTGTCCAGAAAACTGGACAGCTTTGGTGGAGGAATAGGGGCCGGCCAAATAAGGAAGCTTGATGCTCACCTTGTCGCCGGACCCAAAGAAGATCACCGGAGGGTCACTGGAGGATCACCGGCTGAAGCTTGGATGCCAACAACTAGCTTGGATGGCGGCACAAAGCTGGGTGGCGTCTAGGGTTCGGTGTCGACCACTAGAGGAGAGGAGGGGTGGGCGGCAACTAGGGATTGCTTGGATTAGGGCTTAACAAAACCCTTAAGCCCTAGTTTATAGAGAACAAATTCTCTTAATGGTTATCGGATCATAACCAAAATCCCGTTAACCCACTCCATTAATTTAAGTTAAAATAAACTAAACCATGTTGGTCTATTTTAAGTTAAAACGAACCGAACCAACTTTGGTTCATTCGTTTAAAACAAACCAAACCCCTTTGATTTATTCTCCTCCATTGGATTAGAACCAAACCAATTTCGTTCATCTATCATGTCTTCATAAGACACGACCCATCCACGCTTCCATTGCGACTGAAACGATTTCATGCTCGCTCCTTGTTTGGTCCAACCAAACCTAGTTTCTCTCGGTCTGAGAATCTCATTCTCAAGCTCGTTTTAAATCCTTCGGATTACACTCGTTGTGCATGTGACCAAATAGGTTCTTGGTTTATGTTGGTCATCTATAATTAACCATTAATTATAGAACGATCATGAGTGGCACCTAGTAGTACATCATGATCCCCAATTAATCGAAAAGATCAACGGTTGATCCAGAACAATTTCTGAAACCCTTCAGCAGCTCGAATGAATCGTGCCCCATTCCCTTCACTCATCTTATACCCACTTGGTTCAGGACATGGTCTATAGTGTCAGTCCCCACTAGGTTGACTACGTCACACCTAGCCCAAGTATCATTTCCTCGCCCTATGGATTCTAGTTACTGCACATGTATCGAAGAGTACCTTACTCTAAACATGTAATGCTTTGGCCAAAGACTTTAGTAACAATCCGACGAGAGGCCATGGGTATACATCTCCTCTCAAGGAGTGGTGAATCCTTTATAGGCTATTCAAACACCTTCGATCACTTCAACTTATACCCAATCATCCCGGGTCCACATCTCCTCAGAGATGCTTGCTTAAGATGTCAAAGCATAAGTCTTTATGATCAAGATGACTTGAATACCGCAAGTCAAAGGAATATCGCACTTAAGCTGCAATAAGAACTTCATTGACATATCTATATATGTAGAGAACCATATGAAGTCTTACGGCTGGTCACTCCAATGAACTAGTTACCATAACTAGCATCCACGATTAATTCCGGACATCACAATGTCTCCAACCAGTGAGAATCAGCTGTTTGGATACATCAAGGAGTATACCTCATGCTAGTCTCGACAGAATTAATGGTGTCAAAATCCATCAATTCATCGACTAGGGATAATTCCGATACATCACAATTATACATGTAGAGATACTCACTAGTTGTGATCTAATCACAAATTCTCTCATATTGTGAATCGTATCATGGACATTCAGTAAATGAGTTTAAGATATAATCAAATACATGAAAACATGTATACTCAAATAGTGAATCTTCTTTTATCATATAAATGATTCAAACATAAGACAATTGCCTTAGGACATCTCTCATATATTATTAACACCCCGAAGGAAGAAGAAGATGAGTTAGATTCGGAGGTCGACCCGGAAATGGAGGCCGAATTAGTCAACCTAGTTCGGAGGATAGTCAAGGGCCGAAAGCGATCCGTCACTCGACCCAACGAAGGTAAGCCTAAAAGTTCTAATATTAGGTGTTACGAATGCAACAGGTTTGGACACATCAAGTCCGAATGCCCAAAACTCAAGAGCAAAGCACCAAAACACAAAAAGGCACACAATGTTACATGGGAAGAAGCATCCAATTAAGAAGATGATGATCGTGTCCTCATGGCTAAACCGGTGGAATCGGAGATGGACTCAGAACTCGAACACGAATTGGAAACAAAAGACGAGTCGGACTACGAAGTGCTATTCAAGACAAGCCACGGATACGCATCCGGTTCAAAAGATACACTAAAGGTAAGTCGATCCCTTATTAGTACACTTTATAGTGCAATTAAGTTCTTAACTAGGAAATTAGCTAAGTTCGAGTCCAAGGTTGAGACCCTGGTTGAGGAAGTTAAACTCCTCAAACACGAGGTCTCCCTAACCTCTTCGACTAGTCGAGTTCGAGAGGAGGACTCAACTCGCGTTGAAAAGCTCAAAGTTGAGAACTCACTCTTGAAGAGTCAAGTCGAAGATCTTAGGAACACGTTGGAAAGGTTTACTTTGGGATCCAAAGGACTTGACCTCCTACTTGGATCGCAAAGGGCCGTGTACAACAAGGCCGGACTAGGGTTTAGCTCAAATATGACCAACAAGTCGTATATGTCGATTGTATGTCGACATAAAAAACATGTCCAAGCATAGGTCCCTAAGACCGCCTTGATTTCAAACTTAGGATCGAACTAGTACTGGATTCCCAAGGACCAAATCCACTATGTGGAGAGACCGAACCGATTCAACGGTCCAGGGGGAGCCAGTACAAAACTTGTTTGTATTTTAACATAGAAATTACATGCTTAGGTTCTTTATTTAGTTTGATTTTTTTTATAATGGTTAGATAGGACTATAACTCGTCAATACTTGATAACATAATACCAGGACACGGTGAGATGATAGTATGCTAGGAAAGTGGAGTCTTGTGTATTCGGGCTAGATAAGGTGTATCTAGTTCGGTGCACTTGATCGAGCGAATCTAGCTGAAGCTACCTCGCCGTATCCTAGACTAGTTAGACCAGGAAGTGGTCTTAGGTGAGTCAAGTCTTTATTTTCTTGAAAATGGCTTTGTCTAAGTGGTCGTTGTTCCGATCAAAGAAGACTTCTGTGCCTCGCCACAACCTGGAAGTCATGATCTTGAAAAGGTGACTTGATAAGGTCAAATCTGAATCTAACGCAAGGTTGACAAGTGTTCAAATCATTAAATTTAATTCAAGTAAAATTGGAAGTCATCTCACAAGAACATATAGGGTTAACAAGTTTGATCATGTAGACATGGGTGAGATGATTTAGGTTAATAATTTTCAACCAATCTTTAATAAATCCAATATCCGAACCAACTACCTTGTGTGTAGGATCAATGGATGTTGGTGTTGGGATTTTCGAGCCGCAAAAACCACTCTTTGCGTTGCGGAAACCTCAGAAGCCCGACCACGGATCCGTGCGAAGGTATAAAAAATAAAACATGTATGTGTTATGAAAAACCTAGATCTACCATAGATCTAAATGGTGAGAGCATTACCCTCGTAGCGACGCCCTTCGCTTATCCCGCTCGTCCAAATGCTTTGCCGGATCTCGAAGAGTGTCAAGTGCACACTCCTCTACAAGTATCCACACGAACAAATGGTGGAGAAGAAACCTTAGAGTGTGCTAGCACCCTTGAGAGTTTCGGCCAAAGAGAGGATTGGAAGAGAGAGCTTGAGAGGAAGTCCCAAGGAAGAAGAAGATGGAGTTACCACAAAAAGAATTCATCCCATGAATAACTCTAAAGTGGCCGACCACTCTTGGATGGGGGGTTACATGCATGCATGTAACTCCAAGAGCCAATGGCCCTTGGTCTCCCTCATGAGGTGGCACCCCATGATAAGTCCATGATGATGTGGAACACCATCATTGGCCGGCCCCCATGCCAAGTCACCATGACATGACAATTGGTCAAATCAAAATTGACCATTCATCTTCCCTCTCAAGTCAAGTCAAACTTGACCTCTTATCTCCCATGGTTGATCAAATCTAACCACTTGATTCAAGTCAATTTGATATAATGAATCCCTATTCATTAATTTAAATTGACTCAATGAATCAAATCTAAATTAGACTCATTCAACACTTGAATAAAATTGAGTCTAACTCAAGTAGTCTAAATTTAAATTACTCTTAATCCAATTTGGTTCATCCCATGAACCTAATCCTCATGGTTCATCATATAAACCTAATCTCTATCTAATTTCCCTTTGTGTGTGACCCTATAGGTTCTTGTAACATTGGCAATGCTCCTAAACCGATTTAGGAACATAAGCAATGAGCAGTATCTAGCAACACATCATTGCTACCCAAGTTACAAGAATGTTGAGATCCAACATCACCTTTGTGACTACAAATTGTGACTCTCACAATATGTGACAATGTCCCTCTATCCTTGACATCTAGATTGACCAATTGAGGCATAGACCATGTCATCCTCGGTACAATCTATATCTTGAACTCCAAGTAGACTCACTCTAATCAAATGAGCTCAATATCTCATATTGACTCATTTGGGCATGGCCATGCACTTCGTGGTCTCACTCTATCAAGAATAACGATGTCACTCCCGTCATATAGGAGGGATAGATCTTATCTACATCACTCACATCCCTCTGCATAATTTGTTACATACCCAGTAATCGCCTTTATAGTCCACCCATTTACGGGTGATATTTGACGAAGTCAAATTATGCAACTCCTTATGTAGGGAACTATGGTGACTTCAAGTCCAAGAACTAATAGTCATACTAATAGTCACATGAGAAAGTATATGACACTCATATAACGATCCATGATACTTTCTCATGGTGGGTCATTCAGTATATATTCTTCAATGCATATCCATGTGTCAACTTGATATCTCATATCCATGACTTGTGAGATCAAGTCATCGAGTTGACCTACATGCTAGTCTCTACGAATTAATATTGTCCCTGAATGTTAAAACTTGATTAGGAATGATTAAGAGTAGTGTTCTCTATATCATCTCATTATCGATTCAACCAATTGATTGATATATATAAGAACCTTCTACTCAAGGACGTTGTTATACTTAGTTTATTTGGCACCAATACAAGTAAATATAATAACCATGCCTTTATGAATAGGAATATGATACAATAAAGTCCATACAACAATCATCACATGATTGACTCTAGGACTTTCACTAACAATCTCCTACTAGCACTAGTGCCAATCACCGTAGTATCTAATACCTAATGACCTAGTGTGACCATCATGCTTTTTCTGTGCTAAAGTCTTGGTCAAGGGATCTGCGATGTTAGCCTCTGTGGGTACTTTGCAAATCTTCACATATCCTCTATCGATAATCTCTCGAATGAGATGGAAGCGCCGTAGTATGTGTTTGGTCCACTGGTGTGAGCGAGGTTCCTTAGCCAGTGCAATCGCTCCATTGTTGTCACAATAGAGCTCTATGGGATTTGCTATGCTAGGAACCACCCCAAGCTCAGCAATGAACTTACGGATCCAAACTTCCTCCTTTGCTGCCTCAGATGCAGTGATATACTCGGCTTCTATTGTAAAATCAGCAACTGTGTCCTGCTTTGAACTCTTCCAGCTCACAACGCCACCATTCAAGCAAAACATGAACCCTACCTGCGATCTATAATCATCCTGGTCAGTTTGGAAGCTGGCATCGTTGTAACCCTTTACAGCTAGCTCCTAATCGCCTCCAAATATCAAGAAATATTCTTTAGTCCTTCTCAAGTACTTAAGAATATTCTTGACTGCTATCTAGTGACGCTCACCTAGATCTGATTGGTATCTACTCATCATGCTCAAAGCATACGAGACATCAGGACGAGTACATAGCATGGCGTACATGATAGATCTTATAGAAGATGCATAAGGGATCTTATCCATGCGGTCTCTCTCCTCTCTAAAAGAAGGACTTTGAGTCTTCGAAAGACTCACACCATATGACATCTGCAGAAGTCCCTTCTTGGAATTCTGCATGGAAAACCGTAGTAATACCGTGTCAATGTATGTACTCTGACTTAGGCCAAGAAATCTCTTAGATCTATCTTTATAGATCTTGATGCCTAGAATACAGGCTGCTTCACCTAAGTCTTTCATTGAGAAGCACGTCCCCAGCCAAGTCTTCACAGACTGTAGCGAAGGGATGTCATTCCCAATGAGTAGTATGTCATCCACATACAATACAAGGAAGACAACTGTGTTCCCATTAACCCTCTTATAGACACAGGGTTCATCTTCATTCTTGATGAAACCAAACTGTTTGATCGCATCATCGAATCGAAGATTCCAGCTCTGAGAAGCTTGCTTTAGCCCATAAATGGACCTTTGCAGCTTGCATACTTTCTCAGTATGTTGTGGATCTATAAAACCCTCAGGTTGTATCATGTACACATCCTCGAGTAAGTTTCCATTCAGAAATACGGTTTTGACATCCATCTGTCAGATCTCATAATCGTGGTATGCTGCGATAGCAAGCATGATCCGAATGGACTTAAACATCGCAACTGGAGAAAAGGTTTCATCATAGTCAATACCATGAATTTGCTTGAAACCTTTAGCCACCAATCAACCCTTATAGGTATGCGTAAGTCCATCCATGTCTATCTTTCTCTTAAAGACCCACTTACACCTAATGGGTTTGCCCCCTTTAGGTGGATCGACCAAAGTCTATACTTGGTTGGTGTACATGGATTCCATCTCGGATCTCATGGCCTCTAGCCATTTCTCAGAGTCTGGGTTCATTATAGCTTCCTGATAGAAGGTAGGCTAATTCTCAATGAGCATAACGTCATCATGGTCAGACAAGAGAAATGAGTATCTCTCAGGCTGACGACGTACCCTATCAGACCTGCGAAGAGGTAGGTCTACCTGAACAGGTGGTTGTTCCATAATTCTTTGTGCAACAATCTCATCACCCACAACACTTTGTGGCTCTTGCTCAACCTCCATCAAGGCCTCAGTGCTATTGTCCTTATCTTGAATTCTTCAAGATCGAACGTACTCCCACTAGTTTTTCTAGAAACTAAATCCCTTTCTAGAAAAATCCCAGTCTTTGCCACAAACACTTTGTGTTGACTGGGAATGTAGAAGTAATATTCCTTAGTCTCCTTGGGATATCCAACAAAATAGCACCTATCGGATTTGGGTCCCAGTTTGTCTGAAACTTGACGTCGAACATAAGCCTCACAACCCCAAATCCTTATGAAAGACATCTTGGGATTTCTCCTTGTCCATATCGTATATGGTGTCTTTATCATAGCCTTGGATGGTACACGATTAAGGGTGAAGGCTGCTGTGTCTAGAGTATATCCCCAAAAGGATATAGGAAGATCTGTATGACTCATCATAGATCGTACCATATCTAATAGGGTACGATTCCTCCTTTTGGATACACCATTCCACTGTGGTGTAGCAGCAACATTGAAAGGGCCACATACATCACTATGTATAAGTCCTAACAAATCTGTTGCTCTTTCGCTGTGTCCACTAAAGGGAGTCTTGGTCATCTTGCCTAAAAGGCAAGATTCACATGTCTCATATGATTCAAAATCAAATGAGTCTAGTAGCCCATCCTTATGGAGCTGAGATAAGCGACTCTTATTTATGTGACCTAAGCGACAATGCCAGAGATAAGTTTGGTTTAACTCATTTGACTTTAACCTCTTGGTACTTATGTTATAGATGGGGCTCTCTAAGTCTAGAAAGTAGAGTCCATTCATTAGAGCTGCACTACAATAGAACATATCATTTAAATAAACTGAACAACATTTGTTCTTTATTATAAATGTAAATCCTTTCTTGTCCAAACAAGAAACCGAAATTATGTTCTTAGTTAAAGCAGACACATAATAATATTCATCTAATTCTAGTACACGCCCAGTGGGCAAAGATAGATCATAAGTTCCTACAGTAACAGCGGCAACTCTTACTCCATTGCCTACTCGTAGGTCTACCTCGCCCTTTGTCAATGCCCTGCTATTTCTCAGCGCCTGCACATTGGTACAAATGTGAGATGCACATCTGGTATCTAATATCCATGATGAAGAAATAGATAGATTGACTTATATAACATTTATACCTGAAGTAGAAGTCTCACTTCTCTTCTTCTTAAGATCTTCCAGGTATGCTTTGCAGTTACGCTTCCAGTGTCCAGCTTCCTTGTAGTGGAAGAAAGCCCCTTCTTTGGCCACCCCTCCTTTGGGTTTCAGTTCTTTGCCTTTTCCCTTGGCTTGGGACTTTCCCTTACCTTTAGGCTTGCCCTTGCCTTTCTTCTTTTGCACCATCAAAATGGAGTCAAATTTTCCCTTCTTAAGGTTGAGCTCAGTAGTTCTTAACATGCTGAGCATCTCAGGCAGTGGCTTATCAATTTCATTTATGTTGTAATTCATGACAAATTGATTATAGCTTTGTGGCAAAGACTACAAGATCAAGTCAGTGGCCAGCTCTTGGCCAAGTGGGAATCCCAATCTCTGTAGGTTTTCTACGTACCCAATCATCTTGAGTACATATGAACCTATGGGAGTCCCATCTTGCATTTTGGACCCAAACAATGCCTTAGAGACTTCATATCTCTCGTTCCTTGCTTGTCCTTGATATAGTTGACGAAGATGTTCAACCATATCATAAGCATTCATGAACTTGTGTTTCTTCTGAAGCTCAGAGTTCATGGTCGCGAGCATTAGACATGACACATCTAATGCATCATCTTGATGCTTCTTGTAAGCATCTTTGTCAGCTCGCGAGGCAGTGGCAGGAGGTGCCTCCGGAATGGGCTGCTCCAGGACGTACAGTTTCCTTTCTTGGGTGAGAACGATTCTCAGGTTCCTGTACCAGTCCAGGAAATTTGCTCCATTGAGCTTGTCCTTCTCAAGGATAGAACGCAGGGAGAGAGTGTTCGTGTTTGTCGACATAGTTATCTACAATATACACACAATGCAGATAATTAATATCATATTCCTTTTATCATTTAATTAGGCCTTTAATCAAATGATACTCCCACTAAATTATAAGAATTTTGTAGAATCGAGTTATGGATGTGGTCAAACCACATTACTAGTTTCATACAAACTAGCTATAATTCTTGCGGGACAAGATCCACATCATACTAAGCCTTGAGTTAGCTTTGGCTAAATCGCCCAAGACTTAGTATGATCGGTGGGTAACACATTACCGATTACATCTCTATGCAACTCTTGTTTATAGGATCAAGACCCATATTTACAAAAGACCTTGAGTTAGCTTTGGCTAAATCGCTCAAGATTTAGTGTAAATGCAATCTTATCATATCTTTCCAACGGTTGGAATATGCCTATAGTTCTACTCGATCCAATTGAGTTAACTAGTTTTACTCAATCTAATTGAGCTTACTCTAACCCAAGCCGTGATAGGCGGGACCAAGATTGTCCCTCCCCACCCTACCAAGATAATATGCGTTGCTCTGCTTTGGCAGATTCAACAACTACAAATGATCGAGGTAGTGATGGGTATCAAGGACTTGGTAGGCATTTTCGAGTTGATTCAATTAAGATCTAATCTAATCGTAATGTGTATCATATACGCATTAAGGCTTTTATTATCCTACACTAGCATGCATCACATACATACAAGCATTATTCTAGCATGCATCATATACATACAAGAAAAATATCCTAGCATGCATCATATACATACAAGAAAAATATCCTAGCATGCATCATATACATACAAGCATTATTCTACTAGCATGCATCACATACATACAAGCATAACAAATATATATATATATATATATATATATATATATATATATATATATATATATATATATATATATAAAAATATATAGATATATATATATATATATATATATTAACATATATACATATATATAAATTAATTATGATTAGGTCATGGCCCTACTACGTTCTTCTCAAGCCAATGAGAAGATCGGATGGTCAACCTAGGGTTAGCGGCTTCTCCAAGCACCTCCTTTGACCGCCATGTGTCGTCGGCACCCTTCTCGTAACTCTGTCTAGAAGTGGACCTTCCACCGCTCCATTTTGTACATTACAAACATGAAACTCGAGTTACATACGAGTCTAAAACTATTTACATCTAGAATTTTAAAAAAGAAGAGGTACAACGCGCAGGTCGCATACCCTGTACAACAAGCACAATCATAAAAATGGCACACGTAGTACAACGTCCAAGACCACTCTAAAGAGAGAAGCTCTGGCTTCTCTCTAGAACATCCTACGATTCCGGCGGAGACGGCTAGGAACCTAGAGGAGAGAGTTGTGTTTGGAGGACAGGGGTCTACCAACGGTGTCCCCGGAGCTACCAACGGTGGCCCCGGAGATCCCAACGGCAACGGCCAGGAAGGGCGAGTTAGGGGTTGTTTGGAAGGTTATCCAAAGCACGGTGGTCTCAGCGGTTGCTCCTTCACCTTGAACAATCAACAACCTGCAACCATCGTGAGCTGGCAAAGGAAAAGTCGAGAGCGAAGGAACATAAGGTACGTAGATGTAGCAAAAGTGATAACATCTTCACAGGCAACTAGCAGCTAACAACGGAAGAGGAGGCGGAACAAAACAAGTGAAGGACGCATAGAGGGACGCAGCACTTGCAAACTGTGAGGAACCCAAAGGATCTAAGGCAACAAGATTATTCAATAAACTAGGGTTTTCGTCGGCGACTGGAGGAGGACGACGAGCGACAAGGACAGAGGTAGGTGAGGAGGAAAAATCGTACAGTACGAATGGCGCACTCAACGAGAAGACAAAGAGAACGTTGCAGTTTCAAAAAATTCGGATCCGAAGATTGACGAAGCAATGCCCGGGACCACTTTACCTAGAAGTCTCCGAACCTGACAACCCGTTTAACTTAAGATGCTTTCAGTCAAACCATTAACCCGTTTAACTTATGACACAACATCTGTGAGGAATGGGAAAAATGCTCGATGGACCTGGAAGGTCCTACACCTGGGAATGGCGCAATCCTTGGAGAACAGGCAGGAACCCCTTCCTCCGATGACAAACTTAGGTGACCCCAAAATGGTGGGACCCCTTCTGCAACCGAATGGAATGGAAGAAGTCAGGGAAGGAGAAGGAAGGGGGGAGAAGAAATCAACAGAGTCAGAGCCGCAGGTGCCGGCATCAGTTCCGACATTGCGCGCAGAGAGGAAGGGAGTGTGGGCAGACCTTTTCAAGAAAAATAGAGTATGTGCGGCAGATACTACTGGCGACCCATGCGGAGGGTCGTGCAAAGCGGATGGAAATGATTTGGAGGCATTGGAGGAATGATGGGTTTCGCGATTGGCCGTTTCTTAGGGCGATTCCCGGGTTGGAGAGCGCTGAAAGAACTCACAGCGAGGTGGAAGGTGCCACATAAGCTCCTAACACATAACTCACTATGGATGGTGTTCAAATTTGCAAACAAAGACCTACGGGATGCTGTGGTAACAGGGGGACCATATGTTGTATATGGAAGCCTTTTGTACCTCAAGCTGTTGCCGCAATGTTTTTCTTTCAGGCCAGAAGTGCAAGCTCAGATTCCGGTGTGGATGCAAATTCATGGACTACCGCTGGACTGTTGGTCTACCTCAGGGCTAAGCAAGGTAGCTTCCCAAGTTGGCACACCACTATATACAGATAGATACACCAAAGTAAGGGATCGGGTCAACTACGCTAGAGTCTTAGTGGAAATGGATATATCCAAAGAGTTACCTACAACAATTGCTATAACCCTACCGGATGGCACAAATACAGATTTAGAGATCAAGTTTGAATCCAGATTGAAATTCTGCAGTGGCTGCAAGCAAATGGGGCACTATCAGGGAAACTGTCCGACCAATGGAAGTATGGATGCAAAGGAGTGCCAAATGATAGTATACCCAACATACATGAACAATACAGGCATGGGGGTGGTAGAGGATGATGTAGAAGTTGATGCAAGTGCAAGCGCAAAGGAAAGCATGCTAGGGGAGGAGCAAGAATGGGAACGTGCAAATACCAATATGGGCAGATGGGAAAATAATGGTAAAAGGAAGAAACAGTAAACTGACCACATTCAGATAAGGCAGGCAGGAGCAGGTTTATCAAGGAGTCCGGGAAGTCACGTAGGCCAAAGGCAGCCAGATCAAAGGAAATTAGGGTATCGAAGGAGTCAGAATAATTGGCAGAGACAACATAATCAGAATGACCATGCAGTGAGAAAGGCAACAGACAGGCTAACCCCAAGAAAGCAAATGAGGCAGGTGGACGGAATTTCTCGAATAATTGAGGCTAACAAACAGGAGTGCAATTCGGGGGGAATGGAAACACACAAGGAAATAGGGAGGGGTGATCTGGATGCAGTACCAGAGATAACATTGGGTGGGCAAGCAAGGAGTGTTACAAAGGGGATGGTGGAAACTGGCGAAAGAACTGATATGCAAGAACATGAAAGTGACAAGACTGATGAACAAACAGAAGGATGGGAAGAAGGATGGAATACTGAAACACAGCTAGAAAATAAAGGATGCCATGGAAATAAGGAAATTAATCAACAGGAGACACAACAAGAGATTGAGGAAACAGAAGTAACAGAACCTCAGGACCATCAACCCCAACTCCAACACCAAACTTTCAACCACTTTGAATCTGATACATCACACGGTGTGGAAAACAGAGTGCTGGGGCACGACATCACATCAGTAGCAACATGGCAGAATCTCCAGAAGGCAGGAATGAGCACAAGCATGCAGAGGTGGGATACCCAAGATAACCCTGAAACAAAAGGAAAGCGAGACAAACAGAGACAAATTTGTACAACCAGTACTGCAAGTAGTGGAGGAATAGGCAAAGGACAAAGGCGGCAAGTAGTAACCAGGAGTAAATTGGATTGTCTAAAGGCCATGCATACAAGTGTTATAGAAGGCAGTGGCATGGTAGCAATGGGACTTAGCACGCAACATAGAATGCAAGGATACATGCAAGGATCTACGGTAACTTTGGGTAATATGGGAAGGAATGCTCAGTATGAAAATCTATTGCCAAGAATGCAAGAGGGAAGTCAGGAGTATGAGGAGGCAGAAGTCATATCAGTGCAGACAAGGCAAAACCAATGGCAGAGGAAACAAATAGGCTATGCAATGACCAAGAAAGTGATACTAAACAATCATGGCGGCCAGGATAGCCTCATGAAAAACAAAAGGAGGGAACGGGCACAACATGGGTCGTTAATGGAGGAGCAAGCGGGCCAGGGACAGGAAAAAGGAAAAGAGAAGGAGGAACACCAAAGGGAGGCAGGAAGATGGATGAGATCTGCAAAGGAAACTGGTATGGAAGAGGGTATGCAAGAGCAAGGAAGAATCAGAGGAAAATTGCACAAGGTGAGGCATGGTTTGAATAACATGTCCGACACAGTAGTGTCACAGGGGATCAGCAAAGATAATAAAATCGGGGACAATGCAGAAATAGGAAAAGACATGGAAAGAGTACTGCAGGAAGCACAAATGAGCCTGATATCGCAGGAGGACATCACAAACTATGAGCAGATTACTGAAGAGATGCAGGAAGATACCCCGCCAATGATCATATTAGCACTTCCGGCCACCGTTTGGGGTAGGAGGATGAAAGAGGTAAATACTAAACATATTGGACAAGCAAATGGGGAATATGAAGGTGGTGCTGTAGTGTGTGAAGAAGGAGATACAGCGACAGGTGTTGGGGGTGAAGGTGAAGGTGTAGGGGAGGCATTGCACCAAGGAAAATCAGGTAAAGGAAGGGAGGGAAGGGCGCAAGAAAGGACATAAGAAAAGAAAGGAGAGTACATAACTGCTAGACGGCGAAAGCCGACTGTGAGCCATGAAGATTGGTGCATAGAACATAAGGGGTTTGAACAAGGGCCTCAAGCAGAAAGCGATGATAGACCTCTTTCAGAAACAGAAGTTGAATATACTTTGCATCCTTGAGACCAAATTGACCCACCAATCCTACCAAACTTTGAAAGTCCAGAAATTCCAGCAGTGGGAGACGGAACAACGCTTAGGAAACCTCTCCAGGAGCAGAATGATGCTGATATGGGACCCCCAAACCATCACACTGAACATTGAAAGATGGGAGGAGCAGCTAATACATGGGAAAATCAGATGTAAGGTGACAGGAACAGAATATGCAGTAACATTTGTGTATGGTCAATTGTCCATTGTGAGTAGGAGAGCTATGTGGGATGCACTCAAACAAATTGCAGAAACCATCCAAATGCCTTGGTTGATCCTCGGGGACTTTAATTCCCCCCTATCCTTAGCAGACAAATGTGGGGGCCTGCTGGTAGCAGAATGTGCCACAGTCGATTTTCAGAATTTTGCTCTGGAAGCTAAAATTGAAGACTTACGCTCCATAGGATGCAAATACACGTGGACAAACGCCAAGGTGGTAAGTAAACTAGACAGGGCAATGGTGAATAAAGAATGGATAGAACAAGATGGTAGTAGTTTTGCTGATTTTAGGACTCCGGGAACAGTCTCGGACCATGCATCATGCATAGTATCAGTGCTAGAGGCAGCAAGTAAACAGAAAAGGCCTTTCAAATTTTTCAATATGTGGGCATTGCACCCCAATTATGGCCAACTAGTATAGGAGAATTGGAACAGCCAAGACACTAACAGTGTGGATGGGACAGCGCAATACAGGCTCAGGCATAAGCTCAAAAAATTAAAAGTTCATCTCAGGCAGCTCAACAAACTGCACTATCAGCACATCCAGGAGCGAGTCAAACTTGGCAAATAGTAATTAGATGAGATGCAACAACAAGGGTTTGCAGAAGGACGGATGGAAGATGAGTACTTACTCACGAGGAAGAAGGTGGAGGCTTTAGAACGAGCAGAATACTTATTCTGTTTGCAGCGTGCCAAACATGAATACCTGCGGGGTGTTGACAGAAACAACTCTTATTTTCATGCACTGGTAAAAAGAAACAATAAGAGAAGGGAGGTAACAGCGATTGAAAAGAATAGTGGGGAGCGTACGAGCTCGCATGAGGAAGTAGTGGGAGAGTTCCTGCATTACTTTCAGGGGCAGTTGGGAGAGCAAGGAAGCAAAGCACAATATCAAGATGCCTGCATGGAGTTTGGAAGGAAGCTAACAGAGGTACAACAATTAAGAATGGTCCGGTTTCCAATAGAAGATGAAATCAAAGGTGCACTATTTGGAATCGGGGATCTCAAAGCTCCAGGACCAGACAGATACAACTCAAAGTTTTTCAAGCACTCATGGGACACTGTCAAACATGATGTAGTGAATGCTATCACGGAATTTTTTCAGAATGGTCAGCTACTCAAATCGTGGAATCACACCCTAATTGCTCTGGTACCCAAGTCACCTCATGCGAGTAAAGTTCAGGATTACAGACCTATCTCCTGCTGTTCAGTGGTCTACAAAATAATCAGTAAAATCTTAGCTAGCAGAATTGCAAAAATCGTAGATCACCTCCTGGATCTGGCATAAACTGCATTTGTTAAGGGACGTTGCATATCGGATAACATTCACCTGGCTCATGAATTAATGCAAAGTTACACTAGGAAAAGAATTTCTCCGAGATGTATACTAAAGGTGGACCTGCAAAAGGCATTTGATTCTGTGAACTGGGAATTTCTTCAGGATGTCCTCAGGTCGCTGCAGTTTCCTGACAGATTTATAGCGTGGATTAAGGAGTGTGTCACTACCACTTCTTTCTCAGTAGTTATCAATGGAAACATACATGGCTACTTTGCAGGATGTAGAGGACTCAGGCAAGGTGATCCCCTATCCCCCTATCTCTTTGGCATGTGCATGGAGTATTTATCCAGACTACTAGCGAAAAGAACCAGCAGGTCAGATTTCCATTTCCACCCTAAGTGTGGAGAACTACGGATAGCACATTTAGTCTATGCAGATGACTTGCTACTCCTGGGACGTGGGGATGAATCAACGGTCAAGGTGCTAATGGAGTGCCTATTGCAGTTTGCTGGAATGGCAGGGCTGAATACGAATATGGCAAAATCTAACATATTTCTGGCAGGAGTTCATGCAACAATCAAGGAGAGATTGCTGGCCATCACCGGTTTTCAGGAAGGACACATGCCTTACAGGTATCTGGGAGTTCCTATTACATCAAAAAAACTGAGAATTTCAGATTATAGTGCTCTCACAGACACACTGGACAGGCAGATAAAAGTTTAGCCCAAAACACGCTCTCATATGCAGGGAAATGTCATCTCATTACCTCGGTCCTCCAGGGTGTGGAATGCTACTGGATGTCAATACTACCGCTACCGATAGGAGTCATAGAGAAAATATATAGCATCTACAGAGCGCTCATGTGGACGACCAAGAACCCTCCAATAGCATGGACAGAAATGTGCAAACCGAAGAAGGAAGGAGGCATGGGGCTGCGAGAGCTGAAAGCATGGAACTTAGCACTCCTAGCAAAGGTACTGTGGCGGATACAACACAAGGAGGATACATTATGGATTAGATGGGTGCATCACACATACATACGTGGTGGTGGGGGAATATGGGAATGGAGAAGCAAACACAAGGACTCACACCTCATTAAGGCACTAATCTACATCAAGGACAAAATACTAAGTTCGGTGGGCAATCTGGAACAAGCAGAGCAGCTACTTACATCCTGGTTCAGGTAAAACAAAAAAGGAACACAAAGTGCATATGATTTTTTCCGGGATATAGAGGAAAAGAAGCCATGGGCTGTAACGGTATGGCATAAGGACATACAACCAAGTCATGCTTTTACCATGTGGATGCTGGCCAAGAGTAAACTCCCTGTGCGAGCAAGACAGGATTTTTTAGAGGACAAGCAATGTATATTCTGTGGCCAAGAGGAAGAGACAATGGATCATATGTTCTTCCAATGTAGACCGATCAAGCAATTATGGGGGCGTGTCCGACGATGGCTGAAGATGAGGGCAGAAATGAGCACGTACCGCCACATGCTCCGAATTTTCAGAACGCGATACAGAGGGGCCACTGACATGAACCGACTCCGGCACCTTGGCATGGCAGGGATGATCCACCTAATCTGGAGAACCCAAAACACATGTAGATTTGAAGGAGAAAGATTTGATATTCAGAAAGATCCAAATACATGTTTTCAGAGTAGCGGAAAGCAAAAGGATCCAATTCCCACCTGGTATAACATGAAGGGAAATTGGTTTCTATTTTTTTTCCCTTTGTTTCTTTTCTGGTTCTTTCCTTTGTTTCTTTTTTGTTTCTATTTTGTTTCTTTTCTTTTCTTCGTCTACTCACTGATCAGGGCACGTCTCGCCCTGGAAATCCTCATATCAGGGCACTTCATGCCCTGGAAACCCTCTATCAGGGCATCTCTTGCCCTGGAAATCCTTCCAAAAAAAAAAAATCAGAGCAATCAGAGCGGTATTGCCCAGGGTGGTTTTGCGCAAAGTGGAACCTCCCAGGGCAGTTTTGGTGGGTTGCCCAACTTCAGTGCGGGTTCCAGGGCGGTATTTTCCAGAGCGGTTTTGAACAAGGAGTGTCTCCAGGGCGGTATTTTCAGAGCGGTTTTTGTGCAAGGAGCGATTTCTATGGTGATTTTCCAGAGAATCAGAGTGGTTTTGATAGAAGCGGACTCGAGCGATGTGCCTCAGGCGGTTTCTTGCGCGATTTGGTGGGTTGCCCAACTTCAGTGCGGGTTCCAGGGCGGTATTTTCCAGAGCGGTTTTGAACAAGGAGTGTTTCCAGGGCGGTATTTTCAGAGCGGTTTTTGTGCAAGGAGCGATTTCCAGGGCGATTTTCCAGAGAATCAAAGTGATTTTCACTCCAGAGTGGTTTCGGGAAGGAGCTTTGGTCCAGGGCGGTTTTCCAGGGCTGTTTTTCAATCCAGAGCGGTTTGGTACAAGGAGACCTTTTCCAGGGTGGTTTTCCAGAGCGGTTTTGAACAAGGAGTGTTTCCAGGGCGGTTTATTCAGAGCGGTTTTGTGCAAGGAGCGACTTCTAGGGCGGGTTTCCAGGGTGGTTTCTTTCTAGAGTGTTTTCGTACAAGGAGCAATCCTTCAGGGTGGTTTTCCAGGGAGGGTTTCCAGGATGGATTCAGTACAGAGTGGTTTAGTGCATGGAGCTTTTCTCCAGGGTGGTTTTCCAAAGGGAGTGTTTGCCAGGGTGGTTTCACAACCAAAGCAACAAGGAAGGATGAAGTTACAGGGTGGATTCACTCCTACTCCAGAGAGGTTTTGCACAAGGAAGGGGACTCTCCCAAGCCCGGGCGGTTTTTCAGGGTGGTATTACAGGGCGGTACACGAACCAAGAATGTGGCACTCTCAATGATAGGGCAGTTTTCAGGGTAGAGTGGTTTCTTTCCAAGGCCAGGGTAGTTTCAAGATGCTTCGAGGAGGCTTCACCAAAGCCAGAGCGGTCCAGGGAGTCCAGGCCAGTTCTGTGATCAGGGCATGTATTGCCCTGGAAATCCTTATACCAGGGCACTTCTTGCCCTGGAAACCCTCTATCAGGGCACTTTTTGCCCTGGAAATCCAAATTCGTAGCAATGGTCACTTGCCAAAAAAAAAAAAAAAGGTTTATGGTGAATAGGCCCACCACCAATGGTCTATCTAGTCCGTAGCAAACGGCTACGGTAAAGACATCCTAAATCCGTTTATGGCTGAGGCTTGGCCAATAAGCCTAGGAAAGGTGAATAGGCCAACCTGAATGGCCTATCTAGTCCGTAGTGAACGGCTACGGTAAAGACACGACAAAATCGTTGATGGCTGGTCACTTGCCAAAAGTGATAAACATCTGACACGGAAGGATAGCAGGCATGGACAAAGGGAATGTGGATGCAGCAGGACGCGCAACCGTATGTGCTGATTTCATGTACCCATGATGATGGGCACAGAGGGATAACAGGCATGGGCAAAGGGAACGTGGAAGCTACAGGGTGTGCAGCCACGTATGAGGAGATCATGTACCCATGAGTGAGCTAGTATGCACGAGAGCCGAGGTACCCATGAGAGCACATGTACACCCCTCCATCTTTGGACCCACGATGCATCTCAGATCTGACACATCGTCAGACATGACATGAGAATGCGTTATGGGATTTTGTACGATGGTGCTTTTCTTGATGATATATATATTTACCTTTCATCAAAAAAATAAAAAATAAAAACGGCACGCAGGCCGTATTATGAATTACAACACAAACATCCAATCATATTGGGGTTCTTGGGTCATGACCATCATAGAATTATACATAATACTAAATTATGTATTTTACAGAAAATTTCTATTATTTTTTATTTTTTTTCAATTTTATGAGTCACCTCTCCGTAACGGTCCCGCTAAGGGGTTTCCGGACGTGATCGCAGGACAAGGCCCCTTTCGGGGATAGGGGCAGTGCCCCTACTCACAAAAATAAACTTTGTGAGTGTCCCTACTAGATCTTACAGTGACTTAAGTCACTGTCCCAAAAACCTAAAGCGAGAACTCGCCGTTTCAGAGAGTTTTTCTCGGTGGTTGAAGCCTACAAGTGTCCCAACACTCGTTGCTTCGACTCTTCGAAAAAATATACTCAAAAATCTATAAAAATAGGAAATTTACAGAAAATTAAAAATCTATAATTTTTTTTATATCTAATACAAAAACTACAAATTTAAAACGCATACATGCTTCACACGTGGCTCTGATACCACTGTTGGGATTTCCGAGCTACAAAAACCACTTTTTGCATTGCGGAAACCTCGGAAGCCCGGCCACGGATCCGTGCGAAGGTATAAACAATAAAACTACATGTATGTGTTATGAAAAACCTAGATCTACCATATATCTAAATGGTGAGAGCATTACCCTCGTAGTGACGCCCTTCGCTTATCCCGGTCGTCCAAACACTTTGTCGGATCTCGAAGAGTGTCAAGTGCACACTCCTCTACAAGTATCCACACGAACAAATGGTGGAGAAGAAACCTTAGAGTGTGCTAGCACCCTTGAGAGTTTCTTCCAAAGAGAGGATTGGAAGAGAGAGCTTGAGAGGAAGCCCCAAGGAAGAAGAAGATGGAGTTACCACAAAATGAATTCATCCCATGAATAACTTTAAAGTGGCCGGCCACTCTTGGATGGGGAGTTACATGCATGCATGTAACTCCAAGAGCCAATGGCTCTTGGTCTCCCTCATGAGGTGGCACCCCATGATAAGTCCATGATGACGTGGAACACCATCATTGGCCGACCCCCATGCCAAGTCACCATGACATGGCAATTGGTCAAATTAAAATTGACCATTCATCTTCCCTCTAAAGTCAAGTCAAACTTGACCTCTTATCTCCCATGGTTGATCAAATCTAACCACTTGATTCAAGTCAATTTGATATAATGAATCCCTATTCATTAATTTAAATTGACTCAATGAATCAAATTTAAATTAGACTCATTCAACACTTGAATCAAATTGAGTCTAACTCAATTAGTCTAAATTTGAATTACTCTTAATCCAATTTGATTCATCCCATGAACCTAATCCTCATGGTTCATCATATGAACCTAATCTCCATCTAATTTCCCTTTGTGTGTGACCCTATAGGTTCTTGTAACGTTGGCAATGCTCCTAAACTGATTTAGGAACATAAGCAATGAGCGGTATCTAACAACACATCATTGCTACCCAAGTTATAAGAATGTTGAGATGTAATGCCCGTGAAATTCTAGCAATTTTACGAGAATTTTTGGCTTTATGATGATGGGCTTTATGTAGGCCTTTTTGGAGAAATAAAAGAAAATAAGCCAAAAAGAGATGCAAAGCCTAGGAATTGAACCCCCCACCTCTAGAGATAGCCAAGCCTTATAGATGCACCCACTAACCATAAGCCCAATAGAATCATATCATTAGAGGAAAAGGGGAACCTATAGTTAAATGGGAGGAGGGTAAATGAAGAGGCTTGACAAAGAGAAGAGAAACTTCTCTTCCTCCCCTTTATAAAGAAGAGAGAAGTTCCACTTGGCCACTTCTTCCTTCCTTCTTCCTCTTCTCTTCATTCTCACCGAAACCCAAGCTCTCTTCTTCTTCCTTTGGCCGAGAGCCCCTTGCAAGCTAGGAGAGAGCTAGGTGACCTCCATTAGGTCATCTCCCAAGCAAAGCGAAGGATGTAAGATTTCCCTCACTGCAGTGTATTCTGCTTCGTAGGTTAAATTTCAAAAGAAGAAGTGTAGCCCTTGTAGGTTTCTGCCAATTAAGTTTTTGGGCTAAGATTCATGAAAATGATGCTAGGAACTCCTATAGGTTGTATGCACACTATAGGAATTTTTAGGGACAAGATTTTAACTTGGTGCCCTTATAGGTTTCGCCCCAAGGCTTTTTAGGGTTAGGGTTTTTTATGGAAACTCCCTTATGAGGTTAGGCCATGATAAGGCTTTAGGAATGAATTCTAGGACTAAACCTAAGTTGAACCCATTACAAGTTTCGGCCAACTCATATAATTAGGGTTTGGGTTGCAAGAAAAATGTTTCTAATGACCCTAGGATAAGTTATAGTGCTCATGAATGAATATTAGGTGACAAGAACCCTAGTTGAACCCATTCCATGGTTCGCCAACTCATCTATCTAGGGTTAGGGTTGCAAGAAAATGGTTCTAATGACACTAGAATAAGTTATAGTGCTCATGAATGAATATTAGGTGACAAGAACCTAGTTGAGCCCCTTATAGGTTTTGGCCACCCTAGGTAACTAGGGTTAGGGTGGCATGAAAATATCCTCATGATGCTAAGCTAGGTTATAATGCTTTATGAATGAATTTTAGGGACAAAACCTAAGCTTGAGCCCCCTTACAAGTTTCGCCAGCCCATGGTTTTAGGGTTAGGGTTTCATGAAAACACCCTATATGTAATTTTGCTATGTGTATAGTTTTTAATATGACATGAACTATGCTTGGGTGATGAATATGTTATGATTCAATGCAACATGAAATTAGGCTATGTGATGAACATGTTTTATGATTTAATATGCCATGAATAGGCTTAGGAAATATGCTTCATGTTATGATGTAATGTGCCATGTAATATGCCGTGATGAACATGTTGTGTGAAGTAATATGCCATGTATATGCTTGGAATGTGTTTCAAGTTTATGGAGTATTGTGCCATGAAATATACCTAGGTAAAGAACATGTTTTGTGATTTAATATGTCATGAATATGCTTAGGAAATATGCTTCATGTTTCGATGCAATGTGTCATGAAACATGCTTATGTGATGAACACGTTTATGCTTTAGGACCCCTTTATGGTACTCTTATGTTATGAATGCATGTGTCCTTATAAAATGACTAAGATGGAGATGCTTCCCTTTCAAGTAGGGATCAAGAGCTCTCCTTATGATAAGATAAGATGGAGATGCTTCCCTTTCAAGTAGGGATCAAGAGCTCTCCTTATGATAAGATTAGATGGAGATGCTTCCCTTTCAAGTAGGGATCAAGAGCTCTCCTTATGTCAAGATAAGATCAAGATGCTTCCCTTCTTATGATGGGGAATCAAGAGCATTCTTTATATTATGTCCAGAAAAGAAAAGAATTAAGTATTTTACTTTGCAAGAGGTTAAGTACCCGACCCGTCAGGTGGTCGTTAATCAAATCCATAGGGACACAAGAAGACGTAAGAGGTCTTGCCCTGGTAAGACGTAAGAGGTCTTGCTCTAATAGGACTGGTGGCTCGCTACCCCAGCCTATTAGGGAACGCGCATTATGTGGTACTTAACCTGGGGCCCCCCAAACAAGTTATGATGATATTGAAGTATTTATAAGTATATGTTTTGAAAAGAAAAGACTTTTATGATATTGTGTATGCTTATGTTAAATGCTCTGAATGCTTACGAACTAGGTTCTTTATGCATGCTAGATGTTATGAAGTTATGATAATATTGAAGTATTTATAAGTATATGTTTTGAAAAGAAAAGACTTTTATGATATTGTGTATGCTTATGTTAAATGCTCTGAATGCTTACTTACTAGGTTCTTTATGCATGCTAGATGTTATGAAGTTATGATGATATTGAAGTATTTATAAGTATATGTTTTGAAAAGAAAAGACTTTTATGATATTGTGTATGCTTATGTTAAATGCTCTGAATGCTTACGAACTAGGTTCTTTATGCATGCTAGATGTTATGAAGTTATGATGTTTAGAGTTAAGTCTAAGTATGTGGTGACTATGTACTTTATGCTAGTTTAGAATTTATGATGTGGTGAAGGTTATGGGTAAGGTTAAGAATACTTGCGATTATGTTCCTTCTGCATGATTAGGGTTTATCTTATTACAAATGTTTATGTTCAAGTTAACCAAATGCTTATGATTACGTCCTTTATGCATGTTTGGATTTTCCTGATGAATGGTTATGGTTACTTGAAGAATGTTCGTACCTATGTGCTTTATGTAGGATTAAGATGTATGTTGTTACGAAGGCTTAGGTTAGGAATGCTTAATGTTATGTTTTAAAACGCTTATGAATACGTCTTTCATGCATGCTTAGTTTATGCAGTTATAACGCTCATGTTCAAAGTATGCCCTGCTTAGATTAATTATGCTTAACCTGCTTATGAACAATTCTATGCCATGCTTAGTTCTTTTTGTACTATTACCTGGATATGTTGTTGATTAGTGTTGCTATGAAATGCTTAGGTCATTTTCTATGCCAGCATGCTCATGTTCTAATAGTTTGATGAAATCGTGGCTTTTGTGAGTAGGCAAGGATCTTACTAAGCTATATGCTTATAGTTTATGTTGTCCATATACTGCAGATAAAGGAAGTGCACTAGAGGAAGTGGCAGGAGGGGCCATGTGCGGGTGTGATAGTGGCATGGTGGAAGAAGACCCTTCACTATCTGCTTATATTATATGCTCTAAGAACAATTTAAGACATTGCTTCCGCTTATAAGACTTGTGTTTAATGAGTATCCCTTTATTTAAGAGGTTCGATATGTTAGAACTCATGAACGAATCCTTTCGTTATGCATGTTATGAAATGAGATAAGATATGTGGTCATGCTAGTGATGAATAAGATAGGTGATGCATGTGCCAAAGAAGGTTTCAGTTATGATAACCTGTTTAAGCATGTAGACTTTGAACGGATCCATATGTAGTATGCTAATAAAAAATATATAGGCCTTAAGTAGCGCATACCGAGAGCAGATAAGGGCGGGCGCTACAGGTGGTATCAGAGCGGGTTCACCTTTCCACTATCACACATCAAGCCTCCATCCTGCTATTTCCAAGTAAGTAACTTTATGCATACTTGAGTTCTTTTATAATGAAGAATGACTCCTATCTAGATAGAAATAATACCTCATCATGTTTATGATATGAGATACCACTTGGAATCACACTTGTGATCTAGATAGAAATAATACCTCATCATGTTTTAGTAGATTGGAATCACACTTGTGATCTAGATAGAAATAATACCTTATCATGTCTTAGTAGATTGGAATCACACTTGTGATCTCGATAGAAATAATACCTTATCATGTTTTAGTAGATTGGAATCACACTTGTGATCTAGATAGAAATAATACCTTATCATGTTTTAGTAGATTGGAATCACACTTGTGATCTAGATAGAAATAATACCTTATCGTATTTTAGTAGATTGGAATCACACTTGCGATCTTGATAGAAATAATACCTTATCATATTTTAGTAGATTGGAATCACACTTGTGATCTAGATAGAAATAATACCTCATCATGTTTTAGTAGATTGGAATCACACTTGTGATCTAGATAGAAATAACACCTTATCATGTTTTAGTAGATTGGAATCACACTTGTGATCTAGATAGAAATAATACCTCCTCGTGTTTTAGTAGATTGGAATCACACTTGTGACTTAGATAGAAATAATACCTCGTTATGTTTAGTACAATGGAACCGTACTTGTGATTGAGATAGCAACAATACCTTACCATGCTTTATATGATGGAAACATGTCTTTAACCCAGACATACCATTCCAAAAATTTCAAGATCCGATTTTCGTAATTATCTTGTGTCTATGCTCATATGAATTGAAATAAGCCGGTTTAGTACGGGTTAGTCGGTCTTGTGCTGACTTCATTTTTCAATTTCAGATGGCACGGACGATGACTACCATGACCCGTCGTGATGTATCCCGAAACCGATTGAGGGAAGCTATTGAAGAGATAGTTTATAAACCTGATGGTGGGGTCGCCGGACACATGAGGAGACTCGATGGTCTCTTTAGGAGACTCGAGCACAGGAGTTTCCGACATCGATAATTATCGGATATGGGCCTTGGTACGCTCCTCGCTCATGGTAGTCGCAAGATCACGTATGGGTCGCTATGAAGGGCGGATAACATATGCGGAGTTGTGCCGAGCTACTTGGAGCACAAGGTTCAAGAGAAGCTGTGGTAGAGAATCCGGTGGTAGCCGCCTCAAGAGGAAGGAAGAGGGTTGTAACATCAACTTAGTGGGTAGGAGACTACCCTAGTGAGGCGGGGAAGATAGGACTAAAAATAGTTACAACCGCACTAGGGTTTGTCCTAGTGGGAGTCATAATGAACTATCTTCTTAAGTAGTTTCTTGTTCCAATTAGGAATAAAGAATGTTATATGTTAACATTATTCCTTCCGGGTCCAAAATATGAATAAAAGATGATGAGTCGTTCTTTTGAAATTAAAGATGAGTTCGCTGCATGGGAAGTGTATGGTATAATTGATCAATGTCTGCTAGACTGAACATACGAATAATGAGTGGAAACAAAGTCCGTGCCGCTTTGATGTCCTTATCGATGCTATCTCAACCAAAAGGGAAGTAATGAATTACGGAATAGAAATCATTTCTAGACAACTTTCCACCATGACTATAACGCCGACGCTGTTCGACGATATAAAGGGAAAGCAAGATGGTGATTCAGACATCCAGAAGTTCAAACAAGAAGTACCGAAGGAAGGGATAATGGATTCCGTGATCACCGACGGATTATTATACTTCCGGATGGCCTATGCATTCCGAACGATCCGAGTTACTGCAGAAGATACTCGAGGAATCCCATGGAACACCTTATACCATGCATCCCGGATCTAATAAAATGTATCGTGACTTAAGGGATAAATTTTGGTGGTCCGGCATGAAAAGGGATGTGGCTCAGTACGTCAACACCTGTCTGACCTGCCAGAAGGTTAAGGCAGAACACCAGAAACCTGGGGGATTACTGCAGCCGATACAGATTCTCGAGTGGAAATGGGAAGAAATTTCCATGGATTTCATCTCGGATTACCCAACAACAAATGTTTACGATGCTATATGGGTAATCATAGACACAAAGTCCGCCATTTCGCAATCAAGATGACCTATTCGGTTGGCGAGCTAGCTCAATTATATGTCAAGGAAATTATCAAATTACATGGAGTGCCTAAGGCTATTATTTCGACCGGATGGCTGCTTTACCTCCCATTTCGGGAATGTGTTCGTAAGGCTCTTGGCACTAAGTTGAGATCGCTGCTTTCATCCTCGTAATCCGACTACGACGGAAAGAGTGAACCAGGCCGGAAGATATCTTCGGGCCTGCTGCTCTAGACTTTAAGGAGAGCTGGTGTCGATATTTGTGCCCGCGTAATTTGCTTACAACAACAGCTACCAGGCTACCATTGGAATGGCACCCTATGAAGCTCTATACGGGAGAGGATGCAGGTCTCCTATCTGTTGGTACGAGGGTGGTGAAAGGAGGGAAATGGGTCTTCAGGCCGATATTATTGACAATACCACCGCGCTTATACAGAATATCCGCTGAGAATCGAAAGCCAGAGCCGGCTAAAAAGAGCTATGCGGATATGCGGCGAGACCGTTAGAATTCAAGTCGGGACCCGTATTCTCAAAGTGACCCCTATGAAGGAGTGATGAGATTCGGAAGGAAGGGTAAATTGAATCCACGCTACGTGGGACCCTATCCGATATCACAGAGTGGGCAAGGTGGCGATAAGCCGAACCGCCCCAAGAGATGTCGGCTATACACAACGTGTTCCATGTCTCTATGCTCAAGAAATGCATATCCAGAGCGACCAAGTGATCGAGCCACAAATTGTACACGTTCAAGAGGACTCGAGTATCGAAAGTCGGCCTATCCGGATACTAGACCGAGATGTCAAGAGACTAAGGAACAAAGAGGTGCCCTTAGTGAAGGTCCTGTAGATCGCAATATGAGGAGGCTACTTGGGAACGCGAGGAGGACATGAGGCGTATACCGGAATTGTTTTAAGTTTCGAGGACGAAACTTTTACAAGGTATGAGGGATTGTAACGCCGTGAAATTCTAGCAATTTTACGAATTTTGGCTTTATGATGATGGGCTTTATGTAGGCCTTTTGGAGAAATAAAAGAAAATAAGCCAAAAAGAGATGCAAAGCCTAGGAATTGAACCCCCCACCTCTAGAGATAGCCAAGCCTTATAGATGCACCCACTAACCATAAGCCCAATAGAATCATATCATTAGAGGAAAAGGGGAACCTATAGTTAAATGGGAGGAGGGTAAATGAAGAGGCTTGACAAAGAGAAGAGAAACTTCTCTTCCTCCCCTTTATAAAGAAGAGAGAAGTTCCACTTGGCCACTTCTTCCTTCCTTCTTCCTCTTCTTTTCATTCTCACCGAAACCCAAGCTCTCTTCTTCTTCCTTTGGCCGAGCCCTTGCAAGCTAGGAGAGAGCTAGGTGACCTCCATTAGGTCATCTCCCAAGCAAAGCGAAGGATGTAAGATTTCCTCACCGCAGTATTCGCTTTGTAGGTTAAATTTGTAAAGAAGAAGTGTAGCCCTTGTAGGTTTCGCCATTAAGTTTTTGGGCTAAGATTCATGAAAATGATGCTAGGGAACTCCTATAGGTTGTATGCACACTATAGGAATTTTTAGGGGACAAGATTTTAACTTGGTGCCCTTATAGGTTTCGGCCCCAAGGCTTTTTAGGGTTAGGGTTTTTATGGAAACTCCCCCTTATGAGGTTAGGCCATGATAAGGCTTTAGGAATGAATTCTAGGGGACTAAACCTAAGTTGAACCCATTACAAGTTTCGCCAACTCATATAATTAGGGTTTGTGTTGCAAGAAAAATGTTTCTAATGACCCTATTATAAGAAATAGTGATCATGAATGAATATTAGGTGACAAGAACCCTAGTTGAACCCATTCCATGGTTCGCCAACTCATCTATCTAGGGTTAGGGTTGCAAGAAAATGGTTCTAATGACACTAGAATAAGTTATAGTGCTCATGAATGAATATTAGGTGACAAGAACCCTAGTTGAGCCCCTTATAGGTTTTGGCCACCCTAGGTAACTAGGGTTAGGGTGGCATGAAAATATCCCTCATGATGCTAAGCTAGGTTATAATGCTTTATGAATGAATTTTAGGGGACAAAACCTAAGCTTGAGCCCCCTTACAAGTTTCGCCACCCATGGTTTTAGGGTTAGGGTTTCATGAAAACACCCTATATGTAATTGTGCTATTTGTATAGTTTTAATATGACATGAACTATGCTTGGGTGATGAATATGTTATGATTCAATGCAACATGAAATTAGGCTATGTGATGAACATGTTTTATGATTTAATATGCCATGAATAGGCTTAGGAAATATGCTTCATGTTATGATGTAATGTGCCATGTAATATGCCGTGATGAACATGTTGTGTGAAGTAATATGCCATGTATATGCTTCGGGAATGTGTTTCAAGTTTATGGAGTATTGTGCCATGAAATATACCTAGGTAAAGAACATGTTTTGTGATTTAATATGTCATGAATATGCTTAGGAAATATGCTTCATGTTTACGATGCAATGTGTCATGAAACATGCTTATGTGATGAACACGCTTTATGCTTTAGGACCCCTTTATGGTACTCTTATGTTATGAATGCATGTGTCCTTATAAAATGACTAAGATGGAGATGCTTCCCTTTCAAGTAGGGATCAAGAGCTCTCCTTATGATAAGATAAGATGGAGATGCTTCCCTTTCAAGTAGGGATCAAGAGCTCTCCTTATGATAAGATAAGATGGAGATGCTTCCTTTCAAGTAGGGATCAAGAGCCTCCTTATGTCAAGATAAGATCAAGATGCTTCCTTCTTATGATGGGGAATCAAGAGCATTCTTTATATTATGTCCAGAAAAGAAAAGAATTAAGTATTTTACTTTGCAAGAGGTTAAGTACCCGACCCGTCAGGTGGTCGTTAATCAAATCCATAGGGACACAAGAAGACGTAAGAGGTCTTGCCTCGTAAGACGTAAGAGGTCTTGCTCTAATAGGATGGTGGCTCGCTACTGACCTATTAGGGAACGCGCATTATGTGGTACTTAACACTGGGGCCCCCAAACAAGTTATGATGATATTGAAGTATTTATAAGTATATGTTTTGAAAAGAAAAGACTTTTATGATATTGTGTATGCTTATGTTAAATGCTCTGAATGCTTACGAACTAGGTTCTTTATGCATGCTAGATGTTATGAAGTTATTATAATATTGAAGTATTTATAAGTATATGTTTTGAAAAGAAAAGACTTTTATGATATTGTGTATGCTTATGTTAAATGCTCTGAATGCTTACGAACTAGGTTCTTTATGCATGCTAGATGTTATGAAGTTATGATGATATTGAAGTATTTATAAGTATATGTTTTGAAAAGAAAAGACTTTTATGATATTGTGTATGCTTATGTTAAATGCTCTGAAGGCTTACGAACTAGGTTCTTTATGCCTGCTAGATGTTATGAAGTTATGATGTTTAGAGTTAAGTCTAAGTATGTGGTGACTATGTACTTTATGCTAGTTTAGAATTTATGATGTGGTGAAGGTTATGGGTAAGGTTAAGAATACTTGCGATTATGTTCCTTCTGCATGATTAGGGTTTATCTTATTACAAATGTTTATGTTCAAGTTAACCAAATGCTTATGATTACGCCCTTTATGCATGTTTGGATTTTCCGATGAATGGTTATGGTTACTTGAAGAATGTTCAGTACCTATGTGCTTTATGTAGGATTAAGATGTATGTTGTTACGAAGGCTTAGGTTAGGAATGCTTAATGTTAAGTTTTAAAACGCTTATGAATACGTCTTTCATGCATGCTTAGTTTATGCTATAACGCTCATGTTCAAAGTATGCCCTGCTTAGATTAATTATGCTTAACCTGCTTATGAACAATTCTATGCCATGCTTAGTTCTTTTTGTACTATTACCTGGATATGTTGTTGATTAGTGTTGCTATGAAATGCTTAGGTCATTTTCTATGACAAAGATGCTCATGTTCTAATAGTTTGATGAAATCGTGGCTTTTGTGAGTAGGCAAGGATCTTACTAAGCTATATGCTTATAGTTTATGTTGTCCATATACTGCAGATAAAGGAAGTCTGCACTAGAGGAAGTGGCAGGAGGGGCCATGTGCGTGTGTGATAGTGGCATGGTGGAAGAAGACCCTTCACTATCTGCTTATATTATATGCTCTAAGAACAATTTAAGACATTGCTTCCGCTTATAAGACTTGTGTTTAATGAGTATCCCTTTATTTAAGAGGTTCGATATGTTAGAACTCATGAACGAATCCTTTCGTTATGCATGTTATGAAATGAGATAAGATATGTGGTCATGCTAGTGATGAATAAGATAGGTGATGCATGTGCCAAAGAAGGTTTCAGTTATGATAACCTGTTTAAGCATGTAGACTTTGAACGGATCCATATGTAGTATGCTAATAAAAAAAAATATATAGACGCAAGTAGCGCCGCCCTGAGAGCAGATAAGGGCGGGCGCTACAGGTGGTATCAGAGCGGGTTCACCTTTCCACTATCACACATCAAGCCTCCATCCTGCTATTTCCAAGTAAGTAACTTTATGCATACTTGAGTTCTTTTATAATGAAGAATGATTCCTATCTAGATAGAAATAATACCTCATCATGTTTATGATATGAGATACCACTTGGAATCACACTTGTGATCTAGATAGAAATAATACCTCATCATGTTTTAGTAGATTGGAATCACACTTGTGATCTAGATAGAAATAATACCTTATCATGTCTTAGTAGATTGGAATCACACTTGTGATCTCGATAGAAATAATACCTTATCATGTTTTAGTAGATTGGAATCACACTTGTGATCTAGATAGAAATAATACCTTATCATGTTTTAGTAGATTGGAATCACACTTGTGATCTAGATAGAAATAATACCTTATCGTATTTTAGTAGATTGGAATCACACTTGCGATCTAGATAGAAATAATACCTTATCATATTTTAGTAGATTGGAATCACACTTGTGATCTAGATAGAAATAATACCTCATCATGTTTTAGTAGATTGGAATCACACTTGTGATCTAGATAGAAATAACACCTTATCATGTTTTAGTAGATTGGAATCACACTTGTGATCTAGATAGAAATAATACCTCCTCGTGTTTTAGTAGATTGGAATCACACTTGTGACTTAGATAGAAATAATACCTCGTTATGTTTAGTACAATGGAACCGTACTTGTGATTGAGATAGCAACAATACCTTACCATGCTTTATATGATGGAAACATGTCTTTAACCCAGACATACCATTCCAAAAATTTCGAAGATCTGATTTTCGTAATTATCGGTGTCGGGTCTATGCTCATATGAATTGAAATAAGCCGGTTTAGTACGGGTTAGTCGGTCTTGTGCTGACTTCATTTTTCAATTTCAGATGGCACGGACGATGACTACCATGACCCGTCGTGATGTATCCCGAAACCGATTGAGGGAAGCTATTGAAGAGATAGTTTATAAACCTGATGGTGGGGTCGCCGGACACATGAGGAGACTCGATGGTCTCTTTAGGAGACTCGAGCAGCAGGAGTTTCCGATACTGGATAATTATCGGATATGGGCCTTGGTACGCTCCCTGCTCATGGTAGTCGCGCATCACGTATGGGGTCGCTATGAAGGGCGGATAACATATGCGGAGTTGTGCTGGGAGCTACTGGAGCACAAGGTTCAAGAGAAGCCTGTGGTAGAGAATCCGGTGGTAGCTGGCCTCAAGAGGAAGGAAGAGGGTTCCGTAAACAGTCAACTTAGTGGCCAGCCGGAGACTACCCTAGTGAGGCCAGGGAAGATAGGACTAAAAATAGTTACAACCGCACTAGGGTTTGTCCTAGTGGGAGTCATAATGAACTATCTTCTTAAGTAGTTTCTGTTGTTCCAATTAGGAATAAAGAATGTTATATGTTAACATTATTCCTTCTGGTCTGAAAATATGAATAAAAGATGATGAGTCGTTCTTTTGAAATTAAAGATGAGTTCGCTGTTGCATGGAAGTGTATGGTATAATTGATCAATGTCTGCTAGACTGAACATACGAATAATGAGTGGAAACAAAGTCCGGTGCCGCTTTGATGTCCTTATCGATGCTATCTCAACCCCTGAAAAGGGAAGTAATGAATTACGGAATAGAAATCATTTCTGGACAACTTTCCACCATGACTATAACGCCGACGCTGTTCGACGATATAAAGGGAAAGCAAGATGGTGATTCAGACATCCAGAAGTTCAAACAAGAAGTACTGGAAGGAAGGGATAATGGATTCCGCATCACCGACGGCGGATTATTATACTTCCGGGATCGCCTATGCATTCCGAACGATCCGGAGTTACGGCAGAAGATACTCGAGGAATCCCATGGAACACCTTATACCATGCATCCTGAATCTAATAAAATGTATCAGGACTTAAGAGATAAATTTTGGTAGTCTGGCATGAAAAGGGATGTGGCTCAAGACGCAACACATCGACTGCCAAAGGTGAAGGCGTAACACCGTAAACCCGGGGATTCGCGCCAATACTGATTCAGTGGAAATGGGAAGAAATTTCCATGGATTTCATCTCGGGATTACCCAGAACAACAAATGGTTACGATGCTATATGGGTAATCATAGACCGGTTGACAAAGTCTGCCCATTTCCTGGCAATCAAGATGACCTATTCGGTTGAGCAGCTAGCTCAATTATATGTCAAGGAAATTATCAAATTACATGGAGTGCCTAAGGCTATTATTTCTGACCGGATGGCCGCTTTACCTCCCATTTCGGGAATGTGTTCAAGGCTCTGGCACTAAGTTGAGATTCAAGATCGGCGTTTCATCCTCGGCCAACTCGACGGAAAGAGGAACCAGGCCGGAAGATATGTCGCGGCTGTGCTCTAGACTTTAAGGAGCCGGTGTCAATATTTGTGCTCGGCGAATTTGCTTATAACAATACTACCAAAGCTACCATTGGAATGGCACCCTATGAAGCTCTATACGGGAGAGGATGGTGTCTCCTATCGGTACGAGGGTGGTGAAAGGAGGGAAATGGGTATTCAGGCCGATATTATTGACAATACCAAACGCGCTATATATAATATCAGTCAGAGAATCGAAACTGCTCAGAGCCGACAAAAGAGCTATGCGGATATGCGGCGTAGACCGTTAGAATTCGAAGTCGGGGACCTGGTATTCCTCAAAGTGACCCCTATGAAGGGAGTGATGAGATTCGGAAGGAAGGGTAAACTGAATCCACGTTACGTGGGACCCTATCCGATATCACAGAGAGTGGGCAAGGTGGCATACAAGCTGGAACTGCCCCAAGAGATGTCGGCTATACACAACGTGTTCCATGTCTCTATGCTCAAGAAATGCATATCCAGAGCGGACCAAGTGATCGAGCCACAAATTGTACATGTTCAAGAGGACCTGAGTATCGAAAGTCGGCCTATCCAGATACTAGACCGAGATGTCAAGAGACTAAGGAACAAAGAGGTGCCCTTAGTGAAGGTCCTGTGGCAGAATTCGCAATATGAGGAGGCTACTTGGGAACGCGAGGAGGACATGAGGCAGAAGTACCCGGAATTGTTTTAAGTTTCGAGGACGAAACTTTTACAAGGTATGAGGGATTGTAACGCCATGAAATTCTAGCAATTTTCGAGAATTTTTGGCTTTATGAGGATGGGCTTTATGTAGGCCTTTTGGAGAAATAAAAGAAAATAAGCCAAAAAGAGATGCAAAGCCTAGGAATTGAACCCCCCACCTCTAGAGATAGCCAAGCCTTATAGATGCACCCACTAACCATAAGCCCAATAGAATCATATCATTAGAGGAAAAGGGGAACCTATAGTTAAATGGGAGGAGGGTAAATGAAGAGGCTTGACAAAGAGAAGAGAAACTTCTCTTCCTCCCCTTTATAAAGAAGAGAGAAGTTCCACTTGGCCACTTCTTCCTTCCTTCTTCCTCTTCTCTTCATTCTCACCGAAACCCAAGCTCTCTTCTTCTTCCTTTGGCCGAGAGCCCCTTGCAAGCTAGGAGAGAGCTAGGTGACCTCCATTAGGTCATCTCCCAAGCAAAGCGAAGGATGTAAGATTTCCTCACCTGCGGTATTCGCTTTCAGTAGGTTAAATTTCGTAAACAAGAAGTGTAGCCCTTGTAGGTTTCGTCCAATTAAGTTTTTGGGCTAAGATTCATGAAAATGATGCTAGGGAACTCCTATAGGTTGTATGCACACTATAGGAATTTTTAGGGGACAAGATTTTAACTTGGTGCCCTTATAGGTTTCGGCCCCAAGGCTTTTTAGGGTTAGGGTTTTTTATGGAAACTCCCCTTATGAGGTTAGGCCATGATAAGGCTTTAGGAATGAATTCTAGGACTAAACCTAAGTTGAACCCATTACAAGTTTCGCCAACTCATATAATTAGGGTTTGGGTTGCAAGAAAATGTTTCTAATGACCCTAGGATAAGTTATAGTGCTCATGAATGAATATTAGGTGACAAGAACCCTAGTTGAACCCATTCCATGGTTCGCCAACTCATCTATCTAGGGTTAGGGTTGCAAGAAAATGGTTCTAATGACACTAGAATAAGTTATAGTGCTCATGAATGAATATTAGGTGACAAGAACCCTAGTTGAGCCCCTTATAGGTTTTGGCCACCCTAGGTAACTAGGGTTAGGGTGGCATGAAAATATCCTCATGATGCTAAGCTAGGTTATAATGCTTTATGAATGAATTTTAGGGACAAAACCTAAGCTTGAGCCCCTTACAAGTTTCGCCAGCCCATGGTTTTAGGGTTAGGGTTTCATGAAAACACCCTATATGTAATTGTGCTATGTGTATAGTTTTTAATATGACATGAACTATGCTTGGGTGATGAATATGTTATGATTCAATGCAACATGAAATTAGGCTATGTGATGAACATGTTTTACGATTTAATATGCCATGAATAGGCTTAGGAAATATGCTTCATGTTATGATGTAATGTGCCATGTAATATGCCGTGATGAACATGTTGTGTGAAGTAATATGCCATGTATATGCTTCGGGAATGTGTTTCAAGTTTATGGAGTATTGTGCCATGAAATATACCTAGGTAAAGAACATGTTTTGTGATTTAATATGTCATGAATATGCTTAGGAAATATGCTTCATGTTTACGATGCAATGTGTCATGAAACATGCTTATGTGATGAACACGTTTATGCTTTAAGACCCCTTTATGGTACTCTTATGTTATGAATGCATGTGTCCTTATAAAATGACTAAGATGGAGATGCTTCCCTTTCAAGTAGGGATCAAGAGCTCTCCTTATGATAAGATAAGATGGAGATGCTTCCCTTTCAAGTAGGGATCAAGAGCTCTCCTTATGATAAGATTAGATGGAGATGCTTCCCTTTCAAGTAGGGATCAAGAGCTCTCCTTATGTCAAGATAAGATCAAGATGCTTCCCTTCTTATGATGGGGAATCAAGAGCATTCTTTATATTATGTCCAGAAAAGAAAAGAATTAAGTATTTTACTTTGCAAGAGGTTAAGTACCCGACCCGTCAGGTGGTCGTTAATCAAATCCATAGGGACACAAGAAGACATAAGAGGTCTTGCTCGGTAAGACGTAAGAGGTCTTGCTCTAATAGGAGGTGGCTCGCTACTCCCTTCCTATTAGGGAACGCAGCATTATGTGGTACTTAACACTGGGCCCCCAAACAAGTTATGATGATATTGAAGTATTTATAAGTATATGTTTTGAAAAGAAAAGACTTTTATGATATTGTGTATGCTTATGTTAAATGCTCAATGCTTACGAACTAGGTTCTTTATGCATGCTAGATGTTATGAAGTTATGATAATATTGAAGTATTTATAAGTATATGTTTTGAAAAGAAAAGACTTTTATGATATTGTGTATGCTTATGTTAAATGCTCAAATGCTTACTTAACTAGGTTCTTTATGCATGCTAGATGTTATGAAGTTATGATGATATTGAAGTATTTATAAGTATATGTTTTGAAAAGAAAAGACTTTTATGATATTGTGTATGCTTATGTTAAATGCTCAAGGCTTACGAACTAGGTTCTTTATGCATGCTAGATGTTATGAAGTTATGATGTTTAGAGTTAAGTCTAAGTATGTGGTGACTATGGACTTTATGCTAGTTTAGAATTTATGATGTGGTGAAGGTTATGGGTAAGGTTAAGAATACTTGATTATGTTCCTTCCGCATGATTAGGGTTTATCTTATTACAAATGTTTATGTTCAAGTTAACCAAATGCTTATGATTACGCCCTTTATGCATGTTTGGATTTTCTGATGAATGGTTATGGTTACTTGAAGAATGTTCATACCTATGTGCTTTATGTAGGATTAAGATGTATGTTGTTACGAAGGCTTAGGTTAGGAATGCTTAATGTTAAGTTTTAAAACGCTTATGAATACGCTCTTCATGCATGCTTAGTTTATGCAGTTATAACGCTCATGTTCAAAGTATGCCCGCTTAGATTAATTATGCTTAACTCGCTATGAACAATTCTATGCCATGCTTAGTTCTTTTGTACTATTACCTGGATATGTTGTTGATTAGTGTTGCTATGAAATGCTTAGGTCATTTTCTATGCCAGCATGCTCATGTTCTAATAGTTTGATGAAATCGTGGCTTTTGTGAGTAGGCAAAGATCTTACTAAGCTATATGCTTATAGTTTATGTTGTCCATATACTGCAGATAAAGGAAGTCTGCACTAGAGGAAGTGGCAGGAGGGGCCATGTGCATGTGTGATAGTGGCATGGTGGAAGAAGACCCTTCACTATCTGCTTATATTATATGCTCTAAGAACAATTTAAGACATTGCTTCCGCTTATAAGACTTGTGTTTAATGAGTATCCCTTTATTTAAGAGGTTCGATATGTTAGAACTCATGAACGAATCCTTTCGTTATGCATGTTATGAAATGAGATAAGATATGTGGTCATGCTAGTGATGAATAAGATAGGTGATGCATGTGCCAAAGAAGGTTTCAGTTATGATAACCTGTTTAAGCATGTAGACTTTGAACGGATCCATATGTAGTATGCTAATAAAAAAAAATATATAGACGCAAGTAGCGCCGCCCTGAGAGCAGATAAGGGCGGGCTCTACATGAGATCCAACATCACCTTTGTGACTACTAATTGTGACTCTCACAATATGTTACAATGTCCCTCTATCCTTGACATCTAGATTGACCAATTGAGGCATAGACCGTGTCATCCTCGGTACAATCTATATCTTGAACTCCAAGTAGACTCACTCTAATCAAATGAGCTCAATATCTCATATTGACTCATTTGGGCATGGCTATGCACTTCGTGGTCTCACTCTATCAAGAATAACGATGTCACTCCCGTCATATAGGAGGGATAAATCCCATCTACATCACTCACATCCCTCCACATAATTTTCTACATGCCCAGTAATCACCTTTATATTCCACCCATTTATGGGTGACGTTTGACGAAGCCAAAGTATGCAACTCCTTATGTAGGGAACCATGGTGACTTCAGGTCTAAGAACTAATAGTCATACTAATAGTCACATGAGAAAGTATATGATACTCATATAACGATCCATGATGCTTTCTCATGGCGGGTCATTCAGTATACATTCTCCAATGCATACCCATGTGTCAACTTGATATCTCATATCCATGACTTGTGAGATCAAGTCATCGAGTTGACCTACATACTAGTCTCTACGCATTAACATTGTCCCTGAATTTTAATACTTGACTAGGAATGATTAAGAGTAGTATTCTCTATATATCATCTCATTATCGATTCAACCAATCGATTGATATAGATAAGAACCTTCTACTCAAGGATGTTATTATACTTAGTTTATTTGGCACCAATACAAGTAAATATAATAACCATGCCTTTATGAATAGGAATATGATACAATAAAGTCCATACAACAATCATCACATGATTGACTCTAGGGCTTTCACTAACAGTTGGACAGTGGTTGCTCCCGACACATGACTGGGGATCAACTCAAGTTTTTGAAGCTTCGATTCAAACGACAATGATCGGTAGCCTTCGGAAACAACGGTAAGCTCAAAATCATCGGATCAGGTGATATTGAGCTCAACTCTAACTTTATTATTCAAAATGTCTTATTGATAGAAAATTTTCAATAGAATTTACTTAGTGTAAGTCAATTGTGTGATAATAACTATAAGGTCATATTTCTAGAAAATGAATGCATAATTAATACTAATTAAACTTCTAAAACAATCCTTAAGGGAACCTGAAATAAAAATATTTACACTATTAATCTTACTAACTCCTCAACCAAGTGTCTTATGACACGGCAAGAGGATTCATGGTTGTGGCACCGACGACTCGGTCACTCACATCCAAGACTCATCCACAAGATGAGTCAGAGTGACTTAGTCAGAGGTTTGCCTAACCTCAATAACTTGAACAATAAAATATGTAATGCTTGTCAACAAGGTAAACAATCTAGGACACAACATCAACTAACTAATCAAGAATGAACCAAAAGTGTTCTTGAGCTCCTACACATGGATCTATTTGATTCACACGGAGCTAAGTCACTTAATGGGAGTAAATTCTGCTTAGTTATAATTGATGACTATTCTAGATTTACTTGGGTTAGGTTCATCAAACACAAAAGTGATACCCTAGATCAATTAATCAACCTATTTAAACTAATAGAAAATCAACAAAACCTTAAAATCAAAAGACTTAGGACTGATCATGGTGGTGAATTCGAGAACCACAAGTTTACAGAATTCTGTAACCTAAATGGATACCACCATGAGTTCTCTTGCCCTTGAACCCCACAACAAAATGGTCTAGTAGAACGTAAAAATAGAACCCTACAAGAAGTCGCTAGGACAATCTTAAACGAGTATAACCTACCCGATAGGTTTTGGGCGGAAGCCGTGAGTACGGCATGCTATGTTCAAAATAGGATCCTTATGGTAAAGAGGTACCTTAAGACCCCATACGAAATTTATTATGATAAAATACCTAACATCAAGTACTTTAGGGTATTTGGGTGTAAGGTACATATTCTAAACACTAAGGATTATCTAGGGAAATTTACATCCAAAACCTCGATCGGGACTTTCTAGGATACTCGACTACAAGTAGAGCTTATCGAGTATATAACCATGACACCCTTAGAGTCGAGGAGACTATCAATGTAGTATTTGATGAAGGACACGAACCTACAAAACCCTCGGCAACCCCAATTAGCTAGCTGATTCATACCAGACCTAACTCTGATCCAGATATCAAGTCTAGTATTAATCCTAACCTAAGTCAACCAAGTCACTCTATCGACCAAGTGGTAGAAGACTCTAGTCAAACTAGGACTCAAACGAGTCATCCTATTGACCAAGTGGTAGATAACCCAAACCCAAATCAAACTAGGACTCAAACCAATCATCCTATCAACCAAGTGATAGATGATCCAAGTCTAGGAGTTCGAACTAGAGCCTCATACAAAAACCTTAGTCAAATCTCCCTAATTTCCAAAATTGAACCCAAAACTATTGACCAAGCTCTTCTTGATCCCGATTGGATTATTGCAATGCAAGAAGAGCTGGCTCAATTCACTAGGAATGAAGTATGGGAATTAGTACCACCACCTAAAGATAAAACAATCATTGGAACAAGGTGGGTGTTTAGGAATAAACTTGATGATAAAGGTGAAGTAGTTAGAAATAAAGCTAGATTAGTTGCTAAAGGGTTTAGTCAAGTCAAAGATTTAGATTACGACGAGACCTATGCTCCAGTAGCTAGGTTAGAGTCCATTCGAATGTTATTAGCATATGCTGCACATCGAGGATTTAAGTTATTTCAAATGGATATAAAGTCAGCATTCTTGAATGGATACATTAAAGAAGAGTTTTATGTTAGTCAACCCACCGATTTCGAAAGTCTGGATAAACCTGACCATGTTCTTAGGTTAAAGAAAGCACTCTATGGACTTAAACAAGCTCCTCGAGCTTGGTACGAGAGGCTTTCGGTTTATCTTAAGTCCAAAGGTTTTAACCAAGGTGTAGTTGACCCAACTCTTTTCGTAAAAACCGTAGGTAAAGACATATTCATAGCCCAAATCCACGTAGATGATATTATTTTCGGAACCACCAACTCGATCCTACTGAATGAATTCATTTCACTTATGGAAAGTGAATTTGAAATGAATTTAGTAGGTGAGTTAAGTTTCTTCTTAGGTCTACAAATTAAACAAACTAAAGATGGAATATACCTACATCAATGCAAATATACTAGGGAATTAATTAAACGCTTTGGAATACAAGACGGTAAAATTATTAATACCCCAATGACAACTAATGTGAATATAGAAGAAGATGTAATCGGAAATTCAATTGATTTAAAATACTATAGGAGCATAATAGAGAGTCTCTTTTACTTAACTGTGAGTTGATCTGATATCCTATTTGCAGTAAGTATGTGCGCAAGGTTCCAAACCTATGCCAAGGAGTCTCACCTAACTCTAGTCAAGTGTATCCTTAGATATCTAAAGGGTACACTTAATGTCGGTATTTGGTACCCTAGATCTACCGAGTTCAAACTAACTGGCTACTCCGATTCGGACTATGCCAGTAGTAAGCTCGATAGAAAGAGTATGAGTGGTTGTTGTCAACTTCTCGGCTCGAGTCTAGTAAGTTGGTGCAGTAGGAAGCAACACTATGTTGCCTTATCTACCACCGAAGCCGAATACATCGCGATGGGTGAGTGTGTTACTCAGCTTCTTTGGATGAAGCACACTCTCCGAGATTTTAAGTTAGATTTTACAAACACTAAACTCCACATAGATAACATTAACTCAATTAACCTAACTAAGAATTCGATATGTCACTCTAGGACCAAACATATAGAGGTCAAACACCATTTCATTCGAGAACATGTGGCCAACGGAGCCATACAACTCGAATACGTCGAATCGAAGTCTAACTTGGCAGACCTATTTACTAAACCCCTACCCGAAGCCGAATTCAGTCTATTAAGACAAAAATTGGGCATGTGCGTAATAGAATAGGAACTTACAAATTATATTTTCCTACTACTATTTTTTACTTTTTCATGGAACTAGCATAGGACATACCTTAGATATCATGCACCTATAGATTTAAGGAGCCAATACATCTCACAACACATAGGACTAATGTGTTTGTGTACTTAGCCACGTAGATGGGCGTGAGATGTTAGGACCTTACTCCTAGTTCCAGATGTAGAGCTAGTGCATCTCCATGAACCACGGAGTATAATCATACATATTAACCGACTCTGACCAGGACTGGTTGATCTTTCATATCAATCAAGTCAATTATGAGTCGAACATTTTATAGATGAGTTTATTTTCAAAATAATATGGAACATGCTTGGACTTTAAATTTAATACATATATTTGTTTTTCACACACCTCCACTCTTTTCGATATATGGAAAAAGGGGGAGAAAAGGCCAAAGTTAAGGGATCAAAACTTAACTTGTTTACTAAAGGCCAAAGTTAAGGGATCAAAACTTAACTTGTTTACTTAACTTTAAGTTTTGAAAGTTTACTTAACTTGTTTTTGTTAATAAAAAGTAAGTAAAGGCCAAGTTAAGAGAATTCTTAACTTAAAGTTATTTTTAAACACTATGGCCAAACGGGGGAGAAAGGGCCAAGTTAAGAAGTCCTCTTAACTTAAATATTTTACTAAGGCCAACTTTAAGTAATGCTCATTACTTAAACTCTTCCTAAATAGCAACCATCTAGGGGGAGGATTAAGGTCTTCTTTCAAAGACTCACCCTCGGTCAAGGGGGAGGTTTCCTCAAGGGGGAGTACTTGAAGAAAATCCTTACTACTCCTACTAATCTTTATTACTCTGGTGTCTCATGCATATTTTAATTCTTTATGCATATTATCTTCTTAACTTTGTATGTGGGTTTGCCATAGATCAAAAAGGGGAGATTGTTGGTGCAGTAGGCACCTAAGTCGAACCTGAGTTTTGATTATAGCAAACGATACAAAGTTAAGCATATATTGTTATCTCACGAGCTAAAACGAGTGTGCAGAAAAGTGCCAACGCTGGAGCTGAAGGCTAGCGACACCCGGAGGAAGCCGCGGTGGTCGGACGACACTCGAGTGACTTCGGAGGGAGTCGAAGGAATCGAGTGGAAGGCCGAAAGTGAAAGTGACACAGTAAGTATCGAGGTAAGCTCGTGTGTATACGAGGGTAAGTGAGGTCGTATCCTCCTTATGGGGATAGTCTTAAGCATAGATCCGACCCAAGACATCCTATCGGTGGTCTAGGTCGAGATCGGACGGTCAGAGGCCGCCGAAATAATATTTTTGTTTAGCTAACTTTTGATTTCAGCTAGCATCAGTCGACTGCCAGCTTGGAGGACTCGACTGCTATCCATCAATCGACTATCTGTAGTCAGCATTCGACTGATGCTGCCATCAGTCGACTGATGATGGCCATCAGTCGACTGATGGTCAAGGATTAGGTTCGAGGAGTCAAGGCTTATCACCTCATTTCAATGGGAGTGGTGCTCAAATTTGATTGGCTGAAGTTCCTCTCAAAAAGGGGCTCAAAGGCTATAAAAGGAGGGTCTATCCTAGGGTTTTCTCATCAATTCTAAGCTTCCAAAAGCCTTCTCAATGCTACAACTCTCCGACAACAAAGTCCTACTTCTCCGACGCTCTAGGTTTAAATTTTTTATATTTTTCTTTGTCGGTATAAGCTTCAATTCAGTTCATCTTTTTATTGTCTCGGAGTTTTATCGTAACGAGGAGAGGGGGAGTGTCCCTCTACCTCAAGCTTTTAGTGTTTTCCTGTATTTGATTAACTCCTACCTCCAACGAGGAGGAGTTCTTTAGTGTTTTGCCCTCTGTGCATGGTCAAGGACTGCTAGGGCCTTGGAGTAGTAGCCGAAGGCTACAAACCAAGTAAAAAATCTACTTGTCTCTTTTAGTTTTCATTTATCTTTCCGCTGCATATAATTGTCCATTCTCATGAATTCGTACGAAAAAGTTTTATCGCTATTCACCCCCCTCTAGCGATCCACTCGATCCAACAATCCGTGCACTTGCAGGCGTTGAGCGCGAGCACGCGCTTCGAGTCCTCGACGGCCTCCATCGCAAGATTTGAGGTCGCGTTCGTGTGCATCAAGTTTTTGGCACCGTTGTCGGGGACTGATCGATTCGATATCGAATCGAGAAGTGGATAATTGGATTGGACTTAGGATTAGATTTACTTACTTGCTTTATTTTCTTTTTATTTATTTTACTTCATTTTTAGATTTTTCCATATCTAGATTTAGTTGTTATTTCATTTTAGATTTTTGCTATTCAATTTGCAGTTTAGATTAATTACATCTTTCTTTCTTTCAGTTTTTAGTAGTGCTCTAGTTTAATAAAAAAAAAGAGAAAAAAAGAAAAAAAAACAAAAGGGAGACTCTTGCTAACCCACTGCTATTCCTTTCCTTACCTATAATTTCCTGTGTATAATGATGCATGCTTTTACTCATGATTATGGTCAATTTAATACTGTAAGTTTTGGTAACATTTATTGTGAGGATTGTGGTGAAACATGGCATACTATTAATGATTGTCCGAATATTTTCAAACCTTCACAATTTGAACAGGAAGATGTCACCTACAATTACAACCAGTGGCCACAAGATGATTCCTATTCATATAGTTATGACCCTGGGTACTTAAATCCTCAATATTGTTTGCCTAAATCCCGACTTGAGCAGATGATGGAAGATTTCATTCGAACAGAACAAGCGGCGAACACTGAATTCCAACGGCAACATTCGCAGACAAAGACTCAATATTGTTTCCCAAGTGAGAATGAGAGCTATGAATCACCACACGAATTTTATTCAGAATCAAGTCCCCACTTAGAAGCCTTGCTAGATAATTCTACTAGGGAATGCAAGGAGCATAGTCTACAATTCGCAGAGATTATACAACGGAAAGAAGAAACCAAACAACTAGAAGGTGCCTTCAATGACTGGATTACACCTAATATAGCAGAGACTCACTTTGAGCGAATGGATGAGGAAGACATAGATAACATAGGAAGTAAAGAAGGGCAATCCATTCAATCACCACTTGAAGAAGAACTTGAGGATTATTTAATTAATACTTTAATCGAGGAGTGCATTGCTTCAATCAAAATACCTCCTAACCTCAAGGATCTAAAAGAGCCTACCTTAACCCTCACCGAAAGTTTAGTTACTAGTAACAAAACCCTTTTGGTGATTGATAATGATCAAACTATTGATGATTCATTGAGACTAAGCATGTTCAACCTCGAGTCAAGGAAAGCAGCGCACAAGTATCTTGCCCCTCCACGAGGAAGATTTAAAAGATATAGTAATGGAGGACCAAAAGGCAGGAAGCGAAAGGTGAGAAAGTATCTAGCCCCTCTACGAGCAAGATTTAAGGGATATAGCGATGGAGGACCACCAGGCAAGAGGCATAAAGTGAGTAAATATCTTGCTCCCCCATGAGCAAGATTCAAACACATCAAATGAAACGTAGGGGTATGGTCGAGCTAAAAGACCTTAAACAAAGCACTTCTTGGGAGGCAACCCAAGTTTAGTTTTTAGGTTTTCTTTTTACTTTATTGCATTCGTTTTTGTAATTTGAACTTTGATTTATAGTATTTAGCATTTTTAGGAAAGGAAAGAACTTGCTAGGTAGAAACAAGAGTCATTTTTAGCTTACGTAGCAAAGCGGGAGAGAGAAACCAGACCATTGTGCACCACAGGGAAGAAACAAAGGGCACATGACCTAGCCGTGTGTTTTCACACAGTCGTGTCCCACATTCCAGCAGCGGGCATGACCTGTCCATGTGTTTTCACACGGTCGTGTTGCGCAAGGAATAAAAGGGCACCGGACTGTGCATTTTGCCCCTATACATCACTCTCCCTCCAGTCCACGCATGTATAGGAGCCTACCTAGTCCACATCAACATGAGCCTGCACCTGCACCACCACCCTTTTCTACTTTTGAGCAGGATGCAGGTACATCTGCCTATGATTTTTTGGAGTTCCGATCGTGCCTCGATGATATATATGTCGAGCAGTAGACACAGAGGCAGTGATGGGAGGAGCTGAGCGCCTACACGCAGGCGGAGTTCCAGGGTTTCTGGGAGCACTTCCAGTGTCCTAAGGAGTTCTACGATGAGGCCCGCATCTACTTCCAGGAGGAGGCTGCTCATCGCCAGGATGAGGCCACCTACTGCCAGGAGATGCGGAAACACATGCATGCCCAGCAAACACAGTGGGATAGGGAGGAGGAGCACCGAGCAGCTGCTGCATCCACTAGCTCTCAGATCGACCACATGTACATGTGGCATCAGTAGCTCAGCAGCAGGTTCTCCCAGGATCCCGAGATGCCGAGGCTCCCAAACTTTCCACCTCGTCCACCATACTAGAGGTATACTTTTATTGAAGTCTGGGGGGAACCCCAAATTTTATTTTGTTTCTAGAAATAGTTTGTTTCATGGTATTTGCATTTGTATTAGCATTCATTTATTCATGCATAGGTTGTTGAGTTTCTTTCAGTACTTAGTTTTTGTTATCTGTAAAGCTGCCTCAGTAGTATTTTTAAAAGTTACTTACATGAGTTGTTTCCATAGGTAGCTTAACTTCATTTATCTCGTGGTATCTTATTTAATTCGCTCTAATGAATGTTCTAGACTTACACTGGTTAGCTTTTATTTTTACACCTATACATGTTGAACATTCTGAAAGGGAGGATCTAGTACATACCTAGTTATGATTCATCTCAGTAGTCTAGTACTTTGGAATCCATAGGTGACTCTAGGTTTAGCATTTTAGTTATTGGAGATGCTCGGATTGTGTAAGCCCATTCGGGAAAATCAAAATCCCAGTGAGCCAAAAAATAAAAGGAAAAAAAGAGAGAGAGAGAAGATTATGAGGGATAAAAAAATAGTTGTCATGGGTGGAAATGGCTAGGTGCCCCTTTGTGACCGAGTTAGGTTACTGGGGAAACACCTACCAATTTCTCTCAATACCGAGCACGCCTTTGAGACTTTGTGCTAGATCTAGAGAACGACCCTCACTTTGGGCAGGTAAGTGCCTAAGAGCCGGAGACCTTAGGAAAGCTATAGGATGATGACTTAACTCATCATGAAACAAATATCCCTTAAGAATGATTCGCTTAGCATGAGCACGAGGAGCTAACCTAGTGAATTTCTAGAACATATTTATTTTTCTTTGATTGCAAATACCACTTGATAAATTTAGTTAACATGTTAAGTATGGAACAATATCTTTTTAAAATTTCATGGCACTGAGGTTTGCTTGAGGACAAGCAAAGATTTAAGTCTGAGGGAAGTGATGTGAGTGAAACATATAGGGTTTTAGGAGTAGTTTTTGCTCACGTCTCATTACGTTTTATGTTAGTTTCATGCATATATCACTCTATTTTGCACGCATTTCCTATTTTCTAGTTCGGGGGTCTGCTCTTTGTACTTTTGTGTGCAGGATAGCATTTTGGGAGAAAGAGGTGCACTTTCGGAGCAAAAGAATGACATTTTACGGCTAGACGCAGAATGGGACACGACCAGGGTGTGTGGCTATACACGGCCGTGTCCAATGGGTGAGATCAGCCACCCTAGGGTCGCACATGGCCTGGCCGTGTGGAAACACACGGCCGTGTGGCGGCGTTGCAGATTGACACGACTAGGGCTTTTTCTAGATTTTACAGTGGTCCGAGGTGATGTCTATATAAGGACGGCTCCGCCCAAACCCTAGGGGAGAGGCACGATGGCTGGGATGGAACACCGAAGCCCTAAAAAGCTTCGGGAACTCGCAACGGGGAGGAAGAACACCGCCGGAGGTCCACATTCTGCACTTTAACGCCAGAGAGAAGGACACATAGGCATTGTAATTTCTTGTTCTTGCATTTTATTTCTGATATTATCGAACATGTACATGCCTTGTGATTCTCCTCTTTTATATATGGAGTAGTTCCTTCGATTCTAGGATTAGGGAGTAGCTTGTGTGTGCATGACATGTTGGTTTAAATTAAATTCTATTTTTGAGTTTGAATTTGCAATTGGAAATTGTTTATACCCATATCTATGCGTATTTGGTTTTCTATCTGCTGTGCTTAGGTGATACAAGGGGTGACAACCCTCGTATCTAAGATTTAGGGAATTTTATACAAGGAACATAGGGGTAAACCTGATCTCCTTTAACCGTGGGTAGAAGGATGCGATGGAACCAGAAATGGTTCGTCGTAGGGATTGATTTAGCATCCTCATACCGTCTATCCCATCCTTGTAAGGCAGAGATAGCTTTCGGTAGATGTGGTGGCTCATCGGGAGAGTGTATGATGTCCCTTCCACAAAACCATAGCTAGACGTTTAGACAACGCCCAGTTGATAGAATATTTTACGACACACAAGCGAAACCGAAGTCCTAGAATCCCTTTTTAAAGATCTCGGTACGCTCCTTTCTTCCTCCATGTGACACCGTATTAGAGTTTAGTCCACCAACAACCCTCACAATTGAAACCTTTTAGAGTTTACTTACGAACAATTTCAACCACTGAACATATCAGTATTCAAATCCTAGTCCTTGTGGGATCGATAATCTTTTATTACTTGACGGCATTCGTGCACTTGCGGGTGTTGAGCGCGAGCGCCTGCTTCGAGTCCTCGATGGCCTCCATCGCGAGATTTAAGGTCGTGTTCGTGTGCATCATGAGGCTGATGGAAGATGTTTGAAGGTTTAGGTCTAGTCTATAGGTAAGTGTCAAGTATGAGAAGATCATACTTGGGATGTTAAACCTCAGTTTTGAGGTTTACCAGTCGACAGGGACTTAGTCTAGCCGACTGGTGGGATAAAACAATCTCACTGATTGTTTGGAAATCACCTGATAGTATTGACCAATCGACTAGTCGAGTAGTCGACTCGGGTACTCGAGAGACTCGGTGCTCAAGCAGTCGACTACTATGGTGAGGCAGTCAACTAGCCACGGGTAGTCAGCACTCAGACTCGGTGCTCGGACAGACGACTGCTGTGGAGAAGTAATCAACTAGCTGTGGGTAGTCAAGATGGTTGTGCTCTGACAAATCAGTCGAATGTTGTGATAAAGCAGTCGACTAGCTTCAATGGACACGAACACATAATATTTCTTAGTACCCTGATGGCTTAGGCTAGTCGACTGATGGTTATGAGCAGTTAATTGATCGGTTGAAATCCGATATGGATTAAGTCGTTGTGAGACAATGAATAAGTGACCAGTTGACTGGGAATAAGGTCAGTTGACTAATTGGCGAAAAATAGCCCGATGGGAGCTTATAAAAGGAGGAAGCTAAGGAGGATTCTGCATGTCAATTCTTGGTGACTTAGAAGAGGAATTGTTGTTGCATTCCAGATCTTCCGAAACCTTACAAAGCAACCAAATCAATAGTGATCAAAAGCTCACTTGTGTAAAGTGTTTTCTTTTGTTTCATTCATTCATTTGTACATTGTATTTGGTTGTATTCTTGTAAGCTCTAGATACTTGTAAGAGGCTTCTCCACCTCTGGTGTGATTTCGAGAATGAGAAGTTCTAGTGGTGGTGCATCACTAGAGCTCGACCTTAGAGTAGGAACTATGGTTCCGAACTACGTAAAATCTTTATATTGTATACTTGTGTTGTTTTTGTTTTTGCTTATCTTTATTTCCATTGCGCACTAATGATTTGTAAACGATACAAATGCAATCAACGATAGAGAATCGAAGACGCTATTCACCCCATCCTCCTCCCCTCTAGCGCGCATCAAGGTCCAAACAAATATCCCTTCATAATAATCTAATCCATTAATTTCATTGGTAAGAGACTAAAGAGGTTATGATGCAAGCAGGGTAGAGAGGTGACATTAAAAACCTTCGGCGATTTACCAAAGGGCGTACGTGAAGTTTAGAATTGCCCAAACAACGCCCCATACTTTCATATTTACCAAATGACACACTTAATTTCCTTTTTACCCCTCCCACCAAACAAATCTGCAATTTAATGCTGAGAGAGAATTTACATGCATCCGAGCCACAACTAGAAATCCCGAGCCATCCAAACGTCATTTCCACCCGTGTGGGAGCCCCCTGCTTTCCATACTGTTGATGAGCACCACACACAGGTTTCCCTCGCAAACCAACTGAGTAAACATTTTTGATGAAATGCTAGTAGAAACTCTGAAAGTCTAGATATTGTCAACGACATCACTTCTCCAAAGAATATCTGGGTAGGGTTTCCAGAAGTTGGCGCAGCTCATTCACCGCCTGCTTGACATAGTATTATCATGTATGTATGTGTTTTTATACTTGAGACTGCTATGAGATTAATAAATGCATTGTAGGAGGTTGAATAGCCAAGTTTCCCACTCACCCATAAATACGAGGTAGGAATTTCATACCAAAGTTTGGCACGCACCCATAATTGCGATGTAGTAGGTTCATAACCAAGTTTTGTCGCCACCTAAACAAATTCCACCTAACTTAAAAGGTAATGCTTTGAATTAAATCTTAGGACTACTGAAGTTCCCTGATTAATATTCCCAGGACTAGGAGATTGAATCTTTTCGAGATAGTAGGTGGTGCTGGGAATGAAATTCCTAGCACCACCGTGTCCCTCAAATTTAAAATCCTAGCAACAGGGGAGATTGAAGCTGGCCGAGATAAAAGTGATGCTGGGAATTTAAATCCCAGCAACATCGTGGTCTTGGGATTCAAATTTCCAGCATCATTGAGGTTCAAGCAATTCGGGATAAAAGGTGGTGCTAGAAATTGAAATCCTATCACCACCATGGTCCTGGGATTAAAACTCCCAGCACCATGGAGGTTCAATAGTTTGGCATAAAAGGTGGTGCTGGGAATTGAAATCCCAACACCATCGTCGTCCTGGGATTCAAACTCCCAACACCATGGAGGTTCAAGTAGTTCAGGATAAAAGGCGGTGCTAGGAATTGAAATCCCAGCACCACCGTTGTCCTGGGATTCAAACTCCCAGCACCAGACAGATTGAACCTAGCCGAGATAAAAGGTGTTGTTGTTAATTCAAATTCCCGCAACACCTTGGTCCTGGGATTCAAACTCCCAACAACACCATGGTCCTGGGAATTATATTCCCAACACTAGGGAGATTTAAGTTGTCGAGATAAAAGGTGGTGCTGGGAATTGAAACCCTAGTAATATTGTGGTCCTGCGATTAAAACTCCCAACACTATAGAGATTGAACTGGTCGAGATAAATGGTGGTGCTGGGAATTTATATCTCAGCACCACCGTGGTCCTCGGATTCAAACTCCCAGCAACACCATGGTGTGCTGGGAGGGAGATTTAAGTTGTCGAAATGAAAGGTGGTGCTGGGAATTGAAACCCCAACAACACTGTAGTCCTGCGATTAAAACTCCTAGCACCATGGATATTGAACTAGTCGAGATAAATGGTGGTGCTGGGAATTTATATCCCAGCACCATCGTGGTCCTGGGATTCAAACTCCCAGCAACACCATGGGGTGTTGGGAGGGAGATTTAAGTTGCCGAGATGAAAGGGGGTGCTGGAAATTGAAACCCCAACAACACTGTGGTCCTGCAATTAAAACTCCCATCACCATGGAGATTGAACTGGTCGAGATAAATAATGGTGCTGGGAATTTATATCCTAGCACCACCGTGGTCTTGGGATTCAAACTCTCAGCAACACTATGGGGTGCTGGGAATTACATTCCTAGGACCAGGGAGATTTAAGTTGCCGAGATGAAAGGTGGTGTTGGGAATTGAAACCCCAACAACACTGTGGTCCTGCGATTAAAACTTCCAGCACCATGGAGATTGAACTGGTTGAGATAAATGGTGGTGCTGGGAATTTATATCTCAGCACCACCGTGGTCCTAGGATTCAAACTCCCAACAACACCATGGGGTGCTGGGAATTACATTTCCAACACCAGGGAGATTTAAGTTGTCGAGATGAAAGGTGGTGCTATGAATTGAAACCCCAACAACACTGTGGTCCTGTGATTAAAAATCCCAGCACCATGGAGATTGAACTGGTCGAGATAAATGGTGGTGCTGGAAATTTATATCTCAGTATCACCGTGGTCCTGTGATTCAAACTCCCAGCACCATGGAGATGGAACCTAGCCAAGATAAATTGTCATGCCCCGAGAGTATGTCATGCCGAAAAGCAAACGGACGATATCTCCCCTGTACGTGACAACATCTCGTGTTAATACAAGGCTCGTAGGCCCACAACCACAACATATATATATATATATATATATATATATATATATATATATATATATATATATATATATATATATATATATATATAACATAGCGGAAAACATAAAATCACATACCCACAACACATATACTGACATACAATCCGAAACCACACAAGTGTACACCACCTGACAAGTCCACAATAATAAACTGTACATAAAACATTGGACACAGAAACAAAGTCCACGACATAAAGACCAAGTCCATAACATAAAACAAGTCCATAACATAAAACAAAGTCCCCGGGAGGCTCGATAAAACAGAGATGGGATGGATCGCCGGCGCAGCTCCAAGCCGTCATGAAGACTTCTACTTGTTATCTGGGTGATTGAAAAACCCAGGGTCTGTGGTGGTGAGTAAAACTCAGCAGGTAATAAGATAGAACATGTAAATATATCAATATCACATGTAATTCAACAGTATAATCTACATGTACGACAGGTATACATCAGCACAATAAATATACATACATTCATACCACTAAACAAACTGAACAACAAAAGATGTTGACATACCTGACAGTCAACTACTCTACAGTCATCCAACCTGGGCATATATCCACAACATAAGGTATAAAGAGTAATACTAACTCACACTACATCATGATACGGGTCGAGGGTATCATAGTGACCGACCAACAAGTATACCAGTACCCGACCTACTACCATACAGAAAATGCAATAGCATATATGAATATGTACAAACAAATGCAACAAGCATAGTACAAACAAATGAATCATCAGAGTGAGTATACATATAGATTGTATCTGTATGTATAATAATCACCATCATCCATGTATATATATATATATACATGCATACGACAATGCAACATGCATGGTCATGCCTGTGCACCCCTACTCACTACCACGACCCCAGTGTGGCCTAGGTGGCACGACTTGACAACTGTCCCAACTCAACACCAACCACTGCTCTAGAGTGGTCGAGTGGGCAGTATGATCAAGTAGCATATGAGCATAAAGAGCTTGCTACACAACGGGGGGCCCTGCTGCTGGCCACTCCGACTGACACTACCTATTAGTGGTCGAGTGCCATGCACCCAGGACAACTACACGCAACTCCAACTACCACCGTCTATAGTGGTAGAGTGTGGCACAACAAATGCTCTGCCCTCACACCAGTTACTCCTTTGGGAGTAACCTGGGAGGCAGGATGACTGATGACTATTTCAACCCCAAGGGAGACTATGTCATCAGTATGCATGTAATGACATAAATGTACTGTCTCACATACAGACTTCTACCGCTGACTCTCTGTTCAACAATGAGTCATACCCATTTGATCAGTACACTCTCTATCTTGTAGAGAGTCGTACTCAACTGATCATGGTAAGCTAGGACCACCGATCCGTAGCGACACACTATTCACGACTCACCTGACCATTTACACAACACATGGTTGGTAAATAAGTATGCAACATACGAGTATTGGAATAAATCCTACATTTAGGGCATTACCTACCCACGGATGACCTTTTACCCAATTTTCAAATTATGTCATCATCCGTATTCTAACATCTACACCCTACTAAACATTTATAGATCTACTTACATCACATCTGTAACTCCTAAATCATGATAAAGGAAAATGTGATATCAACATTTGAGCATATATAGCCAACGACAAGTATCAAGCATAGGATAAATAAGAGCAGGGTCAAGGTAATATGAATATATAACATGCTCATATCTATGTCTAAATCTGAATGTAATTACATCTACCTGACCAGGGTAGGAAATTACCCACCTGCTGTAATGCTCGTAATACTAGAGTCCTCACGTCCGTGGACCTGTCTCGTATCCACGTCCTGCAATTATCATCAATTACAATTTAGTGCAAGCATACAACAATATATCTAAATTTACTATTCTATTGTTTCTATATTCGCGTCCCTCTATCGAATACGAATTAGAAACCCAAATAGCCAGACTTGACCATTTAATTTAAACCCACCCGTTTCAATTAGCAAAAGTGCTAATCTACTCATCCAATTCCATATCCAACTAAACAAAGTCAATCTCATAAAGATTTAACCTTTTTACACTTAATTTACATCTCTATTCATAGCCCAACCAAAACTACTACTTCTCAGCAATTACAATAATGCAACAACCCATTTACAACTCAATTCCAGCCATACAACTCCTCACACAACCACCAACAATCAAGCATAAATTTCTAGTCTTGAAATGGTGCTTAACAACCCGCCAATCCGACAATTAATAGAATAAATAGATCCATATTAAATCAACATATAGACAAATCATACACCAACACCTCAATATGCAAATACCCATCCAACTTAACTACAATCAGGAACAACATCCCTTATAATCTATAATTACAAGCATCTGCATAGAATCCTAATTCCCATAAAATTCCATTTCTTTAACCCCAATCACCCATTAAATGCAGAAATCTAACAACACATCACTAAGCTCTCAATTCACTGTCCATCCAACGAATCGAAATTGAATTCACAACATAAAAGGGGAAATTGATCTTGCTTACCAACAATTGAAGCTTCACCGGTAGCAAATCCCCAAAATCCGGCAGTCCTGTTCACCGGACAACCTACTTCCCAAAATGAAACTCGTTCAACCAACGAAAACAATATCAGGGATTTCAATCCCAACCAAGCTTGAAGAAAAATAATACCAACTCACTTAACTCCGGTGGCGATCCTCTGTTCACCGGCGAAATCAACGCCCCCAAACCAACTGCCCTAGCACCAGTAATGATCGACAGTGATATCCCCCATACCGACGGCTCTGCCCGCTACCCAAAAAATAGCCTCCACCCGACTGCTCGGTCGGCATATTTCCCCCTCCCAGCCTGGTCTTCCATCGAAGAGATGTCGACTTTTCCTTCTCTCCCACCGGCCAAGCGTCGGTCGCAAGACAGAGCAGTAGATGGCCAAGAGGAAGAAGAAAGGATTCAGCAGCCGCGCGCTCGGAGAAGAAGAGAAGGTGAGAGAGAGATCTGCTCACATGAACTCGGCAAAGGATGGGAGAAGTCGATCGGTGTTGTGGTCGTGGAGAAGATAAGAGAACGCGATCAGGAAAACGCTCGACAAGAATAAAGATTAGCGGCACGGATGATTTGTTTAATGAAGCTAGTTGGGTTTGGCAGATAAACGGGTTGGATTTCAGACCCGTTAAGCCTTTTAACTCCTTCTAAGCAAAAAAGGGTCTTAGAAATTTCCATTTAAATCTAGGAAAATTCCTAAAAATTCCTGGAAAATTCCTTAGGGTATTTTTCTAATCACCACACATTATTATTATTTATTTTATTTTATTTTATTTTATTTTTCTGGTATTTTACATTCTCACCTACTTATTAAAATTTTGTCTCCAAATTTCGTACTTAAATGCAAAAATTATTTCAAGCGAGTTTTCGAAATAAGAACATACCTCAAATAAACAGATGAGGGTATCGAGCTCGGATAGTATCTTCCAGCTCCCATGTATCCTCCTCATCCGTATGATGCTGCCATTCCACCTTTACAAGTCGGATGGTTTTGTTCCACAACTGTCGCTCCTTGCGACCAAGAATCCGCACTGGAATCTCCTCATAAGTCGCATTCTCCTAGAGTGGTATCAGAACCTCTTTTAGAATATGGTCAGATCGCGGCACATATTTACTCAGCATAGAAACATGAAATACGTTATGAACACCCGCAAGTGTCGGAGGTAAAGCCAACCGATAAGTTACACCTCCAATCTGCTCCAATATCTCAAATGGACCAATGTAGCATGGAGCTAATTTTCCTTTTATCCCAAATTATTTCACCCCTTTCGTAGGTGAAACCCATAGAAATACATGATCCCCTACTGAGAATTCTAAATGCCTTCGCCTCTGATCCGCGTAACTCTTCTATCTATCCTGTGCCTCTGACAATCGTCGTCTGATGACTCGTACCAACTCTACATCATGTTGGATACTCTGAGGCCCCAATAACTGTCGTTCCTCAACTTCCTCCCATAACACAAGAGATTTGCAGGGTCTGCCATATAACGCCTCGAAAAGAGCCATCTGAATAGAAGAGTGGTAGCTGTTGTTGTAGGCAAACTCCACTAAAGGAATGTGATCCTCCCAACTGCCACCGAAATCCATGACACAAGATCTCAATAGATCCTCCAGAGTCTGAATGGTACGTTTGGACTGTTCGTCTATCTGCAGATGAAATGCTGCACTGAGTCGAAACTCTGTGCCCATAGCTTGCTATAGACTCTGCCAGAATCGTGAAGTAAATCACATATCTCTATCATATATGATACTCAAAGGTACATCATGCAATCTGATAATCTCTCAGCAGTACAATTCCGCTAGACGATCCAATAAGTCCGTCTCACGAATCGGAAGGAAGTGAGCTGATTTGGTTAATCTATCCATGATCACCCAAATCGCATCATGTCCTTTACGGGTTCTGGGTAATCCCATAACGAAATCCATCATGATATTCTCCCACTTCCATTTCAGGATTGAAATTTCCTGAAGTAACCTAGCAGGTTTCTGATGTTCATCCTTTACTTGCTGGCATACTAGACATCGTGCAACAAAGTCTGCAATATCTTGTTTCATACTGTTCCACCAGTATAGGTGCTTCAAATCTCGGTACATCCGAGTACCACCAGGATGTATAGCAAATCTTGACTGATGTGCTTCCTGTAGCAATTCTTCCTTAACTGGGTGCGTGTCCGGAACACATAATCATCCACGGAAACAAAGTACTCCATTCTCGTCACTCGAGAAATCCGTCTGACGTTATGAGTCTATCGTGCTGCACAAGAACTGCAGATGCTGGTCACTGACTTGTGCTTCTTTGATCCTCTCAGCGATAGCGGAATGGGAAACCATAGAAACTAATATCCCCCGGGATGTTTGACCGCGTTTATACAATCCCAAATCTAAGAACTATCAAACTATATCGGTAACTGTTGTCAGGTGACTGGCCAAAACTCCACTGTTGGTGCAGGGGCACTAGATAATCGAACCTGTGTTTTGATTATGGCAAAGACACAAAGTTAAGTTTACATCGTTATCTCACGAGCTAAATCGAGTGTGCAGAAAAGTACTAAAGTTGGAGCTGAAGGCTAGTGACACCTGGAGGAAGCCGCGGTGGTCAGGCGAAACTTGAGTGACTTCGGAAGGAGCCGAAGGAATCGAGTGGAAGGTCGGAAGCGAGAGCTACAAGGTAAGTATCGAGGAAAGCTCGTGTGAGTGAGAGATTGTAAGGTCGTGTCCTCTTTACGGGGATGACCGTAGGCGGCGATCCGACTAAGACTTCTTGTGGAAGGTCTAGGTCGAGATCGGACGGTTAGAAACCGTCGTATTTATCATTTTCCGAGCTAACCTCTTACTGCAGGGAAGTGACCAGGTGTGATCATCGGGCGTTAGGCGATCGTGATGCTCATCGATCGGTGATGGCATCATCGATCGGTGATGACGACGAATCAGCCTTTGCGCTAGGTCAAAATGGATAACGTTTGACGCGGCCACTTCGCGATAAAATTTGGACAACTTCGTGATCTGTTCCAAAAAAAAAGGAGACAAATTCAGAGGCTAAAATCTATAAAAGGAGGGGAGGATTCCAACTCCAAATATCATCAATTGATGAAAGGTAAATATATATCATCAAAGATTGCACGTACATACAAAATCCAGGGATGCATTCTCATGTCATGTCTGACGATGTGTCAGATCTGAGATGCATGCAGGTGGTGTACATGTGCTCTCATGGGTATCTCAACTCTCATGTATACTACATCTCTCATGCCTACATATCCCCATACATGTGTCCATATTCCGCCCTTTCTCTTGCACAGTGCAAGTGTATCTCCTGTGTTTCCTTCTCTCATCCATACTATCTCTTTGCGTCCGCCGCTTCATGTGTTCCTTCTCGCATTGTCTATCCATGTCCATCTTCGCTGCGAAGTTTGTGCACTCAATCGTCAAATATTTGTCACTTTTGGTAAGTGACCAACCATCAACGGATTTGCCTTGTCTTTACCGTAGCCGTTTGCTACGGACTAGATAGGCCATTCAGGTGGGCCTATTCACCTCTACTAGGCTTATTGGCCAAGCCTCAGCCATAAACGGATTTAGAGTGTCTTTACCGTAGCCGTTTGCTACGGACTAGATAGGCTATTATAGGTTGGCCTATTCACCATTTTTTTTTTATCAAATCTGTCCTGAAGTTACACCCGCTTCATCTTGATAAAATTGGCCTGGCGTCTTGAATCCTTGGAGATGACACTAGTCTGGTCTGCATTTGGGAAGGTTGATCTGGTCCAACCACCCTGAAGCTGAAAGTCCCCTGCTCTTTGCGCGGGTCCGCCCTGTTGACCCTGGGCTTGAGGGAAAGGGCAGTTCAAAACCGCCCTGGCCAAAACCGCCCTGGTCTTCCTGCTCCTTGCGTAAACCCGCCCTGGCAACCCCCTCAAAAACTGCCCTGGAGTTGAGCAGACCGCCCTGGGGTTGAAACAAACCGCTCTGGCGCCATACCACTCTGATTGCTCTGGATTTGGGGAAGGCACGCTCGAAATTTGCCCTGACGCCACCTTTGAAAACCGCCCTGGGAGGTTACTCTATGCGCAAAACCTCCCTGGGCCAATACCGCCCTGAGAGGTTTGTCTTTGCGCAAAACCACCCTGGGTCAAAACTGCCGTGGGGCAATACCGCTCTGATTGCTCTGGAGTTTGACTAAGCGCCCTGGAGTTGAGAAAAACTGCCCTGGCGCTTTGCGCAAAACCGCCCTGGGACAATACCGCCCTGGGACAATACCGCCCTGGGAGGTGACTTTTCTGTGCAAAACCGCCCTGGGATAATACCACCCTGGGAGGTAACTTCTCTACGCAAAACCACCCTGAATAATATCGCTATGCCAATACCGCTCTGATTGCTCTGAAGTTGGGCAGACCGCCCTGGCGCCCGCTCGAAGACCCCCTGGCTTTGAGAAAAATCGCCTTGGCTTTGACAAAACCGCCCTGGGACAATACCGCCCTGGGAGGTAACTTCTCTACGCAAAACCACCCTGAATAATACCGCTCTGCCAATACTACTCTAATTGCTCTGAAGTTGGGCAGACCGCTTGAGGAAGCATACAGGCGCTCGCTCAAGACCCCTGGCTTTGAGAAACCGCCTGTTTTTTGAAACACATTGCCCTGGAGTTGAGCAAACCGTTCTGAAATTGAGATAGGAAAGAAAAAAAAGAAAGAAGAGGAAGCGCCCTGGCCTTGGCTTGGGGTTGATGGAAGGGATTGTAGTATAGGAGACGGTTTGCCCTGGAACTGGAGTAGAGAATAGGATAGGAAACAGACGTCCTGGGATTGGAATAAATAGAGGAACTGCTCTGGGATTAAGTAGAAGCTTTGTGGAGTGGGGTGTTTTGGAGTTAGGAAGTAACCCAGATGTAAGGAGAGGCAATGTGGATGATGTACCTTGGACAGGAACTTCAAGATTTCTTGAGTAGGGGGTGAGAGATTATGAGGCGAGTGGGGTGGAGGTAGGTGAATTATTACCTTAGTTTCATGTGATCTCTACTGGCAGTGATATGTTGTTGTCCTCCATCGTCCTATACACATGGATCTGCACCTTGCGAAAGATTAGGTCTCCATCAAACTTTGCATCTTCAAATCTACTTGAGTTTCTCTGCCTCCAGACTATGTGGATTAGTGCTAACATTGCTAGGTGTCGGGCTCGATTCATAGGCGTATCTTTCTTGTACCGCGATCTGAAAATTCTGAACATACATCGGTAAGTTACCATCACTCCTATCATCCTTAGCCATCCTCTAATCCTGCTCCATAGAAGCCATATTTGTTCACATTTGAAGAAAATGTGTTCCATGGTTTCCTCCTCCTGTTTACAGAAAATGCATTGTTTGTCCTCCATATATTCTTTTCCTGCTCTGACCGGTAATTTGCCATTGCCCAGCATCCACAGTGTGAATCTGTGACTAGGTTGTATATCTTTCTGCCAAACTGTTATTGTCCAAGGCTTTTTGTCTCCACTTTGCCTGAAGTAGTCATATGCCTTCTTAACCCCGCCTTTGCCCTGCCCAAACCATGCTGTCAGACACTGGCTTGCTGCCACTGCAGTATTTGTGGTGCCTAGGATGGTGTTTTTGATCCATATTAATTTCTTCATGAGCGGTGAGTATATCTGTTTACTTTTCCATCCCCAGATGTCTCCTCCCTGTATGTACGCATGATGAACCCACCGTATCCACAGCGTGTCTTGCTTCTCTTGTATCCGCCATAGGACCTTGGCTAGTAATGCCATATTCCATGCCTTCAGGTCTCTTAGTCCTAATCCTCCTTCATCCTTGGGTTTGCACATTATCTTCCAGGCTACCGGAGGATTCTTCGTATTCCACATAAGTGATCGGCAGATACCATATATCTTTTCTATTACTCCTATCGGGATTGGCAGGATTGACATCCAATAGCATTCTATTCCTTGTAAAACTGAGGCTATTAGCTGGCTTTTCCCTGCATATGACAATGTGGCTTTTGGCCATGAGTTGACTTTCTTCATGAGGCTGTCCAGTAATGTGCAATAATCAGTGACTTTCAGTTTCTTGGAGGCAATTGGTATCCCTAAGTACCTAAATGGCATCTCCCCTACTTTGAACCCAGTGATATGAATCAAACTTTCACGGGTGCTCGGATCCACTCCTGCCATATAGATGCTTGATTTAGCCATATTAGCACTCAGGCCTGCCATGCTGGCAAATTGTGTTAGACAGTCTTTCAAAACAGCCACCGATGACATATCCCCACGGCTAAGGAGCAAGAGATCATCAGCGTACATTAGGTGAGATATTCTGAGTTCCTTACACTTGGGGTGAAACTGAAAATCCGATCTACTGGTGTACTTGGCTAGCATTCGTGAAAAGTATTCCATGCATAAACCAAACAAATATGGGGAGAGAGGATCCCCCTGTCTAAGTCCCCTGCGGCCTTTGAAGAACCCGTGCATGTAGCCATTAATTGCGACCGAGAATGTCGGACTGGTGATGCTTTCTCTAATCCATGCTGTGAATTTGTCTGGGAACTGCAACGATGAGAGGATATCTTGAAGGAACCCCCAGTGTACTGAGTCAAAAGCTCTTTGTAGATCAACTTTAAGTATACACCGTGGAGAAATTCTTTTCCTGGTGTAATTACGCATAATCTCTTGAGCTAGATGTATGTTATCTGCAATGCCTCGCCCTTGCACAAATGCAGTTTGTTCTTTATGTAGCAAATGATCCATAACTTCTGATAGTCTGCCTGCTAGGAGCTTAGCAATAATCTTGTACACCACTGTGCAGCAAGATATTGGTCTATATTCATGGACCTTGTGTGCATGTGGAGATTTCGGAATCAAGGCGATTACTGTATGATTCCAGGATTTCAGGAGTTTACCATTGATAAAGAATTCCAGGATTGCTGCTACTACATCGTGCTTGACTAGATCCCATGAGTGCTTGAAAAATTTTGAATTGTATCCATCTGGTCCTGGGGCTTTGAGGTCTCCAATGTCAAATAAGGCTGTCCGAATTTCTTCTTCAGTTGGTAATCTGGTTATTTGGCTCTGCTGAATTTCAGTGAGTTTCCTTCCAAACTGCATGCATTCTTCTTTGAAATCAGTTCTTGTCTCTTCTACTCCTAGTTGATTCTGGAAATATGTTAGGAATTCCTTTGTTATTTCCTCCGTTGAGCTTGTATGTTCCCCATTAGTCTTCTCTATAGCTACTATTTCTCTTTTCTTGTTATTTCTCTTTACCAGTGCATGAAAGAAAGATGTGTTTCTGTCTGTTCCCCGGTAATATTCATGTTTTGCTCTCTGTAGGTAGAATAGGTATTCTGCTCTCTCAAGTAGTTCCACTTTCCTCCTTATGGCTTTATAATTCTCATCCATATGTCCTCGTGTGAGTCCTTCGCCTCTAGATGTTCTTAGTGCTGACCCTCTCTTGAATGTGTTGGTAGTGGAGACGGTTGAACTGTCTGAAATGTGGTTTGAGGAGCGCGAGTTTCTGTCTTAGCTTATACTGCATTATGCCATTCATAGTGTTGGGGATAGCTGTTTGCCACTTTTCTTGTAGTATTTGCCCATAGTCAGGATGAGTCATCCACATATTATAAAATCTGAATGGTTTGGCTTTTTGCTTTGGGGTTCCAAGGATAGAAACAACACATGCTGCATGATCCGAGATTGTTCCTGGCGTTCGGAAATCGGCATAACTGCTCTGATTCTGTTCCATCCATATTCTATTACCCATTGCTCGGTCTAATTTGCTCACTATGTGCCCGTTTGTCCATGTGAATTGACACCCTATGGAGTGTAAATCTTCAATACCAGCCTCCATTATAAAATCCTGAAAATCAGCTGTGGCATAGGATGTGATGGGCATGCCTCCTTGCTTGTCTGCCAGGGAAAGAGGTGAGTTGAAATCTCCTAATATTATGGTATACATGTATCAAGCAATGTGAGAGTGCTATCCACATGGCTTTCCTACTTGTGATTGAGAGTTGACCGTATATGAATGTGACTGCATAAATGCACCCTGTGGTTTTGCATTTTATCCTGGTGTGTATCAATTGCTCTTCCCACCTCTCAACAGTAAGTTCAATGAGCTGTGGTTCCCATATGAGTAGCATTCTGCTCCTTAGAGAGTTACCTAATCTCTGCTCAATCTCCCATTTTTGAAACCTTCCATTCTTTAACTTCAGGTAGTATTGATGTGTTAGCTTTGTCTCCAGTACACATAGAATACCCATCTTTTGTTGCAGAAGGAGGTCTGCCACCGCCTTCTGTTTGAGGCCTTTATTGAGGCCTCTTATATTCCATGATCCAATCTTCATGGTTTTGTAGCCGGCTTCCGCTGTCTAGCATTAATGGTCTTCCCTTTCTTTTCATGTTTCTGCTCCATGTTCGATCCTTTTCCTTTCTCTGCTTTCTTTTCCTCTGGTTCTTCTTGGGTATCCTCAAGATATTCCTCCTGTATTTCTTTATCTCCAACTGTTTTTGTTGATGTCTCTTTCTTGCCCCATCGATCAGCTGGTAACCCTAGGATGATCATCGGGAGGTTACTTACTGGCCTGTCTTGCAATTCTGCTTCCCCACTATTCATCTAAATCCACCGCTATGTCGCCCCGTGATTTCCGTTGAATGTTGTCTCATGTCCTCCCGCTTCTTCATTTGGACTGTCTGAAGTTCTTGTGTTGTTTCCTCTCGATGCTTTTGCTTTTATGTCTGTACCACTGGTCTCTGAAAGCTCTTTTCCGTCATTATCTATATCCCCTGCTCTTGATCTTATCCTTTGTGGTGTAACTGACGATAGCTATAGTGTTTTGTTCTTATGCTGTGTAGGCAGCTGTTGTGTTCTTACGTTGTGCAGGCGTATACTGCTCTTGTCCATTTCTTTCTGTTCATCATTCTGTTCCTCATTATTTCCCCCTTGCTTTCTGATACTCCGTCGAGGGCACATTTATTGTTCATCTCTCCCAAACCTGTTATTTCAGTGTCCCTGTTGCTGTCATCTAGCGTGCCAGTTTGTGTGCCACTCTTCGTTGTTCCGTCTGCCATAATGGTTGTTGGCTGGTCTCTTATTATGTTGTCCCCATCTCCTATTTTATGCCCTGCCTGGTCATGTACTTCAAGTTCCATTCTGATATACCTTATATTTTTTGTGTTAGTCCTAGCCGATACCACGGGTTCCTGCATAGCTTCCCCATCAATGTTTGATTTTTGCTGCCTGGGGGTCCTCTCTTTCGCTTGTGGCTTACTACTGTCATGCATGCCAGTTTTTGTGCCAGCCTGAGCTTTATCTGATGCTATTGCTTCCAAACCTACTTCTTGATCTGATTTCTCCTTGATGCTTATCATCTGCCTTCTCCCATGATTTCCTGTACTTCTTTCCCCATCTTGTGTTCTATCCTCTGGATGGTATTCGTATGTGCCAAATTTCGTACCAGTCTCCACCATGTTGTTTGCATCATTCTTGGCTCTTGTTTGATTTTTTATCTTGGTCCTGGATCAATTGCTTCACTGATAATGGACTGACTGGTACATGCACTGATGCGTGCCCATTCTGCTCATTCTGCTCTTGCTGGCTTTGCTCCTTCCCCTTATTTCTTTTTTGCCCTTGTTTTTGTTTCCCCTGGCCTCCTTGGCCGCATGAACTCCCTGTTACCTCTATTCTTGGCCGTCTTAGTTGCATTCCTTCATGATGTTGTTTCCTCCTCTTTCCATTATATTGCCACTCTCCTTTATCGGTGATGTTGTGTTCCGGTGCCTGCCCCTCTTCTGGTGTACTTGTTTTTGTATTTCCCCCTGCTTCAGCTTCCCCCCTATCATCATTCCCTTTGTTGCAGCATCCATGTATACTATTATTTGATGGTCCATTGCCTCCATAGGCGCTGTTGATTGTTGCTCCCTCACAATCATTGGACAGTTTCCTTGGTAGTGGCCCATTTGTTTACAAAAGCTACAAATTTTCAAGCTGGATTCGAATTTAACCTCTAGATCAGTGTCTGTGCCATCCGGTAGGGTGACGCCTATAACTGTGGGTAGTTCCTTTGAGATATCCACTTCTACCAAGACTCTGGTGTAATTAACCCGCTCCCTTACCTTGGTGTACTTGTCTGTGTATAGCGGCGTGCCAACTTGCGAGGCGACTTTGCTTAGCCCTGAGGTGGACCAGCAATCCAAAGGCAATCTACGAATTTGCATCCACACTGGTATTTGATCTTGAGATTCCACCCCGAAAGAGAATCACGTCGGTAATGTTTTGAGGTACAGGGGACTTCCATATGCAATGTATGGTCTTCCTTCTAGTACTGCATCCCGTGACTCCTTGTAAATTTGAACACCATCCATAGTGAGTTATGCGCGAGTAGCTTATGTGGTGCCCTCCATCTTGCTGTGATCCCTTTCAGCGCCCTCCATCCTGGGAATTTCCCTAAGAACCTGCAAATCAGACAAAATACAACTGATTCTTCTGTTGCCTCTAAGTCCTCAGCACCTAATTTTGCCCGCCCTTCTTGTTTTTGGAATTGTTTCAAGGCAGTGTCTGAAGTATATACTCTATTCTCCCTGAAAAGATCAGCCCATTTGTTTGTCTTGCGTATTTGCTTTTGTGGTAGGTCCGTCTGCGCCGGCGATGGTGGTACTTGATGTCCTTCTTCTTTCCCCTCGCCCGTGTCTCTATTTGTTGCCTCCCCTTGTTGAGCGTTCCCAGTTTCCTTTCCAGGCCCATTTCCTTCCTCTATTGGCACACCTTCCGGCACCAGGTTCCCTTTGCCGATTTCTATCTTGTCCAACTGTAAGACCTTCCATTGTCGTTTCGCGTTCTTCCCCATTCCTTTTCGTCACAGGTGCCCTAAGCTAACCGGGTTAGCGGGTGCGGAAAAAAAATAAACTTAAGTGAACGGGTTGCCGGGTTCGGAGAAAACTAGGAATAGTGGTCCCGGGCGAAGCTTCGTTGGATCCGGAATTTTGAAAACAACAACGTTCCTTTTGTCGTCTCGTTGACCGCACCTTCCGTACAGTACGGTGGCCTGGTGTTCACCTACCACTGTCCTTGCTTTTCGTCTTCCTCCCGTCGCCGGTGAACTTCGAGTTTGACACCCTAGGCCACTGGAGAAGGCGTTGCACGCACCAGTGTTCTTTGGGACTTTAAGGTCCAGCAACCTTAGAGGCTTTGGTTTCCCGCGCTCCCAGGTTGTGCGCCGCCTTCACTCTATTCCGTCGCAGTCATCGTTCTTTCCTTCGCTCCTCCTCAGTTGCTCATTCCTGCCTTCCTTTACCTGTATTATTAATTTAGTTGCATGCACATACCTCGTATTCGCCAGAATAGGTTCCTTTCCTTGTCCGGTAGTAACCACAGCGCCGCGCCAATCTCAGATACTCCTTGATTTGTTGATTCCCCCGTGGATCCACAGTCTTGAGTACCTCCACCAGTTCCAGTGATCCCAGGAGGTACCGTAGATGTCGTTGATGCCTTGCCGCTCCTTCACAGCCGCCCGCCACCGTCGTATTCCTGGAGTTTCTAGAGAGAAGCCAGAGCTTCTCTCTCTAGCACCTAAAAACTGAGAACTCCAAATATCATCAAGTTTATTCATCAAGTGCTCCTACAACGCCAATGCTCCAACACCGTCATAATGCCGACGCGACAACAAGATCAGATCTTCTTCGTCGGCAGCAGCATCTAGTAATTTATTTTGATATTGTATTCATTGTTTTTATTCGTAATGAGGTGAGGTAGGCTTGTTGCCTCTTCCTCGTACATTCGGTTTTGTGATCGTTGTCTCCTACCTCCAACGAGGAGGAGACGTTATAGTGCTTTGCCCTCCGTACGCGGTCTAGGACCGATAGGGCCTTGGAGTAGCAACCGCTGGGTTGTGAACCAAGTAAAAATAAACGTGTTTCTTTATTTTCCGCTGCTTTTACTCATTTAATTATCTACTCGAACGAAACATCGAAAAGATTTACGATCGCTATTCACCCCCCCCTCTAGCGATGCTTCTCGATCCAACAATTGGTATCAGAGCGGGGGCACTAAGATTTGGTGAAACCACCGATCTAGCACGTTTTGGTTTTCTGTTCGTATTTTTCGATTCATATTTTTTTTGGTCTTTTTCTTCCCGCACTACTAATCCAAGACGAAGTCTTGGTACGTTTCTTTTGGTTGTGTGCTTGCAAGTTTTATCTCTTGGAGTAGCCTACGGTAAAAGGGCCATAACTTTTTGCACAAGTGAACTCACATAACGATCTACCTACCAAATCGAAGCTCTCTAAGATATCTACATTTCTTAAGAGGGTTTACCCTCATAACAAGCTGTTTCCATCCCCAAAATCCAACATCTAGTACCCTTTCAGGGACATCGAAGGTCGTAAGTTGTTAGTTTTTGTTAGTTTCTTATTTTTCTCATTTAATTCTGTTTATTTCCTATTTATTTCCCGCATTACTAATCCAAGACCAAGTCTTGGAATTCCCTTTGGTTTTTATTCGTGTTTTGCAAGATACTTAATGGCTCACACTGAGGGATATAGCACCACCCGACCTCCATTCTTTAACGGAGATGATTTCCATTATTGGAAAGGTCGGATGGAGTGTTTCTTGAAAACACAAGTCGAGACTTGGATAATAATCCAAACTGGCTTTGCTCTACCCACCAATGATCAAGGAGAGCCCTTGGATTTCAACAAGTGGACTAACGCAACCAAGAGGCAAATTGAAGCCGATGCAAGAGCAACTCAAATATTGCAATGTGGGTTGTCCAAGGAGGAACTCAACTGCATCGGACCATTCATTAGCGCCAAGGACCTATGGAACAAAATAATCGAGCTACACGAAGGAACGTCCGATGCTAAGGTATGTAAACGTGACCTTCTTTTCAATAAGTTGTATAACCTTAAGATGCAGGAACACGAGACGGCGACGCAACTGCATGCCCGTGTCCAGGACATTGTCAACGGCCTGCACACCATTGGACACAAGGTCGAAAACCGCGACCTACTAAGGTACGTTCTTAATTCATTTCCTAGGACTACCTTGTGGGCATCCATGGTCGATACCTACAAGGTCTCTAAGGGCCTTTCGAAGCTTAGGTTAGATGAATTATTTTCCGAGTTTGAATTTCACGAGCAAACTAACATGGTCCGGGCCGAGAGAGGTATTGCTCTACTTGCAGGACAAAGAAGCAAGCCACCTACCAGCCAAGAAGATGGACTCGAACCCGACGACGAATTAGAGTCCGAATCCGAAAAGGTGGAAGCAATAGTGAACGTAGTGCGGAAGATCATTCGGAGGGAAAGGAGGCTACTAAAGAATCAAAAGAGGGCACAATTCAAATCAAATCAAAAGAAGGCTTTTCATGCAACATGGGACAACGAAGAAGGCGGCGGCATAGCATGCATGGCAAGACCCGAAGAGTCCGAGTCAGAGTCCGAATCCGAATCCAATTACAACACCGACTCCAAACTCGAGGACTACTTCGAGAAGCAACTCAAAGCCGGACTAAAAGAGAAAATTAAGGTTAGATGCTCACTAATTCATATGCTTTACAATACAATTAAAATGCTTAATAGGAAATTAACTAAGTCCGAGTTTAGGGTTGAGTCGTTACTTGAGGAGGTTGAAACCCTCAAGAAAGAGGCTACTCTAACCTTGTCAACTAGTCAAGTTCAAGAGGGAAACTCAACCCAAATTGAAAAACTTGAGGAGGAGAATTCTCTCTTGAAAGACCGAGTTCAAGAGGTTAAGGCTAGGTTGGAAAAGTTCACGTTGGGATCTAAGAACCTTAATCGACTACTTGGAACCCAAAGAGCCGTCTACAACAAAGCCAGACTCGGATTTAAGTCAAAGACTACAAATAGGTCTTATATGTCTATTGTAAATCGTAGTCATCAAAGAGTCCAAGCATGGGTCCCAAAGGTTTTATTGAATTCACATATAAGGACTAATAAGTTTTGGATTCCCCAGGATCAAATTCATTATTTGAATAGACCATATTGGTTCAATGGTCCAGGGGGAGCTAACACTAAAATAGTATACCCGCTTACTTAGCAAAACCATTGAATATTTTACTTTAATTTGTAGAATGGCTAGATAGGGAAAATAGTTAGTCAACTCTTGACAACATAGTATCAGGACGCGACGAGATGATAGTACATTAGGGAAACAAAGTCTCGTGTATTCGAGCTAGATAAGGCGTATCTAGCTTGGTGCACTTGACCGAGTGGAACTAGCTAAAGCTACCTCGCCGTATCCTAAAATAGTTAGGCCAGGAAGTAATCCTAAGTGACTTAAGTGATATTTTCTTGAATTTGACTTTGTCTAAGGAAGTGGTCGTTGTTCCGATCAAAGAAGGCCCCTGTGCCTCGCCACGACCTGGAAGCCAGTTTCTCGAAAAGTTACTTAACGATCTAAAGGTTAAATCCGAATCTAACCCAAGGTTGACTATCTTTAATCAATTTAAAATCATCTCACAAAACATATAAGGTGAACAAATTATGAGACACATAGAATGGGTGAGATGTTAAGGATAATTGAAATATACTTAAAACAATCTCTTCAAGATACTACTTATTTTCTCAACTGTTATACTTAACAACTCTTAGGCCAAAGTTTAGCGCCCCCTACATCTCTTATACTTCATATATTTGACTAAGGGGGAGAGCAAACTAACCTTAAGGGTTATATTATAAACCTTTAGATTATTGGTGCAGAGGGACACACCTCGAACCAATCTATCTAACTACTGTTAGATGCATGCTTGGACTCATATTTGATTTATCTAAATGCATGCATATATGACATTGCTTTTTAAAAACCCTATTTTATACAAAACCCCAAATTTTTTTGATTTATGGCAAAAGGGGGAGAAGAGCGAAAGTTAAGGGGGAGTTAAGGGGGAGTAACACAAAATTTGATTTTGAAAACTTAAGTATCTCTTTCAAAACTCACCTAGGGTTAAGGGGGAGTTTTGGTTAAGGGGGAGCTTTTGGGAATGACATTCATCATCTACTATACTTGTTTTATGCTTTAATTTCCTTAACTTTGTGTTGGTTTGCCATAGATCAAAAAGGGGGAGATTGTTGGTGTAGGGGCACTAGATAATCGAACCTGTGTTTTGATTATGGAAAAGACACAAAGTTAAATTTACATCGTTATCTCACGAGCTAAATCGAGTGTACAAAAAAGTACTAAAGCTGGAGCTGAAGGCTAGTGACACCCGGAGGAAGCCGCGGTGGTCGGGCGACACTCGAGTGACTTCGGAGGGAGCCGAAGGAATCGAGTGGAAGGTCGGAAGCGAGAGCTACAAGGTAAGTATCGAGGAAAGCTCGTGTGAGTGAGAGATTGTAAGGTCATGTCCTCTTTACAGGGATGACCGTAGGCGGTGATCCGACTAAGACTTCTTGTGGAAGGTCTAGGTCGAGATCGTATGGTTAGAAACCGTCGTATTTATCATTTTCTGAGCTAACCTCTTACTGCAGGGAAGTGGCCAGCCGGGTGATCGGCTGGCGTTAGGCCGATCGTGATGCTCATCACGATCGATGGGAGGCATCAGTCGACTGATGGCGACGAATCAGCCTTTGTGCTAGGTCAAAATAGATAACGTTTGACGCGGACACTTCGCGATAAAATTTGGACAACTTCGTGATCTGTTCCAAAAAAAAAGGAGACAAATTCAGAGGCCAAAATCTATAAAAGGAGGGGAGGATTCCAACTCCAAATATCATCAAGTTTATTCATCAAGTGCTCCTACAACGCCAACGCTCCAACACCGTCATAACGCCGACGCGACAACAAGATCAGATCTTCTTCGTCGGCAGCAGCATCTAGTAATTTATTTTGATATTGTATTCATTGTTTTTATTCGTAACGAGGTGAGGTAGGCTTGTTGCCTCATCCTCGTACATTCGGTTTTGTGATCGTTGTCTCCTACCTTCAACGAGGAGGAGACGTTATAGTGCTTTGCCCTCCGTACGCGGTCTAGGACTGATAGGGCCTTGGAGTAGCAACTGCTGGGTTGTGAACCAAGTAAAAATAAAAGTGTTTATTTATTTTCCGCTGGTTTTACTCATTTAATTATCTACTCGAATGAAACATCGAAAAGATTTACGATCGCTATTCACCCCCCCCTCTAGCGATGCTTCTCGATCCAACATCCACGAGACTTCCTACTCAGCGCATCTGCTACTACATTAGCTTTTCCCGGATGATAATGGATGGTGCAGTCGTAATCCATTAGATATTCCATCCACCATCTCTATCTCAGATTCAGCTCTTTCTGTGTGAACAGATACTTCAGACTTTTATGATCTGTGTAGATCTCAAAAGTAATCCCATACAAGTAGTGCCTCCATATCTTCAATGCAAAAATAATGGCGGCTAATTCCAGATCGTGCACTGGGTAATTCCTTTCGTGATCTTTTAGTTGATGGGAGGCATAAGATACCACACGGTTGGACTACATCAGAACTGCACTCAACCCTTGGATAGAAGCATCTGTATAAAGAACCATCCCATCAACACCAAAAGGAATCACTAAGACTGGTGCAGAAACAAGCCGTCGCTTAAGCTACTGGAAGCTAGTTTCACAAGCTTCTGACTAGATGAATTTGACCCCTTTCCGAGTCAGGCAAGTGAGTGGCATGGTAATACTCAAGAATCCCTCCACGAATCTCCGATAATACTCGGCCAGAACGAGGAAACTACAGACCTCCTGAACTGATTTTGGCTGCTCCCAACTGGTAATTGCCTCGATCTTCTGGGGATCTACAGAAATACCTCTGTTGAACACTACGTGTCCAAGAAAACCCACTGAGGATAACCAGAATGCACACTTGCTAAACTTGGCATACAACTGCTCCTGTCGCAACGTCTCCAATACTATCCGCAGATGTTGTTCATGCTCCTCTTCGGATCGAGAATAAATCAATATATCATCGATGAACACTATCACGAACTGATCTATATACCTCAGGAATACCCAGTTCATTAAGTCCATAAATGCAGCTGGGGCATTCGTGAGACCGAAAGGCATCACTAGAAACTCATAATGCCCATAGCGGGTGCGGAAAGCTATTTTTTGAACATCCTCATCTCTTATCCGAAGATAAAGATATCCTGAGCGCATATCAATTTTAGAATACACATAAGTATCCTTAAGCTGATCAAATAAATCTTCTATCCTCAGCAGCGGATATTTGTTCTTAACTATGACTGTTTTTAGTTGTCAATAGTCAATACATAACTGCAACGATCCATCCTTCTTTTTGACAAAGAGTACCGGAGCTCCCCATGGTGAAACACTAGGGCGATTGAATCCATTATCTAGCAACTCCTGTAGTTCAACTTTAAGTTCATTCAGTTCTTTTGGCGTCATCTGGTAAGGAGGTTTCGATATAGGTGTGGTTCCTAGAATCACCTCTATTGCAAATTCTACTTGCCTAGGAGGTGGCAAGCCTGAAAGTTCATCTGAAAATACATCTGGATACTCTCGGACTACTCGCACATCAGAGAGGGGTGGTAGTCCTTCGTTTATAACTTTGACTAGAGATAGTAAATAACCCTGACAACCCTGGGCCAATAACTTCTGAACCTATAAAGTCGATATAATGAATAATTCATCGTCTCTAGTACCAACAAATTCCCAAGCTAGTTGATCCGGTGGTCGAAATGTCACCACCCTTGCTCTACAATCCACTGTAGCATAATAAGTGGCCAACCAGTCCATACCGAGAATAATATCGAACTCTATCATTTCCAACACCTGGAGGTCCACTGTAAGGATATGCCCGTCAAAATCTAATGGGCAACATTTGATTTCTTGGTGGCTAGTCAACACCTCTCCTGATGACAAGGATACTGCTAATCCATAAGAACGAACCATTGAGATTCTTCCAACTCTACCCAGAAATATTCTAGATACGAATGAATGGGAACTACCGGTATCAATCAAAGTATCAGCGTATATAGAATAAACTGAAACCATACCTCATATGACTGATCCCTCAGCCCACTATGCCTCATCTCTGGTGATGGCAAAAACTCGTCCAGTCTTGATATTTGTTGGATGCATCCCTGACAAAGTAGTAGTGTGCCTCCACTCCGGCTTGATCTGGCTCTGTGGTACTGGAGACTGAGTCACTGGTGCAGGCATAAGATATCCCTGAGTGTTGGCTAGTAAGAACTGCTATGGTGCAAATACTCCTAGATAGTAGATTACTGGAGATGCAGGATACTGGATAGCTATCGGCATCACTGTAGGGGCACCCCCTTAAATCTGGTACAACTGTGATGGTGGAGGTACTGGCTGCCTCTGACCATATGTCTGAGTTCGTGGTGTTGTCCTCTGCTGCCGCTACTGGGTAGACTTCTTCCCCTTGTTGGAGCTATCAGAAAACTCCAACTGTGCTCTCAATGTACAATCACGACTAGTATGACTAGGATGTTTGCAATAATAGCCAATAGGCTGTTCCAAAGGACACTCTGATACTCTGTGGCTTTCAGATCCACATTTATAACATCCACTCCTATTTCGGCCCTTTCGGCTATTTTGAGACCCTCCAGAATACTCTGATGTTGGACGTTTCCCCTTCTGCGATCTAGCTGACCCCTCTGCAGCACCTCACATAGTTCCTTTTTGCTCCCGTTTCTTCTATGTCCCCTGAGCTGAACCCTGGTTCTGATGCTTGCCCTAAGTCATCTTCGTCTCTATTCCCTTTTCCCTGGAAATCTACTGGGAAGTCATCTCGATGAAAATGGCGCGGTCCAATGCCTCCCTCTATGAGGTAATAATAGATCCTGACATCTTGCTCCAAATATAAGCAGCAAGAACCTGTGTGAATTGGTACATCCGATCTGCATCTTGTGCTACCAGATGAGGGCAGAACTCTGAAAGTCTGGTAAACTCTGCATTGTATTCCATGACGGAACGATCACCTTGCTTCAGGCTCAGGAATTCCTGAAGACGTGTTGTAGAAAATGCCGAAGGAAAGTACTATCTCCAGAAAGCCTCTCGAAAGACTGCCCAAGTAATCCCACGCTCCCTGAGTAGAGTCTTCTGTATTTTCCACCAAGTAACAGCCTAATCTCTGAGATGGTATGCAGCAAGGTCCACCTTCTCCTCATCTGTATAGTTTATGTACTCGAAAGTGACTTCCATATTTTCCAGCCAAGCCCAGGCAATCCATGGGTAGGACTCCCCTTGGAACAAGGTGAACTTATCCTTGGCCGAACATGCTAACACAAGTATCCGAGCTTTATCATTGAGCCAACTGGACTCTGCAGGCTCTGGCATAGTCAATGGTATATTCGGATTCTGAGGCTCTGAACCACCAGTAGGGGAAAGCTGAGGTTGCTCCCAAATAATGGGCTGAGTAGTAGCAGCCTCCTATCCCTCAACTCCGACGGATCACCTTGATGGACGACCTCTACTACGAGTCTGCACAGGTGCCATAACTTTGAATGTATAGACCTGATGAACAAGTTTAGATAAGTAACTATCTGAAATATGAGGTATCAGAAATTCTTACTTCATGCTGCCTAGAGCTTATGCCGTTGTCAATCCCATCTCACAAAAAACTAAATCTGAAAAATATACCGACTCCCGAGAATCCAAGACTCAAAAAAATAAAATCATTGTATGGCATTGTAGAACCTTCAGCTCTGATACCAATAAAGTTATCACGCACCGAGAGTATGCCGTGTCGAAAAGCAAACGGACGACATCTCCTTTGTACGTGGCAACATCTCATGTTAATACAAGGCCCGTAGGCCCACAACCACAACATAACAAGCAAAATATATATATATATATCAAAAACAGTGGAAAACATAAAACCACATACCCACAACACATATACTGACATACAATCCGAAACCACACAGGTGTACACCACCTGACAAGTCCACAATAATAAACCATACATAAAACATCGGACACAGAAACAAAGTCCACGACATAAAGACCAAGTCCATAACATAAAACAAAGTCCCCGGGAGGCTCGAAAAAACGGAGATGGGATGGATCGCCGATGCAGCTCCAAGCCATCACGAAGACTTCTACCTGTTACCTGGGCGACAGAAAAACCCAAGATCTATGGTGGTGAGTAAAACTCAGTAGGTAATAAGATAGAACATGTAAATATATCAATATCACATGTACTTCAACAGTATAATCTACAGGTACAACATGTATACATCAGCATAATAAATATACATACATGCATACCACTAAACAAACTGAACAACAAAAGATGCTGACATACCTGACAGTAAGCTACTCTACACTCAACCAACCTGGGCATATATCCACAACATAAGGTATAAAGAGTAATAATAACTCACACTACATCATGATACGGGTCGAGGGTATCACAGTGACCGACCAACAAGTATACCAGTACCCAGCCTACTACCATACAGAAAATGCAATAGCATGTATGAATATGTACAAACAAATGCAACAAGCATAGTACAAACAAATGCATCATCAGAGTGAGTATACATATAGACTGCATCTGTATGTATACTAATCACCATCATCTATGTATATATATATATACATGCATATATGTATATATATATATATATATAGCAATATGTAAAACGCCGTAAGATACGGCAATGCAGCATGCATGGTCATGCATGCGCACCCCTACTCACTACCATGACTCCAGTGTGACCTAGGTGGCACGACATGATAACTGTCCCAACTCAACACCAACCACTACTCTAGAGTGGCCGAGTGGGTAGTATGATCAAGTATCATATGAGCGTAAAGAGCTCGCTATACAATGGGGGTCCCTATTGTTGGCCACTCTGACTGATACTACCTATGAGTGGTCAAGAGCCACGCACCCAGGATAACGACACACAACTCTAACTACCACCGTCTATAGTGGTAGAGTGCGGCACAACAAATGCTCTGCCCTCACACCAGTTACTCCTCTGGGAGTAACTTGGGAGGCAGGATGACTGACGACTCTCTCAACCCCAAGGGAGACTATGTCGTCAGTATGCATGCAATGACATGAATGTACTATCTCACATACAAACATCTACCACAGACTCTCTGTTCAACAGAGAGTCATACCCATTTGATCAGTACACTCTCTATCTTGTAGAAAGTCGTACTCAACTGATCATGGCAAGCTAGGACCACCGGTCTATAGTGACATACTATTCACGACTCACCTGACCATTTACACAACACATGGTTGGTAAATAAGTATGCAACATACGGGTATTGAAATAAATCCTACATTTAGGGCATTATCTACCCACAGATGACCTTTTACCCAATTTACAAATCAAGTCATCATCCGTACTCTAACATCTACACCCTACTAAACATTTATAGATCTACTTACATCACATCTATAACTCCTAAATCATGATAAAGGAAAATGTGATATCAACATTTGAGCATATATAGCCAACGACAAGTATCAAGCATAGGATAAATAAGAGCAAGGTCAAGATAATATGAACATATAATATGCTCATATCTATGTCTAAATCTGAATGCAATTACATCTACCTGACCAGGGTAGGAAATTACCCACCTGCTGTAATGCTCGTAATACTAGAGTCCTCACGTCTCGTATCCACGTCCTACAATTATCATCAATTACAATTTAGTGCAAGCATATAACAATATATCTAAATTTACTATTCTATCGTTTCTATATTCGCGTCCCTCTATCGAATACGAATTAGAAACCCAAATAGCCAGACTTGACCATTTAATTTAAACCCACCCGTTTCAATTAGCAAAAGTGCTAACCTACTCATCCAATTCCATATCAAACTTAACAAAGTCAATCTCATAAAGATTTAACCTTTTTACACTTAATTTACATCTCTATTCATAGCCCAACCAAAACTACTACTTCTCAGCCATTACAATGACGCAACAACCCATTTACAACTCAATTCCAGCCATACAACTCCTCACACAGCCACCAACAATCAAGCATAAATTTCTAGTCTTGAAATGGTGCTTAACAACACCAACACCAACTCAATTAATAATATAAATAGATCCATATTAAATCAGCATATAGACAAATCACGCACCAACACCTCAATATGCAAATACCCATCCAACTTAACTACAATCTGGAACAACATCCCTTATAATCTATAATTACAAGCATCTGCACAGAATCCTAAATCCCATAAAATTCCATTTTTTAACCCAATCACTCGTTAAATACAGAATGCAGAAATCTAACAACACCTCACTAAGCTCTCAACTCACTGTCCATCCAACGAATCGAAATTGAATTCACAACACAAAAGGGGAAATTGATCTTGCTTACCAACAATTGAAGCTTCATCGGCAGCAAATCCCCAAAATCTAGCAGTCCTATTCACCGGACAACCTACTACCCAAAATAAAACCTGTTCAACTAACGAAAACAATATCAAGGATTTCAATCCCGTCCAATCTTGAAGAAAAACAATACCAACTCACCTAACTCCGACGGCGATCCTCTGTTCACCGGCGAAATCAACGCCTCCGAACCAACTGCCCTACCACCAGCAACGACCGGCAGTGATATCCCCCATACCGACAGCTCTGCCCGCTACCCAAAAATTAGCCTCCACCCGGCTGCTTAGTCGGCGTATTTCCCTCTCCCAGTTTGGTCTTCCACCGAAGAGATGTCAACTTTTCCTTCCCTCCCGTCGACCAAGCGTCAGTCGCAAGACAGAGCGGTAGATTGTCGAGAGGAAGAAGAAAGGATTCAGTAGCCGTGCACTCGGAGAAGAAGAGAAGGTGAGAGAGAGATCTACTCACGCAAACTCGGTGAAGGATGGGAGAAGTCGATCGGTGTTGTGCTCGCGGAGAAGATAAGAGAACGCGATCAGGAAAATGCTCGGCGAGAATAAAGGTTAGCACCGCGCGATGGTTTCGTTAATGAAGCGGGTCAGGTTTGGCAGATAAACGAGTTGGATTTCAGACCCGTTAAGCCTTTTAACTCCTTCTAAGCAAAAAGGGTCTTAGAAATTTCCATTTAAATCTAGAAAAATTCCTGGAAAATTCCTTAGGGTATTTTCCTAATCACCATACATTATTATTATTTATTTTATTTTATTTTATTTTTCTGGTATTTTACATAAATGGTGGTGCTGACAATTTATATCGGAGATAAATAAAGTCCTCTAGGCGAGTGGAGTGCAAGTGTGGCCTAAACTATCATCCTCCACCTTTCCTTAGGTTCCCAAATCGTAGTTCTAAACATTCAAGCTCCGTGCCAACATTCAGACGAGTGTGCCAATTGGCATGCTCCGTGTCAATTGGCATGCACCCATAACTGCTGGCAGGAGTGTTGGAACTAAGTATCCCTCTGCACATAAACCTTTTAAATGCCTTCCTCTTCCATTCCATATCGACTGTTCCTAATTTCAACATCTCTAGGTCCATCGATGGGTTTTGGTCGAAACCCATTGATGGCCCTATCCAGCTCAAATCTATAGGTTAGTGAAGTGCATAATTGGGAAACCTAACCCTAAACTTTCATCCTCCACTTGTCCTTAGCCTTCTAAACCCTAGTTAAAAAAATTTAGCCTATGTGCCAGTATTGTTACCACACTACATATAATTATTTTGATTTTAAAAACCTTTGCAGGGATGACCCGCTTCCTGATGAAGTGTTCTCATTTTTGGAAACAATTGAATCAAATTTGAAGGATAGAGAGTTAGATCATCAAGACTCCATAAATGTGTCCCCAAGTAATATTCCATCTTCATCTCACTTTACTGATGTGGGGAATAGAATTACTAGTGATCAACACCTTGATATAAATAGAGAAGCTTCTTCCATACTCAAAGAAGAGTTTGTCACTACTACTACAATAGTTGATGAATATTCTAAAAAAGCTTGGAGTGAAGAGGAGGTAAGTGATATACAAGTGATAGGATAGTTAGAATATGCAAATCCTTCAGAAGAATTCTTAGCTGATGATATCCAACATGAAGAAGGTGAGTTAAACCTAGATCAGTACAATGACTTAGAGGAAGTGTTCCCAATTGATGATGATCCCTATGTTTTAAATCCATGAATAACCCAATTGGCAATTGTTAGTTCATTAGATCTAAATGAATTTTTCACCGAACAGGTTTTTTTCTCCCGACAAGAGTTTAAAGATGCACTAGTAAGGCATGCGATGCTAAAAAAACTCCAGATACAAGCCAGTTGACACCAGACTTAATAGAATTAAAGTTATTTTCTTTAATCAGCCATGTTCATGGAGATTAGTTGCAAGTGGAGATGTGGAGTTCACTGTCACAAAATATGTAAAGCAGTATGAATGCGACACAGTTAGGGAAATAGCAGATCATCATGCTTGCACATCTACATTTATAGCAAACCATATTGTAGGACAGTTAGCTACTTCTGATGATTACAAACCAAGTTCAATTCGAAGAGAAATGCAAGCTAGGTTTGGTGTTCACATTTCTTACAAGAAAGCATACACAGCCAGACAGAAAGCATTAAAAAGAGTGGTTGGTGATTTTGATCAGGCCTATATTGATCTTCCAATGTACTTGCATGAGTTAAGAGTTAGAGATCCTAATAACTATGTTGCAGTACTAAGAAATGGTCAAAATCAATTCCAGTGATGTTTTTGTTGGGATGTATACTGAAAAGTCTATCTTTTGTATGAACATCTTTATTTTTGAAATAAGAATCACATGATCATTGTTTGCATATTTTTATGGTTATGCATATTGTCTAATACATTACATTATAGATAACATGGTGTGTGGTGTCACACAGGAGATCATGTTATCAGCTCCTTGTAAATTATAAGTAAAGGCTCACAACCAAGATGACTTTGGACAAACCATCGGAATGGTTGTAGTGTGATTTGATATTGGTTTGTCTTGACCATAGAATCACACTAGTGCACTTTGTGTGTATTGAGCAGGACCGACATAGAGGTGATTTGATTTATTACTGACTACATAATCGAATTGGATCTCAGATATTATTTTGTACATGCTCTTAATCCCGATATAATAACAGGCACATATACTTAGTAGTCATCTCTTTGATTTACCAATGGGCGAGATTTATAGATTAAATCGATAGGCTCGGTAAGTTGGGAGATGATATTATTTATATGGTGTGCCATTGATTATAGGAGGAAATCATGTCCTATATATTAGGATGATGATGTCCCCTTGAGGAGCTCATAAGGTTCATCATGTAAACCCTGCAGGTGGACTTGGTCCGGCATGATGAAAAGGTTGAGTGGTACTGCTCAAGGAGTTAGATGTTGATTAATTAATGGTCAGTAAATTAATTAATCGACGGACATTCGAGATCTTAAACACGGGGAGAAAATGTACAAATAATATATGGAGCCCATATTAACTTATGGGGGTTGGTGAGGTAGATCAATGATAATCCTCTAGTAGAATGGATAATCATTAATGGATCGGACTTTATGTGGGCTTGATCCATTGGGTGGCCAAGATCCAACTCCTCCTCATGGTCCCTATTGTAGCCTATTAACACCTCATGAAGCTTAGATCCAATGGATGAAAATAAAACTCTAGATCCAACGGTAGAGATTAAATCTCTAGATCCGACGGTTGAGATTAAATCTCTAGATCCGACGGTTGAGATTAAATCCCTAGAACCAATGGAGGAGATTAAATCATGGCTTATCCCTAACTCTATAAAAGGAGGTGATAGGGGTGGGCGGCAACTTGAGGGATGAGGCTTAGGGTTTGCTTCCCTTGGGAGGCAAGTAATCCTAGTTGGGATAGGATTAGGAGTGGGTGGCTAGGGTTAGGGTTTGGGTGTTGGTGGTGGGCGGCAACAAGTGGAGGAAGCTTCTTCTTCTTCTTCCTAAGGTTGGCCGGCCCCTATCCTTGTTCCCTCTACCTTGGCCGGAGCTCAACCTATTCTTCTTCCTTTCATCCTTGGCCGGAAATTAGGAGAGCTTAGTTTAGGGTTTGGGTGGCAACAAGGAGAAGGATTGCTTTCCTTTCTCTTCTCCAAGTGTTGGACGGCGCCCATGCCCTCATTGATTCTCCTTTGTCCGGTTCCTATACTCCATGTTCTCTTCCTTGGCCGGCGGCAACATCGAGTTTATTGACTTGGTGGCCGGTTCTAGATAGGAAGAAGAGTTTTGTTTGATGATCTTCCTTTATTTGGAGTGAACAAGAAAAGGAAGATTGGTGATCTAGGAGTCTTCGACTTTTGGAAGATCGTCGCCCACATGACGTCCAAAAGGAGGAAGGACATACAATAGAAGATCAAGAGGTATAACAAGAGGTATAATCTTGTTTATTTTGATTAGTCTTCCTTTGTATTATGTTTATAATTGCTTTTCAATTATATGCATGTTTAATGTGGATGTTTACTTTATGTATATGGCTAAATAATACTTGGATCCCGAACATAAATACATAAGCCGGCGATCTGTACATTGTCTATTCCGTGGCTACTCGTAGTATAGAGGTTGGTCGCTTGAACAACAAGTTTGTTCAAGTGACCTCTCTAAACAAATAGCACGACGATGACTTGGTTGTTTGAGCAATCCCTTTTGTCTAGGATTAAATTTTTTTAATCCGGGGACATCGATGGGATCGCCATGAACAAACAACCGAGGTGAAGTGGGAAGCGAAGTTTCCCCTCACGGATCAATGAAACCAACCCTACAGTTTTTGGGCATTTGGTGCTTGTGGAAGAGCATTCAGGTCTTATTTGCGAAAACTAATTGGAATTAATGCTACACATATCACCGACAAGTATCCTGGTGTGTTGCTAATGGCAACTGTTGTTGACAGTAATGCAAAATTTTTGCTAGTTACATTTGGAATTGGCGAAGTTGAATGTGGATCTGCCTGGGAGTGGTTTTTGGATCATGTAAAGACATTTCTTGTTGTCCTTCCAGAGTCGTTGAGCATTGTATCAGATAGACATCGGGGTATTATATTAACAGTTAACAAAGTGTATCCATCTACCTATCATGCTTTTTGTTGCTATCACTTGTCTTGTAACATGGTAACATATACACGGGATAGATCCTCATTAGGTTTATTTTGGGCAACAGCAAGAGTCAATACAACAGTTGAGTTTGATCGATTAATGCACAAGATGCATGAAAAACACAAGGATGCATATGCATGGCTACAAAAGATCGATAAAAAAAGATGGGTCAATACACACTTTCCTGGGAGGAGGTACACAATGTTAACCACTAATTGTTCTGAGAGTTTAAATACATTATTCAAGGAAACACGTGAACTCCCCATCACTAGTTTAATTGATAATACTAGAAGAAAAGTTGCTCAATGGCTCTTTAATCGTGGGGAAGAATCTTCAAAAAGGTCAGGTTTTCTAACACCTTATACCAATAAAGAGATTGATGAAAGGAGAGAAAGAACTCGATTATATTCAGTATTCCCATACTCACAAATAAAAATGGAAGTACAAACAATAGCTTCTTCGTATATTGTTGATTTGAAGAGGCACAGTTGCATCTGCGGTGAGTTTCAAAATTCAAGAATTTTTTGCTTGCATGTTATTGCAGTCATCATATATCAGAACATGGAGCTATACCGTTATTGTGAGCATTATTTTCTAAGGGAAACTTGGGAGGCCACTTACATGGAGCGTATTTACCCATGTCGAAGTAAGAAATTTTGGCTTAATGGTGACAAAAATTTTGGAGTTCTACCTCCTCGTAGCCTTGTGCAGCCGGGTCGAAGAAAAAAGGCACGCATTGAGTCTAAACATACTAGAAAGGTAAAAAATAAATGAAGCAGATGCAAACAGCTTAGCTATAATAGGAGGTCCTATAGAATGCCACTGCCTACTAATTCCTAATTGTAAATAGTGGTTGTGTAAATATTTATAAAGGAATAAATGTTTATATTATACAGCTTATTTATCAAATACTTGTTGTGCAATTAATTTGTGTGTGGTAGTTGTATTAAATATTTTTCTAGCACCAATGCTGACAAAACAATGTTTGCTTATTTCCCACACATCGGCACAAAAGTATGCGGGAAGGGTGTTTTGGGAATATCATAAACCAACCCTCTGGCATCCTCATGAACTCATTTTCATTAGGCTACATAAGGTGAAAAATTATCGAGGAGCTTCTTAACCTCTTCCTTTACAATAAATCATCTCCTTCATGGCTTCCCAAGGCGAACACAACCTTGGGGAGAAGTCTTCTTCCTCCTCAAATGTTGAGGAGGCTCCTGCCTCCTCCTCAGGCTCGCATCTTCATCCAACACTTTGGAGAAGCATGCAATTATGATAAGGTGCTTGGAGACCACGAGGCATGTGGCCAGGGAGGAGGCCACCAATGCTTGGAGGTTATTCTCCGGCATGAAAGCGAATGTACGCTGCTATTGCTTTGGCTGTTGGTGATGGCAGAACAAGAGGTCGCTCGATCAAGGTGGGGGAACGAGTTTGGATTCTCTTAGATCTGTACCTGGATCATCTTAAATGTCTATGTCATATATATCTAAATTTGTTTTGGTTGGCCTAACTAAATGAATGTTGATCTATTTTGCATTATCGTGGGATGCCTGAAACTTATGCCATTATAAACTTATGGCCTAACTAATTGAATGTTGATCTATTTTGCAAAACTGTAATAAAAATCTAGGCCATCGCACCCAACCCGTTAATATAAAACCCCCCGTTGGTAGTTCAAACGACTAAATTTCATTTCTCTGTCGCTCCTTTTGATCTATCTCTTATGGAATTGCCTGATGCTTCGATTTTCAATGTTCATAAGTTTTGTAGATTACTTAACTTCTTTCGTTGACCATAATCTGTGTCACAATTGAAGGTGCATCCCATCTAGGGTTTTTCCATTTTCGTCAATGATATCATTTTAAGTCGGGCCTGATAGGGTTTAAGGTTTTAATAATCCATTTGAGCAGAGGTAATGTTTGTTTCTATCAACACACATGTTTCAATCCATTTTATCTATTAGTTTCAAATCATCGTATTACAATGCATTTAGTTCGTAACCTAACGTAGTTTTTTTAGTTCACGATGGCTTCAACTGTTGAATCATCAAGCGATAGTTCTGGAAGAACCTTGCGTTGATGTGAGGAAGAATAAAGAGAATGAACTGGAAAAGCAACGTTTCACATTTTAAAAAATTTATTGCAAGTGTGCCACCGACTGAGGAATAAGAAACACTGATTCAGAGCTCCCCTTTTGCATGGGTTTTGGACATTTCAGATATTACCCATGTCAGACCCCTCGTTTAAAATATGTTTGATAATTGGGACATCGAGGAAAAATGTTTTATATTCCATGACAAGAAATTACATTTCACAAAGACTGATGTCTCTCTCATCCTTGGTCTACCAGATGATGGACTCGGAGTTCTTATGAATAATGAAGCTCCCTCTGGTCAGCTATATTTGCAATATTTTATGGAAGCTGATTTCTCTGACAAGCATCTGGAGGAATTAATGAAGAGTTCAGATCTCCAGATAATTTGGGATCTGAAAAATTTTATTGTCAGTTGTTTATTTTATATTTTTTCTCTTGTGTATTTTTTACTACCACCAGTAGTAAGCCTAGAATACCTATGCGATCACTTAAAGATTGTGTAGATGATTTTGATAACTTAGCCAGGTACAATTGGTGTGAAGCACTTTATGCCTACATGACTCCTCAAATGGAGTCAATTTGTATGGGAGTGACATTGCGACCAAAAGCAGAGGTCGATGGTGGATCTACGAGACCAATGCTTAAGGGGTTCACACACTTATTAGTTGTAAGTGAATATATTTTATGTTTTCCACAAAGAGTATAGATCAATCTGTCTATTAACAACTAATTTTACCATTCCAGGTATGGATGTGTGAGCATTTGTGTATCCTACCTCCACACGTCCCTCATGCTTTGCCAACAATGTTGAGATGGAGGTGGAGTTCCACAAATGTAAGGGTTGTTAAAAAGATGGTAGATGGTCTCCTACCAGATAAAATAATTGTTGATCTAATGTCAGCACAGTCAGAGCTACATCTGATACAAAACACTTCTCCACCTAGGATTTTTGCTTCAACTCCTCAACCCAAAACTCAGCTCAACGCAGGAGAAAAGGCGTGTCTAGTATGCCAAGAGAATGCAAAACTAGTTTCAACTATATGCACCAAGCTAGTTGAAGCAAGGACTAACTTGGACAGCACCTCCCTACTTAAGGATGCGACCATCGAAGAAAAAGAAAAGAAAATATAGGAGCTTATTCAACAGTTGGAGGAGGTCAGAAGTAGGAAGGATAATGAGATAAGTGAAAGAGATAATATAATTAGTGAAAAAGAAGCATTAATCGCTGAAAAGGACAGTTTAATATTGGAGCTTCAACTGAATTTACAATCCCAAGATGTAGAGGGGCTACAATCATAGCCCATAAAAGCTGCACAGACCTAACAACCTTCTACTTCATAAACTAGGCGGAAGGTTTGTGTGTGGAAGAGGGCTCTTCATGGTGTATCACCCCCTATAAGTACAAGTGTTCCTCCTGCATGGTTTGCTAACATTCCTAAAAGAAGGAGAGTTGAAACTCAAATAGTCCCCAGCAAGACTATTGAGTATCCCTCATCAGACCTTAATATCGCTCCTGAAGAGGCAAATTTTGAGCATGAGTCAATCCATGATAAAAAAGGGAAATCAACTGTCGAGTGTGAACCTGAAATATTATCTACTGCCACACAAGTCTCCACGGACAAACAACAACCACTCGACGAAGTCAAGATAAGGATATTGGAGGTGAGCATAAGTTATCTTGTCCGGTCCTAATTTTCAAAGAAAATATTTTTATTCTAACTATTTTTTTTGTATATAGCAAGCTTATAAAGAATTCACCAATAAGATGGATCCAACAGTTGGAGAGTGTTTAATGAAACTAAAAAAAATGGAGTAAGATCATACACTTTATAATAGTAATCTTATGTTTTGAGAGTTGTTAATAAAGGGTTTTTCCCAGAACCGAAGCTCGGATACCACTTGAAGGTAGGAAACTTCGCTTCCCACTTCAACTCGGTCGCTTGTTCATGGCGATCCTTCTACGTCCTCGGATAAAAAAAATTTATCCTTGACAAGAGGGATTACCCAAGCTACCGTTTCATCGTCGTGCTATTCGATTAGAGTGGTCACTTGAACAAACTTGTTGTTCAAGCAATCAACCTCTATTCTACAATTAGCCGCGGAATAGACGATGTACGGATCGCCGATTTTTGTGTTTGTATTCGGGGTCCAAGTATATTTAACCATAAAAACAGAATACAACATGCATATAATTGAAAAACAATTATAGACATGTTGCAAAAGAAAATAGACAAGCGTTATACCTCTCAATCTTCTATTGTATGTCCTTCCTCCTTTTGGACGTCGTGTGGCCGACGATCTTGCAAAAGTCGAAGCCTCCTAGATCACCAATCTTCCTTCCTTGCTCGCTCCAAACAAGAGGAAGTATAAGAAACAAAACTCTCCTCTATCTAGGACCAACCAACAAGCTTCCAACTTGAAGCTTGTCGCCGGCCTAAAGAGGAGGAAAGGTGGGCACCGGCCAAGAGCTCCAAGGAATCACCCTAACCCTTGTTTCCACCGGCCAAGGAGAAGAGAAGGAATGGTTTTTGGATGCCGGCCAAAGAGAGGAAGGAAGATGATATGCGCCGACCACCTAAGGAAGAAGAAGGAAAGGAATTTCCTTAATTGTGGCCGCCCAACACCCCTTGCTCCTTGCTGCCCAAAACCCTAGCCCCTCCTTTTATTGCTTGTCGTCCAAGCCTTAAGCCTCCTTTTATAGAGTTGGGCTCAAGCCTCCCTTTAATCTCCACCTTCGATTCTAGGGATTTAATCTCAACTGTCAGATCTAGAGAATTAATCTCAACCGTCGGATCTAGAGATTTAATCTCTACCATTGGATCTAGAGTTTTGTTTTCTACCATTGGATCTAGGCTTCATGAGGTTTTAATAGGCTACAATAGGGACCATGAGGAGGAGTTGGATCTTGGCCACCCAATGGATCAAGCCCACATAAAGTCCGATTCTTTAATGATAATCCAATCCACTAAAGGATTATCATTGATCTACCTCACCAACCCCCATAAGTTAATATGGGCTCCATATATTATTTGTACATTTTTCTCTCCGTGTTTAAGATATCGAATGTCCGTCGATTAATTAATTTACTGATAATTAATTAATCAACATCTAACTCCATGAGTAGTACCACTCATCCTTATCATCATGCCAGACCAAGTCCACCTGCAAGGTTTACATGATGAACCTTATGAGCTCCTCAAGGGGACATCATCATCCTATTATATAGGACATGGTTTCCTACTATAATCAACGACACACCATATAAATAATATCATTTCCCAACTTACCGAGCCTATTGATTTAATCTATAAATCTCGCCTATTGGTAAATCAAAGAAATGAATACTAAGTATATGTGCCCATTATTATATCGGGATTAAGAGCATGTACAATATAATATCTGAGGTCCGATTCGATTATATAGTCAGCAATAAATCAAATCACCTCTAAGTCGGTCCTGCTCAATACACACAAAGTGTACTAATGTGATTCTATGGTCAAAACAAACCAATACCAAATCACACTACAACCATTCCAATGGTTTGTCCAAAGCCATCTCGGTTGTGAGCCTTTACTTATACTTTACAAGGAGTCGATAACATGATCTACTGTGTGACACTACACACCATGTTATCTACAATGTAATGTATTAGACAATATGCATAATCATAAATATCCAAACAATGATAATGTGATTCTTATTTCAAAAATAAAGATGTTCATACAAAAGATAGACTTTTCAGTATACATCCCAACAATCTCCCACTTATACTAAAAGACTATGCTATCCTTAAACTGCCATACATCTGATTCCCATTCCCTCCATATGACTATCAAAAGCTCTCACTGGAAGGGCCTTAGTGAAAGGGTCTGCCAGGTTATCCTCTGATACAATCTTGGCCACAGCAACTTCTCCTCTCTTTACGATTTCTCGTGTCAAATGGTACTTGCGCTCTATGTGTTTACTTGCCTTATGGGCTCGTGGTTTTTTCGAGTTTGCAACTGCACCACTATTATCACAATAAATTGTGATAGTTATGGCCAAACCAGAAATCACATCCAAGTCCATCAAGAAGTTCCTGAGCCACACAACTTCTTTGGCCACCTAAGAGGCTGCCACATACTCAGCTTCCATGGTAGAGTCTGCCACGCATTTCTGCTTGACACTCCTCTATACAATGGCTCCACCTCCCAAAGTAAACACAAAACCTGAGGTAGACTTACTGTTATCCCCATCTGATTAGAAGTCGAAATCCGTGTAACCCACAGGGAGTAATTGGTCTGCCTGGTAAACTAGCATATAATCCCTAGTCCTTCTCAGGTACTTCAATATATGCTTTACCGCAGTCCAATGTCCCTGTCCTAGATTACCCTAATATCTACTAACCATGCCAACGGCAAAGCAGATATCTGGTCTCGTACATAGCATCACATACATGAGGCTTCCCATTGCCGAAGCATAAGGAACTGCCTTCATCTCCTTTATCTCCTCAGATGTTCTAGGACACATCTCCTTAGATAAAGGAACTCCATGTCTGAAAGGTATAAAACCCTTCTTGGAGTTCTGCATGCTAAAACGATCCATAATGGTGTCTATGTATGAAGCTTGAGATAACCACAACTTCCTTTTCCTGTGATCCCTTATAACCTTGATCCCAAGGATGTGTCCCACTTCTCCCAAGTCCTTCATATCAAACTATTTGGACAACCATACCCTTACGTCCGATAACACCTTGACATTGTTGCCAATTAACAAAATATCATCTACGTATAGTACAAGAAATACCACTACATTTCTGTCACATCTCTTGTATACACAAGACTCATCCGGACTTTGAATAAATCCATAAGACTGGATTACCTCATCAAAGTGGATGTTCCAAGACCTCGAAGGTTGCTTCAATCCATAATGGACCGATTAAGCTTACACACAAGATGCTCTTTGCCCTTTTCATTGAATCCTTCTGGTTGCTTCATATAGATGTTTTCCTCAAGACATCCATTAAGAAAAGCTGTCTTGACATCCATCTGCTATACCTCATAATCCATATGAGCAGCAATGCATAAGAGAATCCGGATAGACTTAAGCATAGCTACCGACGAAAAGGTCTCCTCATAATCGATACCCTCTTTCTGAGTATACCCCTTCGCAACAAACCTCGCTTTGAAGGTCTCAACCTTTCCGTCTATTCCTCTCTTTCTTTTGTAGATCTACTTGCATCCAATGGTTTTTACACCATCAGGTGATTCTACTAGCTCCCAGACCTGATTTGAATCCATAGATTCAATCTCAGCATTCATTGCACTTTGCCAAGATACTGCATCTTTATCTTGGATTGCCTCGTCATATGTCCAGGGATTAGGTTCATGTTTGCCAGAGACCAAATCAGAAGATTCTCCCAAGAATATGAATCTATCAGGCTATCTCACAACCCTCCCACTACGACGAGGTATCACCTGTGTATCCTCTGTGACACGCGGTGCAGTGACTTGTGGTATATCCTCTTGTATCGGTGGTACTGAAGAAGTGACTTCCCCTTTTAATTCCTCCAGAACAATCTTACTCATGGGCTTGTGGTTCATTACATAGTCTTCGTCTAGAAATCTGGCGTTCGTGCTAATGATCACCCTCTGATCTCTAGGACTATAAAACAAACCTACTTTCGTTCCTCTAGGATATCCAACGAACATGCGTACTTCTGTATGAGGTTCCAACTAACCAGCATCTGCCTTCAGCACATGTGCTAGACTTCCCCAAATCCGGATATATCTCAAACTAGGCTTTTGCCCAGTCCATAATTCTATTGGAGTAGAAGGCACTGATTTAGATGGTACCAAGTTCAAAATATACACTGTCGTATCTAGAGCATATCCCCAGAACGAATCTGGCAACTCAGAATAACTCATCATCGATCTAACCATCTCCATAAGAGTCCTATTCCTTCGCTCTGCTGCACCATTCTACTGGGGTGTGCTAGGTGCAGACAATTGGGATTGTATCCCAGCCTCTGATAAGTAATTCCTAAACTCTCCCAAGAGGTACTCGCCACCACGATCAGATTGTAGTGTCTTGATACTTTTACCTTGACATTTATGCACATCAGCCTTGAATTCTTTGAACTTGTCAAAGCATTCAGACTTGCGGCGCATCAAGTAAATGTATCCATATCTCGAATAATCGTCTATAAAGGAGACAAAATATTCAAAACCACCTCTTGCCTGGATAGACATTTGACCACACAAATCAGAATGAATCAACTCCAACACATCTTTGGCTCTATACCCCTTGGCCTTAAAAGGCCTCTTGGTTATTTTACTCTCAAAGCAAGATTCGCAGGTTGGGAAATCTTCCACCACTAATGATCCCAGAGGTCCATCAGCTATCAACCTTTGAATTCTGCTTAGGTTAATATGACCAAGCCTAAGATGCCAAAGATATATTTGGTTCATCTTCGAAGGTTCTTTTCTCTTATTGGAATTAGAAGATGAGTTATTAACTTCTATTTGCATCATAGGAGCTTTTAGTTCAAGTGTGTATAAATTTCCTATCAATGCACCCGAACAAATAATCTCCCTATTCCTTTTTATAACAACTCTGTCATTAAAAGAAATAGAATATCCATCCATAAACAATTTAGAAACCGATATTAAATTCTTTCTAAATAAAGGTACATAAAGGCAATTCTTAAGAACCAAAACTTTATTTTTCTCAAAAGATAAATAAACATCTCCCACTGCAACAGCCGCCACCTTCGTGGCATCGCCCAATTATACGGTAATCTCCCCCTCAGCTAGTCGTTTGGTTTCCTGGAACCCCTACAAAGTATTGCAGACATGATCAGTGGCTCCTGTATCTACACACCAGGTGCCGGTAGATAACACTGCTAAATATGTTTCAACGACTGGACCAAAAGATATACCTTTGTTTTGCTTGCGGTTGGGGCAGTCCTTCTTCCAGTGTCCAATCTGCTTACAAGTGAAGCACTTGCCTTTCGGCTTCTTCACTCCTCCCTGAGTTCCTCCCACCGCTTTTGCCCCAATTTGTTTCTTCTTCTTCTTTCCTTTCAGCTTAGAAGTAGAAACCTTTTGGGCAACCATGGCTTGTGCCTGAGCACTCTGACAAAAAAGCCCCTCTGCCGCCTGGAGTTCTGTCAGAAGCTCCGCCAACGAATACAACCTCTTGTTTATGTTGTAGATCAGGCGAAACTGCTCAAAACTTTTAGGTAGAAATTGGAGAATGATATCGACCTGGGTTTCCCCATCGATCTCAGCTCCAAGGACTTCCAGCTCATTCAAATGAGCCATCATCTTGAGAACATGATCCCTCACGGGTGTTCCCTCGATCATGGTGGTCGTCATCAAGTTCCTCATGGCTTTCTACCTAGCAACCCAATTCTGGTGTCCGAAAAGCTCTTTGAGATTGAGCATCATGTCATAAGCAGTGGGCATGGCTTGATGCTGATGTTGCAGTACATTTGACATAGATGCCAAAATGTAACACCGCGCCATCTCATCGGCCTTGATCCACTTCTTATAACTCTCCTTCTCCTTTTCCCTAGAATCATCCGCAGGCTTAGGAGGGCACTCTTCGAAGAGTACATATTTGTATTGCTCACCAGTCAAGACAATGTCAAGATTCCTCTTCCAATCAACATAGTTGGGTCTAGTAAGTTTATTTTCTTTTAGTATCACAGCAAGCGGGTTGAAAGTCATTTTGAAAACAACCTAAGAATCACATAGATTAAAAACATTAGATTTCAAAAAATTATTGATTCCTCAAACAATAAAATTTTAAAATCAACCAACACCTCAAAACACCGAGAATATTGTATGCCACGATAGTGTGGACGTATACGAATTCTACATTTGTAAGAGGAGGTTTTACCCATTAATTTTACTATCTTGTCAACCTAACTTTTTGACAAGTAAAATTAATAGTTGGTTCCTCTTCAGCCCTATAAATAAAAGCAGTGACTCCGATGGGGAGGATACTTATATTTGTATCTAAGTGTTCACCATTACTCGGTACCAAGGTAATTATCTCGGGTTATGTGCCTTCAGATGGGGAAGTGCACACGCTCTTTAATAATTTCCTATAACCATATTCGACCTTGTGATCCGCAAATAAACTCATCCGATGGGAAGGAAGGCACTCAGAGTTGACGCGCAAGTTTGTTTGCATCACATGTCAAATCATAATGGAGGCCGTGGGAATTTATAAAAATATCCCTCTCCCACTTAGAAATTTAAAATTGAGAAATTTTCTGGCCTACGACATGCATATCAAACAATAAGCAATAAATATGAAAAATAAATATTTTCCAACTATTATGGCTTTTGTCTTCAATATGTCTCCCATCGTATCGCCATCTCATCTGCTCCTCCCTATGCCATGTACGAGCCATCCAGAGATCCGAGCCAAGAAAAACTATTTTAATTTACATCCATTGATCCTATACTCCACGAGGGAGTGTACATGAAATCTAGATTGAAAGTAAACTAAAATAAAAAGAGTAGCTAAACAATGCCGTATCTAATTATAAAAATTAAATATTAGCCTCGTCAACCCCGAGGATTCAACAAAATATACAATTACACACATACAATCACATACACACATATGACCATAATAGTTGGATCCTATGCCTGCAACCAAATAGTTAACCTACGCACATCCTACTATTATCTGGCACATATAATATATGAAAAGATCATAAAAGTAACCGAATCCTAAACACACAAAACCGGAAACCATGGCTCTGATACCACTTAAAGGGTTTTTCCCGGAACCGAAGCTTTGATACCACTTGAAGGTAAGAAACTTCGCTTACCACTTCAACTCGGTCGCTTGTTCATGGCGATCCCTTCTACATCCTCAGATAAAAAAAAATTATCCTTGACAAGAGGGATTACCCAAGCTACCGTTTCATCGTCGTGCTGTTCGATTAGAGTGGTCACTTGAACAAACTTGTTGTTCAAGCAATCAACCTCTATTCTACAATTAGCTGCGAAATAGATGATGTACGGATTGCCAGTTTTTGCATTTGTATTCAGGGTCCAAGTATATTTAACCATAAAAATAGAATACAACATGCATATAATTGAAAAACAATTATAGACATGTTACAAAAGAAAATAGACAAGCGTTATACCTCTTGATTTTCTATTGTATGTCCTTCCTCCTTTTAGACGTCGTGTGGGCGACGATCTTCCAAAAGTCGAAGCCTCCCAGATCACCAATCTTCCTTCCTTACTCGCTCCGAACAAGAGGAAGTATAAGAAACAAAACTCTCCTCTATCTAGGACCAACCAACAAGCTTCCAACTTGAAGCTTGTCGCCGGCCTAAAGAGGAGGAAAGGTGGGCGCCGGCCAAGAGCTCCAAGGAATCACCCTAACCCTTATTTCCACCGGCCAAGGAGAAGAGAAGGAATGGTTTTTGGATGCCAGCCAAGGAGAGGAAAGAAGATGATATGTGTCGGCCACCTAAGGAAACAGAAGGAAAGGAATTTCCTTAATTGTGGCCACCCCACACCCCTTGCTCCTTGCCGCCCAAAACCCTAGCCCATCCTTTTATTGCTTGCCATCCAAGCCCTAAGCCTCCTTTAATAGAGTTGGGCTCAAGCCTCCCTTTAATCTCCACCTTCGGTTCTAGGGATTTAATCTCAACCGTCGAATCTAGAGAATTAATCTCAACCGTCGAATCTAGAGATTTAATCTCTACCATTGGATCTAGAGTTTTGTTTTCTACCATTGGATCTAGGCTTCATGAGGTTTTTATAGGCTACAATAGGGACCATGAGGAGGAGTTGGATTTTGGCCACCTAATGGATCAAGCCCACATAAAGTCCGATCCATTAATGATAACCCAATCCACTAGAGGATTATCATTGATCTACCTCACCAACCCCCATAAGTTAATATGGGCTCCATATATTATTTGTATATTTTTCTCTCCGTGTTTAAGATCTCTAATATCCGTCGATTAATTAATTTACTAACAATTAATTAATCAACATCTAACTCCATTAGTAGTACCACTCATCCTTATCATCATGTCATACCAAGTCCTCCTGCAGAGTTTACATGATGAACCTTATGAGCTCCTCAAGGGGACATCATCATCCTAATATATGGGACACGATTTCCTCTTATAATCAATGACACACCATATAAATAATATCATTTCCCAACTTATCGAGCCTATCAATTTAATCTATAAATCTCGCCCATTGGTAAATCAAAGAAATGAATACTAAGTATATGTGCCCGTTATTATATCGGGATTAAGAGCATGTACAATATAATATCTGAGGTCCGATTCGATTATGTAGTCAGCAATAAATCGAATCACCTCTAAGTCGATCTTGCTCAATACACACAAAGTGTACTAGTGTAATTCTATGGTCAAGACAAACCAATACCAAATCACACTACAACCATTCCAATGGTTTGTCCAAAGTCATCTTGGTTGTGAGCCTTTACTTATACTTTACAAGGAGCATGATCTGTCGTGTGACACTACACACCATGTTATTTACAATGTAATGTATTAGACAATATGCATAATCATAAATATGCAAACAATGATCATGTGATTCTTATTTCAAAAATAAAGATGTTCATACAAAAGATAGACTTTTCAGTATACATCCCAACAACTAATAATCCTTTCCTTGTGTAGTGTGATAGTATCAAGACTAGTGTGGAAGACGGATGCTATTAACTTATACATGGACTCTTTCCTTACAATATTTGATTGGAATGTTTTGACACATTGGGATTGCATCAATGCTTATTTATCAGTCTTAGATGATGAGTGCAAGGAGACTGATAAGGCATACTATAGCTCAATATTCTGTGGGGCTGGATTTTTGGTATGTTTTTGCCCCTTTTGCATGGAATTATCAACTTTAAAGCTTCGGTGTTTTGATAGATTTTTTTATACACAGGGTATGTTTAATATGATGTACACCCAAGCATTCCAACAAACTTTTAAAACCCCAAGCGATGATCCAATCAGATACATATTTTATCCAATAATCCGTGATTATCACTGCCACCTACTAGTGGCGGACTTGCAAAATACAGAGTTTATCCACTATAACTCATTGTCCGTTAGGAAAGCTTACACTAGTAAATTTGAAGAAATAGTAAGCAGTGTTATTTTATATGTTACTTAAATAAATCATTTGTGTATGGAGGATTGATAGCATTTTTTTGGGTGTAGATTGAATTCTTTAAAAAGATCCACCCTTCGTATTATGAGAACTAGCATCCTGGCCTGGCTGATAAATTTTGTAATACAAATTTTTCCATGCATCGAGTGCAGGGTCCCAAATAAAGCTCTTCGTAAGACATTTAATATTCTTTGTAAATACCATATTTTATAAGTTAGCAATGGACTAATTATTTGTAATTTTTTTATAGCTATGACTGTGCATTTTTTACAATATGATACATTGAGAGTCTATTATTTGGGTACCCTAAAAGATTCAGACAGTAAGGTATGAGGAACTTTAGATTCTTGGTGGGGAATAGAATAATGCGTAGCTCACACTTTTGTTTGCAATTATGACTGTGTTGTAATTTAGGATATGTTGTAATAGTATACAAAGTTATAAATTTTTTACTACACCAAGGTGCCTGCCTGTAAAAATCATTCTCAAGATGCAAGGTGTAAATCCAAATTGTGTAGTATTTGTACAATTATAAAAAATTTAGACGTTGTTAAATATGTGAACCACTTCAACTTTATAATTTTGTGATGGGATTTAAATCTGTACAATGTATATTTTCTTGTGACTACCATTTTTCATACTTTGTATGCTAAATGATTTTGCATACTTTGTGCGTGGTGTTGGGAATTCAAATCCCAGGACCACTGTGTTCCTGGGAATATAAATCCCAGCACCATCTTTTTTCTAGGCAAGATGGATAATGTACGTGGTGCTGGGAATTCAAATCCCAGGACCACTATGTTCCTCGGAATATAATTCCCAACACCACCATTTTTCTCGGTCAGTTCAAAATTGTACGTCGTGCTGGGAATTCAAATCCCAGAACAACTGTGTTCTTGACAATATAAATCCCAGCACCACCTTTTTTCTATGTGAGCTGGATATTGTACATGGTGTTGGGAATTCAAATCTTAGGACAACTGTGTTCCTGGGAATATAATTCTCAGCACCACCTTTTTTCTCGATCAATTCAAAATTGTACGTGGTGCTGGGAATTCAAATCTCATGACCACTGTGTTCCTGGGAATATAAATCTCAGCACCACCTTTTTCCTAGGTGAGTTGGATATCGTACATGGTGTTGGGAATTCAAATCTCATGACCACTATGTTCCTGGGAATATAATTCCCAGCACTACCTTTTTTCTCGGTCAGTTCGAAATTGTACGTGGTGTTGGGAATTCAAATCTCAGTTCCACTGTATTCCTAGGAATATAAATCCCAGCACCACCTTTTTCTAGGCAAGTTGGATATTGTACGTGTTGTTGGGAATTCAAATCTCAGGACCACTGTGTTCTTGGGAATATAATTCTTAGCACCACCTTTTTTCTCAACCAGTTCGAAATTATACGTGGTGTTGGAAATTCAAATCCCAGGACCACTATGTTCCTGTGAATATAAATCCCAGCACCACCTTTTTCCTAAGCGAGTTGGATATCGTACGTGGTGTTGAGAATTCAAATCTCAGGACTATTGTTTTCCTGGGAATATAATTCATATCAACACCTTTTTCTCGGTCAGTTTGAAATTATACGTGGTGCTGGAAATTCAAATCCCAGGACCACTGTGTTCCTAGGAATATAAATCTCAGCACTACTTTTTTCTAGGCGAGCTGGATATTGTACGTGGTGCTGGAAATTCAAATCTCAGGACCACTATGTTCCTGGGAATATAATTCCCAACACTATCTTTTTTCTCGGCTAGTTTGAAATTGTACATGGTGCTGAGAATTCAAATCCCAGGACCACTGTGTTCCTGGGAATATAAATCCCAACACCATAATGTTTCTGGGAATATAATTACCAGCACCACCTTTTATCTCGCCCAGAGTGAATTTATTCGTGGCACGTGGCCAAAACTGGGAGATTGGAGGATCAGAACAAAGTTTCCTCGACACATCAACAACTCAAGCTATAAGATTTTTCAGTCCATGTCAAGATTTCAAAATTTGGACTCCTCTAGGTCCATCAATGGGTTTCTATCAAAACTCATTGATGGTCATATTCACCTCTTCTTCGATCCAATCCAAGTCCAGAGGGTTTGGAAAGTACCCCTCTATGTATCCATGTCCAAAATTTCTAATATTCAAGGTTTTATTAGGTTCCACAGCCATATTTCAGAAATCAGTTCCCGTGTCATGTGGTGCTAGCAATTTAAATCCCAGGAATATAGTGTTGCTGGGAATATAATTTCCATCACCACCTTTTTATCTCGGCCAACTTGAAATTGTACGTGGTGCTGGGAATTTAAATCCTATAACCACTGTGTTCCTGGGAATATAATTCCCAGAACCACCTTTTTTTTTGCCAGCTTGATATTGCACGTGCTGTTGGGAATTTAAATCTCAGGCCCACTGTGTTCCTGGAAATATAAATCCCAACACCACCTTTTATCTCGGCCAACTTGAAATTGTATATGGTGTTGGATCGAAACGGATCGCTAGAGGGGGTGAATAGCGATAAAACTTTTTTGAAATCGTTCGTTAATTAGACAATTAATCATAGCGAAAAGATAAAAGACATATAAAGAAATACAAATGGTTTTTTACTTGGTTCGTAGCCTTCGGCTACTACTCTAAGGCCTTAGTGGTCCTTGACCACGCACGGAGGGCAAAACACTAAAGAACTCCTCCTCGTTAGAGGTAGGAGTTAATCGAGTACAAGAAAAATCACAAAGCTTTGAGGTAGAGGGACACTCCCCCTCTCCTCGTAACGATAAAAACTCTGAGACAATTGATATGAAAAATAAAAACTAAAAATGAAGATTATACTGACGAAACAAAAATATAAACAATTAAACCTAGACGTCGGAGAACTAGAACTTCGTTGTTGGAGAGTCGTAGGTTTGCAGAGGCTTTTTGGAAGCTTAGGATTGATGAAATGGTGAGAAATGGACCTTCTTTTATTGCCCTAGAAGTCCCCTCCTTGAGCACATCAAGATCCTACATCAATGGCCACGTCAGCCTTGAAGAAAGGGATGAGTTTTGACTCATCTCGAAGCTGTAATTCAAACAGTAGTTGAACTAGCCGGTTGAACTTGCCCGGTTGAACTGGCCGGTTGAACTGATGGCCAGGATTTTTGACTACAATAAAGAGTTAGCTCAAAATATAAGTGAATTCGATGGCCACTTGTCGTCCAATCTCGACATAGACCTTCCATGGGAATTCTTGGTCGGATCATCGCCTAAGGACGTCCCCGTACAAATGACACGACCTCACTTCACTTTACTCACTCGAGCTTACCTCAATATTTACCTTTGAAGCCTTGCATTCGGTCTCCACCTGATTCCTTCGGCTCCCTCCAAAGTCCTCCCGGTGTCGCCCGACCACTACAATTTTCTCCAAGTGTCGCTGACCTTCGGCTTAGCTTAGCATTTCTGCATACTTGATTCAGCTTGTGAGATAACAATGTAATCTTAACTTTGCATCTTTGTCATAATCAAAACACAGGTTCTATCATCTGGTGCCCCTGCACCAACAATCTCCCCCTTTTTGATCTATGGCAAACTTACGCAAAGTTAAGGAAAAATGTAATGTGGAAAATGAGTAAATGTAAATCAATTCTCCCTTAACCTTAGGTGAGTTTTAGAACAAAAGGTTAATCTTAAAAATTTTAAATTTTTGTTCTCCCCCTTAACTTGTGCTCTTCTCCCCCTTTTTCCATAAATCAAAAAAAATTTGGGGTTGTATAATATAAAAAGTAGGGGTTTCTAACATGAAACTGCATGCATAAAGATTATCTAACATGAGTCCAAGCATGTGTCTCAATTTACTTTAGTTCGAGGTATAACCCTCTCCACCAACAATATATGTCTTGAGACTAATTTGATTTTCAAAAATATTTATAAAATTAACTTTGAGTTTCAAAATACTTATACGCTAATAACTTTTGAAAATATATAACTCTTAGGGTTAGTTTGCTCTCCCCCTTAATCAAGTATATAAGGTATAGAAGAGTTAGGGGGCGCTAAACATTGACCTAGAAGGTTGTATATTTAGAGTTTTGTCCGAGTATAAGTACACGTTTAAGCTCGATAGTTTAAAAAATAGATAACATTTTTGAAAGGATTATGTGAATTGAAATTATTTCTTATTCATCTCACCCATTCTAAGTGTCTTAGAATTTGTTCACCTTATATGTTGTGTGAGATGATTCCAATTTTATCTTAATTAAATTTAATAATTTGAAACTGGTCAACCTTGCATTAGATTCGGATTTGATCCTAAGCTCATCAAGTCACCTTTTCAAGATCTTGGCTTCCAGGTCGTGGCGAGGCACAGGGGCCTTCTTTGATCGGAAAAACGACCACTTCCTTAGACAAAGCCAATTTTGAGAAAATAGTAACTTGACTCACCTAAGACCACTTCCTGGTCTAACTAGTCTAGGATACGGCGAGGTAGCTTCAGCTAGTTCCACTCGGTCAAGTGAACCGAACTAGATACGCCTTATCTAGCTCGAATATACAAGACTCTGTTTTCCTAGCGTACTATCATCTCGCCGAATCCTGGTACTATGTTACCAAGCATTGATGAGTTATAGTCCTATCTAACCATTCTAAAGAAAATAAGAGGTTTAGGTTACCGGATATACTATTTTGGTATTAGCTCCCCCTGGATCATTGAACCAATATGGTCTGGTCAAGTAATGAACTTGATCCTGAGGAATCCAAAACCTATTGGTCCTTATATGTGAGTTTAATAAAGTTTTTGGGTCCCACACTTGGACTCGATGATGACTACGATTTACGATATACATGTAAGATATATTCGTAGTCTTTGAGCTATATCCGAGTCCGGCTCTGTTGTACACGGCTCTCTGAGTTCCAAGAAGTCGGTTAAGATTCTTGGACCCCGTCGAGAACTTGTTCAACCGAGCTTTGAGCTCTTGGACTCATCCTTTCAAGATAGAGTTCTCTTCTTCGAGTTTTTCAACTCAAGTTGAGTCCTCCTCTTGAACTCGACTAGTCGAAGAGTTTACGGGTGTCTCTTGTTTGAGGGTTTCAACCTCCTCAACCAAGGACTCGACCCTAGACTCGGATTTAGCTAATTTCCTAGTTAGCAATTTAATTGTATTGTAAAGCGTATGAATTAGTGAGCGACTAACCTTAATTTTACCTTTTGGTCCGGCTTTGAGTTGCTTCTCGAAGTAGTCCTCGAGTTCAGAGTCGGTGTTGTAATTGGATTCGGATTCGGACTCTGACTCGGACTCTTCGGGTCTTGCCATGCACGCTATGCCGACGCCTTCTTCATTGTCCCATGTTGCATGAAAAGCCTTCTTTTGATTCGATTTGAATTGTGCCCTCTTTTGCTTCTTTAGTCGCCTCCTTTCTCTCCGAACGATCTTCTGCACTACGTTCACTATTGCTTCCACCTCTTCAGATTCGGACTCTGATTCGTCTTTGGGTTCAAGTCCATCTTCTTGCCTGGTAGATGGCTTTCTTCTTTGTCCTGCAAATAGAGCAATACCTTTCTCGGCCCGGACCATGTTAGTCTGCTCATGAAGTTCAAACTCGGAAAATAACTCATCTAACCTAAGCTTCGAAAGGTCCTTAGAGACCTTGTAGGCATCGACCATGGATGCCCACAAGGTAGTCCTAGGAAATGAATTAAGAACGTACCTTAGAAGGTCATGGTTTTTGACCTTGTGTCCGATAGTGTGCAGGCCATTGACAATGTCCTGGATGTGGGCGTGTAGTTGTGTTGCCATCTCATGTTCCTGCATCTTAAGGTTATACAACTTATTGAAAAGAAGGTCGCGTTTACATACCTTAGCATCGGACGTTCCTTCATGTAGCTCGATTAATTTGTTCCACAGGTCCTTTGCGCTGATGAAGGGTCCGATGCGGTTGAGCTCCTCTTTGGACAGACCGCACTGCAACATTTGGGTCGCCTTTGCATCGGCTTTGATTTGCCTCTTGGTTGCATTGGTCCACTTGTTGAAATCCAAGGGCTCGCCTTGATCATTGGTGGGTAGAGAAAAGCCGGTTTGGATGATTATCCAAGTCTTGACTTGTGTTTTTAGAAAACACTCCATCTGACCTTTCCAATAATGGAAATCATCTCCGTTAAAGAACGGAGGTCGGATGGTGTTGTACCCCTCAATGTGGGCCATTTGGAAGGAAAACCTTGCACATAAAATAATAAAAAAAACACGAAAGAGGTTCCAAGACTTTGCCTTGGATTATAAATGTAGGAAATGAAAAGAAACAAAAGGAATATACAAGAAATAACCAACTAAAATCAAAGATGAGCACTTACAACCTTCGATGTCCCCGAAAGGGTACTAAACGTCGGTTTTTGGGGATGAAGACAGCTTGTTACAAGGGTAAACCCCTGGTAATAATGTAGATCTCTCAGAGAGCTTCGTTTTGGTATGTAGCCCGTTTAGTGGGTCAACTTGTACGAAAAGTTATACCCATTTTACCGTCAACTACTCCAAAAGCGAATACTTGCAAAACAAAACCAAAAGAAAAGTACCAAGACTTCATCTTGGATTAGTAGTGCGGGAGAAAATTTAAACGAATGAAAAAAGATCTGTAAAATTCAAAAACAAATCTGCTAGATTGGTGGTTTCACCAAATCTTAGCGCCCCGGCTCTGATACCAATTGTTGGATCGAAGCGGATGGCTAGAGGGGGGGTGAATAGCGACAAAAAATTTTCGAAATCGTTCGTTGATTAGACAATTAATCGCAGCGGAAAGATAAAAGACAAATAAAGAAAGACAAATGGTTTTGTACTTAGTTCGTAACCTTCAGCTACTACTCCAAGGCCCTAGTGGTCCTTGACTACGCATGGAGGGCAAAACACTAAAGAACTCCTCCTCGTTAGAGGTAGGAGTTAATCGAGTACAAGAAAAATCACAAAGCTTTGAGGTAGAGAGACACTCCCCCTCTCCTCATAACGATAAAAACTCCGAGACAATTGATATGAAAAATATAAACTGAAAATGAAGATTATACCGACGAAACAAAAATATAAACAATTAAACCTAAACGTCGGAGAACTAGAACTTCGTTGTCGGAGAGTCGTACCATTGCGGAGGCTTTTTGGAAGCTTAGGATTGATGAAATGGTGAGAAATGGACCTTCTTTTATAGCCCTAGAAGTCCCCTCCTCGAGCACATCAAGATCCTACATCAATGGCCAACTCTCCCTTGAAGAAAGGGATGAGTTGTGACTCATCTCGAAGTTGTAATTCAAACAGTAGTTGAACTGGCCGGTTGAACTGGCCCGATTGAACTGGCCGGTTGAACTGATGGCCAGGATTTTTGACTACAATAAAGAGTTAGCTCAAAATATAAGTGAATTCGATGACCACTTGCCGTCCAATCTCGGTATAGACCTTCCATGGGAAGTCTTGGTAGGATCGTCGCCTAAGGACGTCCCCGTACAAAGGACACAACCTCACTTCACTTTACTCACTCGAGCTTACCTCAACATTTACCTTTGAAGCCTTGCATTTGGTCTCCACCTGATTCCTTCGACTCCCTTCGAAGTCCTCCCGGTGTCACCCGACCACTACGGTTTTCTCTGAGTGTCGCTGATCTTCGGCTTAGCTTAGCATTTCTGCATACTTGATTCAGCTCGTGAGATAACAATGTAATCTTAACTTTGTGTCTTTGCCATAATCAAAACACAGGTTCGATCATCTGGTGCCCCTGCACCAACATATGGTGTTGGGAATTTAAATCTCAGGACCACAGTGTTCTTGGGAATATAATTCCCAGCACCACTTTTTTTCGGCCAGCTTGATATTGTACGTGGTGCTGAGAATTTAAATCTCAGGACCACTGTATTCCTGGGAATATAATTCCCATCACCAATTTTTGGATCAGAACCAGTTTAAAATTGGACGTGTTGCTAGAAATTTAAATTCCAAGACCACTGTGTTCCTGGGATTTCAATCCCAGCACCATCGAAGTCCTGGGATTAAAATCCCAGTACCACCATGGTCCTAGGATTCAAATTTCCAACATGGACATTTAACATGATAGAGATAGAAGGTGGTGCTGGGAATTTAAATCACAGCAACACCATGGTCTTGTATTTTGAATAAGGTGGTGCTGGAAATTTAAACAAAATTCAATAATAGGGAATATGAACCTGCCAGATATAAAAAAAGGTCCCCTTCCATTCCATTCAATTTCACAACATCAAAACCAATCCATTGTATTGTTAGATTCAAGAATATATTCAACAATATATCAAAATTACAGTCACTATTGATCTATGGAATGCAGTATCATTTACAAATTAACAAAAATTCATAATTAACTCAAATACAAAAATGCATTGTCATACTCCCACCTCAAGTTTTCTTAAATTACATTATGAAGAACTCATCCCTTAAAATTGACACTGAGACATCTATTCTGAATTTTACCATGTCTGCTTGTTTGAAGTCCATCTTCTCACCATACAGCAGACATCTCATGTATTGCATCACAAAGAAGGCACAATCATTGCTGTAAAAATACCATGAAAAATTTTATATTTCAATTAAAAAGTAACATTTCACATTCAATATTTTTTTTTAGTACCTTGCTAGTTGTTGGGGACAATCAGCTGTAATAGAAACCCAGTTGTCGATGGAGTAATAAGCTTGCAAACATGGATGAATTGTTGCAAGGTTCTTAGATGAATATCCTAAAAATAGGGATACCTATTATTATACAATGATTAAGTTAACATAACTATTTATTTACAGATACAATAGATGGAATATCCATATTTAAAAAAATTATCTACTCACCACTACTTCAAAATCAGCTTTTGATCTTCCTCCATATGAAAGGGAGTTGTAATGATTGAAAGTCATTATTTTTGTGTCAATACACAATAGGTGAAAGTGAGTTTGGTCAGTATTTAGAGGTATAAAAATATATCTAACCTCTCAACCATTCATGTCCGTGTTTATGATTTGTGTCGTGGTGGTCTTCCACGACATTCTTAATGTTGACTGCAATTGTGTATAAAGGAAAATATTTAAACATTTAGTATAACATTTTAAATCGTCAAACTACAAGATAATTTAAATTCCTTACAATGAACCCGGATGAGCAATACACAGACTTGTTATATGACCTACATGAGGAGGAGCCCCCCCTAAAAAGTGTAGGAGATCATTGGAACGCTAGAGGGGGGGTGAATAGCGTCGTGTTATACGTCGATGGAATACGTTCGCGTTCATCTACAATTTTCGTTAGCGCGAAGCTGAATAATAATAATAAAGCAATAACGAATATACAAACACACAAACACATAAGTATTTAATGTGGTTCGGAACCGAACGGTTCCTACTCCACGGATCGAGCTCTAAAGAGCTCTAGCGATGCCAATCACACACCACTATGCAATAACTCCTTCTCGACACAAGTCGGAGGTGGAGAAACCCCATACAATTGATTACAACAGTAATACAAAAATCAAACAAGCAAATACAATGTAAATAGGAAAACAAGTAAAGAGAACTTTACAACACTTTGCTTTTGATTGCTTGAATGCTAGATTGATTGAGTAGCACTTGGAGACCCTGAATTGCAGCAGCAACTCGCCCCAAATTGTCTCAAAGAACCATGGCTTTTTCCTCCTTCACGAGCTCCATTTAAAGCTTCAACTTGTGCTGGAAATCGTCGATCAATCGACTGATCGGGACCATCAGTCGACTGATGTTACTGTTGTCGTGAGACAACGGCTAGATCCACGTTGGAAAAATCCAACGGATCCATGATCAATCGACTGATCATGACCATCAGTCGACTAGTCGAGCCTCCACTCGACTGCTAACCCCAGCAGTCGAGTCAGACTCCATTCTATGCCTGAAAAACCGAGCACCAATCGACTGATCACAAGATCAGTTGACTGCTCGGCTAATCAATTAACTGCCCACTTCTGGCAGTCGACTGCTAGGCTAGTTCCCGCAGTCAAACCCTAGTTGACTCAGGCCAGTCGACTGCCACATGGCACCAGTTGACTGACACACCTTAAACATGAGGTTTTAACCCAAGTATGGTTCCCCCATACTTGCTAGACCACCCTTAGCCTAGACCTAAGCCTTCTAGCCATCTCCGCCAGCCTCACGCCTCTCGGATCCCTCCAAGTCATCCATGACTTGTTCATCCATTGCGCTAGCCTTTAGATGCTTCCATCGGCTATGTCATGCTAATCGTGTCTACACCGCCAAGGCACATTGGACTTACACCGCTAAGACTCCGCTTGGACTTTACGCCGCCAACCATTAGACTTATGCTGCCAAGACTCCCGCTTTGACTTTACCCCGCCAATATCAACCCCTTGGACTTCTCAAATGCCAAGACTCAAGCTTGGACTTTTCCTTGTCAACCCATGTTGGACTTTCCATGCCAAGACCCATGCTTGGACTTTCCCTTGCCAACCCATGTTAGACTTTTCATTGCCAATATCCATGCTTGGACTTTCCCAAATGTCAAATGTCCCACTTGGACTTTCCATGCCAAGTACCCAAGACTTGGACTTTTCCGATGACAATCACATTGTCATATGTTTTTGTCGAACATCAAAACATCTCTTGAGTCAAGATTGAGTCCTGGTCAATTGTGACCTAGGCCGATTGCACCAACAATCTTCTACTTTTTGATGTTTGACAAAAACCAAACAAACCATTGAGTTAGACCATCTAACTCAAAACAATCATCCCCATCAATTTTCACAAATGATATCATTTTCCCAATAAATTCTCCCCCTTTTTGACTAACATCAAAAATGTTCTCTCCAAGAAGGTCAATGTCTCATGTCCCAATGAGATCTTACAATCTCCCCCTTGGTCCAAAAATACCTAGGATGTCTACCATCTTCCTAGTGATAAGTCTCATATCACTCAAGAGAGGCAATCCTATTCACTCTCCCAATTTCCAAATTGGGTATCTCAAAATCTCATTTTTCTCCTCATGAGGAAAAATACCATCCATCATCCCATGATAGATACCTCCCCCTAAAAGCTTGCTCCCCCTTGACCATTGCACCAACAATGTCCTTGGGAAGTCCCTAAGCCAATAGGAACTCTAAACCATCAAAAATAAAGTTAAAAATTCAAACATGAACTCTCCCCACCTTAAATATGATACATTATTTTAACATCTCTCCTAATCCATATCCAATGGATTTTCACCCTTTATAATGCTTTCTAAAGCATATCCTAGGGTTAGAAGTGGTTAGGGACCTTAATCGCAGCTGAACACAGGCTAAACATATTTTGTTTTCCCAAAATCAGCATTGGCAGTCGACTCTCTCAGCTACCAGTCGACAGCCACCCTCATCAGTCGACTGCCACCTAGGGCAGTCGACTGATAACTAAAATGTCAGAATTTTAGTTATCAGAAATGAAATTTAGAAAATCATAAGTAATTCTACATATATCGAAAAATCATGAAAATTCATACGTATATTGTTGGTGCAGTGGGCACCAAAGTCGAACCGGTATTTTGATTATGGCAAAAGGCTCAATAGTTAAGGGTATATTTGTTATCTTACGAGCTCAATTAAGTGTGCAGAAATGCTAAAGTTGAGCGGAAGGTCTGCGACACCCGGTGGGAACCGAGGTGGTCGGGCAACGCCAGAGGGACTTCGGAGGAAGCCGAGGTACTCGGGTGAAGACCGGAAGCGAGGCTACAAGGTAAGCTCGTGTGAAAGCGAAGCAAGGTCGTTAAGCGTAGATCCGACCCAATACCTCCAATGGAAGGTCTAGGTCGAGATCAGATGGTTAGAACCATCGTACTTTATATTTTAAGCTAACTTTGCTGCGGTCAAAACCCTTTGACTGATCATTGCTAGTCAAGTTCGACCTCGAGAAGAGCTCAATTTCAAGGGGGTGAATTTGGACTTGACTCGTGTTTTGGTACAAAGGGTGATGTGGCATCAAGGTGGACATCCAAACCATCACCAAGCTTCCTTGTGGTGGGCCTTGCCCAAGATAAGGTGAGTTGGCACAAGATGGTTGGCTCCCATGATGTGGCACAAGTTGAATGGCTCCAACAAGTTGGCGCCCAAGGAGGTTGGAGGTGGCACAAGGTGGTTGGATGAAACACCTCATCCTCAAGTTGGCGCCCAAGGAGGTTGGAGGTGGCACAAGGTGGTTGGATGAAACACCTCATCCTTGAGTTGGCGCACAAGGAGGTTGGAGGTGGCACAAGGTGGTTGGATGAAACACCTCATCCTTGAGTTGGCGCAAAGGATGTGGATGAACAAGTCTTGGGGATAAGAACCTCACCTTGGACACTACCTATGTCTAAATTCATAGATCAATATCCATAAATAGACATGTTCAAGCCAAGCAAATAACAAGAATTCAAGAGCTTGCGCTACTACTACTCACATTTGCTACGACGAAGTGCCGCCGACAACGAAAGCTACATCTTCTACTTATAAGAGTTGTCGGTATATTTATTTAAGTTCTACTTCTTTAAATTGTCTTTGTGCTTTAATCGTAACAAGGAAAGGGGGAGTGTCCCTTTGCCTTGATTTCTTTTTGTAATCGTTGCTCCTACCTCCAACGAGGAGGAGTGGTTTTAGTGAATTGCCCTCCGTACGTGATCAAGGATCACTAGGGCCGTGGATTAGCAATCGAAAGATTGTGAACCACGTAAAAATATCTTGTCTACTTTATATTTCCGCTGTGCACTCTCTACTTGCTTTTTACTTATTGCAAAAGTTTTTAACGACATCGTATCGCTATTCACCCCCCCCTCTAGCGACACTTTCGATCCAACAATTGGTATCAGAGCCGGGGGCGCTAAGATTCGGTGAAACCACCAATCTAGCTTTGTTTTTCTTTTTTTTTTTACAGATTTTTTATTTATTTATTTCTGTTTTCGTATAATTATTTCACTTGCTTATCTTCTCCTACATATAGAATTGCATTAGAGGCTTTAGGATCCGGATAAGGTTGTCCTTCGGGTTAGATCCCGAGTAAGGTTGTCCTCCGGAACTTCAACGACATTCGCATTTGATTGTTTATTTCTTTTTGCAAGTTACATTTTATATATCTTTTTTTACTTCCCGCACTACTAATCCAAGACGAAAGTCTTGGAATATTCTTTCCGTGTGTGTTTTGCAAGATTCTTTTCGTCGTTCTTCTTCTTGTTTTTAAATGGCCCATCTCGAAGGGTTTAGCACCGCCCGACCCCCGTTTTACAACGGTAATGACTTTCGTTATTGGAAGGGTCGGATGGAATGCTTTCTTAAAACCCAAATCGAGATGTGGATCGTAATCCAAACCGGTTTCACACTTCCTATTAATGAAGATGGTGAATCTTTGGGTTACGATCAATGGTCAAATTCCATGAAAAAACAAGTAGAAGCCGATGCCAAGGCAACTCAAATCTTGCAATGTGGGTTGTCCAAGGAAGAGTTCAACCGCGTCGGCCCCTTCATTAGTGCAAAGGACTTATGGACCAAGCTAGTGGAACTACACGAAGGCACCGACGACACGAAGGTATGTAAAAGAGATTTACTTTTAAATAAATTGTATAACTTAAAAATGCAGGAAAACGAGACCGCAACTCAACTACATGCTCGTATCCAAGACATCGTCAACCAACTCCATGCCATCGGACAAAAGGTCGAGAATCGCGACCTTATCAGGTATTCTCTTAACTCGTTTCCTAGGACCACCTTGTGGGCATCCATGGTCGATGCCTACAAGGTCTCCAAGGACCTTTCTAAAATTAGGTTAGGCGAATTGTTTTGGAACTTGAATTACATGAGCAAACTAACGTGGTCGGTAGAGAAGAGTATTGCGTTAGTTGCGGGTTCCAAGAAGAAGAAGCCCCAAGCAAGCCACCCTCGGAGGAAGAAGGCGATATCCAAGCTCTAATGGCCAAGCCGGCCGAGCACGACTCGAAACCAAGAAGAAGAGTCCGAGTCGAATCGATGATGAGCTTCCATTCAAGACAAGCCACGGATCCGTATCCGGTTCAAAAGAATCATTAAGGGTAAGTCGTTACTTAATACTTTGTATGGTGCAATTAAATTTTTAAATAAGAAACTAGCTAAGTCCGAGTCCAAGGTCGAGACCCTAATTGAGGAGGTTAACCTTCTCAAACATGAGGTCTCCTAACCTCTTCGACTACTCGTATTCAAGAGGAGGACTCAACTCAAGTTGAAAAGCTTGAAGTTGAGAACTTTTGAAAACACAAGTCGAAGACCTTAGAACACGTTGGAAAGGTTCACTTTGGGATCCAAGGGACTTGACCTCTTACTTGGATCACAAAGGGCCGTGTACAACAAGGCGGACTCGGTTTAACTCAAATACAACCAATAAGTCATATATGTCTATAGTAAACCAACATAAGAAAAATGTCCAAGCATGGGTCCCTAAGACCACTTTGATTTCAACTTTAGGATCTAACATGTATTGGGTTCCCAAGGACCAAATTCACTATGTGAATAGACCCACTCGATTCAATGGTCCAGGGGAGCCAATACAAAATGTATTTTTGTTAAGTCTTAGAAATTGCATGCTTAGTTTTTCCTTTATTTTTAGAATGGTTAGATAGGACTCATAACCAACTAAAATCCTGCGAAAAGATTGAGCCTCGGGGAGCCTCTTTTCAAAAATAACTAGTTAGACCAAGATGTAGTCTCAAGTAAGTCGAGTTATCAATTTCTTGAAATTAGCTTTGTCTAAGGAAGTGGTCGTTGTTCCGATCAAAGAAGGCCTCTGTGCCTCGCCACGACCTGGAAGCTAATCTCTTGAAAAGATTACTTGATGAGCTTAGACTAAATCCGAATCTAACCTAATGTTGGTTAATTTAAATTCATTAAAATTAATCAAGTAAAATTGAAAGTCATCTCACAATAACACATAGGAATAACATGTTTTGATCATGTAGATATTGGTGAGATGATTTAGGTTTAAAAACTTACAAACAACCCTTTAGTAATTCCATTGATCCTACACATAAGAGTCGAAGAAACCATTAATATAGTTTTCAACGAAGGACACGAACCCGTTTAATCCTTAACAAAACCAACTAGCAAATCAACTTATAGCGAACCCGACTCTGATCTTGAACTTGAATCTCGTCCTAACCCAAGTCATCCTATCGACCAAGTGATAGATGACTCTAACCCAAGTCAAACTAGAACTCACCCAAGTCATCCTATCGACCAAGTGATAGATGACCCTAACCCGAGTCACACTAAGACTCAAACAAATCATCCTATCAATCAAGTTATAGGTGATCCAAATTTAGGGGTTCGAACTAGAGCTTCATATCGAAACCTTAGTCAAATCTCGTTAATTTCCAAAATCGAACCCAAAACTATTGAACAAGCACTTCTTGATCCCGACTGGATTATTGCTATGCAAGAAGAGCTAGCTCAATTCACTAGAAATGAAGTCTGGGAATTAGTACCACCACCTAAAGAAAAATCAATTATTGGAACAAGGTGGGTATTTCGAAATAAACTTGATGATAAAGGTGAAGTAGTTAGAAATAAAGCTAGGTTAGTCGCAAAAGGGTTTAGTCAAGTCAAAGGTTTAGATTACGATGAGACCTACGCCCCCGTAGCCAGACTAGAGTCCATCCGAATGTTGTTAGCATATGCTGCACATCGAGGTTTTAAATTGTTTCAAATGGATGTCAAGTCAGCATTTTTGAATGGATACATTAAGGAAGAAGTTTACGTCAGTCAACCTCCCGGATTCGAAAATCTAGATAAACCTGACCATGTCCTTAGACTTAAGAAAGCCCTATATGGACTCAAACAAGCCCCAAGAGCTTGGTACGAAAGGCTTTCGATCTATCTTAAGTCCAAAGGATTCAACCAAGGTTTAGTCGACCCAACCTTATTCGTTAAAACCGTAGGAAAAGAAATCTTTATAGCCCAAATCTATGTAGATGATATAATTTTTGGAACTACCAACTCGATCCTGCTAAACGAATTCATCTCACTTATGGAAAGTGAATTTGAAATGAATTTAGTGGGAGAGTTAAGTTTCTTCTTAGGTTTACAAATTAAACAAACTAAAGATGGAATATATTTACATCAACAAAATATACTAAGGACTTAATAAATCGATTTGGAATGCAAGATGCTAAAATAATCAATACACCTATGGCAACTAATGTTAATATAAACGAAGATGTAGAAGGAAAACCCGTTGACCTAAAATACTATAGGAGCGCAATAGGAAGTCTCCTATACTTAACCGCGAGCCGACCAGACATTTTATTCGCGGTAAGTATGTGCGCAAGGTTACAAACCTGTGCCAAGGAGTCTCACCTAACCCTAGTCAAGCGTATCCTTAGATATCTAAAGGGCACGCTAAACGTAGGTATTTGGTACCCTAGATCTACCGAGTTTAATCTAATCGGCTACTCCGACTCCGACTATGCCGGTAGTAAACTCGATAGAAAGAGCACGAGTGGTTGTTGTCAAATCCTCGGCTCGAGTCTAGTAAGTTGGTGCAGTAGGAAGCAGCATTGCGTTGCCTTATCTACCACCGAAGCCGAATACGTTGCGATGGGTGAGTGTGTCTCTCAGCTCCTGTGGATGAAGCACACTCTCCAAGACTTTAGCTTAATCTTTAACAACATTAAAAGTTAGGTATGTGCGTAATAGAGTAGGATTTAAATTTTTCTATATATGTACTCTATTTTTGCTTCTTTTTATGAAATTAGCCTAAGTCTTACCTTAGAAATCATATTGGGAACTTGCTTGGACTTACAAACCCTAAAATATATTTACAAACTTTTTGAGTTAAGGCAAAAGGGGGAGAAAGTCACAAAAGTAACCAAAATTAACCAAAATTAAAGGGGAAGAAAGTAAACAAAATTATTACCAAAATTAAAGGGGAAGAAAGTAAACAAAATTATTACCTTTTATATTAAGTAATTCCGTTTACTTAAGCAACTATTAAGGGGGAGTAAAAATTATTTTTCAAGAACTCACCTTCGGTCAAGGGGGAGGTTACCTCAAAGGGGAGAACTTGAAACAATAATATTTCTCATTCATACTTAATCATTATGCTAGCTCATTCATATTTAATCATTATGCTAGCTCATTCATATTTAATCTTTATGCTAGCTCATTCATATTTAATCTTTATGCTAGCTCATTCATGCTTAATCATTATGCTAGCTCATTCATATTTAATCTTTATGCTAGCTCATTCATGCTTAATCATTATGCTAGCTTCTTTGTTATGCTTAATTTTTCCTTAACTTTTGTGTCGGTTTGCCATGAATCAAAGGGGAGATTGTTGGTGCAAGTGGGCACCAAAGTCGAACCGTATTTTGATTATGGCAAAAGGCTCAATAGTTAAGGGTATATTTGTTATCTTACGAGCTCAAATTAAGTGTGCGAAATGCTAAAGTTGGCGGAAGGTTCGCGACACCCGGTGGGAACCGAGGTGGTCGGGCAACGCCAGAGGACTTGGAGGAAGCCGAGGTACTCGGGTGAAGACCGAAGCGAGGCTACAAGGTAAGCTCGTGTGAAAGCGAAGCAAGGTCGTTAGCGTAGATCCGGCCCAATACCTCCAATGGAAGGTCTAGGTCGAGATCGGATGGTTAGAACCATCGTACTTTATATTTTAAGCTAACTTGTATGGTCAAAACCCTTTGACTACAGGTCAGCTGCTAGTCAAGTTCGACCTCGAGAAGAGCTCGAATTTCAAGGGGGTGAATTTGGACTTGACTCGTGTTTTGGTACAAAGGGTGATGTGGCATCAAGGTGGACATCCAAACCATCACCAAGCTTCCTTGTGGTGGGCGCCCAAGATAAGGTGAGTTGGCACAAGATGGTTGGCTCCCATGATGTGGCACAAGTTGAATGGCTCCAACAAGTTGGCGCCCAAGGAGGTTGGAGGTGGCACAAGGTGGTTGGATGAAACACCTCATCCTCAAGTTGGCGCCCAAGGAGGTTGGAGGTGGCACAAGGTGGTTGGATGAAACACCTCATCCTTGAGTTGGCGCACAAGGAGGTTGGAGGTGGCACAAGGTGGTTGGATGAAACACCTCATCCTTGAGTTGGCGCAAAGGATGTGGATGAACAAGTCTTGGGGGATAAGAACCTCACCTTGGACACTACCTATGTCTAAATTCATAGATCAATATCCATAAATAGACATGTTCAAGCCAAGCAAATAACAAGAATTCAAGAGCTCTCAACACGCCCGTAAACGCCGCTACTACTACTCACATTTGCTACGAAGTGCTGTGACAATAAAGCTACATCTTCTACTTATAAGAGTTGTCGGTATATTTATTTAAGTTCTACTTCTTTAAATTGTCTTTGTGCTTTAATCGTAACAAGGAAAGGGGGAGTGTCCCTTTGCCTTGATTTCTTTTTGTAATCGTTGCTCCTACCTCCAACGAGGAGGAGTGGTTTTAGTGAATTGCCCTCCGTACGTGATCAAGGATCACTAGGGCCGTGGATTAGCAATCGAAAGATTGTGAACCACGTAAAAATATCTTGTCTACTTTATATTTCCGCTGTGCACTCTCTACTTGCTTTTTACTTATTGCAAAAGTTTTTTAACGACATCGTATCGCTATTCACCCCCCCCCCCCTCTAGCGACACTTTCGATCCAACATATATTACTTATAGTCAATACAATGGGTGAAAAATGATAGAAAAATATTTTACCCATAAAATATTGAAATTGATACAAAATCCAAAAGTGAATAAAAACTTCAAAGTTTTAGCTCACTTTGTATCAATCTCATCAATGGTGATTGCTATCAAAAGATAGACTTCACCAAGGTTTTTCAAAAAGATTTTAAAATGTTTTCAAAACCTTATTTTGGATCATATTCCTTGGGCTCAATGTACATGACTTGTACACAAGCTTTCCCAATGATCCACCACTCATATAAGATGAGTTTTGGTTCATCTAGATGCAAAAACTATGCACCTTGAACTTAACTCATATCCTAGCATCTCACATGTATCTAGGGTGTATAAATACACATACATGTCAATGTAATATAAGATGTGAGTTTTGTTCTCCCTAATCTAGGGTTTCATGCATTTTTCTAAGGCAACTCTACTTGATTCCCTTATACATGGGACTCCAAGTCATGCCAAAGTCCTTAAATCAATTTTCATTAATTTAAATGCATGAAGTATGATCATGGCATAAATGATATCATAAGTAAACATGGCCAATGATCATGATGTCATGGCATATGAATAAATCTAAAAACACATGACATTGAATCCTTAATCCTAAACATTATCATGACATATAAATGATAAAAATAAACATGATGTCATGACATGTTATATGGCAAACAAAGCATGGCATATAAAAAGTATAGGTACAACAATACCTAAATTTTAATATTAGTTGTCATTTGTTATAATTAGATTTATTTTTCCATATTACTACTAATCTCCCAAGTCTTCCAAAAATCCAAAATGACACACTAACCTCTAAACCTAAATTATCTCAATTTAATTGATTTTCCATAATTCCAAAAATGTATTGGCACATCCTAAAATCTTTTAGGATCATAATATCAACCTTATTTCCAAGGTACCCATAACCTTGAAAATTACCTAAAGTGCCACCTTTACCATGGTTGAGTTAACTACCCATCCAATCAAGGTTGGCACACCCTAAACCCATCTAGCGTGAATCAATCACGCTCTTAGGAACTCAAAACCTATTTGAGCTCTTAGGGTTAACTAGGTATTCATTAGGGATAACCTCCCTAGATACCTTCCTAATGACCCTTCTAGGCTTGTTAGCCTTGGTCATTTTGGTCTTACCTAGGTTGACTCTAGGGGTAACTCCCCTTGCAACCTTCTTAGTGGCTTCCCTAGGTTTCCTTGAAACCCTAGCCACTAGGCACATACTATGGTCAACTCTAGGGATGACTTCCCTATTGACCTTGGTCTTCCTAGACCAAGTTCGTGTTCCATAATCAAATGGAACACTATGATAAGCCACCTTAGGCTTAGGTTTGTGACTCAAACCTTACTTGTCCTTGGTTGACTTTTGTCTCTTAGGTCCTAGGTGTTGACTTTGACTTTTTGACCTAGACTTTTGATCATTTGACCCTTTAACTTGATTTTGTATATTCCTAAGGGTCTTTTCTAGTTTCTCAAGTCTTGACCTCAAGACTTGATTTTCCATCTCCAATTGCCCAATTTTCGATTTTTGATTAAGTTTTTGGGCATTACCATTTCGTCTAGGCATATGTCTAGTCCATTTAGGATTAAGACCTAGGTGTTCTCCTATTTTCTTGATAGATTCCCTAGGTAAAATATTTTTAGGGACATTAGTCTCAAATTTCTCCTTATTACCAAAATAGACACTTTTAGCACCTAAACACAAATATTTATCTCTAGCATGCTTTTCATGATGAATTGCAAGAGAATTAAAATTTCTAGCATGCTTTTGACTTTTAAATTTAGACGGTGCATTATTAAAATATACCTTAGGGTTAGCCTTAGCTCCCCCTACATGTGATGCTCCTTCCTTCTTCCTAGGGCATTGATTCCTAAAATGCCCCGATTGTTGGCACTTGAAGCAAATCACTTGCTTCTTGCTTTTAATTGTTGGGGCAGCGGCATCCTTTGATTTTTCTTGAGGTTTTGGTGTCGGAGGAGTCTTCTTAACTTTCTTTGGGCACTTACTCTTATAGTGCCTAAACTCCCTACACTCAAAACACATAATATTATTTTTATTTTGACTTACGGTGTTTGAGTTACCTAAGTCAATGGAGGACAAAATTGGATTTTGAGCTTCTTCATCTTGACCGGATGTCGAAGCATCTTCTTGGTGTTGCTCCGGTGATCTAATCTCCTCCCCCTCAATCCTAGAGGTGGAGGTCTCCTCCAATTCTACTTCTTCTTCCTCCTTGGATGTTGATGGTCTCTCAACCTCCAAGTCCTCACTTCCTTGTGAGGATGATGCATTTGCTTCTTCGGTCCCTTCCTCTTGGACCGATGATGGACTTTCATGGAGCTTTGCCACTTGGCACCATAGCTCCTTGGCATCTATATAATTACTTAACATACACAAGATATTGTTAGGCATTAAATCAATCAAAAATTTTATTACCTTATTATTTTTCTCGAAGGCTTGAACTTGCTCTTCGGTCCATCTCTTCTTCTTGAGCAATACACCTTTTGGTCCTCTCAGATACTCAAATCCATCCATCAAAATGGACCATTCTTTGAAGTCCCTCATCATCAGGAAGTCCTCAATTCTCGCCTTCCATTGTCTAAACCCTTCTTGTCCATAGAAGGTATATGGGATAGGGGTGTTGATATCTCATCCTAGTTGTTCTTGAAATTTCATCTTCATCCTCTAGCATGCTCCCTTAGTTGTTAAACTTCAAGAGCGGCCTCGCTCTGATACCACTTGTAGGAGATTGTTGGAACGCTAGAGGAGGTGAATAGCGTCGTGTTATACGTCGATGGAATACATTCGCATTCGTCTACAATTTTCATTAGCGTGCAGTGGAATAATAATAATAAAGCAATAACGAATATACAAACACGCAAATACACAAGTATTTAATGTGGTTCAGAACTGAACGGTTCCTACTCCACTGATCAAGCTCTAAAGATCTCTAGCGATGCCAATCACATACCACTATGTAATAACTCCTTCTCGACACAAGTTAGAGGTGGAGAAACCCCATACAATTGATTACAATAGTAATACGAAAAACAAACAAACAAATATGAAAACAAGTAAAGAGAACTTTACAACACTTTGCTTTTGATTGCTTGAATGCTAGATTGATCGAGTAGCACTTGGAGACCCTGAATTGCAGCAGCAACTCGCCCCAAATTTCCTCAAAGAACCATGGCTTTTTCCTCCTTCACAAGCTTCATTTAAAGCTTCAACCTGTGTTGGAAATTGTCGATCAGTCGACTAATCGGGACCATTAGTCGACTGATGCTACTGTTGTCCTGAGACAACGGCTAGATCCATGCTGGAAAAATCCAACGGATCAATCATTATTCGACTGATCATGACCATCGATCAGATCAAACCTCCACTCAGCGCTAGCAGAAGTAGAGTCGGACTCCATTTTGTGCCAAAAAGCTGAGCACCGGTCGATGTGATCACAAGATCGATCATTGCTACCAATCGATCATTTGCCCACCTATGGCGATTTGTGGAAACCGATCGAGTAGTCAAACCCTAGTTGACTCAGGCCAGTCGACTGCCATATGGCACCAGTCAACTAACACATCTCAAACATGAGGTTTTAAACCAAGTATGGTTCCCCAATACTTGCTAGACCACCCTTAGCCTAGACCTAAGCCTTCTATCCATCTCTGTCAGTCTCACACCTCTCGGATCCCTCCAAGTCATCCATGACTTGTTCATCCATTGCGCTAGCCTTCAGATGCTTCCATCGGCTATGTCATGCTAACGGTGTCTACACCGCCAAGGCACATTGACTTACGCCGCTAAGACTCCACTTGGACTTTACGCCACCAACCATTGGACTTATGCTGCCAAGACTCCCGCTTGGACTTTACGCCGCCAATATCAACCCCTTGGACTTCTCAAATGCCAAGACTCAAGCTTGGACTTTCCCTTGCCAACCCATGTTGGACTTTCCATGCCAAGACCCATGCTTGGACTTTCCCTTGCCAACCCATGTTGGACTTTCCATTGCCAAGACCCATGCTTGGACTTTCCCAAATGTCAAGTGTCTCACTTGGACTTTCCATGCCAAGTACCCAAGACTTGGACTTTTCCCATGACAATCACATTGTCATATGTTTTTGTCAAACATCAAAACATCTCTTGAGTCAAGCTCGAGTCCTGGTCAATCGTGACCTGGGCCGATTGCACCAACAAAAAGAATTGAACAAAATGTATCGATAACCTCCCCAACTGTGAAAACAGATCCATTAACTCCAGAGTATAAAGAATTCAGAGTAAATGAAAAAGGACCTTCCTCCCAAACATAACCTATAATAGGCCTACAAAAAAATTTAATGGTAAATAAATATTTACACTTTCTATATTATTGTAACAAAATTTTTGAATGTAATGGTGGATGTAACTACCATACTTTATTTTTTCTAAACTTTTTAGCAAGTAGGTCACATCGGCATCTTGTTTTTTCTTCTTTGATGTCTTACATTTTTTCTTGACATATTATAATAAAAATATTAGATTAGTAATTTAAAAGAATTAACACAAACTAATTTTCTTTATATTCTGACTTACCGAAATGGCTTCCATTCTCATTTGGCTAAGTTTATCAATTCTTGCTTCCTCCCTCTCAAGATCTTTTTCATATTCTTCTTCCACAATAGAGATAGTATCCCTCTCTTGTAATTCATCCATACCAATTATTTATTTTTCTTTCTTCCCAAAAACTTCTGGTTCATTTACATCTTTCTCAGGTTGCCCTTCTAATACCTCGACATCACAAATTTCTATCTTTTTTCTTTTTTTTTGAGGTACCAATTTTGCTCATAGTGGACTATCAACGGGAGTATCCCTGTAATCATAGTGGGCTCTATCTCATTGTCTTGTTCTGGTGGCGATTGGTTATGGTTGATGTTGAGGATCAACTTCAGGGTTATTTGATTTAGCCTCTATACCTTCTCTTCCTATAATTTCAATTAGTTCTTTTACCTTTTCAGTTAGTGTCATGTTTTTCATTCTTAACTCTTTGAGTTGTCTCTGATAAACTAAACACTCATGCATTCAGTAGTAGGGTATTTTTATTGTATAGTTTGTGATGATGATGTCTCTATTGGATGGGGAGTATTTTCAATATAATAGTCAATCTTATCAAGAAATATAATTTCACTACGGGTACAGACTAGATCAATAATAACCTATCAAAAAATCAACAATTATTTAGATAACGAAAATGAAAAAATGTTAAGTTGTGGTCTTATAGTTACCTATTCAGGTGAGACTTGCTCCAATAAATTCCTCACCTTGCTAATATGTGAAGGAGTTTCCCTCCACTTATTTATTCGTGACCCTTCGGTATTGTATGGTCTCTGGATTGGGACATGTTCTAGAAACCAAGTCTGCTCATATCCAAAGTGTTGCATACTTATGTGAATATAAAAGACAAAATAAATTAGTAAGAAGGAACTTACAGCCAAAAGGCCAGCAAATCCCTTTAGGTAAGGAATTCGGATGTTCTGTGCAACTGTATTAGTAGATGAACATAGATCTCCAATAGTAGGTAATTGTGGAGCCATAAATTGATGGATGGCTTCAACCCAATTGAAACTACCTATATTGTCAAAATTATCTACAATATCTACAAGACCTATGGGGACCTTATATGTAGTAGTACAGAACAACACACAAGCAAATATATATAAAACATACAACTTACAAAATACCAAAACATCTTCATCTAATTCTACTCTAGTAGAAAAAGTTTTAAGCAAATACTCTAGTTTTGATCTAGTTGGTTCTTTTTTGGAGAATTGAGAAATGAAAAGAACACCTAATGCATTAGTTGAATTCATGGGAACAGAAGCCCATCTATCTACAATACAGAGCAAAAGGGACACATCTTTTCTGGCGAAAGCAACTAGCACAGTTGAAAACTTAAAGCTTTGACTTGCCGAATCCCAACTTTGAAATATATTGACCAATATGCCATGAATTTATGGAATGTCTTGTATATTTAAAAAAAACAACAAATGGGGTTTGTTTAATGATCTTTCTATTCCTTTCATGTAAACAAACAGACGAACATTGCTTTCCTTTAGCACTTGGACCTCCAAAAAATTCAATAAAGTGGCCTAAAATGCTAGTCCATTGGAGTTTCTTCACACCCTCATTTTTTCCCTAAAAAGTTGGAAATACAAAATTTTAAAAACCTGATTTATTCCTTCATTTGTAATTGTATATAATAAATTAGATAATCTGCAATGCTTTGCAATAATCCTGTGAAAAAGACCTCAGGGATCTATTTATCTAATTCAGATACAGATTAAAAAGATCATCCATTTGTATTTAAATATTTGAAATCATTCCAAAACCATAATCGAAAAAACATTTAAAATAAATGGTGTACTTCATATTCGACTAAAGAAAGGAATGTGAGACATACCTTGGCCGGTGAAGGAGAGGTTGAACCAGACTCTTGACTCATTCTGCAATAATGAATGGTAGACAGAAAGCTTATGAGATGTACGACTTTCAACAGAAATCCTAAAACCGAGTAAGAAATGGGTAACACAGATAGTTAAATGAGAGGACGACACGAGATTACCTCGAAGCGTCTCATCGAAAATCTTAAAACTCGGAAGCTCGAGAAATCACGCTGGACGAAAAATGGAGTGTAAGAAGTTCGGAAGATTTGTGCCCTGAGTCTGGAAGATTTTCTCGGAAGCTAAAGCGAGAAAGATGCTAATGTTGGCTCGTTTGGATGGCTCGGGATTTCCAATTGTGGCTCGAATGCTTGCAAAATCTCACCATTAAAAGGTTTGTTTGGTGGGAGGGATAAAAAGGGAATTAAGTGTGCCTTGGTAAATATGAAAGTATGGGGCATTATTTGGGCAATTCTAAACTTCACGTACGCCCTTTGGTAAATCGCCGAAAAACCTTCCATGCATGAGATTAGAATAGAGGGGGCAGAGATAATCAAAGGAGAAGGGGGAATTTGTAAATAAAAGAAGATCCACCTCTATGGTTAAATGAAATCAAAATAAACTTTATTAATCAAAAAACAATCTATGAGTTACAAGAGCCTGAGCCCATCTTTAAATAGGCAAGGGAAAGAGAAAGTTTCTTAACAAGTAAGAAAGCTAAAAAAACTAAACAAATTTAAATAAAAATTTCTTAACAAGTAAGAAAGCTAAAAAACTAAACAAAATTATAAAAATTTCTTAACGAAACAGAAAAGAAAATATAAATATTTTAAAACTAAAATTTTAAAATAAAATAGAAAATTAATAATGAAATATTAATGAAATCTTAAATAGCAGCGGCAATGTGCTATGGTAGTGGTCTAGTCCACGGTCAAGCCGTGGTGGTAACCACAACCTTGGACTGGTCCACAATTAGGCCGTGGTGAGGATCACGACCGTGGTGGGGAATATGAGCAGGTCATGATCCCTACTAGAGGTCTCATATCGAGCCATGAAATGATCCATGCCTGTGGTGGTGTCCATGGGTAGGTCGTGGTAGCCTCTAAAAACTCCTTTACACCTCTTTCTGATCCAAAATGAAGGATATCCATGTCGGGGGCCATGGAGGCATTGAAAACTTTATTTTAGGGCTCCATCATCGTCACAAACATGTAGTCACATGAAAGCAATACGTAACTGGAACAAGCATGATCAAGCTATTGGATGTGCCTGCATCAGTCACCTATGGTTGAAAAGAACTCCACCTCGAGTTTGAACTAGTGTCATCCTCTTCTTTGGAATAAGGACTTATTCTTTCTCTTTCATCCACTAGTTCCATCACTGATCGCTTTGCTTTTAAATCAAAAATGTTGCTCGGGCGAAGTAGTAAGACATAGGTAGATTTCTCTTGTGTGATCATCTCTAAATACCTGGACATAGAAGGAAAGGAGAGGTAGAAGACACCAAAATAATAGTGAGATCCTCTCATTGGGATGTTAATTCAATCTTCTGCCCTTCGACTTAAATGTTCTTCCATTCGTCGTGAATAACTTTGTGATCGTGCTGCCAAGGTGGGTCCAAGAATATGTTGCATGCAACTATTGCTTCAACCTTGGAGAGAAGATTCTTTTGAGCGGTCAGCGCCTCGTGGTCATCTCCATAGAGTACCTCATCATCATCATAGACGCACATGTATTCTTCAACCAATATGTCATCTACATCGTAGATGTTATTGTCTCCTTCAATCGGTATGTTGTCTTCATTATAGCTATCCTCATACATGGCCTACTAAAGCTCCATTATGCTACTCGTGTTAAGGGGCACGAGCATATCGTATTGTGATGGATGCACCTACATCAGGCTCCCAAGGTTGAAAAGGACTCATCCTCGAGTTCTGATTAGGTAGACTTGATCCTTGGTGGCGAAATCTAGATTTTAGTCGAAGAGGTTGCTTGGATGAAGTGGTAGGACATAGATTGCTTTCTCTTGTGCGACCACCTTGAAAACCATAGATATAAAAAGGAAAGAAGACGTAGAAGGTACCAACAGAGGAGTGGAATCCTCTTGTTGAAGTGCTAGTATAATATTTTGTCCTCCAATGTAGGTGCTCGTTGTTATCAACCAATCATCTCTCATTTCATCTTTGGACGAGAGATCAAGCATTGTCTTGTGGCCATATTCTCAAAGTACCTCATCATCATCATACTCGTCGTAGATCGGATCACCAATGACCTTGTCAATGTCATCATCATAGATGGGATCTTCAATTTCCTTGTCAATGTCATCATCATTGTAGATAGGGTCTTTCATGTTTTCATCATCATCGTAGAGAGGGTCGTTTGTGTCTTCTTCAATTTCGTCACCGTAGGTATAATCTTCAATTTCTTCTTGGAACTTGGTGCTATCAAGGTCATCCTCATCGTAGATGAGATTTTCCATATTTTCTTCAATGTCGTCACCATTATTTTATTGTAGATGGGGTCTTCCATATCTTCTCTGAACTCGGTGCTCTCAAGGTTGTCCTCGTCATAGATGGACTCATTGTAGATGGAGTCTACTTTGTCTTCTTCAATCAAATACTACTCTTCCATCCTTCGCCCCATTTTGAAAAGAACTCGACCTTGATTTTGAGTCGGGGTCATTATCTGAGACTGCTCCTTGATTGTTTGTGTTGGGTTATAGTCGACGTGTAGATGTTCTTTTGTCATTTCATAAACGAACGCAGTGGAATAAAATATAATAATTTCGTAAATTATTACAACACACACATCCATGCATGCAAGATTACAACACGTGCGGACATATCCTCCAAATAAAATTTTACATTAAATTAAGAATAAAACCAATTTTATCCTAGGTATACCTTTCGGATGATGTTGAGTCGGAAGGGCATCAACCGTAGGATGCTCGCGGAGCTTCGTCTCCACTCGTGTCCATGCCAAATCTTCGGAGGGATGACTTCTCTAAGCCATGAGTTAAACCTTCTCTTCACTACTAGACAAAGCAAGAAGGTCAGGTGATTGGAGAGCAAGAAAGTCGGGCCAACAAAATAGGAAACAACTCTTGTTTCCTTGGTGGTCGGCAGCAAGCTCCAAAACCCAACTCTCCTAGGTTCTGCCAAGGGCACAAAGGGACAAACCTTTGTTCCAAGCCTTAGCCAAAGTTCCCCACTCCCTCGGCAAGGAGTTGGCCAGACCTAAAGCAAGAGATGGACTTTCTAGGGTTGGCGGAAAGGAAACCCCAATAACTCTTATTGGCAGCAAGAAAAGGAAGGAGAAGGAGTAGGCGGCAAGGAGGAAGAGGAGGGGATTAAGCACAACCATTAATTAGGTTAGCCTTTATAGCTCTTTGTATAGGCTCTAAACCTAATGGGTTATGGCTTAGTGGATCAAATCCATAAGTCCATAACCATTAAGGCTTAATCTCATCCATTAAACCCTAATTGGGCCCTTAACCAAAAGAAGGCACATTTAATTAAAACCAAACAGGTTTGGTTTATAATTAAACCTCTTAAGGCCCAACCCATCTTCATAAGGCATGCTCCTTTCGCATTTCCGACTTGACAAATATTTCCATATTTATCATGTGTTTGGTCCAACCAAACTCGATCTCTCTCGATCTTGAGAATCTAATTCTCAAACTCATTTTTAAGTCTCTTCAAAGGATTCGTTATGCGTGTGACCTTATAGGTTCTCGATTTATGTTGGTCGTCCATAATTAACCATTAATTATGGAATGATCATAAGTGGCACCTAGTAGTACATCATGATCTCTAATTAATCAAAAAATCAACAGTTGATCTCGGAACAATTTCCAAACCCTTCAGTAGCTACAATGAATCATGCCTCATTCCTTTCACTCGTCTTATACCCACTTGGTTCAGGACATAGTCTATTGCGTCAATCCCCACTAGGCTGACTAATTACTCCTAGCCCAAGTAATACTTCCTCATCCAGTGGATTATAATTACTTTGACATGTATCCAAGAGTACCATACTCTTCACATGCAATTCTTTGGCCAAAAACTTTGAGTAACAATCCAACGAGTGGCCATAGGATATACATCTCCTCGCAAGGAGAGGTGAATCATTTGTTGGTAATTCAATCACCTTCGGGCACTTCAACTTATACTTAATCATCCCGTACCCACACCTCCGACCTCCGTAGAGATGTATCGACTAAGATGTCAAAGTATAAGTTTCCATGACCAAGATGACTTGAATACCTCAAGTCGAAGGAAAATAACACTCGAGCTGTAGTAAGAGCTTCACTGGCATATCTTATATGTAGAGAACCATGTGAAGTCTTACAGCAGGTCACTCCAATGAACTAGTTACCCATAACCAGCATCCATGTTTAACTCTCGACATCACAATGTCTCCAGCCAATGAGAAGCAGCTACTTGGATAAACCAGGGAGTATAACCCATGCTAGTCTCACAGAATCGATGATGTCTGAACTCATCAATTCATCGACTAGGGAATATTTCAATACTTCATAATTACACATGTAGAGATACTCACTAGTTTTGATCCAATCACAAATTCTCTCATGCTATGAATCGTATTGCAGACATTTAATAAATGAGTTTAAGATCCAATCAAACACATATGAGATGTGCACTCAAATAGTGAATCTTTATTTATCAAATAAATAGCCATAAGGCGATTGCCTTGGGACACCTCTCAAACATAACAGTTCGAGTGTCCTGTCTCAAGCTAGGACACATGAAATAATGATTTTGTATAGCTAAGAGGAAGGAAATGACCTTTCATCTTCTTCCAATCAGTAATCTTGGTCTTGCCTTATTTCTTGTGGGAGTGTTGCAATAGTAACCACCAAGTGAAGGCTTCTCCCTTAAGCGTCATGGCTACCAACTTTACTTTAGCATGATCGAGAACTTCTTTGAAATAAAAAATCTATTCGACTTCATCAATCCAATCAAGAATATTTTCTACATGTAATGTGTCGAAAAACTTGAGAAGCTTGATCTGAAAACAAGTCTTCATATTGTTCTTCATGATTACGATGATTTTAATGATATGGTTGTTCAAAATTCAAAGTAGTGTGTCGATTAAATACCTTATGAACTTTAAGATATAGACGTCGAGATAACTCTGCGACTTGTCTCTATAGATCCTTGATGGTTTCTTGGGAACATCGATCCTGGGGTGCGGCTTCCTCAATCGAAACCTGTCAATCACGTCCATAACCATGACCATAATAACCATTCATAGATCACTAAGATAACTCTGTGATTTGTCTCTGTAGATAGATGAGCTCGCAGGTACTTTGATCCTGGGGTATGACTTCCTCAATCAGAACCTGTCGATCATGACCATAACCATCTCCTCGTTGACCTTCCATGGATCTAGGGTTCTGATACCAACTGATGCAGACGGGCAGCGAGGTGGCGCTAAAAACTTTTCATGCATGAGATTAGAATAGAGAGGGGCAGAGAGAATCAAAGGAGAAGGAGGAATTCATAAATAAAAGAGGATCCACTTCTATGTTTAAACGAAATCAAAATAAACTTTATTAATCAAAAAATAATCTATGAATTACAAGAACCTGAGCTCATCTTTAAATAGGCTAGGGAAAGAGAAAGTTTCTTAATAAGTAAGAAAGCTAAAAACACTAAACACACTTAAATAAAAATTTCTTAACAAGTAAGAAAGCTAAAAAAACTAAACAAACTTATAAAAATTTCTTAACGGAACAGAAAAAAAATATAAAAATTTTAAAATAAAATAGAAAATTCAAAAAAAAAGAAAAAAATATATTAATGAAATCCTAAATAGCGGCGACAATGCGCCATGGAAGTGGTCTGATCCATAGTTAGGCTGGAGGTCTCGTGTCGAGCCAAAGAATGATCTATGCCCGTGGTGGTGACCACGAGTAGGCCATGGTAGCCTCTAAGAACTCCTTTTTATCTCGTTCTAATCCAAAATGAAAGATATCCATATTAGGGGGTCATGGAGGTGTTGACAACTTTATTTTAGGGCTCAATTTCTCCTTGTCATGATTTAGAGGAAGGTAGGATCGCATCTTATGATAAAAGTTGATCAAGCTATTGGATGCGCATGCATCAGGTTATAGTTACCTTACATGTAATAAGCCCCAATAGTAATCATAATACAAATATCATCAATGATATAGATTTGATATGGATGTGTGACATAAAAATTGCATGAAATGTGATCTACACATATCAATTTTCAACTAGTTCTTATAATCTAAAAGGGTCCAAATTATGTTTACTCACATTTTATGTTAAACTTGTTGGAGATTCCAAGATCATGCACAGTAGAATAAAGCGAATAAAATAATTTTTATTACATCCCAAATATCCCTTGGAGGCCAGAAAAAACTTTCTTTGACATAATCACATAAAAACACACAAAAGGAAAAGGAGAAGTTATACCTTTGAGGTTCTTTCGAATCGGTTGAAACCACAAACAAGACCAACGGGCCTTACCTCTATTAGTATCCACACTGGGATAACTTGAGATAACTCCTAGAGCAGCAAGCCTTTGTCTCCGATTGGTGCTAGCCAATCGACGGAGACAAGAGAAGAAGAGAGAGGAAGACAACTATTAAGGAAGAAAACCTAAGAAAAAATCTCTCTCCAAAGATTATCATGGGATCTATTTATAGATCTCTTGATTAGGTCATCTTTGTTGGTGCAATCGGCCCAGGTCACGATTGACTAGGACTCAAGCTTGACTCGAGAGATATTTTGATGTTCGATAAAAACATATGACAATGTGATTTTCATGGAAAGTCCAAGCATGGGTCTTGGCAATGGAAAGTCCAAGCATGGGTCTTGGCAAGGTAAAGTCCAAGTCTTGAGTACTTGGCATGGAAAGTCCAACATGGGTTGGCAAGGTAAAGTCCAAGGGTGAAGTCTTAGCAGTATAAGTCCAATGGTTGGCGGTGTAAAGTCCAAGCGGAGTCTTGGTGGCGTAAGTCCAATGTGCCTTGGCGGTGTAGACACCGTTAGCATGACATAACCGATGGAAGCACCTGAAGGCTAGCGCGATGGATGAACAAGTCATGGATGACTTGAAGGGATTTGAGAGGCATGAGGCTGATGGAGGTGGCTAGAAGGCTTAGGTCTAGGCTAAGGGTGGTCTAGCAAGTATGGGGGAACCATACTTGGGTTAAAACCTCATGTTTGAGGTGTGCCAGTCGACTGGTGCCATGTGGCAGTCGACTGACATGAGTCAACTAGGGTTTGACTGTGGGAACTGGTCTAGCAGTCGACTGCCATAGGTGGGCAGTCGACTGATTGGCCAAGCAGTCGACTGATCGTGTGATCAGTCGATTAGTGCTCGGGTTTTAGAGCACAGAATGGAGTCTCACTCGACCACTACGGTCAACAATCAAGTGATGGCTTGATCAGTCGACTGATGGTCATAATCAGTCGACTGATGTCCTAGCCGTTGGATTTTTTCAGTGTGGATTACATCATTGTCTCACAGCAACAGTGTCATCAGTCGACTAATGGTCCCGAGCAGTTGGCTGATCGGCATTTTCCAGCACAGGTTGAAGCTTTAAATGGAGCTCGTGAAGGAGGAAAAAGCTAGCATTTCTTGAGGGCTTTTGAGGCGATTTGCTGATGCAAATCAGGGTCTCCAAGTGCAATTCAAGCAACCAAAGATCAAGCATTCAAAAGAGCAATTATAAAGTAGTTTTATTTACTTACATTGTATTTCATTATTTTAATTGCTTGTATCTATTTCTTATTGTTGTAAGAATATTTGTACGAGGCTTCTCCGCCTCCGACTTGTGTCGAGAAGGAGTATTTGTGATTAGTGGTTGTGTGTGCATCACTAGAGCTCGATCCGTGGAGTAGAAACCTTGAGGTTCCGAACCACGTTAAATACTTGTGTTTTTGCGTGTTTGTTTATTCGTTATTGCTTTATTATTATTATTCCGCTGCGCACTAATGAAAATTATAGACGAACACGCGAACATATTCCATCGACGCATAGCACATCGCTATTCACCCCTCCCCCTCCCCCCTCTAGCGTTCCAACGATCCCCAACAAGTGGTATCAGAGCGAGGCCGCTCTTCAAGGTTTAACAACTAAGGGAGCACGCTAGAGGGTGAAGATGGAAGTTCAAGAACAACTAGGATGGGATATCAACACCCCTATTCCATATACCTGTTGGGGCAACAATGCTCTAAGCATTTATATGTTTTGATGTTTGGCTAATCATCTAAGTTAGGCAATATCTTGTGATCTAATTACGAATGTGTTTAAGTGACAGGGAAATCCAAGGATGAAGACTTGGTAAAAGGAAGTCCAAGTATGATCTTGGCAAAGGAAGTCCAAGGGATGGACTTGGCGGCATAAGACCAAGCTTGTAGTCTTGGCAGCATAAAGTCCAAGTGAACCTTGGCAAAGGAAGTCCAAAGTAAAGTCTTGGCAGCATAAGTCCAAGCTTGTAGTCTTGGCGGCATAAAGTCCAAGCATTTGGCAACCCAAGACATGACGAAACCGAAGGAAGCTCTTGGAAGCAAAGCGCAAAGGATGAACAAGTTGCGGACTCGGAGGGATCCTGAAGGCGCAAGGCTTATTGAGGAGATAGAAGGTTGAGTCTAGGTCTAGGGCATAAAATCAAGTATGAATTACTCATACTTGATGAGTATCGATCGGCCCGATCGATGTATCGATCGGCCCGGTTAGGCGTTCGGTGAGTCGAGTGAAACCACGACCATCGATCAGCGCCTTGATCGATCGAGATCGATGATCTGCGATCGATCGCCAAGGGCATTAGTCGATCGATCAAGGGAAATATCGCCACGAATGCGGTCTCACTCACTGCTCGCCTTGATCACTCGGTGATCACCCCATCGATCGGTGATGGAGGATCGATCGGTGATCACACGGCCGTTGGAAATTGCGGACTCTGAATCTCCGCGAGATCGTGTTTGAGCCGTTGGCCGGCGATCTGATGGCATGCATCGGTCGGTGATCGACGCTAACGGAAAAACATCCCTCTTCTATAAAGGGGCCATGGGGAGCTTGGTGAAACTAGTGCTCTTGCTCCTAACTATACTCTCGTGCTCACCAAGCCTTCCAAGTGTTTTTAGTGATTTAAATCCTCCTCTTCTCTTGTTCTTTATCATCCATCATTGTAAAGAAGAGGAGAGCATTGTAAGAAAGGTTTCTCCACCTTGGTTCATCCAAAGGAGGTTCTAGTAAAGGTTGATTAGGGCTAATCCACCTTACGGATTGCCATGGAGTAGGAGCGTCATCTCCGAACCACGTACATCGGGTCTTAGCTTCGTTCTTGCTTTGATTTGTGTTTATATTTTGTATTGCTTCCGCTAACATTTTTGTAGAAAAGAAGAAAGGCTAATCGCCCCCCCTCTAGCCATTCCAAGGGTCCTAACAAGTGGTATCAGAGCCCGGATAGCTTGGAAGATCTCACCATCAACCAAGACATCAATGGCTCTTCAAGAGGGATATAACATCGCCAAGCCACCGCTATTCGATGGGAGTCACTTTGCGTATTGGAAAGGTAGGATGAAGTACTATCTTATGAGTAATATTGAAATTTGGCATAGCGTTTTAGATGGCTTCGAGGAACCGGTGGATGAACATGGACATCCTATTCCAAGCAAGGATTGGACAAGAGAAATAAACAAGAAATTTGAATCAAATGCAAAGGTCGTCCTCACCATCCAATGCGGCGTCACAATTGAGCAACTCAACAAGGTGGGGCCTTTTGAATCCGCCAAGGAGCTATGGGAAAAGCTCATTGAGCTAAATGAAGGTTCCAAGGAATCAAAGAGGGCCAAGAAGGACCTATTAATTGGACAACTTCAAGCCTTCCAAATGAAGATGCATGAAACCGTAAGTCAAATGCATGGAAGGTTCAAGGAAATTGTAAACGGACTCCATATCATAGGTGAGCGAGTTGACAACCGGGATTTGGTAAGGTATATTTTACAAGCATTTCCTAGAAATTCTTTATGGACTTCAATAGTTGATGCCATTAAGGTAACTAGGGATTTATCTCAAATTAAAATTGATGAATTATTTTGTGAGTTTGAATTACATGAGCAAACTAACATGTCCTCTAAGGAAAAGGGTTTATCTCTATTTGTTGAAAAGAAGGACAAGAAAGAAAAGAAGAAGAAGGAAAGAAAAGAAGCATCATCATCATCCGAGTCGGAGGATGAGTCAAGTAGCGATGGGGACTCATCTAGTGAAATGGCAAATTTCGTCAAGAAGCTTTATAGAAAGTCAAGAGAGTTCAAGAATAGAGAAGCAAGGAAGGGGTCTCATTCCTCAAAAGGTAAATTTAATGGTAATTCAAGTTTTAGTAATAAGGTGGTTTGCCATGCTTGCAATAAGAAGGGGCATATAAAGCCGAATTGCCCGGAGCTAAAGAAGAAGGAGGAAAAGGAAAAGAAAAAGAAGGACAAGAAGGAAAAGAAGAAGGAGGCCATGGTGGCTCAAACCACATGGGACACACCAAGTGTTGAAGACTCTTCATCTGATGATGATCTTTGCCACATCACACGCCATGTGGCACTCATGGCATTAGAAGATGATTCCGGCATATCAAGTCAAGAAGACTCTTCAAGTGACGAATCGTCATCTAGTGACGATGAGGTAATGAATTCTCCCAAGGTTATGCTTCTCTATAAATCAATTGCTTATCTTAAAGAAGCTCTAGATAAGTCAAAATCTAAGGTTAAGAGCATGAAGGTAGAACTAAAGGCCATTAGGAATGAAAAGCCTTCACATATTGACTCTTGCATGCTTAGGGAAGAAAATGACAAACTTAAGGATGAGGTTAGTGACTTGAAAGCATGTTTAGAAAAATTTTCAAATGGCTCAAAGTGTCTTGATATGATTCTTAGTAGACAAAGAGCGGTTTATAACAAGGCCGGGTTAGGATATAAGCCAAAAGAAAAAGAAGTTGCTTATATTTCATTAATTAATAGGAAAGCAACCATTAAGGGTAAGGTTAAGAAAGCTTGGGTACCTAAGAAGTTTTTACTTAATGTTACCGGTCCAAATGTTTGGGTACCAAAAGCTTGTGTTTTTCATGTGATTTAGGTAGGAGAGCGAGGTATGTGGATTGTGGATAGCGGTTGCTCAACACATATGACCGGGGATGTGAGAAAGTTCTCCACAATTAAATATGTGAAGAAGGGAGCGGTGTCTTTTGGGAATAGTGGAAAACTCAAGATATTAGGTAGAGGTACAATTGAGGTATCCTCTAAAATTGTTATTCACAAAGTATTGCTAGTTGAAAATATGAAATTTAATTTATTAAGTGTTAGTCAACTTTGTGATGCAAACTATCATGTTGTTTTTGAATCCTCTAAATGCATGATTAGACACAAGGAATTAAATGATTGTATGTTAGTTGGATATAGGAAATCAAACATCTATTATGTTGATCTTTCATATGCTTCTAACATTTCTACTAAGTGTTTTGTTGCAAAAGAAGAGGAAAGTTGGCTATGGCATAGAAGATTGGGGCATATCAACATGGAAAACATAGCCAAGGTAGCCAAGATGGAGTTGGTCAAAGGGCTACCAAAGATCAAGTATGTCAAGAACAAATTGTGTGATGCATGCCAAGAAGGAAAACAAACAAAGGCATCACACAAAGGTAAAACCCTAACCAATACCTCTTTACCATTAGAATTATTGCATCTTGACTTATTTGATTGCCATAGTACTCCATCTTTAAATGGTAATAAATATTGTTTGGTTATAGTAGATGATTTTTCTAGGTATACTTGGGTCTATTTTATGAAACATAAGGATGATACCTTAGAAATAATCAAAGGATTTAGTAAAAGGGTTGAAAATGAAAAGAGTCTCAAAATCAACCGGATCCGTAGTGATCATGGTGGTGAATTTGAAAACCTAAAATTTTCACAATTTTGTTTAGAGCAAGGGTACAAGCATGAGTTCTCTTGTCCTAGAACACCCCAACAAAATGAGGTGGTGGAAAGGAGAAATCGTGCCCTACAAGAGGCGGCTAGGACTATGCTTAATGCATATTCTCTACCTAGCTACTTGTGGGCGGAAGCGGTTAATACCGCTTGCTATATCCAAAATAGGGTTCAAATCCATAGGTTTTTAGGAAAAACCCCATTTGAATTATGGAATGGGACTATACCCACAATTCATTATTTCAAAGTCTTTGGATGTAAAGTTTATATTCTAAACACCAAAGATAACTTAGGAAAATTTGAATCAAAAGCGGATGAGGGAATCCTAGTTGGATACTCATCCACAAGTAGAGGGTATAGAGTCTACAATAAGAGAACCAAAGGGATTGAGGAGTCTTCCAATGTTCAATTTGATGAAACTACTAGTACCTACCCTAGAAAGTCCTCCATTGATAAAGATATTAATGACAATAATCAAGACATTACCCAAAAACTTCAAAATTTGACCATTAGGGGTAATGATCAAGGGGGAGGAAGAGGAGACTCCGATGATGAAAGAAGGGTGGAAGATAACAATGATCAAATTGAAACCCCTTCTAGAAACCTAAGAATTCATCAAGATCATCCACTTGACCAAGTAGTAGGAGATCTATCTCAAGGAGTAAGAACTAGGTCATTTCATAGACCTCCTACTAGTCAAGTTGCTCTTATCTCACAAATTGAGTCCAAATCGATCAATGATGCATTACATGATCCGGATTGGATTTTGGCAATGCAAGATGAATTGGCTCAATTTGAGAGAAGTCAAGTGTGGGAATTAGTACCTAGACCCAATGATAGCACCATAATTACTACAAGATGGGTCTTTAGGAATAAGCTAGATGATCAAGGAAATATCACTAGAAATAAAGCTAGGTTGGTTGCTAGGGGATTCAATCAAGTTGAGGGGCTTGACTATGATGAGACTTATGCCCCGGTTGCAAGGTTAGAATCTATTAGGATTCTCTTAGGGTATGCTTCCTACATGGGATTTAAACTTTACCAAATGGATGTTAAATCGGCATTCTTAAATGGTTTTATTAAGGAGGAAGTATATGTAGAGCAACCTCCCAGATTTGAGAACATAGATTATCCAAATCATGTATGTAAGCTTAGGAAAGCATTATATGGGTTAAAACAAGCTCCCCGGGCATGGTATGAAAGATTGTCATCCTTCTTAATTTCTAAGGATTTTAGAAGAGGCCAAGTAGATCAAACTTTGTTTATAAAGTCAACGTTAAAAGATATATTCATAGCCCAAGTATATGTTGATGATATCATCTTTGGGTCAACAAATGATGATCTTCTTCAAGACTTTATAAAAAATATGGAAAATGAATTTGAAATGAGTTTGGTTGGAGAGCTTACCTTTTTCCTAGGCTTACAAGTCAAACAAACCAATGAGGGTATTCATATTTATCAAACCAAATATGCAAATGAAATGATCAAGAAATTTGGTTTGGAAAATGCCAAAATTGTAACCACTCCTATGGCCACTAGCACTAGGATAGATAGTGATCATGAAGGTAAATCAATTGATCTTAAACTTTATAGGAGTATGATTGGTAGCTTACTATACCTAACCGCTAGTAGACCCGACATTTTATTTGCGGTAGGTATGTGTGCAAGATACCAATCTTGTGCCAAAGAATCACATTTGGTAGCCGTCAAAAGAATATTAAGGTATATTAAAGGCACCCTAAATGTAGGACTTTGGTATCCTAGGACTAGGTCATTTGAATTACTTGGTTATACCGATTCCGATTATGCCGGGTGCAAATTGGATAGGAAAAGTACTAGTGGTGGATGTCAATTTCTTGGGTCCTCCCTAGTTAGTTGGAGTAGTAGGAAGCAACATTGTGTTGTTTTATCAACCACCGAAGCCGAATATGTGGCTATCGGTGGTTGTGTAGCTCAATTACTTTGGATGAGGCATACTCTTGTGGACTATGAGCTACACTACTCTAACATTAAAGTTTATTGTGATAATGTGAGTACCATCAACTTAACCAAAAATCCAGTACATCACTCTAGGACCAAGCACATTGAAGTGAAACATCACTTCATAAGAGATCATGTGGCAAGAGGGGACATTGAACTTAATTATGTAGAATCTAAGTCCAACCTTGCCGATATCTTCACCAAAGCTCTTCCAAAAATGAATTTTCATCTTTAAGGAGAGAGCTTGGTATGTGCTTAGAGAGTAAAATTCTAGGTTTGCATGATCCCATGTTTATATGTTATCTTTATACCTTGATACATCTCACAAAAAGCCTTAAGAAACCTTGATTTTTGTATTGAGACACTTAGAACCATGTGAGATGATAGGGAAGGTGTACTTGGCTCATCATGCTTGTTATGATGCATTACTATGAGCCAATGACACACCTAGAGACATAAATACCTTATGGACCAACCATTGGGAAGGCTTGTATTCAAGTAATGAGTACATAGCTCTAAGAACATGGTTGGAAATTCCAAATCATATATATTTTAAACTATGTTCATTATATTTTGGAAAACAGTTTTCAAGTGAATCACAAAAGTGATACAAAGGTTGAAAATTCTTTAGAACTTTTGTAAGTTTCAAATTTTATCAATCTTGAAATCTAGAAAACATATATTTTTCAAATTATTTTTCCTTAATAAAGTATGATTTCAGAAATGTGTACGCAAAATTTCGTGATTTTTCGAGATTTTTGAATTTCTACGCATTTCTAAAAATGGTGAAAAGGTGAAATTTTGATTTAGCGAGTAATGATCGTTCATATACCGACCGATACATCGGGTTTTCTGATAATAAGCTCCATTTTCTGATATTTGGTGTATTTTTGATGTCCTAACACTCTAGTATGATAATATTGCGTATAAACGAGTTTTAGAAGCTAATACTGATGGTTTAGGGGAGTTTCAATAAATTCTATCCTTTTATCCCCAAAACCATTGTTGGTGCAAAGTTAGGATTTAACTTTTGAATTTTAGATTATGCTTTGCTTCAAATGTAATTTACATCCTATCTTGGATTAAGGGGGAGCTTAAATTCAATCTAATACCTTAGTCCAAGATCCAACATTCTTAATTCTTTCATCCTTCTCTTTTTGATGTATGTCAAGGGGAGAAGGAATGCTTAAGTTAGATGATGTGTGTATCTTTAAAGACCTAACTTAAATGATTGTCAAACATCAAAAAGGGGGAGATTGTTGGTGCAACAATGCTCCAAGCATTTATATGTTTTGATGTTTGGCTAATCATCTAAGTTAGGCAATATCTTGTGATCTAATTACGAATGTGTTTAAGTGACAGGGAAATCCAAGGATGAAGACTTGGTAAAAGGAAGTCCAAGTATGATCTTGGAAAAGGAAGTCCAAGGGATGGACTTGGCGGCATAAGACCAAGCTTGTAGTCTTGGCAGCATAAAGTCCAAGTGAACCTTGGCAAAGGAAGTCCAAAGTAAAGTCTTGGCAGCATAAGTCCAAGCTTATAGTCTTGGCGGCATAAAGTCCAAGCATTTGGCAACCCAAGACATGACGAAACCGAAGGAAGCTCTTGGAAGCAAAGCGCAAAGGATGAACAAGTCGCGGACTCGGAGGGATCCTGAAGGCGCAAGGCTTATTGAGGAGCTAGAAGGTTGAGTCTAGGTCTAGGGCATAAAATCAAGTATGAATTACTCATACTTGATGAGTATCGATCGGCCCGCGATGTATCGATCGGCCCAGTCGAGCGTTCGGTAGTCGGGGTGAAACCACGACCATCGATCGCGCCTTGATCGAGCGATGGTGATCTGCGATCGATCGGCCAAGGGCATCGGATCGGTGATCAAGGGGAATATCGCCACAGAATGCAGTCTCACTCGACTGCTGCCTTGATCACTCGACTGATCACCCCATCAATCGACTGATGGAGGGATCAGTCGACTGATCACCTGGCCATTTGAAAATTGCAGCTACGAATCTTCGCGGAGATCGCGTTTGATGCCGTTGGCCGGTGATGATCGGCCCGATGGCATGCATCAGTCGACTGATCGACGCCCAACGGGAAAAACAGTCCCTCTTCTATAAAAAGGGGCCATGGGGAGCTTGGTGAAACTAGTGCTCTTGCTCCTAACTATACTCTCGTGCTCACCAAGCCTTCCAAGTGTTTTTAGTGATTTAAATCCTCCTCTTCTCTTGTTCTTTATCATCCATCATTGTAAAGAAGAGGAGAGCATTGTAAGAAAGGTTTCTCCACCTTGGTTCATCCAAAGGAGGTTCTAGTGAAGGTTGATTAGGGCTAATCCACCTTACGGATTGCCGTGGAGTAGGAGCGTCATCTCCAAACCACGTACATCGGGTGTTAGCTTCATTCTTGCTTTGATTTGTGTTTATATTTTGTATTGCTTCCGCTAACATTTTTGTAGAAAAGAAGAAAGGCTAATCGCCCCCCCCTCTAGCCATTCCAAGGGTCCTAACAATACCTTCTATGGACAAGAAGGGTTTAGACAATGGAAGGCAAGAATTGAGGACTTCCTGATGATGAAGGACTTCGAAGAATGGTCCATTTTGATGGATGGATTTGAATATCCGAGAGGACCAAAAGGTGGATTCCTCAAGAAGAAGAGATGGACCGAAGAGCAAGTCCAAGCCTTCGAGAAAAATAATAAGGTAATCAAATTTTTGATTGATTTAATGCCTAACAATATCTTGTGTATGTTAGAAAATTATATAGATGCCAAGGAGCTATGGAGCCAAGTGGCAAAGCTCCATGAAAGTCCATCACTGGTCCAAGAAGAAGGGACCGAAGAGGTAAACCCATCATCCTCACAAGGAAGTGAGGACTTGGAGGTTGAGAGACCATCAACATCCAAGGAGGAAGAGGAAGTAGAATCGGAGGGGACCTCCACCTCTAGGATTGAGGGGGAGGAGATTAGAGCATCCTCAACATCGGAGCAACAAGAGGAGCCATCCACATCCTGTCGAGAGGAAGAGAAAGCTCAAGAAACCCTCACCACCGAACTAGGTAACTCAAGCAATTTGGTTTTAAATAAAAAACATATAATTTGCTTTGAGTGTAGGGAAAGTGGGCATTACAAGTGCAAATGCTCAAAGAGAGTAAGAAAAGCTCCACTGGCACCAAAAGTTAAGGATGTCGGACCCCCAATAACCAAAAGCAAAGAGCACATCATTTGCTTCAAGTGCCAACAACCGGGGCATTTTAGGAATCAATGCCATAGAGGGAGCAAGAGAGTCAAAGAGGGAGCATCACAAGTAGGGGGAGCCACTAAGGTAAACCCTAAGGTATATCATTTCAATAATGCTCATTCTTCTAGTTTTAATGTCAAAAAGCATGCTAGAAATAACTTAAGTAAACTTGCGATTATTCATGAAAAGCATGCTAGGAATAACAAATATTTTTGTTTAGGAGCTAAGAATGTCCACTTAGGAAAAAAGGAGAAAATTGGGACTAATGTCCCTAAAAATAATTTATCTAAGGGCAAACCTAGGTCAAATAATACTAGACCAAATTTACCTAGGGAGACAATTAGAAAGGTGCAAGAGCACCTAGGTCTTAATCCCAAATGGACTAGGCATATGCCTAGAAAGGACAATGCCCAAAGACCAACTCAAAATTCAAAAATTGGGCAATTAGAATTAGAAAATCAAGCCTTGAGGTCAAGACTTGAGAAATTAGAGAAGACGCTTGCAAACATGCAAAATCAATTTAAAGGGTAAAATGGTCAAACTCCTAGGTCTAGAACTCAAAGTCAACACCTAGGGTCTAAGAGACAAATGTCAACTAAGGGCAAGAAGGGTTTGGGTCACAAACCTAAGCCTAAGGTGGCTTATCATAGTGTTCCATTTGATTATGGAACACAAACTAGGTCTAGGAAAGCCATGGTCAATAGGGAAGTCATCCCTAGAGTTGACCATGGTGTGTGACTAGTGGCTAGGATTTCAAGGAAACCTAGGGAAGACACTAAGAAGGTTGCAAGGGGAGTTACCCCTAGAGTCAACCTAGGTAAGACCAAAATGACCAAGGCTAACAAGCCTAGAAGGGTCATTAGGAAGGTATCTAGGGAGGTTATCCCTAAGGAATACCTAATTAACCCTAGGAGCTCAAATAGGTTTTGGGTTCCTAAGAGCGTGATTGATTCACGCTAGATGGGTTTAGGGTGTGTCAACCTTGATTGGATGGGTAGTTAACCTAACCATGGTAAAGGTGACACTTTAAGTTATTTTTAAGGTTATGGGTACCTTGGAAATAAGGTTGATATTATGATCCTAAAAGATTTTAGGATGTGCCAATACATTTTTGGAATTATGAATAATCAATTAAATTGGCACAATTTAGGTTTAGAGGTTAGTGTGCCATTTTGGGTTTTTGGCACATTAGGGAGAAAAGTAATAATATGGTAAAATATACTTAATTATAACAAATGGCAACTAATATTAAAATTTAGGTATTATTATACCTATACATTTTATATGTCATGCTTTGTTTGCCATATAGCATACCATGACATCATGTTTACTTTTATCATTTAATATGTCATGATCATGTTTAGGATTAAGGATTAAATGTCATGTGATTTTAGATCTAATCATATGCCATGACATCATGATCATTGGCCATGCTTAATTATTGCTATCTTTATGCCATGATCATTCATGCATTTATTTTGGTTAAAATTGATTTAAGGACAATGGCATGACTTGGAGTCCCATTTATAAGGGAATCAAGTAGAGTTGCCTTAGAAAAATTCATAAAAACCCTAGTTTAGGATGAACAAAACTCACATCTCACATTACATTGACATGTATGTGTATTTATACACCCTAGATACATGTGAGATGCTAGGATATGAGTTAAGTTCAAGGTGTATAGTTTTTGCATCTAGATGAACTAAAACTCATCTTATATGAGTGGTGGATCATTGGTAAAGCTTGTGTACAAGTCATGTACATTGAGCCCAAGGAATATGATCCAAAATAAGGTTTTGAAAATATTTTAAAATCTTTTTGAAAAACCTTGGTGAAGTCTATCGTTTGATAGCAATCACCATTGATGAGATTGATACAAAGTGAGCTAAAACTTTGAAGTTTTCATTCACTTTTGGATTTTTTATCAATTTCAATATTTTATGGGTAAAATATTTTTCTATCATTTTTCACCCATTGTATTGACTATAAGTAATATACGTATGAATTTTCATGATTTTTCGATATACGTAGAATTACTTATGATTTTCCGAATTTCGTTTCTGATAATTAAAATTCTGATATTTCAGTTATCATCATCACTGGTGGCGATCAGACGATAATGGAGTCATTGGTAGTGAGAGTCATTGCCAATGCTGATTTCGAGAAAATAATGTATGTTTAGCCCGTGTTTAGCTGCGGTTAAGGTCTCTAACCACTCATAACCATAGGATATGCTTTGGGAAGCATTCTTAAGGGTGAAAATCCATTGGATATGGATTAAGAGAGTTGTTTAGGGTTTGTATCAAATTTAAAGTGTGGAGAGTTCATGTTTGAACTTTGAACCTTATTTTTTTTATGGTTTAGAGTTCCTATTGGCTTAGGAATTTCCCAAGGACTTTGTTGGTGTAATGGTCAAGGGGAAGCAAGCCTTTAGGGGGAGCTATCCATCATGGGATGATGTATGGTATTTTTTCCTCATGAGGGAGAAAATGGTTTTTTTTTTTTTTTGAGAAATCCAATTTGGAAATTGGAAGAGTGTATAGGATTGCCTCTCTTGAGTGATATGAGACTTATCACTAGGAAGATGGTAGGCATCCTAGGTATATTTGGACCAAGGGGGAGATTGTAAGATCTCATTGGGACATAAGACATTGACCTTCTTGGAGAGAACCTTTTTGATGTTAGTTAAAAAGGGGGAGAATATTTTGGGGGAGAAGGTAAAATTGCCAATTTGGGATAATTGGTAAGGGATTTGAGTTAGTGTTCTAACTCAATGGTTTGTTTGGTTTTTGTCAAACATCAAAAAGGGGGAGATTGTTGGTGCAATCGGCCCAGGTCACGATTGACCAGGACTCGAGCTTGACTCGAGAGATGTTTTGATGTTCGACAAAAACATATGACAATGTGATTGTCATAGAAAGTCCAAGCATGGGTCTTGGCAATGGAAAGTCCAAGCATGGGTCTTGGCAAGGAAAAGTCCAAGTCTTGAGTACTTGGCATAGAAAGTCCAACATGGGTTGGCAAGGTAAAGTCCAAGGGTAAAGTCTTGGCAGCATAAGTCCAATGGTTGGCGGCGTAAATTCCAAGCGAAGTCTTGGCGGCATAAGTCCAATGTGCCTTGGCAATGTAGACATCGTTAGCATGACATAGTCGATGGAAGCACCTGAAGGCTAGTATGATAGATTAACAAGTCATGGATGACTTGAAGGGATCCGAGAGGTGTGAGGTTGATAGAGGTGGCTAGAAGGCTTAGGTCTAGGCTAAGGGTGGTCTAGCAAGTATGGGGGAACCATACTTGGGTTAAAACCTCATGTTTGAGGTGTGTCAGTCAACTAGTGCCATGTGGCAGTCGACTGGCGTGAGTCAACTAGGGTTTGACTATGGGAATTGGCCTAGCAGTCGACTGCCATAGGTGGGCAGTCGACCGAGATCATGTGATCAGTCGACTGGTGCTCAGGTTTTGGAGCACAGAATGGAGTCTCACTCGACCGCTGCAGTCAGCAGTCGAGTGATGGCTTGATCAGTCGACTGATGGTCATAATCAGTCAACTGATGTCCTAGCCGTTGGATTTTTCCAACGTGGATTACACCGTTGTCTCACAGCAATAGTGTCATCAGTCGACTAATGGTCCTGAGCAGTCGACTGATTGTCATTTTTTAGCATAGGTTGAATCTTTAAATGGAGCTCGTGAAGGAGGAAAAAGCTAGCATTTCTTGAGGGTTTTTGGGGCGATTTGCTACTGTAAATCAAGATCTCTAAATGCAATTCAAGCAACCAAAGATCAAGCATTATAAAGAGCAATTGTAAAGTAGTTTTCTTTACTTTCATTGTATTTCATTATTGTAATTGCTTGTATCTGTTTCTTATTGTTGTAAGAATATTTGTACGAGGTTTCTCTGTCTCTGACTTGTGTCGAGAAGGAGTATTTGTGATTAGTGGTTGTGTGTGCATCACTAGAGCTCGATCCATGGAGTAGGAACCTTGAGGTTCTGAACCACGTTAAATACTTGTGTGTTTGCATGTTTGTTTATTCGTTATTGCTTTATTATTATTATTCCACTGCCCGCTAATGAAAATTGTAGACGAACACATGAACGTATTCCATCGACGCATAACATATCGCTATTCACCCCCCCCCTCTAGCATTCCAACGATCCCCTGTTAGTTAAAGCCCTAGAGCCAATCATGTGATGATTGTTGTATGGACTTTATTGTATTATATTCCTATTCATAAAGGCATGGTTATTATATTTACTTGTATTGGTGCCAAATAAACTAAGTATAATAACGTCCTTGAGTAGAAGGTTCTTATCTATATCAATCGATTGGTTGAATCGATAATGAGATGATATAGAGAACACTACTCTTAATCATTCCTAGTCAAGTATTAACATTCAGGGACAATGTTAATGCGTAGAGACTAGCATGTAGGTCAACTCGATGACTTGATCTCACAAGTCATGGATATGAGATATCAAGTTGGCACATGAGTATGCATTGGAGAATGTATACTGAATGACCCGCCATGAGAAAGTATCATGGATCGTTATATGAGTGTCATATACTTTCTCATATGACTATTAGTTCTTTGACCTGAAGTCGCCATGGTTCCCTACATAAGGAGTTGCATACTTTAGCTTCGTCAAACGTCACCCGTAAATGGGTGGACTATAAAAGCGATTACTAGGTATGTGACAAATTATGCAGAGGGATGTGAGTGATATAGATGGGATCTATCCCTTCTATATGACGGGAGTGACATCGTTATTCTTGATAGAATGAGACCACGAAGTGCATGGTCATGCCCAAATAAGTCAATATGAGATATTGAGCTTATTTGATTAGAGTGATTTTACTTGGAGTTCAAGATATAGATTGTACCGAGAATGACACGGTCTATGCCTCAATTGGTCAATCTAGATATCAAGGATAGAGGGACATTGTCACATATTGTGAGAGTCACAATTAGTAGTCACAAAGGTGATGTTAGAGCTCAACATTCTTGTAACTTGGGTAGCAATGATGTGTTGCTAGACACCGCTCATTGCTTATGTTCCTAAATCGGTTTAGGAGCATTGCCAACGTTACAAGAACCTATAGGGTCACACACAAAGGGCAATTAGATGGAGATTAGGTTCATATGATGAACCATGAGGATTAGGTTCATGGGATGAACCAAATTGGATTAAGAGTAATCCAAATTAGACTAATTGAGTTAGACTCAATTTGATTCAAGTGTTGAATGAGTCTAATTTAGATTTGATTCATTGAGTCAATTGAAATTAATGAATAGAGATTCATTAAATCAAATTAACTTGAATCAAGTGGTTAGATTTGATCAACCATGGGAGATAAGAGGTCAAGTTTGACTTGACTTGAGAGGGAAGATGAATGGTCAATTTTGACTTGACCAATTGTCATGTCATGGTGACTTGGCATGGGGGCCGGCCAATGATGATGTTCCACATCATCATTGACTTATCATGTGGTGTCACCTCATGAGGGAGACCAAGAGCCATTGGCTCTTGGAGTTACATGCATGCATGTAACCCCCCAAGAGTTAAGTGGTCGGCCACTTTCACTTGATGAAGTGAATTCATTTTGTGTAACTTCATCTTCTTCCTTGGTGCTCTCCTTCTTGCTCTCTCCCATTTCCTCATCTTGCCGTGGACATCAAGGGTGCTAGCACACTCTAAGGTGTCTTCTCCACCATTTGTCCATGTGGATACCAATAGAGGAGTGTACACTTGACACTCTTCGAGATCCGACAAAGTTTTTGGACGAGCGGGATAAGCGAAGGGCGTTGCTACAAGGGTAACGCTCTCATCTAGTAGATCTAAGGTAGATCTAGGTTTCCTTAAAAACATACATGTTTTTATTTTTTTTTTATATCTTCGCACGGATCCGTGGTCGGGCTTCCGAGGTTTCCGTAATGCAAAAAGCGGTTTTTACAGCTCGGAAAGTCCAACTGTGGTATCAGAGTCACGTGCAAAGCATGTATGTGTTTCATATTTATAGTTTTTGTATTAGATATAAAAATTATAGATTTTTAAGTTTCTGTAAATTTCCTATTTTTATAGAATTTTTTGGTATTTTTCTCGAAGAGTTGAAGCAACAAGTATTGGGACACTTATAGGTTTCAACCGCCGAGAAAAACTCTCTGAAACGGCGAGTTCTCGCTTTAGGTTTTTGGGACAGCGATTTAAGTTGCTGTAAGATCTAGTAGGGACACTCACAAAGTTTATTTTTGCGAGTAGGGGCGCTGCCCCTATCCCCGAAAGGGGTCTTGTCCCACGATCTCGCCCGGAAATCGCTTAGCGAGACCGTTACGGAGAGATGACTCATAAAATTGAAAAGAAAAATAGGAAAAATTATATAAATTTTCTTTAAAATACATAATTTAGTATTATGTATAATTCTGTGATGGTCATGGCCCAAGAACCCCAATATGATTGGATGATAATGTGTTGTAATTCATAATACGGCCTGCGTGCCGTTTTTGTGGTTGTGCATGTTGTATAGGGTATGCGACCTACGCGTCGTGCCTCTTCTTTTAAAATTCTAGTTGTAAATAGTTTTAGACTCGAATGTAACTCGAGTTTTTTATTTGTAATGTACAAAATGGAGCGGTGGAAAGTCCACTTGTAGACGAAGTTATGAGAAGGGTGCCGACGACACATGGCGATCAAAGGAGGCACTTGGAGAAGCCGCTAACCCTAAGTTGACCGTCCGATCTTTTCATTAGCTTGAGAAGATCGTAGTAGGGCTATGACCACATCACAATTAATTATATATATATATATATATATATATATATATATATATATATTTTGTTGCTTGTATGTATGTGATGCATGCTAGTAGAATAATGCTTGTATGTATATGATGCATGCTAGGATATTTTTCTTGTATGTATATGATGCATGCTAGAATAATGCTTGTATGTATGTGATGCATGCTAGTATAGGATAATAAAGGCCTTAATGCATATATGATACACATTACGATTAGATTAGATCTTAATCGAATCAACTCGAAAATGCCTACCAAGTCCTTGATACCCATCACTACCTCGATCATTTGTAGTTGTTGAATATGTCAAAGCAGAGCAACGCATATTATCTTGGTAGGATGCGGAGGGACAATCTTGGTCCCGCCTATCATGACTTGGGTTAGAGTAAGCTCAATTAGATTGAGTAAAACTAGTTAACTCAATTGGATCGAGTAGAACTATAGGCATATTCCAACCATTGGAAAGATAGGATAAGATCGCATTTACACTAAATCTTGGGCGATTTAGCCAAAGCTAACTCAAGGTCTTTTGTAAATGTGGGTCTTGATCCTATAAACAAGAGTTGCATAGAGATGTAATCGGTAATGTGTTACCCACCGATCATACTAAGTCTTGGGCGATTTAGCCAAAGCTAACTCAAGGCTTAGTATGATGTGGATCTTATCCCACAAAAATTATAGCATGTTTGTATGAATCTAGTAATGTGGTTTGACCACATCCATAAATCGATTCTACAAAATTCCTATAATTCAGTGGGAGCATCATTTGATTAAAGGCCTAATTAAATGATAAAAGAAATATGATATTAATTTTCTGCATTGTGTTGTAGATTACTATGTCGACAAACACGAACACTCTCTCCCTGCATTATGTCATTGAGAAGAGCAAGCTCAATGGAGTAAATTTCTGGTGAGTGCAGAACGAGAATTCTCACCCAAGAAAGAGATCGTCTGGAAGCGGCCCATTAGGAGGCACCTCCTGCCACTGCCTCGCGAGCTGACAAAGATGCTTACAAGAAGCATCAAGATGATGCATTAGATGTGTCATGTCTCATGCTCGCGACCATGAACTCTGAGCTTCAGAAGCAACGTGAGTTCATGAATGCTTATGATATGGTTGAACATCTTTGTCAACTATATCAAGGACAATCAAGGCACGAGAGATATGAAGTCTCTAAGGCATTGTTTCAGTCCAAAATGCAAGATGGGACTCCCGTAGGTCCATATGTACTCAAGATGATTGGGTACGTAGAAAACCTATAAAGATTAGGATTCCCACTTGGCCAAGAGTTGGCCACTGACCTGATCTTGCAGTCTTTGTCACAAAGTTACAATCAATTTGTCATGAATTTCAACATGAATGAAATTGATAAGCCACTGCCTGAGATGCTCAGCATGCTGAGAACTGCTGAGCTCAACCTTAAGAAGGGAAAATCTGACTCCATTTTGATAGTGCAAAAGAAGAAAGGCAAGGGCAAGCCTAAAGGTAAGGGAAAGTCCTAAGCCAAGGGCAAAGGCAAAGAACTGAACCCTAAAGGAGGGGGTGGCCAAAGAAGGGGCTTGCTTCCACTGCAAAGAAGTTGGACACTAGAAGCGTAACTGCAAATCTTACCTGGAAGATCTTAAGAAGAAGAGAAGTGAGACTTCTACTTCAGGTATAAATGTTATAGAAGTCAATCTATCTATTTCTTTATCATGGGTATTAGATACTGGATATGCATCTCACATTTGTACCAATGTGCAGGCGCTGAGAAATAGCAGGCCATTGACAAAGGGCGAGGTGGACCTACGAGTAGGCAATGGAGCAAGGGTTGCTGGTGTTGTTGTTTGAACTTATGATCTATCTTTGCTCTCTGGGCTTGTACGAGAATTAGATGAATGTTGTTATGTGTCTGCTTTGACTAAGAACATAATTTCGGTTTCTTGTTTGGACAAGAAAGGATTTACATTTATAATAAAGAACAAATGTTGTTCAGTTTATTTAAATGATATGTTCTATTGTAGTGCACCTCTAATGAATGGACTCTACTTTCTAGACTTAGAGAGCCCCATCTATAACATAAGTACCAAAAGGTTCAAGTCAAATGAGTTGAACCAAACCTATCTCTGGTATTGTCGCTTAGGTCACATAAATGAGAGTCCCTTATCCCAGCTCCATAAGGATAGGCTGTTGGACTCATTTGATTTTGAATCATATGAGACATGCGAGTCTTGGCTTCTAGGAAAGATGACCAAGACTCCCTTTAGTGGACACAACAAAAGAGCAACAAACTTGTTAGGACTTATACATAGTGATGTATGTGACCCTTTCAATGTTACTGCTAGAGGTGGTTACAGGTATTTCATTACATTTACTGATGACTTCAGTAGATATGGTTATGTGTATCTAATGGCACATAAATCAGAATCCTTTGAAAAGTTCAAAGAATTCAAGAATGAAGTACAAAACCAGCTTGGCAAGAGTATTAAGATACTTCGATCAGATCGAGGTGGTGAATACCTTAGCCATGAGTTTCGTGACTATCTAGCTGAGTGTGGGATTTTATCCCAACACACTCATCCTGGAACACCACAGTGGAATGGTGTATCCGAAAGGAGGAATCGTACCCTATTAGATATGGTACGATCTATGATGAGTCACACAGATCTTCCTATATCCTTTTGGGGATATGCTCTAGATACAGCAGCCTTCACACTTAACCGTGTACCATCCAAGGCTGTGATAAAGACACCATATACGATATGGATAGGGAGAAATCCCAAGATGTCTTTCATGAGGATTTGGGGTTGTGAGGCTTACGTTCGACGTCAAGTCTCAGACAAACTGGGACCCAAATCCGATAAGTGTTATTTTGTTGAATATTCCAAGGACACGAATGAATATTACTTCTACATTCCCAATCAACACAAAGTATTTGTGGCAAAGACTGGGGTCTTTCTAGAAAGGAATTTTGTTTCTATAAAAACTAGTGGGAGTACGTTCGATCTTGAAGAAATTCAAGATAAGAACCATAGCACTGAGGCCTTGATGGAGGTTGAACAGGAACCACAAAGTGTTGTGGGTGATGAGATTGTTGCACAAAGAGTTGTGGAACAACCACCTGTTCAGGTAGACCTACCTCTTCGCAGGTCTGATAGGGTACGTCGTCAGCCTGAGAGATACTCATTTCTCTTGTTTGACCATTATGACGTTATGCTCATTGAGAATGAGCCTACCTCCTATCAGGAAGCTGTGATGAGCCCAGACTCTGAGTAATGGCTAGAGGTCATGAGATCGGAGATGGAATCCATGTACACCAACCAAGTATAGACTTTGGTTGATCCACCTGAAGGGGTCAAACCCATTGGGTGTAAGTGGGTCTTTAAGAGAAAGACTGACATGGATGGACTTATGCATACCTATAAGGGTCGATTGGTGGCTAAAGGTTTCAAGCAAATTCATGGTATTGACTATGATGAAACCTTTTCTCCAGTGGCGATGTTTAAGTCCATTCGGATCATGCTTGCTATTGCAGTATACCACGATTATAAGATCTGGTAGATGGATGTCAAAACCGTATTTCTGAATGAAAACTTACTAGAGGATGTGTACATGACACAACCTGAGGGTTTTGTAGAACCATAGCATACTGAAAAAGTATGCAAGCTACAAAGGTCCATTTATGGGCTAAAGCAAGCTTCTCGGAGCTGGAATCTTCGATTCGATGATGCGATCAAACAGTTTAGTTTCATCAAGAATGAAGATGAACCCTGTGTCTACAAGAGAGTTAATGGGAACACAGTTATCTGACTTGTATTGTATGTGAATGACATACTACTCATTGGGAATGACATCCTTTCGCTACAGTCTGTGAAGACTTGGCTGGGGACGTGCTTTTCAATGAAGGACTTAGGTGAAGCAGCCTGTATTCTAGGCATTAAGATCTATAGAGATAGATCTAAGAGATTGCTTGGCCTAAGTCAGAGTACATATATTGACACGGTATTACTACGGTTTGTCATGCAGAATTCCAAGAAGGGACTTCTGTCGATATCACATGGTGTGAGTCTTTCGAAGACTCAAAGTCCCTCTTCTAGAGAGGAGAGAGACCGCATGGATAAGATCTCTTACGCATCTGCTATAAGATCTATCATGTACGCCATGCTGTGTACTCATCCTGATGTCTCGTATGCTTTGAGCATGATGAGTATATACCAGTCAAATCCAGGTGAGTGTCACTAGATAGCAATCAAGAATATTCTTAAGTACTTGAGAAGGAATAAAGAATATTTCTTGATATTTGGAGGCGATGAGAAGCTAGCTGTAAAGGGTTACAGGGATGCCAACTTCCAAACTGACCAGGATGATTATAGATCACAATCAGGGTTTGTGTTTTGCTTGAATGGTGGCGCTGTGAGCTGGAAGAGTTCGAAGCATGACATAGTTGCTGATTCTACAATAGAAGCCGAGTATATCGTCGCATCTGAGGCAGCAAAGGAGGCAGTTTGGATCCACAAGTTCATTACTGAGCTTGGGGTGGTTCCTAGCATAGCAGATCCCATAGATCTCTATTGTGACAACAATGGAGCGATTACACAGGCTAAGGAACCTCGCTCACACCAGCGGACCAAACACATACTATGGCGCTTCCATCTCATTCGAGAGATTATCGATAGAGGAGATGTGATGATTTGCAGAGTACCCACAGAGGCTAACATCGTAGATCCCTTGACCAAGGCTTTGGCACAGAAAAAGCATGATGGTTACACTAGGTCATTGGGTATTAGATACTACGGTGATTGGCACTAGTGCTAGTGGGAGATTGTTAGTGAAAGCTCTAGAGCCAATCATGTGATGATTGTTGTATGAACTTTATTGTATCATATTCCTATTCATAAATGCATGGTTATTATATTTACTTGTATTGGTACCAAATAAACTAAGTATAATAACGTCCTTGAGTAGAAGATTCTTATCTATATCAATCGATTGGTTGAATCGATAATGATATGATATAGAGAACACTACTCTTAATCATTCCTAGTCAAGTATTAACATTCAGGGACAATGTTAATGCGTAGAGACTAGCATGTAGGTCAACTCGATGACTTGATCTCACAAGTCATGGATATGAGATATCAAGTCGGCACATGGGTATGCATTGGAGAATGTATACTGAATGACCCACCATGAGAAAGTATCATGGATCGTTATAAGAGTGTCATATACTTTCTCATGTGACTATTAGTTCTTTGACCTGAAGTCACCATGGTTCCCTACATAAGGAGTTGCATACTTTGGCTTCGTCAAATGTCACCCGTAAATGGGTGGACTATAAAGGTGATTATTGGGTATGTGACAAATTATTCAGAGTGATGTGAGTGATGTAGATTGGATCTATCCCTCCTATATGACGGGAGTGACATCGTTATTCTTGATAGAGTGAGACCACGAAGTGCATGGTCATGCCCAAATGAGTCAATATGAGATATTGAGCTCATTTGATTAGAGTGAGTCTACTTGGAGTTCAAGATATAGATTGTACTGAGGATGACACGGTCTATGCCTCAATTGGTCAATCTAGATGTCAAGGATAAAGGGACATTGTCACATATTGTGAGAGTCACAATTAGTAGTCACAAAGGTGATGTTGGAGCTCAACATTCTTGTAACTTGGGTAGCAATGATGTGTTGCTAGATACCGCTCATTGCTTATGTTCCTAAATCGGTTTAGGAGCATTGCCAACGTTACAAGAACCTATAGGGTCACACACAAAGGGAAATTAGATGGAGATTAGGTTCATATGATGAACCATGAGGATTAGGTTCATGGTATGAACCAAATTGGATTAAGAGTAATCCAAATTAGACTAATTGAGTTAGACTCAATTTGATTCAAGTGTTGAATGAGTCTAATTTAGATTTGATTCATTGAGTCAATTTAAATTAATGAATAGAGATTCATTAAATCAAAATGACTTGAATCAAGTGGTAAGATTTGATCAACCATGGAAGATAAGAGGTCAAGTTTGACTTGACTTGAGAGGGAAGATGAGTGGTCAATTTTGACTTGACCAATTGTCATGTCATGGTGGCTTGGCATGGGGGCCGGCTAACTTATCATGTGGTGCCACATCATGAGGGAGACCAAGAGCCATTGGCTCTTGGAGTTACATGCATGCATGTAACCCCCCAAGAGTTAAGTGGCCGACCACTTTCACTTGATGAAGTGAATTCATTTTGTGTAACTTCATCTTCTTCCTTGGTGCTCTCCTTCTTGCTCTCTCCCATTTACTCATCTTGCCGTGGACATCAATGGTGCTAGCACACTCTAAGGTGTCTTCTCTGCCATTTGTCTGTGTGGATACCAATAGAGGAGTGTACACTTGACACTCTTCGAGATCTGGCAAAGTTTTTGGGCGAGCGGGATAAGCGAAGGGCATCGCTACGAGGGTAACGCTCTCATCTAGTAGATCTAAGGTAGATCTAGGTTTCCTTAAACACATACATGTTTTTATTTTTTTTATATCTTTGCACGGATCCGTGGCCGGGCTTCTGAGGTTTCCGCAACGCAAAAAGCGGTTTTTGCGGCTCGGAAAGTCCAACATCCCCAACAATCTTAGGGGGCTTAAATGGAACCTATCTTACCATAATTATTCTATAATTTAGGTAAGAACAACCCAAGAAATTTTCATAAGAGAAATCTCCAAAAACGATGGAACCGCGACACGGTCTTGTGTCTTACACACGACCGATAGTGCTAGGACACACGGTCAACCATGTGTCCTTCTAGGCATAGCCCAAGTTTTGGCCTTTTTGTCTAGAGCCAGGCACAACCGTGCCTGGTTAGGCATGACCGATTGAGGCTCTATATGGTATGTTTGAGTTCGTTTAGGTGCGAAATGGTCGTGCTAAGTTCGACAAGGCCATCATAGGTTCCATAGCCTCCGTTTTGCACCCCCTTAGTCTGGTCCAACTTGATATATCCTATCTCATTGAGAATCTCATTCTCAGACTTGTTTTGCATCTCGAGATCACCCGTAGTGTGTGTGACCCAATAGGTTCCCAGTTATGTTGGTCATTCATAATTAACCCTTTAATTATGAATAGATCATGAGTGGCACCTAGCAGTGCATCATGACCTCTAATTGAACAGAAAGTCTAGATCGACTCTAGAACGTTTCTGAACCCTTTCGGAACTATAGTTATTCGTGCCTTGTTCCTTTCACTCATCCTATACCCATTTGGTTCACGACATGGTCTATGTGTTCGTCCCCACTAGGCTAACTACGTCACACCTAGCCCAAGTTAGTTTCCATGTCCTGTGGATTCAAGTTACTCCTACATGTTCCCAAGAAGACCATCTTCTTAACATATTTGCTCTGGCCAGAGACTTCTAAGTAACAATCCTGACAAGAGACCTAGGGTATACATCTCCTTTATCAAGAGTGGTGAATCCTCTATGGACTATTTCAAACACCTTCAATCACTTTGGTTCATACCCAATCATCCCGAAGTTACACCTACTATGTAGATGACTACGAAGAAGTCAAAGTATAAGGCACCATGATCAAGGTGACTTGAATACCTCAAGTCTAAGGAAGCTCACACTCGAGCTGCAATGAGATCTTCAACGACATATAGAATCATATGAAGTCTCATAGCAGGTCACTCCAATGAACTAGTTACCATAAGTAATATCAACATGTTCACTCTCAACATCCCTATGCTTCCATTTAGTGAGTACTGAATGCATGGATAAACTAATGAGAATAACATGTGATAGTCTCACAGAATTGATGATGTATAATCTCATCAATTCATCAACTAGGGATAGTTTCAATACTTATATGATAACGCATGATAAGATACCACTAATTGTGATCTGATCACATTTCTTTCGTTCCATGCATTGTATTGTGGACTTCAGCACATGAGTTTAAGATCCAATCAAATACATAGATAATGTATACTAAAATAGTGAATTTTATTAATAACTTCTAAGGCGATTGCCTTAGGACACCTCTCAATTACATCAAACTCCCACTTGGACTACAGCCAATCGCCTTAGTATCTAATACCATAGGTCTCTATGTGCCTCTCAAACTTTTCTTGGGGAAGAGGCTTGGTCAAGGGATCTGCTAGATTTCTATCACTGGGGACTCTTTCTATTTGTATGTCTCTTCTACCTATGGTCTCTCTGATCAGATGGTAATGGTATAGTACATTCTTGGATCGTTGATGAGACCATGGTTCCTTCGCCTGTGCAATGGTTTCATTGTTGTTGCAGTAAACTGGTAATGCTTCAACAATGCTTGGAATAACTCCAAGTTTAGTAATGAACTTCTTGATCTATACCGTCTCCTTTGCTTCTTCAGAAGCTGCAATGTACTCTACCTTCGTAGTAGAATCAGCAACGGTGTCTTGCTTGGAACTTTTCTAAATCACCGCACCTCCATTCAAGATGAATATGTATCCAGACTGAGATTTGGAATCATCCTTATCTGTTTGGAAGCTGGAATCAATATACTTGCTCACTACCATATCACCTCCTCCATATACCAAGAACAAATATTTAGTCCTTCTTAAGTACTTAAGGATTGTCTTGACAGCCACCCAATGGTCTATACTAGGATCCGATTGGTATCTACTCGTAACGCTCAAAGCGTACGATATATCAGGCCTCATACATAACATAGCATACATGATCAATCCTATAGCTGATGCATATGGGATTTGACTCATGCGAATCCTTTCGTCTTCAGTGTGTGGGTACATAGACTTCAACAGGTGAATCCCATGCCTCATTAGAATGAAACCTTTCTTGGATTCTTCCATGCTAAACCGTTTTAGCACTTTGTCTATGTATGTAGACTGTGAAAGACCAATCAATCGATTCGATCTATCTCTATAGATCTTAATCCCCAAAATATAGGTTGCTTTTCCCATGTCTTTCATGGAGAATGATGGTGTTCACTTCTTCGGCCTGCTAAGATCTCCCTCCCCCTTCTTGCGGATTTCCTCTAATCACCTCAGATCCAGAAGCTCCTAGCTAGATCTATCACCAAAGAGTGTTAAGAATGAAGTAATGAACAACCTCCTCTTTGATCACCTTGAATCCTTGGGAGGAAAGCTAGATCTGCCACTTCACAAGAGAGTGTTAGAGATGGGTCGGCATCCCGGCACGACCCCTCCAATGCTCAAGTCAAAAAATAGTAGGATGAAGAAAATAGGAATGCAAAGAATGAAGAAGAAGAAGTGAGAAGATCCTTGAGGTACCAAATAGCAAAGAAACAATCATCCCCCACTTCCTTCCACCTCTGCCCCTTTTATAGATGATTTATCCCGCCTTCTCCTTGAATTTGAATTTACTTTAATACCCTTGCCCAGCTGTCAGATGTAATTGCTTTTCCCGTTCCTTTTCAAAATATCTTCTTTGAATCTCTTATATGCTCTATATTTTCCTGCCAAGTATTAATTAAACAAAATATATAAACAAATGACAAAATGTCTTGTATTAATCACACTTATCATCCCCAAACACCTCCTACTACTCCTCATACTCCGGAACATTCATTCCTCCTTATTTCACCATATTCAGAAAAAAAACGCTCAAACTCATACATAGCTCAGGAAATAAGCATACTGCTCGGGAAATAAGCATACCGCTTGGGAAATAAGCATACCGCTCGGAAAATACACTGACTGCTCAGGAAACACACTGACTATTGTGCCAATACAACACAATTCCGAGCAACACTATCCCGTGCACCCCTACTGGGCTCGGGAAATACATTGACTGCTCGAAAAACATAATGATTATTCTACCAATACAACACAATTCCGAGCAACACTGTCCCATACAATCCTACTGGTCTTGAGAAATACATTGACTATTCGAGAAACACACTGATTGTTCTGCCAAAACAGCATAATTATGAACAACACTGTCCCGTTCAACCCTACTGGGCTTGGGAAATACACTGACTACTCTATCAATACAACATCTAACTCTGAGCAACACTATCCTATGACACCCTAATGGGCTCGGAAAATACACTGACTGCTCGGGAAACACACTGACTACTCTACCAATACAACATCTAACTGAGCCACATTGTCTCGTGCAACCCCACTGGGCTCGGGAAATACATAAATCGCTCTGGAATTATATAAACTGCTCTGCTAACTGATAACTATCCTTTTTTTGGGTTATTTTGGTCCTTAATATCATTGTTTTAATCCTCTCGTGTGTTTATTTATCGATTATTATCATGTTTTATGAGTTGGATTTATTTTTGGACCTTATTGTAAATTCTCCTAATTTTTGGACTTATATGCAAATTTTATCTTTGTTTTTAGGAGATCGAGATGAGCCATCGGACTAGACTCACAGTCGATCAAATATGGCTTCATCTAGGGGCTAGAAGGACATTTTAAGCTGGATCAATCTGGACCTTTCATCATGATCGAGGGCAATTTAATCAAGAGATCAGATCTGAGCGATATGGATCGTCCGATGAAAGCGGCTTGATTCTGAGCCATCTACCCAGATCTAGAGAGGTATGGTCCATACATTTTAATCTGGACATCTGAGCCTTTCATCCAGATTCGATCGATCTTGATTATCTATTCAGATGGATCATATCCATCAATTCAAAATCGGAGGAATCTGAGTCATTGGATGCACAGCCAACTTAATTGATTAATCAAGTGTTGGGGGATCGAAACGGCCGGCTAGAGGGGGTGAATAGCCCTCATTCGTTGGATGTCGTATTTTGCTCGTCTACAAAACGTTAGCGCAAGCGGAATATGCAAATATAAATAAAGACAAAGCAAAAGATAAATAAACAATACAAACACCGAGATGTAACGTAGTTCACGGCTACGTCGCTAATCCACGGTCCGATTCGTCCACGGTGAATCACTCCGCCAAAGCCAATCACTATTGGTCTCTCCTTTGCACCAAGCTAGGTGGAGGTAACCTTTACAATCAAGATCACTCTTCTTACAATAAGATTGAAGTAAAAGCAAGTAAGAAGAGGAGGGAATCGTGTATGGCACTTTGGGAGAAGTTTAGAGCTCAAGCATTAGCCTCCCAAAGCCCCATCCTCTTCCTTTTTATAGAGGAAGAGGGTTTCCACGCTGGATTCCATCCCGCATCGATTACCCATCACCGACCGATGCAATCACCGACCGAGTCCTCAGATCGAATCCATTCACGTATGCACGTGCCATCACCGATCGCCGCTTCCATGGCGATCGATCGATCAGCCATCACCGACCACCATGCAATGATCGATCAACTTGATCGATCACCACATTAGACTAGTCGATCGAACCATCGACTCAGAGCAGTCGACTGTCATTCCATGGCAGTCGACTGGTGTCGGGAAATCTCATCCGACACTTAGCCAAATGGCCAAGTTTCACCTACGAGCTACTACCCCTTCTCGGGTTACATTCGCTCACTCTCATCCCTCGGAGTCCCTCGCCTTCGAAGTTCTCTTCGTTCGCGGCCACGTCCCTCGGCAGCATCAGGCGCACGGCTCTGCAATGCTCCTTCGCGTCTCTTGCCTTGAAGTCTACTTCCTCCGGCTTCACTCCAAGCTCCTCGTTCGGCGGTCCCTCGGATGCTCCAAGCGCATGGCTTCCGCAAAGCTATCCTTCACCGACTCAAGGACCGAGTCATGGGATGTGAAACTCGCCACGGCTCCATGTGCGAATTACTAAGTCATGCATGACTTCAACGCACATATCAAATCAACATAACAAACTAACTTAAACTTTTTTCCACACACATCAAACCTAATCATGGCAAGAGATTGCCCTAACAATCTCCCCCTTTTTGATGTGTGGCAATTCGTTTAAGTTAGATAAGAACATTTGATAAAAATTTCTAAGGAAGGAAGGCATGTAAACATAAACATGATATAGCAACATGCAACTCCCCCTTAATCCATGAAACTCTCTCTACAAATTCTCCCCCTATCATAATTAACTTAAACATAATATTTTCTCCCCCTTTGACACCATCAAAAAGATCAACACTAAGTTATAAACACATGGCATCAAGTCTAATAGAAGGAAAATACCAAACATTAGTCTAAAACCTGAATTCGGCCTTTACTGTTCTGATTTTCAGGCATCACCGATCTGTTCAGACTACCATGACCGCACGCGAATTTCAGAACTTTCTGATTTTCGGACCGAATTTCAGAAATGCATTAAAAATTTCAGAAAATTCGAAAAATCATGAAATTTGGGGAACATATTTCTTGTAAGGTTCTTTATCAGTGAAAAATAGTTTTTCAAGAAAAATCATTATATTTTCACGTATTTGCCAAAAATCTAAAAGCTTTAAAAACCACTAGGTTTTTGATCATGTGAGTGTCAAGTTAAACACCTAGTTTTTGTTCCAATTGTTTCAAAACATGAATACATAGATTTTAGATTAAGAAATTGTTTTGAAAACATATGAAATATCCAACCATGATCTTTGGGCAATATGTCTATGAATTAAACATAAGCCTTCCCCATGATTGGTCTATTATTGCTATTTTGATACTTTAAATGACCATCTAAATGTCGTAGGCATTAGTGGACATTTGTATCATCCTAACATCTCACTCATGCTAAGTTTTCAATCATGGTAGCCTATAGTGAGTGTGAGATGCATCCTAGAGGGTATTTGTATATACTTAACCATTATATTCATACAATTTTATCAAGGTTAAGTATCATCCTAACACTCAACATGATCATAAAGATATATATGACTTAATTTCACATTATGATCATGAAACACATGTATTCATTGAATTGTTATCATGCATTAGGTATTATGTCATGATAATAAACAAAGTATCACCTAACACATGATTTAACCCTTATTTCTCATGATTATGTGCCAAATATCAAAATCATAAATCATGATTGCAAACATACATAGCAATTACATTAATCATCATGATTTAAGCATTATTAACTATTTATAGGCACGTTATCATCACCTAACACTATTTCAAAATGTTGTCCCGCCATCCTAAGTCAACCAAAATATGATATAGGTCAAGTCCATATGGTTGACTATCTTAGGGTTTTCCTAACCCTTAAGAATGGATTTTGAAACCCAATACAAATTCTTTCCTATGGGGTTCACTAGATACTCCTTGGGGATCCATTTCCTAGCAATTACCTTCTTCTTATCTTGTCCCCTAGCAATTAGGCATTTGTAGGCCTTTTCATTTTTCTTTTCTTTATAACCTAGGCCCTTTTTGTTGAAGCTAGCTCTTTGGCTCCCTATGATCATGTTCAAGGTGTTGGAGCCTATAGTGATTTTTTCTAGGGCTTTTGTCAAGTAATCTATCTTTTCCCTTAGAGCCCTATTTTCATCCATACATGCATCACTAACATTAAATGGGATATATTCATGTGAGCATGCATTATCATGGCAAGAAGAAATATTTTCATTTTCATTTAAGCATGCTTTTTCTAACTTATTTTCTAAGTCCTTAATTTGATCTAGCATGCTCTTATTTTTCTTCTTTGCTCTAAATAAATCCCTAGTTAAGCTAGAAACTATGGAAACTATTTTCTTAGGAGAGGCATTCGTTACCATAGTTTCCATGTCTTCTTCTTCTGATGAGGAGGATGAGGAAGCTCCCCCTTCACTTGAGCTCTCTCCACTTGAGCTTGATCCTTCATTTTCGGAGGAGGAGCAATCCAAGTCGTCGATGGCCATCAATGCAAGGTTGGAATAGACATGCTCTTCTTCATCGGATAAGGATGAGGAAGCAAGGTCATCCCATGTCTTTGCTTTGAATGCCATGGCCTTCCCTTTTTCTTTTGCCTTCTTTTCTTCTTCCTTTCTCTTGCTCCCCTTCTTCTTCCTCTTTTCATCTTTCTTTTTCTTCTCTTCCTTGCTCTTGTTTAGGAGGGGACAATTATCCCTTATATGTCCCTCTCCGTGACAATTGTAGCATATGACTTTCCCCCTTGGTCTTCCACTCCTATCATTGGATTTATTAAATCGAAAACCTTTTAAAACATGCCTTACCCTCCTTACCATATACGCTTCTTCCGTGCTATCCATGGAGGAGGAGGAAGAGGCTTCATCATCGGAGGAGGAGGGGATCTCTATCTTCTTCTTCCCCTTGTTTGCCAATAATGCTACTCGTCTTGAAGGTTGGATTCTTGGCTCTTCTTGTATTCCTTCAAGCCTAGATTCATGTAATTCCATAGTGGAGAAAAATTCATCTAGAGTACTTACCTCTAGATTCTTTGAAATATAAAATGAGTCCACCATTGAACTCCACTTGGATGATCGGGGAAAAGCATCTATGGCTTTCATTATCATATCCCGGTTGGAGAGATTTTCACCTACACTTGTTAGCCCAATTAAAATCTCTTTAAACCTAGAATGCAATGAAGTTACCTTTTCTCCCTTTTCTAATTTTATGTTGGATAATTGGGAGCGGAGGAGATCTCTCCTTGCAAGTTTAGCCTCCGAAGTGCCTTCATGAAGCTCTACTAGCTTCTCCCACATCTCCTTGGCAATTAGGCAATCTCCAATTCTATTTATTTCTTGTTGAGGAAGCACATTGTATAGATGGTGCTTGGCTTTGAGTTTGCAAGGTGCTCCTCTTTGCCTCTTGGTCCACCTTGACTTCTCTATTGGCTTCCTCTTCATCCCTAGGCAAAACAAAACCGGATTCCATTGTAATCATAATATCAAAACTGCTTCAAAATACCTATTCGCTTCTTCCACTGCGAATTCCCTTCAACTTCGTGGATGAATGTTTGAGCGCCATCTTTTGTAGTGCTCTTGTATGTTAGTCCGAAGAGCAACCCTTGCTCGATACCACTTGTTGGGGATCAAAATGGACGCTAGAGGGGGTGAATAGCCTCGCTCATTGATGTCGATTTTGCTCGCCTACAAAATGTTAAGCGCAAGCGAATATGCAAATATAAATAAAGAAAAAGCAAAAGATAAACAAACAATACAAACACCGAGATGTAACGTGGTTCACGGCTACGCCACTAATCCACGATCCGATTTGTCCACGGTGAATCACTCCGCCAAAGCCAATCACTATTGGTCTCTCCTTTGCACCAAGCTAGGTGGAGGTAACCTTTACAATCAAGATCACTCTTCTTACAATAAGATTGAAGTAAAAGCAAGTAAGAAGAGTAGGAAATCGTGTATGGCACTTTGGGAGAAGTTTAGAGCTCAAGCATTAGCCTCCCAAAGCCCCATCCTCTTCCTTTTTATAGAGGAAGAGGGTTTCTTCCCGTTGACACAGGATCAGTCGACTGATGCCCTCGATCGATCGGTCAGCCGCTGCCAATAACGGCCGCTTCCACGCTTGATTCCATCCAACGAAGATCGCATCACGATCGGGTGCTCGATCAGTCGAGTCCTCAACGAGGTCGAATCCATTCTGTGCCCGTGCACAGTGCTCATCCAATCGCCCCCATGAGCGCCGATCGATCAACATCACCGATCGCGGCCGTTGTCGGCGCATCGATCAACTTGATCCAGCCACATTAGACTAGTCAATCGAACCATCGACTCAGAGCAGTCGACTGTCATTCCATGGCAGTCGACTGGTGTCGGGAAATCTCATCCGACACTTAGCCAAATTGCCAAGTTTCACCTACGAGCTACTACCCCTTCCCGGGTTACATTCGCTCACTCTCATCCCTCGGAGTCCCTCGCCTTCGAAGTTCTCTTCGTTCGCGGCCACGTCCCTCGGCAGCATCAGGCGCACGGCTCTGCAATGCTCCTTCGCATCTCTTGCCTTGAAGTCTACTTCCTCCGGCTTCACTCCAAGCTCCTCGTCCGGCGGTCCCTCGGATACTCCAAGCGTACGACTTCCGCAAAGCTATCCTTCATCGACTCAAGGACCGAGTCATGAGATGTGAAACTCACCACGGCTCCATGTGCGAATTACTAAGTCATGCATGACTTCAACGCACATATCAAATCAACATAACAAACTAACTTAAACCCTTTGCCACACACATCAAAACCTAATCATGGCAAGAGATTGCCCTAACATCAAGGAATTAACCCTAGCTTTAATTAGACGGCTGGGATTTGATCCAGCATAGATCGAACGACCAAGCAAAATCATCATATAAATCCACATTTCCTCACCGAGCAGCCATCGCGCGGCAGAGTATTCTTCATCCCTTCTTCCTCGCGCGACGCCAGTGTCGTCCACTTCCTTCGCCTTCCTCACCGGTCGCTGGAGAGGAAGGGGATCCCCTCCTTCTCTGGTGACCGGCGGTCTCCTCCATCACATCATCTTCCCACCATCGGCAGCCACCCCTTTCTTCTACCGCTAGCACCTTCGCCATCTTCACTACTACCGATCACCGGAGTGGGGATTCCCCTACGGTTTCATCTCCATCCGGTCAGCGGCTCTGAGCTCTGTCGCACCTTCACAGGGATTTCACTCGACGCCATTTCACTGCCGATCAGTCCATCTCCTCCTCCAACGAGAGCTGCCGGCAGCTCTGAGTTTCTAGCTTCCGACCAGCCACTCCATCCACCATCACAGCTCTGACAGCCAGTTTCAATTCCAGTAGCTCCTATTGTAATTTCCGACAGCTCTTCCAGCTCCAATTTCAGAATCCTACAGCAATTTTTCCAATGTTAAGTGTTTTGATTGTTTCATAGTTTAGATTGGGTTGAATGTTTGTAATTCACGATCTTCCATGTTTTGAATTGCATGTGCTTTGGTTAATTTTCTTCATGCCTATTTGGTGTTCGATGAAATGCTTGATTGAATTAGTTTACGTTATGCAAGTAGATTAGGATGTTTTCTTTACTTTTCCATAGTTGTAATGGGTTAGACTAGGTTTAACTTCTACACTTGAATTGTTGTCCTAGTTCCTGCACTTCCTTTATGCTTTTAAATGCTTACTTTATGTTTTGTTTAATTTCTTCACAAGCGTAGTTTAGTTAGATTAGAGTTTGATTATGTGCATTGTCTTCCGTTCAGTAGGATTAGCCTTTTAAATTCCAACCCTCATTTGCAAACCCGAAGCAATAATTAGAAATCCTAAGTTTACTAATCTATCGATTACACTCGTTGGGAAACGATCCGGGTCATTCCCTATGCTATATTAGTGTAGAGGGGGTTCGATAATTAATTTGAAATAGTACCACGACAAATACCGCTACATCAAATTTTGGCACCGTTGTCGGAGAGTGTAATGATGCTTGGTAGACTTAGGATTGTTTTTGTATTTTTCTAAAAAAAAAATCAAAAAATCAAAAACTTTTATTTAGGGTTGCATTCTTTTATTTCTTGCATATCCATGTATTTGGTCATCTCTATTTCCTGTATCTTTTGATGGTGTTTGTTAGTTTTTCAGTAAAGGACAGGAAATTTCTTTGATCACGGATCCCTATTATCAGAGATTAGGAGGCTTTCATCATGCTCATAATTCAAGGATTAGCAGAACTATCAGGGAACTCACCGCACCAGATGTTGCTTATCAATCTTTTTGCATTCAGTTTCCTGAATTAAATGTGGATGTTGAACTCTTTGAAATTATACCTTTTCTTTCGAAATTCCATGGTCATGCTAGCAAAGATCCAATTAGGCACTTGCAAGAATTTTATGTGGTATGCTCAACAATGAAGCTACGGGGTATATCACAGGAGGACATTATGCTCAGAGTATTTCTATTCTCTTTATCCGACAGGGCAAAGGATTGGATCTATTATCTTCCTCCTAGCTCTATTACATGTTGAACTGAAATGAAGAAAGCCTTTTTGGAAAAGTTTTTCCCTGCATCCAAGACCGTGAAAATTTGCAAGAGCATTTGTGGTATTGAGCAAATGATAGGAGAGACTCTATATGAGTATTGGGAGAGATTCAAAAGATTGTGTGCTAGTTGCCCCCATCACCAGATTAGTGATCACATACTCATCCTGCACTTCTATGATGGATTATTTCCTATGGACAGGTGTATGCTTGATATAGCTAGTGGAGGGGCCCTAGTCAACAAGACTCCTACTCAGGCTAGAGAGATCATTGAAATCATGGCTGCGAATTCACAACATTCTTATCAGCCTCCACCAGTGTTTCAGAGGTTGTCGCCTGAGTTCTAGATTAACTCTATGTTTGATATCCCACAACATTCCCAGCAGATACAAGCACAAGGATTTATTCAGCCTTCCTCAAAGACCATTTCTCTGGATATCGATGCGCTAGAGGGGATGGATTGTGGAGCACACGATAGTCGACTTTATGATTCTACTACTCTACAGGACTTCGATATTTCTATGTGCTACGGTAGTGAAGCTGTGGATGATGTGGATGTTATTGTTGATAACAGTGCAGATATTATTGTAGATGATACTATTACTCCTACTTGTGATATTGTTAATATTGCACATGATATTTCAGATGTAGCAGATATTGTTACTTATATTGAGGTTGATGATGTTGTAAAGGAGACAGTGTCTGCAGAATTGTTATGTTCAGATGTGCAACTACCTGATAAGCCTGACCAAAATTGCTCTGAAGATATCAAGATGATGTCCATAGGAGTGATGGATAGCTGGAGAGTGTTGGTGCAGGGGCACTAGATAATCGAACCTGTGTTTTGATTATGGCAAAGACACAAAGTTAAGTTTATATTGTTATCTCACGAGCTAAATCAAGTGTGCAGAAAAGTACTAAAGCTGGAGCTGAAGGCTAGCGACACCCGGAGGAAGCCGTGGTGGTCGGGCGACACTTGAGTGAATTCGGAGGGAGCCGAAGGAATCGAGTGGAAGGCCGGAAGCGAGAGCTACTATCGAGGTAAGCTCGTGTGAGTGAGAGATTGTAAGGTCGTGTCCTCTTTACGGGGACGACCGTAGGCGACGATTAAGACTTCCGTGGAAGGTCTAGGTCGAGATCGGACGGTCGTAAACCGTCGATTTATCATTTTCCGAGCTAACCTCTTATTGCGAAGTAGTGGTTGTCGGTCATTGCTGGACACATAGCGATCAAGCGATGCCCATCGATCGATGAGTCATCGATCGATCGATGGCGGCGGCTCGACTTTTGCTAGGTCAAAACGGATAACGCTTTGACGCGGCCACTTCAGCGATAAAATTTGGAAAAATCCATGATCCGCTCCAAAGAAATAGGAGACAATTTCAGAGGCCAAAGTCTATAAAGGAGGAGGAGGATTCCTCCAAATCACATCAATTATTCATCAAGTGCTCCTCTGGCCAACGCCAACGCCTAACATGCTATAACGCCGACGCGACGACAACCTCGGATCTTCGTCGGCAGCAGCATCTAGTAATACTTTTTATTATTGTATTCGTTGTTTTTTTTTGTAACGAGGTGAGGTAGGCTTGTTGCCTCATCCTCGTACTTCCGGATTTTGTGATCGTTGTCTCCTACCTCCAACGAGGAGGAGACGTTATAGTGCTTTGCCCTCCGTACGCGGTCAAGGACCGATAGGGCCTTGGAGTAGCAACCACTGGGTTGTGAACCAAGTAAAATAAACGTGTCATTTTATTTTCCGCTGTGTTTACTCGTTTACTTTGCGTATCGAACGAACGAAAACGAAAGTTTTACGATCGCTATTCACCCCCCCCCCTCTAGCGACGCTTCTCGATCCAACAGAGAGCCCCAGATTGGACACTCTTATTACAGCCTAAGCCTCTAATATTTCTTCTTAACAAGGCCCCAACACTAAATATAGTAGTCTAGCTTCCAGACTGGTTGCTTCAGATAAATCGTCTACGACCGCCTGAGATAACCTTTAAGAAGACGATAGTGAAAGGAGTGGAGTTCATCTTAGCTCTTATTGTTCTACTTCTGGGTTGGATTTTACACTGGAATTATTCTCATCTACCTAGAAGAACCTTCATGAAGATGATGATGGAGGGAGCTAGACTTTACGACATAGACCACGTGAAGAAGACACTCACTTCCACTCGATCAACTCCACTCCCAGCCTGGCTACTACTCCTGTACCGCCTCGAACCGCCAGGACCCCAGGGTAGTTCATTCCTTTTCCCATCTCTTTTCTTTTCCTTTGTATATATACATTCCTTTTGTTGTTCTTGTTTTAGCTGGTTATTTTGGTTGTCAAGTTTTTAGTGTTGAGTTTTTGTTTTTTTTTTGTGTTTGGAAATAAATTTCCTATGCATTCCTTTATATCTTCTTAGAAGTCGTGAAAGCTAGTTAAATTTTATTGTCAAATTTTGGGATTTATTGACTTGAATGGATTATTTGATTGCATGTGGTTACTACTTGGTGATGGATTCTGTGTTGATAGATTGAGATGATTTTTTTTCCATTCCTGGTGAGAATTATGCCTATTTTTATTGCTTGTGTGTGATGCACTTGTGGTTATTGTAACTCTAGAACTTGCTTTGATTCTTTCGAGACCACACAACCATGGATTTGCATGATTACTATGAAGGCATTCTCACATATTTTTCCTTCACTTCCTTTGTTGTCACATGCTACTCAAATAATTTTCTTATCATACGCCATGTCATTTTCATTAGTCATTCTAGTGTCTTTCTATGCTTGCATCATGCCATTTCTTTCTATTCCCATTTTTATTGGATGTGGAATATTGGATGTTTCATGATGAGTGTTTTGCCCAGGATGGATAAAAGTTTAAGTGTGGGGGGAGAGAGTAGCTCAGGGAAATTCAGTGTAAGTATAGGCAAGTCGTGATTGATCACCATGATCTAGCCATGCTTTTTATCTTTTTATCTGAGCTTGATGTTGAAGCATAGGGAAGTGCACTACATGTCAAAAAAAAATTGAAAAAAAAAGTTGAAAAAAAAAAGAATAAACATTTGGGTGCCCATGAAATAAAAAAAAATATTTTGAAAATTTTGACATGTTGTGCCATTTTTTTATTTTATTCATGTGTGATAGTATTTTTTGTTAGTGACATCCCTTGTTGCAATCATTGAGAGATTTATTGTATATCATGAGTAGATTTGTATTGAAGAATGTGATAAGGGTTGTTTACATGTTTATTGAGTTGAATGAAAACTTTTGGGGCACTACTTTCTTGTACTCATCTATGTAGCATTCCATTATTTCCATATCTCATTTCATTTCTATAGCTATTTCATTTCTTACCTTTCTTTGCTTACACACATATCATTATTTGTTTTTATTCATGTTTCCTTTGCAGTCTTAATAAGCCTTCAGCGATTGTGCATTCTTATGTGTATATAGTGGTGAAGATAGAAGAAAAGTAAGTATATGGTAGTTCATAAACCATGAGTAGCTTGAGTGAACTCCAGTATTACATGCTTATGAGAGCGAGAGAAACCACCACTTATCTTGTGAGGCTTAATCATTCTTAGTCTATTCATGATGGATTAAAGTCACCATGTTTGTTATCCTGTATAAGATTTGAGTCCATGATTGCTTGAGTCTTTGAGAATTGACAATCCTAGGTAACTTTCTTTCACGATTTTGTATGAATGATTAGGAATTGCTAGGGAAACATACTTTCAGTTTACTTTTAGTTTTCTTTACTTGCTCGGGACGTGCAAGAATAAGTATGGGGGAATTGATAACTATCATTTTGTCGGGTTATTTTGGTCCTTAATATCACTGTTTTATCCTCTCGTGTGTGTATTTATCGGTTATTATCATGTTTTATGAGTTGGATTTATTTTTGGACCTTATTGTAAATTCTCCTAATTTTTGGACTTATATGCAAATTTTATCTTTGTTTGTAGGAGATCGAGATGAGCCATCAAACTAGACTCACAGTGGATCAAATATGGCTTCATCTAGGGGCTAGAAGGACATTTTAAGTTGGATCAATCTGGACCTTTCATCATGATTGAGGGCAATTTAATCAAGAGATCAGATCTGAGCGATATGGATCGCCCGATGAAAGCGGCTTGATTCTGAGCCATCTACCCAGATCTGGAGAGATCCGGTCCATACATTTTGATTTGGACATCTGAACCTTTCATCCAGATTCGGCCAATCGTGATTATCTATTTAGATGGATCAGATCCATCCATTCAAAATCGGAGGAATCTGAGTCGTTGGATGCACAGCCAACTTAATTGATTAATCAAGGAATTAACCCTAGCTTTAATTGGATGGCTAGGATTTGGTCCAAAATAGATCGGGCGGCCAAGCAAAATCATCATATATATCCACATTTCCTCACCGAGCAGCCATCGCGTAGCAGAGTCTTCTTCACCCCTTCTTCCTCGCGCAACGCCGGTGTCGTCCACTTCCTTCGCCTTCCTCGCCGATCGTCGGAGAGGAAGGGGATCCCCTCCTGCTCCGGTGACCGGCGATCTCCTCCATCACCTCATCTTCCCACCATCGGCAGTCGCCCCTTTCTTCTACCGCTAGCGCCTCCGCCATCTTCACTGCCGTCGATCACCGGAGTGAGGATTCCCCTCTGGTTTCATCTCTATTCGGTCAGCGGCTCTGAACTCTGTCGCACCTTCACAGGGATTTCACTCGATGCCATTTCACTGCTGATCAGTCCATCTCCTCCTCCAACGAGAGATGTCGGCAGCTCTGAGTTTCCAGCTTCCAGCCAGCCACTCTATCCACCATCACAGCTCCGGTAGCCAGTTTCAATTCCAGCAGCTCCTATTGCAATTTTCGACAGATCTTCCAACTCCAATTTTAGAATCCTACAACAATTTTTCCAATGTTAAGTGTTTTGATTGTTTCATGGTTTAGATTGGGTTGAATGTTTGCAATTCACGATTTTCCATGTTTTGAATTGCATGTGCTTTGGTTAATTTTCTTCATGCCTATTTGGTGTTCGATGAAATGCTTGATTGAATTAGTTTACATTATGCAAGTACATTAGGATGTTTTCTTTAATTTTCCATAGTTGTAATGGGTTAGACTAGGTTTAACTTCTGCACTTGAATTGTTGTCTTAGTTTTTGCACTTCCTTTATGCTTTTAAATGCTTACTTTATGTTTTGTTTAATTTCTTCGCAAGCGTAGTTTAGTTAGATTAGAGTTTGATTATGTGCATTGTCTTTCGTTCAGTAGGATTAGCCTTTTAAATTTCAACCCCCATTTGCAAACCCAAAGCAATAATTATAAATTTTAAGTTTACTAATCTATCGATTACACTCGTTGGGAAACGATCCGGGTCATTCCCTATGATATATTAGTGTAGAGAGGGTTCGATAATTAATTCGAAACGGTACCACGACAAATACCGCTACATCACTAGCACAACACAATTCTGAGCAACACTGTCCCCTTCACCCTACTGGGCTCGAAAAATACATATACTGCCCGAGAAACACATACATGGCTCGACAAACTGCTCTGCTATCACAACACTTAACTTCTGAACCCCTCTTCTCTGCACCACCCTACTGAGCTCAGGAATCACATATACTACTCAGGAAATACATTCATGGCTCGGCAAGTGCCCACACTGCTCAGCAAATCTCCTAATCTGACTAGAAAAAATCCTGACCCCATCATAAGTTCCCCCTCTTTGGTAAAAATGAAGAGCGAAGTCGAGTGAAGTTTTACAAGTTCTCAAAACAAAAATTTCTCTGCCTTAGCTGAAAAACCCCTCACCCATCATAAGTCCCCCTCTTTAGTGAAACTAAAGAGCAAAGTTGAAATAAGTTTCACAAGTATTTACTGATATAGATTATCAAGGCCCTAAACTCTTACACTAGGCACAAGACCTTAAACTCTCATGCTAGGCGTAGGGTCCTAAATTGTCATGCTAGGCGTAGGGCCTTGACGTACCATGTTAGGCGCAGGGCCTTGAGTGTTATATGAGGCACAGGGCCTTAAAGTATCATGTGAGGCGCAAGGCCTTGAATGTTATATGATGCATTGAGCCTGAATCTTAGGACTTTACCTGCCCATTATAGTTGATGTTATAGTTCCCCGTGGGGGAAGGTAACTACATAGCCCATAGATAGTTATAAGAGGTGTAAGAGTCTTGAGAATATTTTACATATGCCATATAGGTGGCGTTATAGTCCCCATGGGGGAATGTAGCTACCTGGCTCATAGGCTGTTATAGTAGGAGTAAGAGCCTTGAGTAAATTTTACATATGTCATATAGGTGGCATTATAGTCCCTGTGGGGGAATGTATCTACCTAGCCCATAGGCTGTTATAGGAGGCGTAAGAGCCTTGAGTTAGTTTTGCACTTCATAGAACTACAAGGAAAAAATGAATTACCTTCCAAGTTCTTTTGATGTTCAACAAAACGTATGACAATGTGATTGTCATGGGAAGTCCAAGTCTTGAGTACTTGGCATGGGAAGTCCAAGTGGAACACTTGGCAATGGTAAAGTCCAAGTCTTGATTACTTGGCATGAAAAGTCCAAGCATGGGTTTTGAAAATGGTAAAGTCAAAGTCTTGAGTACTTGACATGAAAAGTCCAAGCATGGGTCTTGGCAAGGGAAAGTCCAAGCTTGAGTCTTGGCAATTGGAAAGTCCAACATGGAGTTGGCAAGGAAAGTCCAAGGGTGTAGTCTTGGCCACATAAATCTAAGTGTGTAGTCTTGGCCGTGAAAGTCCAAGTTATGGGTACTTGGCATTTGGGAAGTCCAAGGGTTGATATTGGCAGCGTAAAGTCCAAGGGTGGAGTCTTGGCAGCATAAGTCCAATGGTTGACGGCGTAAAGTCCAAGCGTGTGTCTTGGTAGCGTAATCCCAAATATACCTTGGCGGTGTGGACTAGCTTAGAATGACAATAGCCGATGGAAGCACCTGAAGGCTAGCATATGGATGAATAAGTCATGGATGACTTGGAGGGATCTGATAGGAATGAGACTGATGGAGGTGGTTAGAAGGCTTAGGTCTAGGCTAAGGGTGGTCTAGCAACTATGAGGGCATCATATTTGGGGTAAACCTCATGGTTGAGGTGTACCAGTCGACTAGGGTTATGGACCAATTGACTGGTCAAGTGTTTGACACTTGGCAGCCGACTCGACACTGAGTAGTCGACTACCATGAGTCGACTGGTGTTTGACTATGGGAAAATGGCCTTGGCAGTCGACTGCTAGCATTGGGCAATCAACTGGCCATGAGTAGTCGACTACTATGGAGGGCAATCGACTGCTGTAGGTTTTTGATCGCGAGGCAGAATGCTTGGTAGCCTACTGAGCAGTCGGCTATGGGCATGAGCAGTCGACTGCTGGTATTGCCAATCAATTGCCAGTGTATCCGTTGGCTGGAATGTAGACAAGGATTATATCGTTGTGAGACAACGATACTATTGGCAGTCAACTGGGGCCTTATGGTAGTCGATTGCTAGGTGGAAATCAACCTGAGTTGCATCTTTAAAAGGAGCACGAAGGGGAGGATTTTCACAGTGATTTCTTGGACGATTTGAGGCTATTTGCTAGTGCAAATTAGGGTCTTCAAGTACGATCCAAAGTAATCAACAAGTAAGCATTCAAGTTCACATTTGTAAAGTTTTCTTTACTTGTATTTATGTAGTTTACTTGTATTGGCTTATATTTCTCTCTTATTTGTGTAAGATAGCTTATACAAGGTTTCTCCACCTTCAACGTGTTGTCGAGAAGGAGTTTATTGAGTAGTGGTGTGTACATCACTAGAGCTCATTGAGCTCGCCATGTAGAGTAGGAACCCTAAGGTTCTGAACCACATATATCGTGTGTAGTGTGTGTGTTTGTGTTTGTGTTTGTATTTGTCTCTATATTTGTATTTCTATATTCTGTTGTGCACTAACGATTGTGTAGAGACAAACGCGAACGAATTTTATCGTCAAGCAATGAACACGCCATTCACCCCCCCCCCTCTAGCGCTCAGCGAAGTTCCAACAAGTGGTATTAGAGTGGGTCGCTCTTCAAGGTTTAACAACTAAGGGAGCATCTCTAGACGGTGAAGAAGAAGATGGAGGAGCCAAGTTTTAAACTAGGTCAGGACATCAACATACCACCATCCTACGAGGACTATGGATTTAAAGGTTTCAATCAATAGAAAATAGGGATTGAGAACTTCCTGATGATGGTGGATATCAAGCTTTGGTCTGCCTTGATAGAAGGTTGCGAATTTCCAAGAGGAAAGAAGGGTGGAATCCTCAAGGTTGAAAAATGGACCAAGGAACAACTCAAGGAGTTCAAGATGAATATTATGGTAATCAAAATGCTAAGTGATTTAATTCCTAATAATGTCTTGTCCAAGTTAGGTGAATACAAGGATGCCAAGGAGCTTTGGAGCGAATTGACAAAGTATCATGAAAATCCATCATCGGCTCATGAAGTAGAGGAGGAGTCCATGGAGGAGTGCTCATCCTCCCAAGCTCAAGAAGAAAGCACATCATCATCATCTCAAGAGCTTGAGGATTCAGAGGTTGATAGGGAATCAACATCCGGATCGAAAGAGGTGTAAGAAGTAGGAGAAGCCTCCACCTCTAGGATTAATGGGGAGGAGATTAGGCCATCTTCAATGCTAGAGCATCAAGAGGAACCATCTACCTCCGGTCGAGAATATGAAGAAGCTCAAAATTCCACCACTGACCTAGGTAACTCAAGCAATTTAGTTAAAAATAAAGATCATATAATTTTCTTTGAGTGTAGGGATAAAGGGCATTACAAGAGCAAGTACCCTAAGAAGGTCAAGAAGGCTCAACCGGCACCAAAGGTCAAGGATGCCAGTGTCCCCACTAAGAAGGGCAAAGAGCACATTTTGTGCTTCAAGTGTCATCAAAAGGGACATTATAGAAGTCAATGCCCTACGGGAAGGAAGCCTACCAAGGGTGAAGAAGGAGCATCAAATGTAGGGGGATCTTCTAGAGCAAACCCTAAGGTAAGTTTAAATAATGCTCATTCTTTAAGTAATAGGCAAAAGCATGCTAGAAATAATTTCAATACTCTTGCAATTGTGCATAATCATAAGGAGCATGCTAAAAATAATAAGTTTTATTGCTTAGGTGTAAAATCTTGCAATTTTAGGGCTAAGGACAAATCTAAATACAATAACCCTAAAACAATTCTACCTAAGGAAAGTATTAGGAAAGTAGAAAACTATTTAGGCATTAACCCTAAGAAGGGTAGGCATATGCCTAGAAGAAATGGTAATGCTCAAAGACTAAATGAAACATCAAAAATTGGGCAATTAGAATTAAAAAATCAAGCTTTGAGGTCAAGGCTTGAGAAATAGAAAAGACGATGCAAAATCAAATGCAAGGGTCAAATAGTCAAATTTTAGGGTCTAGAAGTCAAAATCCAAGGTCTAGCATGCAAGGTCCACCCCAGGGCAAGAGAGATTTGTGTCACAAACCTAAGCCCAAGGAGACCTATCATAGAGTTCCATTCAATTATGGAACTCAACCTAGGTCTAGGAAAGCCAAGGTTACTAGGGAAGTCATCCCTAAAGGTAACCAAGGTAAGTGCCTAGTGGCCAAGGTTTCAAGGAAACCTAGGAAAGCCACTAAGAAGGTTACAAGAGGAGTTACCCATAGAGTTAACTTAGGCAAGACCCAAATGGCCAAGGTTTCTAAGTCGAGGAGGGTCATTAGGAGGGTATTTAGGGAAGTTATCCCTAGTGAATACCTATTTAACACAAGGAGCTCCAATAGATTTTGGGTTTCTAGGAGTGTGATCGATTCACGCTAAATGGGTTAGGTTGTGTCAACCTTAAATGGATGGGTAGTTAACTCAACCATAGCAAAGCTGGCATTTTAGGTCATTTCCAAGGTAATGGGGTACTTGGAAATAATTATGAATTTGAATCCTAAAAGATTTTAGAATGTGCCAAAATATTTTGAGAACTATAAAAAATTGATCAAATTGGCACAAACTAAATTTAGAGGTCATAGTGTGTCATTTTGGATTTTGGAACATTTGGGAGATAAGTGGTATTATGGTAAAATGGACTTAATGACAACTAATATTAAAACTTAGGTATTTCTATACCTTTACCTTTTATTTGTTATTGTTAGTAATATATGAGAGATGTCCTAAGGCAATCGCCTTATGTATGAACCATTTATATGATAAATGAAGATTCACTATTTGAGTATACATGTTTAATGTATTTGATTGGATCTCAAACTCATTTACTGAATGTCCACGATACGATTCACAGCATGAGAGAATTTGTGATTGGATCACAACTAGTGAGTATCTCTACATGTGTAATTGTGATGTATCGGAATTATCCCTAGTCGATGAATTGATGGATTTGGACACCATCAATTCACGAGACTAGCACGAGGTATACCCTTGGTGTATCCAAGCAAATTGATTCTCACCGGGCCGAGACATTGTGATGTCCGGAGTTAATCGTGGATGCTAGTTATGGTAACTAGTTCATTGGAGTGACCAGCCGTAAGACTTCATATGGTTCTCTGCATATATAGATATGTCAATGAGGTTCTTACTGTGGCTTAAGTGCGATGTTCCTTTGACTTGCGGTATTCAAGTCATCTTGATCATGGAGACTTATGCTTTGACATCTTAAGCAAACATCTCTAAGGAGATGTGGACCCGGGATGATTGGGTATAAGTCGAAGTGATCGAAGGTGTTTGAATAGCCTATAAAGGATTCACCACTCCTTGCGAGGAGATGTATACCCATGGCCTCTCGTCGGATTGTTACTAAAGTCTTTGGCCAAAGCAATACATGTTTAGAGTAAGGTACTCTTCGATACATGTGGAGTAACTAGAATCCGTAGGACGGGGAAATGATACATGGGCTAGGTGTGACGTAGTCAGCCTAGTGGGGACTGACACAATAGACCATGTCCTGAACCAAGTGGGTATAAGATGAGTGAAGGGAATGGGGCACGATTCATTCGAGCATCAAGGGTTTCGTAAATAGTTCTGGATTAACCGTTGATCTTTTCGGTTAATTGGGGATCATGATGTACTACTAGGTGCCACTCATGATCGTTCTATAATTAATGGTTAATTATAGACGGCCAACATAAACCGAGAACCTATTTGGTCACACACACAACGAGTGTAATCCAAAGAATTTAAAACGAGCTTGAGAATGGGATTCTCAGACCGAGAGAAACTATGTTTGGTTGGACCAAACATAAAGCGAGCATGAAATTGTTTCAGTCGCAATGGAAGCGTGGATGGGCCGTGGTCTTATGAAGACATAATGGATGGACCAAAATGGTTTGGTTCTAATCCAATGGATGAGAATAAACCAAAGGGTTTGGTTTATTTTAAACGAATGAACCAAAAGTTGGTTCGGTTCGTTTTAACTTAAAATAAACCATCATGGTTTGGTTTATTTTAACTTATCTTAATGGAGTGGGTTAACGGGCTTTATGGATATGATCCATTAACCATTAAGAGAATTAGTTCTCTATAAAATAGGGCTTAAACCCTAATCTTAACCTAGTTGTGCCGCCTCCCTCTCTCCACTAGTCGGCGCCAACCCTAGGTGTGTGCCGCCAGCCTCTTTGTGCCGCCCCCAAGTCATTTGCCGGCCACTAAGCTTCAGCCGGTGAACCTCGACCCTCCGTGATCTCCTCTAGGTTCGGTGATAAGGTGAGCTTCCATCTCTCCTGGCCGCCTCTATTCCTCCACCAAAAGCTGTCCAGTTTTTCTGGACAGCTTGTTTCTTTGTTGTCGGAGCATCGCTTGGACGACGGTTAGTGCCCGATAGCGCTAACTTACTGGGGATTTGATCTCCGGTAATCCTCTGAGGTGGAGGACGAAGGATTCGCCAATTGGTTGACGAATACCTCTCCGGAGAAGCGAGTTTTGAGAACTCGTTTTAGGATCCGAATTTGGATTCGGATCGTGATCATCTCTCGATCACGTCGTCTTCAACACGAGACTAGTAACCCGTACGAAGACGAAGCTCGTGACTTAGCAAAGTCATCCCGAGGAGCTCTGCGTGGATAAGGATAGAGACGATTCTTACGAGGATCGTTCCGGTTGATGCCGTTCCCGCTACACGTCATACGAAAGGTATAACGTAGATAATTTCTTTTATTGTAAATTTTAATTTACGGTTATGTCTACACTTGTTGTAATATGCATGTGTGTGTTGTGTATGTTGTAATAAATATAGATTTATTATTTTAATTGCTTCCGCTGTGCTCATGTTTACGAAACATGATCGAACACACACACGCCGCGGTGCCGGAAACCCAACAGTGGTATCAGAGCCCAGGTTGTGTTTCAACATAATCGTAAAATGGTTTTGCGATAGTCATAATGTATTTCTAGAAATTTTCTAAATTTTGGAAATTTAGAAGTATTTATGGAAATTTTTCAATTTTAGAAAGTCTAGAAGTATTTATGGAAATCTTCCACTTTTGGAAAGTTGGAAGTATTTATGGAAATTGATATTTTCCATAAATAAAATATTTGATTAGATGCTGGAAATTTGTTTCCTAATTTAATCATGATTTGATTTGGGAAATCAAATCTTAAAATATTTTATTTCCATAAGTAGTTTTAATGATTTAGGAAATTGGCTTCCTAAATAGATTTTCCTTAATCAAATAATTCCATGAATAAAATATGTGATTAGATTTGGAAATTTGTTTCCTAATTTAATTATGATTTGATTTGGAGAATAAAATCTTAAACATATTTTATTTCCATAAATAGTTATGACATATAAGGAAATTATATATACATGACATAATTGTATGCCATGTAATTGCATTAGATGCATAACATTATGCCATGCGTGTCGTGACATGTAGATGTATGCCATGTATGCCATGCCATGTAGATAATAGTTATTTGCATGCAAAGAGGATGAGACATAAAAACCCTTAATCAATATTAAAGCCTACACCTTCCATTAATATGGTTAGAACCAGAGTTCAGTTTCTTGTTTGGGTTGTTGGACTCTCTCCAAGCCCGACTCGAACCTGAATATGTTCAAACCATGGAATAGTTTAATGCTAATATGGTAAGAGTCAGAGGTCAATCGTTAGCTTTGGTTGTTGGACTCTCTCCAAGCTGGGCTAATTGGTTGAATGCGCTCTAACCATATTAAAAATATGTCCTGATTAATGGGTTGGCTTTAACCTGGAGCATCGGCTTGTTGGACTCTCTCCAAGGTCGATGTAAAGGGAGGTGAAGTTGGGTGTTATGCATATGATGCATACTTGTTAATGTGTTAACAACCCGATGTATGTGTGAACATTCAATTAGTTGATAGCACATTGTGATAGTTGCATATACGGGATATGCAATCGGTATAGATGATACCTACCGTCAGAGTTATGAATGGCTTGTTGACTCTCTCCAAGGTTGTTCATAACTATGATGGATATCACCCATTCGAGATGGACCTACGATCTCCAAGTGATTTTGGGGTTTTTGAAATTAAAATGAATGGGATTTATAAATGTATATTGATGCATTTTAAAATCATTTTCATATATGCTCGCTTTGTATTTCTAGGTCAATAAATTGATCATGACGCTTTCAATTTGGCGCACTATTTCGATTCGAACAAACTGATCGGGCCTAACTTCCGACTTGCTTAGAAACTCGAGAATTGTTCTCAAGGCGGAAAAGCTTGCATATGTCCTTGAAGAGCCTCTTCCCGACTGGCCCTAAGGGCGATGCAACTCTGAGACCAAATGTTGGTCTATCGAAACATGTGGCGATTCGAGGTGGCAAGTTGCATCATGCTAGCGTAATGGTACCGAGTGCGAAGCGATGAGCATATGGATGCTAACACTATGGTCTTCCATCTTCATGAGTTGTTCGATGAGCAAGCGAGATCCGAAAGGTTCGAGGTCTCTAGGCTCCTCTTCACCACGAAGATGCAAGAAGGTTCTGCAGAGTACGCTTTGTGCTAAAGATGAACGGGTACATCGAGCGCTAGCTACCCTCGGTTTTGTGATGGATCATGAGTTAAGTATTGACTTAATTGCATTGTTTGCCCAAGAGTTTCTCAATTTGTGATGAACTATCGGATGAACAAATTGGAATCCACCATTCCCGAGCTCCTCAATATGTGAAGACTGGAGCCTTCGTAAAGCATGAGGAGAAGATTCATAGTTGATTCCTCAAAGAAAGGTTCTAAGAGGAAGGCAAAAGAATGAAGAAAGGAAAGAAAAAGGCAAAGAAGGCGGAACCCGTAAAAGGGCACTTGCCATCACTATGGCAAGGAAGGCCATCGAAGAAACTGCAAGATTTATCTTGAGTCCATGAAGAAGAAGAAGGCATCCGATGCCCCATCCTCTTCGTGTATCTTCATATTGATTGTCATTCTATTTCCTTAGACACTTGGGTATTGGATCCGGGTGTAGCTCACATATATGTAATGACAGGGCTAAGGAATAGAAGAAGACTTGTCGAGGGGAGTCAAATTTATGCGAGTTGTCAATGGAGCAAAGGTTGCGCGCCATCTAACTTATTTTTGTCAAGCTCCTAGTGGACTAGTCTTGGAATCGGACAATTGCTATTATGTTCCTTCTCTAATAAAGAACATTGTTTCTATTTCGCTTAAATAGAAATGGTTTCCATTTAACGCTTTAGTAACAATTGTTGTTATATAACTTTGAATGGCGTACTTTATGGGCTGGAACTTTGAGTAATGGCATTTATACGCTGGACGATCGGTGACATTTTCAATATCGGGCGAGCAACAACAGCGTGCTCGAAAGGATAATCACATAGACTCCTATATGTGGCATTGTCGTCTTGGCCATATAAGCAAGAAACGCATGTCCGAATTACACCGATGTAGAATTCTGGAATCGTTTGAATTGGATTCATACGATACATGCGAATCATGCTTAAAAGGCAAGATGACTAAGTTACCTTTTACTAGAAAAGGTGAACGAGTGGGAGAGTTACTAGGTCTAGTACATACTGATGTATGTGGACCTATGTCAACTCAAGCTTTAGGAGGCTATAACTACTTCATTACCTTCACCGATGATCACTCACGGTTTGGGTATGTGTTCTTGATGAAACACAAGTCTGAAGCCTTTGAAAGGTTCAAAGAATTCAGAAATGAAGCAAAGAAACAACATGACAAAAGTATTAAAATACTTCAATAGGATCGAGGTGGTGAATACTTAAGTCAAGAGTTTCTTGATTATCTGAGAGACAATGGCATATTGTCTCAATGGACTCCGCCCTATTCACCACAGCATAATGGTGTATCTGAGAGGCGTAACCGGACCTTGTTGGACATGGTCAGGTCAATGATGAATCATGCGACTCTTCCCAAGTCCTTTTGGGGTTATGCACTTGACTGCATTTTACTTGTTAAACAGAATGCCTACCAAGGTAGTCTCAACTACTCCATATGAGATATGGAATGGTAAGAAACCTCATGTATCTTACTTGAAGATATGGGGTTGTCCTGCTTATGTGAAGCGGACTGTATCAGACAAACTGGATGCTAAGTCTGATAAATGTATATTTATTGGATACCCTAAGGAAACAAGGGGTTACCAATTCTATCATCCTGTGGAACAAAAGGTGTTTGTTTCAAGGCATGCTATGTTTCTAGAGAAAGAGTTTCTCTTGCAAGAAAACAGTGGGAGTGTCGTCGAGCTTGAGGAGGCTCGAGAGACTCAAATAGACCACAATGATACCGATGACAACTCATAGTGATGAGCAATCGGCTGGACCTATTGTAATACCACATCTTCGTAGATCTAGTAGAACACGCAATATTCCTGAGAGATATGGATTTCTCGTAAGTGAATCGAACGACGTGTTACTCATTGATAATGAGGAGCCTACCAGTTATGAAGAAGTGCTGACAAGTTCAGAAAGGGATAAGTGGCTTGGTGCCATGAAGTCGGAAATGGATTCCATGTACGAAAACCAAGTTTGGAACTTGGTTGACCCACCTGAAGGCATAAAGCCTATAGGGTGCAAGTGGGTTTTCAAGAAGAAAACCGACATGGATGGTAATGTGATTACCTATAAGGCTAGATTGGTGGCGAAAGGATATCGTCAAAAATAAGGTGTTGATTATGACGAAACCTATTACGTAGCTATGCTTAAATCCATTCGGATGCTCCTCGCCATAGCGGCTCATTATGATTATGAGATATGGCGATGGATGTGAAAGCGACTTTCCTTAATGGAAACCGCCGAGGACGTGTATATGATACACTGAGGGTTTCACATCGGTTGATAAAACCAAGGTATGCAAATTGCGATCCATTTATGGATTGAAGCAAGCATCCAGAGTCTGGAATATCCGCTTTGATGAGACGATCAAAAGTTTGATTTCTCACAAAATCCGCATTTAACCTTGTGTGTACAAGAAGGTTAGTGGGAGTGCAAATCGTGTTCTAGTATTGTATGTCGATGACATATTACTTATAGGAAATGATGTGTCAATCTTACAGGCTTAAGGTTTGGTTATCCAAGACATTCTCCATGAAAGACACTGGGAGAAGCAACCTACATCCTTGGGATTAAGATCTATAGAGATAGATCAAACGGTTGCTTGGTCTTTTGCGATATATATAGACCGAAAGCAAAGAGGTTTAGCATGTCGAATCCAAGAAAGGTTATCCGCCCATCGTGCATGGGGTACACCTTTCAAGTCTATGTGTCCGCGCACGTAAGACGAGAGGATTTGCATGAGTAAGATTCCTATGCATCCGCAATAGGATCTATCATGTATGCTATGTTATGTACGAGGCCCGATGTATCGTGACGCTCCGAGTGTCACGAGCAGATACCAATCCGATCCAGTGAATGGATCATTGGGCATATAAGACGATCCTTAAGTACTTGAGAAGAACTAAGGATGTGTTCCTAATATATGGAGAAGGGGACATGGTGATACGCGGGTATACGGATGCGGCTTCCAAGCAGACAAGGATGATTCCAGTCTCGATCCGGATCGTGTTCACCTTGAATGGGGCGCGATGAGTTGAAAAGTTCCAAACAAGAGGCGTAGCGGATTCTACCGAGGCGAATATATTGCGGCCGGGCGAAGGAAGCGGTTTGGATCGAAGTTCGTTCATGAACATTTGGTGTGATTAGGCCATTGTTGAAGCAATACCGGTCTCTGCGACAACAATGGAGCAATTGCAGCGAAAGAGCCAAGGTCTCATCAACGATCAAACATGTGTTTAGCTATCATCTTATCGGAGAGATCATCGGTAGGAACAAAATACAAATCGAGAAAATTCCCACCGAAAGGAACTTAGCGGATCCTTTGACTAAAGCATTACCTCAAAGTAAGTTTGAGGGTCATGTTAGAGCTTATGGTATTGATACCATAGCGATTGGCATTAGGCCAAGTGAGTCCGTTAGTAATATATGAGAGATGTCCTAAGGCAATCGCTTATGTATGAACCATTTATATGATAAATGAAGATTCACTATTTGAGTATACATGTTTAATGTATTTGATTGGATCTTAAACTCATCGATTCGATTCACAAAGATGAGAGAATTTGTATGATTGGATCACAACTAGTGAGTATCTCTACATGTGTAATTGTGATGTATCGGAATTATCCTAGTCGATGAATTGATGGATTTGGACACCATCAATCATCGGAGACTAGCACGCAGGTATACTCCTTGGTGTATCCAAGCGGTGATTCTCACCGGGCCGAGACATTGTGATGTCGAGTTAATCGTGGATGCTAGTTATGGTAACTAGTTCATTGGAGTGACCAGCCGTAAGACTTCATATGGTTCTCTGCATATATAGATATGTCAATGAAGTTCTTACTGTGGCTTAAGTGCGATGTTCCTTTGACTTGCGGTATTCAAGTCATCTTGATCATGGAGACTTATGCTTTGACATCTTAAGCAAACATCTCTAAGGAGATGTGGACCCGGGATGATTGGGTATAAGTCGAAGTGATCGAAGGTGTTTGAATAGCCTATAAAGGATTCACCACTCCTTGCGAGGAGATGTATACCCATGGCCACTCGTCGGATTGTTACTAAAGTCTTTGGCCAAAGCATTACATGTTTAGAGTAAGGTACTCTTCGATACATGTGGAGTAACTAGAATCCGTAGGACGAGGAAATGATACTTGGGCTAGGTGTGACGTAGTTACCTTAGTGGGGACTGACACAATAGACCATGTCCTGAACCAAGTGGGTATAAGATGAGTGAAGGGAATGGGGCACGATTCATTCGAGCTACTGAAGGGTTTCAGAAATAGTTCTGGATCAACCGTTGACCTTTTCGGTTAATTGGGGATCATGATGTACTACTAGGTGCCACTCATGATCGTTCTATAATTAATGGTTAATTATAGACGGCCAACATAAACCGAGAACCTATTTTGTCACACGCACAACGAGTGTAATCCAAAGGATTTAAAACGAGCTTGAGAATGGGATTCTCAGACCGAGAGAAACTATGTTTGGTTGGACCAAACATAAAGCGAGCATGAAATTGTTTCAGTCGCAATGGAAGTGTGGATGGGCCGTGTCTTATAAAGACATAATGGATGGACCAAAATGGTTTGGTTCTAATCCAATGGATGAGAATAAACCAAAGGGTTTGGTTTATATTAAACGAATGAACCAAAGGTTGGTTCGGTTCGTTTTAACTTAAAATAAACCATCATGGTTTGGTTTATTTTAACTTATCTTAATGGAGCGGGTTAACGGGCTTTATGGATATGATCCATTAACCATTAAGAGAATTAGTTCTCTATAAAATAGGGCTTAAACCCTAATCTTAAACCCTAATTGGAGTTGCCGCCCAACCTAGTTGTGCCGCCCCCTCCCTCTCCTCCACTAGTCGGCGCCAACCCTAGGTGTGCCGCCGCCCAGCCTTTGTGCCGCCGTCCAAGTCATTGCCGGTGACCAAGCTTCAGCCGGTGAACCTCCGGCGACCCTCCGGTGATCTCCTCTAGGTTCGGTGATAAGGTGAGCTTTCATCTCTCCTTGGCCGGCCTCTATTCCTCCACCAAAAGCTGTCCAGTTTTTCTGGACAGCTTGTTTCTTTGTTGTCGGAGCGTCGTTTGGACGACGGTTAGTGCTCCGATAGTGCCTAACTTACCGGGGATTTGATCTCCGGTAATCCTCTGAGGTGGAGGACGAAGGATTCGTCAATTGGTTGACGAATACCTCTCCGGAGATGCGAGTTTTGAGAACTCGTTTTAGGATCTGAATTTGGATTCGGATCGTGATCATCTCTCGATCACGTCGTCTTCAACACGAGGCTAGTAACCCGTACGAAGACAAAGCTCGTGACTTAGCAAAGTCATCCCGAGGAGCTCGGCGTGGATACGGATAGAGACGATTCTTACGATGATCGTTCCGGTTGATGCCGTTCCCGCTACACGTCATACGAAAGGTATAACGTAGATAATTTCTTTTATTGCAAATTTTAATTTACGGTTATGTCTACACTTGTTGTAATATGCATGCGTGTGTTGTGTGTGTTGTAATAAATATAGATTTATTATTTTAATTGCTTCCGCTGTGCTCATGTTTACGAAACATGATCGAACACACACACGCCGCGGTGCCGGAAACCCAACAGTTATACCTTGTTTGCCATATGGCATGTCATGACATCATATTTCATTTTAAATCATATAAAATGTCATGATAATGCTTAGGTTTTAGTTTTTATGTTATGTATATTTAGATTTAATCATACGTCATGACATCATGATTATTGACACATGTTTATTTATGCTATCATTTATGTCATAATCATCATTCATGCATTTAGGATAAATGAAAATTAATTTAAGGACAATTGGCATGATTTGAAGTCTCATGTATAAGGGAATCAAATAGTGTTGCCTTAGAAAATGCATGAGACCTTAGATTAGGATGAACAAAACTCACATCTCACATCACATTGACATGTGTGTGTATTAATACACCATAGACATATGTAAGATGCTAGGAAATGAGTTAAGTTCAAGGTGCATAATTTTTGCATCTAGATGAACTCAAACTCATCTTATACCATGGATGAATCATGAGGAAAACTTATATACAAGTCATGTACATTAAGCCCATAGACCATGGTTCAATATAAGGTTTTAAAAATATTTCAAAATCATTTTGAAAAATCTTAGTGTAGTCTATCTTTTGATAGAAGTCATCATTGAAGAAGTTGATACAAAGTAAGCTCAAAACAATGATGTTTTTCTTGTTTTTGAACTTTGTATCAATCTCACTATTTTATGGGTATTTTATTTTTCACCCATAATTATTGTTATAAGTATTATACGTACGAAGTTTCGTGATTTTTAAAATTACGTATAATTACTTATGTATTTCACAATTTTAATTTCTAATTTTGGATTTCTGCATTTGAAGAAATCAGTTTACTGTCGTCAAGGGCAGTTGATTGTTTACTGACAGAGTCGACTGCCAAGGCTGATTTCGGATAAACAAGGATGTTTAGCCTATGTTTCAGTTATGTTAGGCTACCCTAACTACTCCTAACCCTAGGATATGCTTTGGAAAGCATTATAAATGGTGAAAATCCATTGGATATGGATTGGGAGAGTTGTTTGGGTGTGTATCAATTTTAAGATGTGTGAAAGTTCAAGTTTGAACTTTTAACTTTGATTTTGATGGTTTAGTGTTCCTATAGGCTTAGAGACTCTCCAAGTACATTGTTGGTGCAATGGTCAAGGGGGAGAAAGTCTTTAGGGGGAGGTTATCCATCATGGGATGATGGATGTGTTCTTCCTCATGTGGTAGAGAATTTGGAGAAGTGAGGATTGCCTCTCTTTAGTAATATGAGACTTATCACTAGGAAGAGTGAAGGCATCCTAGATGTTTTTGGACCAAGGGGGAGATTGTAAGATCTCATTGGGTTATGAGACATTGATACTCTTGGGGAGAGCCTTTTTGATGTATATCAAAAAGGGGGAGAATTTGGGAGAGTTGATGAGAATTGATAGGAGAATGTAGAATTCTCAATTCGGACAATTGGAAGGATTGGTTTGAGTTAGTGTTCTAACTCAAAGGTATTTGGTTTTTGTCAAACATCAAAAAGGGAGAGATTGTTGGTGCAATTGGCCCAGGTCACGATTGACCAAACTCGAGTTTGACTCGAGTGGTATTTTGATGTTCGACAAAACGTATGACAATGTGATTATCATGGGAAGTCCATGTCTTGAGTACTTGGCATGGGAAGTCCAAGTGGGACACTTGGCAATGGTAAAGTCCATGTCTTGATTACTTGGCATGAAAAGTCCAAGCATGGGTCTTGGCAATGGTAAAGTCCTGCAGGGAGTTGCTTCTGAGACTCATTGGCTCCCATGTCCTCGGATTAAAATTTTCACTAATGAAAGAATTAATCCGGATGGGATGAGTTTCCTTAGCACAACCAATTCGTCGTCGTGCTAACAACTTGAGTGATCGCTTGAACAAACTAGTTGTTCAAGAAACCCAACTCTTCTTGTTGGTTTGCCGCAGAAGAGACGACGGACGGATCGCCGGTTTTTGTGTTTGTCTTCGGGGTCCATGATTATACAAAATATATACTAATGCACACTTGTATAATCAACACATAAAAGAACATGCTTAGATCAGAATATCAAGTTGTAAAACTTTTATACCTCACGATCTTCTACCGTATGTCCTATCCTCCTCGTGGACGACGTGTGGGCGAAGATCCTCCACGAGTAGAAGCCTTCTAGATTGCGTTCTTCCCTTCCTTGTCCGCTGTGAACAAAGAGAAGAACCAACAAAACCTTTCCTTTCTAGAACCGGCCACCAAGCAAGGGAGTTTGATGCAACCGCCGGCCAAGGAACGAGTGGATGAGCGCCGGCCAACTTGTTGAAGTGTTGCCGCCGGCCACCTAGAGGTTGGAGAAGTGCCGGCCACCAAGGAGTTGGAGAACCGCCGGCCACCAATGAGCAAAGGAGGAGGAAGAGATGAACACCGGCAATGGATGAGAATAGGATGAGGGGCGCCGGCCAAAACCCTAGGGAGAACAAGCTTGCCGCCCACTTCTAGCCGCCCAAAACCCTAGCTCCTCTAGGGTTTGTTGCCGCCCACTTTGAGATGAGCAAAACCCTAATTTCCAATCTCTATCTTGCCGCCCAAGCCTTAGCCATCTATATATAGAGTTGGGCCTAAGCCTCCTTTAATCTCCACCGTCGGATCTAGGGATTTAATCTCCACCGTCGGATCTAGGATTTTATCCCAACCGTCGGATCTAGAGTTTCATCCCAACCGTCGGATCTAGGATTTCATTCCAACCGTCGATTTTAGGGTTTCATCCTAACCATCGGATCTAGGGATTTAATCCCAACCGTTGGTTCTAGGGTTTCATCCCAACCATCGGATCTAGGGATTTAATCCCAACCGTTGGTTCTAGAGTTTTGTTTTACATCCTTGGATCTAGACTTCTTTAGGATTATATTAGGCTACGATAGGAACCATAAGGAGGAGTTGGATCTTGGCCACCCGATGGATCGGAACCACACAAACTTGATCCATCAATGATGTTCCATTCCACTAGAGGATCATCATTGAACTACCTCACCAACCCCCATAAATTAATATGGGCTCCATATATTATTTGTACATTCATCTCCCCGTGTTTAAGATCTCGAATGTCCGTCAATTAATTGATTTACTGACCATAAATTAATTAATATCTAATTCCTCGAGTAGTACCACTCAACCTTATCATCATGTTGACTAAGTCAACCAGCTGGGTTTACATGATGAACCTTATGAGCTCCTCAAGAGGACATCATCAACCTAATATATAGGACACGGTTTCCTCCTATAATTAATGGCACACCATGTAAATAATATCATTTCCCAACTTACCGGGCATATTGATTTAATCCATCTAAATCTCACCCTCTGGTAAATCAAAGAAATAAATACTAAGTACATGTGCCCGTTATTATATCAAGATTAAGAGCATGTACAACATAATATCCGAGATCCGATTCAATTATGTAGTTAGCAATTAATTGAATCACCTCTATGTCGGTCCTGCTCAATACACCTAAGTGTACTAGTGTAACTCTATGTTCAAGACAAAACAATACCAAGCTACACTACAACCATGCCAATGGTTTGTCCAAAACCATCTTGGTTGTGAGCCTCTACTTATATTTTACAAGGGACTAATAACATGATCTTCTGTGCCACACCAAGCACCATGTTATCTACAATGTAAAATATTAGACAATATGCACACACATATAATAAATATATAAAGTGCAAACAATGATCATGTGATTCTTATTCCAAAATAAAATGTTCATACAAAAAGAGCTAGGCTTTCAGTATACATTCCAACAATCTCCTACTTATACTAAAAGACTATGCCGTCATCACACTGCCATACATCTGATCCCCATGTCCTCCACATGCCTATCAAACGCTTTCGCTGGAAGGGCCTTAGTGAATGGATCCGCCAGGTTATCCTCTGATGCAATCTTGGCGACAGCAACTTCTCCTTGTTTTACGATCTCTCGTATAAGGTGGTACTTGCGCTCTATGTGTTTACTCGCCTTATGGGCTCGTGGTTCCTTCGAGTTTGCAACTGCACCACTGTTATCACAATAAATTGTGATAGTTCTGGGCAAATCAGGAATCACATCTAAGTCCATCAAGAAGTTCCTGAGCCATACAGCTTCCTTGGCTGCCTCAGAGGCTGCCACATACTCAGCTTCCATGGTAGAGTCCGCCACGCATTTCTGCTTGACACTCCTCCATACTATGGCTCCACCTCCAAAAGTAAACACAAACCCCGAGGTAGACTTACTCTTGTCCCTATCTGATTGGAAATCAATCCGTAACCCAGGACTAATTGATCTGCCAGAAACCAAAGATATAATCCCTAGTCCTTCTCGTGTACTTCAATATATGCTTTATCACCCAATGTCCTCGCTCAGATTACTCGAATATCTCGCTAACCATGCCCACGGCAAAGCAGATATCCAGTCTCGTACATAGCATAGCATACATAAGGCTTCCTACTGCCGAAGCATAAGGAACCGTCTTCATGTCCTCTATCTCCTTTGATGTTTTGGGACACATCTCTTTAGATAAAGGAACTCCATGCCTAAAAGGTAGAAAACCTTTCTTGGAGTTCTGCATGCTAAAACGAGCAAGGATAGTGTCAATGTATGAAGCTTGAGACAAGCACAACATCCTTTTCTTGCGATCCCTTATAACTTTGATCCCAAGGATGTGTCCCACTTCTCCCAAGTCCTTCATGTCAAACTGTTTGGACAACCATACCCTTATGTCAGATAACACTTTGATATTGTTGCCAACTAACAAAATGTCATCTACGTATAGTACAAGAAATACCACTATGTTTCCATCACATCTCTTGTATACAAAAGGCTCATCCGAACTTTGAATAAATCCATATGACTGGATTACCTCATCAAAGTGGATGTTCCAAGATCTAGAAGCTTGCTTCAATCCATAAATGGACCGATTAAGCTTACATACAAGATGCTCTTTGCCTTTAGCAATGAATCCCTCTGGTTGCCGCATATAGATGTTCTCCTCAAGACTTCCATTAAGGAAAGCTGTCTTGACATCCATCTGCCAAATCTCATAATCCATATGAGCAGCTATAGATAAGAGAATCCGGATAGACTTAAGCATAGCTACCGGCGAAGAGGTCTCCTCATAATCGATACCCTCTTTCTGAGTATACCCTTTCGCAATAAGCCTAGCTTTGAAGGTCTCAACCTTCCCGCCTACTCCTCTTTCTCTTGTAGATCCACTTGCATCCAATGGCTTTTTACACCATCGGGTGGCTCTACTAGCTCCTAGACTTGATTAGAATCCATAGATTCTATCTCCAATTCATCGCACTTTGCCAAGATACTGATCTCTATCTTGGAGTGCCTCGTCATATGTCCAGGATCCGTTCATGTTCACTGTGGACTAAGTCCAAAGACTCTCCCAAAAACATATGAATCTATCGGGTTGTCTAACAACCCTCCCACTACGACGCAGGTGCCTCTGTGTATGCTCGTGACACGCGGTGCTGACTTGTGGTATCCTCTTGTACGGTGGTACCAAGTCTGACTTCTCGCCAACTCCTCAAGAACAATCCTACTCGTGGGCTTGTGGTTCATCACATAGTCCTCCTCTAGAAATCTGCATTCGTACTCACGATCACCTTCTCGATCTCTAGGACTATAGAATAAACCACCCTTCGCTCCCTTAGGGTAGCCAACAAACAAGCGCACTGCATTTAGATTCCAACTTACCAAAGATCTCCCTTCAAAGACATGTGCCGACTACCCCAAATCCGAATATGTCTTAGACTAGGCTTTGCCACCCACAACTTTGTGGGAGTAGAGGGTACCGACTTAGATGGAACCAAGTTCAGAATGTGTACATTGTCTTCCAGAGCAAACCCCGAACAATCAGTAACCTGTAATAACTCATCATAGATCCGACCATCTCCATAAGAGTCCTTCTTCGCCTCCGCCACACCATTCTACTGGGTGTGCCAAAGTGCAATTGGGATTGAATCTCACCTCGATAAGTAATTCCTAAACTCTCCCAAGAGGTACTCGCCACCACGATCGATCATAGTGTCTTGATACTTTTACCTCGAGCTTCTCCACATCACCTTGAATTCTTGAACTTGTCAAAGCATTCAGACTTCGGGCGCATCAAGTAAATGTATCCATACTTGAATAATCGCCTATAAAAGAGACGAAGTATTCAAAGCCACCTCTAGCCTGGATAGACATAGGATCAAGATATCGGAATGAACCAATTCTAACACATCTTTGGCTCTATACCCCTTTGCCTTGAAAGGCCTCTTGGTCATTTTACCTTCCAAGCAAGATTCGCAGGTTGGGAGATCCTCCAGCACTAATGAACCCAAAGGTCCATCAGCTATCAACCTTTGAATTCTACTTAGGTTAATATGACCAAGCCTTAGATGTCAAAGATATATTTGGTTCATTTATGAAGGTTCTTTTCTCTTATTAGACTTAGAAGATGAGTTATTGATTTCTATATGCATCGTGGGAGTTTTTGGTTCAAGAGTATATAAATTGCCAACCAATGTACTGTCAGATAATCTCCTATTCCTTTTTATAACCACTTTGTCATTAAAAGAAATAGAATATCCATCCATAAACAATTGAGAAACTGAAATTAAATTCTTTCTAAAAGTAGGTACATAAAGACAATTTCTCAAACCCAAAACTTTATTCCTATCAAAAGATAAATAAACGCCTCCTAATCGCAATAGCCGCCACCTTTGAAGCATTGCCCATGAAGACGGTAATCTCCTCGCCTAGTCGCTGGTTTCTGAACCCCGCAAAGTATTGCAGACATGATCGCTGGCTCTCAGATCTACACACCGTGCAATCGTAGATAACACCGCTAAACATGTTTCAACAACTAAACAAGAAGATATACCTTTGTTCTTTCCGAGGACAAATCCGCCTTCCAATGTCCAAATCCGCTTGCAAGTGAAGCACTTGCCTTCGGCTTCTTCACTGCCTGAGGTCCCATCGCCACTTTCTTCGCCTCCACCTTGCTTCTTCTTCTTCTTACCTTTCTGGCTTAGAGGAAGAAACCTTCCGAGCGACCATGGCTTGAGCACTTTGACAAAAAGCCCTTCCGCTGCTGAGTTCTCGGAAGCTCCGCCAATAATACAACCTCTTGTTCATGTTGTAGTTGAGGCGAATCGCCAAAACTCCTAGGCAGAGATCGGAGAATGATATCGACTGGTTTCCCCATCGATCTCACCCGAGGACTTCCATCTCATTAAGATGAGCCATCATCTTGAGAACATGATCCCTAACGGGTGTTCCTCGATCATGGTGGTCGCCATCAAGTTTCTCATTGCCTCCTCGCCTAGCCGCCTACTCGATGTCCAAAAGTTCCTTGAGATTGAACATCATGTCATAAGTCGTGGCTATGGCCTCGATGTCGATGTTGCAAAGACATTTGACATAGATGCCAAAATGTAACACCGCCACCATCTCATCCGCCTTGACCCATTTCTTATAACGTTCTTTCTCCTTTTCATGAGTCATCGAGGGCTTAGGAGGGACCTCGAAGAGTACAAATTTGTACTCCTCCAGATTAAGACAATATCCAGATTTCTTTTCCAATCAATATAGTTTGGTCCAGTAAGCTTATTTTCTTTTAAAATCACAGCAAGTGGGTTGAAAGCCATTTGAAAATCCTAAAAATCACAATGATCAAAATATTAGATTTCAAATATTATTGATTCCTCAAAACAATAAAATTCCGAAATCAACCAACACCTTAAAACACCGAGAATATCGCATGCCACGATAGTGTGGACGTATACGAATTCTACATTTGTAAGAGGAGGTTTTACCCATTAATTTTATTATCTTGTCAACCTTACTTTTTGACAAATAAAATTAATAGTTGGTTCCTCTTTAGCCCTACAAATAAAAGCAGTGACTCCGATGGGGAGAATACTTTTTATTTGCATCTAAGTGTGCACCATTACACGATACTAAGGGAATTATTTCAGATTATGTGCCTTACCGATGGGGAAGTACACACGCTCCTAAATAATTTCCTATAACCATTATTTGACCTAGTGATGCGCAAACAAACCCATCCGATGGGGAGGAAGGCACTCAGAGCCAACGCACAAGTTTGTTGCATCACACGTCAAATTGTAATGGAGGCTGCGAGAATTAATTAAAATATCCCTCTCCCACTTAGTAAATTGAAATCAAGGAATTTTAAAGCATACACAACATGCATATAAAACAAATAAGCAATAAATATCGAAAAAATAGAATTTTTCCAACTATTATGGCATTGTTCTCCAATACGCATCCCATCGTGTCGCCACCTCATCCGCTCCACCTTTTCCCGTGCGCAAGTCACCAAAGAGATCCGAGCCGAGATATATTATTTTAATTTACATCCATCGATCCTATACTCCACGAAGGAGTGTACAAATAATCTAGATCGAAAGTAAACTAAAATGAGCGGCTAAACAATGTCATATTTAATTAAAAAAATTAAATACTAATCTAGCCTCGTCAACCCCGAGGATTCAAATAATATACATACAATCACACACAAAACAATCACATACAACCAAATAGCCATAATAGTCGGATCTTATGCCTGCAACCAAAAAGTTAGCCTACGCACATCCTACTATTATCCGGCATACTCAATATATGATATGTGCATGAAAGTAACCGAATCCAAAACACACAAAATCGGAAACCGTGGCTCTGATACCACTTGCAGGGAGTTGCTTCCGAGACTCATTGGCTCCCATGTCCCCGGAATAAAATTTTCACTAATGAAAGAATTAATCCGGATGGGATGAGTTTCCTTAGCACAACCAATTCGTCGTCGTGCTAACAACTTTAGTGATCGCTTGAACAAACTAGTTGTTCAAGCAACCCAACTCTTCTAGTTGGTTTGCCGCGGAAGAGACGACGGACGGATCGCCGGTTTTTGTGTTTGTCTTCGGGGTCCATGATTATACAAAATATATACTAATGCACACTTGTATAATCAACACATAAAAGAACATGCTTAGATCAGAATATCAAGTTGTAAAACTTTTATACCTCACGATCTTCTACCGTATGTCCTATCCTCCTCGTGGACGACGTGTGGGCGAAGATCCTCCACGAGTAGAAGCCTTCTAGATCGCGTTCTTCCCTTCCTTGTCCGCTGCGAACAAAGAGAAGAACCAACAAAACCTTTCCTTTCTAGAACCGGCCACCAAGCAAGGGAGTTTGATGCAACCGCCGGCCAAGGAACGAGTGGATGGCCGCCAACTTGAAGTGTGCACGGCCACCTAGAGGTTGGAGAAGTGCCGGCCACCAAGGAGTTGGAGAACCGCCGGCCACCAATGAGCAAAGGAGGAGGAAGAGATGAACACCGGCAATGGATGAGAATAGGATGAGGGGCGCCGGCCAAAACCCTAGGGAGAACAAGCTTGCCGCCCACTTCTAGCCGCCCAAAACCCTAGCTCCTCTAGGGTTTGTTGCCGCCCACTTTGAGATGAGCCAAACCCTAATTTCCAATCTCTATCTTGCCGCCCAAGCCTTAGCCATATATATATAGAGTTGGGCCTAAGCCTCCTTTAATCTACACCGTCGGATCTAGGGATTTAATCTCCACCGTCGGATCTAGGGTTTTATCCCAACCGTCGGATCTAGGGTTTCAACCCAACCGTCGAATCTAGGATTTCATCCCAACCATCGATTTTAGGGTTTCATCCTAACCATCGGATCTAGGGATTTAATCCCAACCGTTGGTTCTAGGGTTTCATCCTAACCATCGGATCTAGGGATTTAATCCCAACCGTTGGTTCTAGAGTTTTGTTTTACATCCTTGGATCTAGACTTCTTTAGGATTATATTAGGCTACGATAGGAACCATAAGGAGGAGTTGGATCTTGGCCACCCGATGGATCGGAACCACACAAACTTGATCCATCAATGATGTTCCATTCCACTAGAGGATCATCATTGAACTACCTCACCAACCCCCATAAATTAATATGGGCTCCATATATTATTTGTACATTCATCTCCCCGTGTTTAAGATATCGAATGTCCATCAATTAATTGATTTACTGACCATCAATTAATTAATATCTAATTCCTCGAGTAGTACCACTCAACCTTATCATCATGTTGACTAAGTCAACCAGCTAGGTTTACATGATGAACCTTATGAGCTCCTCAAGGGGACATCATCAACCTAATGTATAGGACACGGTTTCCTCCTATAATTAATGGCACACCATGTAAATAATATCATTTCCCAACTTACCGGGCATATTGATTTAATCCATCTAAATCTCACCCTCAGGTAAATCAAAGAAATAAATACTAAGTACATGTGCCCGTTATTATATCGGGATTAAGAGCATGTACAACATAATATCCGAGATCCGATTCAATTATGTAGTTAGCAATTAATTGAATCACCTCTATGTCGGTCCTGCTCAATACACCTAAGTGTACTAGTGTAACTCTATGTTCAAGACAAAACAATACCAAGCTACACTACAACCATGCCAATGGTTTGTCCAAAACCATCTTGGTTGTGAGCCTCTACTTATATTTTACAAGGGACTAATAACATGATCTTCTGTGCCACACCAAGCACCATGTTATCTACAATGTAAAATATTAGACAATATGCACACACATATAATAAATATATAAAGTGCAAACAATGATCATGTGATTCTTATTCCAAAATAAAATGTTCATACAAAAAGAGTTAGGCTTTCAGTATACATTCCAACAAGTACAAGTCTTGAGTATTTGATATGAAAAGTCTAAGCATGCATCTTGGCAAGGGAAATTCCAAGCTTGAGTCTTGGCAATTGGAAAGTCCAACATTGAGTTGGCAAGAAAAGTACAAGGTTGTAGTCTTTGTCACGTAAGTCTAAGTGTGTAGTCTTGGTGGTGAAAATCCAAGTCATGGGTACTTGGCATTTGGGAAGTCCAAGGGTTGATATTGGCGGCATAAAGTCCAAGGGTGGAGTCTTGGCAGCATAAGTCTAACGGTTGGCGACGTAAAATCTAAGCGTGTCTCTTGGCAGCGTAAGCCCAAATATGTCTTGGCAGTGTAGACCAACTTAGCATGACCATAGCCGATGGAAGCACCTGAAGGCTAGCATATGGATGAACAAGTCATTGATGACTTTGAGGGATCCGATAGGCGTGAGACTGATGGAGGTGGCTAGAAGGCTTAGGTCTAGGCTAAGGGTGGTCTAGCAAGTATGAGGGCATCGTACTTGGGGTAAACCTCATGGTTAAGGTATAACAGTCGACTGGGGTTATGGACCAGTTGACTGGTCAAGTGTTTGACACTTGGCAACCAAGTCGACACTGAGCAGTTGACTGGGATTATGACCAGTCGACTGTCATGAGTCGACTGGTGTTCGACTGTGGTCAAATGGCCTTGGTAGTCGACTGCCAGCATTGAGCAGTCGGCTTGCCATGAGCAGTCGACTGCCATGGAGGGCGATCGACTGCTGTAGGTTTTTGATCGCGAGGTAGAACGCTTGGTAGCCGATTGAGAAGTCAGCTACGGGCGTGAGCAGTCAACTATTGGTATTGCCAATCAACTATCAATGTATCCGTTGTCTAGAATGCCAACGTGGATTAAGTCGTTGTGAGATAATGGCAATATTGGCAGTTAACTGGGGTCTTATAACAGTCAACTGCTAGGTGGAAATCAGCCCGAGTTGCAGCTTTAAAAGAAGCACGAAGGGGAGGATTTTCCCAGCAATTTCTTGGGTGATTTGAGGAGATTTGCTAGTGCAAAATCAAGGTCTTCAAGTGAGGTCCAAAGCAATCGACAAGCAAGCATTCAAGTTCACATTTGTAAAGTTTTCTTTACTTGTATTTGTGTAGTTTACTTGTATTAGCTTGTATTTCTCTCTTATTTGTGTAAGATCACATGTACGAGGTTTCTCCACCTCCGACGTGTTGTCGAGAAGGAGTTTATTGAGTAGTGGTGTGTACATTACTAGAGCTCGTCGATCTCGCCGCATGGAGTAGGAACCCTAAGGTTTCGAATCATGTATATCGTGTGTACTGTGTGTGTTTGTGTTTGTATTTGTCTCTATATTTGTATTCCTATATTCCGCTGCGTACTACCAATTGTGTAAAGGCAAACGCGAACGAATTCCATCGTTAAGCAACGAATGCGCCATTCACCCCCTCTCTAGCGCTCGCCGAAGTTCCAACAGTATTAGCATCCATATGCTCATGTTGCTTCTGCAACTCAGGAGACATCGACGCTAGCATAATAAAACTTGCCAACTTAGAGTCAGCAACATGTTTTTGGTAAGCCAACTTTTAGTCACCAGATGCATTGTCTGCAGGAGGTTGGGGAAGAACCTCTTCAAGGACAAAAGCTAGCTTTTCAACCTTGAGAATAATTCTCAGGTTGCGAAGCCAGTCCAAGAAGTTTGGCCTAGTCAATTTGTTGTTGTCCAAAATAGAACATAAATTAATGGAGGTCAACATGTTGTTCTAATTAGTACCTAGATATACAAAAAGAGGTGTATAAGAGAGATGAATTTATAGTAATGCAAACAATTTACGTTAACAAGAAACTCTTACTATTTTATCAAATTCAATAGTCCTCACTTTGAATTCGAGAGATTGTAGGTTATCTCCTAGTGGGTTGATATCCATTATGACTAAAAACAACCTTGGAGAGAGTCTAACAAGTCATTCATAGTCATAATGTTAGGTATCAATAGTACCCACTATATATCAAATATATAACTATCACTTTATGCTATCAACTAATTGAATGTTTACATATACATTAGGTTGTTAACTCATTAACATATATACATCCAATGCATATCACCTAATTGCACCTATGTCCCCATTGTTCTTGGAGAGAGTCCAACAAATCAATGTTTTCAGTTAAGGGCAGCTTATTAATCATGAGATCAAATTTAAATGGTTTGAACACATCCAATTTACAAGTCTGGCTTGGAGAGAGTCTAACAACCCAAACTTGAAATTGACCTCTAGTCCTTACAATTTAAAATAAACATCGAATCTCATATGAATTGAACATGCTCGATGTCATGCAGGCTTGGAGAGAGTCTAACAAACCAAACACGAAAAACAACTCTAGTCTAACCATATTAATGGAAGATGTTAGCCCTAATATTTGTATGAGGGATTTCAGGTTATTATGGGTCTCATCTATAAAAGGAAATAAACCTAAATATGGAAAAAAAACAAGGTCACATTAGGAAATAAATTTCCCGATGTGAACATGAGTCTATGTTTAGGCTCTAACGATGCGGCCAACACCTTTGGTGTTTCCAGGCGCATCCTCGGTATTTCCTTTTATATTACAAACATATCCTATATGTAGAATCATGCATACTCTAATCTATCATATAGAAAAACATGACACATGTATATTAAAACATCATACATGCTTTAATTATTCTCCTACAACATGGAATCTATGTCAAACATACAAGGTGGTTCTGATACCACTTGTTGGAGATTTCGGGATCATGCACAGTGGAATAAAGTGAATAAAATAATTTTTATTACATCCCAAACATCCCTTGGGGGCTAGGAAAAATTTTCTTTGACATAATCACATGAAAACACACAAAAGGAAAAGGAGAAGTTATACCTTTGAGATTCTTTTGAATCCGTCGAAACCACAAGCAAGACCAATGGGCCTTGCCTCTATCAGTATCCATGCCGAGATCACCTAAGATAACTCCTAGAGTAGCAAGCCTTTGTCTCTGATTGGTGTTAGCCAACCGGCAGAGACAAGAGAAGAAGAGAGAGGAAGACGACTACTAAGGAAGAAAACCTAAGAAAAATTCTCTCTCTAAAGATTATCAAGGGATCTATTTACTCTTGATTAGAGCATCTTAGGAGGCTTAAACGAAACCTATCTTACCATAATTATCCCATAATTAAGGTGAGAACAATCCAGAAAATTTTCATAAGAGAAATCTCCAAAAACGGTAGAACCGCAACACGGTCACGTGTCTTACACACGGTCGGCCATTCCAAAAGGCACGGTCGTGCCAGGACACACTGTCAGTCGTGTGTCCTTCTGGGCATAGCCCATGTTTTGGACATTTTTTTCCAGAGCCAAGCATGGCCCATGCCAGGTTAGGCACGACCGTGTGAGGTTGTATGGTCTGTTTATTTGTTTAGGTGCGATATGGTCGTGCTAAGTCCGACAAGGTCATAGGAGGTTCCATAGCCTTCGTTTGGCACCCCCTTGGTCTGGTCCAACCAGATATATCCTCTCTCATTGAGAATCTCATTCTGAGACTTATTTTACATCTCGAGATCACCCATAGTGCGTGTGACCCAATATGTTCCCAGTTATGTTGGTCATTCATAATTAACCCCTTAATTATGAATAGATTAGTAGTGGCACCTAGCAGTGGAGCATCACCCCCAATTGATCGGAAAGTTTAGATCAACTCCAGAACATTTCTAAACTCTTTAGCAGCTACTGTTGTTCGTGTCTTGTTCCTTTCACTCATCCTATACCCACTTGGTTCAGGACATGGTCTATGTGTTCGTCCCCACTAGGCTGACTACATCACACCCAGCCCAAATTAGTTTCCTTGTCCTTTGGATTCAAGTTACTCCTACATGTTCCCAAGAAGACCATCTTCTTAACATGTTTGCTCTAGCCAGAAACTTCTGAGTAACAATCCTGACAAGAGGCCTAGGGTATACATCTCCTTTATTAGAAGTGGTAAATCCTTTGTGGGCTATTCAAACACCTTTGATCACTTTGGCAATCATCCCAGAGTTACACCTACTATGTATATGGTTGCGAAGAAGTCAAAGTATAAGGCACCATAATCAAGGTGACTTGAATACCTCAAGTCTAAGGAAGCTTCTACTCAAGCTGCAATGAGATCTTCAACGACATATAGAACCATATGAAGTCTCATAACAGGTCACTCCAATGAACTAGTTACCATAACTAGCATCCACATGTTCACTCTCAGCATCCCTATTCTTCCATTCAGTGAGTATCGAATGCTTAGATAAACTAAGGAGCATAACAAGTGCTAGTCTCACAAAATTGATAATGGTCAATCTCATCAATTCATTGACTATGGATAGTTTCAATACTTATATAATTACATATGATAAGATACCCACTAATTGTGATCCAATCATAATTTCTTTTGTGTCATTTATCGTATTGTGGACTTCAGTATATGAGTTTAAGATCCAATCAAATATATAGATAATGTATACTCAAATAGTGAATTTTATTAATAACTTCTAAGGTGATTGTCTTAGGACACCTCTCAATTACATCAAAACCATAGTAGTAAATCATGATTATAACCTTTATGATTCAAATTAGAGGCCAACATTATATTTACAAGCACTATATGTAAAACTATAGTAGTAAATCCTAATATTTATATTTCAGAGTGTCAAACATAATACACATGTTTTTTTAAAACTTTAGTGAGTATAATAAACTAAAAAAATTTGTGTTCATTAATACAAAACATCAAATATTGAATGCAGACTGCTACTAAATAGTCATCCAAAGGAAGAAAATGTAAACTCATCACATGCTGATAGAGTTAGCCCTGGGCCAAGGCTACTAGGGCTCCTGTCTGGGGCCTAAAAATTTTTAGGGTTCAATTGGGACATTTTTTATCAGTTGTGCATGTTCGAAAGATAAATTTGGGGCATATTTTTTATTTTCTCCCATGGCCTTTAAACAACAAGGACCAACTCTACATGTTGATGGAATACCTTGGGCACCATGCCATTGGTACGCGAATCTGCTAATATGGAATTTATTTTGATATGCTCTATCACCAAAAGACTACTCTGAATTCATTTATAACTGTTAAGAAATTGATGTCGATGTATTTAGACTTTGACGAACTGTGGTTCTTCTTGAAATAGAGTTTCATAGATTTATTATCACAGTTGATTCTCAATGGTTTGTTAATGACATCAGTGATCTGCAATGTTGTGATGAAATTTCGCAACCATATTCCATGGTTGGATGCTTCATAATAGGCTATAAATTCTGTCTGTATAATAGAAGTGGCTACATCTATTTGGTACTTTTCCATGAAATAGCGCCTCCAATGAGCATATAGAAATAGTAAGAAGTGGACCTCCTATTATTCAAGTATCTAGCAAAATCGAAGTTTGAATAATCAATCACCTCTAGGTGACTTGACCTTTGACATGTGATCATGTACTCCTTGGTTCTTTGAAGATACTATATAACTCTTTTTATGACTTTCCAATGCACTAGTCTAAGGTTACTCAGATATCTACATAATATCTCTACTATGTATGCAATATTCATATGTGTACACTCCTGTACATACATGAAACTCGCTACAATCAATACATAAGGGTTTGCATTTACTTTATTTCAAGTTCACGCCATGGACATTGTTGAAAGCTAAATCTATCATCCCTATCAATAGGTGGTCACCAGGAGTACAATTTTGCATGTCATATCGACTGAGCACTCTTTTTAATATAGGTCTTCTATGAAAGTTTAAGTATACTCTTTGAACAATCATGACAAATTTGTATGTCTAAAACAAAGGTTGCATCATCAAAATCTTTCATTTTAAATTTAACTGATAAAAATGACTTGGTTTCATAAAGTAGATTTTTATTGTTGCTTACAAGTAAAATATCATCCACATATAAAATAAATATGATAAACTTGTTCCTACTAAATTTAACATATATACATTGAGTAACAAGGTTCTCTTTAAAATCAAATGAAATAATCATTTGATCAAATTTTCTATACCACCGACGCGGATGTCTGTTTTAAACTATAAATGGACTTCTTCAGATTACATACTAGGTGCTTTGAATCTTCAGATTCAAAGTTTTCTGACTGCACCATGTATATAATCTCCTCAATGTCATCATTGAGGAATGCAGTCTTAACATTCATTTGATATAACTCCAAATCATATTGAGTTATAAGTATCATGATTACTCTTAGTAAATTTTTCATTAATATAGATGAGAAAGTCTCATTGTAATCAATATCCTCCTTTTTAGGTGATGCCCTTTGTCACGCCCCGAAGGAGACCCCGCCAGACAAAAATCCGGCAGCATCTCCCCTGTACAGGTGACAATCCCAATTTATATACAAGGCCTACACGGCCACTATACATCGGTCAACACGACCGGAATCCAAACTCACACGCAGTTATATAATTTGGCCTCAGGCCATCAACCAAAATAAATGATAAACAGTCTACCATAAATCGACTTACCCATTCTGCCATCTGGGCAGGAATACTCACCAATATCCAATCAAACCAAAATCCGAATAAGGTCCATACGGACACCAAAAATCCAAATACAAATCAATCTCCAAACCTATACATGTCCTCTAACCAAAATATCCAAACCATAAAGCACATATCCAAAATAAAACATTCACGACGAGTGGGGGTCCGGCAGCTGCACTCTCCTGACAGCTTCATCTTGAAATAGATATAAATCAACGGGGTGAGTTCAAAGAACTCTGCGGGTATAGTAGATATGCAAAGTAAGGTATAGCTAACAATAAAAATATCATGCCAGTACAGTCTCACATAAATAGGGTATGCAAGCAAGAAATACAAATGATAGAGTACTTACGAATCTCCTACGATATAGGAGCATGTGCTAGAAGTAATAAAGTCGACCATATATAAACATGTATCCATGCATGACAATCATATGCACATCCAAGGCATCAATACAATAATGCAGCAAACACAATACAAAATGCAATCCGTGCAAAATGCATGTCGTGCCAATGACATGGTCACCCCTGATGCCAGTCAGCCGCCTCACACGCAATGGTGAAGCCGAGTGGGTAGGGCTATGACAACTGTGCACTCTGCCATCACTGCTCCTGAGTGACCGAGTGGACAGGATGCTGTCGGAGTACACCTATCCTCCTGCCCCAAACATAGTGGGGGAGCTAAGCTCTCATCTCCCGGTGTCATAGACCAGAGGAGGGATCCCTGCCCGCTACCACGCTGCCTCATCGCTACCCATGAGCGGACCAGCGGAGCCTGACAGAGCAACTGCACACACCCTCCTGATGTACCACTAACCCATGAGTGGCAGTGTGTGCAGGCCATGTAACTAGCTGCGGGCTCAACAATAATGGAACCCCGTCCAGCTAGCATGCAATCATGCAAAAATGGTGCATGATACTAAAGCATGTAAATCCTACTCAAAATACCTATCCGAATAATATGTACAATCAATACGTACATATCCATAATCCAAATAACTATGATCCAAGTCAAACAGGGAAATATAATCATATCCTATCACATGCATGTATCTAGTAGGCACCAAAAGTATACCAGGCATATAAACATAAAAAAGTTATTGTAAGCTATCCTACTAGCATATCAACTTGACTTAATCTAAAAGTTAAGTCAAAATACCCGCCTGATAATATATCCGCAAAAGAACCAGATCGTCACGACCGGAGACCTGCCTCGTGACCGAAACCTGCATAAAGCATGACTATAATCAAGCACAAAATACAATTCAACGACAAATCGAATAATTAATCGATTTCCTTTATATCTCAATTAACCCAAATGATTTCCAATTTTCCCTTGTCCACAAATAATCCATACAATTTAATTTAGCCCAAATCCCATATCCTCCGAGTAACACATTTTTGAACCATTCCTCGCTCACTAACATACCAATCAAACGAATAACACCGTAATCAACCCAATCGCAGCCAACCAAAACCCCAAGTTCAGCCCCAAATTGACCACAACTCCGACTCAACCCTTGTTTTCACAGCCGACACATCCACCCACAGCCCACTACCATCCGACCTTGCACGACCACTCTCAGCCGACCCAAAATTCCTCGCTGCCCTAATGAATAACACCATCCATACTCACCGATCGACCAAAAACAGAAAAGACCCTTACCTACTCCGGCGACCAACGGCCAGAAATCACGGCGAAGGGGAAAAATCAGTGGCTCCGTCGGCGACGGTTCTGTGGCAGAGGAAATCGGCGAGCACGGCAGCGGTCCGGCGGCAGAGGGACCGACGGCCTGGGCACCGGGAAGGCGGCGCCGGCTGCTGCGAAGAAACCGACGACCGCTCGGAAAGAAGGGCGTCGGTTGTCGCCTAGGGCAGAGCAGCACCAATGAAGGCCGGCCGCGGCTTTCACCGCGTGGGAAGAAGGCTCGGCTCGCAAGAAGAAGGCGCCGGCGAAGGATGACGGGGTCTCAGAAGAAGAGGGCGCTGAGTCTCCGGGCGCTGGCGGCGTAAGAAACCGCCAAGGAGAATAGTCGGGAAAAAAGGGAAATAGAAAAAGAAATTAGGGTTTCCGTGTATTTATCCCCTTTAAATAGATCCCTCTAAAGCCCGTTTACTTTATCCCTGTAAAAATCTCGTACGGAGTCCGTTTAATTCCGAAAAAAATTCCTAAAAATTCCTAAAAATCTCGAAAATAATCCCTAGGATTATTTCCCCGAAATTTTGGCCATTTAATTTCGTATTTTTAATTTTAGTATTTTACACCCTTGGCAACAAGACAAGTTTTATACTTTTTGACATTGCCCTTCTAATCCTATTTGGTTTTAAATGTCCATTTGCATCCAATAGGTTTCAGTCCTTCAAACAATTTGACAAGTTTCCAAATGTCATTATCTACCATGAATTTCATCTCTTCCTTCATGGCTTTGATCCACCTTTCATGATTAAAGTATTGTTTGACTTCTTGAAAAGATATAGGATAACTTTTCAACCTTATGTCAAACTCATACTCTTAGAGATAAACATAATCACATGACATTGTTGATTTCCTTCCTTGGTGGATCTCCTCATTGACACTTGTATTTGAGGTGGTTAGGGCACTTGCTCAACTGTTGTAGGAAATACTTAAGTTTGAGCATACATGTCCTCCGTTTATTATTTGCTTCAAACTGCAAGTGCACAATTGTCATCAAGTAATAAAATATTATCCACTTAGACTACATTAACTATCGTCTACAAACAAAGTAGGTTATCTAGATGAGATCAATAGTAAGCAACATTGCAATAAAATAGGGAAACTAAATAGAAATCTAGTTGGGAAACCAAATCTTAAGACATTCTAAGATTTCAGTTTTACCACAATAAATATCAACAGTTCCATTATAATCTCTTCTCTTACAATGATAGTTTGTTTCTATGAAACGATTTTAGCTTATGCGGCAGACTCTATGGCTATGAGATTCTCCACGAGCTCACCATAGAGTGTCCTGATCATTTCTCCAACTCGTTCCTTAGCGAGCTCTTCTCCAATTTGCAGTGATAACCATAGTCATTGTGCATTCCACAGGCTGACCATGGTCTATTCTATCTTAACTCTGCTTCCATGACACCATCTACGACCGTGGGATGTTCCATGATCTAGTCATAGATGGTTTTGCTACTTGCTCTCTTGAGGTCAAGTATCACCAAGCATATCCTTTCAATCCACATGTTCCAATGTCAATATTCACCCTCCCTCCTATCAATGAAAAGAAATGCAAATGACGGTCATCCGAACTAAAAAGATGAAATGAATACAAATGCTAGAATATTACACAAAATATATTCACGTAATGCGACAAATATATGCTAAATCAGATTGAAAATATATACATAATTCACACACATTATTTGAATTGGAGGAGGAGTTAGAATATCATGGTGTATTACTACATTGGATGTGCACTCCAATAGCATAGGTATTATCATATCACTTCTAGTTGCACCACTAGTAACATGGTAGGATCGTCAATGCTCTCCTCTTCAAAAGATATATCTCTTATTTTAATGCACCCATTGTTCTCAATAAATTTGGTATTATCTGTCTTGAAAAAAGACTTAATTAAGAGATCCTAAAACTTAAAGCTCCTTACCCTTTCCGAGTAACTAAGAAAATGAAAACTTACTATCCTAGAGTCCAATTTCTTTTTATTAGATATATAAGGCCTGGCCTTAGCTGGATAATCCCATATGTGTAAATTGTTGAGGATCAGTTGTCGTGTTAGAGGGGGTGAATGACGATTTTTAGTTTGTCGATTCATTCATTGTCGTGCTCGTCCACAATTCATTAGGAATACATAGCGGAATAATAAAGTAAAAACAACACATGCAAGAACACACCACAAGACAAGATTTGTATGTGGTTCGGAACAAGGGTTCCTACTCCACGGTGGTGCTATAGTGATATACCCTCACTATAAACCTCTCCTTCTTGGTATGACATCGGAGGTGGAGAAACCTCGTATAAGTTCTTACAACAATAAGAAATACAACCAAATACAAGCAATTACTGTAAAATACCAAAAAAAATAAAAATAAAAATAAATAATAAATGTTGGGTAATTGGGAGAATACCCTATGAAATTTTTTCAGGAATTTTTAAAAAATTTTCTGGACTTAAATGGAGATTTCTGAGACTCTCTTTGTTTATAAGGAGTTAAAAGGCTTAACGGGTCTAAAATTCGACCCGTTTATTTCCAAAACCCAACCCGTGTTAGTCTTTTCGTTCCGTTCGGCGTTCCCTCACCGTACACCATTTCTCCACGCGGCTTTCACCGCTTCTTCCCACTACTTCCCGACCCGCCTTTCTTCTCACCGAATCAATTTCTCCCAAATCCTTCTTCAAGACTAACCGACGCCTTCGGCCACTCATCGCCCTCGACCACCACCCCACCGTTGCCTCCCGATCGCGGGCATAAAGAAACTCCAACCATCGAGGTTGCCTCGGCGCAAGGGATGTGTTAGTAATATATGAGAGATGTCCTAAGGCAATCGCCTTATGTATGAACCATTTATATGATAAATGAAGATTCACTATTTGAGTATACATGTTTTATGTATTTGATTGGATCTTAAACTCATTTACTGAATGCCCACGATATGATTCACAGCATGAGAGAATTTGTGATTGGATCACAACTAGTGAGTATCTCTACATGAGTAATTGTGATGTATCGGAATTATCCCTAGTCGATGAATTGATGGATTTGGACACCATCAATTCTGTCGAGACTAGCACGAGGTATACTCCTTGGTGTATCCAAGCAGCTGATTCTCACTGGGCCGAGACATAGTGATGTTCGAGTTAATCGTGGATGCTAGTTATGGTAACTAGTTCATTGGAGTGACCACCATAAGACTTCATATGGTTCTCTGCATATAGATATGCCAATGAAGTTCTTCTGTGGCTTAAGTGCGATGTTCCTTTGACTTGCGGTATTCAAGTCATCTTGATCATGGAGACTTATGCTTTGACATCTTAAGCAAACATCTCTAAGGAGATGTGGACCCGGATGATTGGGTATAAGTCGAGTGATCGAAGGTGTTTGAATAGCCTATAAAGGATTCACCACTCCTTGCGAGAGATGTATACCCATGGCGTCTTGTCGGATTGTTACTAAAGTCTTTGGCCAAAGCATTACATGTTTAGAGTAAGGTACTCTTCGATACATGTGGAGTAACTAGAATCAGTAGGTTGAGGAAATGATACTTGGGCTAGGTGACGTGAGTCGACTAGTGGGGATCGACACTATAGACCATGTCCTGAACCAAGTGGGTATAAGATGAGTGAAGGGAATGGGGCACGATTCATTCGAAGCATCAAGGGTTTCGAAATAGTTCGGATCAATCCGTTGATCTTTTCTTAATTCGGGGATCATGATGTACTACTAGGTGCCACTCATGATCGCTCTATAATTAATGGTTAATTATAGACGGCCAACATAAACCGAGAACCTATTTGGTCACACGCACAACGAGCGTAATCCAAAGGATTTAAAACGAGCTTGAGAATGAGATTCTCAGACCGAGAGAAACTATGTTTGGTTGGACTAAACATAAAGCGAGCATGAAATTGTTTCAGTCGCAATGGAAGCGTGGATGGGCCGTGTCTTATGAAGACATAATGGATGAACCAAAATGGTTTGGTTCTAATCCAATGGATGAGAATAAACCAAAGGGTTTGGTTTATTTTAAGCGAATGAACCAAAAGTTGGTTGTTCGTTTTTAACTTAAAATAAACCATCATGGTTTGGTTTATTTTAACTTATCCTAATGGAGCGGGTTAACGGGCTTTATGGATATGATCCATTAACCATTAAGAGAATTAGTTCTCTATAAAAGAGGGCTTAAGGGATTGTTAAACCCTAACTAATCCAAACCCTAGCCCCCTTGAGTTGCCGCCCACCTCCACCTTGGAGTTAATTGGCGCCAACCCTAAAGTCAGCCGCCTTGCCTTGTGTGCAGCCGTCAAGTCTTTGCCGGCGTCAAGCTTCAGGTAGGAGAACCTCCGGCGACCCTCCGGCGATCTCCTTTGGGTTCGGTGATAAGGTGAGCTTCCATCTTTCCTTAGCCGGCCTCTATTCTTCCACCAAAAGCTGTCCAGTTTTTCTGGATAGCTTGTTTCTTTGTTGTCGGAGCGTCGTTTGGACGATGGTTAGTGCTCCGACAGCGGCTAACTTACCGGGGATTTGATCTCCGGTAATCCTCTGAGGTGGGGGACGAAGGATTCGTCAAACGGTTGACGAATACCTCTCCGGAGAAGCGAGTTTTGAGAACTTGTTTTAGGATCCGAATTTGGATTCGGATCGTGATCATCTCTCGATCACGTCGTCTTCAACACGAGGCTAGTAACCCGTACGAAGACGAAGCTCGTGACTTAGCGAAGTCATCCCGAGGAGCTCGGCGTGGATACGGATAGAGACGATTCTTACGAGGATCGTTCCAATTGATGCCGTTCCCGCTACACGTCATACGAAAGGTATAACGTAGATAAATTTCTTTTATTACAAATTTTAATTTACGGTTATGTCTACACTTGTTGTAATATGCATGCGTGTGTTGTAATAAATATAGATTTATTATTTTTAATTGATTCCGCTGTGCTCATGTTTACGAAACATGATCGAACACACACACGCCGCGGTGCCGGAAACCCAACAGTGGTATCAGAGCCCAGGTTGTGTTTCGACATAATCGTAAAAATGGTTTTGCGATAGTCATAATATATTTCTGGAAATTTTCTAAATTTTGGAAATTTAGAAGTATTTATGGAAATTTTTCAATTTTGGAAAGTGTAGAAGTATTTATGGAAATCTTCCACTTTTGGAAAGTTGGAAGTATTTATGGAAATTGATATTTTCCATAAATAAAATATTTGATTAGATTCTGGAAATTTGTTTCCTAATTTAATCATGATTTGATTTGGGAAATCAAATCTTAAAATATTTTATTTCCATAAGTAGTTTTAATGATTTAGGAAATTGGTTTCCTAAATAGATTTTCCTTAATCAAATAATTCCATGAATAAAATATGTGATTAGATTTGGAAATTTGTTTCCTAATTTAATTATGATTTGATTTGGAGAATCAAATCTTAAACATATTTTATTTTCATAAATAGTTATGACATATAAGGAAATTAAATACATGACATAATTGTATGTCATGTAATTGCATTAGATGCATAACATTATGCCATGCATGTCGTGACATGTAGATGTATGTCATGTATGTCATGTCATGTAGATAATAGTCATTTGCATGCAAAGAGGATGAGACATAAAAACCCTTAATCAATATTAAAGCCTACACCTTCCATTAATATGGTTAGAACCAGAGTTCTGTTTCTTGTTTGGGTTGTTGGACTCTCTCCAAGCCCGGCTTGAACCTGAATATGTTCAAACCATGGAATAGTTTAATACTAATATGGTAAGAGTCAGAGGTCAATCGTTAGCTTTGGTTGTTGGACTCTCTCCAAACTGGGCTAATTGGTTGAATGCGCTCTAACCATATTAAAACTATGTCCTGATTAATGGGTTGGCTTTAACCTGGAGCATCGGCTTGTTGGACTCTCTCCAAGGTCGATGTAAAGGGAGGTGAAGTTGGGTGCTATGCATATGATGCATACTTGTTAATGTGTTAACAACCCGATGTATGTGTGAACATTCAATTAGTTGATAGCACATTGTGATAGTTGCATATACGGGATATGCAATCGGTATAGATGATACCTACCGTCGTAGTTATGAATGGCTTGTTGGACTCTCTCCAAGGTTGTTCATAACTATGATGGATATTAGCCCATTCGGAGATGGACCTACAATCTCCCGAAGTGATTTTGGGGTTTTTGAAATTCGAAAAATGAATGGGATTTATAAATGTATATTGATGCATTTTTAAAATCATTTTCTCATATATGCTCGTTTTGTATTTCTAGGTCAATAAATTGATCAAGATGTCTTTGAATTTGCGCACTATTTTGGATTCGAACAAACTGACTGGGACTAACTTCCTGGACTGGCTTAGAAACCTGAGAATTGTTCTCAAGGCGAAAAAGCTTGCATATGTCCTTGAAGAGCCTCTTCCTGACCGTCCTAAGGATGATGCAACTCCAGACCAAATGTTGGTCTATCAGAAACATGTGGAAGATTCTGAGCTGGCGAGTTGCATCATGCTAGCGGCGATGGTACCTGAGCTGTAAAAGCAGCATGAGCATATGGATGTTAATACTATGATCTTCCATCTTCATGAGTTGTTCGATGAGCAAGCGAGATCCGAAAGGTTCGAGGTCTCTAGGCTCCTCTTCACTACGAAGATGCAAGAAGGTTCGTCTGTAGTGCAGTTTGTGCTAAAGATGAATGGGTACATCGAGTGGCTTGCTACCCTCGGTTTTGTGATGGATCATGAGTTAAGTATTGACTTAATTCTGCATTGTTTGCCCAAGAGTTTCTCGCAATTTGTGATGAACTATCGGATGAACAAATTGGAATCCACCATTCCCGAGCTCCTCAATATGCTGAAGACTGTGGAGCCTTCTGTAAAGCATGAAGAGAAGGCGGTTTTGTTAGTTGATTCCTCAAAGAAAGGTTCTAAGAGGAAGGCAAAAGAACAGAAGAAAGGAAAGAACAAAAAGGCAAAGAAGGCGGAACCAGTGAAAAAGGGCACTTGCCACCACTGTGGCAAGGAAGGCCACTGGCGAAGAAACTGCAAGATTTATCTTGAGTCCATGAAGAAGAAGAAGGCATCCGATGCCCCATCCTCTTCAGGTATCTTCGTTATTGATTGTCATTCTATTTCCTTAGACACTTGGGTATTAGATACTGGGTGTAGCTCACATATATGTAATGACATACAGGGGCTAAGGAATAGAAGAAGACTTGTCAGAGGAGAGTCAAATTTGCGAGTTGGCAATGGAGCAAAGGTTGTTGCGGTCGCCATCGGAACTTATTTGCTGAAGCTCCCTAGTGGACTAGTCTTGGAACTGGACAATTGCTATTATGTTCCTTCTCTAATAAAGAACATTGTTTCTATTTCCTGCTTAAATAAAAATGGTTTCCATTTGACGTTTAGTAACAATTGTTGTTATATAACTTTGAATGGCGTACTTTATGGAACTGGAACTTTGAGTAATGGCATTTATACGTTGGACGTATCCAGTGACATTTTCAATATCGAAGCGAGCAACACACGTGCTCGAAAGGATAATCACATAGACTCCTATATGTGGCATTGTCGTCTTGGCCATATAAGCAAGAAACGCATGTCCGAATTACACCGATGTGGAATTCTGGAATCGTTTGAATTGGATTCATATGATACATGCGAATCATGCTTAAAAGGCAAGATGACTAAGTTACCTTTTACTGGAAAAGGTGAACGAGTGGGAGAGTTACTAGGTCTAGTACATACTGATGTATGTGGACCTATGTCAACTCAAGCTTTAGGAGGCTATAGCTACTTCATTACCTTCACCGATGATCACTCACGGTTTGGGTATGTGTTCCTGATGAAACACAAGTCTGAAGCCTTTGAAAGGTTCAAAGAATTCAGAAATGAAGTAGAGAAACAACATGACAAAAGTATTAAAATACTTCGATCGGATCGAGGTGGTGAATACTTAAGTCAAGAGTTTCTTGATTATCTAAGAGACAATGGCATATTGTCTCAATGGACTCCGCCCTATACACCACAGCATAATGGTGTATCTGAGAGGCGTAATCGGACCTTGTTGGACATGGTCAGGTCAATGATGAATCATGCGACTCTTCCCAAGTCCTTTTGGGGTTATGCACTTCAGACAGCTGTTTACTTGTTAAACAGAATGCCTACCAAGGTAGTCTCAACTACTCCATATGAGATATGGAATGGTAAGAAACCTCATGTATCTTACTTGAAGATATGGGGCTGTCCTGCTTATGTGAAGCGGACTGTATCAGACAAACTGGATGCTAAGTCTAATAAATGTCTATTTATTGGATACCCTAAGGAAACAAGGGGTTACCAATTCTATCATCCTGTGGAACAAAAGGTGTTTGTTTCAAGGCATGCTGTGTTTCTAGAGAAAGAGTTTCTCTTGCAAGAAAGCGATGGGAGTGTCGTCGAGCTTGAGGAGGCTCGAGAGACTCAAATAGACATTGATGAGATACACGGTGAAGCACAATGAGCAACTCATAGTGATGAGCAATCAATTTGGACCTATTGTAACACCACATCTTCGTAGATCTGGTAGAACACGCAATATTCCTGAGAGATATGGATTTCTCGTAAGCGAATCGAGCGACGTGTTACTCATTGATGATGAGGAGCCTACCAGTTATGAAGAAGTGCTGACAAGTTCAGAAAGGGATAAGTGGCTTGGTGCCATGAAAAAAATGGATTCCATGTACGAAAACCAAGTTTGGAACTTGGTTGACCCACCTGAAGGCATAAAGCCTATAGGGTGCAAGTGGGTTTTCAAGAAGAAAACCGACATGGATGGTAATGTGATTACCTATAAGGCTAGATTGGTGGCGAAAGGATATCGTCAAAAGCAAGATGTTGATTATGGCGAAACCTATTACTTTGTAGCTATCTTAAATCCATTCGGATGCTCGCCATAGCGGCTCATTATGATTATGAGATATGGACGGATGGATGTGAAAAGCGGCTTTCCTTAATGGAAACACGCTCGAGGACGTGTATGATACGACTGAGGTTTCACATCGGTTGATAAAACCAAGGTATGCAAATTGCGGCGGTCCATTTATGGATTGAAGCAAGCATCCGAGCTGGAATATCCGTTTTGATGAGACGATCAAAAGTTTGATTTCTCGCAAAATCCGAACCTTGTGTGTACAAGAAGGTTAGTGGGAGTGCAGTCGTGTTCCTAGTATTGTATGTCGATGATATAATACTTATAGGAAAAGATGTGTCAATCTTCTACATCGATTAAGGTTTGGTTATCCAAGACATTCTCCATGAAAGACCTGGGAGAAGCAACCTACATCCTCGGGATTAAGATCTATAGAGATAGATCGAAACGGTTGCTTGGTCTTTCACAGTCTACATATATAGACCGAGTGCTAAAGAGGTTTAGCATGTCGGAATCCAAGAAAGGTTATCTGCCCATCAGGCATGGGGTACACCTTTCGAAATCTATGTGTCCGCGCACAGAAGACGAGAGGATTTGCATAAGTAAGATTCCCTATGCATCCGCAATAGGATCTATCATGTATGCTATGTTATGTACGAGGCCCGATGTATCGTATGCTCTGAGTGTCACGAGCAGATACCAGTCTGATCTAGGAATGGATCATTGGGCGGCTGTTAAGATGATCCTTAAGTACTTGAGAAGAACTAAGGATGTGTTCCTAATATATGGAGAAGGGGACATGGTGATACGCGGGTATACGGATGCCAGCTTCCAGACAGACAAGGATGATTCCAGGTCTCAGTCTGGATACGTGTTCACCTTGAATGGCGCGATGAGTTGGAAAAGTTCTAAACAAGAGGCATGGCGGATTCTACCACGAGGCAGAATACATTGCGGCCGGGCGTGAAGAAGCGGTTTGGATCAAGAAGTTCGTTCATGAACTTGGTGTGATTCCGGCCATTGTTGAAGCAATACCGGTCTACTGCGACAACAATGGAGCAATTGCACAGGCGAAAGAGCCAAGGTCTCATCAACGATCCAAATATGTGCTTCGCCGCTATCATCTTATCAGAGAGATCATCAGTAGGAACGAAATACAAATCGAGAAAATTCCCACTGAAAGGAACTTAGCGGATCCCTTGACTAAGGCATTACCTCAAAATAAGTTTGAGGGTCATGTTCGAGCTTATGGTATTGGATACCGTAGCGATTGGCATTAGGCCAAGTGGGAGTCTGTTAGTAATATATGAGAGATGTCCTAAGGCAATCGCCTTATGTATGAACCATTTATATGATAAATGAAGATTCACTATTTGAGTATACATGTTTTATGTATTTGATTGGATCTTAAAATCATTTACTGAATGCCCACGATACGATTCACAGCATGAGAGAATTTGTGATTGGATCACAACTAGTAAGTATCTCTACATGAGTAATTGTGATGTATCGGAATTATCCCTAGTCGATGAATTGATGGATTTGGACACCATCAATTCTGTCGAGACTAGCACGAGGTATACTCCTTGGTGTATCCAAGCGGTGATTCTCTTTGGAGACATAGTGATGTCCGGAGTTAATCGTGGATGCTAGTTATGGTAACTAGTTCATTGGAGTGACCAGCCATAAGACTTCATATGGTTCTCTGCATATATAGATATGTCAATGAAGTTCTTACTGTGGCTTAAGTGCGATGTTCCTTTGACTTGCGGTATTCAAGTCATCTTGATCATGGAGACTTATGCTTTGACATCTTAAGCAAACATCTCTAAGGAGATGTGGACCCGGGATGATTGGGTATAAGTCGAAGTGATCGAAGGTGTTTGAATAGCCTATAAAGGATTCACCACTCCTTGCGAGGAGATATATACCCATGGCCTCTCGTCGGATTGTTACTAAAGTCTTTGGCCAAAGCATTACATGTTTAGAGTAAGGTACTCTTCGATACATGTGGAGTAACTAGAATCCATAGGACGAGGAAATGATACTTGGGCTAGGTGTGACGTAGTCAGCCTAGTGGGGACTGACACTATAGACCATGTCCTGAACCAAGTGGGTATAAGGTGAGTGAAGGGAATGGGGCACGATTCATTCGAGCTACTGAAGGGTTTCAGAAATAGTTCTGGATCAACCGTTGATCTTTTCGATTAATTGGGGATCATGATGTACTACTAGGTGCCACTCATGATCATTCTATAATTAATGGTTAATTATAGACGGCCAACATAAACCGAGAACCTATTTGGTCACACGCACAACGAGTGTAATCCAAAGGATTTAAAACGAGCTTGAGAATGGGATTCTCAGGCCGAGAGAAACTATGTTTGGTTGGACCAAACATAAAGCGAGCATGAAATTGTTTCAGTCGCAATGGAAGCGTGGATGGGCCGTGTCTTATGAAGACATAATGGATGAACCAAAATGGTTTGGTTCTAATCCAATGGATGAGAATAAACCAAAGGGTTTGGTTTATTTTAAACGAATGAACCAAAAGTTGGTTCGGTTCGTTTTAACTTAAAATAAACTATCATGGTTTGGTTTATTTTAACTTATCCTAATGGAGCGGGTTAACGGGCTTTATGGATATGATCCATTAACCATTAAGAGAATTAGTTCTCTATAAAAGAGGGCTTAAGGGATAGTTAAACCCTAACTAATCCAAAGCCTAGCCCCCTTGAGTTGCCGCCCACCTCCACCTTGGAGTTAATTGGCGCCAACCCTAAAGCTGCCGCCGCCCAGCTTGTGTGCAGCCGTCCAAGTCTTTGCCGGCATCCAAGCTTCAGCCGGAGAACCTCCGGCGACCCTCCGGCGATCTCCTTTGGGTTCGGTGATAAGGTGAGCTTCCATCTTTCCTTAGCCGGCCTCTATTCCTCCACCAAAAGTTGTCCAGTTTTTCTGGACAGCTTGTTTCTTTGTTGTCGGAGCGTCGTTTGGACGACGGTTAGTGCTCCGACAGCGGCTAACTTACCGGGGATTTGATCTCCGGTAATCCTCTGAGGTGGGGGATGAAGGATTCGTCAAACGGTTGACGAATACCTCTCCGGAGAAGCGAGTTTTGAGAACTCGTTTTAGGATCCGAATTTGGATTCGGATCGTGATCATCTCTCGATCACGTCGTCTTCAACACGAGGCTAGTAACCCGTACGAAGACGAAGCTCGTGACTTAGCGAAGTCATCCCGAGGAGCTCGGCGTGGATACGGATAGAGACGATTCTTACGAGGATCGTTCCGATTGATGCCGTTCCCGCTACACGTCATACGAAAGGTATAACGTAGATAAATTTCTTTTATTGCAAATTTTAATTTACGGTTATGTCTACACTTGTTGTAATATGCATGCGTGTGTTGTGTGTGTTATAATAAATATAGATTTATTATTTTTAATTGCTTCCGCTGAGCTCATGTTTACGAAACATGATCGAACACACACACGCCGCGGTGCCGGAAACCCAACAGGATGCCCCTCGTGGCCACCGAGCCAACTCGCCACCACTTCATCTTCGATCACCGGTCGTTCCTCCAGATCGCGCGCTGCTCAAATCGCGATCCCTTTACTCTCGAGTGACGTCGATCTCCACCACCTTATCGCCGTTGGAGATCCTACCGATAGCCGGTGTCGTCACCCGGTTCTCTCTTCTTCCTTGCGCACCCGACCACAACCGTCGGTGAGGGGTTTCACTAGTTTTCTTGTTCTCTTCCGATTTCTCATCATCGCTGTTTTCATCTTACCGTGAGATCAGTTCGTTGTCTCCTCTGTCGCCGCTCGAACCAGGTTGTTGTTTCCCTTCTTGCAGTTCACCGTCAGAGATCTCCACCTGAGCAATTAGGGATTTCGGGAGCACAGTAACGCCACCATCGCCGCAGCCTTTTCCTCTGCTTGTCAACCACCGCGAGCCTCCAGCCGATACAACGTCGTCGCTCGAGCACGGGTCGACGCCGTCACAAGTCGGATTCACTGTCGTCATGAGTTGGATGGATTGCTGCTGCCGGTGGAGTTCCTAGGGTTGGCAAGTTGATCGATCACCCATTTTTCCGTCGGCAGCCCCTACCCCAGTAGCTTGCGGTGGTTTGAAGGCCAGACCGAATAATCCACCATTTTGTGTTTGCTATAGCTCCAACTTGATTTCTGATTTTTGCTGGGATGAGTAGCCGTGCAGGTAAATTGATTTAGAGAATTGATGAAGACCGTTTGTTGTGACACCTTGTGACACATTGCAAAGTGATAGGCATTTGGAGCTAGGCTAGTAAGTATTGATTGGTATATTCATAGCTAATATTGTGGATTGATTTGTTAAATTATCTGTGGACGGGCTAAATGTTGTAGGTTGGCTGAATCCCAATTTATGTATATATGTGATGGATTTAGTTCAATTACGGGAGAGTTGAGATCATGAAGCAGTACAGAGGAAGCTCGGCTAGGTAAGTAAGATTTGGTTGTACATAGTTGTGTATCCATTCTGTTTAGTAAACTGATCTGGATATGCTATAATTATGTAGTGATGATAGTACCTGTTCATTACATGATGATGTTTGATTTATTTAGATTAAATTGAGACCAGACTCTTAAAGCAGATTAAGAAGTGGTTGAGATGGAAACAACGCGAGGACTTTGATATGAGGCTGGTTCACGGATGTGGAGACAACTTGTATTCTCAGACAAGTCGTCAAAATAGGTGGGTAATTTCCTACCTAGTCCGGGTAGATGTATTGCATTCAGATTTAGTCATAGATATGAGCATGTTAGGTGTTCATATTACCTTGACCCTGCTCTTATTATCGTATGCTTGAACTTATCGTTGGATATATTTATGCTCAATTGTTGATATCACATATACCCTATCATGATTTAGGAGTTATAGATGTGATGTAAATTGGCCTAGATGTTTAGTAGGGTGTAAATGTTAGTACGGGGGATGACCCAATTTATAAATTGGAAAAAAGTCATCTATGGGTAGGTAATGCCCTAAATGTAGGATTTACTTCCAATACTTGTATATTGCATACTGTTACCAACCATGAGTTGTGTAATGGTTAAGTGAAGGGTGATTAGTGTGTTGCTGCGGGTCGGTGGTCCCAGCTTGGTATGATTAGTCGAGTATGACTCTCTATCGGATAGAGAGTGCGTTGATCAGTCGAGTACGACTCTCTATTGGATAGAGAGTGCGTCGATCAGTTGAGTATGACTCTCTATTGGAGAGAGAGTTATGATCAGTCGAGTACGACTCTCTACAGGATAGAGAGTTCGTCGATCAGTTGAGTATGACTCTCTATAGGATAGAGAGTGTATTGATCAGATGGGTACGACTCTCTGTTGAACAGAGAGTCTGTGGTAGATGGTTGTACGAGTGACAGCATACTCATGTCATATGCATGCATTCTGACGACATAGTCTCCCTTGGGGTTGAGAGAGTCGTCAGTCATCTTGCCTCCCAAAGCACTCCTCGAGGAGTAACTGGTGTGAGGGCAGAGCATCTGTTGTGCTGCACTCTACCACTATAGACGGTGGTAGTTGGAGTTGCGTGCAGTTGTCCTGGGTGCATGGTACTCGACCACTCATTGGTAGTGTTAGTCGGAGTGGCCAACAGCAGGGACCCCCGTTGTGTAGCGAGCTTTTACGCTCATATACTACTTGATCATACTGCCCACTCGGCCACTATATAGCAGTGGTTGGTGTGAGTTGGGACAGTTGTCATGTCGTGCCACCTAGGCCACACTGGGGTCGTGGTAGCGAGTAGGGGTTAGCAGGCATGACCATGCATACTGCATTGCCGTATCTGATGGCACTTTGCATATTACCATATATATATACATATATGCATGTATATATATATATGGATGGTTGAGATTAATATATATATAGATGCGGTCTATATATATATGATTATTGTTATGTTGCATTTGATTGTACTATGCTTGCTGCATTTGGGTGTACATCATATTCATTCATGTTTCTTGCATTTGTTATACGATTGTGTCGGATACTTGTATGGGTTGGACAAACCATTAGATATCTTGACCTGTAGCTAGAGTATATTGTGAGTTGATCTACTCTTCCTATTATATATATATATATATATATATATATATATATATATATATATATATATATATATATATATATATATATATATATATATGTTTGATATATGTTCAGGTATGTCTGCATTTTTATGTTGTTTATTTGGTTAGACGGTATATGCTTGTATTTATATACTATGTTGATATACCTATTGTACCTCTAGAGTATGTTGTTGAAAATACATGGGATATGACATATATACATGTTTTTCTATTACCTGCTGAGTTTTATTCACCACCCCCCACAGACCCTGGGTTTTATGTCGCCCAGGTAACAGGTAGAAGACTTGGTGACATCTTGGAGAACCGCTAGTTGACATCTCATCTCACCTCCGAGGCTCCCGTGTGTATTTGGGCTTTCCGTCCATTATGTATTGTATTTTGGAGTTTTCGTGATGTACATGTTGTTTATTCAGATTTTTGTCGATGTACTGTATGTGGTTGTGGTGTGTTAGTCATACCGGTATGCATGATGTGGATGTATTGTATATGTGGGGTTATGGGTATGTTGTTGTAGTAGTTTCTACTGTGTTTCGTTATGTTGTTGTGTTTTTATTTGTTATGTTATTGTTATTGTGGGCCTACGGGCCTTGTATTAACCCAAAATGTTGCCACGTACAGGGGAGGTGCCGTCCATTTGATTTTTGGCTCGGTATGCTCTCGGCGCATGACAACTTTAGTGGTATCAGAGCCCAAGATTCTGCGATGCCATACAATGTTGTTTTTGAGTCGAGTCTTGGATTCTCTGGAGTCGATTTATTCGGTTTTGGTTTTCTGAGATGAGATGAACAACGGCCTGAGCTCCAAGCAGCACGAGGTAAGAATTCCTGATAACTTCTGGTTTAGTAAATATTTATCTAAACTTGATCAGTAGGTGTATACAATAGAGTTATGACACCTGTGCAGACTTGTAGTAGGGGTCATCCACCGAGGCGACCAACCGGAGTGACCTTTAGGGTTTATACTCCCGGTTATGTTGGCTATGCATTTAGATGCTTATACCAGGGAATAACCTGTAGTGTATTGGTTATTTTTCGTAACCGTGGTATGAGTTGACCCCGAAAATGACCTGTTAAGTCTGTGAGTCTTGAACCTGTATCGAAAAGGTGATTTACCTTTGAGAGTCGACTGGTACCGAGTCAGAAAATAGGGGCCAAGTCATCATATTTATTTTGGAAATCAGAGACTACAGTCTTAGAGATTTCCACTAATCTTAGTCGGATCATTACATGGGTAATGAAATTACTGAACTATTGTGATGCGATAAGCGAAGGCTAGGTTCTGATGTTGTTTCATAGGGATTTTATCCCTGAGTTGTTCGTACTGAGATGTATAACTTGGAGAGTACTTTTGAGTACTTAACTCATGTTATACCGAGAAAGAAGAGTTGTTTGCATACCATTATCGGGATCAAGCTGGTATTTGGTGATAAATGCAGAAAATAATCTTCGGGAAATAATATATCACTTGATCATTGTTTAGTGATGTTGAAAGAGAGTATTTCCCCGTGTCACTTTTAGTGACGCATTCTTGAGCTTTAAGAAAGGGTAATCAGTTAGTAATAGTGTACTATGCAGAGTCGTGAGACTTGCAGAGGTTACGATCACCTAATAGCTCAAGAAGATGAAGGGATGATTAAAGCCACCAAGAGTTATTGGCTTATAGTTGGATTAGGATGTCGGGATCTTCTATCAGATCCTGCCGGAAGACGTTGGATTGAGACAGGAGTTTAGAAATGACTCCGTACAAGGGTTTAAGAGTTGGAGACCGATAAGCGAATATTGCAGGTCAACTTAATAGAGTTAGAAGTTTCCGACTGTTGGATAAAAGGAGCAAGATCGGAGTCATAAGCCTTGAGCTATGTTTCGATTATAGAAGACCAATCGCAGATCATCAGAATGTTCTTGTGGATATCAGCAAAATCAGAACAAAGACTCCAAAGGGATTATTTGTGTGCAGTGCAGATCACGAAGACACGCAAAGTCAGATTATCCGTTGGAGCAGTTCAGCTGTTGCTATTGTTGAGCAACCAGTACAGTGGAGGAGGTGTACATTGAAGATTCAGTTGAAGACTATCAATGGTGTTTCGGGAGGAAGATGCATCATCTCGACAGCAGAGATCAACACAGAAGCAGCATCAGCAGAAGACATCTTAGAAGATTCAGTAGACAACAACAGTTACCTCCAGATGTGAGTTGATTTGTACAGAGGAGAGAGTATACGACGATGGTCGTATCTATTTTATATTCTACAGTTGCAACTCGTAGGATGTAGTGATGGGATCAGATGATCTAGGGAAATCTCCAGATTATTCGTCGTAGAAATGCGATCGAATTATCACGGATTGTTGGATCCGATTGTGTTCACTTCGGAGAAAGGACGAGACCTGCATAGAGCCTTTGGATCGGATCGACAGATAATGGATTGTTTAGGGTATTACCCTAGTTTACCCGCTGGGTGAATATATTGAGAGATACTTGTAGTTTACAAGTATCCTTGTCTAGAACATTCTTAGTTGGATTAGAAGGGTCCTTTACATCGACTTGTGGGTTTATGGTATCTCTACCATCGGGTGAGATGTGGACCAACAATTAAGAAGTCAAGGGAGGTCCTTAGACTCTAATAGACATACTTTTACTGTGGACATATCCTTACGGATGGTCAAATTGTTGGACGTATGGTACGATATGCTCTCGGAGGTGCGTATAATCTGAGAGTATTCGGATGTAGTTGCGGATGAACTCCTAGCCTTGCCGTTGCTTAGGAAAGTGGAGTAGCCGATCGAAATGATTGCGAAAATAGTTTGGTATCGAAGATCACATATCGAGTGATATTTTTGTTGGTATCAGTGTTGTTAAACACTATAGAAATTAGAAGAACATGAGTTGCGATTATAGGAGATGTTGGAGGGGATATTTATCTATCCTAGTATTCCTCCTTGAGAAGATCCGAAACTCCTTGTTGAAAGAGAGATGTACCTTTGAAAGTATGCATCGATTATCGATGATGGGATACAGTAGTTTGTTGGTGCAGTGGGCACCAAAGTCGAACCGGTATTTTGATTATGGCAAAAGGCTCAATAGTTAAGGGTATATTTGTTATCTTACGAGCTCAATTAAGTGTGCAGAAATGCTAAAGTTGAGCGGAAGGTCTGCGACACCCGGTGGGAACCGAGGTGGTCGGGCAACGCCAGAGGGACTTCGGAGGAAGCCGAGGTACTCGGGTGAAGACCGGAAGCGAGGCTACAAGGTAAGCTCGTGTGAAAGCGAAGCAAGGTCGTTAAGCGTAGATCCGACCCAATACCTCCAATGGAAGGTCTAGGTCGAGATCAAATGGTTAGAACCATCGTACTTTATATTTTAAGCTAACTTGTACTGCAGTCCAAAACCCTTTGACTACAGTCAACTGCTAGTCAAGTTCCAGCCTCGAGAAGAGCTCGAATTTCAAGGGGGTGAATTTGGACTTGACTCGTGTTTTGGTACAAAGGGTGATGTGGCATCAAGGTGGACATCCAAACCATCACCAAGCTTCATTGTGGTGGACGCCCAAGATAAGGTGAGTTGGCACAAGATGGTTGGCTCCCATGATGTGGCACAAGTTGAATGGCTCCAACAAGTTGGCGCCCAAGGAGGTTGGAGGTGGCACAAGGTGGTTGGATGAAACACCTCATCCTCAAGTTGGCGCCCAAGGAGGTTGGAGGTGGCACAAGGTGGTTGGATGAAACACCTCATCCTTGAGTTGGCGCACAAGGAGGTTGGAGGTGGCACAAGGTGGTTGGATGAAACACCTCATCCTTGAGTTGGCGCAAAGGATGTGGATGAACAAGTCTTGGGGGATAAGAACCTCACCTTGGACACTACCTATGTCTAAATTCATAGATCAATATCCATAAATAGACATGTTCAAGCCAAGCAAATAACAAGAATTCAAGAGCTCTCAACACGCCGTCGTAACGCCGCTTACTACTACTCACATTTGCTACGACGAAGTCACGACAACGAAAGCTACATCTTCTACTTATAAGAGTTGTCGGTATATTTATTTAAGTTCTACTTCTTTAAATTGTCTTTGTGCTTTAATCGTAACAAGGAAAGGGGAGTGTCCTTTGCCTTGATTTCTTTTGTAATCGCTGTCCTACTTCCAACGAAGAGGAGTGGTTTTAGTGAATTGTTCCCTCCGTGACGTGATCAAGGATCACTAGGCCGTGGATTAGCAATCGAAAGATTGTGAACCACGAAAAATATCTTGTCTACTTTATATTTCCGCTGTGCATTCTCTACTTGCTTTTACTTATTGCAAAAGTTTTTAACGACATCAGACGCTTATTCACCCCCTCTAGCGACACTTTCGATCCAACAATTGGTATCGAGTCGGGCGCTAAGATTCGTGAAACCACCAATCTAGCTTTGTTTTTCTTTTTTACAGATTTTTATTTATTTATTTCTGTTTTCGTATAATTATTTCACTTGCTTATCTTCTCCTACATATAGAATTGCATTAGAGGCTTTAGGATCCGGATAAGGTTGTCCTTGGTTAGATCCCGAGTAAGGTTGTCCTCCGGAACTTCAACGACATTCGCATTTGATTGTTTATTTCTTTTGCAAGTTACATTTTATATATCTTTTTACTTCTCAAGACTACTAATCCAAGACGAAAGTCTTGGAATATTCTTTCGTGTGTTTTGCAAGATTCTTTTCGCGTTCTTCTTCTTGTTTTTAAATGGCCCATCTCGAAGGGTTTAGCACTCACCCCGCTTTACAACGGTAATGACTTTCGTTATTGGAAGGGTCGGATGGAATGCTTTCTTAAAACCCAAATCGAGATGTGGATCGTAATCCAAACCGGTTTCACACTTCCTATTAATGAAGATGGTGAATCTGGGTTACGATCAATGGTCAAATTCCATGAAAAACAAGTAGAAGCCGATGCCAAGGCAACTCAAATCTTGCAATGTGGGTTGTCCAAGGAAGAGCTCAACCGCCGGCCCTTCATTAGTGCAAAGGACTTATGGACCAAGCTAGTGGAACTACACGAAGGCACCGATTTACACGAAGGTATGTAAAAGAGATTTACTTTTAAATAAATTGTATAACTTGAAAATGCAGGAAAACGAGACCGCAACTCAACTACATGCTCGTATCCAAGACATCACAACCAACTCCATGCCATCTGACAAAAGGTCGAGAATCGCAACCTTATCGTGTATTCTCTTAACTCGCTTCCTAGGACCACCTTGTGGGCATCCATGGTCGATGCCTACAAGGTCTCCAAGGACCTTTCTAAAATTAGGTTAGACGAATTGTTTGAACTTGAATTACATGAGCAAACTAACGTGGTCCGTGCCGAGAAGAGTATTGCGTTAGTTGCGTGTTCCAAGAAGAAGAAGCCCGCAAGCAAGCCACCCCAAGGAAGAAGACGAGTCCGAATCGAAGTAGACTCGAATAGAATCCAAACTAGTCAATCTAGTTCGGAAGATGATCAAGAGACGAAAATGACCAACAACTCAAGGTAAGCCTAAACCTAATTCAAATACTTCTAATTTTAGATGCTATGAGTGCAACAGGTTCGGTCACATCAAGTGCGAGTGCCCAAAGCTAAAGAATAACGCATCAAAGACCAAGAAAGCGCTAAACGCTACTTGGGAGGAGTTGTCGGAGGAAGAAGACGATATCCAAGCTCTAATGGCCAAGCCGACCGAGCACGACTCCGAAACCAAAGAAGAGTCCGAGTCCGAATCCGATGATGAGCTTCCATTCAAGACAAGCCACGGATCCGTATCCGGTTCAAAAGAATCATTAAGGGTAAGTCGGTCGTTACTTAATACTTTGTATGGTGCAATTAAATTTTTAAATAAGAAACTAGCTAAGTCCGAGTCCAAGGTCGAGACCCTAATTGAGGAGGTTAACCTTCTCATACATGAGGTCTCCCTAACCTCTTCGACTACTCGTATTCAAGAGGAGGACTCAACTCAAGTTGAAAAGCTTGAAGTTGAGAACTCGCTTTTGAAAACACAAGTCGAAGACCTTAGGAACACGTTGGAAAGGTTCACTTTGGGATCCAAGGGACTTGACCTCTTACTTGGATCACAAAGGGCCGTGGTACAACAAGGCCGACTCGGGTTTAACTCAAATACAACCAATAAGTCATATATGTCTATAGTAAACCAACATAAGAAAAATGTCCAAGCATGGGTCCCTAAGACCACTTTGATTTCAACTTTAGGATCTAACATGTATTGGGTTCCTAAGGACCAAATTCACTATGTGAATAGACCCACTCGATTCAATGGTCCAGGGGAGCCAATACAAAATGTATTTTTGTTAAGTCTTAGAAATTGCATGCTTAGTTTTTCCTTTATTTTTAGAATGGTTAGATAGGACTCATAACCAACTAAAATCCTGCGAAAAGATTGAGCCTCGGGAGCCTCTTTTTCAAAAATAAACCAACTAAAATCCCATTTAAAAGATTGAGCCTCGGGAGCCTCTTTTCAAAAATAACTAGTTAGACCAAGACGTAGTCTCAAGTAAGTCGAGTTATCAATTTCTTGAAATTAGCTTTGTCTAAGGAAGTGGTCGTTGTTCCGATCAAAGAAGGCCTCGTGGCCTCGCCACGACTGAAGCTAATCTCTTGAAAAGATTACTTGATGAGCTTAGACTAAATCCGAATCTAACCTAATGTTGGTTAATTTAAATTCATTAAAATTAATCAAGTAAATTGAAAGTCATCTCACAATAACACATAGGAATAACATGTTTTGATCATGTAGATATTGGTGAGATGATTTAGGTTTAAAAACTTACAAACAACCCTTTAGTAATTCCAATATCCGATCCAACTACCTTATGTGTAGGATCAATGGATGTTGGATGCTGGTTGCTCCCGACACATGACCGGGATCAACTCAAATTTTCGGTTACGATTCAAACGACAAGGATCGGTAGCCTTCGAAATAACGGCAAGCTCAAAATCATCGGATCGTGTGATATTGAGCTCAACTCTAACTTTACAATTCAAAATGTCTTATTAGTAGAAAACTTTCAATATAATTTACTTAGTGTAAGCCAATTGTGTGATAACAATTATAAGGTCATATTTCTAGAAAATGAATGCGTAATCAAAATAAATGCAACATCTAAAATAATACTTAAAGGAACTAGGAGTAGCAACATCTACACAATAAATTTACCCAACTCCTCAACCAAGTGTCTTATGACACAAAGAAGAGGAATCTTGGTTATGGCAATCAAGACTCGGACACTGCACCCAAGACTCGGCCCACAAGATGAGTCGAGTGGCTTGGTTATAGGTTTGCCTAAACTAAACAACTTGGATAATAAAATATGTAATGCTTGTCAACAAGGTAAACAATCTAGGACACAACATCAATTAACTAATCAAGAACGAACCAAAAGTGTTCTTGAGCTCCTACACATGGATCTATTTGATTCACATGGAGCTAAGTCACTCAATGGTAGTCAATTTTGCTTAGTCATAATTGACTTACTATTCTAGATTTACTTGGGTTAGGTTTATCAAACATAAAAATGATACCCTAGACCAACTAATCAATCTTTGTAGGTTAATCGAAATCAAAAGAACCTTAAGATTAAAAGACTTAGAAGCGATCATGGTGGTGAATTCGAAACCACAGTTTACAGATTGTAACCTAAACGGATACCACCATGAGTTTTCATGTCCTAGAACCCCACAACAAAATGGGTTAGTCGAACGGAAAAATAGAACCCTACAAGAAGCCGCTAGGACAATGTTAAACGAGTATAACCTACCCGATAGATTTTGGGCAGAGGCCGTTCGTAGTACGGCTTGCTATGTCCAAAATAGGATCCTTATGGTAAAGAGGCACCAAAAGACCTGACGAGATTTATCACGATAAAATACCGAACATCAAGTACTTTAGGGTATTTGGATGCAAGGTACATATCTTAAACACTAAGGATTACCTAGGGAAATTCAAATCCAAAACCTCACTGAACCTTTCTAGGATACTCAACCACCAAGAGAGCTTATAGGGTATACAATCACGACACTCTTAGAGTCGAAGAAACCATTAATATAGTTTTCGACGAAGGACACGAACCTGCTCAATCCTTAACAAAACCAACTAGCAAATCAACTTATAGCGAACCCGACTCGATCTTGAACTTGAATCTCGTCCTAACCCAAGTCATCCTATCGACCAAGTGATAGATGACTCTAACCCAAGTCAAACTAGAACTCACCCAAGTCATCCTATCGACCAAGTGATAGATGACCCTAACCCGAGTCACACTAAGACTCAAACAAATCATCCTATCAATCAAGTTATAGGTGATCCAAATTTAGGGTTCGAACTAGAGCTTCATATCGAAACCTTAGTCAAATCTCGTTAATTTCCAAAATCGAACCCAAAACTATTGAACAAGCACTTGATCCCGATCGGATTATTGCTATGCAAGAAGAGCTAGCTCAATTCACTAGAAATGAAGTCCGAATTAGTACCACCACCTAAAGAAAAATCAATTATTGGAACAAGGTGGGTATTTCGAAATAAACTTGATGATAAAGGTGAAGTAGTTAGAAATAAAGCTAGGTTAGTCGCAAAAGGGTTTAGTCAAGTCGAAGGTTTAGATTACGATGAGACCTACGCCTCGTAGCTGACTAGAGTCCATCCGAATGTTGTTAGCATATGCCGCACATCGAGGTTTTAAATTGTTTCAAATGGATGTCAAGTCAGCATTTTTGAATGGATACATTAAGGAAGAAGTTTACGCTACCAACCTCCTGATTCAAAATCTAGATAAACTGACCATGTCCTCAGACTTAAGAAAGCCCTATATGGACTCAAACAAGCCCCAAGAGCTTGGTACGAAAGGCTTTCGATCTATCTTAAGTCCAAAGGATTCAACCAAGGTTTAGTCGACCCAACCTTATTCGTTAAAACCATAGGAAAAGAAATCTTTATAGCCCAAATCTATGTAGATGATATAATTTTTGGAACTACCAACTCGATCCTCGCTAAACGAATTCATCTCACTTATGGAAAGTGAATTTGAAATGAATTTAGTGGAGAGTTAAGTTTTTCTTAGGTTTACAAATTAAACAAACTAAAGATGGAATATATTTACATCAACAAAAATATACTAAGGACTTAATAAATCGATTTGGAATGCAAGATGCTAAAATAATCAATACACCTATGGCAACTAATGTTAATATAAACGAAGATGTAGAAGGAAAACCCGCTGACCTAAAAATACTATAGGAGCGCAATAGGAAGTCTCCTATACTTAACATGAATTCGACATTTTATTCGGTAAGTATGTGCGCAAGGTTACAAACCTCGCGCAAGGAGTCTCACCTAACCCTAGTCAAGCGTATCCTTAGATATCTAAAGGGCACGCTAAACGTAGGTATTTGGTACCCTAGATCTACCGAGTTTAATCTAATCGGCTACTCCGACTCCGACTATGCCGGTAGTAAACTCGATAGAAAGAGCACGAGTGGTTGTTGTCAAATCCCTACCGAGTCTAGTAAGTTGGTGCAAGAGGAAGCAAAGATTGCTTGCCTTATCTACCACCGGCCGAATACGCTAGGATGGGTGAGTGTGTCTCTCAGCTCCTGTGGATGAAGCACACTCTCCAAGACTTTAGCTTAATCTTTAACAACATTAAAACCTACATAGATAACATTAGTTCAATTAACTTAACTAAAAATCCAATATGTCATTCTAGGACAAAACATATAGAAGTTAAACACCACTTCATTAGGGAACATGTAACTAATGGAACTATACAACTAGAGTATGTTGAGTCCAAATCAAACGGAGCCGAATTTAGTTTATTAAGACGAAAGTTAGGTATGTGCGTAATAGAGTAGGATTTAAATTTTTCTATATATGTACTCTACTTTTGCTTCTTTTTATGAAATTAGCCTAAGTCTTACCTTAGAAATCATATACCTATAGATTTAAGGAGCCAACACATCTCACAACACATAGGACTAATGTGTTTGTGTACTTAGCCACGAGACGGTGAGATGTTAGGACCTTACTCCTGGTTCCGATGTAGATTCAAGCATCGACATGAACCATGGAGTATAATTATTTAAATTAATCAACTCCTTCAAGACTTATTGATCATTCTATATCAATCAAGTCCAACCGAGTTGTACATTTTAGATGAACATATTTTCAAGCTTAGTATTATTTAAAAATATATATATATATATATATATATTTCTATTGGGAACTTGCTTGGACTTACAAACCCTAAAAGATATTTACAAACTTTTTGAGTTAAGGCAAAAGGGGGAGAAAGTCACAAAAGTAAGGAAGAAAGTAAACAAAATTATTACCTTTTATATTAAGTAATTCCGTTTACTTAAGCAACTATTAAGGGGGAGTAAAATTATTTTTCAAGAACTCACCTTCGGTCAAGGGGAGGTTAGCTCAAAGGGGAGAACTTGAAACAATAATATTTCTCACTCATGCTTAATCTTTATGCTAGCTCACTCATGCTTAATCTTTATGCTAGCTCATTCATACTTAATCATTATGCTAGCTCATTCATATTTAATCATTATGCTAGCTCATTCATATTTAATCTTTATGCTAGCTCATTCATATTTAATCTTTATGCTAGCTCATTCATGCTTAATCATTATGCTAGCTCATTCATATTTAATCTTTATGCTAGCTTCTGTTATGCTTAATTTTTCCTTAACTTTTGTGTGGTTTGCCATGAATCAAAAGGGGAGATTGTTGGTGCAAAGTGGGCACCAAAGTCGAACCGTATTTTGATTATGGCAAAAGGCTCAATAGTTAAGGGTATATTTGTTATCTTACGAGCTCAATTAAGTGTGCAGAAATGCTAAAGTTGAGCGGAAGGTCTGCGACACCCGGTGGGAACCGAGGTGGTCGGGCAACGCCAGAGGGACTTCGGAGGAAGCCGAGGTACTCGGGTGAAGACCGGAAGCGAGGCTACAAGGTAAGCTCGTGTGAAAGCGAAGCAAGGTCGTTAAGCGTAGATCCGACCCAATACCTCCAATGGAAGGTCTAGGTCGAGATCAGATGGTTAGAACCATCGTGATTTTATATTTTAAGCTAACTTGTATCAGCCCAAAACCCTTTGACTATACCAACCGCTAGTCAAGTTCCACCTCGAGAAGAGCTCGAATTTCAAGGGGGTGAATTTGGACTTGACTCGTGTTTTGGTACAAAGGGTGATGTGGCATCAAGGTGGACATCCAAACCATCACCAAGCTTCCTTGTGGTGGACGCCCAAGATAAGGTGAGTTGGCACAAGATGGTTGGCTCCCATGATGTGGCATTGTTGAATGGCTCCAACAAGTTGGGCGCCAAGGAGGTTGGAGGTGGCACAAGGTGGTTGGATGAAACACCTCATCCTCAAGTTGGCGCCAAGGAGGTTGGAGGTGGCACAAGGTGGTTGGATGAAACACCTCATCCTTGAGTTGGCGCACAAGGAGGTTGGAGGTGGCACAAGGTGGTTGGATGAAACACCTCATCCTTGAGTTGGCGCAAAGGATGTGGATGAACAAGTCTTGGGGGATAAGAACCTCACCTTGGACACTACCTATGTCTAAATTCATAGATCAATATCCATAAATAGACATGTTCAAGCCAAGCAAATAACAAGAATTCAAGAGCTCTCAACACGCCGTCGTAACGCCGCTACTACTACTCACATTTGCTACGACGAAGTGCCGCCGACAACGAAAGCTACATCTTCTACTTATAAGAGTTGTCGGTATATTTATTTAAGTTCTACTTCTTTAAATTGTCTTTGTGCTTTAATCGTAACAAGGAAAGGGGGAGTGTCCCTTTGCCTTGATTTCTTTTTGTAATCGTTGCTCCTACTTCCAACGAAGAGGAGTGGTTTTAGTGAATTGCCCTCCGTACGTGATCAAGGATCACTAGGGTCGTGGATTAGCAATCGAAAGATTGTGAACCACGTAAAAATATCTTGTCTACTTTATATTTCCGCTGTGCATTCTCTACTTGCTTTTTACTTATTGCAAAAGTTTTTAACGACACCGTATCGCTATTCACCCCCCCCTCTAGCGACACTTTCGATCCAACATAGTTGTCGTGATAAATATCCTTCGTTGTGGATAGATGATCTATTTAGATCAGTTAAGGACACCTGTGCATGCTCTAGGGTTGGTTTACGACTGGAGCGTTGATATGGTAGTGACATGATGTTATATAAGTATCATTGTCATTGTGATGATTGATATATCATCAGCCTAGAGTAAAAGGGGATGCAGGTGTGTGGAGATGACAATTTCATACTTGGTATGAATTGTATGAATTTTGATTAGGTTGCTAGACTAATTAACGATTTAGTCGTCACTGGATTTGAGAATCGTATATCCTAAACACGATTGGATCCTTTTGTAGTTGTTGGAGTTACGTAACTTAGCCACTGTTGATTGTGGTAGTTGGAGTTGCGCACTCGACCATCGTAGATAGTGGTTTTCCTTGTATGTTTTGGTTAGTACTGTAGATGTTGATAGAATATCTTAGCATTACTATACCACATACTTGTTTGACAGAGGTGATGTTGTAAATCATTTAGTCGGAAGCTGGTGAAATCAGTTTACAGGACCTAGATGGAGGTTAACTTTTACGCAAGTATTAGTTAATCCTTCCGGAGTGGATCAAAAGGAGGTTGTACGCTGATGCATCGTTTCAGGAATCGGAGCGATTCCGATGCAGTTGAATGAGGCGTACCTTATGCTTAAGACATTTAAGAAACTATGAGATAAGCTGTCATATACATGACGTGACTTTATTAGTTATTATTTGGATTTGTAGATGTATGGAGCAGAAGTGCTCATTGAATTTAACTAGCTACTATAGAGTTGCTGGAACGCGAACAGTTGCAACTTGAGAGATTGATCGCTATAGTCTTCCATGCACTTACGGAGTGTGTGGTAGAGTGGATTTCGAATGGTTGATGAACTTCTCTTTTGAGAAGATAATTCCCCGTCTCTGATAAGAATAGTGTGTTCCGGACACGCGTCCAGTCAAGGAAGAGTCGCTACAGGAAGCATATCATTGGAGGTTTGCTATTCACCCTGATGGTACTCAGATGTACCGAGAGTTGAAGCGTCTATACTGGTGGAATGGTATAAAGAGAGTTATAGCATATTTTGCTGCTCGATGTTTAGTATGCCAGTAGGTGAAGGCTGAACATCAGAAACTCGTTGGATTGCTCTAAACAATTCCGATTCCGGAATGGAAGTAGGAGCATATCACGATTGATTGCATTACAGGATTGCCTAGAACCCATAAAGGACGTGATGCGATTTGAGTGATTATGGATCGACCGATCAAATCAGCTCATTTCCTTTCTATTCGTGGGTTGTACTTGTTGGATCATTCGGTAGAGTTATATTACCGAAAGATTATCAGATTACGTGGGGTACTTTTAAGTACCATATCGGATAGAGATTCGCAATTTACCTTGCAATTTTGACAGAGTCTGCACCAGACTATGGGCACAGAGCTTTGGCTTAGTGCAACATTTCATCCGCGGACTGATGGACTGTCTGAGCATGACATTCAAACGTTGGAGGATCTATTCAGATCTTGTGTCGTGGATTATGGAGGTGTTGCTTATCGATTGGCATTACCTCCGACACTTGCGGGTGTTCATAACGTATTTCATGTTCTATGCTGGGGAAATACGCACCGCGATCTGACCATGTTCTGAAAGAGGTTCCGAAATCACTCCAGGCGAATGCAACTTATGAGAAGATCCCTGTGTGGATTTTTGGTCACAAGGAGCGACAGTTGCGGAACAAAACCATCCGACTCGTAAAGGTGGGATGACAATATCATACGGTTGAGGAGGCTATGTGGAAGCTGGAAGATACTATCTGGGCTTGATAGCCTCATCTGTTCACTTGAAGAATGTGTGTGGTCCTTTCGAAAGATTGCTTGAAGTAATTTTTGCATGTTAGTACGAAATTTGGGGACCAAATTTTTATTAGTGGGGGAGAATGTAAAATACTGAAAAAAAATAAAAATAAAAATAAATAATGAATGTTGGGTAATTGGGAGAATACCCTATGAAATTTTTTCAGGAATTTTTAAAAAATTTTCTGGACTTAAATGGAGATTTCTGAGACTCTCTTTGTTTATAAGGAGTTAAAAGGCTTAACGGGTCAAAAATCCGACCCGTTTATTTCCAAAACCCGACCCGTGTTAGTCTTTCCGTTACGTTTGGTGTTCCCTCACTGTACACCGTTTCTCCACGCGGGCGTTTCCAGCCGCTCTTCCCATTACTTCCCCGATCGGTCGTTCCATTTCTTCTCTGCCGAATCAATTTCTCCCCACAATCCCCTCTTCTTCGTTGCCGCACCAACCGGACGTCTCTGCGCCGCTCATCACCGCCCGACCACCACCCCAGTCCTACTCCCGATCGCGGCGGCAGCGAACTCCTCCAACCATCGAGGTTGCCTCAGCACAAGGGATGCCCCTCGCGGCCACCGAGCCAACTCGCCGCCACTTCGTCTTCGATCACCGATCGTTCCTCCAGATCGTGTGCTGCCCAAATCGCGATCCCTTTCCTTTCGAGTGATGTCAATCTCCACCGCCTTGTCGCCATTGGAGATCCTACCGATAGCCAGTGTCGTCGCCCGGTTCTCTCTTCTTCCTCGCGCACCCGACCACAACCGCCGGTGAGGGGTTTCACTAGTTTTCTTGTTCTCTTCCGATTTCTCATCATCGTTGTTTTCATCTTACCGTGAGATCAGTTCGTTGTCGCCTCTTTCGCCGCTCGAACCAGGTTGTTGTTACCCTTCTTGCAGTTCACCGTCGGAGATCTCCACCTGAGCAATTGGGGATTTCGGGAGCACAGTAACGCCACCATCGCCGCAACCTTTTCCTCTGCTTGTCAACCACCGTGAGCCTCCAGCCGATACAACGTCATCGCTCAAGCACGGGTCGACGCTGTCACAAGTTGGATTCACTGTCGTCGTGAGTTGGATGGATTGCTGCTACCGGTGGAGTTCCTAGGGTTGGTAAGTTGATCGATCACCCATTTTTCCGTCGGCAGCCCCTACCCCAGTAGCTTGCAGTGGTTTGAAGGCCAGACCGAAGAATCCACCATTTTGTGCTTGCTATAGCTCCAACTCGATTTCTGATTTTTGCTGGAATGAGTATCCGTGCTGGTAAATTGATTTAGAGAATTGATGAAGACCGTTTGTTGTGACACCTTGTGACACCTTGCAGAGTGATAGGCAGTGAAGGGGAATCTGGAATTTGGAGCTAGGCTAGTAAGTATTGATTGGTATATTCACAGCTAATATTGTGGATTGATTTGTTAAATTATTTGTGGATGGGCTAAATGTTGTAGGTTGGTTGAATCCCAATTTATCTACATATATGATGGATTTAGTTCAATTACGGGAGAGTTGATATCATGAAGCAGTACAGAGGAAGCTCGGCTAGGTAAGTAAGATTTGGTTGTACATAGTTGTGTATCCATTCTGTTTAGTAAACTGATCTGGATATGTTATAATTATGTAGTGATGATAGTACCTGTTCATTACATGATGATGTTTAATTTATTTAGATTAAATTGAGACCAGACTCTTAAAGCAAATTAAGAAGTGGTTGAGATGGAAACAACGCGAGGACTTTGATATGAGGCTGGTTCACGGATGTGGAGACAACTTGTATTCTCAGACAAGTCATCAAAATAGGTGGGTAATTTCCTACCTGGTCCGGGTAGATGTATTGCATTCAGATTTAGTCATAGATATGAGCATGTTAGATGTTCATATTACCTTGACCCTGCTCTTATTATCGTATGCTTGAACTTATCGTTGGATATATTTATGCTCAATTGTTGATATCACATATACCCTATCATGATTTAGGAGTTATAGATGTGATGTAAATTGGCCTAGATGTTTAGTAGGGTGTAAATGTTAGTACGGGGGATGACCCAATTTATAAATTGGAAAAAAGTCATCTATGGGTAGGTAATGCCCTAAATGTAGGATTTACTTCCAATACCTGTATGTTGCATACTGTTACCAACCATGAGTTGTGTAATGGTTAAGTGAAGGGTGATTAGTGTGTTGCTGCGGGTCGGTGGTCCCAGCTTGGTATGATTAGTCGAGTATGACTCTCTATCGGATAGAGTCGTTGATCCGATCAGTACGACTCTCTATTGGATAGAGAGTCGATCGATTGAGTATGACTCTATTGAGAGAGAGTTTGTCGATCAGTCGAGTATGACTCTCTACAGGATAGAGAGTTCGTCGATCAGTTGAGTACGACTCTCTATAGGATAGAGAGTGTATTGATCAGATGGGTACGACTCTCTGTTGAACAGAGAGTCTGTGGTAGATGGTTGTACGAGTGACAGCATACTCATGTCATATGCATGCATTCTGACGACATAGTCTCCCTTGGGGTTGAGAGAGTCGTCAGTCATCTTGCCTCCCAAAGCACTCCTCGAGGAGTAACTGGTGTGAGGGCAGAGCATCTGTTGTGCCGCACTCTACCACTATAGACGGTGGTAGTTGGAGTTGCGTGCAGTTGTCCTGGGTGCATGGTACTCGACCACTCATTGGTAGTGTTAGTCGGAGTGGCCAACAGCAGGGACCCCCATTGTGTAGCGAGCTTTTACGCTCATATACTACTTGATCATACTGCCCACTCGGCCACTCTATAGCAGTGGTTGGTGTGAGTTGGGACAGTTGTCATGTCGTGCCACCTAGGCCACACTGGGGTCGTGGTAGCGAGTAGGGGTGAGCAGGCATGACCATGCATGCTGCATTGCCGTATCTGATGGCACTTTGCATATTACCATATATATATACATATATGCATGTATATATATATATATATGGATGGTTGAGATTAATATATATATATAGATGCGGTCTATATATATATGATTATTGTTATGTTGCATTTGATTGTACTATGCTTGCTGCATTTGGGTGTACATCATATTCATTCATGTTTCTTGCATTTGTTATACGATTGTGTCGGATACTTGTATGGGTTGGACAAACCATTAGATATCTTGACCTGTAGCTAGATATCTTGATTGAGTCGATCAGTTGAGTACGACTCTCTATAGGATAGAGAGTGTATTGATCATATGGGTACGACTCTCTGTTGAACAGAGAGTCTGTGGTAGATGGTTGTACGAGTGACAGCATACTCATGTCATATGCATGAATTCTGACGACATAGTCTCCCTTGGGGTTGAGAGAGTCGTCAGTCATCTTGCCTCCTAGAGCACTCCCCGAGGAGTTACTAGTGTGAGGGCAAAGCATCTGTTGTGCCGCACTCTACCACTATAGACGGTGGTAGTTGGAGTTGCGTGCAGTTGTCCTGGGTGCGTGGTACTCGACCACTCATTGGTAGTGTTAGTCGGAGTGGCCAGTAGCAGAGACCCCCGTTGTGTAGCGAGCTCTTTACGCTCATATGCTACTTGATCATACTACCCACTCGGCCACTCTATAGCAGTGGTTGGTGTGAGTTGGGACAGTTGTCATGTCATGCCACCTAGGCCACACTGGGGTCATGGTAGCGAGTAGGGGTGAGCAGGCATGACCATGCATGATGCATTGCCGTATCTGATTGCACTTTGCATATTACCATATATATATACATATATGCATGTATATATATATATATATAGATGGTTGAGATTAATATATATATAGATGCGGTCTATATATATATGATTATTGTGATGTTGCATTTGATTGTACCGTGCTTGCTGTATTTGGGTGTACATCATATTCATTCATGTTACTTGCATTTGTTATACGATTGTGTCGGATACTGGTATGGGTTGGACAGACCATTAGATACCTTGACCTGTAGCTAGAGTATATTGTGAGTTGATCTACTCTTATATATATATATATATATATATATATATGTTTGATATATGTTCAGGTTGGATCAGAGAGTCGCGTGGCAGACTTCAGGTATGTCTGCATTTTTATGTTGTTTATTTGGTTAGACGGTATATGCTTGTATTTGTATACTATGCTGATGTACCTGTTGTACCTCTAGAGTATGTTGTTGAAAATACATGTGATATGACATATATACATGTTTTTCTATTACCTGCTGAGTTTTACTCACCACCCCCCATAGACCATGGGTTTTCTGTCGCCCAAGTAACAGGTAGAAGACTTGGAGACAGCTTGGAGCACCGCTAGCTGACATCTCATCTCACCTCCGAGGCTCCCGTATATATTTGGGCTTTCCGTCCATTATGTATTGTATTTTGGAGTTTTCGTGATGTACATGTTGTTTATTCGGATTTTTGTCGATGTACTGTATATGGTTGTGGTGTGTTAGTCATACCGGTATGCATGATGTGGATGTATGGTATATGTGGGGTTATGGGTATGTCGTTGTAGTAGTTTCCGCTGTGTTTCATTATGTTGTTGTGTTTTTATTTGTTATGTTATTGTTATTGTGGGCCTACGGGCCTTGTTTTAACCCGAAATGTTGCCACGTACAGGGGAGGTGTCGTCCGTTTGATTTTCGGCTCGGTATGCTCTCGGGGCGTGACAATTACAATAAGAATGAATACAAGTAAAGAAAATACTTTAAAAATGAGCTTTGATTGCTTGATCACACTTTGACTGCTTTGGATAGCTTGGAAGATCGGGAAAGCATCAACTTATCCCCTTCAATATCACCAAGAACCAGCAGCTCCAAATCCTCCACGAAGTCTCCTTATAAAGTTGAGCTCGGACTGATTTTCTGCCATTTAGTCGATTGCACTTACCTAACAGTCGATTGGCCTCAATGTCATTATCTCACAATAGCTCAATCCATGCTGGAATTTGTCCAATGTATACCTCAACAGTCGACTACCCTTACTAGTAGTCGACTGCTGGCCTGTAGTCGACTGGCCAATCGACTATGCAACAATCTGTGGACTACTACAGTGTCATCAGTCGATTTCCCATACATGGTAGTCGACTACCCAAAGCTAATCGATTGGTCTAAACCCTAGTCAACTGTCATAGCTTAGTCGACAATCAAGCCTCAATCGACTACATGACTAGATGACTGGGTCATAACCCTAGTCGATTGTCCGAGTCAACTAAGCCTTCCGAGTGTCAAATGTTGGTGTAGGGGCACTAGATAATCGAACCTGTGTTTTTATTATGGCAAAGACACAAAGTTAAGTTTACATCGTTATCTCATGAGCTAAATCGAGTGTGCAGAAAAGTACTAAAGCTGGAGCTATAGGCTAGCGACACCCGGAGGAAGCCGTGGTGGTCGGGCGACACTCGAGTGACTTCGGAGGGAGCCGAAGGAATCGAGTGGAAGGCCGGAAGCGAGAGCTACAAGGTAATTATCGAGGAAAGCTCGTGTGAGTGAGAGATTGTAAGGTCGTGTCCTCTTTACGGGGATAATCGTAGGCGGCGATCCGACTAAGACTTCCTGTGGAAGGTCTAGGTCGAGATCGGACGGTTAGAAATCGTCGCATTTATCATTTTCTGAGCTAACCTCTTACTGCAAGGAAGTGGTCAGGCTGGCAGTCGACTGTTGGACATTGGGCAGTCGACTGATGGGAGTCATCAGTCGACTGATGGCGACGAATCAGCCTTTACGCTAGGTCAAAATGGATAAGGTTTGACGCGGCCACTTCGCGATAAAAATTATACAACTTTGTGATCTGTTCCGAAAAAAGAGGAGACATATTCAGAGGGCAAAATCTATAAAAGGAGGGGTGGATTCCAACTACAAATATCATCAAGTTTATTCATCAAGTGCTCCTACAACGCCAACGCTCCAACACCGTCATAACGCCGACGCGACAACAAGTTCAGATCTTCTTCGCTTCAAGAAAGATCTAGTAATATATTTTGATATTGTATTCATTGTTTTTATTCGTAACGAGGTGAGGTAGGCTTGTTGCCTCATCCTCGTACATTCGGTTTTGTGATCGTTGTCTCCTACCTCCAACGAGGAGGAGACGTTATAGTGCTTTGCCCTCCGTACGTGGTCTAGGACCGATAGGGCCTTGGAGTAGCAACCGCTGGGTTGTGAACCAAGTAAAATAAACGTGTCTCTTTATTTTCCACTGTGTTTACTCGTTTAATTGTCTACTCGAACGAAACAAAGAAAAGATTTACGCTCGCTATTCACCCCCCCCCCTCTAGCGACGCTTCTCGATCCAACAATTGGTATCAGAGCGGGGGCGCTGAGATTTGGTGAAACCACCGATCTAGCACATTTTGGTTTTCTGTTCGTATTTTTCAATATGTATTTTTTTTAGGTCTTTTTCCTCCTGCACTACTAATCCAAGACGAAGTCTTGGTATGTTTCTTTTGGTTGTGTGCTTGCAAGTTTTCTCTCTTGGAGTAGCCGACGGTAAAAGGGCCATAACTTTTCGCACAAGTGGACTCACATAACGATCTACCTACCAAATTGAAGCTCTCTGAGATATCTACATTTCTTACCAGGGTTTACCCTCATAACAAGCTGTTTCCAGCCCCAAAATCCAACGTCTAGTACCCTTTCGGGGGCATCGAAGGTCGTAAGTTGTTAGTTTTTGTTAGTTTCTTATTTTTCTCATTTAATTTTGTTTATTTCCTATTTATTTCCCGCATTACTAATCCAAGACCAAGTCTTGGAATTCCCTTTGGTTTTTATTCGTGTTTTGCAAGATACTTAATGGCTCACATTGAGGGGTATAGCACCACCCGACCTCCGTTCTTTAACGGAGATGATTTCCGTTATTGGAAAGGTCGGATGGAGTGTTTCTTGAAAACACAAGTCGAGACTTGGATAATAATCCAAACCGGCTTTGCTCTACCCACCAATGATCAAGGAGAGCCCTTGGATTTCAACAAGTGAACAGATGCAACCAAGAGGCAAATCGAAGCCAATGCAAGAGCAACCCAAATATTGCAATGCAGCTTGTCCAAGGAGGAACTCAACCGCATCGGACCATTCATTAGCGCCAAGGACCTATGGAACAAATTAATCAAACTACACAAAGGAACGTCTGATGCTAAGGTATGTAAACGTGACCTTCTTTTCAATAAGTTGTATAACCTTAAGATGCAGGAACACGAGACGACGACGCAACTACACGCCCGCATCCAGGACATTGTCAACGGCCTGCACACCATCGGACACAAGGTCGAAAACCGTGACCTACTAAGGTACGTTCTTAATTCATTTCTTAGGACTACATTGTGGGCATCCATGGTCGATGCCTACAAGGTCTCTAAGGACCTTTCGAAGCTTAGGTCAGATGAATTATTTTCCGAGTTTGAACTTCACGAGAAAACTAACGTGGTCTGGGCCGAGAGAGGTATTGCTCTACTTGCAGGACAAAGAAGCAAGCCACCTACCAGGCAAGAAGATGGACTCGAACCCGACGACGAATTAGAGTCCGAATCTGAAAAGGTGGAAGCAATAGTGAACGTAGTGCGGAAGATCGTTCGGAGGGAAAGGAGGCTACTAAAGAATCAAAAGAGGGCACAATTCAAATCAAATCAAAAGAAGGCTTTTCATGCAACATGGGACAACAAAGAAGGCGGCGACATAGCATGCATGGCAAGACCGAAGAGTCCAAGTCAGAGTCCGAATCCGAATCCAATTACAACACCGACTCCGAACTCGAGGACTACTTCGAGAAGCAACTCAAAGCCGGACCAAAAGAGAAAATTAAGGTTAGCTGCTCACTAATTCATACGCTTTACAATACAATTAAAATGCTTAATAGGAAATTAACTAAGTCCGAGTCTAGGGTTGAGTCGTTACTTGAGGAGGTTGAAACCCTCAAGCAAGAGGCTACTCTAACCTCTTCAACTAGTCAAGTTCAAGAGGGAAACTCAATCCAAATTGAAAAACTTGAGGAGGAGAATTCTCTCTTGAAAGACCGAGTTCAAGAGGTTGAGGCTATGTTGGAAAGGTTCACGTTGGGATCTAAGAATCTTAACCGACTACTTGGAACCCAAAGAGCCGTGTACAACAAAGTCGGACTCGGATTTAGGTCAACGACTACGAATAGGTCATATATGTCTATCGTAAATCGTAGTCATCAAAGAGTCCAAGCATGGGTCCTAAAGGTTTTATTGAATTCACATATAAGGACTAACAAGTTTTGGATTCCCCAGGATCAAATTCATTATTTGAATAGACCATATTGGTTCAATGGTCTAGGGGGAGCTAACACTAAAATAGTATACCCGCTTACTTAGAAAAACCATTGAATATTTTACTTTAATTTGTAGAATGGCTAGATAGGGAAAATAGTTAGTCAACTCTTGACAATATAGTATCAGTATGCGGCAAGATGATAGTACGTTAGGAAAATAAAGTCTCGTGTATTCGAGCTAGATAAGGCGTATCTAGCTTGGTGCACTTGACCGAGTGGAACTAGCTGAAGCTACCTCGCCATATCCTAAACTAGTTAGATCAGGAAGTAACCCTAAGTGACTTAAGTGATATTTTCTTGAATTTGGCTTTGTCTAAGGAAGTGGTCGTTGTTCCGATCAAAGAAGGCCCCTGTGCCTCGTCACGACCTGGAAGCCAATTTCTCGAAAAGTTACTTAATGATCTAAAGGTTAAATCCGAATATAACCCAAGGTTGACTATCTTTAATCAATTTAAAATCATCTCACAAAACATATAATGTGAACAAATTCTGAGACACATAGAATGGGTGAGATGTTAAGGATAATTGAAATATAACCTCTTCAAAATACTACTTATTTTCTCAACTATTGTACTTAACAACTCTTAGGCCAAAGTTTAGCGCCCCCTACATCTCTTATACTTTATATATTTGACTAAGGGGGAAAGCAAACTAACCCTAAGGGTTATATTACAAACCTTTAGATTATTAATGCAGAGGGACACACATCGAACCAATCTATCTAATTACTGCTAGACACATGCTTGGACTCATAGTTGATTTATCTTGATGCATGCATATACCATATTTTTTTTAAACCCCTATTTTATATAACAAACTTCAATTTTACATAACAAACCCCAACATTTGTTTTGATTTATGGAAAAAGGGGAAGAAGAGCGAAAGTTAAGGGGGAGTAACACAAAATTTATTTAATTTTGAAAACTAAAGTATCTCTTTCAAAACTCACCTAGGGTTAAGGGGGAGTTTTGGTTAAGGGGGAGTTTTTGAAAATGAAATTCATCATTTACTATACTTGTTCCCTTAACTTTGTGTTGGTTTGCCATAGATCAAAAAGGAGGAGATTGTTGGTGCAGGGGAACTAGATAATCAAACCTGTGTTTTGATTATGACAAAGACACAAAGTTAAGTTTACATCGTTATCTCACGAGCTAAATCGAGTGTGCAGAAAAGTACTAAAGCTGGAGCTATAGGCTAGCGACACCCGGAAGAAGCCGTGGTGGTCGGGCGACACTGAGTGACTTCGGAGGAAGCCGAAGGAATCGAGTGGAAGGCCGGAAGCGAGAGCTACAAGGTAAGTATCGAGGAAAGCTCATGTGAGTGAGAGATTGTAAGGTTGTGTCCTCTTTACAGGGATGACCGTAGGTGGTGATCCGACTAAGACTTCCTGTGGAAGGTCTAGGTCGAGATCGGACGGTTAGAAACCGTCACATTTATCATTTTCTGAGCTAACCTCTTACTGCAGGGAAGTGGCCAGGCTGGCAGTCGACTGTTGGACATTGGGCAGTCGACTGATGCTCATCAGTCGACTGATGGGAGTCATCAATCTACTGATGGTGATGAATCAGCCTTTGCGCTAGGTCAAAACGGATAAGATTTGACATGACCACTTCACGATAAAAATTATACAACTTTGTGATCTGTTTCGAAAAAAGAGGAGACATATTCAGAGGGCAAAATCTATAAAAGGAGGGTTGGATTCCAACTCCAAATATCATCAAGTGCTCCTATAACGCCAACGCTCCAACACCGTCATAACGCCGACGCGACAACAAGTTCAGATCTTCTTCGTCGGCAGCAGCATCTAGTAATATATTTTGATATTGTATTCGTTGTTTTTATTCATAACGAGGTGAGGTAGGCTTGTTGCCTCATCCTCATACATTCGATTTTGTGATCGTTGTCTCCTACCTCCAACGAGGAGGAGACGTTATAGTGCTTTGCCCTCCGTACGCGGTCTAGGACTGATAGGGCCTTGGAGTAGCAACCGCTGGGTTGTGAACCAAGTAAAATAAACGTGTCTCTTTATTTTTCGCTGTGTTTACTCGTTTAATTGTCTACTCGAACGAAACGAAGAAAAGATTTACGCTCGCTATTCACCCCCCCCCTTTAGCGACGCTTCTCGATCCAACAATCACTTGACCAGTCGACTGGTCCATAACCCCAATTGACTGGTAAACCTCAATCATGAGGTTTAACCCAAGTATGATCCCCTCATACTTGATACTCACTCATAGCCTATACCTAAGCCTTCTAGAAACCTCCATCAGCCTTACACCTCTCAGTTCCCTCGAGTCCACGACTCTTAATCCTTCACATTAGTCTTCAGGTGCTTCCATCAGTTATGTCATACTAACTGGGTCCTTTGCCAAGGTTCATTTGAACTTATGCTACCAAGACTAAATGTTTTGACTTTACACTGCCAATACCTCACCCATGAACTTCCTTGCCAAGATCCATTTAGCCTTACGCCGCCAAGACTACATGCTTAGACTTTACGTTGCCAAAACTACACCCATAGATTTCCTTATCAAGATTCATTTAGCCTTACGCCGCCAAGACTACATGCTTGGACTTTACGCTGCCAAAACTACACCCATAGACTTCCTTATCAAGATCCATTTGGACTTACGTCACCATGACTATATGTTTGGACTTTATGCTACCAAAACTACATCCTTGGACTTCCCATTACCAAGCATCAATGCTTGTACTTTCACCGCCATGACTACACACTTGGACTTTCGTGACCAAGACCATTCTTGGACTTTCCAATTGCCAAGTATCCATACTTGGACTTTCCATTGAGTCTCACTCGATCTCGATCAACATTGACCTAAGGTTTGATTACTCCAACAATCTCCCCTAAATAATCTCCCCTATATGACTTTGGATATCCCATCATCCACTTGTCATATGGTCAATATATGGTCAAATCATTTTATCAAATAATGGTCAAATCCATTGTCAAACGTCAAAACTCTACTCGAGTCCTACTCGAGTTTGGTCAACATTGACCCAAGGTCTATTGCACCAACAATCTCCCCTTTTTTAATGTTTGACAATGCCTTTAAGTTAGCCTAATAATAAACCAAACTTAACTCTTCCAATTCCCAAGCATAGTGAAGGTTTACCTAACTTAAACCTCACTTCTTCCTCTTTGACATACATCAAAAAGCCTACCAAGGTTTTCAATGTTTCATTTCCCAATGAGACCCTACATTTTCCCCCTTGGTTCAAAGTCATCTAGGATGCCCTCACTCTTTCAAGTGATAAATCTCATATCACTAAATGAGAGGAAATCCATAATGAAGGTATCTAAACCCTCATTTCTCCCCTTTGTGATCTAAATTGCATCCATCATCCCTTGATTGACATACTCCCCCTAAAGGCTTGGTCCCGCTTGACCATTGCACCAACAATGTCCTTGGAAAGTTCTTAAGCCTATAGGAAACTAAAACAACATAAAAAAAGGATAAAAGTCCAAACTTGAACTTTAACCTCCCTTAAAATTCGATATCCACCCTAAATAACTCTCCTAATCATTTTCAATGATAATTTCACCCTTCCAATATTTTCCAAAGTATATCCTTTGGTTATGAGATGTTAAGGTAGCCTAACATTGCTGATAAATGGCTAAACAAATCTTGTTCAATCGAAATCAAACATAGCAGTTGACTGAAACATAAATCAATCAACTACACCATCACTAGTCGATTGCTCCAAGTAGCAATCGACTGGACCCTGATTTTCCAAAAATCAGAATTTTTAGTCAAATTTTAAAAATTCATAAGTAATTATACATAATTTTTAAAATATTGAAAATTAATACGTACATTACTTACATGAAATACAATGGGTGAAAAATATTTTCATAATAAAATACCCATTAAATTAAGAGATTGATACAAAGTTTAAAAGCATTAAAAACTTCAATGTTTTTATCCAACTTTGTGCCAATTTTCTCAATAGTGATTGCTATCAAAAGATATACTTCACCAAGATTTTTTAAAATAATTTTAAAATGTTTTTAAAATCTTATTTTGAACCATGGTTTATGGGCTAGATGTACATGACTTGTACATTAGCTTTCATGAATCCTTAATGTAATATTATGAGTTTGAGTTCATATATATGCAACATCTATGCACCTTGAACTTAACTCATTTTCCTAACATCTCACATGTGTCTAGGGTATATCAATACACACACATGTCAATTTAATTTTTTTTGTGAGATATGAGTTTTGTTTTTCCTAATCTAATGATTCATGCATCTTATCAAGGCAACTCTATTTGATTCCCTTATCATGGGACTTCAAATCATACCATCGTCCTTAATTTCATTTTAATTATCCTAAATGCATGAATGATGATCATAGCATAAAAATGTGCATAATTTAAAATATTTGTCAATAATCATGATGTCATGACATAAATATAAATCTAAATACAAACATGGCATATCTTACCCTATGCATGATCATGACATTTAAATAATTATATGAATCATGATGTTATGACATGACATATGGAAAACAAAGCATGGAAAATAAAATATAAATGTATAAGAATACCTAGATTTCAAGCCTAATTGTCATTTACTAGGATTAAACCTCATTTTGTCATAATAAATCAATTTCCCAAGTGTGCAAAAAATCCAAAATGAGACACAATTGACTCTAAACCTAATTGTGTCAATTATGATTGATTTTTCAAACTTCTTAAATTTTTTTGGCACATCCTAAAATCTTTTAGGATATATTTTTAATTTCACTTTCAAAGCATTACAATACTTCAAAAATGGCATAAAGTGCCACATTTACCATGGTTAGATTAACTACATATCCATTCAAGGTTGACACACCCTAAACCCATTTAGAATGATGAAATCACACTCCTAGGAACCTAATATCTATTGAAGCTCCTTGGGTTTTATAAGTACTCACTAGGGATAACTTCCCTAGCTACCCTCCTAATGACCCTTCTAGGCTTTGAAGCCTTGGTCATTTGGGTCATATCTAGGTTAACCTTAGGGGTAACTCCCCTTGTAACCTTACTAGTGACCTTCTTAGGCCTTTTAGAGGCCTTAGTCACTTCGGTTTTCCTAAGGTCAACTCTAGGGATAACTTCCCTTGTGACCTTGACTTTCCTAGACCTAGGAATAGTTCCATAATTAAATGGATTATGACCAGTCGACTGGTCGAGTAGTCGACTAAGCTTCAACTGCTTAGGTGAAGCTCTGGTAGTTGACTACCAGCTTTGGGCAGTCGACTAGCCTTGGGAAGTCGACCTCCATGGATGGCAGTCGATTGGTTTGAGCGACCACGAGCACAGAAGCTCTGGTAGTCGACTAGGAAGTTGCTCATTGTGTAAAGCAATGACCGCAGTAAGGCGATAATCGATGATGTATCCATTGGCTGGAATGCCAACATGGATTAAGTTCGTTATGAGACAATGACACTATAGGTAGTCGACTAGTGCCTTTGGGTAGTCGACTATCAGGCACGAAATTAGCTCGATGCAGGACATAAAAGGAGCAGTTTGTGGAGGATTACGACCATGGTTCTTGAATGGGTTTTCTTGGGCAATTTTGAAGAGAAGTGCTGGTGCATTTCAGGGTCTTCAAAGACATCTCCAAGAAACCAACAAGCAAGCAAAACACTCAAGTTCTTGTAAAGTGTTCTTTACATTGTTGTTGTATTTCATTTGTAGCTGCTTGTATTTATTCTTATTGTTGTAATATTCTCTTACGAGGTTTCTCCACCTCCGACGTGTTGTCGAGAAGGAGAAGATTTAGTGGTGGTGTGCATCACTAGAGCTCACTTGAGCTCGACTCATGGAGAGGAACCTTAGGTTCCGAACCACATTACATCTTGTGTATTGTGAGTGATTGTCGTATTTTGTTATTGCTATTTGTTTCTACTGTTCTAACAAGATTTGCATATGAGCACGATCGAACAAATTTCAAGCGACGAAGTGAAATCGCTATTCACCCCTTCTAGCGAGTCCAATGTTTCTAACAAGTGGTATCATAGCTAGGAGCTCTTTTACGGAATAACCGCCGAGGGAGTAACGCTAGAGGGAAAGATGGAACCAAGTCTTGGACTAGGTCGTGACATCAACACTTCACCGCCCTATGAATTTTACAAAATTGGGAGTTTTGACCAATAGAAGGAGAGTATAGGAACCTTCCTTATGATGAACATCGAAGATTGATTCATCTTGATGGAAGGATTTGAATATTTAAGAGGGTCGAAGGGAGGATTCCTCAAGATGAAGAAATGGACCAAGGAACAACTCCAAAAATTTGAGAAAAACAAGAAGGTAATAAAATTCTTGGTTGATTTAATTCCTAATGATCTATTATGTAGGATAGGCGAATATCAAGATGCCAAGGATTTATGGAGTAAGCTAGCCAAACTTCATGAGAACCCTTCACCGGTCCAAGTATAGAAGGAGCCGGAAGAAGAAAAAAACTCATCATCACCTCAAGAGCTTGAGGATTCAAAAGTTGAGAGATGCTCAATATCTGGGTCAGTAGAGGAGGTTGAAGAAGTCTCCACTTCAAGATTGAGGAGGAGGATAGAACTTCAACAATGGAACAAAAATTAGAAGAAGCCTCTACATCCGGAAGAGAGGAAGAGCAAGCTCATGGCTCCTCTACCCCTATAGGTAACTGAGTAAGTGTCCAAAGTGAGTCAAGAAGGCTCAATCAACATCAAAAGTCAAGGAGGTCAGTGCCTTAATCCACAAGAGAAAGCAGTATATTGTATGCTTCAATTGTCAACAACGAGGACATTATCGAAGTCAATGTTCTAGGTGTTGGTGCAGAAAGCACCACTCCTTAGTTTTGATGTATGTACAATAGTTAAAGCTAGGAATTACTTGTGGTTTGATATATATGTTAAGTGTGTAGGCTTAACAGAAAGTCCTAGTAGGTCAGGCAGACCGAATACTAGGCAAAGTATGAAAAGTCCTAGTAGGTCATGTTGATCGGATACTAGGCAGAAGACTTGACAGATCAGGAGGATCAGACATCAAGCAGGAAGTCCAGGTGGGTTAGGAGACCGTACATCTGGCATGAAGACCGATTGGGTCGGGAGATCGGACAATCGGCATGAAGTCCAACCGGGTCAGGGAGACCGAACAGCTGGCGGGAAGCCCTAGTGAGTCAGATCAGATCTCAAGTATGGTAAGCCTGGCAGGACAGTCGACAGTTAAGCCTCGAGTGAAGAGGTGAGGTCAAGTCTTCTATAGGGGGACAAAGCTAGGCGTCGATCCGACGGATAGTCCGTGTGGGGCTAAGAAGTCGAGATCGAGTAGTATTACTACTTCTTTTGTATTTTATACTTGTTGTTATTGCTAATCTCGTTTTGCAAGGAACATTTGACTGAATGGATTCTAGTCGACTGAGTATGTTCTAGTCAACTGAATACCCAGTTAGCAAGATTAGCTTGTGATCGATCGAAGATCTGGCATCCCAGATGGAAAAAGTTTCAGTCGACTGGGGAGGTCCAGTTGACTGGAAAGGCAAACTTCCCGATGCAGAGACAGGTGACTTGGAGTCGATTGGAACATGTCCAATCGATTGGGAAGGCCGAAGTACCATATCGATGGGCTGATGTGGAGTCAACTGGAACTAGCTTATAAAAGAAATGCACGACTAGCTTTGAAAATAACTCATCTACTACGTTCAAGTGTTGTTACAATTGTTCTTCTTCCGCTGAAGCTACATCTCATTGCAACGAAGCAACTCCGACACTCTGTGCCCTAATTCAATAGGTACTAAAGTGTTGATATATTCTATTTATTTTATTTCGCTTTATGTACTTCATTTTGAAGAGAAGGTAGTGGGTTACCTATCTCTTAATCATTGTAAAAAAGTAAATCCCTCCGAAGTCGAGAGTTCTCGAGTCGGAGGACCTTATAGTGCATTGCCCATCGAGGTAGCTCTCAGAGAGCTACGGGCCTTGGAATAGCAACCCGGCTAGGGTTATGAACCAAGTAAATCACTTGTCTTCTTATTTATTTAATTTTGTTGCATACTCTTTTGTTTCTAAAGAAAAAGATAAAATAAGTTTTAATTTCTAAAGAAAATTTATAATTTCTGAGATTCACCCCCTCTCTCAGAATATTATGATCTTACAATTGGTATCAGAGCAGGGGCACTTCGATTTTGGTGCAACCACCAACGAGAGCATTAAGAATTTTCTTTAGTTTTTAGTATTTTTGTCTTAGAATAATTTTTGCATTAATTTTAATATTTACTTTTGCATTAGAATAAATTTTTAATATTTGTCTTGCTTTAGTATAAATTTATTCTTTTTGCACAATACAATATTTCTTAATTTGAATAACTCTAGGATTAATTCTGAATTTTAATTTAATTAATTAAAATAAAAATTTAATAACAAAATTTACTAGTAATGTCGCACTTAGAAGGGTACAACACCATTCGCCCTCCTCTCTTTAACGGAGAGGATTTTTCTTATTGGAAGAGGTGAATGGAGTGCTACTTGAAAACCAACCTAGAGGTATAGTTTTCAATTAGGAAAGATTTTGTCTCTCTGATAGATGACTCGGGTGAGTTTTTAGAACCGAAGAAATGAACCACAGATATAAGAAAATGAGCTCAAGTCGATTACAAGGCTTTTAACACCTTACAATGTGGACTTACTAAAGAACAACTCAATAGAGTCGGTTCCTTCGAAAATTCAAAGGAATTTTGGGATAAGCTAATTGAATTACACAAAGGCACTAATGATACTAGAATAGCTAAACGAGATATGTTACTTAATAAATATTTTAATGGTAAAATGAATGAAAATGAAAATGCTAGTCAACTCCACACTAGAATAAAAGATATATTAAATGGAATTCATTTAATAGGACATCAAATAGAAAATAGGGATGTAATTAGGTATACACTTAAGGCATTCCCGAGGAACACCTTATGAACATCCATTGTTGATGCCTATAAGGTCTCCAGGGATCTTTCCTTAATTGGATTAGATGAACTATTTTGCAAACTCGAACTACACGAACAAGCTAACTCAGGTCAAACTGAGAATGGTTTTTGCTTTAGTGGCAGGTTCGACTAAAAAGGAAAGAAAAACAAAAAGTGAATCCGAAGACGAGTTGGAGTCGGACCTAAACAAAGAAGAGGAAATCGTAAACATGGTCTGGATTTAGAAAAATCTCTAGAAACTTTGTAAACATCAACCATGAATGCCTACAAAGTAGTCCTAGGGAAAGCCTTAAGAGCATACCTTATAACGTCTCAATTATCTACCTTTTGTCCAATGGAGTGGAGGTCATTCATGATGTCTTGGATCCGAGCATAAAGTTGTGTGGCCATCTCGTTCTCCTACATTTTTAATTTAAACAATTTATTGAGAAGCAAGTTGTTGGATCGATGCGGTTCGCTAGAGGGGGGGTGAATAGCGAAAAAAACTTTTTCTTTTAAATCGTTCGATAGACAAATATACGCAGCGGAAATGTAAATAAAAACTAAAAGAGACAAATAGTTTTTACTTGGTTCATAGCCTTCGGCTACTACTCCAAGGCCCTAACGGTCCTAGACCGTGTACGGAGGGCAATTCACTAAAACACTCCTCCTCGTTGGAGGTAAGTTTACGATTACAAAAAAAACACTTTCGAAGCACAAGATAGAGAGACACACCCTCTCTTCTATTAAAATGAAAATGCAACGAAAGAAAGCCTCGATTAACAAACTAATTGCAAGATTAAAAGAAATGACAAGACAAGATTATACCAACAACTCGAAGATAGGACTTAAACTAGGGTTGTTGGCAGCACTTCGTTGTCGTAGAGTTGTCGGAGAGTCGCAGCGTTGCGGAGGCTTTTGAGCACTTAGAATTGATGATGAAACCCTAGGTTTGGCCCTCCTTTTATAGCCTTTGAGCCCCTTTTCGAGAGGAACCCTAGCCAATCACAATTGAGCACCACTCCCCTTGAAATTTGGTGATAAACCTTGACTCCTCGAGGCTGATCCTTTGACCATCAGTCGACTGATGGCCATCATCAGTCGACTGATGGCAGCATCTCGAGGGTGAGTACTTGAGAAAGGGTTTTAACTCTCCCCCTTGATATTTGCTAAAAAAAGTTAAGTGATCGAAATTACTTAACATTGGCCATAGTGTTTAAAATAAGTTTTAAGTTAAGAAATAAAAAAATTGATTTCTTAACCTTGGCCTTTACTTCCATTTTGTTAACAATTTAACTTAAAGTTAAGTAAATTATTTTTTGTATTGTTAACGAAAACAAGTTAACTAAATGTGTTTAAGTTAAGAACTCCCTTAACTTTAAAGTTAAGTAAGTCTTGGCCATAAAGAAATGATCCCTTAACTTTGGCCAAATGATCCCTTAACTTTGGCTTTTTTCTCCCCCTTTTTCCATATATCGAAAAGGGTGAGGCACCTAAGTGGAATAAAAAATAAGTTTTAATTTTAAAGTCCAAGCATGTTCCACATTATTTTGAAAATAATATACTGAAAATAAGTTCATCTATAAAATGTTCGACTCATATTTGGCTTGATTGATATGAAGGATCAACCATCTGTCGTAGTCGGTTAGTATGTATGATTATACTCCGTGGTTCATAGCGATGCACTAGCTCTACATCTGGAACCAGGAGTAAGGTCCTAACATCTCACACCCATCTACGTGGCTAAGTACACAAACACATTAGTCCTATGTGTTGTGAGATGTATTGGCTCCTTAAATCTATAGGTGCATGATATCTAAGGTATGTCCTATGCTAGTTCCATAAAAATGAAATTAAAGAAATAGTAGTAAGAACATATAATTTGCAAGTACCTATTCTATTACGCACATGCCCAATTTTCGTCTTAATAGACTAAATTTGGCTTCGGGTAGGGGTTTAGTAAATAGGTCTGCCAAGTTAGACTTCGATTCGACGTATTCGAGTTGTATGGCTCCGTTGGCCACATGTTCTCGAATGAAATGGTGTTTGACCTCTATATGTTTGGTCCTAGAGTGACATATCGGATTCTTTGTAAGATTAATTGAACTAATGTTATCTACGTGAAGTTTAGTATTCGTAAAGTCTAACTTAAAGTCGCGGAGAGTGTGCTTCATCCAAAGAAGCTGCGTGACACACTCACCCATCACGATGTATTCGGCTTCGGTAGTAGATAAAGCAACACAGTGTTGCTTCCTACTGCACCAACTCACTAGACTCGAGCCGAGAAGTTGACAATAACCACTCGTGCTCTTTCTATCGAGCTTACTACCGGCATAGTCCGAATCGGAGTAGCCGGTTAGTTCGAACTCGGTAGATCTAGGATACCAAATACCGACATTAAGTGTACCCTTTAGATATCTAAGGATACGCTTAACTAGGGTTAGGTGAGACTCCTTAGCACAGGTTTGAAACACAGGCGCACATACTTACGCGAATAGGATGTCAGGTCGACTCGCAGTTAAGTATAGGAGACTTCCTATCGCGCTCCTATAGTACTTTAAGTCAATGGACTTACTTTCTAGGTCTTCTCCTATGTTAACATTAATCGCCATTGGGGTGTTTATTACCTTAGCATCTTGCATTCCAAATCTTTTAATTAACTCCTTAGTGTATTTTTGTTGATATAGGTATATACCATCCTTAGTTTGTTTAATTTGTAGACCTAAAAAGAAACTTAACTCGCCTACCAAGTTCATTTTGAACTCACTTTCCATGAGCGAAACGAACTCGTTTAGTAAGGCTGAGTTAGAGGTTCCAAAAATTATATCGTCTAAGTAAATTTGAGCTATGAATATTTCTTTACCTAAGGTTTTTACGAAGAGAGTTGGGTCAACTAAGCCTTGGTTAAACCCTTTTGACTTAAGATGGATTGAGAGTCTCTCGTACCAAGCTCGAGGAGCTTGTTTAAGTCCATAGAGAGCTTTCTTAAGTTTTAGAACATGGTCGGGTTTATCTAGATTTTCGAATCCGGGGGTTGGCTAACATAAACTTCTTCTTTAATGTATCCATTTAGGAATGCCGACTTAACATCCATTTGAAACAGCTTAAATCCTCGATGTGCAGCATAAGCTAGCAACATTCGAATGGATTCGAGTCTAGCTACTGGGGCATAGGTTTCGTCGTAATCTAAGCCTTCGACTTGACTAAACCCTTTGACGACTAACCTAGCCTTGTTTCTAACTACTTCACCTTTATCATCAAGCTTATTTCGAAACACCCACCTTGTTCCAATTATCGTTTTGTCTTTAGGTGGTGGTACTAGTTCCCACACTTCATTCCTAGTGAATTGAGCTAGCTCTTCTTGCATTGCAATAATCCAATCGGGATCAAGAAGAGCTTGTTCAATTGATTTGGGTTCTATCTTTGAAATTAAGGAAATTTGACTAAGGTTCCTATAGGATGCTCTAGTTCGAACTCCTAGATTAGGATCTCCTATCACTTGATCGATAGGGTGGTTAGTCTGAATCCTAGATTGGGTTGGGTTTGTGTCACCTAATGCTTGATCAATTGAGTGACTTGGTTGAACACTAGTTTGACTCGGATCACTTGTCACTTGGTCGACAAGAGAAGTTGGTTGATGTGGATTAGACTCGATCTCAGGGTCAGAGACGAGTTTGGTATCAGTGGGCTCAACACTTGGGGTCATTAAGGGTTTTGTAGGTTCGAGTACTTCATCGAATACTACATTAATAGTCTCTTCGACTTTAAGGGTATCGTGGTTATATACCCTATAGGCCCTACTCGTGGTTGAGTATCCTAAGAAGATTCCGATGGAGGTTTTGGATTTGAATTTCCCAAGGTGGTTCTTAGTGTTTAAGATATGTACCTTACATCCAAATACCCTAAAGTACTTGATGTTGGGCACTTTATTGTGATAAATCTCGTAGGAGGTCTTAAGGTGCCTTTTTACTATAAGGATCCTATTCTGGACATAGCAAGCCGTGCTAACGGCTTCTGCCCAAAACCTATTGGGTAGGTCGTATTCGTTCAACATGGTCCTAGCGGCTTCTTGTAGAGTTCGGTTTTTCCGCTCCACTAGGCCATTTTGTTGAGGGGTCCTAGGGCAAGAGAATTCATGGTGGTATCCGTTTAGGTTACAGAAGTCGGTGAACCTTTGATTTTCGAATTCACCACCATGATCGCTTCTAAGTCTTTTAACCTTAAGGTTTTTTTGATTCTCGATTAATTTGAATAGATTGATTAATTGATCTAGGGTATCATTTTTATGTTTGATGAACCTAACCCAGGTAAACCTGGAGTAGTCGTCAATTATGACTAAGCAATATTGACTTTTATTGAGTGACTTGTCTCCATGTGAATCGAATAGATCCATATGCAGGAGCTCAAGTACACTTGAGGTTCGTTCTTGGTTAGTTAATTTGTGTTGTGTCCTAGGTTGTTTTCCTTGTTGACAAGCATTACAGATTTTATTAACCAAATTGTTGAGGTTGGGTAAGCCTCTGACTAAGCCACTCTGACTCATCTTGTGGACGAGTCTTGGGTGCGAGTGACCGAGTCGTCGGTGCCACAACCATGATTCCTCTTCCTGTGTCATAAGACATTTGGCTGAGGATTTGATTAAGTTAATTGTATAAATGTTATTTGTCCTAGTTCCTTTGAGTATTGTTTTAGCTGTTTTATTTGTTTTAATTACACATTCATTATCTAAAAATATGACCTTATAGTTATTGTCACATAATTGGCTTACGCTAAGCAGGTTATATTCAAAATTCTCTACAAGTAATACATTTTTAATAACAAAATTCGAGTTAAGCTCGATATCACCTGATCCGATGATTTTGAGCTTGCCGTTATTCCCAAAGGCTACCGATCCTTGTCGTTTGAATCGAAGCTTCGTGAATTTGAGTTGATCCCCGGTCATGTGTCGGGAGCAACCGCTGTCCAACATCCATTGATCCTACACACAAGGTGGTTGGATTGGATGTTAGATTTTTTATATTATTTTTTTTAAAAATTGGTTGTAAGTTTTTTAAACCTAGGTCATCTCACCTGTGTTTATATGATCAAGCATGTTATACTTATGTGTTTTTTGTGAGATGACTTCCAATTAAGTTGATTAAGTGCATTTAGGTTCAAGTAGTGTTAGATTTGGATTTGACCCTAGGCTTGTCAAGTTTACCTTTTCAAGATCATGGCTTCCAGGTCGTGGTGAGGCACAGGGGCCTTCTTTTATCGGATCATCGACCACTTCCTTAGACAAAGCCATTTTCAAGAAAATGATGACTTGACTCACCTAAGACTATTTCCTAGTCTAACTGGTTATTTTTGAAAAGAGGCTCCCCGAGGCTCAATCTTTTCGTAGGATTTTAGTTGGTTATGTATGTGTTCTAAGTGAGTTCACAAGTTAAAAAAAAAACAAAACAAAAAAAATTCTAAGCATGCAATTTCTAAGTTAAAGCACAAACATGTTTTGTACTGGCTCCCCCTAGACCGTTGAATCGGTTCGGTCTATCCACATAGTGGATTTGGTCCTTGGGAACCCAGTACGGGTTGGATCCTAGAGTTGAAATCAAAAAGTTCTTAGGGACCCATGCTTGGACATGTTTCCTATGTCGACTTACAATCAACATATATGACCTATTAGTCGTATTTGAGTTAAACCCTAGTCCAGCCTTGTTGTACACGGCCCTTTGAGATCCAAGTAGGAGGTCAAGTCCTTTGGATCCCAAAGTGAACCTTTCCAACGTGTTCCTAAGATCTTGAACTTGACTTTTCAAGAGAGAGTTCTCAACTTCGAGCTTTTCAACTCGAGTTGAGTCCTTCTCTTGAACTCGACTAGTCGAAGAGGTTAGGGAGACCTCGTTTTTGAGGAGTTTAACCTCCTCAACAAGGGTCTCAACCTTGGACTCAGACTTAGCTAATTTCCTAGACAAAAACCTAACTGTATTATGTAAAGTATTAAATAAAGTTCGATTCACTTTAAGGGTATCTTTTGAACCGGATGTGTATCTGTGGCTTGACTTGAAGGTAGCTTCGTAGCCCGAGTCATCCTCAAGTTCTGACTCAAGTTCAGGTTCGGTCTCCGTGTCTGACTCAATCGATTTCGCCATGAAGACGTGGTCTTCGGATGACGCTTCTTCCCATGTCGCGTTGAGGGCCTTCTTGTGCTTAGGTGCTTGGTGGTTGAGCTTGGGGCACTCGGACTTGATATGTCCAAACCTGTTACACTCATAACACCTAATATTAGAACTTTTAGGCTTACCTTGGTTGGGTCGAGTCATGGTTCGCTTTCGTCCCTTGGCTATCCTTCGAGCTAGGTTTATTAGTTCGGCAGTCAACTCCGGGTCAACTTCTTCTTCGGACTCGTCTTCCTCCTCGGTTGGTGGTGGCTTGCTTGCGATTTTCTTCTTCTTTGAACCTGCAAACAAGGCTATACCCCTCTCGGGTTCCGAGTTGGACTGCTCATGTAATTCAAAATCTGAGAATAATTCGTCTATTCTAACTTTAGAAAGGTCCTTGGAGACCTTGTAGGCGTCGACCATGGATGCCCACAAGGTAGTCCTCAGAAAAGAGTTTAGAACGTACCTTATAAGGTCGCAATTTTCGACCTTTTGCCCGATTGCGTGTAGGTTGTTGACAATGTCCTGGACGCACGTGTACAATTGTGTTGCCATCTCATGTTCCTGCATTTTTAGTGTGTACAATTTATTGAACAACAAATCACGTTTGCAAACCTTAGCTTGATCCGATCCTTCGTGTAACTCGATCAGCCTCGTCCAGAGATCTCTTGCGCTGATGAAGGGTCCGACTCGGTTCAGCTCCTCCTTGGATAGCCCGCACTGCAGGATTTGAGTTGCCTTTGCATCTGCCTCTACTTGTCGTTTAGTGGCAATGGACCACTAATTGTAATCCAAGGATTCACCTTCTTCATTAGTAGGAAGGGTGAACTCGGTTTGGATCACAATCCACATCTCTATTTGGGTTTTTAGGAAGCACTCCATCCGACCTTTCCAGTAACGGAAATTGTCACCGTTGTAAAACGGTGGTCGGACGGTGCTAAAACCCTCGAGATGGGCCATTAACACGAAAGACACAAAGAGACGAAGACGAAAAAAAACTAGCAATGACAAAAACACAAAAACAAGTACCAAGACTCGCGTCTTGGATTAGTAGTGCGGGAGAAAAACCTAACAAAGCGAAATAAATAAAAAAACAGAATTAAAAGAGAAATAAATCTGTAAAAATGGCTAGATTGGTGGTTTCACCAAATCTTAGCAACCCCCGGCTCTGATACCAATTGTTGGATCGATGCGGTTCGCTAGAGGGGGGGGGGGTGAATAGCGAAAAAAACTTTTTCTTTTAAATCGTTCGGTAGACAAATATACGCAGCGGAAATGTAAATAAAAACTAAAAGAGACAAATAGTTTTTACTTGGTTCATAGCCTTCGGCTACTACTCCAAGGCCCTAACGGTCCTAGACCGTGTACGGAGGGCAATTCACTAAAACACTCCTCCTCGTTGGAGGTAAGTTTACGATTACAAAAAAAACACTTTCGAAGCACAAGATAGAGAGACACACCCTCTCTTCTATTAAAATGAAAATGCAACGAAAGAAAGCCTCGATTAACAAACTAATTGCAAGATTAAAAGAAATGACAAGACAAGATTATACCAACAACTCGAAGATAGGACTTAAACTAGGGTTGTTGGCAGCACTTCGTTGTCGTAGAGTTGTCGGAGAGTCGCAGCGTTGCGGAGGCTTTTGAGCACTTAGAATTGATGATGAAACCCTAGGTTTGGCCCTCCTTTTATAGCCTTTGAGCCCCTTTTCGAGAGGAACCCTAGCCAATCACAATTGAGCACCACTCCCCTTGAAATTTGGTGATAAACCTTGACTCCTCGAGGCTGATCCTTTGACCATCAATCGATGGCCATCATCGATCGTGATGGCGATCATCGAGTCGATCTTGACCTCGGCGATCGGTGATTGACGGCAATGAGTCCTCCAAGTCGGCGATGATCGATGCTTGTCGCAAGTCAAAGTTAGCTCAACAAAAACATAATTTCGACGGTCGTCGACCGTCCGATCTCGACCTAGACCATCTATAGGATGTCTTTGGTCGGATCTACGCTTAAGATCATCCCCGTAACGAGGATACGACCTCACTTACGCTCGCACATACGATCTTACCTCGATACTTACATGTTGCTTTTGCTTCCGGCCTTCCACTCGCTTCCTTCGGCTCCCTCCGAAGTTACTCGAGTGTCGCCCGACCACCGCGGCTTCCTCCGGGTGTCGCTAGCCTTCAGCTCCAGCTATAGCAATTTACTGCACACTCGATTCAGCTCGTGAGATAACGACATGAGCTTAACTTTGTATCGTTTGCTATAATCAAAACTCAGGTTCGACTTAGGTGCCTATTGCACCAACACAAGTCTCATTTACATACCTTAGTGTTGGCGGTTCCTTCATGTAATTTGGTGAGCTTATCCTAAAGGTCCTTGCAGCTAATGAAGGGGCTGACGCGGTTGAGTTCCTCTTTGGCCAATCCGCATTGTAAGATCTAAGTTGCTTTTGCATCGGCTTTGATTTGCCGCTTCACTGCGTTGGTCCACTTGTCATAGTCCAATGGTTCCCCTTGGTCATTGATAGGTAAAGCAAAGCCGATTTGGATGACAATCCACATCTCAACTTGTGTTTTTAAAAAACACTCCATCCGACCCTTCCAATAGTGGAAGTCATCTTCGTTAAAGAACGGAGGTCGGGCGGTGTTATACCCCTCAAGGTGGGTCATTTAAAAACCTCGCAAAAACACGAACAACAAAAAAAAAGTTTCAAGGCTTGGTCTTGGATTAGTAGTGTGGGAAATTACTTTAAACGATAAAAACATGAAAATAAAAAGTGCTCAACAAGCGGTTGCATCGAATCTGATCGCCCCCGCTCTGATACCAAATGCTGGATCGAGAAGACGTTAGAGGGGGGTGAATAGCATTCAAAAAACTTTTCTTTTCATTTCATTTGAAAACCAAAGCTCGTACGATACAAAGTAATGCAGCGGAATAAATAAAAGGCACACAACACAAGAGATTTAATTGGTTCACAGTCTACCGGCTGCTAGTCTAAGGCCCGTGCAATCCATGATCGCTTCCGAGGGGCAATTACTAAGGGAATCTCTTCCTCATTGGAGGTAAGAGACAAAATCAATTACAATAGAAGTAGAGGAGGAGGTAACATTCCAACCTCTCCTCTTAGCAATTAATAAAAACACAAACAATTAAATAACTAAGAAACAATTACCGACATTATAAAGAGTGGAGGTTGGAAACTCGGTCGGCGTTATGGCATCATTGCATGGCGATGAGAGCTTTGGATTGATGGAGCACTTTGGAAACCTTTCAAGTAAGTTTTGAAGGGAGTTTTACCTCTACTTTTATAGCCTTCCAAACCTTAGTTCGTTGAAATCCAAATCTAAGTCAAACAAGTTTATCATTCCTCATTTTGTGGCTCTTATCTTGACTTTATTCAAAGTGTCAAGATTCATTAGCAGTCGACTAATGCTTCCATCATTCGATTGAAGGTGATCCAGTCGATTGACTTTTTCCTCCAGTTGACTGATGGCTTGAATAATCACCTGCATCACATGGTTAGTTCAAGAACTATATAATGAACAATGTGACGGTCCTGTATCATCCGATCTTGACTAGGCCTTCCTCCGGAAGTCTTAGTCAAATCGTCGCCTACGGATGTCCTCGTACTGAGGACACAACCTATCCTCTCTGCACAAAGTTCTTACCTTCCTTACCTTTAGTCCTTCTAATCTGTTGCTTAGCTTTCAGTCACTTGACCACCGAGGTTCCTCGACTTCCTGATATTCTCCTGGCATCTTTTAACCTGGTCAACGAACCACCGAGATTTCTCATCCCATCGAGATTCTCCTGATGCCTGTTCATTCAACCACCGAGGTTTCTCGACTTCCTGAGATTTTTCTAGTGTCTTTGACCTTAGCAAAGTCTAATACATTATCTGCACACTCAACATAGCATATGAGATAAGAAAATAGTTTAACTTTGAATCTTTGCTATTATCAAAACCTAGGTTCGATTATCTGGTGTGTTGGGTTTTCGGCACCGCGGCGAGTGTGTGTTCGTACATGTTTCATAAACATGTGCACAGCGGAAGAAATAAAAATAATAAATCTACATTTATTACAATACACACAACACACGCATGTATAGTACAACATGTGTAGACATAACTGTAAATTTAAATTTGCAATAAAAGGAAATTTAACTACGTTATACCTTTCGTATCACGTGTAGCGGGAACGGCATCAACCGGAACGATCCTCGCTAGAATCGTCTCTATCCGTATCCACGCCGAGTATCCTGGGGATGACTTCGCTAAGTCACGAGCTTCATCTTCGTACGGGTTACTAGCCTCGTGTTGAAGACGACGTGATCGAGAGATGATCACGATCCGAATCCAAATTCGGATCCAAAACCGAGTCCTCAAAACTTGCTTCTCCGGAGAGGTATTCGTCAACCGTTTGACGAATCCTTCGTCCTCCACCTCAGAGGATTACCGGAGATCGAATCCCCGGTAAGTTAGGCACTGTCGGAGCTCTAACTGTCGTCCAAACGATGCTCCGACGAGAGAAGAACAAGCTGTCTAGAAAAACAGGACAGCTTTGGTGGAGGAGTAGGCGCCGGCCAACCAAGGGAAGCCAAGTGCTCACCTTATCGCCGAAGCCTAGGAAGATCACCGGAGGGTCGCCGGAGGATGACCGGCTGAAGCTTGGACGCCGACAAGGAGTTGGACGGCGGCACAGGGGGCTGGGCGGCAATCCTAGGGTTGGCGCCGAAAATCCAAGGAGAGGATGGAGAGGTGGGCGGCAACCACAAGCTAGGGTTTTGGATTAGGGCTTAACAATCCCTTAAGCCCTCTTTTATAGAGAACTAATTCTCTTAATGGTTAATGGATCATATCCATAAAGCCCGTTAACCCGCTCCATTAGTATAAGTTAAAATAAACCAAACCATGATGGTTTATTTTAAGTTAAAACGAACCGAACCAACTTTTGGTTCATTCATTTAAAATAAACCAAACCCTTTGGTTTATTCTCTTCCATTGGATTAGAACCAAACCATTTTGGTTCATCCATTATGTCTTCATAAGACACGGCCCATCCACGCTTCCATTGCGACTGAAATGATTTCATGCCGCTTCTTGTTTGGTCCAACCAAACCTAGTTTCTCTCGGTCTGAGAATCCCATTCTCAAGCTCGTTTTAAATCCTTTGGATTACGCTCGTTGTGCGTGTGACCAAATAGGTTCTCAGTTTATGTTGGCCGTCTATAATTAACCATTAATTATAGAATGATCATGAGTGGCACCTAGTAGTACATCATGATCCCCAATTAATCGAAAAGATCAACGGTTGATCCAGAACTATTTCTAAAACCCTTCAGCAGCTTGAATGAATCGTGCCCCATTCCCTTCACTCATCTTATACCCACTTGGTTTAGGACAATGTCTATAGTGTCAGTCCCCACTAGGCTGACTACGTCACACCTAGCCTAAGTATCATTTCCTCGTCCTACGGATTCTAGTTACTTCACATGTATCGAAGAGTACCTTACTCTTAACATGTAATGCTTTGGCCAAAGACTTTAGTAACAATCCGACGAGAGGCCATGGGTATACATCTCCTCGCAAGGAGTGGTGAATCCTTTATAGGCTATTCAAACACCTTCGATCACTTCGACTTATACCCAATCATCCCGGGTCCACATCTCCTTAGAGATGCTTGCTTAAGATGTCAAAGCATAAGTCTCCATGATCAAGATGACTTGAATACCGCAAGTCAAAGGAACATCGCACTTAAGCTACAGTAAAAACTTCAGTGACATATCTATATATGCAGAGAACCATATGAAGTCTTACGGCTGGTCACTCCAATGAACTAGTTACCATAACTAGCATCCACGATCAACTCCAGACATCACAATGTTGTTGGGTTTCCGGCACCGCGGCGTGTGTGTGTTCGATCATGTTTCGTAAACATGAACACAGCGGAAGCAATTAAAAAATAATAAATACTCCTATTTATTACAACACACACAACACACGCATGCTTTTACAACAAGTGTAGACATAACCGTAAATTAAAATTGCAATAAAAGGAAATTAACTACGTTATACCTTTCGTATGACGTGTAGCGGGAACGGCATCAACCGGAACGATCCTCGTAAGAATTGTCTCTATCCGTATCCACGCCGAGCTCCTCGGGATGACTTCGCTAAGTCATGAGATTCGTCTTCGTACGGGTTACTAGCCTCGTGTTGAAGACGACGTGATCGAGAGATGATCACGATCCGAATCCAAATTCGGATCCAAAACGAGTTCTCAAAACTCGCTTCTCCGGAGAGGTATTCGTCAACCGTTTGACGAATCCTTCGTCCTCCACCTCAGAGGATTACCGAAGATCAAATCCCCGGTAAGTTAGCCGCTGTCGGAGCACTAACCGTCGTCCAAGCGGCGCTCCGGAAGGAGAAGAAGCTGTCAGAAAACTGGACAGCTTGGTGGAGGAGTAGGCGCCGGCCAAAACAAGGAGAAAAGGCTCACCTTGATGCGAACCTTTAGGAGATCACGGAGGGTCGCGGAGGTTCACGGCTGGAGCTTGGGCGCCGGCAAGGGTCTTGATGGCGGCGGCACAAGGCTGGTATGTTGCTCTTGGGTTGGCGCCGAAACTCCTCCAAGGAGTGGCGGCAACTCAAAGGGGGCTAGGGTTTGGATTAGTTAGGGTTTAACAATCCCTTAAGCCCACTTTTATAGAACTAATTCTCTTAATGGTTATTGGATCATAACCATTAGGCCCGTTAACCCGCTCCATTAAGATAAGTTAAAATAAACCAAACCATGATGGTTTATTTTAAGTTAAAGCGAACCGAACCAACCTTTGGTTCATTCGTTTAATATAAACCAAACCCTTTGGTTTATTCTCATCCATTGGATTAGAACCAAACCATTTTGGTCCATCCATTATGTCTTCATAAGACGCGGCCCATCCACGCTTCCATTGCGACTGAAACAATTTCATGCTGCTTTATGTTTGGTCGACCAAACATAGTTTCTCTCGATGCGAGAATCTCATTCTCAAGCTCGTTTTAAATCCTTTGGATTACACTCGTTGTCGTGTGACCAAATAGGTTCTCGGTTTATGTTGGCCGTCTATAATTAACCATTAATTATAGAGCGATCATGAGTGGCACCTAGTAGTACATCATGATCCCCAATTAGCGAAAAGATCAGCGGTTGATCGAACTATTTACGAAACCCTTGATGCTTCGAATGAATCGTGCCCCATTCCCTTCACTCATCTTATACCCACTTGGTTGGGGCATGGTCTATTGTGTCGATCCCCACTAAGTGACTCGTCACACCTAGCCCAAGTATCATTTCCTCGTCCTCAGTTCTAGTTACTCCACATGTATCGAAGAGTACCTTACTCTAAACATGTAATGCTTTGGCCAAAGACTTTAGTAACAATCCGACGAGAGGCCATGGGTATACATCTCCTCGCGAGTGGTGAATCCTTTATAGGCTATTGAAACACCTTGATCACTTGACTTATACCCAATCATCCGGGTCCACATCTCCTTAGAGATGTTTGCTTAAGATGTCAAAGCATAAGTCTCCATGATCAAGATGACTTGAATACCGCAAGTCAAAGGAACATCGCACTTAAGCCACAGTAAGAACTTCATTGACATATCTATATATGCAGAGAACCATATGAAGTCTTACGGCCAGTCACTCCAATGAACTAGTTACCATAACTAGCATCCACGATTAACTCCGGACATCACTATGTCTCCAGCCAGTGAGAATCAGCTGCTTGGATACACCAAGGAGTATACCTCGTGCTAGTCTCAGCGAATTGATGGTGTCAGATCCATCAATTCATCGACTAGGATAATTAGATACATCACAATTACACATGTAGAGATACTCACTAGTTGTGATCCAATCACAAATTCTCTCATCTTGTAGATCGTATCGTGGACATTGATAAATGAGTTTAAGATCAATCGAAATACATGAAAACATGTATACTCAAATAGTGAATCTTCATTTATCATATAAATGGTTCATACATAAGGCGATTGCCTTAGGACATCTCTCATATATTACTAACAGACTCCCACTTGGCCTAATGCCAATCGCTACGGTATCCAATACCATAAGCACCAACATGACCCTCAAACTTACTTTGAGGTAATGCTTTAGTCAAAGGATCCGCTAAGTTCCTTTCAGTGGGAATTTTCTCGATTTGTATTTCGTTCCTACTTATGATCTCTCTGATAAGATGATAGCGGCGAAGCACATGTTTGGATCGTTGATGAGACCTTGGCTCTTTCGCCTGTGCAATTGCTCCATTGTTGTCGCAGTAGACCGGTATTGCTTCAACAATGGCAGGAATCACACCAAGTTCATGAACGAACTTCTTGATCCAAACCGCCTCCTTTGCTGCTTCCGAAGCTGCAATATATTCTGCCTCAGTGGTAGAATCCGCTACAGTCTCTTGTTTGGAACTTTTCCAACTCACTGCGCCCCCATTCAAGGTGAACACGTATCCGCATCGAGACCTGGAATCATCCTTGTTCTGTCGAAGCCGCATCCGTATATCACCATGTCCCCTTCTCCATATATTAGGAACACATCCTTAGTTCTTCTCAAGTACTTAAGGATCGTCTTAACAGCCGCCCAATGATCCATTCCTGTATCAGACTGGTATCTGCTCGTGACACTCAGAGCATACGATACATCGGGCCTCGTACATAACATAGCATACATGATAGATCCTATTGCGGATGCATAGGGAATCTTACTCATGCAAATCCTCTCGTCTTCTGTGCGCGGACACATAGACTTCGAAAGGTGTACCCCATGCCTGATGGGCAGATAACCTTTCTTGGATTCCGACATGCTAAACCTCTTTGCTTTTCGGTCTATATATGTAGCGCGAAAGACCAAGCAACCGTTTCGATCTATCTCTATAGATCTTAATCCCGAGGATGTAGGTTGCTTCTCCCAGGTCTTTCATGGAGAATGTCTTGGATAACCAAACCTTCACTGACTGTAAGATTGACACATCGTTTCCTATAAGTAATATGTCATCGACATACAATACTAGGAATACGACTGCACTCCCACTAACCTTCTTGTACACACAAGGTTCGTCTGGATTTTGTGAGAAATCAAACCTTTTGATCGTCTCATCAAAACGGATATTCCAGCTCCTGGATGCTTGCTTCAATCCATAAATGGATCGTCGCAACTTGCATACCTTGGTTTTATCAACCGATGTGAAACCCTCAGGCTGTATCATATACACGTCCTCGAGCAAGTTTCCATTAAGGAAAGTTGTTTTCACATCCATCTGCCATATCTCATAATCATAATGAGCTGCTATGGCCAGGAGCATCCGAATGGATTTAAGCATAGCTACAGGCGAATAGGTTTCGTCATAATCAACACCTTGTTTTTGACGATATCCTTTCGCCACCAATCTAGCTTTATAGGTAATCACATTACCATCCATGTCGGTTTTCTTCTTGAAAACCCACTTGCACCCTATAGGCTTTATGCCTTCAGGTGGGTCAACCAAGTTCCAAACTTGGTTTTCATACATGGAATCCATTTCCGACTTCATTGCACCAAGCCACTTATCCCTTTCTGAACTTGTCAGCACTTCTTCATAACTGGTAGGCTCCTCATCATCAATGAGTAACACGTCGTTCGATTCACTTACGAGAAATCCATATCTCTCAGGAATATTGCGTGTTCTACGGATCTGAAGATGTGGTGTTACATTAGGTCCAACCGATTGCTCATCACTATGAGTTGTCGGCTGTTGTGCTTCACCAGGTATCTCATCAATGTCTATTTGAGTCTCTCGAGCCTCCTCAAGCTCAACGACACTCCCACTGTTTTCTTGCAAGAGAAACTCTTTCTCTAGAAACACAACATGCCTTGAAACAAACACCTTTTGTTCCACAGGATGATAGAATTGGTAACCCCTTGTTTCCTTAGGGTATCCAATAAATAGACATTTATCAGACTTAGCATCCAGTTTGTCTGATACAGTCCACTTCACATAAGCAGGACAACCCCATATCTTCAAGTAAGATACATGAGGTTTCTTACTAGCCCATATCTCATATGGAGTAGTAGAGACTACCTTGGTAGGCATTCTGTTTAACAAGTAAACAGCTGTCTGAAGTGCATAACCCCAAAAGGACTTGGGAAGAGTCGCATGATTCATCATTGACCTGACCATGTCCAACAAGGTCCGGTTACGCCTCTCAGATACACCATTATGCTGTGGTGTATAGGGCGGAGTCCATTGAGACAATATGCCATTGTCTCTTAGATAATCAAGAAACTCTTGACTTAAGTATTCACCACCTCGATCCGATCGAAGTATTTTAATACTTTTGTCATGTTGTTTCTCTACTTCATTTCTGAATTCTTTGAACTTTTCAAAGGCTTCAGACTTGTGTTTCATCAAGAACACATACCCAAACCGTGAGTGATCATCGGTGAAGGTAATGAAGTAGCTATAGCCTCCTAATGCTTGAGTTGACATAGGTCCACATACATCAGTATGTACTAGACCTAGTAACTCTCCCACTCGTTCACCCTTTCCAGTAAAAGGTAACTTAGTCATCTTGCCTTTTAAGCATGATTCGCATGTATCGTATGAATCCAATTCAAACGATTCCAGAATTCCACATCGGTGTAATTCGGACATGCGTTTCTTGCTTATATGGCCAAGACGACAATGCCACATATAGGAGTCTATGTGATTATCCCTTCGAGCACGCGTGTTGCTCGCTTCGATATTGAAAATGTCACTGGATACGTCCAACGTATAAATGCCATTACTCAAAGTTCCAGTTCCATAAAGTACGCCATTCAAAGTTATATAACAACAATTGTTACTAAACGTTAAATGGAAACCATTTCTATTTAAGCAGGAAATAGAAACAATGTTCTTTATTAGAGAAGGAACATAATAGCAATTGTCCAGTTCCAAGACTAGTCCACTAGGGAGCTTCAGCAAATAAGTTCCGATGGCGACCGTAGCAACCTTTGCTCCATTGCCAACTCACAAATTTGACTCCCCTCTGACAAGTCTTCTTCTATTCCTTAGCCCCTGTATGTCATTACATATATGTGAGCTACACCCAGTATCCAATACCCAAGTGTCTCAGGAAATAGAATGACAATCAATAACGAAGATACCTGAAGAGGATGGGGCATCGGATGCCTTCTTCTTCTTCATGGACTCAAGATAAATCTTGCAGTTTCTTCGCCAGTGGCCTTCCTTGCCACAGTGATGGCAAGTGCCCTTTTGCGCTGGTTCCGCCTTCTTTGCCTTTTTCTTTCCTTTCTTCTATTCTTTTGCCTTCCTCTTAGAACCTTTCTTTGAGGAATCAACTAACAGAACCGCCTTCTCCTCATGCTTCACAGAAGGCTCCACAGTCTTCAGCATATTGAGGAGCTCGGGAATGGTGGATTCCAATTTGTTCATCCGATAGTTCATCACAAATTGCGAGAAACTCTTGGGCAAACAATGCAGAATTAAGTCAATACTTAACTCATGATCCATCACAAAATCGAGGGTAGCTAGCCGCTCGATGTACCCGTTCATCTTTAGCACAAACTGTACTACAGACGAACCTTCTTGCATCTTCGTGGTGAAGAGGAGCCTAGAGACCTCGAACCTTTCGGATCTCGCTTGCTCATCGAACAACTCATGAAGATGGAAGACCATAGTGTTAGCATCCATATGCTCATGCTGCTTCTGCAGCTCAGGTACCATCGCCGCTAGCATGATGCAACTCGCCAGCTCAGAATCTGCCACATGCTTCTGATAGACCAACATTTGGTCTGGAGTTGCATCGTCCTTAGGACGGTCAGGAAGAGGCTCTTCAAGGACATATGCTAGCTTTTCCGCCTTGAGAACAATTCTCAGGTTTCTAAGCCAGTCCAGGAAGTTAGGCCCAGTCAGTTTGTTCGAATCCAAAATAGTGCGCAAATTCAAAGACGTCATGATCAATTTATTGACCTAGAAATACAAAACGAGCATATATGAGAAAATGATTTCAAAATGCATCAATATACATTTATAAATCCCATTCATTTTCAATTCAAAACCCCAAAATCACTTCGGGAGATCGTAGGTCCATCTCCGAATGGGCTGATATCCATCATAGATAAGAACAACCTTGGAGTGAGTCCAACAAGCCATTCTTAGCTATGATGGTGGGTATCAAGTATACCGATTACATATCATGTATATGTAACTATCACAATGTGCTATCAACTAATTGAATATTCACACATACATTGGGTTGTTAACACATTAACAAGTATGCATCATATGCATAGCACCCAACTTCACCTCTCTTCACATCGACCTTGGAGTGAGTCCAACAAATCGATGCTCCAAGTTAAAGCCGACCCATTAATCGCGAAATAGTTTTAATATGGTTAGAGCGCATTCAACCAATTAGCCGCTTGGAGTGAGTCCAACAACCCAAACTAACGATTGACCTCGACTCTTACCATATTAGAGTTAAACTATTCCAATGATTTGAACATGTTGAGGTTGGAGGGCTTGGAGTGAGTCCAACAACCCAAACAAGAAACAGAACTCTGGTTCTAACCATATTAATGGAAGGTGTAGGCTTTAATATTGAGTTAGGGTTTTATGTCTCATCCTCTTTGCATGCAAATAACAATTATCTACATGGCATGGCATACATGGCATACATCTACATGTCACGACACGCATGGCATAATGTTATGCATCTAATGCAATTACATGGCATACAATTATGTCATGTATATATTTCCTTGTATGTCATAACTATTTATGGAAATAAAATATGTTTAAGATTTGATTCTCCAAATCAAATCATAATTAAATTAGGAAACAAATTTCCAAATCTAATCACATATTTTATTCATGGAATTATTTGATTAAGGAAAATCTATTTAGGAAACCAATTTCCTAAATCATTAAAACTACTTATGGAAATAAAATATTTTAAGATTTGATTTCCCAAATCAAATCATGATTAAATTAGGAAACAAATTTCCAGAATCTAATCAAATATTTTATTTATGGAAAATATCAATTTCCATAAATACTTCCAACTTTCCAAAAGTGGAAGATTTCCATAAATACTTCTACACTTTCCAAAATTGAAAAATTTCCATAAATACTTCTAAATTTCCAAAATTAGAAAATTTCCAGAAATACATTATGACTATCGCAAAACCATTTTACGATTATGTCGAAACACAACCTGGGCTCTGATACCACTGTTGGGTTTCCGGCACCGCGGCGTGTGTGTGTTCGATCATGTTTCGTAAACATGAACACAGCAGAAGCAATTAAAAATAATAAATACTCCTATTTATTACAACACACACAACACACGCATGCTATTACAACAAGTGTAGACATAACCGTAAATTAAAATTGCAATAAAAGGAAATTAAACTACGTTATACCTTTCGTATGACGTGTAGCGGGAACGGCATCAACCGGAACGATCCTCGTAAGAATCGTCTCTATCCGTATCCACGCCGAGCTCCTCGGGATGACTTCCGCTAAGTCATGAGCCGTCTTCGTGCGGGTTACTAGCCTCGTGTTGAAGGCGGCGTGATCGAGAGATGATCACGATCCGAATCAAATTCGGATCCAAGCGAGTTCTCAAAACTCGCTTCTCCGGAGAGGTATTCGTCAACCGTTTGGCGAATCGCCCGTCCTCCACCTCAGAGGATTACCGAGATCAAATCCCGGTAAGTTAGCGCTGTCGGAGCACTAACCGTCGTCCAAAGCAGCGCTCGGCGAGAGAGGAGAAGAAGCTGTCCAGAAAACTGGACAGCTTGGTGGAGGAATAGGCGCCGGCCAAAACAAGGAGAGAAAAGGCTCACCTTGATGCCGAACCTATAGGAGATCACCGGAGGGTCGCCGGAGGTTCACCGGCTGGAGCTTGGACGCCGGCAAGGGTCTTGGACGGCACAAGGCTGGCGGCGGCTGCTCTTGGGTTGGCGCCGAAAACTCCTCCGTTAGGGTTTAACAATCCCTTAAGCCCACTTTTATAGAGAACTAATTCTCTTAATGGTTAATGGATCATATCCATAAAGCCCGTTAACCCGCTCCATTAAGATAAGTTAAAATAAACCAAACCATGATGGTTTATTTTAAGTTAAAATGAACCGAACCAACTTTTGGTTCATTCGTTTAAAATAAACCAAACCCTTTGGTTTATTCTTATCCATTGGATTAGAACCAAACCATTTTGGTCCATCCATTATGTCTTCATAAGACGCAGCCCATCCACGCTTCCATTGCGACTGAAACAATTTCATGCTCGCTTTATGTTTGGTCCAACCAAACATAGTTTCTCTCGGTCTGAGAATCTCATTCTCAAGCTCGTTTAAATCCTTTGGATTACACTCGTTGTGCGTGTGACCAAATAGGTTCTCGGTTTATGTTGGCCGTCTATAATTAACCATTAATTATAGAGCGATCATGAGTGGCACCTAGTAGTACATCATGATCCCCAATTAACCGAAAAGATCAGCGGTTGATCGAACTATTTACGAAACCCTTGATGGCTCGAATGAATCGTGCCCCATTCCCTTCACTCATCTTATACCCACTTGGTTCGGGACATGGTCTATTGTGTCAATCCCACTAGTGACTCGTCACACCTAGCCCAGTATCATTTCCTCGTCCTACAGTTCTAGTTACTCCACATGTATCGAAGAGTACCTTACTCTAAACATGTAATGCTTTGGCCAAAGACTTTAGTAACAATCGACGAGAGGCCATGGGTATACATCTCCTCGCAAGGAGTGGTGAATCCTTTATAGGCTATTCAAACACCTTGATCACTTCGACTTATACCCAATCATCCGGGTCCACATCTCCTTAGAGATGTTTGCTTAAGATGTCAAAGCATAAGTCTCCATGATCAAGATGACTTGAATACCGCAAGTCGAAGGAACATCGCACTTAAGCCCGAGTAAGAACTTCATTGACATATCTATATATGCGAGAGAACCATATGAAGTCTTACGGCTGGTCACTCCAATGAACTAGTTACCATAACTAGCATCCACGATTAACTCCGGACATCACTATGTCTCCAGCCAGTGAGAATCAGCTGCTTGGATACACCAAGGAGTATACCTTGTGCTAGTCTCAACAGAATTGATGGTGTCCAGATTCATCAATTCATCGACTAGGGATAATTCCGATACATCACAATTACACATGTAGAGATACTCACTAGTTGTGATCCAATCACAAATTCTCTCATGCTGTGAATCGTATCGTGGACATTCAGTAAATGAGTTTAAGATCCAATCAGATACATAAAACATGTATACTCAAATAGTGAATCTTCATTTATCATATAAATGGTTCATACATAAGGCGATTGCCTTAGGACATCTCTCATATATTACTAACAAATGTCTCCAGCCAGTGAGAATCAGCTGCTTGGATACACCAAGGAGTATACCTCGTGCTAGTCTCGACAGAATTGATGGTGTCCAAATCTATCAATTCATCGACTAGGGATAATTCCGATACATCACAATTACACATGTAGAGATACTCACTAGTTGTGATCAAATCATAAATTCTCTCATGCTGTGAATCGTATCGAGGACATTCAGTAAATGAGTTTAAGATCCAATCAAATACATAAAACATATATACTCAAATAGTGAATCTTCATTTATCATATAAATGGTTCATACATAAGGCGATTGCCTTAGGACATCTCTCATATATTACTAACAGACTCCCACTTGGCCTAATGTCAATCGCTACGGTATCCAATACCATAAGCTCTAACATGACCCTCAAACTTACTTTGAGGTAATGCTTTAGTCAAAGGATCCGCTAAGTTCCTTTCAGTGGGAATTTTCTCGATTTGTATTTCGTTCCTACTGATGATCTCTCTGATAAGATGATAGCGGCAAAGCACATGTTTGGATCATTGATGAGACCACATCAAGTTCAAAGATGAACTTCTTGATCCAAACCGCTTCCTTTGCTGCTTCCAAAGCTGCAATGTATTCTACCTTAGTGGCAGAATCCGCTATAGTGTCAAGCTTGGAACCTTTCCAACTTATTGCACCTCCATTCCAGGTGAATACATACCTAGACTGAGACATGGAATCATCCTTGTCTGTCTAGAGCTGGCATCCGTATACCCACGTATCACCATGTACCCTTCTCCATATATTAGGAACGTATCCTTAGTTCTTCTTAAGTACTTAAGGATCGTCTTAACAGTCACCCAATGATCCATTCCTGGATCAGACTGGTATCTGCTCGTGACACTCAGAGCATACGATACATTGGGCCTCGTACATAACATAGCATACATGATAGATCCTATTGCGGATGCATAGGGAATCTTACTCATGCAAATCCTCTTGTCTTTTGTGCGCGGACACATAGACTTCGAAAGGTATACCCCGTGCCTGATGGGTAGGAAACCTTTCTTGGATTCCGACATGCTAAACCTCTTTAGCACTCGGTCTATATATGTAGACTGCGAAAGACCAAGCAACCGTTTTGATCTATCTCTATAGATCTTAATCCCGAGGATGTAGGTTGCTTCTCCCAGGTCTTTCATGGAGAATGTCTTGGATAACCAAACCTTAAGCGGTATAAGATTGACACATCGTTTCCTATAAGTAATATGTCATCGACATACAATACTAGGAACACATTTGCCTCCCACTAACCTTCTTGTACACACAAGGTTAAATGCGGATTTTGTGAAATCAAACTTTTTGATTGTCTCATCAAAGCGGATATTCGACTCTGGATGCTTGCTTCAATCCATAAATGGACCGTCGCAATTTGCATACCTTGGTTTTATCAACCGATGTGAAACCCTCAGGTTGTATCATATACACGTCCTCGAGCAGGTTTCCATTAAGGAAAGCTATTTTCACATCCATCTACCATATCTCATAATCATAATGAGCCGCTATGGCCAGGAGCATCCGAATGGATTTAAGCATAGCTACAGGCGAATAGGTTTCGTCATAATCAACACCTTGCTTTTGACGATATCCTTTCACCACCAATCTAGACTTATAGGTAATCACATTACCATCCATGTCGGTTTTCTTCTTGAAAACCCACTTGCACCCTATAGGCTTAATGCCTTCAGGTGGGTCAACCAAGTTCCAAACTTGGTTTTCATATATGGAATCCATTTCCGACTTCATGGCATCAAGCCACTTATCCCTTTCTGAACTTGTCAGCACTTCTTCATAACTGGTAGGCTCCTCATCATTAATGAGTAACACGTCGTTCGATTCACTTACGAGAAATCCATATCTCTCAGGAATATTGCGTGTTCTACCAGATCTACGAAGATGTGGTGTTACAATAGGTCCAGCCAATTGCTCATCACTATGAGTTGTCGACTGTTGTGCTTCACTAGGTATCATCAATGTCTATTTGAGTCTCTCGAGCCTCCTCAAGCTCGACGACACTCCCACTATTTTCTTGCAAGAGAAACTCTTTCTCTAGAAACACAACATGCCTTGAAACAAACACCTTTTGTTCCATAGGATGATAGAATTGGTAACCCCTTGTTTCCTTAGGGTATCCAATAAATAGACATTTATTAGACTTAGCATCCAATTTGTCTGATACAGTCCGCTTCACATAAGCAGAACAACCCCATATCTTCAAGTAAGATACATGAGGTTTCTTACTATTCCATATCTCATATGGAGTAGTAGAGACTACCTTGGTAGGCATTCTGTTTAACAAGTAAACAGCTGTCTGAAGTGCATAGCCCTAAAAGGACTTGGGAAGATTCGCATGATTCATCATTGACCTGACTATGTCCAACAAGGTCCGGTTACGCCTCTCTGATACACCATTATGTTGTGGTGTATATGGCGGAGTCCATTGAGACAATATGTCATTGTCTCTTAGATAATCAAGAAACTCTTGACTTAAGTATTCACCACCTCGATCTGATCGAAGTATTTTAATACTCTTGTCATGTTGTTTCTCTACTTCATTTATGAATTCTTTGAACCTTTCAAAGGCTTCAGACTTGTGTTTTATCATGAACACATACCCAAACCGTGAGTGATCATCGGTGAAGGTAATGAAGTAGCTATAGCCTCCTAAAGCTTGAGTTGACATAGGTCCACATACATCAGTATGTATTAGACCTAGTAACTCTCCCACTCGTTCACCTTTTCCTGTAAAAGGTAACTTAGTCATCTTGCCTTTTAAGCATGATTCGCATGTATCGTATGAATCCAATTCAAATGATTCCAGAATTCCACATCGGTGTAATTCGGACATGCGTTTCTTGCTTACATGGCCAAGACGACAATGCCACATGTAGGAGTCTAATTGATTATCCTTTCGAGCACGCTTGTTGCTCGCTTCGATATTGAAAACCCCACTGGATATGTCCAACGTATAAACACCATTGCTTAAAGTTCAGTCCATAAGAACTCCATTCAAAGTTATGTAACAACAATTGTTACTAAAAGTCAAATGGTACCCATTTCTATTTAAACAAGAAATAGAAATGATGTTCTTTATCAACGAAGAAACATAAAAGCAATTGTCCAGTTCTAAGACGAGTCCCTGCAGGAGTTTCAACAAATACATTTCGATGGCGAGTCGGCAACCTTTGCTCCATTCCCAACACGTAAATTTGACTCTCCTTGGCGAGTCTTCTTCTATTCCTTAGCCCATGTATGTCATTACATATATGAGCCACACCCAGTATCCAATACCCAAGTGTTGAGGAAATAGAATGACAATCAATAACAAAGATATGTGAAAAGATGGAGCATCATGCATTATTCTTCTTCACGGACTCAAGATAAATCTTGCAATTTCTTCGCTTGATGGCCCTCCTTGCCATAATTGATGGCAAGTGCCCTTTAATGCTAGTTCGCCTTCTTTAGCCTTTTTCTTCTTCCCTTCTTTGTTCCTTTGACTCCTCTTAGAACCTTTCTTGAGGAATCAACTAACAACACCGTCCCCTGCTCATGCTTCTCGGAAGGCTCCACAAGTCTTGACATGTTGAAGCGATACCATAGATGAACCTTCTTGCATCTCGAGGTGAAGAAGAGCTTGAGACTTGAACCTTTCGAATCTCACTTGCTTATCAAACAACTCATAAAGATGAAGGACTACGATATGAGCATCCATATGCTCATACTGCTTCCGTAGCTCGGGTACCATCGTGGCTAGCATGATGCAACTCACCATTTGTTGAGAATCACTCACATGTTTACGATAGGCCAACAATTGGTCGAGTTGCATTGTCACTAGGCAGCGGGAAGAGATGCTTCGAGGACATTTGCAAGCTTTTCCACCTTGAGAACAATTCTCAAGTTTCTAAGCTATCCAAGAAGTTCCCGGATCAATTTATTGAATCAAAATGGAGCATAAATTCAAAGACATCATGATCAATCTTAGAAATACAAAGCGAGCATATATGAGAAAGATGATTTTAAAATGCATCAATATACATTTATAAATCCCATTCATTTTTCAATTTCAAAACCCCAAAATCACTTGGGAGATCGTAGGTCCATCTCGAATGGGTGATATCCATCATAGATATGAACAACCTTGGAGAGAGTCCAACAAGTCATTCATAACTACGATGGTAGGTATCAAATATGCCGATTGCATATCACGTATATGCAACTATCACAATGTGCTATCAACTAATTGAATGTTCACACATACATCGGGTTGTTAACACATTAACAAGTATGCATCATATGCATAGCACCCAACTTCACCTCCCTTTACATCGACCTTGGAGAGAGTCCAACAAGTCGATGCTCCAGGTTAAAGCCAACCCATTAATCGAGAAATAGTTTTAATATGGTTAGAGTGCATTCAACCAATTATCCCGGCTTGGAGAGAGTCCAACAACCAAAGATAACGATTGACCTCTGACTCTTACCATATTAGTATTAAACTATTCCATGGTTTGAACATGTTCGGGTTCGAGCCGGGCTTGGAGAGAGTCCAACAACCCGAACAAGAAACGGAACTCTATTTCTAACCATATTAATGGAAGGTGTAGGCTTTAATATTGAGTAAGGGTTTTTATGTCTCATCCTCTTTGCATGCAAATAACTATTATCTACATGGCATGGCATACATGGCATACATCTACATGTCACGACACGCATGGCATAATGATATGCATCTAATGCAATTACATGGCATACAATTATGTCATGTACATAATTTCCTTATTTGTCATAACTATTTATGGAAATAAAATATGTTTAAGATTTGATTCTCCAAATCAAATCATGATTAAATTAGGAAACAAATTTACAAATCTAATCACATATTTTACTTATGGAAATAGTTGATTAAGGAAAGTCAATTTAGGAAATCAATTTCCTAAATCATCAAAACTACTTATGGAAATAAAATATTTTAAGATTTGATTTCCCAAATCAAATCAAGATTAAATTAGGAAATAAATTTCCAAAATCTAATCAAATATTTTATTTATGGAAAATATCAATTTCCATAAATACTTCCAACTTTCCAAAAGTGGAAGATTTCCATAAATATTTCTAGACTTTCCAAAATTGAAAAATTTCCATAAATACTTCTAAATTTCTAAAATTAGAAAATTTCTAGAAATAACATTATGACTATCGCAAAACCATTTTACGATTATGTCAAAACACAACCGGCTCTGATACCACTGTTGGGTTTCCGGCACCGTGGTGAGTGTGTGTTCGTACATGTTTCGTAAACATGTGCACAGCGGAAGAAATAAAAATAATAAATTTACATTTATTACAACACACACAACACACGCATGCATAGTACAACATGTGTAGACATAACCATAAATTTAAATTTGCAATAAAAGGAAATTTAACTACGTTATACCTTTCGTATCACGTGTAGCGGAAACGGCATCAACCGGAACGATCCTCGCTAGAATCGTCTCTATCCGTATCCACGCCGAGTATCCTCGGGATGACTTCGCTAAGTCACGAGCTTCGTCTTCGTATGGGTTACTAGCCTCGTGTTGAAGACAACGTGATCGAGAGATGATCACCACTACAAACAAAACAGTCATTAGCGACGAATTTTAAAAAAAAATTCGTTGCAAAATAAATTAGCGACGAATTTAGCGACAAAAATAATTTTGTTGCGAATAAAGCGTCGCAAATAATAGCGACAAAATTAGCGACGAATTTTTGTGACGAATTTTAGCGACGAAAATTAGGGACGAATTTAAAATTTCGTCGCTAATTTTGTTGCAGAAGTTACCAAGATTTCAAAAATTCATCGCAAAAATTTGCGACAAATTAAAAATTTGTTGCAAATTTGCGATGAATTTTTAATTCGTCGCAAATTTTTGTGACGAATTAATTTTTTTGTTGGTAATTTTCGTGACGAAATAAGAAATTCGTTGGTAAATTGGCGACTGATACAAATTCGTTGCAAATTTCATCGCTGAATTCGTCGCAATATTCGTCGCAAAAAACCATATTTTGCGATGAATTAATTTTTTTCGTTGGTAATTTTCATGACGAAATAAGAAATTCATTGGTAAATTTGCGACTAATACAAATTCGTCGCAATTTTCGTCGCTCAATTCGTCGCAAAATTCGTCGCAAAGTTCAATATTTTGCGATGAATTCTTTTTTCGTTGCAAAAATTTGCGACGAATTTAATTTTCGTTGCAAATTTCGTCGCAAAATTCGTTGCAAATTTTGTCGCAGGTTGGATTTGTTGCTAAATTCGTCGCTAATTTGCAACGAAAATTTAATTCGTCGCAAAAGTCGTCGCAGATTTCTCAGAATTTAGCAACGAATTTGTATTTTTGTCGCTAAATTTGTCGCTAAATAAAAAAAATTTTAACAGATTTCATCCGTTTCGATATTCTATCGTATATACAAATTTTCACAAACACACAACAAAACACAATAAGTTCTAATATCCAAATAAATACATTCAATACAAACAAAACACACACACATTCAATACAACAAAATAATATTCAATCATATCCAAATAAATACAAAGCAACACAATCAGTTAAGAACAATACAACATTCCAAATAAAAAGTTATATCCTACAACATTTCAAACATCAACATAGTTCTGATATCCAAATAACAATGTCTACAAAAGATCTCAACACATGGGAAAGTAAAAAGAAAAGAGAATCTGGTAAGCAATCGCCGACATTCTTCTACCTGCATTAGAAAAGAAACAAACAAAAAGTATCATACATTAAAAAAAAACTATATACTAACACGAAAATAAATATGCAAAGTCTTACAATGATGTGCAATTTCAACCGCCATAAGGATTAACTTCATCGATCATTCCTGTTTTAAAGCAAAATAAACAAACTCAATAAACTAAAAAATTTTAAAAGTACTAATTAAAAACATACATACAATATCATCATCGCTCATGACTAGGAGGAATATGACTTGGACGTAACTAAATTCAAACTATCGCATAAGAAAGGCTTGTTGTCGTCGCATTTCTATCATTTCTTGATCCCTTTGTGAGTTTTGTTGTTGTATTTCTATAATTTGCTGTCTCTTTCATGTATTATGCCCTTCAAATTGCTAACCTCCTCAGTTAAGTTATGTATCTGTGCCGCTACTGCTGGTGGAGTAGAAGAAATAGATCTACGAGGAGCATTATGCATTCTTCTCAGAGAACCCATACCTAACATCCTTCCCCTTTTTGATCCTCCACTCGCCTCAAGCCATAAATCCAAATTATTACTAACAGATGGCTCAGATCCCTCAGTATCACCGTCATCTCCTGAAATTCTCTGAGATGAGGATAACTGATCATATCTCTCCTACAAAAAATTAAAATTATAATCAGAGAATTTACATAACTAACAGAATTAAAGTTATAAAGTAAGTTTAAAGATTAATTCAAACCTTAATTGCTCTAGCTCTATCTCCACTCCAAGTCTTATCTTTTTTTGGAAAGTGCGAACGAAAGTATCCATAAATTCCGACTCCTTTCCCAATTCCTTAGACTAAATATAAGAATGTTAGAAATAAAATAATAATCTGAAATATATTTAAAAACTAATTGTAGAATTTAAAAATTACCAATCTACGTGAATGCTCCTCGATATTTATAGATCCTCCCGCATATGTTGCAGATAAGTCTCCAGAATTACATGCTTGATTTAATTTATTCTGTTGACTTCTTTTGCTCTCATCGATTGCCAATAATTGGAGATTTTACTCCAATTTTCTCGACGTGACACAGGGTTTTTTCCAAAGACATTTGGCATGACTCAATACATGCCGGATATGATCGCCACATTTTTTTTTTAAATTCTTTTAACTTCCAAGTCTTGAGTAGGGTCCCAAATAAATCTCTGCTGAGATGGAAAAAAACAATTGATTATATAATCACTTATTTAATATATAAAATGAATCAATTATACCTGAAACTCGCACCACCATAGTTCTTTTGTAGGTCCCGCGTCGAGTAATGACAAAGAGTCTCCTTCCAATAGTTATTCACGATTTTATTGATCTCGCGAATACAGTATGCAATTTTCAAACCTACGATATAAAGTGAAAAAATTAGAATAAATAATTAAGATAGTTTAAAAATTATAATATTTATATTACTTACGAATCTCCAATCGGAAATATATACGAGTGGACTTTCGATGTTCTCGGTAGAGGAGTGTCAGCGTGCATTGAATCGAATGGGAAGGCGTGCCAATGAGATGATAATGCGGTGATCATGTGAAGGTCCAGGCAGATCAGGAGGGCAAGTAGGTATAGTGCTGGCAGGCGGTGGATCAGTCTGGCCACTACTAGTACTCTGTCGTCTCTATCCACCACGTTGAAACTATCAACCAAAAACAAAAATAGAATAAAGAAAATAAAACTTTTATGCTTAATGAAGAACATGAAAAACTTACAATATGCATAATGAAGATATGAGACACTGCGACTGCGATAAGCTACGATGATTTCACCACTGATAACCTATAAGAACAAAATATACACAACATACAGAGACAAAAGATATAAATTTAACAATGAGACATTATATAAACAAATAATTGAGCTAAGAAAATTTGTAAAATTATAGTTTAAAACTAAAATTATATATAAAAAAACTTACCCTAGACGTCAAATTTCAAAGTCCTCATTATCATCTTCCTCATCCTCATCAGTATCCTCATCCTCGGTCTCCTCCTCCTCTTCCTCCTCGTCCCCCTCCTCCTCCTCCCCCTCCTCCTCCTCATCATTATCATCAATTTCAGTTGCATCCACGTTTATCACTACTCCGCTGGGATCTCGTAACGTTGGAATTATATATTCCTCGGTATGAAACATATTTGTAACTTTGTCTTGTTGATATGCAATGTTTTGCCAGCGCTCTTCAATTTTTTTCTGTGCTTTTGTTTTACAAACAGCCCACCATTCATTTTTGTCACTCCTCAAACTAGGATATGGAGCATAGAAAACTTGAATCGCTTGTTGTGCCAAAATAAATGGTTCATATCTCTTATAAAATCTTTTATGATTTATTTCAACCAAATTATACTGTGGATGCACCTTCATCCCTCTGACGGGGTCAAACTAGCGACACATAAATAAGATAACTCTCATTTCTGGACCAGGATAATCAATCTCTATAATTTCATCCAGCAAACCATAAAATTCATTGCTTGCACCTCCATCATTGGAAGACTGAACACATACTCCACTATTCATTGTACTATTTCCATTTCATTATTCTTGAGTGTGGAAATTATATCTGTTTATGAAATATGCTGGCCAAGTGCATACCATTACTTTTGGACCCCATGATAGATGGATTAGCAATTCTTGCTGAACGTGAGTTTGATTAGCATAAACCTATACTCAAATGAAAATGATATTTATTTAAAATTTAAGATATGTGTAAACAAAAATGAGGTAATTAAAATTTCTTACATATGATTTGAACCATGGTGCAAATTCCTGATCGCAGAAGTGATCAAAGTCACGTGTCGGGATTTCAGAATATAAGTTTTGGAAAATCCTATAATAAAAAATTGTATTATAACATAAACAAATTAACACTTGACGAAGAAATAGAAAATATATACTAACTCAAAATATGGCGATACTTCTGGACAATTAAGTAAAACATATGTCTGGGCTGCCCGCCATTCTTGATCAGTTAAGTATCATTGCTTACACGGTCCACTTGGTCGACCAAGATAATTAAAAATTGAGAATGAATTCAAATTGGGATCGACAGGACCTTCATCATTCCTTCCGGATTTCCGTCTTTTGGTCTGAACATGAGGCTCAAAATAATATGATGCAAAAGTTGTTACTTCCTCCACAATATATGCATTCACAATAGAGGCTTCAACATGTGTCTTATTTTTCACTTTTTTCTTCAAATGATATAAGAATCTGATTGTAATATAACAAATTGTATTAGAAATGAATATATAAAAAAATTAAACATTTTTATGCAATATTAACGAAGTATAGAATACGCGAATTATACCTTTCAAAAGGATACATCCATCGATAATGAACTGGTCCTCCAACTTTGGCCTCATATGGCAAGTGAACCAAAAGATGTTCCATTGAATCAAAAAATGCAGGCGGAAAAATCCTTTCTAAATTGCACAAAATGATTGAAATATCTCTCTCTAACTTCTCCATGTGTGAATATCCCAAAACTATTGAGCATATATCATGAAGAAAAATACTTAACTCTGTAATGGCACCCCAGACAAAATTCGGTAAGAGTTCTTTAAAGGCAATAGGAATTAGTCTTTCCATGAATATATGACAATCATGACTTTTCAAACCCATCAATTTGCATTCCTTCATATCGACACATCTCCCAAGATTAGAAACATACCCATCAGGAAATCTCAATGACTTTAACCATTCACAAACAACACGTCTCTGTTCCTTATTCAATGTATAAACTGCCTTTGGTTTTGGTCCTCTACTATTTTCATCAACATCAAGGGTGGGTCATTTACAAATGAGTCGCATATCTTTTCTTGCATTCAGATTATCTTTTGTTTTTCCGGTGATATCCATCACTGTATTTATCAGATTATCAAAAATATTCTTCTCAATATGCATAACATCGAGATTATGATGAATCAAATTACTAAACCAATACGGTAACTCCCAAAATATACTTCGTTTGGTCTATTTATGGTTGCTTCCATATTCATAAGTTGTACCATGTGGCTCTTCAATAACAGATGGAAAGTGAAGAACTCTGTACCAAATATCATGACCTGCCAATCTCAATGGCGAAGGTGTTCTTTCAATTCGATTCCTAGTGAATTCATCTTTATTCCTTCTGAAATTATGATTTAGTGGTAAAAATTGTCTGTGACAATCAAAATAACTTGGCTTCTTACCATGCTTCAATCTAATCGACTTTGATCTCTCCATACATATTGGGCATCCTAAGATCCTGCGATACTCAACGATAGCATACCATGCCGGGAAAGTCATTTATGGTCGAAAAGAAAGCGAGCCTTCATTACAAACATCGATTAGTATGAGCGTCGTATGTAGGAAAACCTTCATCCCATAGTTGTTTTAGCTCTGCAATCAATGGTTGCATATAAACATCTATTAACTTCTTGGATTTTTGGGCGAGCACAACCAATGTTAAAAACATATACGGTGTTTTCATGCACATCCCAGGCGGAAGATTATACGGAGTTAATATAACTGGCCAACAAGAATAGTGTCTTCCTGATTTACCAAATGGAGTAAATCCATCAGCACAAAGACCTAACCTAACATTTCGAGTCTCCTTCGCAAAATCAGGATATGTTCTATCAAAATTTTTCCACGCCTCTGCATCTGATGGATGACACATTAGTCCCTCTTCTGTTCGATGATTTGCATGCCAAGTCATGTGTTCAGCAGTTGTCTTTGATGCATAAAGCCTTTGTAACCTAGGAGTTAAAGGCAAATAAAACAACTGACTATATGATTTATGTCGTTGCTGCCTCCTACTAGTGCTCTTGTACCTATCTTGATTACAGAATTTACAAACATCCACATCTGCATCATCTCCCCAATATAACATACAACCATCTCTGCACACATCAATTCTTTCCACTGGGAGACCTAATTCTTTCATCAGTTTTTCATCTTTGTACAAATCATTAGGCGTTATATGATCCTGCAACAATGCCTCTTCAAAAGCTTGAACAAAATTATTAAAACACTCTTCAGACACATTATGCTCTGCCTTGACATTCAACATTCTTGCGGTGAACGATAGTTTAGTGTGAGTCTCACAACCAGCCCATAAAGGTGCATCTGCAGCACTCAACACCTCCTGAAATTTGAGATATGCTTCATTATTCATATTCTGACCGATATCTGTTACTTGCACCTCTTCCAAGGGTGATGCATTAGTAAACATTTGCTCAATTGTTGGAGGACAACTTGAAGTTGCACCTTGTGATTGGGGAATCAAATTCGACCCTTACATCATATATCATCCTCTGATATGGATTTAATTGATTATAATCACTTTGATCCCTAGAGACTTGTGTGTTGTGTCTATCATAAACTTCATCAGATATAAATGGTTCACCATGACATGTCCAATTATAGTAATTTACAACGAATCGAATCTACAAAGATGCTCTGAAACTTTGCTAGGCGGTAAAAAATCTACCATTTTGTGACACTTTACCGCACGAACACCTTATCTGATTACCATCCATAAACTCAACATTACTAGCTGTGAAATTTAAAAACTCTTGCAACCCACTCATAAATTCATCAGTTAAACCCCGACGTTCAGGTAAATTCCTATTATACATCCAACTCCTTTCACGCTGCATTATGTCTGTTTTCAATCAATTATATTAATATAAACTCCTAGAAATTACAATAATACGAATATACAGTTAGTTCACATATGAATTCACTATGTTTAACAATCTTTAAACATAACCGAAAAAAGACAACAGTTGTAATGGGTTGCAGATTCTGATGGTGTATGTGAATGTTTATGAAATGGTAATGTGTCATATCCTTGAATTTTATCATACTTGAAAACTTATATTATATATGTTACATGAGTTGAATGTTTGCAAAATCAGGATATAATAACATATAATATGTTTCCATGTATTACTGCATTTAGTATACATTATCCTTTGTTATAAAAAGACATCTCACTATCTTATGCTAACCACCATGGCATTAAGGTGTCAATGAATTGGGCCCAGGCATAAAAATCTGCAAGATTATGGTAATATCATGGAGTCCCAGTATGATTTTGAATGGAATGCATCGGGCGCAATTAACCTATACCATACCACTCTAATACCACTCTAGATCAACACAGAAAATTAACAATAATATAAATTTCAATATAAAAAATAACAATGATTTAAAAAAAAAATTATACCACCTTGGTCAAGCGCCTCGAGCCGGCGTGGATTGGTGGTTGTCGGCTACCGGTGAATGCCAACCTCTCGACAGAGACCTAATCGTGCCTACCGACGCACCGGCGGGTGGACTTCATGGGCGCCGGCAGCCTTGGACAATTGGCCGTTCGCCGGCGTGGTCGCAGGCGCACGCCGGACCGCTTGACACCGGCGCCTAGCTCGCCACCGGGCAGGAGGCGGCCGACGCCGGCGTGTTTGACAGCGTGACGAGACTCGCAGTGCCGGGCAGAAGGCGCGCGGCTACCGGCAGGAGGGCGCCGGCGACTGGCAGGGAGGCGGTCGGCGGCGGCGAGGCGGCCGGAAGGCGGGCTCGCGGCCGTTGGGGGGCACGCGACCGGACGAGGGGGCGGCGACTAGCGGGCCAGATATGTCCTAAGGCAATCGCCTTATGTATGAACCATTTATATGATAAATGAAGATTCACTATTTGAGTATACATGTTTAATGTATTTGATTGGATCTTAAACTCATTTACTGAATGTCCACGATACGATTCGGAGCATGAGAGAATTTGTGATTGGATCACAACTAGTGAGTATCTCTACATGTGTAATTGTGATGTATCGGAATTATCCCTAGTCGATGAATTGATGGATTTGGACACCATCAATTCTGTCGAGACTAGCACGAGGTATACTCTTTGGTGTATCCAAGCAGCTGATTCTCACTGGCTGGAGACATTGTGATGTCCGGAGTTGATCGTGGATGCTAGTTATGGTAACTAGTTCATTGGAGTGACCAGCCGTAAGACTTCATATGGTTCTCTGCATATATAGATATGTCAATGAAGTTCTTACCGTGGCTTAAGTGCGATGTTCCTTTGACTTGCGGTATTCAAGTCATCTTGATCATGGAGACTTATGCTTTGACATCTTAAGCAAACATCTCCGAGGAGATGTGGACCCGGGATGATTGGGTATAAGTCGAAATGATCGAAGGTATTTGAATAGCCTATAAAGGATTCACCACTCCTTGCGAGGAGATGTATGCCCATGGCCTCTCGTCGGATTGTTACTAAAGTCTTTGGCCAAAGCATTACATGTTTAGAGTAAGGTACTCTTCGATACATGTGGAGTAACTAGAATCCGTAGGACGAGGAAATGATACTTGGGCTAGGTGTGACGTAGTCAGCCTAGTGTGGACTGACACAATAGACCATGTCCTGAACCAAGTGGGTATAAGATGAGTGAAGGGAATGGGGCACGATTAATTTGAGCTACTGAAGGGTTTCAGAAATAGTTCTGGATCAACCGTTGATCTTTTCGGTTAATTGGGGATCATGATGTACTATTAGGTGCCACTCATGATCGTTCTATAATTAATGGTTAATTATAGACGGCCAACATAAACCGAGAACCTATTTGGTCACACGCACAACGAGTGTAATCCAAAGGATTTAAAACGAGCTTGAGAATGGGATTCTCAGACCGAGAGAAACTATGTTTGGTTGGACCAAACATAAAGCGAGCATGAAATTGTTTCAGTCGCAATGGAAGCGTGGATGGGCCGGGTCTTATGAAGACATAATGGATGGACCAAAATGGTTTGGTTCTAATCCAATGGATGAGAATAAACCAAAGGGTTTGGTTTATATTAAATGAATGAACCAAAGGTTGGTTCGGTTCGTTTTAACTTAAAATAAACCATCATGGTTTGGTTTATTTTAACTTATCTTAATAGAGCGGGTTAACGGGTTTTATGGATATGATCCATTAACCATTAAGAGAATTAGTTCTCTATAAAATAGGGCTTAAACCCTAATCCAAGCACCCTAATTAGAGTTGCCGCCCAATCTAATTGTGCCGCCCCCTCCATCTTCTCTCCTAGTCGGCGCCAACCCTAGGTGTGCCGCCGCCCAGCTTTTGTGCCGCCGTCCAAGTCATTGCCGGAGACCAAGCTTCATCCGGTGAACACTCCGGCGACCCTCCGGTGATCTCATGTGGGTTCGGTGATAAGGTGAGCTCCACATCTCCTTTGGCCGGCCTCTATTCCTCCACCAAAAGCTGTCCAGTTTTTCTGGACAGCTTGTTTCTTTGTTGTCGGAGCATCGTTTGGACGACGGTTAGTGCTCCGACAGCGGCTAACTTACCGGGGATTTGATCTCCGGTAATCCTCTGAGGTGGAGGACGAAGGATTCGTCAAACGGTTGACGAATACCTCTCCGGAGAAGCGAGTTTTGAGAACTCGTTTTAGGATCAGAATTTGGATTCGGATCGTGATCATCTCTCGATCACGTCGTCTTCAACACGAGGCTAGTAACCCGTACGAAGACGAAGCTCGTGACTTAGCGAAGTCATCCCGAGGAGCTCGGCGTGGATACGGATAGAGACGATTCTTACGAGGATCGTTCCGGTTGATGCCGTTCCCGCTACACGTCATACGAAAGGTATAACGTAGATAAATTTCTTTTATTGCAAATTTTAATTTACGGTTATGTCTACACTTGTTGTAATATGCATGCGTGTGTTGTGTGTGTTGTAATAAATATAGATTTATTATTTTTAATTGCTTCCGCTGTGCTCATGTTTGTGAAACATGATCGAACACACACACGCCGCAGTGCCGGAAACCCAACAGGTGCGCCGGCGGCCAGACGGCGGGTCGTGGCCGGAACGCGTGCAGCCGCGAGGCGAAGGAAAGACCGGCGACGGCGGAGGGGAAAGAAAAGATTTTAGGGCTCGGGCACGACGCGAGGGGAAGGAAAAAAATTAGGGCATTGGGGTAAAGTTAAATAAATTTTGCAACGAATCTTTGGATTCGTTGCAAATTTGCAACGAATCCAAAGATTCGTTGCAAATTTTTTATAAAAAAAAATTAAACTTTTTAAAACGTTAAGTTTATTTTGTAATTTTTATTTAGCAACGAATCCGTGGATTCATTACAAAAAATTGCAACGAATCCTGGATTCATTGCAAAAAATTGCAACGAATCCGTAGATTCGTTGCAAAATATTGCAACAAATCCAGGATCCGTTGCAAATTTGCAATGAATCCTGGATTCATTGCAAATTTTAAAAAAAAAATTTAAAATTTTTAAAACGTTAATTTATTTTTTAATATTAATATTAATTTTGCAACGAATCCGTTGCTATTTTGCAACGAATCCTGGATTCGTTGCTATTTTGCAACGAATCCACGAATTCATTGCAAAATATTTAAAAATAAACTCGTTCAGCAGAACTTGTTTTCTATTTTTTTTTTAATAAATTAAATATCTGCGACGAATTTATTTTTCGTGTCAAATTGCCGACGAAAATTTATTTCGTTACAAATTTACAACAAAACCTAAAATTCGTCGCTATATTTGTTGCAGATTTGCAACGAAAATAATTCGTTGCCAAATTTCGTCGCCAAAAAACAGTTTTTTTGTAGTGCACGATCCGAATCCAAATTCGGATCCAAAATCGAGTCCTCAAAACTCGCTTCTCCGGAGAGGTATTCGTCAACCGTTTGACGAATCATTCGTCCTCCACCTCAGAGGATTACCGGAGATCAAATCCCCGGTAAGTTAGGCGCTGTCGGAGCTCTAACCGTCGTCCAAACAACGCTCCGACGAGAGAAGAACAAGCTGTCCAGTAAAACTGGACAGCTTTGGTGGAGGAGTAGGCATCGGCCAACCAAGGGAAGCCAAGTGCTCGCCTTATCGTCGAAGCCTAGGAAGCTCACCGGAGGGTCGCCGGAGGATGACCGGCTGAAGCTTGGACGCCGGCAAGGAGTTGGACGACGGCACAGGGAGCTGAGCGGCAATCCTAGGGTTGGCACCAAAAATCCAAGGAGAGGATGGAGAGGTGGGCGGCAACCACAAGCTAGGGTTTTGGATTAGGGCTTAACAATCCCTTAAGCCCTCTTTTATAGAGAACTAATTCTCTTAATGGTTAATGGATCATATCCATAAAGCCCGTTAACCCACTCTATTAGTATAAGTTAAAATAAACCAAAACATGATGGTTTATTTTAAGTTAAAACCAACCGAACCAACTTTTGGTTCATTCGTTTAAAATAAACCAAACCCTTTGGTTTATTCTCCTCCATTGGATTAGAACCAAACCATTTTGGTTCATCCATTATGTCTTCATAAGACACGGCCCATCCATGCTTCCATTGCGACTGAAACGATTTCATGCTCGCTTCTTGTTTGGTTCAACCAAACCTAGTTTCTCTCGGTCTGAGAATCTCATTCTCAAGCTCGTTTTAAATCCTTCGGATTACGCTCGTTGTGCTTGTGACCAAATAGGTTCTTGATTTATGTTGGCTGTCTATAATTAACCATTAATTATAGAACGATCATGAGTGGCACCTAGTAGTACATCATGATCCCCAATTAACCGAAAAGATCAACGGTTGATCCAGAACTATTTCTGAAACCCTTCAGCAGCTCGAATGAATCGTGCTTCATTCCCTTCACTCATCTTATACCCACTTGGTTCAAGACATGGTCTATAGTGTCAGTCCCCACTAGGCTGACTACGTCACACCTAGCCCAAGTATCATTTCCTCGTCCTACGGATTCTAGTTACTTCACATGTATCGAAGAGTACCTTACTCTTAACATGTAATGCTTTGGCCAAAGACTTTAGTAACAATCCGACTAGAGACCATGGGTATACATCTCCTCGCAAGGAGTGGTGAATCCTTTATAGGCTATTCAAACACCTTCGATCACTTCGACTTATACCCAATCATCCCTGGTCCACATCTTCTTAGAGATGCTTGCTTAAGATGTCAAAGCATAAGTCTCCATGATCAAGATGACTTAAATACCGCAAGTCAAAGGAACATCGCACTTAAGCTACAGTAAGAACTTCATTGACATATCTATATATGCAGAGAACCATATGAAGTCTTACGGCTGGTCACTCCAATGAACTAGTTACCATAACTAGCATCAACGATCAACTCCGGACATCACAATGTCTCCAGCTAGTGAGAATCAGCTGCTTGGATACACCAAGGAGTATACCTCGTGCTAGTCTCGACAGAATTGATGGTGTCCAAATCCATCAGTTCATCGACTAGGGATAATTCCGATACATCACAATTACACATGTAGAGATACTCACTAGTTGTGATCAAATCACAAATTCTCTCATGTTGTGAATCGTATCGAGGACATTCAATAAATGAGTTTAAGATCCAATCAAATACATAAAACATGTATACTCAAATAGTGAATCTTCATTTATCATATAAATGGTTCATACATAAGGCGATTGCCTTAAGACATCTCTCATATATTACTAACATGGTTCCCCTGCACCAACACTTCCATCGACTATGTCATGCTAATCGGGTCCTTTACCAAGGTTCATTTGGACTTATGTCACCAAGACTACATGTTTAGATTTTACGCTGTCAAAACTACACCCTTAGACTTCCTTGCCAAAATTCATTTGGACTTATGCCACCAAGACTATATGCTTGGACTTTACGCTACCAAAACTACATCCTTGGACTTCCCATTGTCAAGCCTCAATGCTTGGACTTTCACAATCAATACTAGACACTTGGACTTATGTAGTCAAGACTTTATCCTTGGACTTTCCTTTGCCAAAGTTCACTTGGGTTTTACACAGCCAAGACTATACACTTTGACTTATATTGTTAAGACTTCATCATTGGACTTCCCTTGCCAAATATCATTATTTAGACTTTCTTTCCCAAGTATCCATATTTGGACTTCTCATGTCAAGACCATGCTTAGACTTTCCATGCCAAGAGTATCATTCTTGGACTTTCCATACAAAGTATTCAAACTTGGACTTCCGAGATTGATTGCTCCAACAATCTCCCCCAAATAATCTCCCACATATGACTTTGGATATCCCAATCATCCACTAGTCATATGGTCAATATATGGTCAAATCATATTGTCAAACAATGGTCAAACTCATTGTCAAATATCAAAATTCTACTCGAGTCTCATTCGAGTTTGGTCAACATTGACATGGGGCCAATTTCACCAACAGGTTCGATCTCCAATTTCGACGAATTTGTAGGATTTTTTCTTCAAATGGGATGACAAACCATGGATGATGGACTATTAGATTGCCCTCCGTGAGTGTTTTTCGATTTATCTAGGTGGTCGGTGGAAAATTTTTGTAGGATCATATCGTCTACTCCCATGATTAGTCAAGTCAAAGGTCTAGACACCTAGTGTCAACTAAAAAAAATGATAAAGCACTTATTAATCCTTATAATGATAAGAGTAATGATGATTATAATTACTCTGTTGAATGATTAATAATTAATGAAGTTATTGATTAATAATTCAACAACCTAGAAGTCACGGTGATTACTCCACTTCATTTATTTCCGAAATGATATAAATACAAGATGAGGGAAATCTACAGGAGTATACGAGGTATTTGTATTTGTATTTTATTTTTTTTTTGTTTATGTTTCATCGTATTTTTCTCTTAAAGGTTTGATTTATGCATCGGAAGGCTTTTGTCTAGGGTTATCCTTTGGCTCTCTCCTCACTTCTTTTCTGACTATAGAGATAGGATACAATATCAACGGCTCAATCAATCTAGGCCATGAACTTTAAAGCATGCTTCCGAAAGAGAAGGATTTGTCTAGCGCTCATTAGAAGGATGTGTGTACTAAAATGGTTTTGTTTTTTGTTCTAATAAGAGTTTGCGGCCAATAAGGATTGTATGCTTGTGAATTCATCGAGATTCCAAGTTCGAGACGTTAGTTTGTGACATTTCTAACTCGATATGCGAGTCTATTTGGTGCGCTGACTAAGGAAAATCGACAATTCTATATGTCAACATATTGCAAAAAAAGTTTCAATCCATTCCTAATCATATCAATGAGTGAATTCTAATATATATATATATATATATATATAGAGAGAGAGAGAGAGGGGATCATCTGGGCAGCGTGCATGGGCAAGCGCCCATGTGGCATATAATTTTTATCAAATATTATATATCATTTTGTTTTGGTCCTGTGGTCATTCCAAAGATAAAAAAACTTCAATGACCGCCTTTGATACATCTAACTATTTATATTTAAAAAATCTTAAAATAATATTTTTGACAACAATCCCATGGTCATTTTATTTTATTTTAATCATGGAGAAACTTAAATGACCTTCTAAAAGATATCTCAAGATCAGCTCAAAATATATGCCGCTAAGGCGTATGGCTAGGAGCCCTAAATTATTGGGTAAAAAAAAAAATGCTTTTTTAAATATTTAGAATATAATTATTAATTTATTTTAGAACATAAAAAAGTTGACTTTTATTAGAATTCTAAATTATTTTAATTGATCATTTATTACTATTATCAGAGAAAAAGACGAGATTATTGATGAATTTTTTCGGTTCAAAATGAGTTGGACTAATATTTAAAATTAGCTTAAAAAATAAATTTTAGTAAATAATTATAATTACTGGCTAAGATTAATTTTAGCAATTAATTTAGATTTTTTAATAGCTAAAATTAAATTTAATCGGTAATTTTTAATTTTTTTTATTGGTCAAAATTAAATTTGACGGATATTTTTTATTTTTTTAGCGAAAATTAAGTGTAGTCGGAAATTTTTATTTTTAATTAGTTAAAGTTAGATTTGATCGGTAATTTTTAATTTTTTTATTGGATAAAGTTAAATTTAATTGATAATTTTAATTTTTACTGGTTAAAATTAGATTTGATTGTTAATTTATAATTTTTTTCGGCAAAATTAAATTTAACCCATAATTTTTAATTTTTTATTGATCATATTTTTGTTTGCTAGTCAAACTTAAGTTTTATTGATAAATTAAAAATATTTATTATTGGGATCTTTCTAAGGTTAGATGGGTGAATAGCATTTTGTTTGATTTCTTTCTCCAACTTATTAGCAGGAGCAAATTCAAATTAAAATTTAAAATGAAGAATAATGCAAACCAAGCTAACACAAGCGATGTAACGTGATTCGAAAATCCACTCATACTCTATAACAATCTTTAAAGTGGATTACTCCTCTTACAAGCTTTCACTATTTCTCCTTCGGATGAATACCAGGGTGAAGAAATCTTCTTACAACAATATTTTTTCTTCTTACAAGATTTGAAGATCAGGTTTTAGAATAAGAGATTGAGAGGAGAAAGTCTTAGAAAATATTTGGAGAGCTTTAGGATGTTTTCTATGAAAGATCCAAACCTTCTCCAAGCTCCAAGACTCTTATATAGAGTTTGAAAACCAACTTTCGCATCCACCATTATACCTTTCGCCAATCGACTGCTCAATATTAGTCACCAGTCGATTGGTAAAGTGCACTAGTTGACAAGTAGCACTGTTGACCGCCTCCAACACTTTCTGACATAGCCATAATTTTTTGGGTTATTGACCGTTACAACTCAACGACCATTCTATCAGTCGATTGGTCTTTAGATCAGTCGACTGATCAACCCAATTGACTACCAACCATTATGTGCATTCTTAGTAACTCATCAATCGATTGGAACAATTCATTATTGGTGTAATCGGCCCAGATCATAATTGACTAAACTTGAGTTGGACTCGAGTAGTATTTTGATGTTTGACAATGTTTTGGGAAGATTATTGGTGCAATCGACCCGGGTCATGATTGATCAGACTCGAGTTTGACTCGAGTGGTATTTTGATGTTTAGCGATGGTTTGATCATTGTTTGACTATATGGTTGACATTGGGTTGACCATATGATGGAGAAGTCCAAGTCTTGTGTACTTGGCATGAAAAGTCCAAGTCATGGGTGCTTGACATGGAAAGTTCAAGCATGGGTCTTGGCAAGGGAAAGTCCAAGCTTGAGTCTTGGCAATTGAAAAGTCTAACTTGGGTTGACAAGGAAAGTCCAAGCATGGGTCTTGGAAAGGGAAAGTCCAAGCTTGAGTCTTGACAAATGAAAAGCCCAACATGGGTTGGCAATGGAAGTCCAAGGGTTGATATTGGCGGCGTAAAGTCCAAGGGTGGAGTTTTAGCAGTATAAGTCCAATGATTGGCGGCGTAAAGTCCAAGCTAGAGCCGTCAAGTTAGGTTTGGCCCGTCGGGTTGGCCCGCCCTGCCAAGTAATTTAGGCGGGTTGGGTTGAAATCTTTTCAACCCTCCATTTTGGCGGGCCTAAACGAATCAATCCGCATGGGTTGCGGGTCTAGACGGGTTGGCCCGCGGCGGGTTGGGTTGGCCCACGGGTTGAAAAATAATAAAAGAAGATAAAACTCGTGGGAAAAAAATTGTTTAATCTCTTTAACCAATATTCTAATACTAACAAAATAATTTTTTCATAATTACAATCATTTTCTATCACACATACACGTCAACAAAATGTAAGAGAAATTAGAGAAAATAATAAAGAATATTTGATTTAAGTACTCTAATAAGTTTTTATATACTCTAATTAGTTTATAATTATTTTATCATTACTATTTCAATTAATATAGGAAATGATGACATATCAAAATCAACAAATTACAAGTGTTGAAAAATCTCAATTAGATCTCTATTTAGAGGAGTCAAAATTTGAATTTACATATTATCAAGATTTGAATATTTTAAAGTATTAAAAGAATAAAAAATATTTATATCTAATATTGTCGATCAATAATTAGATCTCAATTATAATATTTTAGTTGCTTCAAATGCATGCATTCTTATCATGATATTCTATCCGTCTTATCGATTATCGCCTTAAGCTCTCAACGCCTCAATAATTTTGGATTTTTTTTCCTGGCCCGCGGGTTGGTCCACCTAATCCGTAGCCCGCCTTGGGTTGGGTTGGGTTGGAGATTTCTCAACCCGCCAGAATGACGAGTCGGCCCGGCCATCCCCACTAAATGTTAAATTTACGACGGGTTGGCCCGCCCCGCCATGGGTCAACCCATTTGACAGTTCTAGTCCAAGCAGTAGTCTTGGCAACGTAAGCCCTGTTGGGTTTCCGGCACCGCGACGAGTGTGTGTTCGAACATATTTCGTAAACATGTACACAGCAGAAGAATTCAATAAATCTAATTTATTACAACACACACATTACACGCATGCATAGTACAATATGTGTAGACATAATCGTAGTTTCAAATTTTGCAATAAAAGAAAATTATGCTAGTTATACCTGACGTATCACGTGCAGCGAGAATGACATCAACCGGGGCAACTCTTTCTAGAATTGCCTCTATCCTTATCCACACTGAGTACCGTCGGCATAGCTTCACCAAGCTACGAGCCTCGTCTTCGTAGGAGTCACTAGCCTCGTGTCGAAGACAATGTGATCGAGAGAAGATCACAATCCGAATCAAAATTTGGATTTAAAATGAGCCCCCAAAACTCGCTTCTTCGGAGAGGTATTCGTCAACCGATTAACGAATCCTTTATCCTCCACCTATGAGGATTATCGGAGATCGAATCCCCGGCAAGGTAGTCACTGTCGGAGCTCCAAACATTGTCCAAATGGTGCTCCGACATGAAAGGAAATAAGCTGTACAGAAAAACTGGATAACTTGGTGGAGGATTTGCGCCGACCCAAAGGAGAAAGGTCGGTTGCACCTTAGTCACCGGAGCCAAGGGATGTCACCAGAGGGTCATTGGGCGCAGCAAGTGGTCGGCGAAAGCTGGTGGCGTTGGCGACAGCAGCAAGGTTGGGCGGCAACCTTATTGGGCGGCGAGAAGAGGAGAAGGGCTTGGGTGGCTAGGGTTTTCTGAAAACAAGTTATCCACGAAAAACCCTTAAGTCATATTTTATAGAGAACACATTCTCCTAACGGTCATTGGTTCATAACCAAAACCCGTTAACCCACTCCAATAACTTAAGTTAAAATAAACCAAACCGCGTTAGTTTATTTTAAGTTAAAACGAACTTAACCAACTTTGGTTCATTCGTTTAAACAAACCAAACCACTTTGGTTTATTTTCCACCATGGATTAGAACCAAACCAATTTGGTTCATCCATCATGTCTTCATAAGACTCGACCCATCCATGCTTCCGTTACGCCTGAAATGATTTCATGCTCACTCCTTGTTTGGTCCAACCAAACCTAGTTTCTCTCGATATGATAATCTCATTCTCAAGCTCATTTTAAATCCTTCGGATTACAGTCATTGTGCGCGTGACCAAATAGGTTCTCGGTTTATGTTGGTCGTCTATAATTAACCATTAATTATAGAACGATCATGAGTGGCACCTAGTAGTACATCATGATCCCCAATTAATCGAAAAATCAACGGTTGATCCATAACCATTTCTGAATCCTTCAGCAGCTATAATGAATCGTGCCCCATTCCCTTCACTCATCTTATACCAACTTGGTTCAAGACATGGTATATAGTGTCAGTCCCCACTAGGCTGACTACGTCACACCTAGCCTAAGTATCATTTCATCATCCTACATATTCTAGTTACTGCACATGTATCCAAGAGTACATTACTCTAAACATGTAATGCTTTGGCCAAAGACTTTAGTAACAATCCGACGAGAGACCATGGGTATACATCTCCTCGCAAGGAGTGGTGAATCATTTATAGGCTATTCAAACACCTTTGGGCATTTGGACTCATGCTCAATCATCCTGGGTCCACATCTCCTTAGAGATGCTTGCTTAAGATGTCAAAGTATAAGTCTTCATGACCAAGATGACTTGAATATCGCAAGTCAAACGAACATCGTAGTTAAGCTGCAGTAAGAACTTCATTGACATATCCATATATGCAGAGAACTATATGAAGTCTTATAGCTGGTCACTCCAATGAACTAGTTACCATAACTAGTATTCACGATTAACTCTGAACATCACAATGTCTCTAGCCAGTGAGAATCAGCTGTTTGGATACACCAAGGAGTATACCTCGTGTTAGTCTTGACAAAATTGATGGTGTCCAAATCCATCAATTCATCGACTAGGAATAATTCCAATACATCACAATTACACATGTAGAGATACTCACTAGTTGTGATCCAATCACAAATTCTCTCATGCTGTGAATCGTATTGTGGACATTTAATAAATGAGTTTAAGATCTAATCAAATACATGAAAATATGTATAATCAAATAGTGAATCTTCATTTATCATATAAATAGTTTAAACATAAGGTGATTGTCTTAGGACATCTCTCATATATAACTAACAAACTCCCACTTAGCCTAATGCCAATCGCCATGGTATCCAATACCATAAGCTCTAACATGGCCCTCAAACTTACTTTGAGGTAAGGCCTTAGTTAAAGGATCCACTAAGTTCCTTTTAATGGGAATCTTCTCGATTTGTATTTCCTTCCTACTTATGATCTCTCTGATCAAATTATAGCGGCGAAATATATGTTTGGATCATTGATGAGACCACATCAAGTTCAGAGATAAACTTCTTGATCCAAACCGCTTCCTTTACTGCTTCCAAAGCTGCAATGTATTCTGCCTCAGTGGCAGAATCCACTATAGTATCTTGCTTAGAACTTTTCCAACTCACTGCGCCCCCATTCAAAGTGAACACGTACCCAGACTGAGACCTGGAATCATCCTTGTTTGTGTAGAAGCTGACATCCGTATACCCACGTATCACCATGTCCCCTTCTCCATATATTAGGAACACATCCTTAGTTTTTCTTAAGTACTTAAGGATCGTCTTAATAGCCACCCAATGATCCATTCCTAGATTAGACTGGTATCTGCTCGTGACACTCAGAGCATACGATACATCGGGCCTCGTACATAATATAACATACATGATAGATCCTATTGCAGATGCATAGGGAATCTTGCTCATGCAAATCCTTTCGTCTTCTGTGCACAGACACATATACTTCGAAAGGTGTATCCCATGCCTGATGGAAAGGAAATCTTTCTTGGATTCCGACATGCTAAACCTCTTTAGCACTCGGTCTATATATGTAGACTACGAAAGACCAAGCAACTGATTCAATCTATCCCTATAGATCTTAATCCCGAGGATGTTGGTTGCTTCTCCCAAGTCTTTCATGGAGAACGTCTTGGACAACAAAATTTTAACTGACTGTAAGACAGAAACATCGTTTCCTATAAGTAATATGTCATCGACATAAAATACTAGGAACACGACTGCACTCCCACTAACCTTCTTGTACACACAAGGTTCATCCGGATTTTGTGAGAAATCAAACTTTTTGATTGTCTCATCAAAACGGATATTCCAGCTCCTGGATGCTTGCTTCAGTTCATATATAGACCGTCGCAGTTTGCATACCTTGGTTTTATCAACCAATGTGAAACCCACAGGATATATCATATACCCATCCTCGAGTAGGTTTCCACTAAAGAAAGTTGTTTTCACATCCATCTGTCATATCTCATAATTATAATGAGCCACTATGGCCAGGAGCATCTGAATGTATTTAAGCATAGCAACAGGTGAATAGGTCTCATCATAATCAACACCTTTCTTTTGACGATATGCTTTCGCCACCAGTCTAGCCTTATAGGTAATCACATTACCATCTATGTCGGTCTTCTTCTTGAAAACCCACTTGCACCATATAAGCTTTATGCCTTCAGGTGGGTCAACCAAGTTCCAAACTTGATTTTCATACATGGAATCCATTTCCGACTTCATGGCATTAAGTCATTTATCCTTTTCTAAACTTTTTAGAACTTCTTCATAACTGGTAGGCTCCTCATCATCAATGAGTAACATGTCATTCGATTCACTTACGAGAAATCCATATCTCTCAGGAATGTTGCATGTTCTACCAGATCTACGAAGATGTGGTGTCACAATAGGTCTAGCCGATGGCTCATCACTATAAGTTATCGGTTGTGGTACTTCACCAGGTATCTCATCAATGTCTATTTGAGTCTCTCGAGCCTCCTCAAGCTCAACGATACTCCCACTGTTTTCTTGCAAGAGAAACTTGTTCTCTAGAAACACAGCATGCCTTGAAACAAACACCTTTTGTGCCACAGGATGATAGAATTGCTAACCCCTTGTTTCCTTAGGGTATTAAATAAATGGACATTTATCAGACTTAGCATCCAGTTTGTCTGATACAGTCCGCTTCACATAAGCAGGACAATCCCATATCTTCATGCAAATCCTTTCGTCTTCTATGCACGGACACATATACTTCAAAAGGTGTATCCCATGCCTGATGGAAAGGAAATCTTTCTTGGATTTCGACATGCTAAACCTCTTTAGCACTCGGTCTATATATGTAGACTACGAAAGACCAAGCAACTAATTCAATCTATCCCTATAGATCTTAATCCCGAGGATGTAGGTTGCTTCTCCCAGGACTTTCATGGAGAACGTCTTGGACAAAAAAAATTTTAACTGACTGTAAGACAGAAACATCGTTTCCTATAAGTAATATGTCATCGACATAAAATACTAGGAACACGACTGCACTCCCACTAACCTTCTTGTACACACAAGGTTCATCCGGATTTTGTGAGAAATCAAACTTTTTGATTGTCTCATCAAAACAGATATTCCAGCTCCTGGAAGCTTGCTTCAGTTCATATATAGACCGTCGCAGTTTGCATACCTTGGTTTTATCAACCAATGTGAAACCCTCAGGATGTATCATATACCCGTCCTCGAGTAGGTTTCCACTAAAGAAAGTTGTTTTCACATCCATCTGTCATATCTCATAATTATAATGAGCCACTATGGCCAGGAGCATCTGAATGTATTTAAGCATAGCAACAGGTGAATAGGTCTCATCATAATCAACACCTTTCTTTTGACGATATGCTTTCGCCACCAGTATAGCCTTATAGGTAATCACATTACCATCCATGTCGGTCTTCTTCTTGAAAACCCACTTGCACCATATAAGCTTTATGCCTTTAGGTGGGTCAACCAAGTTCCAAACTTGATTTTCATACATGGAATCCATTTCCGACTTCATGGCATTAAGTCATTTATCCTTTTCTGAACTTTTTAGAACTTCTTCATAACTGGTAGGCTCCTCATCATCAATGAGTAACACGTCATTCGATTCACTTACGAGAAATCCATATCTCTCAGGAATGTTGCGTGTTCTACCAGATCTACGAAGATGTGGTGTCACAATAGGTCTAGCCGATGGCTCATCATTATAAGTTATCGGTTGTGGTACTTCACCAGGTATCTCATCAATGTCTATTTGAGTCTCTCGAGCCTCCTCAAGCTCAACGATACTCCCACTGTTTTCTTGCAAGAGAAACTCGTTCTCTAGAAACACAGCATGCCTTGAAACAAACACCTTTTGTGCCACAGGATGATAGAATTGCTAACCCCTTGTTTCCTTAGGGTATTAAATAAATGGACATTTATCAGACTTAGCATCCAGTTTGTCTGATACAGTCCGCTTCACATAAGCAGGACAATCCCATATCTTCATGCAAATCCTTTCGTCTTCTGTGCACGGACACATATACTTCAAAAGGTGGATCCCATGCCTGATGGAAAGGAAATATTTCTTGGATTCCGACATGCTAAACCTCTTTAGCACTCGATCTATATATGTAGACTACGAAAGACCAAGCAACTGATTCAATCTATCCCTATAGATCTTAATCCTGAGGATGTAGGTTGCTTCTCCCAGGTCTTTCATGGAGAACGTCTTGGACAACAAAATTTTAATCGATCAGTAAGGCGAAACATCGTTTCCTATAAGTAATATGTCATCGACATAAAATACTAGGAACACGACTGCACTCCCACTAACCTTCTTGTACACACAAGGTTCATCCGGATTTTGTGAGAAATCAAACTTTTTGATTGTCTCATCAAAACGGATATTCCAGCTTCTGGATGCTTGCTTCAGTTCATATATAGACCGTCGCAGTTTGCATACCTTGGTTTTATCAACCAATGTGAAACCCTCATGATGTATCATATACCCGTCCTCGAGTAGGTTTCCACTAAAGAAAGTTGTTTTCACATCCATCTGTCATATCTCATAATTATAATGAGCCACTATGGCCAGGAGCATCTGAATGTATTTAAGCATAGCAACAGGTGAATGTTGGTGCAAGAATGCCCCAAGCATTTTATGTTTTGATGTTTGGATAATCATCTAAGTTAGGCAACAATTTGTGATCTAAATTGTGATGATGTTTAAGTAACAGGAAAATCCAAGTATGAAGACTTGGTGAAAGAAGAGTCCAAGGTAAAGGTTTGGCGGCATAAGACCAAGCATGTTGTCTTGGCAGCATTAAGTCCAAACGGATCTTGGCAAAGGGAGTCCAAAAGCAAGTCTTGGCAGCGTAAGTCCAAGCATGTAGACTTGGCGGCGTAAAGTCCAAGCATGCTTTGGCAAAGGAAAACTCTAGACATGACAAAACCAAAGAAAGCTCTTGGAAGCAAGGCGCAAAGGACGAACAAGTCACGGACTCGGAGGGATCCTGAAGGCGCAAGGCTTAAGGAAAAGCTAGGAGGTTAAGTCTAGGTCTAGGGGGTGAAATCAAGTGTGAAATAGTCACATCACGATGTATCCTCGACGAGTCGATGAAACGTGACCAAGACGATCGTGATGATTGAATCACCGACCGCCAGCGATACGATCGCGATAGACGTAAAAATGAGCACATAATGGAGTCGCACTCGACTGCGGCCGTGATCACTCGACTGATCACTCCATCAGTCGACTGATGGAGGGATCAGTCGACTGATGAAAGTGTCGTTGGATGAAACGACTCTGAATCCCGCGAATCCGGCTATTCAGAAGCCGTTAACCATGCCAGCAGTCGACTGATGCTGTACATCAGTCGACTGATCGGGCTCCAACGGGAAAATCAGCCTCTTCTCTATAAAAAGAGGGCTGGTGGAGGTTTTTGGGGTTAATGCTTATTCTCCAATCTTTCTCAACAGCCTCCACGAATTCTTTAGCTTTCTAAGTGATTTAAATCTCCTCCTCTTCTCTAAGCTTAGATCAACATCTTTTGTAAAGAAGAGGAGTTGTGGTGTAAAGAAAGCTCATTAGTGGATTTGCTTGGATTGATCCACCTCAAGGATCGCCGTGGAGTAGGAGCGTTATCTCCGAACCACGTAAAAGGCCTTGTTTGCGTTTGATTTTGTTTTTACATATATTATTGTGTTTGCTTCCGCTAATCTTCTTGTAGAAACCGAAAAACGCTATTCACCCCCCTCTAGCTATTCCAACGATTCCTAACAAGTGGTATCAGAGCCCGGATCGCATCGGAAGATCTAGCAATCAACCGGAGCAAAGATGGCATTTCAAGAGGGGTATAGCACGGCGAGGCCTCCGTTCTTCGACGGCAACGATTTTGGATATTGGAAAGGTAGGATGGAGTATTAATGAACGATATTGAAAATTGGTTTAGTGTTGTAGATGGTTTTGAGAAGCCGGTCGACGAATTCGGAGCACCACTACCGACAAAGGATTGGACAAGAGAGATGGCCAAGAAAGCACAAGCAAATGCAAAAGCAACGACCACACTTCAATGTGGTCTATCCAAGGAGCAACTTTCTAAGGTCGGGCCATTCAATTCCGCGAAAGAGCTTTGGGAGAAGCTCATCGAACTCAATGAAGGATCCAAAGAGACAAGAAGGGCCAAGAGGGACCTTTTGATTGGCCAACTCCAAAGCTTCACTCTGAAGACAAACGAAACTGTGAGCCAAATGCACGGGCGTTTCAAGGAAGTAGTCAACGGACTACACGTTATAGGTGAAAAGGTCGACAACCGAGACCTTGTGAGGTATGTACTACAAGCCTTCCCTAGGACCACCTTATGGGCCTCAATGGTAGATGCCTATAAGGTTTCTAGGGATCTTTCATTAGTTAAATTAGATGAGTTATTTTGTGAATTTCAATTGCATGAACAAGCTAACACTTCATCCAAAGAGAAGGGTATAGCTCTTTTTGTAGGAAAGAAGGAGAAGAAGAAAAAGGAAAAGAAGGAGGTGTCTTCCTCATCCGAATCCGAGGAGGACTCATCAAGTAGTGAGGATGAGTTGTCGGCAAGTGAGGTAGCACACTACGTCAAGAAATTTGGTGGGAAGTCAAGGAGGCACACCAAGAAAGATGTGAAGAGGATGTTTCAATCCTCAAGAGGTAAATCTTCTAACAATTCAAATTCTATTTCTAACGTGACGTGTTTTGGTTGCAACAAGAAAGGGCACATAAAGCCAAATTGCCCGGAACTAAAGAAAAAGGAGGAGAAGGATAAGAAGAAGAAGGAAAAGAAGGAAAAGAAGAAGAAGGAGGCGATGATGGCACAAACGTGGGATACTCTAAGTATGGAGGAGTCTACCGACGATGAAGAAGTTTGCCATTCAACCCGGAACTTAGCCCTCATGGCATTGGAAGAAACCGGAAGCTCAAGCGAGGAGTCTTCTTCCTCTTCAAGTGATGAATCATCATCAAGTGATGATGATGAGGTAAATGACTCACCCAAAGTAGATTTACTTTATAAGACTATTGCATGTTTACAAAATGCTTTAAATAGATCAAAAACTAGGATTAAAGATCTAAAATTAGAAATCAAATCATTTAAGAATATAGATGCATCATGTGATAAATCATCTAGTGATAATGATTGTACTCTTAGGGATGAAAATGATGAGTTAAGAAAAGAAATAAGTAAATTAAGAACATGCCTAGAAAAGTTCACCAATGGTTCTAAATATCTAGATATGATTATTAAGGACCAAAGGGCAATTTACAATAAGGCCGGTTTAGGATATAGACCTAAGGAGAAAGAGGTAGCATTTGCATCCCTAGTTAGTAGAAAATCCATGATTAAAAGCAAGGGGAGAAAAGCATGGGTACCAAAAAAATTTATAATTGATGCTAGTGGTCCTAAGATTTGGGTACCTAAGGATTGTGTTTTTCATGTGATATAGGTAGAAGAACCAAGCTTATGGATAGTTGATAGTGGGTGCTCAAAGCATATGACCGGGGATGAGAGAAAATTCTCCACTATCAACCATACTAGCAAAGGAAAAGTGTCATTTGGCAATAGCGGTAAACTTAAAATTCTAGGAAAGGGCACCATTGAGGTATCTCCCAATCTTGCTATTCATAAAGTTCTATTAGTTAAAAATATGAAATTTAACTTACTTAGTGTAAGCCAATTATGTGATGCAAATTTTGATGTTAAGTTTGATTCCTCAAAATGCTTTATAAGACACAAAACTATAAATGATTGCATGTTAGTAGGCTTTAGAAAATCAAATATATATTATGTTGATTTATCTTATGCTACTAATCCTTCCACTAAGTGTCTTATTGCAAAAGAGGAAGAAAGTTGGCTTTGGCATAGGAGACTAGGTCACATAAACATGAAGAATATAACCAAAATAGCAAAATTGAAGCTAGTCAAAGGATTGCCTAGAGTCAAATATCTCAAGGACAAGATGTGTGATGCTTGTCAAGAAGGGAAACAATCAAAAACATCACACAATGGTAAAAATTTACTTAGTACCGCTTTACCATTAGAATTACTACATATGGATTTATTTGATTGCCATAGTACCCCATCTATAATTGGTAGTAAATATTGCTTGGTAATAGTAGATGATTTTTCTAGGTTTACTTGGGTGTTTTTCTTGAAAAATAAGGATGAAACCTTAGAAATAATCATAGGATTTAGCAAAAGAGTAGAAAATGAAAGAAAACTCAAAATCAACCGGATCCGTAGTGATCATGGTGGAGAGTTTGAGAATTCTAACTTTTCAACTTTTTGCTTAGAACAAGGGTACAAGCATGAATTTTCTTGTCCTAGAACACCCCAACAAAATGGGGTTGTGGAAAGAAAAAATCGTGCCCTACAAGAAGCGGCTAGGACAATGCTTAATGCATATTCCTTACCTAGCTACTTAGGCGGAAGCCAGTTAATACCGCTGCTATATCCAAAATAGGGTATTAATTCATAGGTTTTAGGAAAAACTCCATTTGAATTGTGGAATGGTACAATTCCAACAATTCATTATTTTAAGGTCTTTGGATGTAAAGTCTATATCTTAAATACCAAAGATAACCTAAGTAAATTTGAGTCCAAAGCGGATGAGGGAATCCTAGTTGGATACTCATCCACTAGTGTAGGATATAGAGTTTACAATAAAAGGACTCAAAAGATTGAAGAATCTTCAAATGTTCAATTTGATGAAACTTCAAATACATACCCTAGAAAATTCCCTATTGATGATGACATAAATAATGAAAATCAAGAAATTACCAAACAATTTCAAGATTTAAACTTAGGAGGTATTAATCAAGGGGGAGGATTGGATCAAGGGGGAGTAAGGGATGACTCCGATGATGAACTTAGGATTGAAGTTAATCATGATCAAACTCAACTTGATGTTAGGGCAATCTCTTGCCATGATAAGGTTTTGATGTGTGTGGCAAAGGGTTTAAGTTAGTTGATTATGTTGATGTGATATGTGCGTTGAAGTCGTGCAGGACTTAGTAATTAGCACATGGAGCCATGGCGAGTTTCACATCTCATGACTCGTGCCTTGAGTCGGTGAAGGATAGCTTTGCGGAAGCCGTGCGCTTGGAGCATCCGAGGGACCGCCGGTCGAGAAGCTTGGAGTGAAGCCGGAGGAAGTAGACTTCGAGGCAAGAGACGCGAAGGAGCATTGCAGCGCAGGCGGATGCCGCCGAGGACGGGACGCGAACGAAGAGAGAACTTCGGCGAGGACTCCGAGATGAGAGGAGCGTTGTAACCCGGGAAGGGTAGTTCTTAGGTGAAACTTGGCCATTTGGCCAAGTGTCGGATGGGTTTTTCGACACCGCCGATCGCCATGTCATGGCCGATCGCTTCAATCGATGGGTTGATCGACCGTATAAGACCGAGTTTAGGGCTCGATCGCCACGAATCGGCAATGATCGATAATGATCAGCCGATCGGGAAGGCAATGATCGAGAGGAATAGACTGGCACGCGAATGGAGTCGACTCGATCGAGCACTCGATTGTCGAGCATGATCGATGATGGTCCCATCACCGATCGATGCCAATACCGCTGGATGGAATCAACGTGGAAAGACCGTGCGAGCGACGATCACCGATCGATCGAGGGCATCGAATGACCGATCCTGTGTCAACGGAAGAAACCCTCTTCCTATAAAAGGAAGGGGTAGGGTTTAGAGCCTAATGCTTATGCTCTAATACTCTCCCAAAGATCCCTAAAGCTTTCCATCCTCTTACTCAAGCTTATTTCCATTCTATTTGTAAGAGGAGTGTTTGTAAAGGTTACCTCCACCTAGCTTGGTGCAAAGGAGAGACCAATAGTGATTGGGTTTCGGAGTGATTCACCGTGGACGAATCGGACCGTGGATTAGCGGCGTAGCCGTGAACCACGTTATATCTCCGTGTTTGTATTGTCTTTGTTTTACTTCTATTTGCTTGTCTTAGTTTATTGCTTCCTCTTGCGCTAACGTTTTCGTAGACGAGCAAAATACGACATACAACGAATTAGGGCTATTCACCCCCCTCTAGCCGGCCATACCGATCCCCAACAAGTGGTATCAGAGCCAAGTCGTTTGTCAAGGACTAACCGCCACGACAAACACTTCATTAAAAGATGGCCGGCTCCAACATCTACCCGCCAAAGTTCGACGGCGAATTCGCTTGGTGGAAGAAGCGAATGGAGGTATTCTTCGAGACCGATTTTGATGTTATGCTTATAATGGAAAATGGTTTCGAGTTGCCTAGGGATGAAAGGGGTGAACCAATAGAGAAGACAAGGTGGACTAAGAAGCAAAGAGAGGAACACATTTCAAATTCAAGGGCTAAGCATCATCTCCTCAATGTGCTCCCAACAAGAGATAAACCGAATTGGGAGTGCTCTAGTGCCAAGGAGATGTGGGAGAAGCTAGTAGAGCTTCATGAAGGTACCTCGGAGGCAAAGCTAGCAAGAAGAGACCTCCTCTGCTCCCAACTATCAAACATCAAATTAGAAAAAGGAGAAAAGGTAACTTCATTGCATTCTAGGTTTAAAGAGATTTTGCTTGGACTAACAAGTGTAGGAGAGAAGTTATCCAACCGGGATATGGTAATGAAGGCCATAGATGCCTTTCCCCGGTCCTCAAGATGGAGCTCCATGGTGGATTCATTCTACATCTCCAAGAACTTGGAAGTAAGTACCTTGGAGGAGTTCTTCTCAACAATGGAGCTCCATGAAACAAGACTTGAAGGAATACAAGAAGAACCAAAAATTCAACCTTCAAGAGGAGTCCTTGATAGCAAATAAGGGAAAGAAGAAGATGGAAATTCCCTCCTCCTCCGATGAAGCTCCTCATCCTCCTCCATGGATAGCACCGAAGAGGCCTATATGGTAAGGAGGGTAAGGCGTGCATTTAAGAATTTTAGATTTCATAAATCTAATGATAGGGGAAGGAGACCAAGGGGGAAGGTCATATGCTACAATTGCCAAGGAGAGGGGCACATAAGGGACAATTGTCCCTCCTAAACAAGAGCAAGGAAGAGAAGAAAAAGAAGGAAGAAAAGAAGAAGAAGAAGGGGAGCAAGAAGAAAGAGGAGAAGAAGGCCAAGGAAAAAGGAAAGTCCATGGCTCTCAAAGCCAAGACATGGGATGACCTTGCCTCCTCCTCCTCATCCGATGAAGAAGAGCATGTTTACTCCAACCTAGCACTAATGGCTCTTCATGACTCGGATAGCTCCTCCTCCTCCTCAAATGAAGAATCAAGCACAAGCGAGGAGAGCTCAAATGAAGGGGGAGCTTCATCTACCTCCTCATCCGAAGAAGAAGAAGAGGATATGGAAACTATGGTAACGAAAGCCTCTCCTAAGAAAATAGTTTCCATAATTTCTAGTTTAACTAAGGACTTATTTGGCATGAAAAAGAAAAATAAAAGCATGCTTAATCAAATTAAGGAATTAGAGCAAAAATTAGAAAAAGCATGCTTAAGTGAAAATATTTCTTCTTGCCATGATGATGCATGCTCACATGATGAATATATGCCATTAGATGTTAGTGATGCATGTATAAATGAAAATAGGGCTTTAAGGGAAAAGGTAGATTATTTAACCAAAGCCCTAGAAAAATTCACAATAGGCTCCAATACCCTTAACATGATAATTGGGAGCCAAAGGGCAAGTTTTAACAAGAAGGGCCTAGGATATAAAGAGAAGAAAAATGAGAAGGCCTATAAATGCCTAATTGCTAGGGGACAAGACAAAAACAAAGTAATAGCTAAGAAATGGATCCCCAAGGAATTTCTAGTGAACCCAATAGGAAAGAATTTATTTTGGGTTCCAAAATCCATCCTTAAGGGTTAGAAAACCCCTAGGGTAGTCAACCATATGAACTTGACCTATATCATATTTTGGTTGACCTAGGATGACGGGACAACATTTTTAGATAGTGTTGGGTGATGATAACGTGCCCATAAATAGATAATATTGCTTATAAATAATCATGATTTATGATATTTGGCACATTATCATGAAAAATAGGTTTAAATCATGCTTTAGGTGATACTTTACTTATTAATCATCATATAATACCTAATGCATGGTTATAATTTGATGAAAACGCGTATTTTTTCATGATCATAATGTGAAATTAAATCATATATGTCATTATGATCATGTAGGTTGTTAGGTTGATACTTAACCATGATAGAATTGCATGAATATATTGGTTAAGTATATACAAATACCCCCTAGGATGCATCTCACACTCACTATAGGCTAACTTGATTGCAAACTTAGCATGGGTGAGATGTTAGGATGATACAAATGTCCACTAATGCCTATGGCATTTAGATGGTCATTTAAAGTATCAAAATAGCAATCATAGACCAATCATGGGGAAGGCTTATGTTTAATTCATAGACATATTGCCCAAAGATCATGGTTGGATATTTCATATGTTTTCATAATAATTTCTTACTTTAAAATACATGTATTCATGTTTTGAAACAATTGGAACCAAAACTAGGTGTTAAAACTTGATACTTTCATGATCAAAAACCTAGTAGTTTTTAAAGTTTTTGGATTTTTGGTAAATATCAGAAAATATAATGATTTTCATGAAAACATATTTTTCACTGATAGAAATACTTAAAAGAAATGTGTTCCCCAAATTTTCATGATTTTTGAATTTTGGAATTTTTAATGCATTTACGAAATTCGGCGAAAAATCGAAATCCGAAAATCATGTGCGGTCATTGTATCTGAACCGATCATTGATGGCTAAATCGAAAAATGAAGGCGAATTCAGTTTTTAATTCAATTTGTGGTATTTTCTTCTATACTTGATGCCATGGGTTTTATAACTTAGTGTTAATCTTTTTGATGGTGTCGAGGAGAAATAATTATGTTTAAGTTAATTATGATAGGGGAGAAATATATGATAGGGAGAAAATTTGTGTAGAAAGTTTCATTGATTAAGGGAGTTGCATGTTGCTATATCATGTTTATGTTTACATGCTTTCTTACCTTAGAAATTTTTATCAAATGTTGACCTAACTTAAACGGATTGCCACACATCAAAAAGGGGGAGATTGTTAGGGCAATCTCTTGCCAAGATAAGGTTTTGATGTGTGTGGCAAAGGGTTTAAGTTAGTTGATTATGTTGATTTGATATGTGCGTTGAAGACATGCAGGGCTTAGTAATTCGCACATGGAGCCATGGCGAGTTTCACATCTCATGACTCGTGCCTTGAGTCGGTGAAGGATAGCTCTGCGGGCCGTGCGCTTGGAGCATCAGGGACCGCCCGGACGAAGCTTGGAGTGAAGCGGAGGAAGTAGACTTGAGGCAAGAGGCGAAGGAGCATTGCGAGCCGTGCTGATCTTTAGGGGCGTGGCGTGAGCGAAGAGAACTTCAAAGGCGAGGACTCGAGGATGAGAGTGGCGATTGTAACCCGGGAAGGGTAGCTCTTAGGTGAAACTTGGCCATTTGGCCAAGTGTCGGATGGGTTTTCGACACGGATCATTGCCATGTCATGGCGATCGGCTACTCTAATCGATGAGTTGATCGTGGTATAAGACCGGTTTAGGGCTTGGCGATCATTGCCATGGGTAGCGATCGGCCCGATGTCGGCAATGATCATTGCCGAGGAAGCGGATCGGTGATGGATGTCTGCGAACGCGAGAATGGAGTCGACTCGTGAGCACTCGGTGATCGAGCATCGGTCGGTGATAGTCCATCGGATCGGTGATGCGTGATGGATGGAATCCAGCGTGGAAAGGATCGAGGAAGAAACCCTCTTCCTCTATAAAAAGGAAGGGGGTAAGGGTTTGGGAGCCTAATGCTTATGCTCTAATACTCTCCCAAAGATCCCTAAAGCTTTCCATCCTCTTACTCAAGCTTATTTCCATTCTATTTGTAAGAGGAGTGTTTGTAAAGGTTACCTCCACCTAGCTTGGTGCAAAGGAGAGACCAATAGTGATTGGGTTTCGGAGTGATTCACCGTGGACGAATCGGACCGTGGATTAGCGGCGTAGCCGTGAACCACGTTATATCTCCGTGTTTGTATTGTCTTTGTTTTACTTCTATTTGCTTGTCTTAGTTTATTGCTTCCGCTTGCGCTAACGTTTTCGTAGACGAGCAAAATACGACATACAACGAATTAGGGCTATTCACCCCCCTCTAGCCGGCCATACCGATCCCCAACACTTGATACACCTCCTAGAACCATAAGAGTTCATCAAAGTCACCCATTAGATCAAATTGTGGGTGAATTATCTCAAGGAGTTAGGACTAGGTCATTCCATAGGGACCCCACTAGTCATATAGCTCTAATTTCTCAAATTGAGCCCAAAAACATTAAAGATGCATTACTTGATCCGGATTGGATCTTAGCAATGCAAGATGAATTGGATCAATTTGATAGGAGTCAAGTGTGGGAGTTAGTTCCTAGACCAAGTGAAAGCACAATTATTACTACAAGATGGGTTTTTAGGAACAAACTAGATGACCAAGGGAATATCACTAGAAATAAAGCACGATTAGTTGCAAGGGGTTTTAATCAAGTTGAAGGACTTGATTATGATGAAACATATGCCCCGGTTGCTAGATTAGAGTCCATTAGAATACTTTTAGCATATGCCTCCTATATGGGTTTCAAACTCCATCAAATGGATGTCAAATCGGCATTCCTAAATGGGTTTATTAAGGAAGAGGTGTATGTAGAACAACCTCCCGGGTTTGAAAATATGGACTACCCAAACCATGTCTACAAGCTTAGGAAAGCCTTATATGGTTTGAAACAAGCTCCCCGGGCTTGGTATGAAAGATTGTCAACTTTCCTAATCTCTAAGGATTTCAAAAGGGGTAGTATAGATCAAGCTCTCTTTATAAAGTCAACATCTAAGGACATCTTTGTAGCCCAAGTGTATGTTGATGACATTATCTTTGGGTCAACAAATGATGAGCTTCTTCAAGACTTTATTCAAAATATGGAAAAAGAGTTTGAGATGAGTCTAGTTGGAGAATTAAATTTCTTCCTAGGTTTGCAAGTTAAACAAACTAGTGAAGGAATTTACATTTATCAAACCAAATATGCTAAGGAAATGATTAAGAAATTTGGTTTAGAAAATGCTAAGGTAGTGTCAACTCCAATGGCAACCAATACCAAAATAGATAGTGATAGTGAAGGAAAACAAATAGATCTTACCCTTTATAGGAGCATGATTGGTAGCCTCTTGTATTTAACCGCTAGTAGACCCGACATATTATTTACGGTTGGTATGTGTGCTAGGTATCAATCATGTGCTAAGGAATCTCATTTAGTTGCCGTTAAAAGAATTTTAAGATATGTCAAGGGCACACTAAATGTAGGTCTATGGTACCTTAGGACTAGGTCTTTTGATTTAATTGGGTACACCAATTCCGATTATGCCGGTTGCAAATTGGATCGGAAGAGTACTAGTGGTGGATGCCAATTCCTTGGGTCTTCCCTAGTGAGTTGGAGTAGTAGGAAGCAACCGTGTGTTGCTTTATCCACCACCGAGGCCGAATATGTGGCTATGGGTGGTTGTGTAGCTCAACTCTTATGGATGAAACATACCCTAGAAGATTATGAGCTATATTACTCCAACATGAAAGTATTTTGTGATAATGTAAGCACCATTAACTTGACCAAAAACCCGGTGCATCACTCTAGGACCAAGCACATTGAAGTGAAGCATCACTTCATTAGAGACCATGTGGCTAAGGGGGATATTGAGCTCAATTATATTGAATCCAAGTCCAACTTAGCTGATATATTTACCAAGGCTCTCCCCGAAGTAAAATTTTCATCACTTAGGAGAGAACTTGAAATGTGCTTGGTTGAGTAAAGGTGTAGGTTTGCATGATTCTATAGAAATACTAGGTTTTATACCTTTAACCATCTCACAAAATACCTAAGAAACCATGATTTTTGTATTGAGCCACCTAGACAACATGTGAGATGATAGGAAGATGCACTTGGTTCATCATGCTTGTTATGATGCATTACTATGGACCAAAGTGTCATCTAGAAACATTAATCCTTAATTGGACCAATCATTGGGAAGGCTTATACACAATTGATGTGCATATAGCTCCAAGAACATGATTGGAAATGTCAAATAAAACATATTTTAAACTATGTTTATCATACTTTGCAAAACTATTTTCAAGTGAAACACAAAAGTGATACAAAGTTTGCAAAATTTTAGAACTTCTTGCTAGTTTCCAAATTTGTATCAATATTGAAATCTGGAAAACATATATTTTTCAAAATATTTTTCTTTGATAAAGTATGATTTCAGAAATGTGTACACAAATTTTCATGATTTTTCGAGATTTCTAGAATTTCTGACGCATTTCTGAATTTGGTCTGAAAAGGTTGATTTTCAGTATTCTGGTATAATGATCGGGTTCGTATTACACGACCGATACAATCGTGGTTTCGGAAAATCAGTCTCATTTTCTAAGGTTTAGGGTAGTGTTGATATCCTAAAGCAATAGCATGATAGTTTTGAGTCTTAACAACGTATATGACTGTTTAATGCCATGTTTTAGAGGGAGTTTCACAAAATATATCTTTCTCCTCTAAAATTTACATTGTTGGTGCAAAGTTAGGTTTTAAACTTTCAAAATGTTTGATGACTTTAGCTCCACATGTATTTTATATCTTGGATTAAGGGGGAGTTCAGTCTTTAAATCTATGCCTTAGTTCAAGATTGTTACACACTCCTTCATGATATATATGTTTTTATCGTTCTTCTCTTTTTGATGTATGTCAAAGGGGGAGAAGAAATGTTTAAGTTAGAATTGGAATTGAATACATGATGTGATAATATGCGTATCTTTGAAAGACCTAACTTAAATGATTGTCAAACATCAAAAAGGGGGAGATTGTTGGTGCAACAATGCCCCAAGCATTTTATGTTTTGATGTTTGGATAATCATCTAAGTTAGGCAACAATTTGTGATCTAAATTGTGATGATGTTTAAGTAACAGGAAAATCCAAGTATGAAGACTTGGTGAAAGAAGAGTCCAAGGTAAAGTTTTGGCGGCTTAAGAGCAAGAATTTTGTCTTGGCATCATTAATTCCAAAAGGATCTTTGCAAAGGGAGTCCAAAATCAAGTCTTGGCAGCGTAAGTCCAAGCATGTATACTTGGCAAAAGTCCAAGCACGCTTATAAAGGAAAACTCTAGACATGACAAAACCAAAGAAAGCTCTTGGAAGCAAGGCAAAGGATGAACAAGTCGGACGTGAGGGATCCCGGGCGCAAGGCTTAAGGAAGAGCCAGGAGGTTAAGTCTAGGTCTAGGTGAAATCAAGTGTGAAATATTCACACTGATGAGTATCACGATCGATACGATGTATCGCCGACCGTCGTGCCGATCGAGTCGTGGTGAAACTCGACCATCAATGATCACGTGACCAAGGCAATGATCGATGTTGCACCGATCCGCCAATGGCGTACCGATCGACAGACGAAAAATGAGCACGTAACGGAGTCGCACTCGATCGCGGCCGTGATCACTGATCGATCACTCCATCACGATCCGATGGAGGGATCACGATCGATGAAAGTGCCGCTGACGAAAACGACCAATCATCCCACAATCCGGCTATTCGTGGTCGTTAACCATGCCATGACCGTGTCGTACATCACCGATCGATCGGGCTCCAACGGGAAAATCAGCCTCTTCTCTATAAAAAGAGGGCTGGTGGAGGTTTTTGGGGTTAATGCTTATTCTCCAATCTTTCTCAACAGCCTCCACGAATTCTTTAGCTTTCTAAGTGATTTAAATCTCCTCCTCTTCTCTCTAAGCTTAGATCAACATCTTTTGTAAAGAAGAGGAGTTGTGGTGTAAAGAAAGCTCATTAGTGGATTTGCTTGGATTGATCCACCTCAAGGATCGCCGTGGAGTAGGAGCGTTATCTCCGAACCACGTAAAAGGCCTTGTTTGCGTTTGATTTTGTTTTTACATATATTATTGTGTTTGCTTCCGCTAATCTTCTTGTAGAAACCGAAAAATGCTATTCACCCCCCTCTAGCTATTCCAACGATTCCTAACAGTGAATAGGTCTCATCATAATCAACACCTTTCTTTTGACGATATGCTTTCGCCACCAGTATAGTCTTATAGGTAATCACATTACCATCCATGTCGGTCTTCTTCTTGAAAACCCACTTGCACCATATAAGCTTTATGCCTTCAGGTGGGTCAACCAAGTTCCAAACTTGATTTTCATACATGGAATCCATTTCCGACTTCATGGCTTCAAGCCATTTGTCCCTTTCTGATCTTTTCAGAACTTCTTCATAACTAGTAGGCTCCTCATCATCAATGAGTAATACGTCATTCGATTCGCTTATGAGAAATCCATATCTCTCAGGAATGTTGCGTGTTCTACCAGATCTACGAAGATGTGGTGTCACAATAGGTCGAGCCGATGGTTCATCACTATAAGTTATCGGTTGTGGTACTTCACCAGGTATCTCATCAATGTCTATTTGAGTCTCTCGAGCCTCCTCAAGCTCAACGATACTCCCACTGTTTTCTTGCAAGTGAAACTCGTTCTCTAGAAACACAGCATGCCTTGAAACAAACACCTTTTGTGCCACAGGATGATAGAATTGCTAACCCCTTGTTTCCTTAGGGTATTAAATAAATGGACATTTATCAGACTTAGCATCCAGTTTGTCTGATACAGTCTGCTTCACATAAGCAGGACAATCCCATATCTTCATGCAAATCCTTTTGTCTTCTGTGCACGGACACATATACTTCAAAAGGTGTATCCCATGCCTGATGGAAAGGAAATCTTTCTTGGATTCCGACATGCTAAACCTCTTTAGCACTCGGTCTATATATGTAGACTACGAAAGACCAAGCAACTGATTCAATCTATCCCTATAGATCTTAATCCCGAGGATATAGGTTGCTTCTCCCAGGTCTTTCATGGAGAACGTCTTGGACAACAAAATTTTAACTGACTGTAAGACAGAAACATCGTTTCCTATAAGTAATATGTCATCGACATAAAATACTAGGAACACGACTGCACTCCCACTAACCTTCTTGTACACACAAGGTTCATCCGGATTTTGTGAGAAATCAAACTTTTTGATTGTCTCATCAAAACGGATATTCCAGCTCCTGGATGCTTGCTTCAGTTCATATATAGACCGTCGCAGTTTGCATACCTTGGTTTTATCAACCAATGTGAAACCCTCAGGATGTATCATATACCCGTCCTCGAGTAGGATTCCACTAAAGAAAGTTGTTTTCACATCCATCTGTCATATCTCATAATTATAATGAGCCACTATGGCCAGGAGCATCTGAATGTATTTAAGCATAGCAACAGATGAATAGGTCTCATCATAATCAACACCTTTCTTTTGACGATATGCTTTCGCCACCAGTCTAGCCTTATAGGTAATCACATTACCATCCATGTCGGTCTTCTTCTTGAAAACCCACTTGCACCATATAAGCTTTATGCCTTCAGGTGGGTCAACCAAGTTCCAAACTTGATTTTCATACATGGAATCCATTTCCGACTTCATGGCATTAAGTCATTTATCCTTTTCTGAACTTTTTAGAACTTCTTCATAACTGGTAGGCTCCTCATCATCAATGAGTAACACGTCATTCGATTCACTTACGAGAAATCCATATCTCTCAGGAATGTTGCGTGTTCTACCAGATCTACGAAGATGTGGTGTCACAATAGGTCTAGCCGATGGCTCATCACTATAAGTTATCGGTTGTGGTACTTCACCAGGTATCTCATCAATGTCTATTTGAGTCTCTCGAGCCTCCTCAAGCTCAACGATACTCCCACTGTTTTCTTGTAAGAGAAACTCGTTCTCTAGAAACACAGCATGCCTTGAAACAAACACCTTTTGTGCCACAGGATGATAGAATTGCTAACCCCTTGTTTCCTTAGGGTATTAAATAAATGGACATTTATCAGACTTAGCATCCAGTTTGTCTGATACAGTCCGCTTCACATAAGCAGGACAATCTCATATCTTCAAGTAATATACATGAGGTTTCTTACTATTCCATATCTCATATAGAGTAATAGAGACTATCTTGGTTGACATTTTGTTTAGCATGTAAACAGCTGTCTGAAGTGCATAGCCCCAAAAGGACTTGGAAAGATTTGCATGATTCATCATTGACCTGACCATGTCCAACAACGTCCAGTTATACCTCTCAGATACATCATTATGCTACAGTGTATATGACAGAGTCCATTGAGACAATATACCATTATCTCTTAAATAATCTAGAAACTCTTGACTTAAGTATTCACCACCTCGATCCGATCGAAGTATTTTAATACTCTTGTCATGTTGTGTCTCTACTTCATTTCTGAATTCTTTGAACCTTTCAAAGGCTTTAGACTTGTGTTTCATCAAGAACACATACCTAAACCGTGAGTGATCATCGGTGAAGATAATGAAGTAGTTATAGCCTCCTAGAGCTTGAGTTGACATAGGTCCACATACATCAGTATGTATTAGACCTAGCAACTCTTCCAACCATTCATCTTTTCCTGTAAAAGGTAACTTAGTCATCTTGCTTTTTAAGCATGATTCACATGTATCATATGAATCCAATTCAAACGATTCCAGAATTCCACATCAGTGTAATTCGGACATGCGTTTCTTGCTTGCATGGCCAAGACGACAATGCCACATGTAGGAGTCATTATCCTTTCGAGCACGCTTGTTGCTCGCTTCAATATTGAAAATATCACTTGATACGTCCAACATATATGTTGGGTTTCCGGCACCGCGGCGTGTGTGTGTTCGATCATGTTTCGTAAACATGAACACAGCAGAAGCAATAAAAATAATAAATACTTCTATTTATTACAACACACACAACACACGCATGCATATTACAACAAGTGTAGACATAACCATAAATTTAAATTTGCAATAAAAGGAAATTTATCTACGTTATACCTTTCGTATGACGTGTAGCGGGAACGACATCAACTAGAACGATCCTCGCTAGAATCGTCTCTATCTGTATCCACGCCGAGTTCCTCGGGATGACTTCGCTAAGCCACGAGCTTCGTCTTCGTACGGGTTACTAGCCTCGTGTTGAAGACGACGTGATCGAGAGATGATCACGATCCGAATCCAAATTCGGATCCAAAACGAGTCCTCAAAACTCGCTTCTCCGGAGAGGTATTTGTCAACCGATTGACGAATCCTTCGTCCTCCACCTCAGAGGATTACCAGAGATCGAATCCCTGGTAAGTTATCCACTGTTGGAGCTCTAACCGTCGTCCAAATGACACTTCGACGAGAGGAGAAGAAGCTGTCCAGAAAACTGGACAGCTTGGTGGAGGAGTAGGCGCCGGCCAAAAACAAGGAAGCCAAGTGCTCACCTTTTCACCGAGGCCTAGGAAGATCACCGGAGGGTCGCCAGAGGATCACCGGCTGAAGCTTGGTTGCCAGCAAGGAGCTGGACGCCGGCACAAGGGGCTGGGCGGCCAAGGAGCTTGGGTGGCACACCTAGGTTGGGCGGCACAACTAGGTTGGGCGGCAACTCCAACTAGGGTTTTGGATTAGGGCTTAATTATCCATTAAGCCCTCTTTTATAGAGAACTAATTCTCTTAATGGTTATTGGATCATAACCATTAGGCCCGTTAACCCGCTCCATTAAGATAAGTTAAAATAATCCAAACCATGATGGTTTATTTTAAGTTAAAACGAACCGAACCAACTTTTAGTTCATTCGTTTAAAATAAACCAAACCCTTTGGTTTATTCTCCTCCATTGGATTAGAACCAAACCATTTTGGTTCATCGATTATGTCTTCATAAGACACGGCCCATCCACGCTTCCATTGTGACTGAAACGATTTCATGCTCGCTTTATGTTTGGTCCAACCAAACCTAGTTTCTCTTGGTCTGAGAATCCCATTCTCAAGCTCGTTATAAATCCTTTGGATTTCGCTCGTTGTGCGTGTGACCAAATAGGTTCTCGGTTTATGTTGGCCATCTATAATTAACCATTAATTATAGAACGATCATGAGTGGCACCTAGTAGTACATCATGATCCCCAATTAATCGAAAAGATCAACGGTTGATCCAGAACTATTTCTGAAACCCTTCAGTAGCTCGAATGATTCATGCCCCATTCCCTTCACTCATCTTATACCCACTTGGTTCAGGACATGGTCTATTGTGTCAATCCCCACTAGGCTGACTACGTCACACCTAGCCCAAGTATTATTTCCTCGTCCTACGGATTCTAGTTACTCCACATGTATCGAAGAGTACCTTACTCTAAACATGTAATGCTTTGGCCAAAGACTTTAGTAACAATCCGACGAGAGGCCATGGGTATACATCTCCTCGCAAGGAGTGGTGAATCCTTTATAGGCTATTCAAACACCTTGATCACTTGACTTATACCCAATCATCCCGGGTCCACATCTCCTTAGAGATGTTTGCTTAAGATGTCAAAGCATAAGTCTCCATGATCAAGATGACTTGAATACCGCAAGTCAAAGGAACATCGCACTTAAGCCACAGTAAGAACTTCATTGACATATCTATGTATGCAGAGAACCATATGAAGTCTTACGGCTGGTCACTCCAATGAACTAGTTACCATAACTAGCATCCACGATTAACTCCGGACATCACTATGTCTCCAGCCAGTGAGAATCAGCTGCTTGGATACACCAAGGAGTATACCTCGTGCTAGTCTCGACAGAATTGATGGTGTCCAAATCCATCAATTCATCGACTAGGGATAATTCCGATACATCACAATTACACATGTAGAGATACTCACTAGTTGTGATCCAATCACAAATTCTCTCATGCTGTGAATCGTATCGTGGACATTCAGTAAATGAGTTTAAGATCCAATCAAATATATAAAACATGTATACTCAAATAGTGAATCTTCATTTATCATATAAATGGTTCATACATAAGGTGATTGCCTTAGGACATCTCTCATATATTACTAACAATATATATACCATTGCTCATAGTTCCAGTCCCATAAAGTACGTCATTTAAAGTTATATAACAACAATTGTTACTAAATGTCAAATGGTAACCATTTCTATTTAAGTAGGAAATAGAAACAATGTTCTTTATTAGAGAAGGAACATAATAGCAATTGTTCAGTTCTAAGACTAGTCCACTAGGGAGCTTTAGCAAATAAGTTCCGATGGCGACCGCAGCAACCTTTACTCCATTGCCAACTCACAAATTTGACTCCTTAGCCCCTGTATGTCATTACATATATGTGAGCCACACCCAGTATCCAATACCCAAGTGTCTAAGGAAATAGAATGACAATCAATAACAAAGATACCTGAAGAGGATGGGGCATCAGATGCCTTCTTCTTCTTCATGGACTCAAGATAAATCTTGCAGTTTTTTCGCCAGTGGCCCTCCTTGCCACAATGATGGCAAGTGCCCTTTTGTGTTGGTTCTGCCTTCGTAGCCTTTTTCTTCTTCCCTTTCGTCTATTCCTTTGACTTCCTCTTAGAACCTTTCTTTGAGGAATCAACTAATAGGATCACCTTCTCCTCATGCTTTACAGAAGGCTTCACAGTCTTCAGCATATTGAGGAGCTCAGGAATAGTGGATTCGAGTTTGTTCATCCGGTAGTTCATCACAAATTGTGAGAAACTATTGGGCAAACAATGTAGAATTAAGTCAATACTTAATTCATGATCCATCACAAACCCGAGAGTAGCTAGTCGCTTGATGTACCCATTCATCTTTAGCACAAACTGCACTACAAATGACCCTTCTTGCATCTTAGAGGTGAAGAGGAGCCTGGAGACTTTGAACCTTTCGGATCTCATTTGCTCATCAAACAACTCATAAAGATGGAAGACTATGGTATTAGCATCTATATGCTCAAGCTACTTCCGCAACTCGGGTAGCATCGCGGCTAGCATGATGCAACTCACTAGTTCAGAATCACTCACATGTTTCTGATAGGCCAACAATTGGTCCAGAATTGCATCATCACTAGGACGGGCGGGAAGAGGCTCTTCGAGGACATACGTAAGCTTTTTCACCTTGAGAACTATTCTCAAGTTTCTAAGCCAGTCCAAGAAGTTCAACCCAGTCAATTTATTTGAATTCAAAATAGAGCACAAATTTAAAGACATCATGATCAAGCGATTAATCTAGAAATACAAATTGAGCATATATGAGAAAGATGATTTAAAATGCATCCACATACATTTACAAAATCTCATTCATTTTTCAAATTTAAAAACCCCAAAATCACTTCGGGAGATCGTAGGTCTATCTTCGAATGGGTTGATATCCAACATAGATATGAACAACCTTGGAGAGAGTCCAATAAGCAATTCAAAGCTACGATGGTAGGTATCAAGTATACCAATTGCATATCACATATATGCAACTATCACAATGTGCTATCAACTAATTGAATGTTCACACATACATTGGGTTGTTAACTCATTAACAAGTATGCATCATATGCATAGCACCCAACTTCACCTCCCTTCACATTGACCTTGGAGAGAGTCCAACAAGCCGATGCTCCAGGTTCAAGCCAACCTATTAATCAAGAAATAGTTTTAATATGGTTAGAGCGCATTCAACCAATTAGCCCAGCTTAGAGAGAGTCCAACAATCAAAGCTAACGATTGACCTCTGACTCTTACCATATTAGTATTAAACTATTCCATGGTTTGAACATGTTCGGGTTCGAGTCGGGCTTGGAGAGAGTCCAACAACCCAAACAAGAAACAGAACTCTGGTTCCAACCATATTAATGGAAGGTGTAGGCTTTAGTATTGTGTAAGGGTTTTAATGTCTCATCCTCTTTTCATGCAAATAATTATTATCTACATGGCATGACAAACATGACATACATCTACATGTCACGACATGCATGATATAATGATATGCATCTAATGCAATTACATGGCATACAATTATGGCATGTAATTATTTCCTTATATGTCATAACTATTTATGGAAATAAAATATTTTTGAGATTTGATTTCCCAAATCAAATCATGATTAAATTAGGAAATAAATTTCCAAATCTAATCACATATTTTATTTATAGAAAGTCTTAATTAAGGAAAGTCAAATTTAATTTAGGAAATAAATTTCCTAAATTGCCAAAACTATTTATGGAAATATGTTTTAGATTTGATTCCCAAATCAAATCATGATTAAATTAGGAAAATAATTTTCAAATCTAATCACATATTTTATTTATGGAAAGTGTTAATTTCCATAAATACTTCTAAACTTTTCAAAAGTAGAAGATTTCCATAAACACTTCTAAACTTTCCAAAATTAAAAAATTTCCATAAATACTTCTAAACATTCCAAAAGTAGAAAATTTCCATAAATACAATTATGACTATCGCAAAATAATTTTACGATTATGCCTAAACATAACCTGGGCTCTGATAACACTATTAGGTTTTCGGCACTGCGGCGAGTGTGTGTTCGAATTTATTACAATATACACATCACATGCATGTATAGTACAATATGTGCAGACATAATCATAGTTTCAAATTTTGCAATAAAAGGAAATTATGCTAGTTATACCTGACGTATCACGTGCAGCGGGAATGACATCAACCGGAGCAACTCTTGCTAGAATTGCCTCTATCTGTATCCACGCCGAGTACCGTCGGGATAGCTTCGCCAAGCTACGAGCCTCGTCTTTGCAGGAGTCACTAGCCTCATGTCGAAGATGAAGTGATCGAGAGAAGATCACAATCCGAATCAAAATTCGGATTTAAAAATGAGTCCCCAAAACTCGCTTCTTCGGAGAGGTATTCGTCAACCGATTGACGAATCTTTGGTCCTCCACCTATGAGGATTACCGGAGATTGAATCCCTGGCAAGGTTGCCACTGTCAGAGCTCTAAACGTCGTCCAAACGATGCTCCGACACGAAAGGAAACAAACTGTCCAAAAAAATTGGACAGCTTGGTGGAGGATTTGCATCGGCCCAAAGGAGGAAGGTCGACTGCACCTTGGTCACTGGAGCCAAGGGATGTCACCAGAGGGTCACTGGCAGCAGCAGGTGGCCGGCGACAGCAGCTGCAAGAGGCGGTAGCAAGGTTGGGCGGCAACCTTATTGGGTGACAAGAAGAGGAGAAGGGCTTGGGTGGCTAGGGTTTCCCGAAAACAAGTTATCCACGAAAAACCCTTAAGCCATGTTTTATAGAGAACACATTCTCCTAACGATTATTGGTTCATAACCAAAACCCGTTAACCCACTCCAATAACTTAAGTTAAAATAAACTAAACCGTGTTGGTCTATTTTAAGTTAAAACGAACCGAACCAACTTTGGTTCATTCGTTTAAAACTAACCAAACCACTTTGGTTTATTCTCTACCATTGGATTAGAACCAAACCAATTTGGTTCATCCATCATGTCTTCATAAGACTCGGCCCATCCATGCTTCCGTTGCGCCTGAAATGATTTCATGCTCGCTCTTTGTTTGGTCCAACCAAACCTAGTTTCTCTCGATATGAGAATCTCATTCTCAAGCTCGTTTTAAATCCTTCGGATTACACACGTTGTGCGTGTGACCAAATAGGTTCTCGGTTTATGTTGGTCGTCTATAATTAACCAATAATTATTGAACGATCATGAGTGACACCTAGTAGTATATCATGATCCCCAATTAACCGAAAAATCAACGGTTGATCCAGAACCATTTCTGAAACCCTTCAGCAGCTATAATAAATCGTACCCCGTTCCCTTCACTCATCTTATACCCACTTGGTTCAGGACATGGTCTATAGTGTCAGTCTCCATTAGGCTGACTATATCACACCTAGCCCAAGTATCATTTCCTCATCCTACGGATTCTAATTACTGCACATGTATCCAAGAGTACCTTACTCTAAACATGTAATGCTTTGGCCAAATACTTTAGTAATAATCCGATGAGAGGTCATGGGTATACATCTCCTCGCAAGGAGTTGTGAATCCTTTATAGGTTATTCAAACACCTTTAGGCATTTAGACTCATGCCCAATCATCCCGGGTCCACATCTCCTTAGAGATGCTTGCTTAAGATGTCAAAGCATAAGTCTTCATGACCAAGATGATTTGAATACCGTAAGTCAAAGGAACATCGCAGTTAAACTGTAGTAAGAACTTTATTGACATATCCATATATGTAGAGAACTATATGAAGTCTTACAGCTGGTCACTCCAATGAACTATTGGTGCAATCAGCCCAGGTCACGATTGACCGAACTCGAGTTTGACTCGAGTGATTTTTTGATGTTTGACATGAAAATGGTATGTTTTGATGTTTGACATGGAAGTGTTGGACATGGAGGTTTGACATTGATGTCTGGTAATGTTTTAGGGAGATTGTTGATACAATCGACCCGGGTCATGATTGACTGGACTCGAGTTTAACTCAAGGTGGATTTTGATGGTTGACTGGGGTTGACCATGTAATGGAAAGTCCAAGTCTTGAGTACTTGGCATGAAAAGTCCAAGCATGGGTCTTGGCAAGGGAAAGTCCAACATGGGTTGGCAAGGAAAAGTCCAAGCAAGGGTCTTGGCATGGAAAGTCCAACATGGGTTGGCAAGGGAAAGTCCAAGCTTGAGTCTTGGCATTTGAGAAGTCCAAGGGGTTTGATATTGGCGGCGTAAAGTCCAAGCGGGAGTCTTGGCAGCATAAGTCCAATGGTCGGTAGCGTAAAGTCCAAGCGGAGTCTTGGCGGCGTAAGTCCAATATGCCTTGGCGGTGTAGACACCGTTTGCATGATATACTCAATGGAAGCACCTGATGGCTAGTGCAATGGATGAACAAGTCATGGATGACATGGAGGGATCCGAGAGGCATGAGGCTGACGGAGGTGGCTAGAAGGCTTAGGTCTAGGCTAAGGGTGGTCTAGCAAGTATGAGAGCACCATACTTGGGTTAAAACCTCATGTTTGAGGTGTGCCAGTCGACTGGTGCCATATGACAGTCGACTAGTGTGAGTCAACTAGGGTTTGACTACAGAAAGTGTCCCAGCAATCAATTGCCAGAGGTGGGCAGTCGACTGCTGGACCGAGCAGTCGATTGATCATGTGATCAGTCGACTAGTGCTCGGTATTTCGGGCACAGAATGGAGTCTCACTCGACTACTGGGGCTAGCAGTCGAGTGAAGGCTCGATCAGTAGACTGATGGACATGATCAGTCGAGTGATGTCCTATCCATTGGATTTTTTCAGCTTGGATTACACCGTTGTCTCACAGCGTGCAGCGGTCATCGATCGTGATGGTCTGGCGTTGGATCGATCGGCGATTTCCCAGTAGAAGCTTTAAATGGAGCTCGTGGAGGAGATAATCAACCATGGTTCTTGAGATCTTTTGGGGCGATTTGTTACTGCAAATTAGGGTCTCCAAGTGCAAGTCAAGCAACCAAGAATTTAAGTAATCAAAAGCAAAGTGGTGTAAAGTTTCTTTACTTGTCTTTTGTATTTGTAGTGTATCTTGCTTGTATTTATTTCTTACTATTGTAAGATCACTTGTACGAGGTTTCTCTGCCTCCGGATTGTTCCGAGAAGGAGTTATTTGTGATTAGTGGTTGCGTGTACATCACTAGAGCTCTTTAGAGCTCGATCCGTGGAGTATGAACCATTCGGTTCTGAACCACGTTAAATACTTGTATTGTGAATTGTGTTTATCGTATTTCGTTATTGCTATTTATTTTATTTCTGCTGCACTAACAAGATTTGTAGACGAACGCAATTGAATTCCATCACGCAATGAATCGATGCTATTCACCCCCTCTAGCGATCAACATTTCCTCTACAATTGGTATCAGAGCCCGGGGCTCTTCTACGGACTAACTGTCGGGAGCAAAAGATGCTAGAGGGAAGATGGATTTCAAGACAAGCTTGGATGGGACATCAACACTCCACCACCATACGATCGAGAAGATTTTCTGGCGTGGAGAGCAAGAATGGAGACATTCTTGATGATGGATATAGAGGATTGGTTCATCCTCGTAGAAGGCTTTGAACCCCCTAGGGATAAGAAGGGAAACGTCTTGAAGTTGAAGAAGTGGACACAAGAGCAACATCTCAAGTTCAAGACTGAAGTCAAGGTAACAAAGCTTTTAGAAGATTTGATACCTAATGACATTTTGTGCAAGCTAGGGGATTACCTAGATGCCAAGGAGCTATGGAGCAAGTTGACAAGATTCCATAAGGAGTCTCACTCGGCACAAGAAGAAGACTTGGAAGAGGAGGAGACTGAAGAAGAAGCTTCAACATACTCACAAGAAAGTGAGAAGTCAACTTCCGGATCGGAGGAAGAAGTAAAAAAGGTAGAATTAGAAGAGACCTCCACCTCTAGGATTGAGGGGGAGGAGACTAGAGCATCTACACTGGAGCAACCTCAAGAAGAACCATCCACATCCAGTCGAGAAGAAGCTCAAAATTCCACCATTGACCTAGGTAACTCAAACATTGTGGCTAAAATCAAAAATTATATAATATGTTTTGAGTGTAGGGAGCAAGGACACTACAAGAGTAAGTGTCCTAAAAGGATCAAGAAGTCTCCTCCGGCACCAAAAGTCAAGGATGCCGATTCCCCAACACCTAAAGGCAAGGAGTACATCATTTGCTTCAAGTGCCGACTACCGAGTCATTACCGGAGTCAATGCCCTAGGGGGAGCAAGAAGACTCAAGAGGGGGCATCACATGTAAGGAGAGCCTCTAAGGCAAACCCTAAGGTAAAATTTAATGTTGCTCCTTCCTCAATTAATTGTCAAAAGCATGCTAGGACTTTTAATTCTCTTGCAATTTATCATGAAAAGCATGCTAGGAACAATAAATATTTTTATTTAGGAGCTAAGAATGTCCACTTAGGAAATAAGGAGAAATTTAGAATTAATGTCCCTAAAACAAATTTATCTAAAGACAAATCTAGGTCAAATAATTCTAGACCAATTCTACCTAGGGAGACAATTAGAAAGGTACAAGAGCACCTAGGTTTCAACCCTAAATGGACTAGGTATATGCCTAGGAAAAACAATGTCCAAAGAATAGATGAAAACTCAAAAATTGGACAATTAGAATTAGAAAATCAAGCTTTGAGGTCAAGGCTTGAGAAACTTGAAAAGACCCTTGCAAAGATGCAAAATTCAATTAAAGGGTCAAATGGTCAAAGCCTAGGGTCTAAAAGTCAAAGTCAAAGACCTAGGAAACAAGAACCATCCAAGAGCAAGCCTAAGCCCAAAAAGGCCTACCACAATGTTCCTTTTGGGTATGGAATACAAACTAGGTCTAGGAAGACCAAGGTTACTAGGGAAGTCATCCCTAAGGGTAACTAAGGTATGTGCCTAGTGGCTAGGGTTTCTAAGAAACCTAGGGTGGCCACTAAGAAGGTTACAAGGGGAGTCACCCCTAGAGTTAACCATGGCAAGACCCAAATGACCAAGGCTAACAAGCCTAGAAGGGTCATTAGGAAGGTATCTAGGGAGGTTATCCCTAAGAAATACCTAGTAAACCCTAGGAGCTCAAATAGGTTTTGGGTTCCTAAGAGCATGATTGATTCGCGCTAGATGGGTTTAGGGTGTGCCAACTTTAAATGGATGGGTAGTTAACTCAACCATGGTAAAGGTGCCACTTTAGGTAATTTTCAAGGTTATAGATACCTTGGAAATAGATTTGATATTATGATCCTAAAAGATTTTAGAATGTGTCAATACATTTTTGGGATTGTGAAAAATAATTTAAACTGACACAATTTAGGATTAGAGGTCATAGTGTGTCATTTTGAGTTTTTGGCACACTTGGAAGATTAGTAATAATATGGAAAAATATACTTAATTATATCAAATGACAACAAATATTAAAATTTAGGTATTATTATACCTATACATTTTATGTGTCATGCTTGATTTGCCATATAACATGTTATGACATCATATTTATCTTTATCATTTATATGTCATGATCATGTTTAGGATTAAGGATAAATGTCATGTGTTTTTAGATTATATCATATGCCATGACATCATGATCATTGGTCATGCTTAATTATTGCTATCATTTATGCCATGATCATTCATGCATTTTAGTTAATGAAAATTGATTTAAGGACAATGGCATGACTTGAAGTCCCATTTATAAGGGAATCAAGTAGTGTTGCCTTAGAAAATGCATGAGGCTTTAGTTTAACATGAACCAAAACTCACATCTCACATTAAATTGACATGTATGTGTATTTATACACCCTAGATACATGTGAGATGCTAGGATATGAGTTAAGTTGAAGGTGCATTGTTTTTGCATCTGGATGAACTAAAACTCATCTTTAACTAAAGATGGATCATTGGGAAAGCTTGTGTACAAGTCATGTACATTAAGTCCAAAGAATATGATCCAATATATGTTTTTAAAATCATTTTAAAATCAATTTAGAAAACCTTGGTGAAATCTATCTTTTGATAGCAATCACCATTAATGAAGTTGATACAAAGTGAGCTAAAACATTGAAGTTTTTCTTCACTTTTGAACTTTGTATCAATTTTGATATTTTATGAATAAAATATTTTTCACCAATTATATGTGTCATAAGTATTATACATATGAATTTTCATGATTTTTTGATATATGTATAATTATTTATGCATTTTTGAAACTCAACTCTGATAATTAAAAATCGGATTTTTTAGTTATCAGTCGACTACCCTTGGTGGCAGTCGACTGATGAGAGTGGCAGTCGACTGATCTCTGATAGAGTCGACTGCCAAGGCTGATTTCGGGAAAACAAAGTATGTTTAACCCGTGTTCAGCTACGGTAAAGGTCTCTAACCACTCCTAACCCTAGGATATGCTTTGGGAAGCATTATAAAGGGTGAAAATCCATTGGATATGAATTAGGATAGTTGTTTAGGGTTTGTATCAAATTTAAGGGTTGAAAAGTTCAAGGTTGAACTTTAGACCTTATTTTTGATAGTTTAGAGTTCCTATTGGCTTAGGGACTTCCCAAGGACATTGTTGGTGCAATGGTCAAGGGGGAGCAAGCCTTTAGGGGGAGGTATCCATCATGGGATGCTGTATAGTATTTTTTTCTCATGAGGAGGAAAATGGAATTTTGACATACCCAATTTGGAAATTGGGAGAGTGTATAAGATTGCCTCTCTTGAGTGATATGAGACTTATCGCTAGGAAGATGGTAGGTATCCTAGGTATTTTTGGACCAAGGGGGGATTATAAGATCTCATTGGGACATGAGACATTGACCTCCTTGGAGAGAAAACTTTTTTGATGTTAGTCAAAAAGGGGGAGAATGTTATGGAGAGTATTATCAATTGTCAATTCAGAGAATTGGGGAGAATGTTTGGGATTACCAATTTGGGATAATTGATAAGGAGATTTGAGTTAGTGTTCTAACTCAAAAGTATGTGTTTTTGTCAAACATCAAAAAGGGGAAGATTGTTGGTGCAATCGGCCCAGGTCACGATTGACCGGACTCGAGTTTGACTCGAGTGATGTTTTGATGTTTGACATGAAAATGGTATGTTTTGATGTTTGACAAGGAAGTGTTAGACATGGAGGTTTGACATTGATGTCTGGTAATGTTTTGGGGAGATTGTTGATACAATTGACCCGGGTCATGATTGACCGGACTCAAGTTTGACTTGAGGGGGATTTTGATGGTTGACTGGGGTTGACCATGTCATGGAAAGTCCAAGTCTTGAGTACTTAGCATGAAAAGTCCAAGCATGGGTCTTGGCAAGGCAAAGTCCAACATGGGTTGACAAGGAAAAGTCCAAGCATAGGTCTTGTCATGAAAAGTCCAACATGGGTTGGCAAGGGAAAGTCCAAGCTTGAGTCTTGGCATTTGAGAAGTCCAAGGGGTTTGATATTGGCGGCGTAAAGTCCAAGCGGGAGTCTTGGCAGAATAAGTCTAATGGTTGGCGGTGTAAAGTCTAAGCGGAGTCTTGGCTGCGTAAGTCCAATGTGCCTTGGTGGTGTAGACACCGTTAGCATGACATAGTCGATGGAAGCACCTAAAGGCTAGCACAATGGATGAACAAGTCATGGATGACTTGGAGGGATCCGAGAGGCATGAGGTTGACAAAGGTGGCTAGAAGGCTTAGGTCTAGGCTAAGGGTGGTCTAGCAAGTATGGGGGCACCATACTTGGGTTAAAACCTCATGTTTGAGGTGTGCCAGTCGACTGGTGTCATATAGCAGTCGACTGGTGTAAGTCAACTACGGTTTGACTGTGGGAAGTGTCGGTGATCATTGCGGAGGTGGCGATCGACTCTTTGAATCAGCGATCATTGTTCATGTGATCGATCGGCCGGTGCTCGATATTCGGGCACGAGAATGGAGTCTCACTCATTCTTTGGGGCTAGCGATCAGTGAAGGCTCGATCGATGAAGGTGATGGACATGATCAGTCGAGTGATGTCCTATCCATTGGATTTTTCCAACTTGGATTACACCGTTGTCTCACAGTAGCAGTGTCATCAGTCAACTGATCGATGATTTCCAGCCCAGGCAGAAGCTTTAAATGGAGCTCGTGGAGGAGGAAATCAACCATGGTTCTTGAGAGCTTTTGGGGCGATTTGTTGCTACAAATCAGGGTCTCCAAGTGCAAGTCAAGCAACCAAGCATTCAAGCAATCAAAAGAAAAGTGTTGTAAAGTTTTCTTTACTTGTCTTTTTTATTTGTAGTGTATCTTTCTTGTATTTATTTCTTACTGTTGTAAGATCACTTGTACAAGGTTTCTCCACCTCCGGATTGTTCCAAGAAGGAGTTATTTGTGATTAGTGGTTGCGTGTGCATCACTAGAGCTCGATCCGTGGAGTAGAAACCATTCGATTTCGAACCACGTTAAATACTTGTGTTGTTAATTGTGTTTGTCGTATTTCGTTATTGCTATTTGTTTTATTTCCACTGCGCTAATGAGATTTATAGACGAACGCAATTGAATTCCATCACGCAACGAATCGACGCTATTCACCCCCCCCTCTAGCGGTCAACATTTCCTCTACATTAACTAGTTACCATAACTAGCATTCACGATTAACTCCGGACATCACAATGTCTCCAGCCAGTGAGAATCACCTGCTTGGATACACCAAGGAGTATACCTCGTGCTAGTCTAGACAGAATTGATGGTGTCCAAATCCATCAATTCATCGACTAGGGATAATTCCAATATATCACAATTATACATGTAGAGATATTTACTAGTTGTGATCCAATCACAAATTCTCTCATGCTGTGAATCGTATTGTAGACATTCAGTAAATGAGTTTAAGATCTAATCAAATACATGAAAACATGTATACTTAAATAGTGAATCTTTATTTATCATATAAATGGTTTAAATATAAGGCGATTGCCTTAGGACATCTCTCATATATAACTAACAAGCCCAATGTGCCTTGGTGGTATAGACCAACTTAGCATGACAATAGTTGATGAAAGCACCTAAAGGCTAGCGTATGGATGAACAAGTCATGGATGACTTGGAGGGATCCGATAGGCGTGAGGCTGACAGAGGTGGCTAGAAGGCTTAGGTCTAGGCTAAGGGTGGTCTAGCAAGTATGAGGGCATCATACTTAGGGTTAAACCTCATGGTTGAGGTTATCAGTCGACTGGGGCTTTAGACCAGTCGACTGAGGCTTTAGACCAGTCGACTGGTCAAGTGTTTTGACACTTGGTAGCCGAGTTGACTTGCAACAGTCGATTGGGATTATAGCCAGTCGATCTTCTCAGAGTCGGCGGTGTTATTGCGAAATAATCGCGATCATTGCCCGGCGATAGACGATTTATTGGTGATGGCTTGAGTAGTCATTGCAATGGATGGTAGTCGCTGGTGAGGAGGAGAAAATGCTTCCAACATGGATTAAGTCGTTGTCTCAAAATGGCTAGATCAGTCAACTGCTGGTCTTGATCAGTCGACTGCTAGGCAGAATCCAACCCGAGGTGAATCTTTAAAATGAGCTCGTGGAGGAGAATTTGGCCAAGGTTCCTTGAGGCGATTTGGAGGGGATTTGCTGCTGCAATCTAGACCTTCAAGAATCTTCTCAAGCAATCAAAACATCTTTGTAAAGTTTTCTTTACTTGCATTTTAGAGTATTTGCTTGTATTTGTATTGTATTACTTTTATAATCGTTGTAAGAGGTTTCTCCGCCTCCGACTTGTTATCGAGGAGTATTTGTGATTATTAGTGGTGTTTGGCATCGCTAGGTCTCGTTCGAGCCCAACCCGTGGACTAGGAACCTTGAGGTTCCGAACCACATTATATCTTGGTGTATTTGTCTTGTGATTGTGATTGTTGTGTTTTATTCTTGTTATTATTATTTCCGCTGCGCTAACACGATTTGTAGACAAGTAGGAACTATTTCCATTGCAACGAACTTCACACTATTCACCCCCCCCCTCTAGCAACGTCCAATTCCCAACAAGTGATATCAGAGCAGGTCGCTCTTCACCAGCTTCACATCTGAGGGATCAAAGGCGCTAGAGGGCAAGATGGATTTTCAAGAGAGATTGGGTGATGACATAGTAATTCCACCCGCCTTCTGTTGTGTTCCCCTGGTACCGCAGCGAGTGTGTGTTCGAACACGTTTCGTAAACATGCACACAGCTGAAGAAAAAACAAGTAATAAACTAATTTTATTACAATACACACATCACACGCATGCAAGATACAACATATGTAGACATAATTGCTATTTAAAATTTTACAATAAAAGGAAATTTATTCTAGTTATACCTGACGTATCACGTGTAGCGGGAATGACATCAACCGTAGCAACCCTCGCTAGAATCGCCTCTATCTGTATCCACGCTGAGTATCATCGAGATAGCTTCACAAATCCATGAGCCTCGTCTTTAGAAAATCACTAGCCTCGAGTCGAAGACGATGTGATCCGAGAGACGATCACGATCCGAATCAAATTCGGATCTAAAAATGAGCTCCACGAACTCGCTTCTCAGAAGTAGTTTTCGTCAACCAATGGACGAAACCTTAGTCCTTCACCTATGAGGATTGCCGGAGATCCAATCCCCGACAAGTATGTTGCTGTCAGAGCACAAAACGCCGACCAAATGACCTCTCTTCGAAGAGAGAAACAAGCTGTCCAAAACTGGACAGCTTGTGTTGGTGGAGAAGATAACCGGCCAAAGGCTTGGCCGGTTGCTCCTTGGTCGCCAGCGGCCAAGGGTAGTTGGCTGGAGGTTGAGGGTGGCCCAAGGGTGGTCGGCGGTTGGTGATTGGTCGGCGGCAAGGAGATGGCAGCAACAAACTTGGGTAGCAATTCCAAGTGGCCGGCTCCTTGGCTTGGGCGACAAGAGCAAGGAGGAGAGGAAAGGGGTTGAGCGGCAAGGTTTTTAACTTCTTAAGTCATCCACGAAAAACCCTAAACCCTCTATCTTATAGAGAGTGTGTTTCTTGACCATCAAGAAAACTTCTCCTAGCGATTATTGGTTCATAACCAAAACCCATTAACCCGCTCCAATAACTTAAGTTAAAATAAACCAAACCATGTTGGTCTATTTTAAGTTAAAACGAACCGAACCAATTTTAGTTCATTCATTTAAAACAAACCAAACCACTTTGGTTTATTTTTCACCATTAGATTTGAACCAAACCAATTTGGTTCATCCATCATGTCTTCATAAGACTTGGCCCATCCATGCTTCTAATGCGACTGAAATCATTTCATACTCGCTCTTTGTTTGGTCCAACCAAATCTAGTCTCTCTCGATCTGAGAATCCTATTCTCAAACTCGTTTTAAATCCTTCGGATTATGCTCGTTATGTGTGTGACCAAATAGATTCCCGATTTATGTTGGTCATCTATAATTAACCATTAATTATAGAACGATCATGAGTGACACCTAGTAGTACATCATGATCCCCAATTAATCAAAAAATTAACAGTTGATCCCAGAACGCTTTTGAAACCCTTCAGCAGCTATAATAAATCGTGCCCCGTCCCCTTCACTCATCTTATATCCACTTGGTTCAGGACATGGTCTATTGTGTCAATCCCCACTAAGCTAACTACGTCACACCTAGCCCAAGTATTACTTCCTCGTCCTCCGGATTCTAGTTACTGCACATGTATCAAAGAGTACCATACTCTAAACATGTGACGCTTTGGCCAAAGTCTTTAGTAACAATCCGACGAGAGGCCATCGGTATACATCTCCTCGCAAGGAGTGGTGAATCCTCTATAGGCTATTCAAACACCTTCGGCCATTTCGACTTATACCCAATCTTCCCGGGTCCACATCTCCTCAGGGATGCTTGCTTAAATGTCAAAGCATAAGTCTTCATGACCAAGATGACTTGAATACTGCAAGTCGAAGGAACATCACACTTAAGCTGCATTAAGAACTTCATTGACATATTCATATATGCAGAGAACCATATGAAGTCTTACAGCTAGTCACTCCAATGAACTAGTTACCATAACTAGCATCCACGATCAACTTTGGACATCCCAATGTCTCCAGTCAATGAGAAACAGCTGCTTGGATAAACCAAAGAATATACCTCGTGCTATCTCAACAGAATCGATGGCGTCCGAATGCATCAATTCATCGACTAGGGATAATTCCAATACATCACAATTACACATGTAGAGACACTCACTAGTTGTGATCCAATCACAAATTCTCTCATGATGTGAATCGTATTGCGGACATTCAGTAAATGAGTTTAAGATCCAATCAAATACATGAAAATATGTATACTCAAATAGTGAATCTTCATTTATCAAATCAATGGTACAACCATAAGGTGGTTGCCTTAGGACACCTCTCATATATTATTAACAAACTCCCACTTGGCCTAATGTCAATCGCCATGGTATCCAATACCATAAGCTCTAACATGGCCCTCAAATTTACTTTGAGGTAAGGCTTTAGTTAAAGGGTTCGCTAAGTTCCTTTTAGTAAGAATCTTCTCGATTTGTATTTCCTTCCTACTTATGATCTCTCTGATCAAATGATAGTGGCGAAGCATATGTTTGGATCATTGATTAGACCACATCAAGTTCAGAGACGAACTTCTTGATCCAAACCGCTTCCTTTTCGGCTTCCGAAGCTGCAATGTATTCTGCCTCAATGGCAGAATCTGCTACAGTGTCTTGCTTGGAACTTTTCCAACTTATTGCGCCTCAATTTAAGGTAAATACATACCAAGACTGAGACCTAGAATCATCCTTGTCTATCTGAAAGCTGACATCCGTATACCCGCATATTACCATATCACCTTCTCCATATATAAGGAACACATCCTTAGTTCTTCTTAAGTACATAATGATTATTTTAACAGCCACCCAATGATCCATTCCTGGATCAAACTGATATCTACTCGTGACACTTAGAGCATATGATACATCGTGCCTCGTACATGACATAGCATATTGTTGGATCGAAGCGGATCGCTAGAGGGTGGGTGAATAGCGATAAAACTTTTCTTTCTTTCGAATTCGTTTCAAAACAATTAAGTGCAGCGGAAAGATAAATAAAACAATAAAAGAGACAAGATATTTTTTACTTGGTTCGTAGCCTTCGACTACTACTCCAAGGCCCTAGAGGTCCTTGACCATGCACGGAGGGCAAAACACTAAAGAACTCCTCCTCGTTAGAGGTAGGAGTTAATCGATACAAGAACACAAAAAACTTGAGGTAGAGGGTGTTAGTGAAAGCCCTAGAGTCAATCATGTGATGATTGTTGTATGGACTTTATTGTATCATATTCCTATTTATAAAGGCATGGTTATTATATTTACTTGTATTGGTGCCAAATAACTAAATATAATAATATCCTTGAGTAGTAGGTTCTTATCTATATCAATCGATTGGTTGAATCGATAATGAGATGATATAGAGAACACTACTCTTAATCATTCCTAGTCAAGTATTAACATTCAGGGGCAATGTTAATGCGTAGAGACTAGCATGTAGGTCAACACGATGACTTGATCTCATAAGTCATGGATATGAGATATCAAGTTGACACATGGGTATGCATTAGAGAATGTATACTGAATGACCCGCCATGAGAAAGTATCATGGATCGTTATATGAGTGTCATATACTTTCTCATGTGGCTATTTGTATGACTATTAGTCCTTAGACCTGAAGTCACCATAGTTCCCTACATAAGGAGTTGCATACTTTAGCTTCGTCAAACGTCACCCGTAAATGGGTGGACTATAAAGGCGATTACTGGGTATGTAACAAATTATGCGGAGGGATGTGAGTGATGTAGATGGGATCTATCCCTCCTATATGACAGGAGTGACATCGATATTCTTGATAGAGTGAGACCACGAAGTGCATGGTCATACCCAAATGAGTCAATATGAGATATTGAGCTCATTTGATTAGAGTGAGTCTACTTGGAGTTCAAGATATATATTGTACCGAGGATGACATGGTCTATGACTCGATTAGTCAATCTAGATGTCAAGGATAGAGGGACATTGTCACATATTGTGAGAGTCACAATTAGTAGTCACAAAGGTGATGTTGGAGCTCAACATTCTTGTAACTTGGGTAGCAATGATGTGTTGCTAGATACCGCTCATTGCTTATGTTCCTAAATTGGTTTAGGGACATTGCCAACGTTACAAGAACCTATAGGGTCACACACTAAGGGCAATTAGATGGAGATTAGGTTCATATGATAAACTATGAGGATTAGGTTCATGGGATGAACCAAATTGGATTAAGAGTAATCCTAATTAGACTAATTGAGTTGGACTCAATTTGATTCAAGTGTTGAATGAGTCTAATTTAGATTTGATTCATCAAATCAATTTAAATTAATGAATAGAGATTCATTAAATTAAATTGACTTGAATCAAATGGTTGGATGTGATCAACCATGGGAGATAAGAGGTCAAGTTTGACTTGACTTGAGAGGGAAGATGAAAGGTCAAGTTTGACTTGACCAAATGCCATGTCATGATGATGACTTGGCATGGTCGGCCAATGATGATGCTCCACATCATCATTGACTTAGCATGTGGTGTCACCTCATGAGGGAGACCAAGAGCCATTGGCTCTTGGAGGAGTTACATGCATGCATGTAACCTCCCAAGCCTTGAAGTGGTCGGCCACTCCATTAGATGGGGTATTCATTTTTGTGAGTTACACAACTTCATCTTCCTCCTTGGATAATCCTCTCAAGCTCTCTCCTTCTTCTTCCTCATCTTGCCGTGAGCATCTAAGGAGTGATAGCACACTCAAGATTGCTTTTCTCCACCTATTGCTTGTGTGGATACCAATAGAGGAGTGTGCACTTGACGCTCTTGAGTTCCGGCGAAGCTTTTGGACGAGCAGGATTTGCGAAGGGCGTCGCATCGAGGGTAATGATCTCACCTTCTAGATCTAAGATATATCTAGGGTTTTTAGTAAACACATACATGTTTTAGTTTTAATACATCTTCGCACGGATCCGTGGCCGGACTTCCGGGGTTTCCGCAACACAAAAAGCAGTTTTTACGGCTCGGAAAGTCCAACAGTGGTATCAGAGCCACGTGCGAAGCATGTATGTGTTTCGTTTTTGTATTTTTTATATTAGATATAAAAATTATAGAATTTTATTTTTCTGTAAATTTCCTATTTTTATAGAATTTTTGGGTATTTTTCTCGAAGAGTCGAAGCAACGAGTGTTGGGACACTTGTCGGCTTCAACCATCGAGAAAAACTCTCCGAAATGGCGAGTTCTCGCTTTAGGTTTTTGGGAAAGTGACTTAAGTCACTGTAAGATCGTAGTAGGGACACTCACAAAGTTTATTTTGCGAGTAGGGGCGCTTCCCCTATCCCCGAAAGGGGCCTTGTCCCGCGATCACGCCCGGAAACCTCTTAGCGGGACCGTTACAGAGAGGTGACTCATAAAATTGAAAAAAAAAGGAAAAATTATAGAAATTTTCTGTAAAAATATATAATTTATAATTATATATAATTCTATGATTTTCATGGCGCAATGACCCCAATTTGATTGGATTATGATGTGTTGTAATTCATAATACGGCCTGCGTGTCATTTTCGTGGTTGTGCGTGTTGTAAAGTGTATGCGTCCTGCGCATCGTACCTCTTCTTTTGAAATTCTAGTTGTAAATAGTTTTAGACTCGAATGTAACTCGAGTTTTATATTTGTAATGTACAAAATGGAGCGGTGGAAAGTCCACTTGTAGACGAAGTTACGAGAAGGGTGCCGACGACACATGGCGGTCAAAGGAAGCGCTTGGAGAAGCCGCTAGCCCTAGGTTGACCGTCCGATCTTCTCATTGGCTTGAGAAGATCATAGTAGGGCCATGACCACATAACAGTTGATTATATATATATATATGATTTTGCTTGTATGTATGAGATGTATGCTAGTAGAATAATGCTTGTATGTATATGATGTATGCTAGGATAATTTTCTTGTATGTATATGATGCATGCTAGAATAATGTATGTATGTATGTGATGCATGCTAATATAGGATAATAAAGGCCTTAATGCATATATGATACACATTACGATTAGATTAGATCTTAATCGAATCAACTCGTAAATGCCTACCAGGTCCTTAATACCCATCACTACCTCGATCATTTGTAGTTGTTGAATCTGCCAAAGCAGAGCAACGCATATTATCTTGGTAGGGTGCGGAGGGACAATCTTGGTCCCGCCTATCACGGCTTGAGTTAGAGTAAGCTCAATTAGATTGAGTAAAACTAGTTAACTCAATTGGATCGAGTAGAACTATAGGCATATTCCAATCGTTGGAAAGATAGGATAAGATCGCATTTACACTAAATCTTGGGCGATTTAGCCAAAGCTAACTCAAGGTCTTTTGTAAATGTGGCTCTTGATCCTATAAACAAGAGTTGCATAGAGATGTAATTGGTAATGTGTTACCCACCGATCGTACTATGTCTTGGGCGATTTAGCCAAAGCTAACTCAAGGCTTAGTATGATGTGGATCTTGTCCCGCAAGAATTATAGCTAGTTTGTATAAATCTAGTAATGTGGTTTGACCACATCCATAACTCGATTCTACAAAATTTCTATAATTCAGTGGGAGCATCATTTGATTAAAGGCCTAATTAAATGATAAAAGTAATATGATATTAATTCTCTGCATTGTATGTTGTAGATTACTATGTCGACAAACACGAACATTCTCTCTCTGCGTTCTGTCCTTGAGAAGGACAACCTCAATGGAGCAAATTTCCTAGACTGGTACAGGAACCTGAGAATTGTTCTCACCCAAGAAAGGAAGTTGTACGTCTTGGAGAAGCCCATTCCGGAGGCACCTCCTGTCACTGCCTCGCGAGCTGACAAAGATGCTTACAAGAAGCATCAAGATGATGCATTAGATGTGTCATGTCTAATGCTCGCGACCATGAACTCTGAGCTTCATAAGCAACATGAGTTCATGAATGCTTATGATATGGTTGAACATCTTCGTCAACTATATCAAGGACAAGCAAGGCACGAGAGATATGAAGTCTCTAAGGCATTGTTTGGGTCCAAAATGCAAGATGGGACTCCTGTAGGTCCATATGTACTCAAGATGATTGGGTACATAGAAAACCTACAAAGGTTGGGATTCCCACTTAGCCAAGAGATGGCCACTGACCTGATCTTGCAATCTTTGCCACAAGCCTACAATCAATTTGTCATGAATTATAACATGAATGAAATTGATAAGCCACTGCCTGAGATGCTCAGTATGTTGAGAACTGTTGAGCTTAACCTTAAGAAGGGAAAATCTGACACCATTTTGATGGTGCAAAAGAAGAAAGGCAAAGGCAAGCCTAAAGGTAAGGGAAAGTCCCAAGCCAAGGGCAAAGTCAAGGAACTTAAACCCAAAGGAGGGGTGGCCAAGGAAGGGGCTTGCTTCCACTGTAAGGAAGTTGGACACTGGTAGCTAGCGTAACTGCAAAGCTTACCTGGAAGATCTTAAGAAGAAGAGAAGTGAGACTTCTACTTTAGGTATAAATGTTATAGAAGTCAATCTATCTATTTCTTCATCATGGGTATTAGATACCGGATGTGCATCTCACATTTGTACCAATGTGTAGGCGCTGAGAAATAGTAGGGCATTGACAAAGGGCGAGGTGGACCTACGAGTAGGCAATGGAGCAAGGGTTGCTGCTGTTGCTGTAGGAACTTATGATCTATCTCTGCCCACTGGGCTTGTACTAGAATTAGATGAATGTTGTTATGTGCCTGCTTTAACTAAGAACATAATTTCGATTTCTTGTTTGGACAAGAAAGGATTTACATTTATAATAAAGAACAAATGTTGTTCAATTTATTTAAATGATATGTTCTATTGTAGTGCACCTCTAATGAACGGACTCTACTTTCTAGACTTAGAGAGCCCTATCTATAACATAAGTACCAAAAGGTTCAAGTCAAATGAGTTGAACCAAACCTATCTCTGGCATTGTCGCTTAGGTCACATAAATGAGAGTCGCTTATCTCAGCTCCATAAGGATGGGCTGCTAGACTCATTTGATTTTGAATCATATGAGACATGTGAGTCTTGACTTTTAGGCAAGATGACCAGGACTCCCTTTAGTGGACACAGCGAAAGAGCAACAGATTTGTTAGGACTTATACATAGTGATGTATGTGGCCCTTTCAATGTTGCTGCTAGAGGTTGTTACAGGTACTTCATTACATTTACTGATGACTTCAGTAGATATGGTTATGTGTATCTTATGACACATAAATCAGAATCCTTTGAAAAGTTCAAAGAATTCAAGAATGAAGTACAAAACTAGCTTGGCAAGAGTATTAAGATACTTCGATCAGATCGAGGTGGTGAATACCTTAGCCATGATTTTCGTGACTATCTAACTGAGTGTGGGATTCTATCCCAACTCACTCCTCCTGGAACACCACAGTGGAATAGTGTATCCGAAAGGAGGAATTGTACCCTATTAGATATGGTACGATCTATGATGAGTCACACAGATCTTCCTATATCCTTTTGGGGATATGCTCTAGACACAGCAGCCTTTACCCTTAACCGTGTACCATCCAAGGCTGTGATAAAGACACCATATACGATATGGACAGGGAGAAATCCCAAGATGTCTTTCATGAGGATTTGGGGTTGTGAGGCTTACGTTCGACGTCAAGTCTCAGACAAACTGGGACCCAAATCCGATAGGTGCTATTTTGTTGGATATCCCAAGGATACAAAGGGATATTACTTCTACATTCCTAGTCAGCACAAAGTGTTTGTAGCAAAGACTGGGGTTTTTCTAGAAAGAGATTTTATTTCTAGAAAAACTAGTGGGAGTACGTTCAATCTTGAAGAAATTCAAGATAAGGACCATAGCACTGAGGCCTTGATGGAGGTTGAACAGGAACCACAAATTGTTGTGGGTAATGAGGTTATTGCACAAAGAGTTATGGAACAACCACCTGTTCAGGTAGACCTACCTCTTCGTAGGTCTGATAGGGTACGTCGTCAACCTGAGAGATACTCATTTCTCTTGTCTGACCATGATGACATTATGATCATTGAGAAAGAGCCTACCTCCTATCAGGAAGCTGTGATAAGCCCAGATTCTGAGAAATGGCTAGAGGCCATGAGATCCGAGATGGAATCCATGTACACCAACCAAGTATGGACTTTGGTTGATCCACCTGAAGGGGTCAAACCCATTGGGTGTAAGTGGGTCTTTAGGAGAAAGACTAACATGGATGGACTTACGCATACCTATAAGGGTCGATTGGTGGCTAAAGGTTTCAAGCAAATTCATGGTATTGACTATGATGAAACCTTTTCTCCAGTGGCGATGTTTAAGTCCATTCGGATCTTGGTTGCTATTGCAGTATACCATGATTATGAGATCTGGCAGATGGATGTCAAAATCGCATTTCTGAATGGAAACTTACTCGAGGATGTGTACATGACACAACCAGAGGGTTTTGTAGATCCACAGCATACTGGAAAAATATGCAAGCTGCAAAGGTCCATTTATGGGCTAAAGCAATCTTCTCAGAGCTGGAATCTTCAATTCAATGATGCGATCAAATAGTTTGGTTTCATCAAGAATGAAGATGAACCCTGTGTCTACAAAAGGGTTAATGGGAATACAGTTGTCTTCCTTATATTGTATGTGGATGACATACTGCTCATTGGGAATGACATCCCTTCGCTACAGTCTGTGAAGACTTGGCTGGGGATGTGCTTCTCAATGAAGGACTTAGGTGAAGCAGCCTGTATTCTAGGCATCAAGATCTATAGAGATAGATCTAAGAGATTGCTTGGCCTAAGTCAGAGTACATACATTGACACGGTATTACTACGGTTTGCCATGCAGAATTCCAAGAAGGGACTTCTGCCAATGTCACATGGTGTGAGTCTTTCGAAGACTCAAAGTCCCTCTTCTAGAGAGGAGAGAGACCGCATGGATAAGATCCCTTACGCATCTGCTATAGGATCTATCATGTACGCCATGTTGTGTACTCGTCCTAATGTCTCGTATGCTTTGAGCATGACGAGTAGATACCAGTCAGATCCAGGTGAGCGTCACTGGATAGCAGTCAAGAATATTCTTAAGTACTTGAGAAGGACTAAAGAATATTTCTTGATATTTGGAGGCGATGAGGAGCTAGCTGTAAAGGGTTACAGCGATGCTAGCTTCCAAACTGACCATGATGATTTAGATCGCAGTCAGGGTTCGTGTTTTGCTTGAATGGTGGCGCTGTGAGCTGGAAGAGTTCGAAGCAGGACACAGTTGCTGATTCTACAACAGAAGCCGAGTATATTGCTGCATCTGAGGCAGCAAAGGAGGCAGTTTGGATCCGCAAGTTCATTACTGAGCTTGGGGTGGTTCCTAGCATAGCAGATCCCATAGAGCTCTATTGTGACAACAATGGAGCAATTGCACAGACTAAGGAACCTCGCTCACACCAGCGGACCAAACACATACTACGGCGCTTCCATCTCATTCGAGAGATTATCGATAGAGGAGATGTGAAGATTTGCAGAGTACCCACAGAGGCTAACATCGCAGATCCCTTGACCAAGGCTTTGGCACAGAAAAAGCATGATGGTCACACTAGGTCATTGGGTATTAGATACTACGGTGATTGGCACTAGTGCTAGTGGGAGATTGTTAGTGAAAGCCCTAGAGCCAATCATGTGATGATTATTGTATGGACTTTATTGTATCATATTCCTATTTATAAAGGCATGGTTATTATATTTACTTGTATTGGTACCAAATAACTAAATATAATAATATCCTTGAGTAGTAGGTTCTTATCTATATCAATCGATTGGTTGAATCGATAATGAGATGATATAGAGAACACTACTCTTAATCATTCCTAGTCAAGTATTAACATTCAGGGACAATGTTAATGCGTAGAGACTAGCATGTAGGTCAACACGATGACTTGATCTCACAAGTCATGGATATGAGATATCAAGTTGACACATGGGTATGCATTGGAGAATGTATACTGAATGACCCGCCATGAGAAAGTATCATGGATCGTTATATGAGTGTCATATACTTTCTCATGTGACTATTAGTCCTTAGACTTGAAGTCACCATGGTTCCCTACATAAGGAGTTGCATACTTTGTCTTCATCAAACGTCACCCGTAAATGGGTGGACTATAAAGGCGATTACTGGGTATGTAACAAATTATGCGGAGGGATGTGAGTGATGTAGATGGGATCTATCCCTCCTATATGACAGGAGTGACATCGATATTCTTGATAGAGTGAGACCACGAAGTGCATGGCCATGCCCAAATGAGTCAATATGAGATATTGAGATCATTTGATTAGAGTGAGTCTACTTGGAGTTCAAGATATAGATTGTACCGAGGATGACATGGTCTATGCCTCGGTTGGTCAATCTAGATGTCAAGGATAGAGGGACATTGTCACATATTGTGAGAGTCACAATTAGTAGTCACAAAGGTGATGTTAGAGCTCAACATTCTTGTAACTTGGGTAGCAATGATGTGTTGCTAGATACCGCTCATTGCTTATGTTCCTAAATCGGTTTAGGGACATTGCCAACATTACAAGAACCTATAGGGTCACACACTAAGGGCAATTAGATGGAGATTAGGTTCATATGATGAACCATGAGGATTAGGTTCATGGGATGAACCAAATTGGATTAAGAGTAATCCTAATTAGACTAATTGAGTTGGACTCAATTTGATTCAAGTGTTGAATGAGTCTAATTTAGATTTGATTCATCAAATCAATTTAAATTAATGAATAGAGATTCATTAAATTAAATTGACTTGAATCAAATGGTTGGATTTGATCAACCATGGGAGATAAGAGGTCAAGTTTGACTTGACTTGAGAGGGAAGATGAAAGGTCAAGTTTGACTTGACCAAATGCCATGTCATGATGATGACTTTGCATGGACGGCCAATGATGATGCTCCACAACATCATTGACTTAGCATGTGGTGCCACCTCATGAGGGAGACCAAGAGCCATTGGCTCTTGGAGGAGTTACATGCATGCATGTAACCTCCTGCCTCAAGTGGCCATTAGATGGGGTATTCATTTTTGTGAGTTACACAACTTCATCTTCCTCCTTGGATCATCCTCTCAAGCTCTCTCCTTCTTCTTCCTTATCTTGCCGTGAGCATCTAAGGAGTGCTAGCACACTCAAGATTGCTTTTCTCCACCTATTGCTTGTGTGGATACCAATAGAGGAGTGTGCACTTGATGCTCTTGAGTTCTGGCGAAGCTTTTGGACGAGCAGGATTTGCGAAGGATGTCGCATCGAGGGTAATGATCTCACCTTCTAGATCTAAGGTAGATCTAGGGTTTTTAGTAAACACATACATGTTTTAGTTTTAATACATCTTCGCACGGATCTGTGGCCAGACTTCTGGGGTTTCCGCAACGCAAAAAGTGGTTTTTGCAGCTCGGAAAATCCAACAGAGGGACACTTTCCCTCTCCTCGTTACGATAGAAAAGCTTCGAAAAAGTAAAGAAACAATTGATATAAAGCTTATACCGACGTAAAAAAATAAAATAAAATAAACCTAGACGTCAGAGAAGAAGCACTTCGTTGTCGGAGAGTTGTAGCTTTGCGGAGGCTTTTGGAAGCTTAGAATTGATTAAGAAACCCTAGGATAGACTCTCTTTTTATAGCCTTTGAGCCCCTTTTCGAGAGGAACTCTAGCCAATCACATTTGAGCACCACTCCCCTTGAAATGAGATGATAAGCCTTGACTCTTCGAAGCTGATCATTGACCATCGACGATCGATGGCGACGATCAATGAATGTTGACCTTAGCGATCGTTGATCGGGCAGTCGAGTCCTCTTAGCTTAACAAAAACATTAATTCGACGGCCTCCGACCGTCTGATCTCGACCTAGACCACCTATAGGATGTCTTTGGTCAGATCTACACCTAAGATCATCCTCGTAAAGAGGATACGACCTCACTTACTCTCATACACACATGAGCTTACCTCGATACTTACTATGTTGCTTTCGCTTCCGGCCTTCCACTCGATTTCTTCGGCTCCCTCCGAAGTCACTCGAGTGTCACCCGACCACTGCAGCTTCCTTCGGGTGTCACTAGCCTTCAACTCCAGCTATAGCAATTTTCTGCACACTCGATTCAGCTCATGAGATAACGACATAAGCTTAACTTTGTATCGTTTGCTATAATCAAAACTCAGGTTCGACTTAGGTGCCTACTGCACCAACAATCTCCCCCTTTTTGATTTATGACAAACCCACATACAAAGTTAAGAAAAATAAATTAAGTGCATTAAGCAAAATGAGTATGAGATATCCATGAATGAGCAGGAGTATATAAAAACTCTTTTTCAAGTGCTCCCCCTTGAGGAATCCTCCCACTTGACCGAGGGTGAGTACTTGAGAAAGAGTTTTAACTCTCCCCCTTGATGTTTACTACTAAAAATGAATTAAGTAATCGAAATTACTTAATATTGGCCATAGTGTTTAAAATAAGTTTTAAGTTAAGAAATAAAAAAAATTGATTTCTTAACCTTGGCCTTTACCTTCATTTTGTTAACAAAAACAAGTTAACTTAAAGTTAAGTAAATGTGTTTAAGTTAGCCTTTACTTCCGTTTTGTTACCAAAAACAAGTTAACTTAAAATTAAGTAAACATTTACTTAACCAGTAAACATTTACTTAACCTTTGGCCATATAAAAAAAAATTGATCCCTTAACTTTGGCCTTTTTCTCCCCCTTTTGCCATATATCGAAAAGAGTGAGGGTGTGTCGAACAACAAAAAATAAGTACTAAATTTAAAGTCCAAGCATGTTCCACATTATTTTGAAAATAGTATACTGAAAATAAGCTCATCTATAAAATGTTCGACTCATATTTGGCTTGATTGATATGAAAGATCAACCAGTCCTGGTCAGAGTCGGTTAGTATATATGATTATACTCCGTGGTTCATGGCGATGCACTAGCTCTACATCTGGAACACGGAGTAAGATCCTAACATCTCATGCCCATCTACGTGGCTAAGTACAAAAACACATTAGTCCTATGTGTTGTGAGATGTATTGGCTCCTTAAATCTATAGGTGCATGATATCTAAGGTATGTCCTATGCTAGTTCCATGAAAATGAAAAGTGAGAAATAGTAGTAAGAAAATATAATTTGTAAGTTCCTATTCTACTATGCACATGCCCAATTTTCATCTTAATAGACTGAATTCGGCTTCGGGTAGGGGTTTAGTAAATAGGTCTGCCAAGTTAGACTTCGATTCAACGTATTCGAGTTGTATGGCTCCGTTGGCCACATGTTCTCGAATGAAATGATGTTTGACTTCTATATATTCGGTCCTAGAGTGACATATCGTATTCTTAGTAAGGTTAATTGTGTTGGGTTTCCGGCACCGCGGCGTGTGTGTGTTCGATCATGTTTCGTAAACATGAGCACAGTGGAAGCAATAAAAATAATAAATACTCCTATTTATTACAACACACACAACACACGCATGCTATTACAACAAGTGTAGACATAACCGTAAATTAAAATTGCAATAAAAGGAAATTAAACTACGTTATACCTTCCGTATGACGTGTAGCGGGAACGGCATCAACCGGAACGATCCTCGTAAGAATCGTCTCTATCCGTATCCACGCCGCATTAAGTGTACCCTTTAGATATCTAAGGATACACTTGACTAGAGTTAGGTGAGACTCCTTGCACAGTTTGGAACCTTGCACACATACTTACAAATAAGAATATCAGTCGGCTTAAACTGAGCTAAGTAAAAGAGACTCCCTATTACGCTCCTATAGTATTTTAAATCAATTGAGTTTCCGATTACATCTTCTTCTATATTTACATTCATTGCCATTGAGGTATTAATAATTTTAGCGTCTTGCATTCCAAAGCGTTTAATTAATTCCCAAGTATATTTGCGTTGATGTAGGTATATTCCATCTTTAGTTTGTTTAATTTGTAGACCTAAGAAGAAACTCAACTCTCCTACTAAATTCATTTCAAATTCACTTTCCATAAGTGAAATGAACTCATTCAGTAGGATCGAGTTGGTGGTTCTGAAAATAATATCATCTACGTAGATTTGGGCTATGAATATGTCTTTACCTAAGGTTTTTACGAAAAGGGTTGGGTCAACTACTCCTTGGTTAAATCCTTTAGACTTAAGATAAATCGAAAGTCTCTCGTACCAAGCTCGAGGAGCTTGTTTAAGTCCATAGAGGGCTTTCTTTAACCTAAGGACATGGTCGGGTTTATCTACACTTTCGAAACCGGGAGGTTGACTAACATAAACCTCTTCCTCAATGTATCCATTTAAGAACGCTGATTTCACATCCATTTGAAATAACTTGAATCCTCGATGTGCAGCATATACTAATAGCATTCGAATGGACTCTAATCTAGCTACTGGGGCATAGGTCTCGTCGTAATCTAAACCTTCAACTTGACTAAACCCTTTAGCGACTAGTCTAGCTTTATTTCTAACTACTTCACCTTTATCATTAAGTTTATTTCTAAACACCCACCTTGTTCCAACGATTGTTTTATTTTTAAGTGGTGGTACTAATTCCCATACTTCGTTCCTAGTGAATTGAGCCAGCTCTTCTTGCATTGCAATAATCCAATCGGGATCAAGAAGAGCTTAGTCAATAGTTTTGGGTTCAATTTTATAAATCAAGGAGATTTGGCTAAGGTTTCTGTATGAGGCTCTAGTTCGAACTCCTAGACTTGGATCACCTATCACTTGGTCGATAGGATGATTCGTTTGAGTCCTAGTTGGATTTGGGTTTGAGTCAACAACTTGATCCATAGGATGACTCGTTTGAGTTCTAGTTTGGTTGGAGTCATCTATCATTTGGTCGATAGAGTGACTTGGTTGACTTAGGTTAGGATTAACACTAGACCTGATCTCCGGATCAGAATTAAGTCTAGTATGAATCGGCTCGCTAATTGGGGTTGCCGGGGATTTTGTAGGTTCGTGTCCTTCATCAAATACTACAATGATAGTCTCCTTGACTCTAAGGGTGTCATGGTTATATACTCTATAAGCTCTACTTGTAGTCGAGTATCCTAGAAAGATTCTGATCGTGGTTTTGGATGTAAATTTCCCTAGGTAATCCTTAGTGTTTAGGATATGTACCTTACACCCAAATACCCTAAAGTACTTGATGTTAGGTATTTTGTCGTGATAAATCTCGTATGAGGTATTAAGGTGCCTCTTTACCATAAGGATCCTATTTTAGACATAGCATGTTGTACTCACGGCTTCCGCCCAAAACCTATCGGGTAGGTTATACTCGTTTAACATTGTCCTAGCGGCTTCTTGTAGGGTTCTATTTTTACGTTCTACTAGGCCATTTTGTTGTGGAGTTCTAGGTCAAGAGAACTCATGGTGGTATCCATTTAGGTTACAGAATTCTGTAAACCTATGGTTCTCGAATTCACCACCATGATCAGTCCTAAGTCTTTTGATTTTAATGCTTTGTTGATTTTCTATTAATTTAAATAGGTTGATTAATTGATCTAGGGTATCACTTTTGTGTTTGATGAACCTAACCCAAGTAAATCTAGAATAGTCATTAATTATGACTAAGCAGAATTTACTTCCATTAAGTGACTTAGCTCCGTGTGAATCAAATAGATCCATGTGTAGGAGCTCAAGCACATTTTTGGTTCGTTCTTGATTAGTTAGTTGATGTTGTGTCCTAGATTGTTTACCTTGTTGACAAGCATTACATATTTTATTATCCAAGTTATTGAGGTTAGGCAAACCTCTGACTAAGTCACTCTGACTCATCTTGTGGACGAGTCATGGGTGTGAGTGACCGAGTCGTTGGTGCCACAACCATGATTCCTCTTGTTGTGTCATAGGACACTTAGTTGAGGAGTTAGTTAAGTTAATAGTGTAAATGTTGTTATTTCTAGTTCCCTTAAGAATTGTTTTAGAAGTTTCATTTGTATTAATTATGCATTCATTTTTTAGAAATATGACCTTATAGTTATTATAACACAATTGGATTACACTAAGTAATTATATTGAAAATTTTCTACTAATAAAACATTTTGAATAACAAAATTTGAGTTGAGCTCAATATCACCTGATCCGATGATTTTGAGCTTGTCGTTGTTTCCGAAGGCTGTCGATCATTGTCGTTTGAATCGAAGCTTCGAAAACTTGAGTTGATCCCCGGTCATGTGTTGGGAGCAACCACTGTCTAACATCCATTGATCCTACACGCAAGGTAGTTTGATCGGATATTGGATTTATTAAAGATTGGTTGAAAATTATTAACCTAAATCATCTCACCCATGTCTACATGATCAAACATGTTAACCCTATATGTTCTTGTGAGATGACTTCCAATTTTACTTGATTTAAATTTAATGACTTAAACACTTGTCAACCTTGCGTTAGATTCGGATTTGACCTTAGGCTCATCAAGTCACCTTTTCAAGATCATGGCTTCCAGGTCGTGGCGAGGCACAGAGGCCTTCTTTGATCGGAACAACGACCACTTCCTTAGACAAAGCCATTTTCAAGAAAATAGAGACTTGACTACCTAAGACCACTTCCTAGTCTAACCAGTCTAGGATACGGCGAGGTAGCTTCAGCTAGTTCTGCTCGGTCAAGTGCATCGAACTAGATACGTCTTATCTAGCTCGAATACACAAGACTCCGCTTTCCTAGCGTACTATCATCTCGCCGCATCCTGGTACTATGTTATCAAGTATTGATGAGTTATAGTCCTATCTAACCATTCTAAAAAGGAAAATCAAACTAAATAAAAACCTAAGCATGCAATTTCTAAGTTAAAACACAAACAAGTTTCGTACTAGCTCCACTTAGACCGTTGAATCGATTCGGTCTCTCCACATAGTGGATTTGGTCCTTGGAAACCCAGTACTGGTTCGATCCTAAGTTTGAAATTAAGGTGGTCATAGGGACCCATGCTTGGACACATTTTTTATGTCGACTTACAATCGACATATATGACTTGTTGGTCGTATTTGAGCTAAACTCTAGTCCGGCCTTGTTGTACATGACCCTTTGCGATCCAAGTAGGAGGTCAAGTCCTTTGGATCCCAAAGTAAACCTTTCCAACGTGTTCCTAAGATCTTCGACTTGACTCTTCAAGAGTGAGTTCTCAACTTCGAGTTTTTCAACCCGAGTTGAGTCCTCCTCTTGAATTCGACTAGTCGAAGAGGTTAGGGAGACCTCGTGTTTGAGGAGTTTAACTTCCTCAACCAGGGTCTCGACCTTGGACTCGGACTTAGCTAATTTTTTAGTTAAAAACTTAATTGTACTATAAAGTGTACTAATGAGGGATCGACTTACCTTGAGTGTATCTTTTGAGCCAGATGCATATCCGTGGCTTATCTTGAATAGTGCTTTGCAGTCCGACTCGTCTTCGATTTTCGATTCAAGTTCTAGTTCTGACTCCGTCTCCGATTCCACCGGTTTAGCCATGAGAACACGATCATTATCTTCTTCCTCGGATGCTTCTTCCCAAGTAGCGTTGAGTGCCTTTTTGTGTTTTGGTGCTTTGCTCTTGAGTTTTGGGCATTCGGACTTGATATGTCCAAACCTGTTGCATTCATAGCATCTAATATTTGAACTTTTAGTCTTACCTTCGTTGGGTCGAGTGATGGTTCGTTTTCGGCCCTTGACTATTCTCTGAACTAGGTTGACTAGTTCGGCCCCCATTTTCGAGTCGACCTTCGAATCGGACTCATCCTCTTCTTCCTTCGGAGGTGCCTTGCTTGCGATTTTCTTCCTTGATCCTGCAAAAAGTGCTATACCCTTCTTGGGTTCCGAGTTAGACTGCTCATGAAGTTCAAAATTAGAAAATAATTCATCTAACCTAAGTTTCGAAAGATCCTTGGAGACCTTGTAGGCATCGACCATGGATGCACATAAGGTAGTCCTCGAAAAGGAGTTAAGAACATACCTTATAAGGTCACGATTTTCGACCTTTTGCCCAATTGCGTGTAGATTGTTGACTATGTCTTGAACGTGGGCGTGAAGTTGCGTCGCGGACTCATGTTCCTGCATTTTTAGATTATATAGTTTATTAAATAAAAGATCTCGCTTACATACCTTGGCTTCATCGGTCCCTTCGTGTAGCTCCACTAGCTTTGTCCAAAGGTCCTTTGCGCTGATGAAGGGGCCGACGCGATTTAGTTCCTCCTTGGACAAACTGCATTGGAGGATTTGAGTTGCCTTGGCGTCGGCTTCGACTTGTCGTTTTGTCACAATGGTCCATTGGTCATAACCCAAGGATTCACCCACTTCGTTAGACGGAAATGTGAAACCCATTTGGATTATGATCCACATCTCGATTTGGATTTTGAGAAAGCATTCCATCCGATCCTTCCAATAATGGAAGTCATCTCCGTTGTAAAACGGAGGTCGGACGGTGCTAAAACCCTCGAGATGGGCCATTAAAACAAAAGAAACAAGAAGATGAAGACGAAAAACCTAGCAACGACAAAAACACACGAAAATGTACCAAGACTCGTGTCTTGGATTAGTAGTGCGGGAGGAAAACTAACCAAATGAAATAAATCTGAAATAAACAGAATTAAAAAGAAAAAAAAATCTACAAAAATCTAGATCGGTGGTTTCACTAAATCTTAGCAACCCCCGGCTCTGATACCAATTGTTGGATCGAAGCGGATCGCTAGAGGGGGGTGAATAGCGATAAAACTTTTCTTTCTTTCGAATTCGTTTCAAAATAATTAAGTGCAGCGGAAAGATAAATGAAACAATAAAAGAGACAAGATATTTTTTACTTGGTTCATAGCCTTCGGCTACTACTCCAAGGCCCTAGTGGTCCTTGACCACGCACGGAGGGCAAAACACTAAAGAACTCCTCCTCGTTAGAGGTAGGAGTTAATCGATACAAGAACACAAAAAACTTGAGGTAGAGGGACACTCTCCCTCTCCTCGTTACGATAGAAAAGCTTCAAAAAAGTAAAGAAACAACTGATATAAAGCTTATACCTATGTAAAAAAAATAAAATAAATTAAACCTAGACATCGGAGAAGAAGCACTTCGTTGTCGGAGAGTTGTAGCTTTGCGGAGGCTTTTGGAAGCTTAGAATTGATTAAGAAACCCTAGGATAGGCCCTCCTTTTATAGCCTTTGAGCCCCTTTTTGAGAGGAACCCTAGCCAATCACATTTGAGCACCACTCCCCTTGAAATAAGGTGATAAGCCTTGACTCCTCGAAGCTGATCATTGACCATCAGTCGACTGATGGCCATCATCAGTCGGTTGATGGCAGCATCAGTCGAATCGACCTTAAGCAATCATTCGTTGACGGTAGTCGAGTCCTCCAAGTGCGCGGAGCTTATGCTAGCTGCAAGGCAAAGTTAGCTTAACAAAAACATTAATTGACGGTCCGACGATCTCGACCTAGACCACCTATAGGATGTCTTTGGTCGGATCTACGCCTAAGATCATCCCCGTAAAGAGGATACGACCTCACTTACTCTCGCACACACACGAGCTTACCTCGATACTTACTGTGTCGCTTTCACTTCCGGCCTTCCACTCGATTCCTTCGGCTCCCTCCGAAGTCACTCGAGTGTCGCCCGACCACCGCGGCTTCCTCTGGGTGTCGCTAGCCTTCAGCTCCAGCTATAGCAATTTTCTGCACACTCGATTCAGCTCGTGAGATAACGACATGAGCTTAACTTTGTATCATTTGCTATAATCAAAACTCAAGTTCGACTTAGGTGCCTACTGCACCAACACATATATGATAGATCCTATTGCGGATGCATAGGGAATCTTACTCATGCAAATCCTTTCATCTTCTGTGCACGGACACATAGACTTCGAAAGGTGCATCCCATGCCTGATGGGAAGAAAACCTTTTCTTGGATTCCGACATGCTAAACCTCTTTAGCACTCGGTCTATATATGTAGACTGCGAAAGACCAAGCAACCATTGGATGTATCTCTATAGATCTTAATCCCGAGGATGTAGGTCACTTCTCCTAGATCTTTCATGGAGAATGTTTTGGATAACCATATTTTGACTGACTATAAGACAGATATATCATTTCCTATAAGTAATATGTCATCGACATACAACACTAGGAACACAACTACACTCCCACTAACCTTCTTGTACACACAAGATTTGTCCGAATTTTGTGAGAAATCAAACCTTTTGATTTCCTCATCAAAATAGATATTCCAGCTCCTGAATGCTTGCTTCAGTCCATAAATGGACCGTCGAAGTTTGCATACCTTGGTTTTATCAATCGATGTGAAACCCTTGAGTTGTATCATATACACATCCTCGAGTAGATTTCCATTAAGGAAAGTCATTTTCACATTCATTTGCCATATCTCATAATCATAATGAGTCGCTATGGCCAGGAGCATCCGAATGGATTTAAGCATAGCTACTGGTGAATAGGTCTCGTCATAATCAACACCTTGCTTTTGATGATAGCCTTTCGCCACTAATCTATCCTTGTAGATAATCACATTACCATCCATGTTAGTTTTCTTCTTGAAAACCCACTTGCACCCTATAGGCTTAATGCCTTCAGGTGGGTCCACCAAGTTCCAAACTTGATTTTCATACATGGAATCCATTTCCGACTTCATGGCTTCAAGCCATTTGTCCCTTTCTGATCTTTTCAGAACTTCTTCATAACTAGTAGGCTCCTCATCATCAATGAGTAATACGTCATTCGATTCGCTTATGAGAAATCCATATCTCTCAGGAATGTTGTGCGCCCTACCAGATCTATGAAGATTTTGTCTCACAATAGGTTCAGCCGATGTCTCATCACTATGAGTTATCGGTTGAGGTGCTTGACCAGGTATCTCCTCAATGTCTACTGGAGTCTCTTGAACCTTCTCAAGTTCAACGATGCTCCCACTATTTTCTTACAAGAGAAACTCTTTCTCTAGAAATACAGCATTCCTTGAAACAAACACCTTTTATTCCTAGGGATGATAGAATTGGTAACCCCTCATTTCCTTAGGGTATCCAATAAATAGACATTTATCAGACTTAGCATCCAATTTGTCTGACACAGTTTGCTTCACATAAGCAGTACAACCCCATATCTTTAAGTGAGATAAATGAGGTTTCTTACTAGCCCATATCTCATATGGAGTAGTAGAGACTACCTTGGTCGGGACTCTATTTAGCAAGTAAATAGCTGTTTGAAGTGCATAGTCTCAAAAGGACTTAGGAAGATTCACATGATTCATCATCGACCTGACCATGTCTAACAAGGTCCGGTTTTGCCTCTCAGATACACCATTAAGCTGTGGTGTATACGGCGGAGTTCATTGAGACAATATACCATTGTCCCTTAGATAATCTAGAAACTCTTGACTCAAGTATTCACCACCTCGATCCGATCAAAGTATTTTAATACTCTTGCCAAGTTGTTTCTCTACTTCACTTCTGAATTCTTTGAACTTTTCAAAGGCTTCAGACTTGTGTTTCATCAAGAACACATACCCAAACCATGAGTGATCATCGGTGAAGGTAATGAAGTAGTTATAGCCTCCTAGAGCATGAGTTGACATAGGTCCACATACATCAGTATGTATTAGACCAAACAACTCTCCCACCGGTTCTCCTTTTCCAGTAAAAGGTAACTTGGTCATCTTGCTTTTTAAGCATGATTTGCATGTATCGTATGAATCTATTTCAAACGATTCCAGAATTTCACATCGATGTAATTCGGGCATGCATTTCTTGCTCACATGGCCAAGACGACAATACCACATGTAGAAGTCTAATTGATTATCTTTTCGAGCACGCTTATTGTTCGCTTTGATATTAAAAATGTCATTGGATACGTCCAACATATAAATACCACTGCTTAAAGTTTCAGTCCTATAAAAAACGTCATTCAAAGTTATGTAACAACAATTGTTACTAAAATTTAAATGGTACCCATTTCTATTCAAACAAGAAATAGAAATGATGTTCTTTATCAATGAAGGAACATAAAAGCAATTGTCCAGTTCTAAGACAAGTCCTGTAGGGAGTTTCAACAAATACATTCCGATGGCAAGTGCAGCAACCTTTGCTCCATTCCAAACATGTAAATTTGACTCTCCCTTGACGAGTTTTCTTTTATTCCTTAGCTCATGCATGTCATTACATATATGTGAGTCACACCCAGTATCCAATACCCAAGTGTCTGAGGAAATAGAATGACAATCAATAACAAAGATATCTGAAGAAGATGGGGCATCAGATGCCTTATTCTTCTTCACGGACTCAAGATAAATCTTGTAGTTTCTTCACCAATGACCCTCCTTGCCATAATGATGGCAAGTGCCCTTTTGATCTAGTTCTGCCTTCTTAGCCTTTTTCTTCTTCCCCTTCTGTTGTTCCTTTGACTTTCTCTTAGAACCTTTCTTCGAGGAATCAACTAACAACATTGTCCCCTGCTCATGCTTCACAGAAGGCTCCACAGTCTTCAGCATGTTGAGTAGTACCATAGATGAACCTTCTTGCATCTCAGAGGAGAAGAGGAGCTTGGAGACTTCAAACCTTTCAGATCTCACTTGCTCATCAAACAACTCACAAAGATGAAAGACTATGGTATAAGCATCCATATGCTCATGTTGCTTCCACAGTTCGGGTACCATCACAGGTAGTATGATGCAGCTCACTAGTTCAGAATCACTCACATGTTTCTAATGGACCAACAATTGGTCCGGAGTTGCATCATCCTTAGGACGGGTGGGAAGAGGCTCTTCGAGGACATACGCGAGCTTTTCAGCCTTGAGAACAATTCTCAAGTTTCTAAGCCAGTCCAAGAAGTTTGACCAAGTCAATTTATTTGAATCCAAAATCGAGTGCAAATTCAAAGACATCATGATCAAGCGATTAGCCTAGAAATACAAATCGAACATATATGAGAAAATAATTTTAAAATGCATCAACATACATTTATAAAATCCCATTCATTTTTCTGAATTCAAAAATCCCTCAAAATTAATTAGGGAGATCGTAGGTCCATCTCTGAATGGGTTGATATCCAACATAGATAAGAACAACCTTGGAGAGAGTCCAACAAGTCATTCTTAGCAACAATGGTAGGCATCAAGTATACCAATTGCTTATCACATATATAAAACTATCACAATGTGCTATCAACTAATTGAATGTTCACACATACATCGGGTTGTTAACTCATTAACAAGTATGCATCATATGCATAACACCCAACTTCACCTCCCTTCACATCGACCTTGGAGAGAGTCCAACAAACCGATGCTCCAAGTTAAAGCCGACCCATTAATCGCAAAATAGTTTTAATGTGGTTAGAGCGCATTCAACCAATTAGCCAGGTTTGGAGAGAGTCCAACAACCCAAATTAACAATTGACCTCTGACTCTTACCATATTAGTAATAAACTGTTCCAATGGTTTGAACATGTTCAGGTTTGAGCCGGGCTTGGAGAGAGTCCAACAACCCAAACAAGAAATGAAACTCTGGTTCTAACCATATTGATGGAAGGTGTAGGCTTTAATATTGTGTAAGGGTTTTAATGTCTCATCCTCTTTGCATGCAAATAACTATTATCCAAGTGGCATGGCACACATGGCATATATCTATATGTCACGACATGCATGGCATAATGATATGCATCTAATGCAATTATATGACATACAATTATGGCGTGTACAAATAGTTTCCTTATTTGTCATAACTATTTTGGAAATAAAATATGTTTTAGATTTGATTTCTCAAATCAAATCATGATTAAATTAGGAAATAAATTTCCAAATCTAATCACATATTTTATTTATGGAAAGTATTAATTAAGGAAAGTCAAATCTAATTTAGGAAATAAATTTCCTAAATTGTAATTTCCTAATCATATTAGGAAACTTCCAATTTGGATTTCTTTACAAATTAAAATTTCCATAAATACTTCTAAACTTTCCAAAAGTAGAATATTTCCATAAATACAATTATGAATATCGCAAAATAATTTTTACAATTATGTCGAAACACAATGGGGCTCTTATACCACTGTTGGGTTTCTCCGACACCGCGGCAAGTGTGTGTTTGAACATGTTTCGTAAACATGCACACAGCAGAAGCAAAAACAAGTAATAAACTAATTTTATTACAATACACACATCACACGCATGCAGGATACAACATGTGTAGATATAATCGCTATTTGAAATTTTACAAAAAAAGGAAATTTATTCTAGCTATACCTGACGTATCACGTGTAGTGGGAATGATATCAATCGTAGCGACCCTCGCTAGAATCGCCTGTATCTGTATACACGCCGAGCATCATTGGGATAGCTTCACAAAGACACGAGCCTCGTCTTCGCAAAAGTCACTAGCCTTGAGTCGAAGACGATGTGATCCAAGAGATGATCACAATCCAAATCAAATTCGGAACTAAAAACGAGTTCCACGAACTCGCTTCTCAGAAGCGATTTTCATCAATCAATTGACAAAACCTTGGTCCTCCTCCTATGAGGATTGCTGGAGATCCAATCCCTGGCAAGTATGTCACTGTCAGAGCGCAAAACGCCGACCAAACGACCTCTCTTCGAAGAGAGAAACAAGTTGTCCAAAATTGGACAGCTTGTGTTGGTGGAGAAGATAACCAGCCAAAGGCTTGGCCGGTTGCTCCTTGGTCGCCGGTGGCCAAGGGTGGTTGGCCGAAGGCTGAGGGTAGCCCAAGGGTGGCCGGCGACTGGTGGTTGGCCGACGGTAAGGAGATGGCAGCAACAAACTTGGGCAGCAATTCCAAGTGGGCGGCTCCTTGGCTTGGGCGACAAGAGCAAGGAGGAGGAGAGGAGAGGGGTTGGGCGGCTAGGGTTTTTAACTTCTTAAGTCGTCCACGAAAATAGGGTCCCTCTATCTTATAGAGAGTGTGTTTCTTGACCATCAAGAAAACTTCTCCTAGCGATTATTGGTTCATAACCAAAACCCGTTAACCCGCTCCAATAACTTAAGTTAAAATAAACCAAACTGTATTGGTCTATTTTAAGTTAAAACAAACCGAACCAACTTTAGTTCATTCATTTAAAACAAACCAACCCACTTTGGTTTATTTTTCGCCATTGGATTAGAACCAAACCAATTTGGTTCATCCATCATGTCTTCATAAGACTCGCCCCATCCATGCTTCTAATGCAACTGAAATCATTTCATACTCGCTCTTTGTTTGGTCAAACCAAACCTAGTCTCTCTCGATCTGAGAATCCTATTCTCAAACTCATTTTAAATCCTTCGGATTATGCTCGTTGTGCATGTGACCAAATAGGTTCCTGATTTATGTTGGACGTCTATAATTAACCATTAATTATATAACGATCATGAGTGACACCTAGTAGTACATCATGATCCCCAATTAATCGGAAAATCAACGGTTGATCCCAGAACGCTTCTGAAACCCTTCAGCATCTATAGTAAATCGTGCCTCGTTCCCTTCACTCATCTTATACCCGCTTGATTCAGGACATGGTCTATTGTGTCAATCCCCACTAGGCTGACTATGTCACACCTAGCCCAAGTATTACTTTCTCGTCCTCCAGATTCTAGTTACTGCACGTGTATCCAAGAGTACCATACTCTAAACATGTAACGCTTTGGCCAAAGACTTTAGTGACAATCCGACGAGAGGCCATAGGGTATACATCTCCTCACAAAGAGTGGTGAATCCTCTATAGGTTATTTAAACACCTTCGGCCACTTCGACTTATACCCAATCATCCCGGGTCCACATCTCCTCAGGGATGCTTGCTTAAGATGTCAAAGCATAAGTCTTCATGACCAAGATGACTTGAATACCGTAAGTTGAAGGAACATCACACTTAATTTGTAGTAAAAACTTCATTGGCATATTTATATATGGAGAGAACCATATGAAATCTTACAGCTAGTCACTCTAATGAACTAGTTACCATAACTAGCATCCACGATCAACTCCGGACATCCTAATGTCTCCAGTCAGTGAGAAACAGCTGCTTGGATAAACCAAAGGGTATACCTCATGCTAGTCTCAACAGAATCGATGGTGTCTGAATGGATCAATTCATCGACTAGGGATAATTCCAATACATCACAATTACACATGTAGAAATACTCACTAGTTGTGATTCAATCACAAATTCTCTCATGCTATGAATCATATTGCGGACATTTAGTAAATGAGTTTAAGATCCTATCAAATACATAAAAATATGTATACTCAAATAGTGAATCTTCATTTATCAAATAAATGGTACAACCATAAGGTGATTGCCTTAGGACACCTCTCATATATTACTAACACCTTTGACCATGAAGATTTCGCGTATTGGAAAGGTAGGATGGAATATTTCTTAATGTCCAATATAGAAAATTGGTTTGCCATGATTATAGGATTTGATGCTCCAAGAGGAAAGAATGGAGAAATCCTCAAGATGAAGAGGTGGACCGAGGAGCAACAGTAAAAATTTGAGACAATCATTAAGGTAACAAAAATATTAGTAAATTTGATACCTAACGATATTTTGTCTAGATTAGGAAGTTATAGGGATGCTAAGGAGTTGTGGAACAAGTTGGTCAAGTTCCACTAAAATCCTGAACCGATTCAAGAAAACTCGGAAGAGGAAGAATCATCCTCATCCTCCCAATCTCAAGAAGAAGAAAGCACATCATCTTCATCCCAAGAGCTTGAGGATTCGGAGGTTGATAGGGAATCAACATTCGGATCGGAAGACGTGGAAGTGGTAGAAGAAGCCTCCACCTCTAGGATTGAGGGGGAGGAAGTTAGATCACCGGAGCCGGAGCAAGAGCAAGAAGTAACTTCAACCTCCGGAAGAAGAAGTGAAGAATCAACTTTGGCGCCGTCAACCACCACCCTAGGTAACTCAAACATTGTAGTTAAAATTAAGAATCATATAATATATTTTGAGTGTAGGGAATATGGGCACTATAAAAGCAAGTTCCCTAAGAAGGTTAAGAAGGCTCCACTGATGCCAAAGACCAAGGAACCCGGTGCCTCAACCATTAAGAGCAAGAAGCACATGGTGTACTTCAAATACCAACAACCGGGGCACTATAGAAGTCAATGCCCTATGGGGAGAAAGCAAACCAAAGGGCAAGAAGGAGCTACACATGTAGAGGGAGCTAAGGCAAACCCCAAGGTAACCTTTAAGTATGCTTCTACTTCAATTAATAGTCAAAAACATGCTAGAAGTAATCTTGCTATTTATCATAAAGAGAATGCTAGAAATAGTAAACTTTATTGCTTAGGTGCAAAGTCTTGCCATTTTAGGAATAAGGAAAAATTTGGGACTAATGTCCCTAAAACAATTTTACCTAAGGAAAGTATTAGGAAAATAGAAGACCACCTAGTTTTTAACTCCAAGAATTCTAGACATATGCCTAGGAAGGGCAAAAATACTCAAGGAAATAATGGGCCCACTAAATTAGAAAAATTGGAGTTTGAAAATCAAGACTTGAGGTCAAGGCTTGAAAAGTTGGAGAAGACCCTTAGAAATATGCAAAATCAAATGCAAGGGTCAAATGGTCAAAACTATATCCTAGGAGGCAAGGCTCATCTATGGGCAAGAAAAGCTTGAGCCACAAGACTATGTCCAAGGTAGATAAGCCTACCTATCATAATGTTCCATTTGATTATGGAACACAATCTAGGTCTAGGAAAGCCAAGGTTAATAGGGAAGTCATCCCTAAGGTTAACCAAGGCAAGTGCCTTGTGGCTAGGGTTTCGAAGAAACCTAGGGAAGCCACTAAGAAGGTTACAAGGTGAGTCACCCCTAGAGTTAACCTAGGCAAGACCCAAATGATCATAGCTACCAAGCCTAGAAGGGTCATTAGGAGGGTATCTAGGGAGGTCATCCCTAAGGAATACCTAGTTAACCCAAGGAGCTCAAATAGATTTTGGGTTCCTAGGAGCGTGATCGACTTACGCTAAATGGGTTAGGGTGTGCCAACTTTAAATGGATGGGTAGTTAACCTAACCATGGTAAAGGTGGGACCTTAGGTCATTTTCAAGGTTATGGATACCTTGGAAATAGGTTTGAATTTTAATCCTAAAAGATTTTAGGATGTGCCAATACATTTTGAGAATTATGAAAAATCAATCAAATTGACACAAACTAGGTTTAGAGGTCATGGTGTGCCATTTTGGATTTTTGGCACACTTGGGGGATTAGTAGTAATATGAAAAAATGGACTTAATAATAACAAATGGCAATTAATATTAAAATTTAGGTATTATTATACATATACCTTTTATTTGTCATGCTTTATTTGCCATATACCATGTCATGACATCATTTTTATTTTTATCATTTATATGTCATGATCATGCCTAGGTTTATGTCATGTATATTTAGATTTAATCATATGTCATGACATCATGATTATTGACATTGCTTCATTTATGCTATCATTTATGCCATGATCATATTTCATGCATTAATAAAATTGATTTAAGTACTATGGAATGAATTTGAAGTCCCATGTATAAGGGAATCAAGTAGTGTTGCCTAGAAAATGCATGAGACCTTAGTATAGGCAAAACCAAAACTCACATCTCACATCAAATTGACTTGTATGTATTTTCATACACCTTAGACATATGTGATATGCTAGGAAATGAGTTAAGTTCAAGGTGCATAGTTCTTGCATCTAGATGAACTCAAACTCATCTTATACCAATGTGGATCATGGGGAAAGTTAATGTGCAAGTCATGTGCATTGAGCCCATTTATCATGATCCAATATAGGTTTTCAAAAATATTTTAAAATCATTTTAGAAAACTTTGGTGAAGTCTATCTTTTTATAACAATCACCATTGATGGAGTTAATACAAAGTAGGGTCAAAACATTGAACTTTTCAATGGTTTTGAATTTTGTGTCAATCTCCTAATTTTATGGGTATTTTAATTTTTAAATATTTTTCACCCATTGTATTTGTTATAAGTAATGTACGTATGAATTTTCAAAAAATTTCAAAATACGTATATTTACTTATGTATTTTCGAAATTCATTTCTGATTTCTGAAATTCTGCATTTGTAAAAATCAGTCGACTGTCACTTATGGAAGTCGATTGGCGTCAATGGCAGTCAACTGGTAACTATAAGAGTCAACTGCCAGAGTTGATTTTGGGCAAACAATAATTTTTAGCCCATATTTTAGCTATGTTAGGTTACCTTAACTGCTCCTACCCCTAGGATATACTTTGAAAGCATTGGAAAGGGCAAAAATCCATTGGATATGGATTAGGAGAGTTATTTAGGGTATGTATCAATTTTAAAGTGTGTGAGAGTTCATGTTTGAACTTTTGCCCTTAATTTTGATGGTTTAGTGTTCCTATAGGTTTAGGGACTCTCTGAGGACATTGTTGGTGCAATGGTCAAGGGGGAGCAAGCCTTTAGGAGGAGGTATCCATCATGGGATGATGGATGTTTTTCTTCCTCATGAGGGGGAGAATTGGGAGAGTTTATAGGAAGCCTCTCTTAAGTGATATGGGACTTATCACTAGGAAGAGTGAAGACATTCTAGATGTTTTTGGACCAAGGGAGAGATTGTAAGATCTCATTGGAATATGAGACATTGACACCCTTGAGGAGAGAACCTTTTTCATGTATGTCAAAAAGAGGGAGAATTTATAAAATCACCAATTTGGGAGAATTGGTAAGGAGATTTGAGTTAGGTAGCCTAACTCAATGGTTTTGTGGTTTTTTCAAACATCAAAAAGGGGGAGATTATCGGTGCAATCGGCCCAAGTCACGATTGACCAGACTCGAGTTGGACTCGAGTAGTGTTTTGATGTATGACAATATTTTGAGGAGATTGTTAGTGCAATCAACCCGGGTCATGATTGACCAGACTCGAGTTTGACTCGAGTGGTATTTTGATGTTTGACGATGGTTTGACTATTGTTTGACTATATAGTTGACATGGGGTTGACCATATGATAGAGAAGTCCAAGTCAAGTGTACTTGGCATGAAAAGTCCAAGTCATGAGTACTTGTCATGGAAAGTCCAAGCATGGGTCTTGGCAAGGGAAAGTCCAAGCTTGAGTCTTGGCAATTGGATAGTCCAACATGGGTTGGCAAGGAAAGTCCAAGCATGAGTCTTGGCAAGGGAAAGTCCAAGCTTGGGTCTTGGCAAATGGAAATCCCAACATGGGTTGGCAAGGAAAGTCCAAGGGTTGATATTGGCGTCGTAAAGTCTAAGAGTGGAGTCTTGGCAGTATAAGTCCAATGGTTTACGGCGTAAAGTCCAAGCGGTAGTCTTGGAAACGTAAACCCAATGTGCCTTGGCGGTATAGACCAACTAGCATGACAAAAGCCGATGGAAGCACTTGAAGGCTAGCGTATGGATGAATAAGTCATGGATGATTTGGAGGGATCCGATAGGCGTGAGGTTGACGGAGGTGGCTAGAAGGCCTAGGTCTAGGTAAGGGTGGTCTAGCAAGTATGAGGGCATCATACTTGGGGTTAAACCTCATGGTTGAGGTTATCAGTTGACTAGAGCTTTGGATCAGTTGATTGGTCAAGTGTTTTGACACTTGACAGCCGAGTTGACTTGCAGCAATCGACTGGGATTATGGCCAGTCAAACTACTCAGAGTCGACTAGTGTTTGACTACAAGAACAGTCGACTGATGGCTTGAGCAGTCGACTGCCATGGATGGCAGTCGACTATTGGTTAGGGTTATGGGAGCAGAATGCTCTATAGCCGATTGGTCAGTCGGTTACGACCCTGGCAGTCGACTGCCAGTGTATCCGTTGGAACTTATCCAACATGGATTAAGTCATTGTCTCACAATAGCTACTGGAGCAATTGATTGATAGTCTCGATTAGTCGACTGCTAGGCGGAATCCAGCCTGAGGTGAAGCTTTAAAAGGATCTCGTGGAGGAGGATTTAGCCAAGGTTCCTTGAGGCGATTTGGAGGGGATTTGCTGATGCAATCTAGACCTTCAAGACTCTTCTCAAGCAATCAAAATCTCTTTGTAAAGTTTTCTTTACTTGCATTTTAGTGTATTTTCTTGTATTTGTGTTGTATTACTTTTGTAATCGTTGTAAGAGGTTTCTCCACCTCTGACTTGTTGTCAAGACAGAGTATTTGTAATTATTAGTGGTGTTTGGCATCACTAAGGCTCGTTCGAGCCTAACCCGTGGAGTAGGAACCTTGAGGTTCCGAACCACGTTATATCTTGGTGTATTTGTATTGTGATTGTGATTGTCATATTTTATTATTGTTATTATTATTTCTGCTGCGCTAACACAATTTGTAGACAAGCACGAACTATTTCCATCGCAACGAACTACACGCTATTCACCCCCCCTCTTGCGACATTCAATTCCCAACATTCATCAGTTAATTGATGCTTCACCAATCGACTGCTCAACCCACAGTCGACTGTCGAGCATAGTTCTGTTTTCAAGTCTAAATGCTTAGCACCCGAGTGCCCAAGCCCTAGACCAGTCTATTGGTCTTTAGACCAGTCGATTGATAATGACCTAGTCGACTGAAACAAGTCATTAATCGATTGGTATACCTCAAAATTGAGGTCTAATACACCAAGTATGATCCTCTCATACTTGGCACTTACCCTTAACCTAGACCTAAGCCTTCAAGCTTCTTCTATCAGTCTCGTACCTTTGGGATGACTCCAAGTCCACAACTCCTCACCCTTTGCGCTTGCCTTCAAATGCCTCTTTCGGTTTCGTCATGCTATCGGGTCTTCCTTTGCCGAGAGACCGTGCCTTCGGGATTTCTATTACCAACTTACACTTGGACTTTCTTTGCCAAGTCTTCATACTTGGATTTTCCTTGCCAAGTTTTCTTACTTGGACTTTCCTTGTACCTGTCACTTAATATTCATGTTAGGTCACCAATATTGCCTAACTTAAACTTGATTATTCAAACTTCAAAAGTACTTAATGCCTAGAGAAAGATTGCACCAACATATATGTGGACAATTTTCTAAAGCATCTTAAAATGACATACATATTTTATTAATTTCATAAATAACTGCTCATGATATGGTTACTTGTATCGCTTGCATGAGAAGTGATAGTCATTAAATATATTTAAAGTCATCAAAACCGAAGTTGAAATCAACTAGACAAGAAGATTATGGGATTAGATCCTACCATGGTAGTTACTACTACGACATATATGGCAGGTGAACTGTTGGTATCCTAAAAAGCACCGAAGACTCGCATCGGGGAAGAAAGAAATGGCTCGAGGACCGAAATCTAAGCTCCAACGTGAAGGAGAACGACCAAGAGTACTATAATTTCATTCTTAGATATCTTTACATTGTAATGATTCATTCTATGATGCCTTGTGATCATTCTCTTACATCTATGGAGTAGATACTTTGATTCTAGGATTATGGAGTAGCTTGTGTATGTAGGACATTCTAGTTTTAAAATATATTTTCTATTCTTGGCTTTATATTTGCAATTGGTATTGTTTGGATCGATGAAAATTATTGTTTTGATTCTATATCTATTTCGTATAGCCGATACAAAGGGTGACACCTTCATATCAAAGACCTAGGAGAACCAAGGAGGAACCTTGTGGTCATCCCCCCTCTAATAACCATAGATAGTAGAATATGATGGAGTGGGAAACAAGATATGTTCTGACTCTTCATAGGGATTATTAGGACATCCTCTTACCCAATAGCCTATCTTAACAGAAGGGCCGAAGTAGGAGCCCTACCTCGCACGGAGGAGGAAAATTTGGACACCCATTAGGTTGAAATGAGATGAAATAGGGTTAGGTTTCTGATGCGCATGAGCACGACCTCAAATCTCTGACGGGAATTGTCGAGGACCCGAAGCGCGCGCTCGCGCTCAATGCCCACAAGTGCATGGATGTTGTCAAGAAATAAAAGATTATCGATCCCACAAAAATAGAGATTTGAGTACCGTATGTTTAGTGGATCTTTTTGTTCAGAGTGAATGTTCTAAAGATGAGGATTGCGAGGTTGATGGCAGTGCTAACTCTAGTACGGTGTCACTTGAAGGAAGCGAAGAAAGGTTCAATGTTCCCTAAGAGGATTGTAGGACTTCGGTTTCACTTGTGTGTTATTGGAACATGGTATCAATTAAATACTGTCTAGATCTCTAATTATGATCTTACGGGAGGATCATCATACGTTTGTCTGATGACCTTTTGCTTCTACTGGGAACTATTTATTCCTAACCAAGCTGACCTTTCGGATCATCAGAGCTCATGGGGTTGATACAGTTGGGAGCCCCCTGTCATTAAGGTCCCTCAACCATTCTAGGGTTAATTTCTCCTACTTCGGCCCTTCTGTTAAGATAGGCTATTGGGTAAGAGGATGTCCTAATAATCCCTATGAAGAGTCGGAACGTATCTCGTTTCCCACTCCATCATATTCTACTATCTATGGTTATTGGAGGGGGGATGACCACAAGGTTCCTCCTTGGTTCTCCTAGGTCTTTGATAAGAAGGATGTCACCCTTTGTATCGTCTATACGGAATAGATATAGAATCAAAAAAATAATTTTCATCGATCCAAACAATACCAATTGCAAATATAAAGCCAAGAATAGAAAATATATTTTAAATCTAGAATGTCCTACATACACAAGCTACTACATAATCCTAGAATCAAAGTATCTACTCCATAGATGTAAGAGAATGATCACAAGGCATCATAGAATGAATCATTACAATGTAAAGATATTTAAGAATGAAATTATAGTACTCTTGGTCGTTCTCCTTCATGTTGGAGCTTAAATTTCGGTCCTCGAGCCATTTCTTTCTTCCCCGATGCGAGTCTCCGGTGCTTTTTAGGGCACCGTCTTGTCGTTATGTTGGTGTCCTACGATTGATCAGATTCGAGTGGGACTCGAGTAGTATTTTGATGTTTGACAATGGTTTGACAATTGTTTAATATTGAATTTATCATATGGTTGACATGGATTTGACTATATGAGGAGATAGCTTTATGGAGAGACTGTTGAAGTAATCAGCCTCATGTCAAGGTTGACCTAGCTTGAGAGAAGTCCAAGTTTAGATACTTGGCATGAAAAGTCCAAGCATGGGTCTTGGCAAGGGTAAAGTTCAAGTCATGGGCACTTGGCAAAGGTAATGTCCAAGTCACGGGTACTTGGCAAGGAAAGTCCAAAGGTATAGTCTTTACGACATCAGTTCAAGTGTGTAGTCTTGGTGGCATAAAGTTTAAGTGGGCTTTGACGGTGAAAGTCCAATTATGGATTCTTGGCAATTGGGAAGTCCAAGGGTGTGATATTGGCGGCGTAAAGTCTAAGCTTGTAGTCTTGGCAGCATAAGTCCAATGTTTTACGACATAAAATCCAAGCATTTGTCTTGGCGGCATAAGTTCAAATGTACCTTGGAAAAGTAGACCCAGTTAGCATGACAATAGTCGATAGAAGCACCTAAAGGCTAGCGTATGGATGAACAAATCATGGACGACTTAGAGGGATCCGATAGGTGTGAGGCTGATAGAGGTGGGTAGAAGACTTAGGTCTAGGATAAGGGTGGTCTATCAAGTATGAGAGGATCATACTTGAGTTAAACCTCATATTTGAGGTTTATCAGTCGATTGAGGTTATAGACCAGTCGACTGGCTTAGTGTTTGACACTCGGAAGCCCAGTTGACTCAAAGCAGTAGACTAGGGTTATGACCAATCGATTGGTCAGGTAGTCGACTGAGGCTCGACTGCTAGTCTGTGGCTTTGGCAATCGACTGCTAAGGTATAGTAGTCGATTGGAATTAAGTGGCCAAGGCATAGATTGTTGAACAGTCGACTGCTAGCCCATGGCAGTCGATTGGTGGCTATGAGCAGTCGACTGCTAGTTCATGGCAGTCGACTGATGGGCAACTTTCTAATGTGGATTAGCCATTGTGAGGTAGCAGCTAAGTAATCAGTCGACTGTTGGGTAAGAGCAGTCGACTGCTAGGTGGAAATCCAACCCGAGGTGTTCTTTATAAGGAGCTCAAATGGGAGGAAGATGGTAATCGGTTCTTTGAAAATTTGAAGGGGAATAGTTGCTGCTTTTCAGACCTTCAAAGGCATTCAAAGCAACTAAACAAGCAAGTGACCAAAGTTCATCTTTGTAAAGTGTTTTTGCATTTGTATTCATTCTTAGCATGTTGTTGTTGCTTCTTATTGTTGTAAGATATTTGTACGAGATTTCTCCACCTCCGGTGTCATACCGAGAAGAAGAGGTTTATTAGTGGTGGTGTGCATCACTAGAGCTCGCTATTGAGCTTGCCCCGTGGAGTAGGAACCATAGTTTCAAACCACGTTAAATCTTTGTGTATTGTTTGTGTGCTTGTTTTGTATTTGTCTTTATTGTATTTCTATATTCCTCTATGCATACTAACGATTGTAGACGAGCACGCATCAAATGAGAGTGAAATCGGTGAATCACTATTCACCCTTCTGGCATGACCACATCAGTCCCTACAATTGGTATCAGAGCTAGGAGCTCTTCTACGGACTAACCGCCAAGAGAGAAAAGTGCTAGAGGAGTAGAAGAGAAGATGGAGTTGCCTAACATCAAACTAGGTCATGACATCAACACTCCCATCCCTTACGAGGTCTACGGATTTGGGGGTTTCGACCAATGGAAGGATAATATAGAAACCTTCCTCATGATGAACATCGAAGATTGGTTCATCTTGATGGAAGGATTCGAATATACAAGAGGGTTGAAGGGAGGATTCCTCAAGATGAAGAAATGGACCGAGGAACAACTCCAAAAATTTGAGAAAAATAAGAAGGTAATTAAATTCTTGGTTGATTTAATTTCTAATGACCTATTATGTAGGATAGGTCAATATCAAGATGCCAAGGACTTATGGAGTAAGCTAGCCAAACTCCAAGAGAACTCTTCACCGACCCAAGTAGAGAAGGAGCCTGAAGAAGAAGAAAGCTCATCATCATCCCAAGAGCTTGAAGATTCAGAAGTTGAGAGATGCTCAACATCCGGATCAGTAGTGGAAGAATTGAAGGAAGCCTCCACCTCTAGGATTAAGGGGGAGGAGAGACCTTCCACGCCGGAGGAAGAGCAAGAAGAAGCTTCAACATCCGGGAGAGATGAAAAACAAATTCAAAATTCTGGCCTAAGTAACTCAAGAACAATTAATAAAGATAAAACTCATATTATATGTTTTGAGTGTAGGGAATATGGGCATTATAAGAGTAAATGCCCAAAAAGAGTCAAAAATGCTCAACCGACATCAAAGGTCAAGGAAGTCGGTGCCCACATGTGCAAAGGCAAGGAGCACATTGTGTGCTTCAAATGTCAACAAAAAAGGCACTACCGAAGCCAATGTCCTAGGGGGAGTCAGCTTCGCAAGGGCATTAGAGGAGCATCACATGTAGGGGGAGTTAAGGCAAACCCTAAGGTAAATTTAAATAATGCTCATACTTTACGTAATGATAGAAAGCATACTAGAAATTTCCTTGCTATTGCTCATGAAAAACATGCTAAAAATAACAAATATTATTGCTTGGGTGCCAAACATGTCAATTTACCTAAGGATAATCTTAGAACAATTCTATCTAAGAAAACCATTAGGAAGATAGAGAACAACCTAGGCATCAACCCTAAATGGACTAGACATATGCCTAGGAAGAAGAACATCTCACGAGTCGATGAAAAATCAAAACTTGAGATATTAGAAATTAAAAATCAAGCTTTGAGATCAAGGCTTGAAAAATTAGAAAAGTCCCTTTATAAAATGAAAAATTCAATTCAAGGGTCTAATGGACAAAACTTAAGTATTGATAGGAAAGATTTAGTTAAGGGCAAGGAAGGTTTGGGTTACAAACCTAAGCCCAAGGAGACCTATCATAGTGTTCCATTCAATTATGGAACCACCCATAGGTCTAGAAAAACCAAGGTTACTAGGGAAGTCATCCCTAAGGTTAACCATGGTAGGTGCCTAGTGGCCAAGATTTCAAAGAAACGTAGGGAATCCACTAAGAAGATCATAAGGGAAGCCATCCTTAGAGTTGACTTAGGCAAGACACAAATGACCAAGGCTTCAAAGTCTAAGAGGGTCATTAGGAAGGTATCTAGGGAGGTCATCTCTAGTGAGTACCTAGTAAACCCAAGGAGCTACAATAGGTATTGGATTCCTAGGAGTGTGATTCCCTTACGCTAGATGGGTCAAGGTGTGTCAACTTGAATTGGTAAGGTAGTTAACCTAACCATAGCAAAGTTGAGATCTTAGGCCATTTTCGAGGTAATGGGGTATCTTGGAAATGAGATTGATATTTTAATCCTAAAGGAATTTAGGATGTGCTAATAAAATTTATGAAGGTTGAAAAATTAATTAAAATTGGCATAATTAGGTTTAGAGTTCATAGTGTGTCATTTTGGGTTTTTGGCATACTTGAGAAATTGATCTATTATGGAAAAATTAGATTTAATCCTAGGAAATGGAAATTAGGCTTAAAACTTAGGTATTTCTATACCTTGATATTGTAAAATCGTCATGTATTATGTTTTGTTTGTCATATATCATGTCATGACATCATAGTTCATTTACTCATATAAAATATTATGATAATGTTTAGTTAAATGTCATGCTTTTGTTTAGTTTATTTTTAGGCCATGACATCATGATTATTGACACATGCTTAAATTAGGAAATCATTATATGCAATGATCATATTTCATGCATTTAGGATAATTAAAATGAAATTAAGGACAATGACATGATTTGAAGTCTCATGATAAGGGAATCAAATAGAGTTGCCTAGACAAATGCATGAGACCCTAGATTAGGGAAGAAGCTAAATCCACATCTCACAAAGACATTAAATTTACATGTGTGTATATTGATACACCCTAAAAATATGTGAGATATTAGAAAAATGAGTTAAGTTCAAGGTGCATAGTTCTTGCATCTAGATGAACACAACGCATAATATGACATTGATTAATCATGAGGAAAGCTACTGTACAAGTCATGTGCATTTAGCCCATAGACCATGGTTAAATATAAGGTTTTAAAAATATTTTAAAATCATTTTAGAAAACCTTTGTAAAGTCAATATTTTGATAGCAATCACCATTGATGAGATTGACACAAAGTTGGCAAAACATTGAAAAGTTTCAATGCTTTTGAAATTTGTATCAATCTTGCAATTTAATAGGTATTTTATTTTAAAACTATTTTTCACCCATTGTATTTTATGTAAGTAATGTACATATAAATTTTTAATATTTTTCAAAATAAATATAATTACTTATCATTTTCTGAAATTCGACTGGAAACTCTAATTTATGAAAAATCAGAGTCCAACCGACTGCTGCTTGAGAGCAGTCGACTGGTTGTTGACCTTGTTGACTACTGGTGCTAAATTCGGGCGAACAAGATTTGTTTAGCCCATTTTCATCCAACCCTAGATACCCTAACATCTCTTAACCCTAGGATATGCTTTAAAAAGCATTATAAAGGTAAAATAATCATTGAAAATAATTAGGAGAGTTATATAGGATAAGAATCAAATTTTAAGGGTTGTGAAAGTTCAAGTTTAAACTTTTATTCTTATTTTTTATTGTTTAAAGTTCCTATAGTCTTAGGAACTCTCCAAGGACATTATTGGTGCAATGGTCAAGGGGGAGTAAGTATGTAGGGGTAGTTTATCCATTAAGGGATGATGGATTGGTTTTCCTCAAAGGGGGAGAAATGAAGGGTTTGTGTTAGGAATCCCTCATTGTACTCACCAAAGGGGGAGACTTGGAGAATGATGGATTGCCTCTCATTTAGTGATATGAGGCTTATCACTATGAAGAGTGAAGGCATCCATATGTTTTTGAACTAAGGGGGAGAATACAAGGTCTCATTGGGATATGAGACATGGATATCCTAGGTAGTCTTTTTAATGTCTGCCAAAGGGGGAGAAGTGAGATTTAAGTTAGGTAAACCTTCACCATGCTTTGGCATTGGAAGAGTTAAGTTTGGGCTTATTGGTTAGCCTAATTTAAAGGTGTTGTCAAACATAAAAAAGAGGAATATTGTTGGTGCAATCGACCCAAGTCACGATTGACCAGACTTGAGTGGGACTTGAGTATTGTTTTGGATGTTTGACAATGGTTTGATCATTGTTTGACAATGGGTTGATCATATGGTTGACATGGGTTTGACCATATGAGGAGATAGCTTTATGGGGAGATTGTTGAAGCAATCGACCTCAGATCAAGGTTAACCTAGCTTGAGAGAAGTCCAAGTTTGGATACTTGGCATGAAAAGTCCAAGCATGGATCATGGAAATGATAAAGTCCAAGTCATGTGCACATGGCAATGGTAATGTCCAAGTCATGGGTACTTGGCAAGGAAAGTCCAAAGGTATAGTCTTGGCAACATAAGTCCAAGTGTGTAGTCTTGGCGACGTAAAGTCCAAGTGAACTTTGACAGTGAAAGTCCAAATATGGATGCTTGGAAATTGGGAAGTCCAAGGGTGTGATATTGGCGACGTAAAGTCCAAGCTGATAGTCTTAGCAGCATAAGTCTAATGTTTGGCGGCGTAAAGTCCAAATATTTGTCTTGGCGGCATAAGTACAAATGTACCTTGGCAAAGTCGACCCGGTTAGCATTACAATAGCCGATGGAAGCACCTGAAGTATAACTTATGGATGAACAAGTCATGGAGGAATTGGAGGGATCCGATAGGCACGAGGCTAATGGAGGTGGCTAGAAGACTTAGGTATAGGCTAAGGGTGGTCTATCAAGTATGAGGGGATCATACTTGAGTTAAACCTCATGTTTGAGATTTATCAGTCAACTAGAATTATGGATCAGTCGACTGGTCGAGTGTTTGACACTCGGAAGCCTAGTTGACTCAGAGCAGTAGAATGGGGTTATGACCCAGTCGACTAGTCAAGTAGTCGACAGAGGCTCGACTGCTGGTCTGTGGCTTTAGCAGTCGACTGCTAGGGTTGAGCAATCAACTGGTCCATAGTAGTCGACTACTAGGGTATAGCAGTCAACTGAAATTAGTGACTAGGGCACAGATTATTAAACAGTTGACTGCTAGCTCACGATAGTCGACTGGTGGCGATGAGAAGTCGACTGTTAGGTCAGGGCAGTCGACTGATGGGCAACTTTTTGACAAGGATTAGCCATTGTAAGGCAACGGCTAAGTAACCAGTCGACTACTGGGTAAGAGCAGTCGACTGCTAGGCAAAAATCCTACCCGAGGTGTTCTTTATAAGAGACTCAAAGGGGAGGAAGATGGTTGTCGGTTCTTTAGGGATTTAAAGCATAATAGTTGCTGCTTTCCAGACCTTCAAATCCATTCAAAGCAACCAAACAAGCAAGTAATCCAAAGTTTATCTTTGTAAAGTGCTTTTGCATTTGTATTCAAACTTAGCTTGTTGTTGTTGCTTCTTATTGTTTTAAGATATTTGTACGAGGTTTCTCCACCTCCGGTGTCATACTGAGAAGGAGAGGTTTATTAGTGGTGGTGTGCATCACTAGAGATCGCTATTGAGCTCGCCCCGTAGAGTTGGAACCCTAGTTCCGAACCACGTTAAATTTTTGTGTATTGTTTGTGTACTTGTTTTATATTTGTCTTTATTGTATTTCTATATTCTGTTGTGCATACTAACGATTATAGTCAAACACGCATCAAACAAGAGCGAAATAAAGTAGTTACTAAAACCCCTATGAATTATGGATGGATAAAAAATTTAGCATTAGACATTTATGTTGGTGAAATAGGCTCTGGGTCAATGTTAACCAAACTTGAGTGGGACTCGAGTAGAATTTTGATGTTTGACAATGGGTTGACAATGGATTTGACCATTGTTTGACAATGTAGGTTAATCATATGTTGACCATATGACGAGTGGATGATTGGGATATCCAAAGTTATATGAGGGAGATTATTTAGGAGAGATTATTAGAGCAATCAAATCTGAGGTCAATGTTGACCGAGCTCAAGTGAGACTTGAGGGAAAGTCTAAGTATAGATGCTTGGCAATTGGAAAGTCCAAGTGTGTAATCTTGATGATGAAAGCCCTAGAATTGAGGCAATGGGAAGTCCAAGGATGTATTTTTGGTAGTATAAAGTCCAAGCATATAGTCTTGGCGACATAGGTCCAAATGGATCTTGGCAAGGAAGTCCAAGGGTGTAGTTTTGGTAGCGTAAAGTCAAGCATGTAGTCTTGGCGGTATAAGTCCAAATAGATCTTGGCAAGGAAGTCCAAGTGTAAGGTTTTGGCAGTGTAAAGTCCAAGTATGTAGTCTTGGTAGCATAAGTCCAAATGAACCTTGGCAAAGGACCCGGTTAACCTGGCATAGCCAGTGGAAGCACCTGAAGGCTAACACGAATAATGAAGAGTTGCATACTCGAGGGATCTGAGAGGCATGAGGCTAATGGATGTGGCTGGAAGGCTTAGGTTTAGGCTATGAGTGAGTATTAAGTATGAAAGGATCATACTTGGGTTAAACCTCATGATTAAGGTTTACCAATCAACTTGGTTTATAGACCAGTCGACTGATTAAGTGTTTGACACTTCGAATGCCTAGTTGACTCGGACAGTCGACTGGGATTATGACCCTGTCGACTGGTCATGTAGTCGACTAAGGCTAGACTGACGACTGAGCTCTGACAGTCGACTGGGGGTTAGACTAGTTGACTTGCCTTGGGCAGTTGACTGATGACACTATAACAATCCACAAATTATTGCTTAGTCGACTGGCCAGTCGACTACAGGCCAATAGTCGACTGCCTTACCAACAGTCGACTGTTGGTAAGGCAGTCGACTGCTGAGGTATACATTGGGTAGATTCTAGTGTGGATTTAGTCATTGTGATACAATGACATTAAGGTCAGTCGACTGCTGGGTAAGGGCAGTCGACTCGAACGCAGAAAACCATCTCGAGCTCAGCTTTATAAGGAGACTTCGTGGAGGATTTGGAGCTGCCGGTTCTTGGTGATCTTGAAGGGGATAAATTGATGCTTTCCATACCTTCCAAGCTATCCAAAGCAACCAAAGCATGATCAAGCAATCAAAGCTCATTTGTAAAGTGTTTTCTTTACTTGTATTCATTCTTATTGTAATTGTCACGCCCCGAGAGTATGCCAGCCGAAAAGCAAATAGACGGCATCTCCTCTGTATGTGGCAACATATCCTGTTAATACAAGGCCCTTGGGCCCACAATCACAACATAATGAACATAACTAAATCAAAACACAGCGGAAACATAAAACCAAAAACCCACAACCACACATACCGACATACAATCTAAAACCAACATAGGTGTACACCAACTAACAAGTCCACAATACCAAACAGTACATAAAACTCCAAACACAAACTGAAGTACACAAAAGAAAACCAAAATGGGAGGCTCGGAAAAGGAGATGGGATGGATCGCTGGCGATGCTCCAAGTCATCACAAAGACTTTTACCTGTTACCTGGGCGACAGAAAAACCTAGGGTCCGTGGTGGTGAGTATAACTCAGCAGGTAATATGAGAGAACATGTATATATATCAAATATCAGATGTAATTCAACAGTATTATCTACAGGTATACATCAGCATAATAAATATACATACATGCATACCACTAAACAATCTGAACAACAAAAGATGTTGACATACCTGACAGTCAGCTACTCTACACTCATCCAACCTGAGCATATATCCACAACATACAATATAAAGAGTAATACTAACTCACACTACGTCATGATACGGGTCGAAGGTATCACAGAGACCGACCAACAAGTATACAGGTATCCGACACCCAACCATACAGAAAATACAATAGCATGTATGAATATGTATAAACAAATGCAACAACATAGTACATACAAATTCAACATCAGAGTAAGCGTATATATAGACTGCATATATATATATACACTAATCATAATCATCCACATATAATATGCAAAACACCATAAGATACAGCAATGCAGCATGCATGGTCATGCTTGCGGACCCCTACTCGCTACCACGACCCCAGTGTGGCCTAGGTGGCACGACATGACAACTGTCCCAACTCAACACCAACCACTACTCTAGAGTGGCCAAGTAGCCAGTATGAATGAGTAGAACATGAGTGTAAAGAGCTTGTTACACAATGGGAGTCTCTGCTGCTGGCCACTCCGATTGACACTACTTATGAGTGGTCGAGTGCCACGCACCTAGGACAACTGCACGCAACTCCAACTACCACCATCTATAGTGGTAGAGTGTGGCACAACAAATGCTCTGCTCTCACACCAGTTACTCCTCCATGAGTAACCTGGGAGGCAGGATGATTGACGACCCTCTCAACCACAATGGAGACTATGTCGTCAGTATGCATGCAAATGACATGAATGCACAGTCACTCATACAGACATCTACCCAGACTCTCTATTCTACAGAGAGTTATACCCATCTGATCAATACACTCTCTATCCTGTAGAGAGTCGTACTCAACTGATCATAACAAGCTAGGACTACCGGTCCGTAGCGATACACTATTCACATTCACCTGACTATTTACACAACACATGATCGGTAGTAAATATGCAACGTAAGGGTATTAGAATCAATCCTACGTTCAGGCCATTACCTACCCACGGATGACCTTTTACCCAATTTACAAATCAGGTCATCATCCGTACTCCATTATTTACACCTAACTAAACATTTATAGATCTACTTACATCACATCTGTAACTCCTCAATCATGATGAAGGAAAATGTGATATCAACATTAGAGCATATAAGGCCAAAGACAAAGTATCAAGCACCAGAATAAATAAGAGTGGAGTCAAGATAATATGAACATATAAGATGATCATATATCTAAATCTGCATACATCAACAACTACCTGACCAGGGTAGAAAATTACCCACCTGCTGTAATGCTCGTAATATAAAGTCTTCACGTCCGCAGACCTATCTCGTATCCATGTCCTACAAATATCATCAATTACAATTTAGTGCAAGCATACAACAAAATACGAATTAGCTACTACTTTATCCCCATATCCATATCTCTTATCGAATACGAGTTATAACTCTCATTTATAGCCGAGATCAGAGCATCACACAGCTCGATCAACAATCGACATTTCACACTAATTTAGGGACCTGACTAACCTCAACCCAGCCCTAATCACAGCCTTGAAACGGCGCATCACATCCCATAAGTACACCAAATTAAGGATCTAACCACCCTAATGTACACACTCCGTTCCAAACAACTCTTTTTCACTTAGCCCCAATCGAGCAAACCCCAGAACCAACCATATTTTATTCATACCGCACAATGACAATGGCATTCCTTGCTCATCGCCACATAGTCATTCACAGCTCACTCATACAACCATTTACAACTCAATTCACAGCCATACAGTTGATAATTCCCAATCAACACTTCACCAACAAATCCCACAGTCATCTCATCCGAAAGGAATTCCATCCCACAGCCCACTCCATAGAATATGCAACCCATACAAAACTATCATAGCCAACCAAATTTACAACAACCAAGAAAAGGAGGTTGTTCGAGTTTTTACCTTCACTTGGGACTCCACCGACAATAACACGCCTTGATGCCCTGTTCACCTGACAAGAAAAACCACTGCCCAAAACAGATCGAGCTCAATGCAGGAAACCACAACAGCACCTAACTCTCGTCCAAGGTAAGGAGAAATAAAAATTGGCACTTACCAACACCTGGGTCTCCACCATCTGCCACACCTCCTCCTATCCCCTATTCGCCGACACCAACTGCTACCCAAATCATGAATCCACGCTCAACCGATACAAATCACAGCAGGGAATTAGACAAGGAGAAGCCGACCCTTACCTAGTTCCGACGATCTCCGGCAAAACGATCCTCACAATCGACAGAGACCACAGCGTCCGATCGAACTGCTGTCGACGCGAATCTCTCTGACCCCTAGCTCGCCCACTACTCTCGCTCACCTGCGAAGGATGTCGAGGCGTTGGGTGCTTCCTACCATGAGGTAGATTTCGCGAGGAAGAAAGGAAATCTCGAGATGAAGGAGCGTGTTCGACGAGGAAGAGAACTCGCACAGATGAAATGGGATCGTGGCTGGAAAAGAAGAAATGCATCGGGAATTAATGTGATGGCGAGAAGCGAAGCGGCTGGCGTTACTAAATTGACATGGTCGAGTCTAACTAAAGTGGGTCGGGTCCACTTGATTCAACTTAACCCAGATTCAATTAAATCTAGGCTAATTAAACTATTAAAATTTCTTAAGCTAGGTTAGATATAATTAACTCCTAACCATCTCCCAAAAATTTTTAATTAACCCACTCATAATATTACTCTTTAGCCATTTATTTGTGGTATTTTACAGTAATTGCTTGTATTTGGTTTTATTTCTTATTATTGTAAGAACTTGTACAAGGTTTCTCCACCTCCGGTGTTATATCGAGAAGGAACACCGTCGTGGAGTCGGAACCCTAGTTCCGAACCACGTAAAATGTTGGATCGAGAAGCGTCGCTAGAGGGGGGGTGAATAGTGAGCATGAAATCTTTTCGTCCTTTCGTTCATTCGATTAAAACTAAGAGTAATGTAGCGGAAAGTAAAAGACAAAATTTATTTTTACTTGGTTCACAACTCAACGGTTGCTACTCCAAGGCCCCACAATCCTTGACTGCGTACAAAGGGGCAATCCACTATAGAGTCTTCTCCTCTTTGGAGGTAGGAGACAACGATCATAAAAACCAAAAACTCGAGGATGAGGCAACAAACCTACCTCACCTCGTTACGATTAAAACCACGAATATAATGAATAAAAACAAGCTTGTTGCAGACGAAGAGGTTGTGAGCTTGGCGTTGCATCGACGTTAGAGCTTTAGCATTGTGGGAGCACTTTGAGAGTAAGATTGATAATCTCAGGGTTTGAGTCCTCCCCTCCTTTTATAGACTTGTGCCTTAGAATAAGTCCAGATCTAGATCCACAACTTATGGATCTTATCACAAGGTGGCACCTTATCTTATCGCGAAGTGGCGACATCAATCATTATCCTTTTTGACCTTGTGTATTTGGATGATTCATCGCCATCAGTCAACTGATGCCCTTCATCAGTCGACTTCTAGTAGCATCAGTTGACTGCTAATAGCTAGCAGTCGACTGCCAGCTTGGTCACTCCCCTACAATTAGAGGTTAGCACTGAATATGGTAAATATGATGGTTCCTTACCATCCGATCTCGACCTAGACCTTTCATTGGAAGTCTTAGTCGGATCACCACCTACGGTCATCCCCATACAGAGGACATGCCCTTACCATCTCTCTTCGCACTCGTGCTTACCTCTGGTCCTTTATGACTTGTCGGTTTGCTTCCAGTCTTCACCTAGGTTCTTCGACTCCCACGAAGTTCTTCCGATGTTGCCTGACCACCACGGTTTCTCAACTCAAGATTCTCCTGGTGTCACTGACCTTCAGCTTAGCTTAACCATTTCTTGCACACTTAATTCAACACATGATATAACAATAAGACCTTAACATTGGGCCTTTGCCATAATTAAAACCTAGGTTCGATTATCTGGTGCCCCTACACTAACAGTAAAAATCTTGTCTTATGGTGTGTGCTTGAATTTGTTGCTTTTACTTTATTATTCCGTTGTGTATTACTAACAAATTGTAGATGACCATGACAACGAATGAATCAAAAAACTAAAAATTATTATTCACCCCCTCTAGCGCGACAACTGATCCCCAACAAGTGGTATCAGAGCTCGGTGCGCTCAAAAGAACAAGTCACCCTGATTTCCAACTCTACAAGTGGTATTAGAGATCGGTACACTCAGAAGAACAAGTCACCCTGATCACCAACCCAACAAGTGGTATCAGAGTGGGGTCGCTCTTCAAGGATTAACAACTGAGGGAGTAAAATGCTAGAGGAGTAAAGGAAGAAAATGGAGTTTCAAGAAAGATTGAGTGATGACATCACGGTTCCACATATCTTTGACTGCGAAAATTTCACATATTGGAAAGGTAGAATGATGTATTTTCTAATGTGTGATTTTGATAATTGGATTAGCATTTAAGTAGGGATCGAAGCTCTGACAGACAAGAAGGGGAGAATACTCAAGAAGAAGAAGTGGACTGAGTAGCAAATTCGAAAATTTGAAATAAATAATAAGGTAATGAAAATGTTGGTTAATTTGTTACCTAATAATATTTTGGTGAAATTAGGAGAGTTTAGGGATGCTAAGGATCTATGGAGCAAGCCAGCCAAGCTCCATGAAGAGACCACACCGACGCAAGACAAGGAATCCAAGGAAGCAAGCTCATCATTTCAAGAGCTTGAGGATTTGAAAGTTGAGAGATGTTCAACTTCCAAAGAAGAGGTAGAAGAAGTATTAGAAGTCTCCACCTCTAGGATTGAGGGGGAGGAGAAACAATCTTCAATACCGGAGCAAGAGCAAAAGGAACCATCTACCTCCAGGAGAAATGAAGAAGAAATCCAAAATTCTCCTACCATTTAAGAAGGTAACTCAAGATTATGTATTAAAAATAAAAAATTATATTATATATTTTGAGTGTAGGGAACATGGACATTACAAGAGTAAATGTCCAAAATTGGCTAAGAAAAAGGTTCCCATGACACCTAAAGTCAAAGACAATTCCAAGGAAGCTAGAACCCTGATAACAACATTTTAGTATATTATTTTGGTCCTTAATTTCGAAGTTTTAATCCTCTCGTGTGGTTAATTATCGATTCTTAGCATGTTTTATGAGTTCATATTTATTTTGGAATTTATTGTAAATTCTCCTAAATTTGTGGACTTATATGTAAATTTTATATCTTATTTGTAGGAGATCGAAATGAGCCAATGGACTAGACTCAAGTTGGATCAAATATGACTTCATCTAGGGTTATAAAGGGCATTTCAAGCTAGATTAAGCTGAGCCCTTAATTAAGATCAGAAGTAGTTTAATCAAAGGGTTCAAATATGAGCAATCTAAATCATCCAATGAGTTCTGATTAATTCTGAGGCATCCATCCAGATCTAGAGAGATCCGGTCCATACACTCAAATCTATACATCTTGGCTCTTCATCCAGATTAGATTGATCGTGATCGTCCATTCAGATCTGATCAAATCCATTTGTTCAAATCGGAGCAATCTCGGGCGTTGGATGAGATCTAGATTTGGGTTATTAATTAAGCTTGATGAGATTACAACTTCATCTCTTCTCACGGAACGCAACTTCTTCTTCTCTGTGAGCTCCACCGCCGCTTCTTCTTCCAAGCACCGCCGACCACTCCTCTCCTTCACCAAGGTCGGCGATGGCATTCCATTTTTCCACCAACCCTCCGATCGCCATCTCTTCTTCACTGGTAGTCATTTCCTCCCACCATTTAACCATCGGCAACATCGTTCCTTGATATTCCAACTCCGATCATCCACCAGCTCCATCATCAACTCCTATTTCATCCGTAGCTAGCAATTGCAGAATCTTTGGACATCTTCCTTCATCCGTGACAGATTCTACATCAATTTTTTTCCAATGTGTTGGTGCATTGATTGTTCTTTACTTTAATTTGTTGAATGGTTGTAATAGATTTATCTTCCATGTTTAGAATTGCACGTACTTGGTTTGATTTCTTTCACTCTTACATAGTGTTTGATGAAATGCCTCTTTCAATAATTAGGCTATAGTGATTGCAGTTAGTTAGTTTGATGTCTCGCAATCATCATTTCAGTTGAATGTTTGAGTTTATGTTCCTTGATTAGATGCAAGTAGATTAGGATGCTTAATTTATCTTTCCTTTAATTTTATCGCAATTATAGTTTAGTTATATTAGTGTTCTAATTACTTGCATTGTCTTTCATTCAGTAGGATTAGCCTGTTAAATTCTAAACCCCCATTTAAAATAGAAAATCCAAAGCAATAATTAGCAATCCTAAGACTACCGTTCTATCAATTACACTCATTGGAAAATGATCTGGGTCGTTCACGATGCTATATTAGCATAGAAAGGGTTTGGTAATTAATTTGTAACAGTACCACGATAAATACAATTGTTATCAAATTTTGGCGCTGTTGCCGGGGAGTGTAATGGTGCTTGGTAGACTTAGGATTGTTTACCCATTTTTCTAAAAAAAAATCAAAAATCAAAAAATTTTGTTTAGGGCTTCAGTCTTTTATTCTCTTGTATATCCATGTATTTTATCATGTATAATTCTTGTGTTTTTTTATATTGTTTGATAGTATTTCAAGAAAGTACAGGAAATTTCTTTAAACATGTATTTTTATTATCAGCGATTTGGAGACTTCAATCAAGCTTATTATTCAAACCAAAGTGAGTAATGGAGTTTTTTTCCTATTGAGCCTCAAAGTTACCCACAAGAATATCAGGACATATATGATCCAACTCTTAGTTCTTACAGTTATGATTGGGGAGATCCTTCAACTCAGTATTATTAGCCCCAGTGAATTTCAGAGCAACATGAGTACTTCCAACCTCAACAACAGGATAGGTATGAATCATTTTCAAATACCTATAATTATGGTTGGATGGATCATTCAGGGTTCAAGTATGGAAGAACACAACATAACATTCCTCAACCTCAATTCAACAATTCAGAGTGGATTGATCATCAGAGCTTTGATAATGGGAATGAGCAACAACAAAATGATCAGCCTTTTCCAGCATATCAGAGTCTAATATATCAAGACTACAATGATGAAACCCTTGCTCCTAGTCAAGAAAATGCATGGACGCTAGAAAATCTTTTTCATCTAGCATCTTTGTTGCAACAACATCAGCAACAAATGAGTGATAATCAGCAGTAATAACAACAATGGATACAAAACATGCAAATCCAGCTAGATCAAATTGCATCATCCATCAACTAGACACAAGCACAAGATTCCTTCCAGTTTTCCTCAGAGATCATTTCTGATGGTAGTGATGTGCTTGAGGAGATGGATTGCAGAGCTAATGATAGATATGTTTCTTCTTCTGTATCTCTATAGGACTCCTCTGCTGATGGGCATGGTGATGATGTACTATCTAATGCTCTAGATATTGATGAAGTTGTTGTTATAGCAGATGATATACAGGATGATACCAGTGGCTTGGATTTACTCTGTGATGTTATTTGTGCCACTGATACTGAGATATCTATAGTGGAAGAAGGGTTAGGAAAATTGGTTGAGGATAATGTTGGTGAGTTGCCAGCTACTCCTATTTGCAGTTTTATTGCAGATGATGTTGGTGAGGAGACAGTGCCTACAAAATTTTTATGTTTAGTTGTGTAACCACTTGATAAGCCTGACCAAAATTATCTAGAATATATCAAGTTGATTTCCATAGAAGTGGTGGATAGTTGGAGGCCCCCAAACTGGACACTTCCATCACAGTCAGAGTCTCCAACAAATCTGTTAATGAAGGCCCTAACAACATATGCAATAATCCAACCTCAAGGTTGGACACTTTTTCTTAATCACCTTCGACGATCAGAGATTATTTATGATGAGGCGATGATATTGGAGGAGCATCACAAGACTATCCTGATCGCACCATGAAGGAACTCACCCCCATTCTGTCCATCCCATTCTTAGTGTGGATGTTAAAGTTGAACCTTCTTCAACCGCTGGGATGAGATTTCTTTTGGAGCACCCCATGACCTGCATAGCTCTTATTGTTGAACCTTCTTCAACCACCAGGACCACAGGGGAGTTTGCTCCATCTAATCTCTTTTCTTTTTCTTTGTATATACATTTATTTTACTTCATTTTTTTTTGTTTTAGTCATTATGTTTTGTTTGTTGAGTTTTTGTTTTGTTGGGTTTTGAGATAAATACCCTATGCATTCCTTTATATATTCTTAGAAGTCATGAAATCTACTTAAATTTGACTGCCCAATTTTGGGATTTATTATCATGAATGGATTATATGATTGCATGTGGTTACTACTTGGTGATGGATTCTGTGTTGATAGAATGAGATGATTTTTTTACATTCCAAGCGAGGATTGTGCCTGCTTTTATTGTTTGAGTATGGTGCACTTATGGTTATTGTAACTCTAGAAATTTCTTTGATTCTTTTGAGACCACACAATCATAGGTTTGCATGATTATTATGGAGGCACTCTCACTTTTTTTTCCTTTACTTCTTTTGTCACCACTGTTGGAACTTAGGTGGTCAGCTAGAGAGGGGTGAATAGCCCTCTCTCTCGTACGGTGGAATTGCTCGTTGAATTATCTACGAATTACGGTTAGTGCAAGCGGAAATATAAAGCTAAAGACAAAACAAAGAAACAAGAAATACAAACGCTAACAAGAGTGTGTAACGTAGTTCACGACCTTGTTGCTAATCCACGGATCGATTCGTTCCAGGTGAATCACACCTAAACTTCCACTATTCTCTCATTGGCACCAAGCAAGGTGGAGGTAACCTTTTCTTACAAGATCACTCTTCTTACAATAGAATTTAGATAAGAGCAAGTAAGAAGAGTAGGGAAGCATTTTGGTCACTTGGGTGTTGATTGGAGTTAAAGCATTAGGCTCCCAAGTTGACCCATGGCTTCTTTTTATAGAGAAGAAGCCTTTCTTCCCGTTGGGGGCCTGGCAGTCAACTGATGCCTCGATCAGTCGACTGCCCCTGTAGCCATTGCCCTATAACGGTTTCTTCCGCGTTGGATTTCATCCAACGGCTCCCACATCAGTCGATTGATCTTCCCATCAGTCGACTGATGGAGCCAACTGTCGAGTCCCGCGAGCGAGCAGTCGACTAACAACAATTCTATGCCCGAAACCCTTGTGACCAATCGACTGCTGCCATCAGCAGTTGACTGATGGTTTCGACAGTTGGCTGCCAACCCTTAGCAATCGACTGCTGGGACACAAACCTGACTCGAACACCAGTCGAGTCTAAGTCGACTTGGAGCAGTCGACTGCCATGGCATGGTAGTCGACTGATGTCGGGAAATCTCATCCGACACTTAGCCAATGGGCCAAGTTTCATCTAAGCGCTACCCCATCCCGGGTTACAATCGCTCACTCTCATTCCCTTGGAGTCCCTCGCCTTTGAAGTTGTCTTCGTCCGGCCACATCCCTCGGATGCACCAAGCGCATGGCTTCGCAGTGCCATCCTTCGCGTCTCACCCTGAAGTCTACTTCCTTCAACTTCACTCCAATGCTCCTCGTCCGGTAGTCCCTCAGATGCACCAAGCGCACGACTTTCGCAATGCATCTTTCACTGACTCAAAGACCGAGTCATGAGAGGTGAAACTTGTCAATGTTCCATGTGTGAATTACTAAGTCTTGCATGACTTCAATGCACACATCAAATCCAATACAATCCTAACTTAAACCCTTTGCCACACACATCAAAACCACATCACATGGATTGATTGCCCTAACAATCCCCCCTTTTTTATGTGTGGCAATTCGTTTAAGTTAGGTAAAACAATTACAATAAAAACATAAGGCAAGAAAGCATGTAAATAATATGAGTATAAAAACTCCCCCTTAAACATGCAACTCCCCCTTAAGACATGCTAAATTTTCCCTTTTAGCATGATTAACTTAAACCTATCGATTCTCCCCCTTTGACACCATCAAAAACATTATCCAAATGTTATACACGCATGGCATCAAGTCAAATGGAAGAAAATACCAAAAACCACTCAAAACCTGATAAAAATAGGTTATTATGCTCGTGCACAGTACATCAGTCGACTGAATCAGAGGATCAGTCGACTGGCACTCAATTTTCAAGTTTTTCTGATTTTTTGAATGAACTTCAGAAATGCACCAGAAATTACAAAAAATTCAAAAAATCATGAAATTTTGAGTACATATTTATTGTGAGTTCCTCTATCAGTGAAAAATAATTTTTCATGAAAATTCATTTTATTTTTGAAAGTTAGGTAAAAACTCAAAAGTTGTAAAAAGTCTAAGGTTTTGTATTAACTTTAAAGCCTAGTTTTGCCTTTAAGCTTTTCAAAACATGAACTCACAGGTTATTAAACATAAAATGGTTTTGAAATCATTTGAAATATCCAACCATGATATTTGGACAAAATGTCTATGAATTAAACATATGTTTTCCCCATGATTGGTTTATTATTGCTCTATTGATACACTTAATGACTCATCTAAATGCCATAAGCATTAGTGGACCATTTGTATCATCCTATTGTTGAACTTTCCGAGCCGCAAAAACCGCTTTTTGCGTTGCGGAAACCCCGGAAGTCCGGCCACGGATCCGTGCGAAGATATATTAAAATAAAAACATATATGTGCTAAGTAAACCTAGATCTACCTTAGATCTAGAAGTTGAGAGTGTTACGCTCGATGCGACGCCCTTCGCAAATCCCACTCGTCCAAATAGCTTGCCGGAACTCTAGAGTGTCAAGTGTACACTTTTCTATTGGTATCCACACAAGCAATAGGTAGAGAAAAGAAACCTAGAGTGTGCTAGCACCCTTAGAAGTTTCGGCCAAGGAGAGGGATGGGAGAGAAAGCTTGAGAGGAAGATGATCCAAGGAAGAAGATGAAGTTAGAGTAACTCACAAAATCAATTCCATCTAATGGAATAAGTGGTCGGCCACCATCTCTTGGGGGGTTACATGCATGCATGTAACTCCAAGAGCCAATGGCTCTTGGTCTCCCTCATGAGGTGGCACCACATGATAAGTCAATGATGATGTGGAACATCATCATTGGCCGGCCATGCCAAGGCATCATCATGACATGGCATTTGGTCAAGTCAAACTTGACCTTTCATCTTCTCTCTCAAGTTAAGTCAAACTTGACCTCTTATCTCCCATGGTTGATCAAATCCAACCATTTGATTCAAGTCAATTTAATTTAATGAATCTCTATTCATTAATTTAAATTGATTTGATGAATCAAATCTAAATTAGACTCATTCAATAATTAATCAAATTGAGTCCAACTCAATTAGTCTAATTAGGATTCCTCTTAATCCAATTTGGTTCATCCCATGAACCTAATCCTCATGGTTCATCATATGAACCTAATCTCCATCTAATTGTCCTTTGTGTGTGACCCTATAGGTTCTTGTAACGTTGGCAATGTCCCTAAACCGATTTAGGAACATAAGCAATGAGCGGTATCTAGCAACACATCATTGCTACCCAAGTTACAAGAATGTTGAGCTCCAACATCACCTTTGTGACAACTAATTGTGACTCTCACAATATGTGACAATGTCCCTCTATCCTTGACATCTAGATTGACCAATTGAGGCATAGACCATGTCATCCTCGGTACAATCTATATCTTGAACTCCAAGTAGACTCACTCTAATCAAATGAGTTCAATATCTCATATTGACTCATTTGGTCATGGCCATGCACTTCGTGGTCTAACTCTATCAAGAATATCGATGTCACCCCCGTCATATAGGAGGGATAGATCCCATCTACATCACTCACATCCCTCCGCATAATTTGTCACATACCCAGTAATCGCCTTTATAGTCCACCCATTTACGGGTGACGTTTGACAAAGCCAAAGTATGCAACTCCTTATATAGGGAACCATGGTGACTTCTGGTCTAAGGACTAATAGTCATACTAATAGCCACATGAGAAAGTATATGACACTCATATAACGATCAATGATACTTTCTCATGGCGGGTCATTCAGTATACATTCTCCAATGTATACCCATGTGTCAACTTGATATCTCATATCCATGACTTGTGAGATTAAGTCATCGTGTTGACCTACATGCTAGTCTCTATGCATTAACATTGTCCCTGAATGTTAATACTTGACTAGAAATGATTAAGAGTAGTGTTCTCTATATCATCTCATTATCGATTCAACCAATCGATTGATATAGATAAGAACCTACTACTCAAGGACATTATTATATTTAGTTATTTGGCACCAATACAAGTAAATATAATAATCATGCCTTTATAAATAGGAATATGATACAATAAAGTCCATACAACAATCATCACATGATTGGCTCTAGGGCTTTCACTAACAATCTCCCACTAGCACTAGTGACAATCACCGTAGTATCTAATACCCAATGACCTAGTGTGACCATCATGCTTTTTCTGTGCCAAAGCCTTAGTCAAGGGATCTGCGATGTTAGCCTCTGTGGGTACTCTGCAAATCTTCACATCTCCTCTATCGATAATCTCTCGAATGAGATGGAAGCGTCATAGTATGTGTTTGGTCCGCTGGTGTGAGCGAGGTTCCTTAGCCTGTGCAATCACTCCATTGTTGTCACAATAGAGCTCTATTGGATCTGCTATGCTAGGAACCACCCCAAGCTCAGTAATGAACTTGCGGATCCAAATCGCTTCCTTTGCACGCCTCGATGCAAGAATATACTCGTTGTAGAATCAAGAATCGTGTCTCGCCGAACTCTTCCAGCTCACAGCACCACCATTCAAGTAAAACACGAATCCTAACTGCGATCTATAATCATCCTAGTCAGTTTGGAAGCTGGCATCGCTGTAATCCTTTACAGCTAGCTCCTCATCGCCTCCAAATATCAAGAAATATTCTTTAGTTCTTCTCAAGTACTTAAAAATATTCTTGACTGCTATCCAGTGACGCTCACCTGGATCTGACTGGTATCTACTCATCATGCTCAAAGCATACGAGACATCAGGACGAGTACATAGCATGGCGTACATGATAGATCCTATAGTAGATGCGTAAGGGATCTTATCCATGCGGTCTCTCTCCTCTCTAGAAGAGGGACTTTGAGTCTTCGAAAGACTCACACCATGTCACATCGACAGAAGTCCCTTCTTGGAATTCTTCATGGCAAACCGTAGTAATACTGTGTCAATGTATGTACTCTGACTTAGGCCAAGCAATCTCTTAGATCTATCTCTATAGATCTTGATGCCTAGAATACAGGCTTCTTCACCTAAGTCCTTCATTGAGAAGCACGTCCCCAGCCAAGTCTTCACAGACTATAGCGAAGGGATGTCATTCCCAATGAGTAGTATGTCATCCACATACAATACAAGGAAAATAACTGTGTTCCCATTAACCCTCTCTTATATACACAGGGTTCATCTTCATTCTTGATGAAACCAAACTGTTTGATCGCATCATCGAATTGAAGATTCTAGCTCTGAGAGGCTTGCTTTAGCGCATAAATGGACCTTTGCAGCTTGCATACTTTCCCAGTATGCTGTGGATCTTCAAAACCCTCAGGTTGTGTCATGTACACATCCTCGAGTAAGTTTCCATTCAGAAATGCAGTTTTGACATCCATCTGCCAAATCTCATAATCGCGGTAAGCTGCAATAGCAAGCAAGATCTGAATGGACTTAAACATCGCCATTGGAGAAAAGGTTTCATCATAGTCAATACCATGAATTTGCTTGAAACCTTTTGCCATCAATCGGCCCTTATAGGTATGCGTAAGTCCATCCATGTCAGTCTTTCTCCTAAAGACCCACTTACACCCAATGGGAATGACCCCTTCAGGTGGATCAACCAAAGTCCATACTTGGTTGGTGTACATGGATTCCATCTCGAATCTCATGGCCTCTAGCCATTTCTCAGAATCTGGGCTCATCACAGCTTCCTAATAGGAGGTAGGCTCATTCTCAATGAGCATAACGTCATCATGGTCAGACAAGAGAAATGAGTATCTCTCAGGCTGATGACGTACCCTATCAGACCTGCGAAGAGGTAGGTCTACATGAACAGGTGGTTGTTCCACAACTCTTTATGCAACAATCTCATCACCCACAACACTTTGTGGTTCCTGTTCAACCTCCATCAAGGTCTCAGTGCTATGGTCCTTATCTTGAATTTCTTCAAGATCGAACGTACTCCCACTAGTTTTTCTAGAAACAAAATCCCTTTCTAGAAAAACCCCAGTCTTTGCTATAAACACTTTGTGATGACTGGGAATGTAGAAGTAATATCCCTTTGTATCCTTGGGATATTCAACAAAATAGTACCTATCGGATTTGGGTCTCAGTTTGTCTGAGACTTGACGTCGAACGTAAGCCTCAGAACCCCAAATCCTCATGAAAGACATCTTGGGATTTCTCCCTGTCCATATCGTATATGGTGTCTTTATCACAGCCTTGGATGGTACACAGTTAAGGGTAAAGGCTGCTATGTCTAGAGCATATCCCCAAAAGGATATAGGGAGATCTGTGTGACTCATCATAGATCGTACCATATTTAATAGGGTACGATTCCTCCTTTCGGATACACCATTCCACTGTGATTTTCTAGGAGGAGTGAGTTGGGATAGAATCCCACACTCAGTTAGATAGTCACGAAACTCATAGCTAAGGTATTCACCACCTCGATCTGATCGAAGTATCTTAATACTCTTGCCAAGCTGGTTTTGTACTTCATTCTTGAATTCTTTGATATTTTCAAAGGATTCTGATTTATGTGTCATGAGATATACATAATCATATCTACTGAAGTCATCAATAAATGTAATAAAGTACCTGTAATCACCTCTAGCAGCAACATTGAAAGGGCCACATGCATCACTATGTATAAGTCCTAACAAGTCCGTTGCTCTTTCGCTGTGTCCACTAAAGGTAGTCTTGGTCATCTTGCCTAAAAGGCAAGACTCGCATATCTCATATGATTCAAAATCAAATGAGTCCAATAGCCCATCCTTATGAAGCTGGGATAAGCGACTCTCATTTATGTGACCTAAGCGACAATGCCAGAGATATGTTTTGTTCAACTCATTTGACTTGAACCTTTTGGTACTTATGTTATAGATAGGGCTCTCTAAGTCTAGAAAGTAGAGTCCGTTCATTAGAGGTGCACTACAATAGAACATATCATTTAAATAAACTGAACAACATTTGTTCTTTATTATAAATGTAAATCCTTTCTTGTCCAAACAAGAAACCGAAATTATGTTCTTAGTTAAAGCAGGCACATAACAACATTCATCTAATTCTAGTACAAGCCCAGAGGGCAGAGATAGATCATAAGTTCCTACAAAGAATAAAGAAAGAACTCTTGCTCCATTGCCTACTCGTAGGTCCACCTCGCCCTTTGTCAATGCCCTGCTATTTCTCAGCCCCTGCACATTAGTACAAATGTGAGATGCACATCCGGTATCTAATACCCATGATGAAAAAATAGATAGATTGACTTCTATAACATTTATACCTGAAGTAGAAGTCTCACTTCTCTTCTTCTTAAGATCTTCCAGGTATGCCTATAGCTTCGGTCCACTTCCTTACAAAGGGAAGCAAACCCCTTCCTTGGCCACCCCTCCTTTGGGTTTCAGTTCCTTGCCTTTGCCCTTGGCTTGGGACTTTCCCTTACCTTTAGGCTTGCCCTTGCCTTTCTTCTTTTGCACCATCAAAATGACGTCAAATTTTCCCTTCTTAAGGTTGAGCTCAGCAGTTCTCAACATGTTGAGCATCTCAGGCAGTGGCTTATCAATTTCATTCATGTTGTAATTCATGACAAATTGATTGTAGCTTTGCGGCAAAGACTGCAAGATTAAGTCCCTCTGGCCAAGGGAGAATCCTAATCAGAGGTTTTCTACGTACCCAATCATCTTGAGTATATATGGACCTACGGGAGTCCTATCTTGCATTTTGGAACCAAACAATGCCTTAGAGACTTCATATCTCTCGTGCCTTGCTTGTCCTTGATATAGTTGACGAAGATATTCAACCATATCATAAGCATTCATGAACTCGTGTTGCTTCTGAAGCTCAGAGTTCATGGCCGCGAGCATTAGACATAACACATCTAATGCATCATCTTGATGCTTCTTGTAAGCATCTTTGTCACCGCGAGGCAAAGGGCGTATGGTGCCTCCGAATGGGCCGCCCATGACATACGCTTCTTTCTTGGGTGAGAATACTTCTCGTGTTCCTGATCACCAGAAATTTGCTCCATTGAGCTTGTCCTTCTCAAGGACAGAACGCAGAGAGAGAATGTTCGTGTTTATCGACATAGTAATCTACAACATACAATGCAGAGAATTAATATCATATTCCTTTTATCATTTAATTAGGCCTTTAATCAAATGATGCTCCCACTGAATTATAGGAATTTTGTAGAATTGAGTTATGGATGTGGTCAAACCACATTACTAGATTCATACAAACTAGCTATAATTCTTGCGGGACAAGATCCACATCATACTAAGCCTTGAGTTAGCTTTGGCTAAATCACCCAAGACTTAGTACAATCGGTGGGTAACACATTACCGATTACATCTCTATGCAACTCTTGTTTATAGGATCAAGACCCACATTTACAAAAGACCTTGAGTTAGCTTTGGCTAAATCGCCCAAGATTTAGTGTAAATGTGATCTTATCCTATCTTTCCAACGGTTGGAATATGCCTATAGTTCTACTCGATCCAATTGAGTTAACTAGTTTTACTCAATCTAATTGAGCTTACTCTAACCCAAGCCGTGATAGACGGGACCAAGATTGTCCCTCCGCACCCTACCAAGATAATATGCGTTGCTCTGCTTTGGCAGATTCAACAACTACAAATGATCGAGGTAGTGATGGGTATAAAGGACTTGGTAGGCATTTACAAGTTGATTCGATTAAGATCTAATCTAATCGTAATGTGTATCATATACGCATTGAGGTTTTTATTATCCTACACTAGCATTCATCACATACATACAAGCATTATTCTAGCATGCATCTGTTGGGTTTCCGGCACCGCGGCGTGTGTGTGTTCGATCATGTTTCGTAAACATGAGCACAGCGGAAGCAATTAAAAATAATAAATCTATATTTATTACAACACACACAACACACGCATGCTATTACAACAAGTGTAGACATAACCGTAAATTAAAATTTGCAATAAAAGGAAATTAAACTACGTTATACCTTCCGTATGACGTGTAGCGGGAACGGCATCAACCGGAACGATCCTCGTAAGAATCGTCTCTATCCGTATCCACGCCGAGCTCCTCGGGATGACTTCGCTAAGTCACGAGCTTCGTCTTCGTACGGGTTACTAGCCTCGTGTTGAAGACGACGTGATCGAGAATGATCACGATCCGAATCCAAATTCGGATCCTAAAATGAGTTCTCAAAACTCGCTTCTCCGGAGAGGTATTCGTCAACCAATTGACGAATCCTTCGTCCCCCACCTCAGAGGATTACCGGAGATCAAATCCCCGGTAAGTTAGCCGCTGTCGGAGCACTAACCGTCGTCCAAATGACGCTCCGACGAGAGGAGAAGCTGTCCAGAAAACTGGACAGCTTGGTGGAGGATATAGGCGCCGCCAACCAAGGAAAGAAAAGCCTCACCTTGATGCCAAACCTAGGAGGGTCGCCGGAGGTTCGGTCACGCAAGGAGCCGACAGCGGCATCACAAGCTGGGCGGCAACAATATGTTGGGCGGCAACAACATGTTGGGCGGCTACAACTTGTTGGGCGGCAACAACTTCATTAGGGTTTTGGATTAGGTTTTATAGAGAACTAATTCTCTTAATGGTTAATGGATCATATCCATAAAGCCCGTTAACCCGCTCCATTAAGATAAGTTAAAATAAACCAAACCATGATGGTTTATTTTAAGTTAAAACGAACCGAACCAACCTTTGGTTCATTCGCTTAATATAAACCAAACCCTTTGGTTTATTCTCATCCATTGGATTAGAACCAAACCATTTTGGTCCATCCATTATGTCTTCATAAGACACGCCCATCCACGCCTCCATTGCGATCAAACAATTTCATGCTCGCTTATGTTCGGGTCCAACCAAACATAGTTTCTCGGCCCGAGAATCCCATTCTCAAGCTCGCTTTAAATCCTTTGGATTACACTCGCAGCGTGACCAAATAGGTTCTCGCTTTATGTTGGCCGCCTATAATTAACCATTAATTATAGAACAATCGCGAGTGGCACCTAGTAGTACATCATGATCCCCAATTAACCAAAAGATCAACGCTTGATCCGTAACTATTTCAAACCCTTCAGAGCTCGAATGATTCGTGCCCCATTCCCTTCACTCATCTTATACCCACTTGGTTCAGGACATGGTCTATAGTGTCAGTCCCCACTAGGCTGACTACGTCACACCTAGCCCAAGTATCATTTCCTCCTCCTACGGATTCTAGTTACTCCACATGTATCGAAGAGTACCTTACTCTAAACATGTAATGCTTTGGCCAAAGACTTTAGTAACAATCCGACGAGAGGCCATGGGTATACATCTCCTAAGGAGTGGTGAATCTTTATAGGCTATTCAAACACCTTCGATCACTTCGACTTATACCCAATCATCCCGGGTCCACATCTCCTGAGATGTTTGCTTAAGATGTCAAAGCATAAGTCTCCATGATCAAGATGACTTGAATACCGCAAGTCAAAGGAACATCGCACTTAAGCCACAAAGAAGAACTTCATTGACATATCTATATATGCAGAGAACCATATGAAGTCTTACTACCGTCACTCCAATGAACTAGTTACCATAACTAGCATCCACGATTAACTCCGACATCACAATGTCTCCACCAAAGGAGAATCACCGCTGGATACACCAAGGAGTATACTGTAGTCTCGATGTAATTGATGGTGTCCAAATCCATCAATTCATCGACTAGGATAATTCCGATACATCACAATTACACATGTAGAGATACTCACTAGTTGTGATCCAATCACAAATTCTCTCATGCCGTGAATCGATCGTGACATTCAAGAAATGAGTTTAAGATCCAATCAAATACATTAAACATGTATACTCAAATAGTGAATCTTCATTTATCATATAAATGGTTCATACATAAGGCGCATTGCCTTAGGACATCTCTCATATATTACTAACAGACTCCCACTGCCTAATGCCAATCGCTACAGATCCAATACCATAAGCTCTACCATGACCCTCAAACTTACTTTGAGGTAATTCTTTAGTCAAAGGATCCGCTAAGTTCCTTTCAGTGGGAATTTTCTCGATTTGTATTTCGTTCCTACTGATGATCTCTCTGATAAGATGATAGCTGAAGCACATGTTTGGATCATTGATGAGACCACATCAAGTTCATAGATGAACTACTTGATCCAAACCGCTTCCTTCGCTTCCAAAGTCGCAACATATTCTCGCCTTTAGTGGCGTAATCCGCTTATAGTGTCAAGCTTGGAACCTTTCCAACTTATTGCGCCCATTCTAGGTGAATACATACCCGCACAAGACATGGAATCATCCTTGTCCGTTCGATCCGCATCCGTATACCCACGTATCACCATGTACCCTTCTCCATATATTAGGAACACATCCTTAGTTCTTCTCAAGTACTTAAGGATCGCCTTTAATACCGCCCAATGATCCATTCCTCGATCGGATTGGTATCCGCCGTGACACTCGTGAGCGCATTTACGATACATCGGGCCTCGTACATAACATAGCATACATGATAGATCCTATCATGATGCATAGGAATCTTACTCATGCAAATCCTCTCGCCTTCGCGGCGCGGACACATAGACTTCAAAGGTGTACCCTATGCCCGATGGGTAGATAACCTTTCTTGGATTCCGACATGCTAAACCTCTTTAGCACTCGGCCTATATATGTAGATCGCGAAAGACCAAGCAACCGCTTCGATCTATCTCTATAGATCTTAATCCCAAGGATGTAGGTTGCTTCTCCTGTGTCTTTCATGGAGAATGTCTTGATAACCAAACCTTAATCGATCAGAAGATTGACACATCGCTTCCTATAAGTAATATGTCATCGATATACAATACTAGGAACACGATCGCACTCCCACTAACCTTCTTGTACACACAAGGTTCGTCTCGATTTTGTGAGAAATCAAACTTTTGATCGCCTCATCAAAACGGATATTCCAGCCTCGATGCTTGCTTCAATCCATAAATGGATCGCCGCAATTTGCATACCTTGGTTTTATCAACCGATGTGAAACCTCAGTGTATCATATACACGCCCCGAGCAAGTTTCCATTAAGGAAAGCCGTTTTCACATCCATCCGCCATATCTCATAATCATAATGAGCCGCTATGGCCAGAGCATCCGAATGGATTTAAGCATAGCTACGCTTAATAGGTTTCACATAATCAACACCTTGTTTTTGACGATATCCTTTCGCCACCAATCTAGCCTTATAGGTAATCACATTACCATCCATGTCGGTTTTCTTCTTGAAACCCACTTGCACCCTATAGGCTTTATGCCTTCAGTGGGTCAACCAAGTTCCAAACTTGGTGACATGGAATCCATTTCCACTTCATGGCACCAAGCCACTTATCCCTTTCTCAACTTGTCAAGACTTCTTCATAACTGTAGGCTCTCATCATCAATGAGTAACACGTCGCTCGATTCACTTACGAGAAATCCATATCTCTCGTGAATATTATGGTTCTACCAGATCTACAAAGATGTGGTGTTACAATAGGTCCAAATTGATTGCTCATCACTATGAGTCATTTACCGTTATGCTTCACTAGGTATCTCATTAATGTCTATTTGAGTCTCTCGAGCCTCCTCAAGCTCGACGACACTCCCAATCGCTTTCTTGCAAGAGAAACTCTTTCTAGAAACACAAGATGCCTCAAACAAACACCTTTGTTCCACAGATGATAGAATTGTAACCCCTTGTTTCCTTAGGGTATTCAATAAATAGACATTTATCAGACTTAGCATCCAATTTGTCTGATACAGTCCGCTTCACATAAGCAGGTCAACCCCATATCTTCAAGTAAGATACATGAGGTTTCTTACCATTCCATATCTCATATGGAGTAGTTGAGACTACCTTGGTAGGCATTCTGTTTAACAAGTAAACAGCTGTCTGAAGTGCATAACCCCAAAAGGACTTGGGAAGAGTCGCATGATTCATCATTGACCTGACCATGTCCAACAAGGTCCGGTTACGCCTCTCAGATACACCATTATGCTGTGGTGTATAGGGCGGAGTCCATTGAGACAATATGCCATTGTCTCTTAGATAATCAAGAAACTCTTGACTTAAGTATTCACCACCTCGATCCGATCGAAGTATTTTAATACTCTTGTCATGTTGTTTCTCTACTTCATTTCTGAATTCCTTGAACCTTTCAAAGGCTTCAGACTTGTGTTTCATCAAGAACACATACCCAAACCGTGAGTGATCATCGGTGAAGGTAATGAAGTAGCTATAGCCTCCTAAAGATTGAGTTGACATAGGTCCATATACATCACTATGTATTAGGCCTAGCAACTCTCCCACTCGTTCACCTTTTCCCGTAAAAGGTAACTTAGTCATCTTGCCTTTTAAGCATGATTCGCATGTATCATATGAATCCAATTCAAACGATTCCAGAATTCCACATCGGTGTAATTCGGACATGCGTTTCTTGCTTACATGGCCAAGATGACAATGCCACATGTAGGAGTCTATTTGATTATCCTTTCGAGCACGCTTGTTGCTCGCTTCGATATTGCAAATGTCACTGGATACGTCCAACGTATAAACACCATTGCTTAAAGTTCCAGTCCCATAAAGAACCCCATTCAAAGTTATGTAACAACAATTGTTACTAAACATCAAATGGAAACCATTTCTATTTAAACAAGAAATAGAAATGATGTTCTTTATCAACGAAGGAATATAAAAGCAATTGTCCAGTTCTAAGACAAGTCCTGCAAGGAGTTTCAACAAATATGTTCCGATGGCGAGTGCAGCAACCTTTGCTCCATTCCCAACATGCAAATTTGACTCTCCCTTGACGAGTCTTCTTCTATTCCTTAGCCCATGTATGTCATTACATATATGTGAGCCACACCCAGTATCCAATACCCAAGTGTTTGAGGAAATAGAATGACAATCAATAACGAAGATATCTAAAGAAGATGGGGCATCCGATGCCTTATTCTTCTTCACGGACTCAAGATAAATCTTGCACTTTCTTCGCAAATGGCTCTCCTTGCCATAATGATGGCAAGTTTCCTTTTGTGCTAGTTCTACCTTCTTAGCCCTTCTCTTCTTTCCCTTCTGCTGTTCCTTTGACTTCCTCTTAGAACCTTTCTTCGAGGAATCAACTAACAGCACCGTCCCCTGCTCATGCTTCTCAGAAGACTCCACAGTCTTCAGCATATTGGCGATACCCGCGAGATGAACCTCCTAGCATCTCAGAGGTGAAGAGGAGCTTTGAGACTTCGAACCTTTCGAATCTCACTTGCTCATCAACCAACTCACAGAGATGAAGGACTACGATATGAGCATCCATATGCTCATGCTGCTTTCGTAGCTTGGGTTCCATCGCGGCTAGCATGATGCAACTCATTTGTTCAGAATCACTCATATGTTTACGATAGGCCAACAATTGGTCGAGTTGCATAAATCACTAGGGGAGCGGGAAGAGGCGCCGAGGACATACACAAGCTTTTCACCTTGAGAACAATTCTCAAGTTTCTAAGCGATCCAAGAAGTTGCCCGATCAATTTATTTGAATCAAAATGGAGCATAAATTCAAACACATCATGATCAATATATTAACTTAGAAATACAAAGCGAGCATATATGAGAAAGATGATTTTAAAATGCATCAATATACATTTATAAATCCCATTCATTTTTGAATTTCAAAAACCCCAAAATCACTTGGAGATTGTAGGTCCATCTCGAATGGTGATATCCATCATAGTTATGAACAACCTTGGAGAGAGTCAACAAGCCATTCATAACTACGGCGGTAGGTATCATCTATACGATTGCATATCCGTATATGCAACTATCACAATGTGCTATCAACTAATTGAATGTTCACACATACATCGGGTTGTTAACACATTAACAAGTATGCATCATATGCATAGCACCCAACTTCACCTCCCTTTACATCGACCTTGGAGAGAGTCCAACAAGCCGATGCTCCAGGTTAAAGCCAACCCATTAATCGGGAAATAGTTTTAATATGGTTAGAGCGCATTCAACCAATTAGTCCAGCTTGGAGAGAGTCCAACAACCAAAGCTAACGATTGACCTCTGACTCTTACCATATTAGTATTAAACTATTCCATGGTTTGAACATATTCAGGTTCGAGCCGGACTTGGAGAGAGTCCAACAACCCATACAAGAAACAGAACTCTGGTTCTAACCATATTAATGGAAGGTGTAGGCTTTAATATTGATTAAGGGTTTTTATGTCTCATCCTCTTTGCATGCAAATAACTATTATCTACATGGCATGGCATACATGGCATACATCTACATGTCACGACACGCATGGCATAATGTTATGCATCTAATGCAATTATATGGCATACAATTATGTCATGTATATAATTTCCTTATATGTCATAACTATTTATGGAAATAAAATATGTTTAAGATTTGATTCTCCAAATCAAATCATAATTAAATTAGGAAACAAATTTCCAAATCTAATCACATATTTTATTCATGGAATTATTTGATTAAGGAAAATCTATTTAGGAAACCAATTTCCTAAATCTTTAAAACTACTTATGGAAATTAAATATTTTAAGATTTGATTTCCCAAATCAAATCATGATTAAATTAGGAAACAAATTTCCAGAATCTAATCAAATATTTTATTTATGGAAAATATAAATTTCCATAAATACTTCCAACTTTCCAAAAGTGGAAGATTTCCATAAATACATCTAGACTTTCCAAAATTGAAAAATTTCCATAAATACTTCTAAATTTCCAAAATTTAGAAAACTTCCAGAAATACATTATGACTATCGCAAAACCATTTTTACGATTATGTCGAAACACAACCTGGGCTCTGATACCACTGTTGGGTTTCCGGCACCGCGGCGTGTGTGTGTTCGATCATGTTTCGTAAACATGAGCACAGCGGAAGCAATTAAAAATAATAAATCTATATTTATTACAACACACACAACACACGCATGCTATTACAACAAGTGTAGACATAACCGTAAATTAAAATTTGCAATAAAAGGAAGTTAAACTACGTTATACCTTCCGTATGACGTGTAGCGGGAACGGCATCAACCGGAACGATCCTCGTAAGAATCGTCTCTATCCGTATCCACGCTGAGCTCCTCGGGATGACTTCGCTAAGTCACGAGCTTCGTCTTCGTACGGGTTACTAGCCTCGTGTTGAAGACGACGTGATCGAGAGATGATCACGATCCGAATCCAAATTCGGATCCTAAAACGAGTTCTCAAAACTCGCTTCTCCGGAGAGGTATTCGTCAACCAATTGACGAATCCTTCGTCCCCCACCTCAGAGGATTACCGGAGATCAAATCCCCGGTAAGTTAGCCGCTGTCGGAGCACTAACCGTCGTCCAAACGACGCTCCGACGAGAGGAGGAGAAGCTGTCCAGAAAACTGGACAGCTTGGTGGAGGATATAGGCGCCGGCCAACCAAGGAAAGAAAAGCCTCACCTTGATGCCAAACCTATAGGGGATCACCGGAGGGTCGCCGGAGGTTCACCGGCGGAAGCATGGTCGCCGGCAAGGAGCTGGACAGCGGCACCACAAGCTGGGCGGCAACAATATGTTGGGCGGCAACAACATGTTGGGCGGCTACAACTTGTTGGGCGGCAACAACTTCATTAGGGTTTTGGATTAGGGTTTAAGCCCTATTTTATAGAGAACTAATTCTCTTAATGGTTAATGGATCATATCCATAAAGCCCGTTAACCCGCTCCATTAAGATAAGTTAAAATAAACCAAACCATGATGGTTTATTTTAAGTTAAAACGAACCGAACCAACCTTTGGTTCATTCGTTTAATATAAACCAAACCCTTTGGTTTATTCTCATCCATTGGATTAGAACCAAACCATTTTGGTCCATCCATTATGTCTTCATAAGACACTGCCCATCCACGCTTCCATTGCGACTGAAACAATTTCATGCTCGCTTTATGTTTGGTCCAACCAAACATAGTTTCTCTCGGTCTGAGAATCCCATTCTCAAGCTCGTTTTAAATCCTTTGAATTACACTCGTTGTGCGTGTGACCAAATAGGTTCTCGGTTTATGTTGGCCGTCTATAATTAACCATTAATTATAGAACAATCATGAGTGGCACCTAGTAGTACATCATGATCCCCAATTAACCGAAAAGATCAACGGTTGATCCAGAACTATTTCTGAAACCCTTCAGTAGCTCGAATGAATCGTGCCCCATTCCCTTCACTCATCTTATACCCACTTGGTTCAGGACATGGTCTATTGTGTCAGTCCCCACTAGGCTGACTACGTCACACCTAGCCCAAGTATCATTTCCTCGTCCTACGGATTCTAGTTACTCCACATGTATCGAAGAGTATTTTACTCTAAACATGTAATGCTTTGGCCAAAGACTTTAGTAACAATCCGACGAGAGGCCATGGGTATACATCTCCTCGCAAGGAGTGGTGAATCCTTTATAGGCTATTCAAACACCTTCGATTACTTCGACTTATACCCAATCATCCCGGGTCCACATCTCCTCGGAGATGTTTGCTTAAGATGTCAAAGCATAAGTCTCCATGATCAAGATGACTTGAATACCGCAAGTCAAAGGAACATCGCACTTAAGCCACAGTAAGAACTTCATTGACATATCTATATATGCAGAGAACCATATGAAGTCTTACTTGGTCACTCCAATGAACTAGTTACCATAACTAGCATCCACGATTAACTCCGGACATCACAATGTCTCCAGCCAGTGAGAATCAGCTGCTTGGATACACCAAGGAGTATACCTCGTGCTAGTCTCGACAGAATTTATGGTGTCCAAATCCATCAATTCATCAACTAGGGATAATTCCGATACATCACAATTACACATGTAGAGATACTCACTAGTTGTGATCCAATCACAAATTCTCTCATGCTGTGAATCGTATCGTGGACATTCAGTAAATGAGTTTAAGATCCAATCAAATACATTAAACATGTATACTCAAATAGTGAATCTTCATTTATCATATAAATGGTTCATACATAAGGCGATTGCCTTAGGACATCTCTCATATATTACTAACAGCATCATATACATACAAGAAAAATATCCTAGCATGCATCATATACATACAAGCATTATTCTACTAGCATGCATCACATACATACAAGAAAAATCAAATATATATATAATTAACTGTGATGTGGTCATGGCCCTACTACGATCTTCTCAAGCCAATGAGAAGATCGGACGGTCAACCTATGGCTAGCGGCTTCTCCAAGCGCTTCCTTTGACCGACATGTGTCGTCGGCACCCTTCTCGTAACTTCGTCTACAAGTGGACTTTCCACCGCTCTATTTTGTACATTACAAATATGAAACTCGAGTTACATTCGAGTCTAAAACTATTTACAACTAGAATTTCAAAAGAAGAGGTATGACGCGCAGGTCACATACATTATACAACACGCACAACCATAAAAACGGTATGCAGGTCGTATTATGAATTACAACACATCACTATCCAATCATATTGGGGTTCTTGGGCCATGACAATCACAGAATTATACATAATTCTAAATTATATATTTTTACAGAAAATTTTTATAATTTTTCCTATTTTTTTTCAATTTTATGAGTCATCTCTCCGTAACGATCCCGCTAAGCAGTTTCCGGGCGCGATCGCGGGACAAGGCCCCTTTCGGGGATAGGGGCAGCGCCCCTACTCACAAAATAAACTTTGAGAGTGTCCCTACTATGATCTTACAGTGACTTAAGTCACTGTCCCAAAAATCTAAAGCGAGAACTCGCCGTTTCGAAGAGTTTTTCTCAATGGTTGAAGCCTGCAAGTGTCCCAACACTCGTTGCTTCGACTCTTCGAGAAAAATACCCAAAAATTCGATAAAAATAGGAAATTTACTGAAACATAAAATATGTAATTTTTATATCTAATTCAAAAACTACAAAAACGAAACACATACATGCTTCGCACGTGGCTCTGATACCACTGTTGGACTTTCCACTTTTGTGTAAACGAAGTCCTAAGATATATTAAAATAAAAATATGTATGTGCTAAGTAAACCTAGATCTACCTTAGATCTAGAAGTTGAGAGTGTTACCCTCGATGCGACGCCCTTTGCAAATCCCGCTCGTCCAAATAGCTTGCCGGAACTCTAGAGTGTCAAGTGTACACTCCTCTATTGGTATTGGAATGTATACTGAAAGCCTAGCTATTTTTGTATGAACATTTTATTTTGAAATAAGAATCACATGATCATTGTTTGCATTTTATATATTCATTATATATGTGTGCATATTGTCTAATATTTTACATTGTAAATAACATGGTGCTTGGTGTGGCACAGAAGATCATGTTATCAGTCCCTTGTAAAATATAAGTAAAGGCTCACAACCAAGATGGTTTTGGACAAACCATTGGCATGGTTGTGTTAGTGCATATAAGATCCACATATCTCCACAATGGTATGATATTGTCCACTTTGGGTCTAAGCCCTCATGGTTTTATTTTTGGGCTTTACCCAAAAGGCCTCACACCAATGGAGATATCTTTTTTCTTATAAGCACATGATCTTTTCCATGTCTTACCAATGTGGGACTTTGATTGTATTCCCCATACTCCCAACAATCCCCCCCTCAAACGAAGGACCACATTGGGCCCCCCCTCAAGCCTATCCCTCCTCGAAGGATTTTCTCTGCTTGATGTCCGATCTTCAACCCACCAGGACTTCCTGTCAGTTGTTCGGTCCCCCCGACCCAACTAGACTTCCTTCCTGATGTCTGGTTCTCTTGATCCGGACGTGGGAGCTCAACTTCCTTCGTTCGAGGTTCATGGCTTGACATGGACCATGGCTCTGATACCAATTGTTAGTGCATATAAGATCCACATATCTCCACAATGGTATGATATTGTCCACTTTGGGTCTAAGCCCTCATGGTTTTATTTTTGGGCTTTACCCAAAAGGCCTCACACCAATGGAGATATCTTTTTTCTTATAAGCACATGATCTTTTCCATGTCTTACCAATGTGGGACTTTGATTGTATTCCCCATACTCCCAACAGGTTGTAGTGTAGCTTGGTATTGTTTTATCTTGAACATAGAGTTACACTAATACACTTAAGTGTATTGAGCAGGACCTACATAGAGGTGATTCAATTTAGTGCTGACTACATAATTGAATCGGACCTCGGATATTATGTTGTACATACTCTTAATCCCGATATAATAACGGGCACATGTACTTAGTATTTATTTCTTTGATTTACCAGTGGGTGAGATTTAAATGGATTAAATCAATAAGCCCGGTAAGTTGGGAAATAATATTATTTACATGGTGTGTCGTTGATTATAGGAGGAAACCGTGTCCTATATATTAGGTTGATAATGTCCCCTTGAGGAGCTCATAAGGTTCATCATGTAAACCCAGCTGGTTGACTTAGTCAACATGATGATAAGGTTGAGTGGTACTACTCGAGGAGTTAGATGTTAATTAATTGATGGTCAGTAAATCAATTAATTGACGGACATTCGATATCTTAAACACGGGGAGATTAATGTACAAATAAGATATGGAGCCCATATTAATTTATGGGGGTTGGTGAGGTAGTTCAATGATGATCCTCTAGTGGAATGGAACATCATTGATGGATCAAGATTGTGTGGTTCCGATCCATCGGGTGGCCAAGACCCAACTCCTCCTTATGGTCCCTATCGTATCCTATTATAATCCTTGTGAAGTCTAGATCCAAGAATGTAAAACAAAACCTAGAACCAACGGTTGGATTGAATCCATAGATCCGATGGTTGGGATGAAACCCTAGAACCAATGGTTGGATTAAATCCATAGATCCGATGGTTAGGATGAAACCCTAGAATCGACGGTTAGGATGAATTCCTAGATCCGATGGTTGGGATGAAATCCTAGATCCGACGGTTGGGATGAAATCCTAGATCCGACGGTTGGGATAAAATCCTAGATCCGACGGTGGAGATAAAATCCTAGATACGACGGTGGAGATTAAATCCTAGATCCGACGGTGGAGATTAAATCCCTAGATCCGACGGTGGAGATTAGAGGAGGCTTAAGCCTAAATTCTAGAATTAGGGTTTGGCTCATCCATGGGTTGGGCGGCAACAAACCCTAGAGGAGTTAGGGGTTGGGCGGCAAGAATATAGGAGTTAGTTCCTATATTTTAGGCTAACCAACTTTCTCCTAAATTCTATAAATATATGGCTTAGGGTTGGGCGGAAAAGAGACATAGGAGTTGGTTCGAATTGAAGTTAGGGTTTTGGCTCTTATCAAGGTGGGCGGCTAGGGTTTGGAGATAGAGCTTGGGCGGCAACCTTTCTCCTTCTTGATTGTTGCCGGCGCCCATTCTTCTCCATCAAGGCTTGGCCGGCGTCCATCTTATAGACCTCTCCTTTCTTCCTTGGCCGGCCCTCATTCTTCTCCTTTAATCCTTGGTGGCCGGTGGTTCCAAGCTTCTTGGTGGCCGGCGCTCATCCATTGGTGGCCGGCGGCAACTTTGTTTCAAAGTTGGCCGGAGTTCATTCATTCGTTCCTTGGCCGGCGGTTACATCAAACTTCTTTACTTGGTGGCCGGTTCTAGAAAGGAAAAGGTTTTGTTCGTTTTTCTCTTTGTTCACAGCGGACAAGGTAGAGGAGAACTCGATCTAGAAGGCTTCTACTCGTGGAGGATCTTCGTCCACACGTCGTCCACGAGAGGGATAGGACATACGGTAGAAGATCGTGAGGTATAAAGTTATTTTAACTTTATGTACAGATCTGAGCATGTTCTTATTTGTTTTGATTATGCATGTGTGTGTGTGCAAATATATTGTATAATCATGGACCCCGAAGACAAACACAAAAACCGGCGATCCGTCCGTCGTCTCTTCCGTGGCTAATCAACTAGAAGAGTAGAGTTGCTTGAACAACTAGTTTGTTCGAGCGACCACTCAAGTTGTTAGCACGGCGACGAAATGATGTTGCTAAGGAAGCTCATCCCATCCGGATTAATCCTTTCATTAGTGAAAATTTTAATCCGGGGACATGGGAGCCAATGAGCCTCCGAAGCGACATATACCAACAATCCACACAAGCAATAGGTGGAGAAAAGAAACCTAGAGTGTGCTAGCACCCTTAGAAGTTTCGGCCAAGGAGAGGGATGGGAGATCAAGCTTGAGAGGAAGATGATCCAAGGAAGAAGATGAAGTTGGAGTAACTCACAAAATCAATTCCATCTAATGGAATAAGTGGCCGGCCACCATCTCTTGGGGGGTTACATGCATGCATGTAACTCCAAGAGCCAATGGCTCTTGGTCTCCCTCATGAGGTGGTACCACATGATAAGTCAATGATGATGTGGTCAGCCATGCCAAGTTCATCATCATGACATGGCATTTTGGTCAAGTCAAACTTGACCTTTCATCTTCTCTCAAGTCAAGTCAAACTTGACCTCTTATCTCCCATGGTTGATCAAATCCAACCATTTGATTCAAGTCAATTTAATTTAATGAATCTATATTCATTAATTTAAATTGATTTGATGAATCAAATCTAAATTAGACTCATTCAACACTTGAATCAAATTGAGTCCAATTCAATTAGTCTAATTAGGATTACTCTTAATCCAATTTGGTTCATCCCATGAACCTAATCCTCATGGTTCATCATATGAACCTAATCTCCATCTAATTGTCCTTTGTGTGTGACCCTATAGGTTCTTGTAACGTTGGCAATGTCCCTAAACCGATTTAGGAACATAAGCAATGAGCGGTATCTAGCAACACATCATTGCTACCCAAGTTACAAGAATATTGAGCTCCAACATCACCTTTGTGACTACTAATTGTGACTCTCACAATATGTGACAATGTCCCTCTATCCTTGACATCTAGATTGACCAATTGAGGCATAGACCATGTCATCCTTGGTACAATCTATATCTTGAACTCCAAGTAGACTCACTCTAATCAAATGAGTTCAATATCTCATATTGACTCATTTGGTCATGTCCATGCACTTCGTGGTCTAACTCTATCAAGAATATCGATGTCACCCCCGTCATATAGGAGGGATAGATCCCATCTACATCACTCACATCCCTTCGCATAATTTGTCACATACCCAGTAATCGCCTTTATAGTCCACCCATTTATGGGTGACGTTTGACGAAGCCAAAGTATGCAACTCCTTATGTAGGGAACCATGGTGACTTCCGGTCTAAGGACTAATAGTCATACTAATAGCCACATGAGAGAGTATATGACACTCATATAACGATCCATGATACTTTCTCATGGCGGGTCATTCAGTATACATTATCCAATGCATACCCATGTGTCAACTTGATATCTCATATCCATGACTTGTGAGATCAAGTCATCGTGTTGACCTACATGCTAGTCTCTATGCATTAACATTGTCCCTGAATGTTAATACTTGACTAGGAATGATTAAGAGTAGTGTTCTCTATATCATCTCATTATCGATTCAACCAATCGATTGATATAGATAAGAACCTACTACTCAAGGACATTATTATATTTAGTTATTTGGCACCAATACAAGTAAATATAATAACCATGCCTTTATAAATAGGAATATGATACAATAAAGTCCATACAACAATCATCACATGATTGGCTCTAGGGCTTTCACTAACACCTATCATCTCACCCATTGCTATGTTCTCAATCAAGTTAGTCTTATAGTGGGATGTGAGATGTTCCTAATGGTATTTACACTTAACCAAAATTTTATGCATTTCTACCCATGATTAAGTATCATCCTAAAAACCCAATCATGAACATGCATCAAGAATTATTAATCAAGATCATAAATCATCAATCATTGCATATCATGATTATAAATTATAAAATTGAGCATGAATCGTGATTTAAGCATTTAATTTATGGGTTATACATTATCATCACCCAACACTATGTTAAAAATTTATAACCCATACCATCCTAAGTCAACCATATGATATGATATAAATAAAATCTACTTATGGTTGACTAACCTAGGGTTTTCCTAACCCTTAAGGATGGATTTGGGAACCCAATACAAATTCTTTCCTATAGGGTTCACCAAAAATTCCTTAGAGATCCATTTTCTAGCTATTGTTTTATTTTTGGCTTGACCCCTAGCAATTAGGCAATGATAAGCCTTTTCATTTTTATTTCCTTTATAACCTAGGCCTTTCTTATTAAAGCTTGCCCTTTGGCTCCCAATAATCATGTTTAGGGTGTTGGAGCCAATTGTGAACTTTTCTAAGGCTTTAGTCAAGAAATCTACCTTTTCCCTTAAAGCCTTATTTTCCTCAATACATGCATCATTAACATCTAGAGGAATATAGTCATTAACATTTAAGCATGCATTTGCTAGTTTTTCTTCTAGGGCCTTAATCTCATCAAGCATGCTCTTATTTTTCTTTTTAGACCTAAATAATTCCTTAGTTAAGCTAGATATCATGGACATAATTTTCTTGGGAGGAAGATCCGTTACCATAGTTTCCATGTCCTCTTCCTCCGATTCCGATGAGGATGAGGATGAAGCTCCCCCTTCACTTGAGCTCTCCTCACTAGTGCTTCTTTCTTCTTGCTTAGAGGAGGAAGAGTCCAAGTCTTCTATGGCCATTAGTGTGAGGCTTGTGAAGGCCTCTTCTTCTTCCAATGAGGATGATGGATCATCCCAAGTAGCCTTGTGTGTTTTGGCCTTCCCTTTTTTTTAGTTTTCTTCTCTTCCTCCTTTTTCTTTCTCCCCTTCTTCTTTTCTTCTTTTTTTCTCTTTTCCTCCTTGCTTTTGTTCAAGAGGGGACAATCATCCCCCTCTCCTTGGCAATTATAACATATGATCTTCCTCCTTGGCCTTCTTCTCCTATCATTAGATTTATTAAATTTAAAATTCTTAAGTGCACGTCTCACCTTTCTTACCATGTAGGCCTCTTCTGTGCTATCCATGGAGGAGGAGGAGTCTTCATCCGATGAGGAGGGTGGAGTCTTCTTCTTCTTCTTCCCCTTGTTGGCCATTAATGCAACTCCCCTTGATGGCTTGATGCTTAGTTCTTCAACTATTCCTTCAATCCTAGATTCATGCAATTCCATAGTGGAGAAAAATTCATCTAAAGTACTTACCTCTAGATTCTTTGAGATATAGAATGAGTCCACCATTGAACTCCACTTGGATGATCGAGGGAAGGCATCTATGGCCTTCATGATCATGTCTCTATTGGAGAGATTCTCCCCTACACTTGTTAGGCCATTAAGAATATCCTTAGAACGAGAATGTAAGGATGTTACCTTCTCCCCCTTATCAAGTTTGATGTTATTGAGTTGAGAGCGTAGGACATCTCTTCTTGCTAGATTGGCCTCGGATGTACCTTCATGAAGCTCCACTAGCTTCTCCCACATCTCTTTAGCACTTGAGCACTCCCCAATCCAGTTGATCTCTTGTTGGGGGAGTACGTTGTATAAATGATGCTTGGCCTTTGAATTCGCCAAGTACTCCTCTCTTTGCCTCTTTGTCCATTTCGATTTTTCCAAAGGCTCCCCTTCCTCATCCCTAGGTATCTCAAAACAGTTCTCCATTATTAGCATAATTTCAAAATCGGTTTCAAAGAATACCTCCATTCTCTTCTTCCACCAAGAGAATTCGCCTTCAAACTTTGGCAGATGGATGTTAGAGTCGCCCATCGTTGTTGTTGTGCTTGTTGCGGTAGTTAGTCTGGTGACAAGCGACTTGGCTCTGATACCACTTGTTGGAACGTAGGTGGCTAACTAGAGCGGTGAAATTGCTCTTTGAATTATCTACGAATTACGGTTAGCGCAAGCGGAAATATAAAGTTAAAGACAAAACAAAGAAACAAGAAATACAAACGCTAACAAAAGTGTGGTTCACGGCCTTGCCGCTAATCCATAGACCAATTCGTTCCAGGTGAATCACGCCTAAACTTCCACTATTCTCTCATTGGCACCAAGCAAGGTGGAGGTAACCTTTTCTTACAAGATCACTCTTCTTACAATAGAATTTAGATAAGAGCAAGTAAGAAGAGTAGGGAAGCATTTTGGTCACTTGGGTGTTGATTGAAGTTAAAGCATTAGACTCCCAAGTTGACCCATGGCTTCTTTTTATAGAGAAGAAGCCTTTCTTCCCGTTGGGGGCCTGGCAGTCGACTGATGCCTCGATCAGTCGACTGCCCCTATAGTCGTTGCCCTATAACGGCTTCTTCCACGTTGGATTTCATCCAATGGCTCCCACATCAGTCGATTGATCTTCCCATCAGTCGACTGATGGAGCCAATAGTCGAGTCTCGCGAGCGAGTAGTCGACTAACAACCATTTTGTGAGCGATCGATGGTTTCTTCAATGACACAAACCTGACTCGAACACCAGTCGAGTCTAAGTCGACTTGGAGCAGTCGACTGCCATAGCATGGCAATCAACTGATGTCGGGAAATCCCATCCGACACTTAGCCAATCGGCCAAGTTTCACCTAAGCGCTACCCCGTCCTGGGTTATAATCGCTCACTCTCATTCCCTTGGAGTCCCTTGCCTTTGAAGTTGTCTTCGTCCGACCATGTCCCTCGGATGCGCCAAGCGCACGACTTCGTAGTGCCATCCTTCGCATCTCACCCTGAAGTCTACTTCCTCCGGCTTCACTCCAATGCTCCTCGTCCGGTAGTCCCTTGGATGCACCAAGCGCACGGCTTTCATAATGCATCTTTCACCGACTCAAAGACCGAGTCATGAGAGGTGAAACTTGCCAATGCTCCATGTGCGAATTATTAAGTCCTGCATGACTTCAACACACACATCAAATCCAATACAATTCTAACTTAAACCCTTTGTCATACACATCAAAACCACATCACATGGGTTGATTGCCCTAACAACCACATGCTTACTGAATAATATTCTAGTTGTTTATCATATCATTTTTCTTTCCTTCCATTACTTTCTTCTCTGTTACTCTTCTGGATGTGGAATATTGGATGTTCCATGATGAGTGTTTTGCCCGAGATGGACAAAAGTGTAAGTGAGGGGAAGAGGAGTAGCTCAGGAGAGTTCAGTGGAAGCATAGGCAAGTTGTTCTTGATCACCATGAGCTAGCCATGCTCTTTATTTTTATAGATGAGCTTGATGTTTTTATTAGAGCATAGGAAAGTGTACTGCATGTAAAAAAAATGGAAAAAAAAATTATTAGAAAAAAAAGTGAAAAAATTTGAAATTGGAAAAAAAATTGGCAAAATGAATAAAGGAAATAAAAAAATTCTTTGACATATTGTGCAATTTTTTTATATTTGTGTGATAGTATTTTTTATGATGAACATCCCTTGTTGCAACCATTGATAGATTTATTGTATATCATATTGTAGAAAGTGATAAGGGTTGTTTATATCCTATTTGGTAAATTTAGGAAAGTTAGCTTGGATGAAAACTTTTAGGCCATTGCTTTCTTGTACTCATATATGTAACATTCCAGTATTTCCATATATTCTTGCATTTCTTTAGCTATTTCATTTTTTACCTTTCTTTCCTTCAACACATACTATTATTTTTCTTGTATTCATGTTTCCCTTACATTCTTAATAAGCCTTCAATGATTGTGCATTGTTATGTGTATATAGTGGTGAAGGTAGAAGAAAGCAAGCATATGGTAGTGCATAAACCATGAGTAGCTTGAGTGAACTCTACTATTACATGTTTATGACAGCGAGAGAAACCACCACCTACCTTGTGAGGCTTAGTCATTCTCAGTTTATTCAGGATGGATTGAAGTTACCATGTTTGTAAACTTGTGTAAGATTTGAGTTCATGATTGTTTGTCTTTGAGAATTGACAATTAACAATCCTAGGTAACTTTCTTTCACGATTTTCTATGTATAATTGAGAATTACTAGGGAAATATATCTTTAGTTTACTTTTAGTTTTCTTTACTTGCTCGAGACGTGCAAGAATAAGTGTGGGGGAATTTGATGACAATATTTTAGTATATTATTTTGGTACTTAATTTCAATGTTTTAATACTCTCATGTGGTTAACTGTTGATTCTTAGCATGTTTTACGAGTTCAGATTTATTTTGGACCTTATTATAAATTCTCTTAAATGTGTGGACTTATATGTAAATTTTATACCTTATTTGTAGAAGATCAAGATGAGCCAATGGACTAGACTCAACCAGAATCAAATATGGCTTCATCTAGGGTCATAAAGGGCATTTCAAGCTGGATTAATCTGAGCCCTTAATTAAGATCAGAAGCAGTTTAATCAAAGGGTTCAAATATGAGCAATCATGACCATCCGATGAGATCTGATTAATTCTGAGTCATCCATCTACATCTGGAGAGATCCGGTCCATACACTTAAATCTATACATATTGGCCCTTCATCCATATCAGACTGGTCGTGATCGTCCATTTAGATTTGATCAGATCCATTTGTTCAAATCAAAGCAATCTCGGGCGTTGGATGAGATCTAGATTTGAGTTATTAATTAAGCTTGATGAGATTACAGCTTCATCTCTTCGCACGGAACGGAGATTCTTCTTCACCGCGAGCTCCACCGCCGCTTCTTCTTCTAAGCATTGCCGCCCACTCCTCTCCTCCACCAAGGCTAGTGGTGGCATTTCATTCCTCCACCAACCCTCCGATCACCATCTTTTCTTCATTGGCAGCCGTTTCCTCCCACCATTCAACTATCGGCAGCACCGTTCCTTGCTATTCCAACTCCGATCATCCACTAACTCCAACATCAGCTCCTATTTCATCCGCAAGCTAGCAATTGCAGCATTTTCGAACATCTCCCTTCATCCGTGACAAATTCCTACAACAATTTTTTCCAATGTGTAGATGCGTTGATTGTTCTTTACTTTAATTTGTTGAATGGTTGTAATAGATTTATCTTCCATGTTTAGAATTGCACGTACTTGGTTTGATTTCTTTCACACTTACATAGTGTTTGATGAAATGCCTCTTTTAGTAATTAGGTTGTAGTGATTGCAGTTAGTTAGTTTAATGTCTCGCAATCATCATTTCAGTTGAATGTTTGAGTTTATGTTCCTTGATTAGATGCAAGTAGATTAGAATGATTGTTTATCTTTCCTTTAATTTTATCGTAATTATAGTTTAGTTAGATTAGAGTTCTAATTACTTACATTGTCTTTCGTTCAGTAAGATTAGCCTGTTAAATTCCAAACCCCCATTTAAAATAGAAAATCCAAAGCAATAATTAGCGATCCTAAGACTATTGTTCTATCAATTACACTCGTTGGAAAATGATCTGGGTCGTTCACTATGCTATATTAGCATAAAGAGGGTTTGGTAATTAATTTGTAATGGTATCATGACAAATACAACTATTATGAATCCCCAACACGTAAAGGCACGGAGCACATTGTGTGCTTCAAGTGGCAATAAAGGGGCATTACTTGTTAGGAACGTTGGCGTCGCTAGAGAGGGTGAATAGCGATATCACTTCGTCGCTTGGAATTCGTTCAATCATGTTCGTCTACAAATCTTGTAAGCGCAGCGGAAACAAGTAGCAATAACAAAATATGACAAACACTCACAATTCACAAGATGTAACGTGGTTTGGAACCTAGGGTTCCTACTCCATGGGTCGAGCTTATTGGCAACGTGCTATTCCTCGGAGGCTCATTGGCTCCCATGTCCCCGGATTAAAATTTTCACTAATGAAAACTAATCCGGATGGGATGAGTTTCCTAAGCACAACCAATTCATCGTCGTGCTAACGACTCGAGCGATCGCTTGAACAAACTAGTTGTTCAAGCAACCAAGCTCTTCTAGTCGGTTAGCCGCGGAAGAGACGACGGACGGATCGCCGGTTTTTGTGTTTTATCTTCGGGGTCCATGATTATACAAATACATGCAAATGTAAACTAGTATAATCAACATATACTAACATAAATAACATAAGCTAGCATATCAAATAAGAACATGCAAAGAACAATAATAAAAGTTGTGAAACTTTTATACCTCTTGATCTTCTATCGTATGTCCTAACTGTAGGTTGATGCTTCGGAGGCTCATTGGCTCCCATGTCCCCGGATTAAAATTTTCACTTATGAAAGAATCAATCCGGATGGGATGAGCTTCTTTAACACAACCTATTCGTCGTCGTGCTAACAACTTGAGTGGTCACTTGAACAAACTAGTTATTCAAGCAACACAACTCTTCTAGTTGATTAGCCGCGGAAGAGACGACGGGCGGATCACCGATTTTTGTGTTTGTCTTCGGGGTCCATGATTATACAATATATTTACATACACACACATGCATAATCAAAATATTAAAGAATATATTCAGATCTGTAAATAAAGTTAAAATAACTTTATACCTTACGATCTTCTATCGTATGTCCTATCCTTCTCGTGGACGACGTGTGGACGAAGATCCTCCACGAGTAGAAGCCTTCTAGATCGCTTTCTTCTCTACCTTGTCCGCTGCGAACAAAGAGAAGAACTCACAAATACCTTTCCTATCTAGAACCGGCCACCAAATTAGGGAATTGACCAGGAGCAATGGATGATGCGCCGGCCAACTTGTAAAGGAGTTGCCGCCGGCCACCAAGGAGAAAGGAAGGAGGAAGACCACCGGCCACCAATGGAAGGAGAACCGCCGGCTGAGGAAGAAGAGAAAGGCCTTAATGATGGGCGCCGGCCAAGTATTGATGGAGGAAATTGGGCGCCGGCAACAACTAGAAGGAAGAAGAAAGTTGCCGCCCACTTTTGCTCCAAACCCTAGCCGCCCACTTCTCCAAAAGCCAAACCCTAATTCTCTAATTCAAATCCTTGATCATTATTGCCGCCCAACCCTAAGCATCTATTTATAGAATAGGGCTTAATCCTCCTTTAATCTCCACCGTCGGATCTAGGGATTTAATCTCCACCGTCGGATCTAGGGTTTTATCTCAACCGTCGGATCTAGGGTTTAATCCCAACCATCGGATCTAGGATTTCATCCCAACCTTCGGATCTAAGGTTTCATCCCAACCGTCGGTTCTAGGGTTTCATCCCAACCGTCGAATCTAGGGATTTAATCCCAACCGTCGATTCTAGGGTTTCATCCTAACCATCGGATCTAGGGATTTAATCCCAACCGTTGGTTCTAGGGTTTCATCCAACCATCGGATCTAGACTTCATAAGGATTATATTAGGCTACGATAGGGACCATAAGGAGGAGTTGGGTCTTGGCCACCCGATGGATCGGAACCACACAAACTTGATCCATCAATGATGTTCCATTCCACTAGAGGATCATCATTGAACTACCTCACCACCCCCCATAAATCAATATGGGCTCCATATATTATTTGTACATTAATCTCCCCGTGTTTAAGATATCGAATGTCCGTCAATTAATTGATTTACTGACCATCAATTAATTAACATCTAATTCCTCGAGTAGTACCACTCAACCTTATCATCACGTTGACTAAGTCAACCAGCTAGGTTTACGTGATGAACTTTATGAGCTCCTCAAGGGGACATCATCAACCTAATATATAGGACACGGTTTCCTCCTATAATCAACGGCACATCATGTAAATAATATTATTTCCCAACTTACCGGGCATATTGATTTAATCCATCTAAATCTCACCCACTGGTAAATCAAAGAAATAAATACTAAGTACATGTGCCCATTATTATATCGGGATTAAGAGCATGTAAAACATAATATCCGAGGTCCGATTCAATTATGTAGTCAGTACTAAATTGAATCACCTCTATGTCGGTCCTGCTCAATACACCTAAGTGTACCAGTGTAACTCTATGTTCAAGACAAAACAATACAAAGCTACACTACAACCATCCCAATAGTTTGTCCAAAACCATCTTGGTTGTGAGCCTCTACTTATATTTTACAAGGAACTGATAACATGATCTTCTGTGCCACACCAAGCACCATGTTATCTACAATGTAAAATATTAGACAATATGCACACATATAATAAATATATATAAAGTGCAAACAATGATCATGTGATTCTTATTTCAAAATAAAATGTTCATACAAAAAGAGCTAGGCTTTCAGTATACATTCTAACACTAACCTCCTTGTAGACTTCGTGTGGGCGAAGATCCTCCACAAGTTGAAGCTTCCTAGATCTTCTTCAATCCAAAGAAAGAAGAACTCTCTTTCCCTTCTTGCTTGAGCCAACCACCAATCCACAAAAGGATTGATGCCGCCGGCCCCAAGAATAGAGAGAACATAATGGAAACAACCAAGGAACCGAACTAGGGACAAACCCTTGCTCCTAATGCCGCCGGCCAAGATGGAGTGAAGAGGAGAAAGGGAATATGTTGGGCGCCAGCCACGGTGGAGGGAATAGAGGAAGGAGCCGGCCACAACCTAGGAAGAGGAAGAGCTCCTCTCCTATAGTTCTTGCCACCTTCCTTGCATACCCTAGCCGCCCAACCATAGGAGCCAAACCCTAATTAGGGTTTCCTCCTTAGGTCTTCTTGCCGCCCAACCAAGGTGGAAGGAGGAGATCTAAACCAGCCACCTTTCCTAGGAAGAAGAAGAACTCTTCCAAAAGATGCCGCCTACCCTCCTTCCAAACCTTGGCCGCCCAACCCAAAAGGAGCCAAACCCTAATTAGGGTTTCCTCCTTAGGGTTTCTTGCCGCCCAAGCCAACCAACTCCATCAACTATGCGCCGGCCATGGAAGAGGGGATAGAAGAATAGAATGTGGACCAACCAAGGTAGAAGGGTAGAAGGGTAGAAGGAAGGGACCGGCCATGCCTTAGGAAGAAGAAGAAACTCTTCTTCCACTTGTTGCCGCCCCATGCCTTTCTCCCAAACCCTAGCCGCCCAAAAGATTCTAAACCAACTAGGGTTCCTAGCCTCCAAAGGAAGCAAACCCTAATCCCCTAAACCATCCATCATCAATCACCCTTGCCGCCCACCTTAAGCCTATATATATATAGAGTTAGGTTTAGGCCTTGGTTTAATCTCCACCGTTGGTTCTAGGGTTTTAATCCCAACCGTCGGATCTAGAGATTTAATCTCAACCATTGGTTCTAGGGTTTTAATCCTAACCATCGGATCTAGAGATTTAATCTCAACCGTCGGTTCTAGGGTTTTAATCCCAACCGTCGGATCTAGAGATTTAATCTCCACCGTCGGTTCTAGGGATTTAATCCCAACCGTTGGATCTAGAGATTTGTTTTCCATCATTTGATCTAGACTTTATGAGGTTTATATTAGGCTACGATAGGGACCATGAGGAGGAGTTGGGTCTTGGCCACCCGATGGATCGGAACCACACAAACTTGATCCATCAATGATGTTCCATTCCACTAGAGGATCATCATCGAACTACCTCACCAACCCCCATAAATTAATATGGGCTCCATTATTTGTACATCCATCTCCCCGTGTTTAAGATATCGAATGTCCATCAATTAATTGATTTACTGACCATCAATTAATTAACATCTAACTCCTCGAGTAGTACCACTCAACCTTATCATCATGTTGACTAAGTCAACCTGCAGGGTTTACATGATGAACCTTATGAGCTCTTCAAGGGGACATCATCAACCTAATACATAGGACACGGTTTCCTCCTATAATCAATGGTACACCATGTAAATAATATCATTTCCCAACTTACCGGGCATATTGATTTAATCCATCTAAATCTCACCCTCTGGTAAATCAAAGAAATAAATACTAAGTACATGTGTCCGTTATTATATCGGGATTAAGAGCATGTACAACATAATATCCGAGGTCCGATTCAATTATGTAGTCAGCAACAAATTGAATCACCTCTATGTCGGTCCTGCTCAATACACCTAAGTGTACTAGTGTAACTTTATGTTCAAGACAAAACAATACCAAGCTACACTACAACCATGCCAATGGTTTGTCCAAAACCATCTTGGTTGTGAGCCTCTACTTATATTCTACATGGGACTGATAACATGATCTTCTGTGCCACACCCAAGCACCATGTTATCTACAATGTAAAATATTAGACAATTTTGCATAATCATAAAAATATGCAAACAATGATCATGTAATTCTTATTTCAAAATAAAGATGTTCATACAAAAGAGCTAGGCTTTCAGTATACATCCCAACAATCTCCCACTTATACTAAAAAACTATGCTGTTATCATACTGCCATACATCTAATTCCCCTTCCCTCCACATGCCTATCAAAGCTTTCGCTAGAAGGGCCTTAGTGAAAGGGCCTACCAGGTCATCCTCTGATGCAATCTAGGCGACAACAACTTCTACCTCCTTTACGATTTCTCGTATCAGGTGGTACTTGCACTCTATGTGTTTACTAGCCTTATGGGCTCGTGGTTCCTTCAAGTTTGCAACTGCACCATTATTATCACAATAAATTGTGATAGTTCTGGGCAAACCATGAATCACATCTAAGTCCATCAGGAAGTTCCTGAGCCACACAGCTTCTTTGGCCGCCTCATAGGCTGCCACATACTCAGCTTCCATGGTGGAGTCCGCCACGCATTTCTGCTGGGCACTCCTCTATACAATGGCTCCACCTCCTAAAGTAAACACAAAACCTGAGGTAGACTCACTGTTATCCCTATCTGATTAGAAGTCGCAATCCATGCAACCCACAGGGAGTAATTGGTCTGCCCGGTAAACTAGCATATAATCCATAGTCCTTCTCATGCACTATAATATATGCTTTACTGCAGTCCAATGTCCCTGTCCTGGATTACTCTGATATCTGCTGACCATGCCCACGACAAAGCAGATATCTGGCCTCGTATAGAGCATCGCATACATGAGGCTTTCTACTGCCGAAGCATAAGGAACCGCCTTCATCTCCTCTATCTCCTTTGATGTTGGTACACATCTCTTTAGATAAAGGTACTCCATGCCAAAAAGGTAGAAAACCTTTCTTGGAGTTCTGCATGCTAAAACGATCAAGATTGTGTCTATGTATGAAGCTTGGGATTAGCACACTAACCTTGATCCCAAGGATGTGTCCCACTTCTCCCAAGTCCTTTAAAACTGTTTGGACAACCATACCCTTACGTCTGATAACACTCCGATATTGTCGCCAACTATCAAAATGTCATCTACGTATAGTACAAGAAATACCACTATGTTTCTGTCACATCTCTTGTATACACAAGACTCATCCGAACTTTGAATAAATCCATAAGTCTGGATTTACCTCATCAAAGCGGATGTTCCAAGACCTCGAAGCTTGCTTCAATCCATAAACGGACCGATTAGGCTTACATACAATATGCTCTTTGCCCTTAGCAATGAATCCCTCTGGTTGCTCCATATAGATGTTTTCCTCAAGACTTCCATTAAGGAAAGCTGTCTTGACATCCATCTGCCACACCTCATAATCCATATGAGCTGCTATGCATAAGAGCTCCCAGACCTGACTTGAATCCATAGATTCAATCTCAGTATTCATTGCACTTTGCCAAGATGTTGTATCTTTATCTTGGATTCCCTCGTCGTATGTCTAGGGATCAGGTTCATGTTTGCTAGGGACCAAATCAGAAGATTCGTCCAAAAACATGAATCTAAGAGGCTGTCTAACAACCCTCCCACTATGACGAGATATCATCTGCGTATCCTTAGTGACACGCGGTGCAGTGACATGTGGTATATCCTCTTGTACCGGTGGTACTAAAGAAGTGACTTCCCTTTTAACTCCTCCAGAACAATTTTACCCTTGGGCTTGTGGCTTATCACATAGTCTTCCTCTAGAAATCTGGCATTCGTGTTAACGATCACCCTTTGATCTCTAGGACTATAAAACAAGTCAAAATAACTCATCATCGATCTAACCATCTCCATAAGAGCTCTATTCCTTCACTCTGCTACACCGTTCTGCTGGGGTGTGCCAGGTGCAGTCAATTGGGATTGAATCCCAACCTATGATAAGTAGTTCCTAAATTCTCCCAAGAGGTTGTCACCACCACGATCAGATCGTAGTGTCATCCACATCTTGAATAATCATCTACAAAAGAGATGAAATATTCAAGATTACCTCTTGCCTAGATAGCCATAGGACCACACAAATCAGAATGAACCATTTCTAACACATCTTTGGCTCTATACCCCTTGGCCTTAATAAGACCTCTTGGTCATCTTACCCTCCAAGCAAGATTCGTAGGTTGGGAGATCCTCCACCACTAATGAACCCAAAGGTTCATCAGCTATCAACCTTTGAATTCTGCTTAGGTTAATGTGACCAAGCCTAAGAAGCCAAAGATATCTTTGGTTCATCTTCGAAGGTTCTTTTCTCTTATTGGAATTAGAAGATGAGTTATTAACTTCAATTTGCATCGTGGGAGGTTTTGGTTCAAATTTCCTTTCAATGTACCTGAATAGATATTCTCCCTATTCCTTTTTATAACAGGTATGTCATTAAAAGAAATAGAATATCCATCCATAATAATTTAGAAACTGAAACTAAATTCTTTTTAAATAAAGGTACATAAAGGGAATTTTCCAGAACCAAAGTTTTATTATTTTCAAGAGATAAATAAAACTTCTCCCACTGCAATAGCCACCACCATCATGGCATTGCCCAAGTAAATGGTAATCCCCCTTTAGCTAGTCATCGGGTTTCCTGGAACCCCTGCAAATTGTTGCAGACATGATTAGCGGCTCCCATATCTACTCACCAAGTTCCGGTAGATATCACCGCTAATCATGTTTCAATGACTAGTCCAAAAGATATACCTTTGTTCTGTTTTGGATTGGGACAGTCCTTCTTCCATTGTCCATCCTGCTTGCAAGTGAAGTACTTGCCTTTCGGCTTCTTCACTCTTCCCTGAGATCCTCCGACCATCTTTGCTTCACCTTGCTTCTTCTTCTTCTTGCCTTTCGGCTTAGAAGTAGAAACCCTTTTGAGCAATGATGGCTTGAGGACACTCTTTGAAGAGTGCATACTTGTACTCCTTAGCAGATAAGACAATATCTAGAATCTTTTCCAATCAATATTATTTGGATACAGTAAGTTTATTTCCTTTAGTATCATAGTAAGTGGACTGAAAGTCAATTTTGAAAATCCTAAGAATCACATAGATCATTATATTAGATTTCAAATATTATTGATTCCTCAAAACAATAAAATTCCGAAATCAACCAACACCTCAAATCACCGAGAATATCGTATGCCACTCTGTGTGGACGTATACGAATTCTACATTTGTAAGAGGAGGTTTTACCCATTAATTTTATTATCTTGTCAACCTTACTTTTTGACAAATAAAATTAATAGTCGGTTCCTCTTTGGCCCTACAAATAAAAGCAGTGACTCCTATAGGGAGGATACTTTTATTTGCATCTAAGTGTGCACCATTACATGATACTAAGGGAATTATTTTGGATTATGTGCCTTACCTCTGTGGAAGTACACATGCTCCTAGATAATTTCCTATAACCATTATTTGACCTAGTGATCCGCAAACAAACCCGTCCTCAGGGAGGAAGGCACTCAGAGCCGACACACAAGTTTGTTGCATCACACGTCAAATTGTAATGGAGGCCGCGGGAATTAATTAAAATATCCCTCTCCCACTTAGTAAATTGAAAATGAGGAATTTTCAAGCACACACAACATGCATATAAAACAAATCAGCAATAAATATGGAAAAATCATAATTTTTCCAACTATTATGGCATTGTTCTCCAATATGCTTCCCGTCGTGTCGTCACCTCGTCCGCTCCTCCTACGCCATGTACGAGCCATCCGGAGATCCGAGCCGAGAATAAAACCTATTTTATTTTACATCCATCGATCCTATACTCCACGAGGGAGTGTACATGAAATCTAGATCAAAAGTAAAATAAAATAAAGAGTGGCTAAACAATGCCGTATTCAATTACAAAAATTAAATACTAATTTAGCCTCGTCAACCCCGAGGATTCAAATAATATACAATCACACACACATGCAATCACATACACACATATATAGCCATAATAGTTGGATCTTATGCCTGCAACCAAAAAGTTAGCCTACGCACATCCTACTATTATCCGGCATACACAATATATGATAAGTGCGTGAAAGTAACCGAATCCAAAACACACAAAACCAGAAACCGTTACTCTGATACCAATTGTTGGCAACGTGCTATTCCTCGGAGGCTCATTGGCTCCCATGTCCCCGGATTAAAATTTTCACTAATGAAAACTAATCCGGATTGGATGAGTTTCCTAAGCACAACCAATTCGTCGTCGTGCTAACGACTCGAGTGATCGCTTGAACAAACTAGTTGTTCAAGCAACCAAGCTCTTCTAGTCGGTTAGCCGCGGAAGAGACGACGGACGGATCGCCGGTTTTTGTGTTTTATCTTCGGGGTCCATGATTATACAAATACATGCAAATGTAAACTAGTATAATCAACATATACTAACATAAAGAACATAAGCTAGTATATCAAATAAGAACATGCAAAGAACAATAATAAAAGTTGTGAAACTTTTATACCTCTTGATCTTCTATCGTATGTCCTAACCTCCTTGTAGACTTCGTGTGGACGAAGATCCTCCACAAGTTGAAGCTTCCTAGATCTTCTTCAATCCAAAGAAAGAAGAACTCTCTTTCCCTTCTTGCTTGAGCCAACCACCAATCCACAAAAGGATTGATGCCGTCTGCCCCAAGAATAGAGAGAACATAATGGAAACAACCAAGGAACCGAACTAGGGACAAACCCTTGCTCCTAATGCCGCCGGCCAAGATGGAGTGAAGAGGAGAAAGGGAATATGTTGGGCACCGGCCATGGTGGAGGGAATAGAGGAAGGAGCCGGCCACAACCTAGGAAGAGGAAGAGCTCCTCTCCTATAGTTGCCGCCCACCTTCCTTGCATACCCTAGCCGCCCAACCATAGGAGCCAAACCCTAATTAGGGTTTCCTCCTTAGGTCTTCTTGCCGCCCAACCAAGGTGGAAGGAGGAGATCTAAACCGGCCACCATTCCTAGGAAGAAGAAGAACTCTTCCAAAAGATGCCACCTACCCTCCTTCCAAACCTTGGCCGCCCAACCCAAAAGGAGCCAAACCCTAATTAGGGTTTCCTCCTTAGGGTTTCTTGCCGCCCAAGCCATCCAACTCCATCAACTATGCGCCGGCCATGGAAGAGGGGATAGAAGAATAGAATGTGAACCAACCAAGGTAGAAGGGTAGAAGGAAGGGACCGACCATGCCTTAGGAAGAAGAAGAAACTCTTCTTCCACTTGTTGCCGCCCCATGCCTTTCTCCCAAACCCTAGCCGCCCAAAAGATTCTAAACCAACTAGGGTTCCTAGCCTCCAAAGGAAGCAAACCCTAATCCCCTAAACCATCCATCATCAATCACCCTTGCCGCCCACCTTAAGCCTATATATATATAGAGTTAGGTTTAGGCCTTGGTTTAATCTCCACCGTTGGTTCTAGGGTTTTAATCCCAACCGTCGGATCTAGAGATTTAATCTCAACCGTCGGTTCTAGGGTTTTAATCCTAACCATCGGATCTAGAGATTTAATCTCAATCGTCGGTTCTAGGGTTTTAATCCCAACCGTTGGATCTAGAGATTTGTTTTCCATCATTTGATCTAGACTTTATGAGGTTTATATTAGGCTACGATAGGGACCATGAGGAGGAGTTGGGTCTTGGCCACCCGATGGATCGGAACCACACAAACTTGATCCATCAATGATGTTCCATTCCACTAGAGGATCATCATCGAACTACCTCACCAACCCCCATAAATTAATATGGGCTCCATTATTTGTACATCCATCTCCCCGTGTTTAAGATATCGAATGTCTGTCAATTAATTGATTTACTGACCATCAATTAATTAACATCTAACTCCTCGAGTAGTACCACTCAACCTTATCATCATGTTGACTAAGTCAACCTGTAGGGTTTACATGATGAACCTTATGAGCTCCTCAAAGGGACATCATCAACCTAATACATAGGACACGATTTCCTCCTATAATCAATGGTACACCATGTAAATAATATCATTTCCCAACTTACCGGGCATATTGATTTAATCCATAGAAATCTCACCCTCTGGTAAATCAAAGAAATAAATACTAAGTACATGTGTCCGTTATTATATCGGGATTAAGAGCATGTACAACATAATATCCGAGGTCCGATTCAATTATGTAGTCAGCAACAAATTGAATCACCTCTATGTCGGTCCTGCTCAATACACCTAAGTGCACTAGTGTAACTTTATGTTCAAGACAAAACAATACCAAGCTACACTACAACCATGCCAATGGTTTGTTCAAAACCATCTTGGTTGTGAGCCTCTACTTATATTCTACAAGGGACTGATAACATGATCTTCTGTGCCACACCCAAGCACCATGTTATCTACAATGTAAAATATTAGACAATTTTGCATAATCATAAAAATATGCAAACAATGATCATGTGATTCTTATTTCAAAATAAAGATGTTCATACAAAAGAGCTAGGCTTTCAGTATACATCCCAACAGAGCTCAAGTGAGCTCTAATGATGCACATCACCACTAAATCTTCTCCTTCTCGACAACACATCGGAGGTGGAGAAACCTCATACAAGAATCTTACAATAATAAGAATAAATATAAGCAACTACAAATGAAATACAACAACAATGTAAGAACACTTTACAAGAACTTGAGTGTTTTGCTTGCTTGTTGGTTGCTTGGAGATGCCTTTGAAGACCCTGAAATGCACAAGCACTTCTCTTCAAAATCAACCAAGAAAACTCATTCAAGAACCATGGCTAAAATCCTCCATAAACTTCTCCTTTTATGACCTGCTTCGAGTTGATTTCGTGCATGGTAGTCAACTACCTAAAGGCACTAGTCGACTGCCTACAATGCCATTATCTCCCAATGGATTTAATCCACATTGGCATTCCAGCCAACCGATACATCATTAGTCGACTGCCCTTACCAGTAGTCGACTACCCAATCAATAATCAGAGCTTCTGTGCTCATGGACGCTTAAACCAGTCGACTGCCACCCATGGTTGTTGACTGTCAGAGCTTCACCCGAGCAGTTGAAGCTTAGTCAACTACTCGATCAGTTGACTAGTCATAATCCAAGTCGACTATTTTAAGTTGACTAAGCTGCCAAGTGTCAAACACTCAGCCAGTCGACTGGTCCATAATCACAGCCAACTAATAAACCTCAAACATGAGGTTTAACTCAAGCATAATCCCCTCATACTTGATAGATCACCCTTAGCCTAGACCTAAGCCTTCTAGCCACCTTTATCAGCCTCACGACTATCAGATTTTTCAAGTCATCAATGACTTGTTCATCCATATGCTAGCCTTCAGGTGCTTCCATCGGTTATTGTGATACTAACTGGGTTTGCTTTGCTAAAGTACATTTGGACTTATGCCGCCAAGACAAATGCTTGGACTTTACACCGGCAAACATTGGACTTATGCCACCAAGACTATAGCTTAGACTTTATGTCACCAATATCACACACTTGGACTTCCCAATTGCCAAGTATCCATAATTGGACTTTCACCGCCAAAGTTCACTTAGACTTTACGCCGCCAAGACTACACACTAGGACTTATCCCGCTAAGACTATACCTTTGAATTTTCTTTGTCAAGTACCCATGACTTGGACTTTACCAATTTCTAAGTACCCATGACTTGGACTTTACCATTGTCAAGACCAATGCTTGGACTTTTCATGCCAAGACCCATGCTTGGACTTCTCAATTGCCAAGTACCCATGACTTGGAGTTCCCATGACAATTACATTGTCAATTGTTTTGTCAAGCATCAAAATACTACTCGAGTCAAACTCGAGTCTGGTCAATCATGACATGGGTCGATTGCACCAACAATCTACCCCTTTTTGATGTTTAACAAAACCTTTGAGTTAAGCTACCTAACTCAAGCCATCAATTCTCCCCCTTTTTGACATACATAAAAAAGTCTTCCCCAAGGGTATCGATATCTCATATCCCAATGAGATAGCTCAATCTCCCCCTTGGTCCAAAATCATCTTGGATGCATTCACTCTTTCTAGTGATAAATCATATATCACTAAATGAGAGTCAATCCTCATTATTCTCCAACTCTCCCCCTTTGAGGAAAAACTCATCCATCAACCCTTGATGGATAACCTCTCCCTAAAGGCTTGCTCCTCCTTGACCATTGCACTAACAATGTTCCTAAGCCAATAGAATACTTAAACCATCAAAATTAAGGGTAAAGATTCAACATTGAACTTTCACCACCCTCAAAATTCGATTTTCATGCTAAACACCTCTTCTAATACTTTTCAATGATATTTCACCCTTTCAATGCTTTCCAAAGTATATCCTAGGGCTAGGAGACATTAGGGTACCCTAAACATGTTGATAAATGGATGAACAAACCTAGTTCAGTCGAAATCAGCTTCAGCAGTCGACTCCATCAGAAACCAGTTGACTTCCATCAACACAAGTCGACTTCCATAAACACTAGTCGATTGCCATCAAGCGGCAGTCGACTGATATCTGCAAATGCAAAAATCAAAAATCAAAAATGGGATTTGGAAAATCATAAGTAATTATACACAATTTGAAAAATTCCAAAAATTCATAGTATAATACTTATGTCAGATAAAATGGGTGAAAATAGTTTTAAAATAAAATACCCATTAAATTGTGAGATTGATACAAGGTTCAAAACCATTGATAACTTTAATGTTTTAAGCTTACTTTGTATCAACTTATTGTTGGTGCAGGGGCACCAGATAATCGAACCTAGGTTTTGATTATAGCAAAGGTTCAAAGTTAAGTATTATTATTATCTCATGAGTTGTGTTGAGTGTGCAAGAAGTATTAAGCTAAGCTAAAGGTTAGCAACACCCAGAGAATCTCGGGACGAGAAACCGTGGTGGTCGGATGACACCAGGAGAACCTCGTTGGAGTCAAGGAACCTTGGTGGTGACCGAAAGCTAAGCGACATGTCAAGAGGACTAGAGGTAAGAACTGAGTGCAGAGTAATGGTGAGGTCATATTCTCCATATGGGGACGAACTTAGGTGGCGATTCGACTAAGACTTCCGGGGGAAGGTCTAAGTCGAGATTGGACGGTAAAGATCCGTCGTAATGTCTATTATTTGACATTTTTGTGCTGACTCTTTGCTGCAGGTGAGTGACCAGGCTAATAGTCGACTGAAAGCTAGTGGCAGTCGACTGATCCTACCATCAGTCGACTGCTATTCAAATTGGTCATCTTGAAGAAAGTCAAGATAAGCTCTACCAAAAATGGAGGGATAAGGATCTTTGACCCAGATCTGGATCTCAATTAGCTAAGGTTTGGAGGGCTATAAAAGAAGGGTCATTTTACCTCTTTGGATCATCTATTCTTTCTCCCAAAGTGCTCCAACAATGGCAAGCTTTCGATGACAATACTACGTCGTCATAACGTCAACGTCGCGCCGAGTCTTCATCTTTTTGTCGGTAGCTTCATTTCATTTACTTGTTTTCCTTCTTGTATTCGAGATTTTCGTTGTAAAGAGGAGAGGTAGGCTTGTTTCCTTTTCGTCTATCTTTTTCTTTTAATCATCATCTCCTACCTCCAACGGGGAGGAGACTTTTAGTGGATTGCCCCATCGTACGCGATCTAGGATTGCGGGGCCTTGGAGTAGCAACCTTTCAGTTGTGAACCAAGTAAAAACAAAGGTGTCTATTTACTTTTTCTTTATTTCTATTTCCGCTACAATACTTTGGTTTTATCGAAATGAAAAAGACAAGCTTTTACGATCGCTATTCACCTCCCTCTAGCGACTCTCGGATCCAACATTTCATCAATGGTGATTGATATCAAACGATAGACTTCACCCAGGTTTTCTAATACTTTTGAAAACCTATTTTGAACCATCGTCTATGGGCTAGATGTACATGACTTGTATATTAGTTTTCCTCATGATTCATCATTATCATTTAATGAGTTCTAAGTTCATTATGATGTACTAAATAAGCACATGAACTTAACTCATTTCCTAGCATCTCACATGTTTCTAAAGTGTATGAAAACACACACAAGTCAAATATTTTTGTGAGATGTGGGTTTAGATTCTTAGGGTCTCATGCATTTTAACTAGGCAACTCTATTTGATTCCCTTATACTTGGGACTTCAAATCATGTCATTGTCCTTAAATCAATTTTAATTAACCTAAATGCATGAATGATGATCATGGCATATAAGATAGCATAATTAAAGTATGTGTCAATAATCATGATGTCATGGCAGAAAGATAAACCTAAACATAAGCTTGACATGAAAATTAAACCTAAGCATTATCATGACATTTTGAATAATTAAATGAAATATGATGTCATGACATGGCACATGACAAACAAAATATGGATAATAAAATGAAAAGGCATAAGAATACCTACATTTTAATATTAATTGCTATTTGTTAGACTTAAACCCAATTTGCTACAATACCAACTCTCTCAAGTATGCCAAAAATCCAAAATGACACACTATGACTTTAAAAAACTAATTGTGCCAATTTTAATTGATTTTTCATACTTCTCAAATTCTATTGGCACATCCTAAAATCTTTAGGATCAAAATTCTAACCTCATTCCTAAAGTATCACATTACTTTAAAAATGCCCTAAAGTATCAACTTTGCTATGGTTAGGTTAACTACCTTGTCAATTCAAGTTGACACACCCTAACCCATCTAGCATGAGGGAATCACACTCCTAGGAATCCAATATCTATTGGAGTTCCTTGGATTTACTAGGTACTCACTAGGGATAACTTTCCTAAGTACCTTCCTAATGACCCTTCTAGGCTTTGAAGTCTTGGTCATTTGGGCCTTGTCAAGGTCAACTCTAGGGGTAACTCCCCTTGTAACCTTACTAGTGACTTTCCTAAACTTCTTCGAAGCCTTAGTCACTTGACACTTACTATGGTTAGCCTGAGGAATGACTTCCCTAGTAACCTTGGTTTTCCTAGACCTATAGGTGGTTCCATAGTCAAATGGAATGCTATGGTAGGTTGGCACAACCTCCTTGGACTTAGGCTTGCCTTTCCTATCCTTGGAAGGCTCTTGCCTCCTAAACCCTAGATTTTGTCCATTAGACCCCATAATTGATTTTTCCATATTTCTTAGGGTCTTTTCCAATTTCTCAAGTTTTGATCTCAAAACTTGATTCTCTAATTTCAATTTCCCAATTTTTGATTTTTCATAAGCTATTGGGATATTTTTCTTCCTCCTAGGCATATGTCTAGATTTCTTGGGGTTATTGCCACGGTTTTTGGCATCCATAGGTGGAGCAGTCTTAGGGATAGTGGTTCTAGAACTATCCTTAGTCCTAATTTTATATGCTTTAGCCCCTAAGCAATAGGATCTATTTCTAGCATGCTCTTCATGATTGTGCACAATTGCAAGTGAATTAAAAGCATGTTTTTGTTATAACATAAAGATGGAGCATTAATAAATTTTACCTTTAGGTTTGCCTAAGCTCCCCCAACATGTGATGCTCCTCTAATGTCCTTGCGAAGGTGACTCCCCCTAGTGTAGGATCGTAATGTTCTGAGAGAGGGGGGTGAATCTCGGAAGTTATAAATTTTCTTTAGAAATTAAAACTTATTTTATCTTTTTCTTTAGAAATAAAAGAGTATGCAACGGAATTAAATAAATAAGAAGACAAGTGATTTACTTGGTTCACAACCCTAGCCGGGTTGCTACTCCAAGGCTCGTAGCTCTCCGAAAGCTACCTCGATGGGCAATGCACTATAAGGACATTCGACTCGAGAACTCTCGACTTCGGAGGGATTCACTTTTTTACAATGATTAAGAGATAGGTAACACACTACCTTCTCTTTGAAATGAAGTACATAAAGCAAAATAAAACAAATAATATATACCGACACTTTAGTAGCTATTGAATTAGGGCACGGAGTGTCGGAGTTGGGTCATTGCAATGGGATGTAGCTTCTGCGGATGAAGAACAATTGTAACAACACTTGGACGTAGTAGATGAGTTATTTTCGAAGCTGATCATGCATTTCTTTTATAAGCCAGTTCCAGTCAACCGGAATGTCTTCCAGTCGACTCCACATCAGCCCGTCGATATGGTACTTTGGCCTTCCCAATCGACTGGACATGTTCCAGTCGACTCCAAGTCACCTAGCTCTGCATCAGGAAGTTTGCCTTTCTAGTCGACTGGACCTCCCCAGTCGACTGAAACTCTTTCCATATGGGCAGCTAGATCTTCGATCGATCAACAGCTAATCTTGCCAATTGGTATTCAGTCGACTGGACCATACTCAGTCGATTGGACTTCAGTCGACTGGAATCCATTCAGTCGATTGTTCCCTGCAAAACAAGATTAGCAATAACAACAAGTATAACATACAAAAGTAGTAGTAATACTGCTCGATCTTGACTTCTTAGCCCCACACAGACTATCCGTCGGATTGACGCCTAGCTTTGCCCCCCTACAGAGGACTCGACCTCACCTCTTCACTTGAGGCTTACCTGTCGGCTGTCTTGTCAGACTTACCATACTTGACATCCGATCTGACCCACCAGGGCTTCCCGCCAGTTATCTGGTCTCCCTGGCCCAGTTGGACTTCATGTCTGTTATCTGATCTCCTGATCCAACCGGTCTTCATGCCAAATGTACGGTCTCCTAACCCACCTGGACTTCCTGCCTAATATCTAGTCCTTCTGATCTATCAAGTCTTCTGCCTAGTATCTGGTCAACACTACCTACTAGGACTTTCCATACTTTGCCTAGCATTTGGTCTACCTGACCTACTAGGACTTTCTGTTAAGCCTGCACACTTAACACATATATAAAACCACAAGTAATTCCTAGCTTTAACTATGGTACATACATCAAAACTAAGGAGTGGTGCTTTTTGGACCAACAATCTCCCCCTTTTTGATGTATGACAACACATCGATTAAAGTTAGGAGAATCAATTTGCAATATTCAAATTTAACATATATCAGGAATGAATTGAGCTAAAAATGTATAATGTTTAAATGTATGAGATTCTCATATGCATGAAAAACTTTCTTTACTTTATATTTTTCTAACTTTAAACCTTTTCTCTCCCCCTTTGGCATACATCAAAAGTATTAATTAACACCAAATGCCACAATTTAAAGATGAGGTTTAAAAGCATAATGACTAAAGATTATAATACTTACTTGACAAGATTCATAAGTATTTCAAAAATTCTTAAGCTTTTCAAAGTACTTAATCTTTCAAAAGACTAATTTTTCCAACCATACTTATAAAAAAAATTTCTTCTTGATTCAATGTTTTCTGAAAACTCTATTCTTGAAAATTATTTATCAATACTTCCCCCTAAATTCATGCAATAAAAATTTTCTATAAAAAATACACTCTCCCCCTTTATCTATGGGTTTCAAAATTTTCAAAAGTACTTAATTTTTAAATCAAAACTTTTAACATTTTCAAAATTTGAACGAATTTATGAAAATATCCAAATACAAAGTTTTCAAAACTTTCAAAACTCCTCCTCAATAAAAATATTTTTGAAAATTTCAATTTTCAAAACTCCCCCTCTATATTTTTGAAATTTTCAAAATTCTCAATATTTCAATTTTCGAAATTTTCAACATTTACTCTAAACTTAAGTTAAGATAATGAAAATGAGATAGAAAAATGTCCAAGTATGAATTCCTAAGCATTATTTTTATACTTAAAATACACATCTAAAAATTATCCTTAAAACAAATTTCCAACTCTTAAGTAGCTTAAGTGATATAGAATTATCATCAAGCTTTGAATTAGAGTTAGTCATCGAAGTGATTAATTTGCTTTTTAAATCCCATGTTGGTTCATGTTGATGCACTGAATCTACATCTGGAATCTGGGGTGCAGTCCTAACATCTCACACCCATCTTCGTGACTTAATACACAAACAGGTAATCCTAGGTGTTTGTGAGATGCAAAGGCTTATCTAAGTCTATAGGATCATGAAATCTAAAATGACCTAGGCTAGATTAATTTTTAATTTTCCTTTAAGAAAATAATATTTCTTAACAAAATAGATTTTGAATAATGAAATCAAAGCATCCTAGTCTACTAAGCATAATCCAAGTCAATTTTTTTTTTAATAATAATCAAGTTTTAAAAGTAACCAAAATAAGGTCAAACTGTAATGACTAATGTATCTAATACAATCCTAATCAGAAGGAGGAGGAGGTGGATGATCCATCCTTCAAGAGCGAAAAAACTCCATCATCTCTCGATGATCCTCTCTTTGCACCTGAAACATCTACATCATCTCAAGATGACGAGCCTGATGCTGCTGCTCCTAACGCTGCATCACATCCTCCAATCTGGATAATCTCTCAACTACAATGGGGGTTGCTGGAAGCGCAAGAAATGGAGATAGACTATCAAATCCTGGCGCTTCCTGATGCTCAGTCTGAGGGTTAGAATGATGCTCCGGGTCAATATCAGGCTCATGCTCATTCTCAGGCTCAGGTTAGGGTTGGGGCTGAGGACCATATCTGCTCCATGTCAGGACATTATTTTCATCTAAACCTATTTTAGCTAAACCAAACTGTCTAGAACCTATCATGTCATACTCAGACAATTGTTTGATGTTACCTATGGTAACATCAAATCCTAATGTAGCAAGTAATGATGTAATGACATGGCAATAAAGCAAATGTGCCTTCCTACTAGTAACTGTCCTAGAATGATGGATGATAGAATGAAATATTTGTAAACTAATGTCTAAATCTAATCTATGACTAAGTACATAGAGTATAAATGAATGATAGAGATGCATCATAGCGATGTCCCTAGTGGTGAGTGGCAAAATGCAGTTCACTATGACTCGGTACAGGACATAGTCCTATACTCTGAGTCTAGTGGAACTAAAAATACTCACAGATGGAGTCCTCTCCTCACCAAATAGAGCAAGTGTATCCTATCTAATGTGATGTGCGAGTAGGGATCACCGTATAGTAACTCCATAGATGGAAAATAGAATATGCAAGATCATCAATTCTAGTGAAATTATTGAAAAACTATGAACATAGATCTATGTTAATAGAGTTTTTACAATAAACTAATTTTTTTAACCCATAATGTGTTATTACTTCGATGCTTGGTATGCATAATCTACTAAAAAATGATCTACTAATATATCTAGTAGGCATGGGAGTATAAAGAGTGCTTTCAAACCTAATCCTATGTCCCTCAGTATGGAACCTAATGTCCATACACAAAATAGAAGATAACTCAGCCTCAACTGCTCTTCTTTTACCCCTAATTAAATTACAATTATTTAATATTTATTAAAAAAATAATTGAAATTAGAGTTTAGAATTGTTACCTCGGCATTATAGATGATGTTATCAAAGAGATATGACGACCTAGACGCTTCGAAGAGTTGAAAAAGAGGTTTTTGCGACTGCTTGGGGTGGTTGTGAGTAGACTCGGCGCTGCCCTGGCGGTGGTTTTATAAACAGAATCCAGTCGACTGGAAAGAATTCAGTCGACTAAATTTGAGTCGACTTGACTTGGTTTAGTCGACTGTCATAAATTTAACATTTACTGCGTCGGCCTATAACTTATCTACCATTGCATTCCAGTCGATTGAATTAGTTTCAGTCGACTTGAGTCACATTTTCCTTTCCGAGGTTTGGAGGCAACTGAACTTGATTCAGTCGACTCTTTTTGAGTCGACTGGAATCGGTTAATTTTAATTTTGATCAAATTTTACTATTAATTAATTAGGTTTTAGTCTATTACGTTAACTAAATTGAGTTGATTGATTTGATTAAGTTTAATTAAATGGTTAAGTTGAATTAAGTTATTTAAATTTGTTAGTTAAGTTGTGTAAATTTGCTAAGTTTAGTTAAGTTGTGTAAATTTGTTAAGTTTAGTTAAGTTGTGTAAATTCATTAAGTTTAGTTAAGTTGTGTAAATTTGTTAAGTTTAGTTAAGTTATGTAAATTTGTTAAGTTTAGTTAAGTTGTATAAATTTGTTAAGTTTAGTTAAGTTGTGTAAATTTGTTAAGTTTAATTATATTGAGTTAAACTATTTAATCTTGATTAAGTTCTAATTCATCTCACCCGAGCTAAGTTTTCAATATACGTTAATCCTTATGGGTTTTGTGAGATGAGAATTTATTTTATCTTAATTTTAAAATGAAATTTTAAAGTTTTTAAACTTGTGTTAGATTCAAGTTTAGCTTGAGCTAATCAAGTAGGTTTTTCCAACATTGATTTCTAGGTCATGACGAGGCATATGACCTTCTTGGATATCGGATGGACCACTTCCTAGACAAAGTCAATGAAGGAATCAAGTACTTGACTCACTTTGGACTAAGCTTTAGTCTAACTAGTTAAAGACTTAGTGAGTTAACTTCGATCAATTCCACTAGACTTAGTGCACCAGGTCATGGCGAGGCATATGACCTTCTTAGATATCAGATGAACCACTTCCTAGACAAGAACTCTGAAGAGCTTCCCTAACTTACTATCATTTCACTTCGTCTTAGTACTAGGTTGTTCAAGTTTTAACTACTTTGTTTTCTATCTAGTCCATTTTAAATTAAGCAAGTAAATTAAACTAAGACATGCAAGAGTTTAACTAAATAAAGAAACAAGCAAGGTGTTTGCTTCCCCTAAGTGATAACTCTGTTGAGTTTTGTTCACTAAGTGAACTTGACTCTTGGGAACCCAAAATTGATTTGGTCCAACTTGGTTGACTAAGCTAGACTTAGGAACCCATGCTTGGACTCGATTCTTAGCGTTTCAGCTAAGTAATGACATGTATGATTTATATGAGGATTTAGCTTTGTGTCCGAGTCCGGACTTGTTGTACACAGCTCACTGAGATCCAAGCATCATGTTTAAATACTTGGAAGCTGAAGTGAACCTTTCCAACATTCCAATAAGATCTCCTACTTGCCTTTTTAGGACCGAGTTCTCTTCCTCAAGTTTTGCAACTTGAGTTGAGTCTCTTCGACTTTACTTGCTCTTTAAGTACTTGAACTTCCTTAAGGAGTGAGTCTACTCAGTTCTCAGATTTAGCTGATTCCTTCCTAGGCATGCAATTATGTTGTAAAGTTTATCTTCTAAAGGAGAAGTTACCTCGTCTAGTCCTTCGGAAATGGATGCGGATCCGTGGCTTTTCTTGGTCTCGGACTCGGAACTTGATTCGGCTCCGGAGCTTGATTCGGCCATGGATGCCATAAAGCTTCTCTTTGTCTCTTCTGCATCCGACTCTTCCAAAGAAGATTCATCCCAAGTTGCCTTAAGTGTTTTCTTCTTCTTTTCCTTTTTAGGTTTTTCTTCCTTTTTTAGATTTGCGCATTCAGACTTGTAGTATCCTTTTCTGTTACACTCGTAACACGTTATTTCAGAATTTGAATTGCATGAACAGCCTAACTCGACCCCGGTCGAGAAAAGTATAGCTTTGATTGCAGGTCAAAGAAAGGGGAAAAGCAAGCCTCCACCTGAAGAATATGAGTCCGACTCGGAGTTAGACGAAGAGATGGAGACCGAACTAGTAAATCTAGTTCAAAAGATGATCAAGCGTAGAAGGTGACCAACCAAGCCAACGACGGAGAAGAAACCCAACCCAAATCAAAGCTACAAGTGTTACGAGTGCAATAAGAAGGGGCACTTCAAGTTCGATTGTCCAAAGCAAAAGAACAAGAAACCACAAATCAAGAAAGTACTCAACGCAACGTGGGAGGAATCACGGAGGAAGAAGAAGACCAAGTCAACAACTTGGCCTTCATGGCAAGACCAACATGTAGGGTCGATGGTGGCCGGCTAGAGGGGGGTGAATAGCCTTTATCGTAGACGATGGTAGTCGTTCGTTGATTGCTCTTCTACAAAGACTATTAGTGCAAGCGGAATATACTAATATAAACAATTAAGACAAATGCAAAGAAAGAATAGAAACACAAACGCTAACACCACAATGTAATGTGGTTCACGGCCTCGCTGCTAATCCACGGTCCGATTCGTCCAAGGTGAATCACGCCTCAAGCTTTCACTATTCTCTCCTTTGCACCAAGCTAGGTGGAGGTAACCTTTTACACAAGAATCCACTCTTCTTACAATGGGATGAAGATTAGCACAAGTAGAAGAGTGGAAGACCTTTAGAGCACTTTGGGAGATGTTATGAGTTGAAGCATTAGGCTCCCAAATGCCCTCACCCCTTCTTTTTATAGAAGAAGAGGGTTTCTTCCTGTTAACACAGGATCAGTCGACTGATGCCCTAATCAGTCGACTGATCCTATAGTCGTTGCCCACTAACGGCTTCTTCCATGTTGGATTTCACCCAATGGCTCCTACATCAGTCGACTGATCTTACCATCAGTCGACTGATGGAGCTATCAGTCGAGTGTCAGAAGCGAACACTCCATTCTGTGCCCGAAACCCTTGCGACCAGTCGACTAATGCCTGCATCAGTCGACTAGTGGTCTCGTAGTTGACTGCCAATCCATGGCAGTCGACTGTTGGCACATGAACTGGACTCGAACACTAGTCGAGTCACAGTTGACTTAGAGTAGTCGACTATCATAATATGGTAGTCGACTGATCTCGGGAAATCCCATTCGACACTTAGCCAATTGGCCAAGTTCCACCTAAGCGCACTACCTCTTCCCGGGTTACATTCGCTCACTCTCATTCCTTGGAGTCTCTCGCCTTTGAAGTTGTCTTCGTCCGGCCACGTCCCTTGGATGCGCCAAGCGCACGGCTCTGCAGTGCCATCCTTTGCGTCTCGCCCTGAAGTCTACTTCCTCCGACTTCACTCCAATCTCCTCGTCCGGCGGTCCCTCGGATACTCCAAGCACACGGCTTTCGCAAAGCTATCCTTCACCGACTCAAGGACCGAGTCATGAGAGGTGAAACTCGCCAATGTTCCATGTGCGAATTACTAAGTTCTGCAAGACTCCAACACACATATCAAATCCAAACATCCTAACTTAAACCCTTTGCCACACACATCAAAACCATATCACGGGTTGATTGCACTAACAATCTCCCCCTTTTTGATGTGTGGCAATCCGTTTAAGTTAGGTAAAACATTTAATAAAAATATTAAGGCAAGAAAGCATGTAAATAAACATGATTATCAACTCTCTCTCTTAATACATAAAACTCTCCCTAAATACAATTCTCCCCTTACTTAAACATGCATATTTCTCCCCCTTTGACACCATCAAAAATATTAAACAAGGTTTATACAAGTATGACATCAACTCTAGGGAACAAAAATTACCAAAACATGCCTTAAAATCTGATAAAAGAAGGTTACTGGGCATGTTATCAGTCGAGCAGTCGACTAGTTCAGATTACCAGTCGACTGGCACTTGAAATTCAGGATTTCTGATTTTCGGGCCGAATTTCAGAAATGCATTAAAAATTCTATAAAATTCGAAAAATCGTGAAATTTGGGGAACATATTTCTTGTTAGTATCTTTATCAATAAAAAATAGTTTTTCATGAAAAATCATTATATTTTCGAAAATTAGCCAAAAATCCAAAAGCTTCAGAAACAACTAGGTTTTTGATCAAGTTTGTATCAATTTTAACACCTAGTTTTGCTTTAGATTGTTTCAAAACATGAACACACAGATTTTAAAGTAAGAAAATGTTTTGAAAACATATGAAATATCCAACCATGATCTTTGGACAATATGTCTATGAATTAAACATAAGTCTTCCCCATGATTGGTCTATTATTGTTATTTTGATACTTTAAATGACCATCTAAATGTCATAGGCATTAGTGGATCATTAGTATCATCCTATCATCTCACTCATGCTATGTTTTCAATCAAGGTAGCCTATAGTGAGTGTGAGATGTTCCTAAAGGTATTTGTATATACTTAACCATTAATTTCATGCAAATTTATACAAGGTTAAGTATCATCCTAACATACCACATGATCATAGAAATATACATGCATTGATTTCACATTATGATCATGAAACTAATGTATCTATCAATTTGTAATCATACAATAGGTATGAAGTCATGATAATAGGTCAAGTATCACCCAAAGCATGATGTAAACCTTATTGCCCATGATTATATATCAAATATCAAGATCATAAATCATGATTGCAAACATATATGACAATTACATTAACTATCATGATTTAAGCATTATTATCAATTTATGGGCACATTATCATCACCCAACACTATGCTAAAAATTTATAGGTCATGAGTGTCAAATAACACTAAGTGTTGAGCATGATTTAAACTATTTATGGGTGCATTATCATCACCCAACAATATTTCAAAAATTAAGTCCCGCCATCCTAAGTCAATCAAAAATATGATATAGGTAAATTCCATATGGTTGACTATCCTAGGGTTTTCCTAACCCTTAAGTATGGTTTTAGGAACCCAAAACAAATTCTTTCCTATGGGGTTCACTAAAAATTCCTTAGGGATCCATTTTCTAGATATTGTTTTCTTTTTATCTTGACCCCTAGCAATTAAACATTTATAGGCATTTTTATTTTTATTTTTCTTATATCCTAGGCCTTTCTTATTGAAACTAGCCCTTTGGCTCCCTATGATCATGTTAAGGGTGTTGGAGCCTATGGTGAATTTTTCTAGGGCTTTTGTTAAATGGTCTACCTTTTCCCTTAAAGCCCTATTCTCATCCATACATGCATCACTAACATTAAAAGGCATATAGTTATCATGTGAGCATGCATTATCATGACTAGAAGAAATATTATCATTAATATTTAAGCATGCTTTTTTTAGTTTATTTTCTAGATCCTTAATTTGATCAAGCATGCATTTATTCTTTTTATTAGCCCTAAATAGGTCCTTAGTAAGGCTAGAAATCATGGAAATTATTTTATTGGGTGAGAGATTTGTTACCATAGTCTCCATGTCTTCTTCCTCTGATTCCGATGATGATGAGGATGAAGCTCCCCCTTCACTTGAGCTCTCCTCACTTGTGCTTCTTTCTTCTCTCTCGGAGGGGGAGGTGTCTAGGTCATCAAGTGCCATTAGGGCAAGATTTGAGTAGACATGTTTTTCTTCTTCGGATGATGATGATGAAGAAGAAGAAGGATCATCTCATGTCCTTGCTTTGAGTGCTTTGACCTTCCCTTTCTCCTTGGCTTTCTTCTCTTCTTCCTTCTTCTTGCTCCCCTTTTTCTTCTTTTCTTCTTTCTTTCTCCTCTCTTCTTTTCTCTTGTTCAAGAGTGGACAATTATCTCTTATGTGTCCCTCTTATTGGCGATTATAGCAAATTATTTTCCTCTTTGGCCTTTTCCCCCTATCATGAGATTTGTTAAATTTAAAACCTTTTAATGCACGCCTTACCTTCCTTACCATATAAGCTTCTTCCGTGCTATCCATGGAGGAGGAGGAGGATGCTTCATCGGAGGAGGAAGAAGTCTCCATCTTCTTCTTCCCCTTGTTGGCTAATAGTGTCACTCCTCTTGATGGTTGAATTTTTGGCTCTTCTACTACTCCTTCGAGCCTTGTTTCGTGGAGCTCCATGGTTGAGAAGAATTCCTTCAAGGTGCTAACTTCTAGGTTCTTGGAGATGTAAAAGGAGTCCACCATTGAGCTCCATCTTGAGGACCGAGGAAAGGCATCTATTGTTTTCATGAGCATGTCCCTATTTGAAAGACTCTCTCCTACACTAGATAAACCGGTTATTATTTCTTTAAATCTAGCATGTAGAGATGTTACCTTCTCCCTTTTATCGAGTTTGATGTTATTGAGTTGGGAGCGTAGGACATCTCTCCTTGCTAGCTTTGCCTCGGATGTGCCTTCATGAAGCTCCACTAGCTTCTCCCACATCTCTTTGGCACTAGAGCATTCCCCAATCCGGTTTACTTCTTGTTGGGGGAGTACGTTGAGGAGATGGTGCTTAGCCTTTAAATTTGCAAGGTGCTCCTCTCTTTGCTTTTTAGTCCACCTTGATTTGTCTAGTATTCTCCCCTCTTCATCCCTAGGCATCTCAAAACTGTTTTCCATTATAAGCATAATATCGAAATCGGTTTCAAAGAATACCTTCATTCACTTCTTCCACCAAGCGAATTCCCCCCTCAAACTTCGACGGATGAATATTTGAGTCGGTCATCTCTTGATGAAGTGCTTGTTGCAGCGGTTAGTCCTCGACAAGCGACTTGGCTCTGATACCACTTGTAGGGTCGATGGTGGCCGGCTAGAGGGGGGTGAATAGCCTTTATCATAGACGATGGTAGTCGTTCGTTGATTGCTCTTCTACAAAGACTATTAGAGCAAGCGGAATATACTAATATAAACAATTAAGAACAATGTAAAGAAAGAATAGAAACACAAACGCTAACACCACAATGTAACGTGGTTTACGGCCTCATCACTAATCCACGGTCTGATTCGTCCAAGGTGAATCACGCCTCAAGCTTTCACTATTCTCTCCTTTGCACCAAGCTAGGTGGAGGTAACCTTTTACACAAGAATCCACTCTTCTTACAATGGGATGAAGATTAGCACAAGTAGAAGAGTGGAAGACCTTTAGAGCACTTTGGGAGATGTTATGAGTTGAAGAATTAGGCTCCCAAATGCCCTCACCCCTTCTTTTTATATAAGAAGAGGGTTTCTTCCCGTTAACACAGGATCAGTGGACTGATACCCTGATCAGTCGACTGATCCTGTAACCGTTGCCCACTAACGACTTCTTCCACATTGGATTTCACCCAACGGCTCCTATATTAGTCAATTGATCTTACCATCAGTCGACTGATGGAGCTATTAGTCGAGTGTCAGAAGCGAACACTCCATTACGTACTGCGAAACCCTTGCGACCCGGTCGGTGATGCACGCGGATCGATGGTGGTCTCATGATCGTGTTGGCACATGAACCGGACTCGAACACTAGTCGAGTCATAGTCAACTTAGAGTAGTCGACTACCATAACATGGTAGTCAACTGATGTCAAGAAATCCCATCTGACACTTAGCCAATTGGCCAAGTTCCACCTAAGCGCACTACCCCTTCCCGGGTTACATTCGCTCACTCTCATTCCTTGGAGTCCTTCGCCTTTGAAGTTGTCTTCGTCCGGCCACGTCCCTCAGATGCGCCAAGTGCACGGCTCTGCAACGCCATCCTTTACGTCTCACCCTGAAGTCTACTTCCTCTGGCTTCACTCCAATCTCCTCGTCTGGCGGTCCCTCGGATGCTCCAAGCGCACGACTTCCGCAAAGCTATCCCTCACCGACTCAAGGACTGAGTCATGAGAGGTGAAACTCACTAATGCTCCATGTGCAAATTACTAAGTCTTGCAAGACTCCAACTCACATATCAAATCCAAACATCCTAACTTAAACCCTTTGCCATACACATCAAAACCATATCACGGGTTGATTGCACTAACACAATAGAATCCGAGTCTGAGTCCGAGTCCGAACCCGAATCCGACAACGAGTCTGAGTCTGAGTTCGATTCCAGATCCAACATCGAGCCCGAATTCAAGATAAGCCATGAATCCATATCCGGTTCAAAAGATTCAATCAAGGTCAGTTGATCATTAATTAAGACTTTATATGATGCCATTAAATTTTTGGATAAGAAATTAGCTAAATCCGAGTCTAAAGTTGATTCATTGCTTAAGGAGGTTAAACTCCTTAAGCATGAAGCTACCCTAGCCTTTTCAACTAGTCAAGATCAAGAGGAAAACTAAACTCAAGTTAAAAAACTTGAGGAAGAGAATTCTCTCTTGAAAGGGAAAGTTCAAGAACTTAGGAAGTCATTGGAAAGGTTCACATTGGGATCTAAGGGTCTTGACCTAATCCTTAGATCACAAAGAGTTGTGTACAACAAGGTCGGACTCGGGTTTACAACAACAAATAGATCATATATGTCAATTGTAAACCGTAATAGTAGAAGAATCCAAGCATGGGTCCCTAAGACCAGTTTAACATTGCAACTAGATTCGACTAAGTATGGGGTTCCCAAAGATCAAATCCACTATGTGGATAAACTGTATCGATTCAATGATCTAGGGGGAGCCAATACAAAATTTGTGTGCTCAATTACTTGATCAATTTAGCTTTGCATGCCTAGTTAGTTATTATTTTCTTAATTTAGAATGGTTAGATAGGACTAACGGTTGATTAATCTTGACAACATATTATCAAGACGCAGTGAGATGATAGTACATTAGGGAAATGAAGTCTCATATATCCGGGTTGGATAAGGAGTATCTAGCTTGGTGCACTTTGCTAAGTGAAATAGATTGAAGCTACCTCATCACATCCTAAACTAGTTAGACCAAGACTTAACCCTAAAGTAAATTAAATGTACAATTTCTTAAGTTGGCTTTGCCTAAGGAAGTGGTCATTGTTCCGATCAAAGAAAGCCTCTATGCCTTGCCATGACCTAGAAGCCCTCTTTTGAAATGTTCACTTAACTAACTAAAGGTTAAATCCGAATCTCACCCAAGGTTAATTAATTTTCAAATCACTAAAACTAACTAAGTAAAATTGAAAGTCATCTCACAAAACATATAAGGTTAACATGATTGATCATGTAGAAAGGGTGAGATGAATCTTAGGTTAAAAACTTCTAAATCGATTTAAAATTTCAATATCCGATCCAACTACTATATGTGTAAGATCAATGGATGTTGGACTGTGGGTGGTCCAAACATATGATCGGAGACCGACTGAAGTTTACGAAGCTCAGATTCAAAAACCTAGGATCGATAGCCTTCGGAAACAATGGAAAACTCAAAATCATCGGATCAGATGATATTGAGCTGAACTCAAATTTTATAATACGCAAAGTCTTGTTAGTAGAAAATTTTGAGTTTAATCTTTTAAGTGTTAGTCAATTATATGATACTAGTTATAAAGCTATATTTTTACCAAATGAATGTTTAATTAAGACTAATGATTGCTTAAAAATCATACTTAGGGGAATCAGGAATAATAATATTTACACAATAAATCTACCCAACTCCTCAACCAAGTGTCTAATGACACGGCAAGAGGAATCGTGGTTGTAGCACAGATGACTAGGCCACTCCCATCCAATACTTATACGTAAAATAAGTCATAATATTGGTCTAATTAGAGGTCTACTCAAATTAGGTAACCTAGAAAATAAAATATGTAATGCATGTCAACAAGGAAAACAAATTAAAACTTCACATAAATTAACTAATCAAGAAAGAACTAAAAATGTGTTTGAGCTCCTACACTTGGACTTTTTTGACTCATATGGAGCCAAGTCACTAAACGGTAGTCAATATTGTTTAGTAATAGTAGATGATTACTCTAGGTTTACTTGGTAAAATTTTTAAAACATAAAAATGAAACCTTGGATCATTTTGCTAATCTATGCAAGCTACTAGAAAATGAAAAGGACTTAAAGGTTAAAAAAAATTAGAAGTGATCATGGTGGAGAATTCAAAAATCATATGTTTACTGAATTTTGTAATCAAAACGAATACCACCATGAATTCTCTTGCCCTAGGAACCCTCAACAAAATGGGTTAGTTGAACGGAAAAATAGAACCCTACAAGAGGTTGCTAGGACCATGTTGAACGAATATAGTTTACCTAATAGGTTTTGGGCAGAAGTAGTCAACACTGCATGCTATGTCTAAAATAGAATATTAATAACTAAACAACACCAGAAAACTTCTTATGAAATATACTATGAAAAATTATCTAACATTAAGTACTTTAGAGTCTTTGGATGTAGGGTACACATACTAAATACAAAAGATTACTTAGGAAAATTTACCTCTAAAACAAGTACCAGTATATTTCTAGGATATTCAACCACTAGTAGAGCCTATAGGGTATATAATAATGAATCCTTAAAAATTGAAGAAAAAATTAATGTAGTATTTAATGAAGAAAATGATCCTATAAAATCCGAAGTAGACATTGAATTAAACAACAAAAACTTAGAAAATGAAATTAGACCTGAACCTACCCCATAATATGAATCAAGCATAAACCCTAATCCAAACCAATCTAGACAAATTAATCATCCAATTAACCAAGTGTTAGGTGATCCAAATCTAGGAGTTCGAACTCGGGCATCCTATAGAAATGTAAGTCAAATTTCACTCATATCTAAAATCGAACCTAAAACCATAGAACAAGCTCTTCTTGACCCAGATTGGATCATTGTCATGCAAGAAGAGTTAGCTCAATTCACTAGAAGTCAAGTTTGGGAATTAGTATCCCCACCTAAAGGAAAAATAATCACAGGAACAAGATGGGTATTTCCGAATAAACTTGATGATAAAGGTGAAGTTATAAGGAATAAAGCTAGATTAGTAGCAAAAGGATTTAGTCAAGTAGAGGGGTTGGATTATGATGAAACCTATGCCCCTGTAGCAAAACTTGAATCAACTAGAATGTTGCTAGCCTATGTTGCACATAGAGGATTTAAATAATTTCAAATGGATGTCAAGTCAGCATTTCTGAATGAGTTTATCAAAGAAGAGGTGTATGTTAGCCAACCACCAGGATTTAAAAACTTAGACCAACCTAACCATGCACTTAAACTTAGGAAAGCCCTATATGGATTAAAGCAAGCACCTAGGTCTTCGTATGAAAGACTATCTATTTATCTAAAATCTAAAGGATTTAATCAAGGATTAATTGACCCAACTTTATTCGTAAAAACTATAGGGAAAGAAATATTTATAGCATAAATCTATGTAGACAATATAATTTTTGGAACAACAAACACAACACTTCTAAATGAATTTATTTCACTAATGGAAAGTGAGTTTGAAATTAGTTTCGTAGGTGAACTCACTTTCTTCTTAGGCTTACAAATAAAACAAACAAGAGAAGGAATCTATATGTATCAAAATAAATACGTTAAGGAGTTAATTAGTAAGTTTGGCATGCAAAATGCTAAAGAAATTAATATACCTATGGCAACTAATGTAAACATTGGAGAAGATTTAGAAGGAAAAACTATAGATTTAAAATACTATAGGAGTGCAATAGGTAGCCTTTTGTACTTAATTGCAAGCCGACCTGATATACCTTTTGTAGTAAGTATGTGTGCAAGATTTCATTCTTGTGCCAAAGAATCACACCTAATCTTAGTAAAAAGAATCTTTAGATATATAAAAAGAACACAAAATGTAGGAATCTGGTATCGTAGGTTAAATGAGTTTGAACTAATCGGCTACTCTGACTCAGATTATGCCGGTAGTAAACTCAATAGGAAAAGTATGAGTGGTTGCTGCCAACTTCTAGGATCAAGTCTAGTTAGTTGGTGTAATAGAAAATAACATTGTGTTGTTTTATCTACTACTGAAGCAGAATACGTAGCCATGGGTGAGTGTGTAGCTCAACTTCTTTGGATGAAGCACACTCTAAAAGATTTTCAACTAAACTTTAGTAATACCAAAGTCATAATTAATAATATTAGTTCAATTAATCTAACTAAAAATCCTATATATCATTCTAGAACTAAACACATAGAAGTAACACACCATTTTATAAGAGAACATGTAGTTAATGGAGACGTAAAACTTGAATACATTGAATCAAAATTGAATGTAGCAGATATTTTTACTAAACTATTACCTGAAGCAGAGTTCATTTTGCTTAGACGAAAACTAGGTATGTGCGTAGTAGAGTAGGAATTATTTTTACTTACTATTTATCATTTTCTTTTATGCTACATGGAACTAGCATAAGACTTACCTTAGAAAGTATGAGCCCATAGTTTTAAGGAACCAACACATCTCACAACACAAAGGTTTAATGTGATTGTGTACTAAGCCACATAGATGGGCGTGAGATATTAGGACCTTACTCCTTATTCTAGATGTAGAACAAGTGCATCAACATGAATCATGGAGTATAATTTTTCAAAGTAAACAACTCTAACCAAGACTTATTGACTATCTAATATCAATTGGGTGAGGACAGAGTTGAACATGCTCATAAGGACGATTTATTAGATGATTTATATTGAAAATATTATTTTACAAAAAGGACACATGCTTGGATTCATAAAGGTATTTAATTATTTCTTTTATCATGTGAACTTATAGTGCTTTCTCGAAAAGCTAGTTAGAGTTTAAAATTTCACAAGATTCTTTTACTTTACATATGTGGTTAACATTAATCTTATAAAAGCACCCCTCATAAAATTATTTTTGATATATGGCAAAGCAGGAGACTGGTTAACTATTTTTTTGAAAAGTTAAGAACTTAATATTTATTTTTCAAGAGGTTAACTATTTTTTCAAAAAGTTAAGAACTTAGTATTTGTTTTTCAAAACTCACCTAGGGTTAAGGGGGAGGTTTTGAAAAATGCCTATTATTATTCTCTTAACTTTGAATTGATTTGCCATAGATAAAAAAGAAGGAGATTGTTGGTGCAGGGGCACTAGATAATCGAACATAAGTTTTGATAATGACAAAGATTCAAAGTTAAGCTATTTTGTTATCTCATATGCTATGTTGAGTGTGCAGACAATATATTAGGCTTTGCTAAGGTTAAAGACACTAGGAGATGAAGGGTTTTGTTTATCGAGTCCGTGAGGGGAAACTTCGCTTCCCTCTTCACCTCAGTTGCTTGATCATGGCGATCCCTTCTATGTCCCCGGATTAAAAAAATTTAATCCAAGACAAAAGGGATTGCCAAAGCAACCAAGTCATCGTCGTGCTATTCGTTTAGAGAGGTCACTTGAACAAACTAGTTGTTCAAGCGACCATCCTCTATTCTACGAGTAACCGTGGAATAGACGATGTCCGGATCACCGGTTTTCGTGTTTATGCTCAGGATCCAAGTATTATTTAGCCATTTACAGATTTTTGACATGCTAATAATTGAAAACTAAAAACAAGCAAGAAACAAAAGAGAAAAGAGAATAGATATACCTCTTGATCTTCTAATGTATGACCTTCCTCCTTTTGGACGTCGTGTGGGCGATGATCTACCAAAAGTCGAAGCTCCTAGATCACAAATCTTCTTTCCTTGCTATTCCAAAGCAAGAGGAAGAATAGAAACAAGGTTTTTTTCCTCCCTAAAACCAACCAACAAGGAGCACACAAACTCCTTGCCGTCGGCCAACTAGAAGGAGGAGAAGATGATGGAAAACAACCAAGATACCAAGGGAAGCCCAATATCTTGTTTCCACCACCTAAGGAGAAGAGAGGAGGGGCTTTGGCCGCCGGCCAAGGGCTGGGAAAAGGCTGGAAGGGCTGTTGGAAACCGGCCAATGAAGGAGGAAGATGAAAGCAATCACCTTCCTTAATTGGTGCCGCCCTAGCTTCCAAACCCTAACCCTAATCCTATCAAAACTAGGATTCCTCTCCCTTGCCGCCCAAAAATCCTAGCTCTCTTGATTGATGTTCACGCCAACTCTCATGCCCTCCTTTTATAGAGTTAGGGATAAGTCATGAATTAATCTCCTCCATTGGTTCTAGGGATTTAATCTCAACCGTCGGATCTAGAGATTTAATCTCAACCGTCGGATCTTAGAGAATTAATCTCTACCTATGTATCTTAGAGTTTTGTTCTATCCATTGGATCTAAGCTTCATGAGGTGTTAATAGGCTACATTAGGGACCATGAGGAGGAGTTGGATCTTGGCCACCCATGGATCAAGTGTCACGCCCCGAGGTAGACTCTGTTCGGCCAACGGATGGCACCCCCTTATGACAATTCCAATACGGTACAAAAGTCGCAGCCAGTATAACACATATCGAAAATGTATAACAACACAGCAAAAATGTATAACATCAATAGCGGAAGCCAAACACATTGAAAATACAAACTCGACAACATAAGTACATCGGTATATCCGTCCATACTAGAACAAAATCCATACTGAATATCAAAAGAGAAACATACAGCATGATCTCCAAAACAATAAGAGTCCATATGAAGATACATGCGATGGGAAGCAAAACCCTCGGAAAAACGGCGAGATGGGATCAGGTGGCAATGCTCCAAGTCCATGCCGAAGTCTTCTATCTACTACCTGGGCGACAGGAAACCCAGGGTCCAGGGTGGTGAGTATAAAACTCAGGGGTAATATATAGAAGTGCATGAACAACATACAGGGTAAAGAGATCTACAGGTATACATGTGAAGATCTACAGGTATACAGCATGAGTCCATCATACATACAGTACTCAACATAGTAACCAGAAACTACAGATACGGTCATACTCATAGCATACACTAAACTAATAAACTGACATAAAATAATGTACATACCTGACGGTCTGCCGTCCACATAACCTATAACATCCTGAACAGGTATATCATAACATAATCCAAATAACATGCGACAGTCTAAACCAAAACATACTCATACTCAACATACAGCAGTATATAAAATGCAAATGACATGTAGCATGATATACAATCATATGCAGCAACCAAATGCAACATCTCACAAGCATATGTAAAACATATATCGAATACATGCATACATATATATATCAGCAATGCATATGCATGGTCATGCCTGTGCACCCAACTCGCTACCACGACCCCAGTGTGGCCTAGGTGGCACGACATGACAACTATCCCGACTCCAGCCGCCACCACTCTCGAGTGACCGAGTTGGGTAGTATGAAACAGTAGCTAGCCGCCATAGAGCTATATGCTACTCACACGGGGGTCCCTGCTGCTAGCCGCTCCGTCCCTACCCATGAGTAGATGAGCATTGCACCCAGGACTACTGCACATCACACGACCACCATCTATAGTGGGTGAGTGCGCTAACTAGCACTCCGCACAGTGGCCAAGTGTGCATCTCTAGCTACCACCATCCCTAGTAGCCGAGAACGGCACGCACACAATGCTCTGCCCTCAACCCTGCAACCACTACCCCGAGTGGCCGGGGAGGCAGGATGACTGACGACTCGTCTCAACCACAAGGCAGACCCAGTCGTCAGCATGCATGAAATGTAATGATGCATAGTCCACACACAAATCCTCGCAACACTCCCTAACTCACGGGGAGACCTAGTCAACCAAAAGTCAACCATGTAAGGACGACTAATCCGTAATCACAACCTATTTACCTATGTACAGATAAATAGATCCGTCAAACTAACACACTGATATGTATACAATACAATGACCAACCTCATAATTTGGACTCATCACCTAACCTAGTGATGCAACCCAGTAACCCAGTCTGAGGTCATAAAAATAACCCTAACCACATGTACTTACTAAACATCTATCAGCTAACACATAATAGGGTTTTATAGTTCCTATCCGTGCTAGATAATTAATGAAGTAACAGATTATATTTCTCAAAGGTCAAAGGCAGTACAAGCATATGATTTAATAAGAGTGGATTTAAGGTAAACAGGTATAAACATATATACAATGTCACGCACTAGAATTGATCAAACTACCGGACCAGGTAGATATTACCCACCTGATACGAAGCTCGAATAATCCTCACGGTCGTGGACCTGCTTCGTATCCCAAACCTGCACAACAATAACAAATTAGGATTAAGTACGAATCTCTCATAATTATATAAACAACATACTAATTCATTCTATATTCATATTCTTTTCCCGAATACATTTTAACCACCCAATCATATCTAACTGATTCACCAACCAACCCCTAATAAATCACGACATCCTCAAGATTAATTACGGTGAATAAATCTAACCACACCTACTTCACCCATCACATCTCCCTAATGAATATAACCAATATAATCCAATACATTAAAATCTCCCAAATCCAAACATGTCAGATATCCACTAGTATTAATCGAGCATAATCAATACCCGAACAACAAACACAATCAAATCCCAGTAGCAAAAACTCTAACCATCCGAACGCAAACAATTTCATACCCAATTGCAACCTCCTCACAAATGATAAGAATCGGTTAATTTCATCTACAACCAAAATCACCTCGACACACCCCACGCATAGCAACTACAGATGAAGCAATAGCAATACACACAACTTACCGATCTCAGATCTCCTCCCGCTTCACTCGGCAACCTCTGCCTACCGAAAGAACTCCCGATCAAACGCATCGACAACAAAACACAAATCATCATATAACTACCGAAATCACCACAACTTATCTATTGATCTGAATGATCGACTATAACTACAATAACCAGGAGAATCATACATTCCTTCATGCTGGCAATTGACCAAAATCCATCGAATCTCAACAAACCAGTTCACCGCGATGTACAACAACGCAACCACATCCGAATTAAACGAAAACCACAATCAGGATACAGAACATCAAATCCACAATACCACAGATGACTATATTAGGTTAGATCCACACTTACAGGCTCTAAACTCCACCGGTGGCGAAATTTCCCCCAATCCCAGCTGCTCGCCGAATCAAATCAGACTCCCGATCACTGCCAAACCATAGATCTAAGCTAAAATCATGCAAACCACAGCTAACAGCAAAACCTAACCTCGGAAGGGAAGACGACACTCGAGCCTTACCTCCGATGGCAGCTTGCTGCCGCGACAACGACGCCGCTGTCCGCTGGGAGTGTCGCCGCGATTTCTTTCCAGGCGAGAACCCCCTAATCCCCGGCCGGAGATCTACCAAATGGTGGCACCGTCGGTGCTCGCCGCCGGGCAACGACGAGCGGAGATCAGCGATGCGATCGTCTTGAAGCGAAGGAAGGCGAGCGGAGAGAAATGGAGCAGCGTCGCTCTATTCATCCGCAGCCCTTATAAATCCCGTTCGACACAAACTTGATTAACCCAGCCCAAACCAAACCCAATACGATTGGGTTCAGCTCAGCCGGTTTAACCACTTGACCCAAGTCCAAGTCTAATCCAAACCCAAGCATAATTTATTTAAGCCCAATCTCATTAAGCCCATTTCATTGAGCCCATCTCATTAAGTCCATTTTGATTTAATTTTATAAAATTAACCCATTATCTCACTAATTAAGCCTAATTAATCCTAATTAATTAACGGGTTAATTTTTTTTATTTTTTTTTCCGTATACTACATTCTCCCTCACTTAATAAAATTTGGTCCCCAAATTTCCATACTTATATGCAGAAATCAATCGTAAGAAATTTCTTGAATTACTACATACCTCACATGAACAGGTGAGGGTATCGAGCTCGGATGATATCCTCCAGCTCCCATGTAGCCTCCTCATCAGTGTGATGTTGTCATCCTACTTTTACAAGGCGGATGGTTTTGTTCCGTAACTGACGCTCTTTGCGACCAAGAATCCGCACAGGAACCTCCTCATATGTCGCGTTAGGCTGGAGTGGAACCGGCACCTCCATCAGAACATGATCCGGATGCGGTACGTATTTCCTCAGCATAGACACATGGAATACGTTATGGATGCTCGCAAGCGTCGGAGGTAGAGCTAACCGGTATACTACACCTCCAATCCGCTCCAATATCTCGAATGGTCCAATGTAGCGTGGTGCTAACTTTCCTTTAATTCCGAATCTCTTGACTCCTTTCGTAGGTGATACACGCAAAAATACATGATCTCCTATAACAAACTCCAGAGGTCTTCGCCTCCGATCGGCATAACTTTTACATGCATCCACGAGCCTCGACAATGCGTCGTGCGATGTCTGAACTAACTGCACATCGTCAATACTCGAGGGCCCAATAACCGCCGCCTCCCAACATCCTCCCCACAATCGGAGATCTGCAGGTCGACTGCATAAAGCCTCAAAGGAGCCATCTGGAAGAGTGATAGCTATTATTATACGCAAACTCCACCAAGTGGACGTGATCCTCCCAGCTGCCTCCGAAATCCATGACGCAAGATCTCAATAAGTCCTCCAGAGTCTGAATAGTACGCTCCAACTGTCCATCCGTCTGCGGGTGAAATGCAGTACTGAGCCGAAGCTCGGTGCCCATAGCATGCTGAAGACTCTGCCAGAATCGTGAAGTAAAACGTGGATCTCTGTCAGATATGATACTCAAGGGTACTCCGTGCAGTCTGACAATCTCTCTACAGTATAGCTCAGCTAATCGATCCAATGGATGTGTCTCACGAATCGGAAGGAAATGAGCGGATTTGGTTAACCTATCCACAATCACCCAAATCGCATCATGTCCTTTACGGGTTCTGGGCAACCCCATAATAAAATCCATCATAACATGTTCCCACTTCCATTCCGGAATTGGGATTCTCTGCAACAATCCGGCGGGTTTCTGATGCTCAGCCTTTACCTGTTGGCAGACCAAACATCGAGCGACGAAATCCGCAATATCTCTCTTCATACCATCCCACCAGTATGAACGCCTCAAATCCTGATACATCCGGGTACCGCCAGGATGTATAGCAAATCTCGAGTGATGTGCCTCTCATAATAACTCCTCCTTAATCGAATGTGTGTCTGGAACACATAATCTTCCTCGGAACCGGAGGACTCTAGTCTTGTCACATGAGAAATCTGTCTATCGTCCTGAGTCCAGAGTGCTGCATAAGAACTGCAGATGCTGATCACTAGCTTGTGCCTCCTTGATCCTCTCAATAATAGCAGACTGGGCAACCATAGATACCAATATCCCCCGGGATGTTTGACCCTGTTCAGACAACCCCAACTCTGAGAACTGTCGAACAAGATCAGTCACTGCGGTCAAATGACTAGCCAGAATCCCACGGGACTTCTTGCTCAGTGCATCTGCTACAACGTTATCTTTACCCAGATGATACTGAATGGTGCAATCATAATCCTTTAGGTATTCCATCCATCGTCTCTGTCTAAGATTCAATTCCTTCTGAGTGAAAAGATATTTAAAACTCTTATGGTCCGTATAGATCTCAAAAGTAATCCCATACAGATAATGTCTCCATATCTTTAGCGCAAAAATAATGGCTGCTAATTTCAGATCGTGCACCGGATAATTCCTCTCATGATCCTTAAGCTGACGGGAGGCATAAGATACTACACGGTCGAACTGCATCAGAACTGCTCCCAATCCTTGGAAAGAAGCATCAGTATACAAGACCATCCCATCGCAAGAAGAAGGAATCACTAATACAGGTGTAGAAACTAGTCGCTGCTTAAGCTCCTGAAAAATGGACTCACACGCCTCTGACCAAGCAAACTTGACCCCTTTCCGGGTCAAGCGAGTAAGTGGTGTGGCTATACGGGAAAATCCCTCCACAAATCTACGATAATACCCAGCCAATCCAAGAAAACTACGGACTTCCTGAACTGACTTTGGCTACTCCCAACTGGTAATCGCTTCAATTTTTTGGGGATCAACTGAAATACCTCTGTTAGATACCACATGTCCAAGAAATCCCACAGAAGATAGCCAGAAAGCGCACTTACTGAATTTGGCATATAAATGCTCTCATCGCAATGTCTCCAATACAATCCGAAGATGGTGCTCATGCTCCTCCTCAGAACGAGAATATATCAAGATATCATCTATGAATACGATGAAGGTAGACTCTGTCCGGCCAACGGACGGCACCCCCTTATGACAATTCCAATACGGTACAAAAGTCGCAGCCAGTATAACACATATCGAAAATGTATAACAACACAGCAAAAACGTATAACATCAATAGCGGAAGCCAAACACAATGGAAATACAAACTCGACAACATAAGTACATCGATATATCCATCCATACTAGAACAAAATCCATACTGAATATCAAAAGAGAAACATACAGCATGATCTAAAAAATAATAAGAGTCCATATGAAGATACATGCGATGGGAAGCAAAACCCTCAGAAAAACGGCGAGATGGGATCAGGTGGCAATGCTCCAAGTCCATGCCGAAGTCTTCTATCTACTACAGGCGACAGAAACCGAGTGGTCCAGGTGGTGAGTATAAAACTCAGGTGTAATATATAGAAGTGCATGAACAACATACAGGGTAAAGAGATCTACAGGTATACATGTGAAGATCTACAGGTATACAGCATGAGTCCATCATACATACAGTACTCAACATAGTAACCAGAAACTACAGATACGGTCATACTCATAGCATACACTAAACTAATAAACTGACATAAAATAATGTACATACCTGACGGTCTGCCGTCCACATGACCTATAACATCCTGAACAGGTATATCATAGCATAATCCAAATAACATGCGACAGTCTAAACCAAAACATACTCATACTCAACATACAGCAGTATATAAAATGCAAATGACATGTAGCATGATATACAATCATATGCAGCAACCAAATGCAACATCTCACAAGCATATGTAAAACATATATCGAATACATGCATACATATATATATCAGCAATGCATATGCATGGTCATGCCTGTGCACCCAACTCGCTACCACGACCCCAGTGTGGCCTAGGTGGCACGACATGACAACTATCCCGACTCCAGCCGCCACCACTCTCGAGTGACCGAGTTGGGTAGTATGAAACAGTAGCTAGCCGCCATAGAGCTATATGCTACTCACACGGGGGTCCCTGCTGCTAGCCGCTCCGTCCCTACCCATGAGTAGATGAGCATTGCACCCAGGACTACTGCACATCACACGACTACCATCTATAGTGGGTGAGTGCGCTAACTACCACTCCGCATAGTGGCCAAGTGCGCATCTCCAGCTACCACCATCCCTAGTGGTCGAGAATGGCACGCACACAATGCTCTGCCCTCAACCCTGCAACCACTACCCCGAGTAGCCGGGGAGGCAGGATGACTGACGACTCGTCTCAACCACAAGGCAGACCCAGTCGTCAGCATGCATGAAATGTAATGATGCATAGTCCACACACAAATCCTCGCGACACTCCCTAACTCATGGAGAGACCTAGTCAACCAAAAGTCAACCATGTAAGGACGACTAATCCGTAATCACAACCTATTTACCTATGTACAGATAAATAGATCAGTCAAACTAACACACTGATATATATACGATACAACGACCGACCTCATAATTTGGACTCATCACCTAACCTAGTGATGCAACCCAGTAACCCAGTCTGAGGTCATAAAAATAACCCTAACCACATGTACTTACTAAACATCTATCAGCTAACACATAATAGGGTTTTATAGTTCCTATCCGTGCTAGATAATTAATGAAGTAACAGATTATATTTCTCAAAGGTCAAAGGCAGTACAAGCATATGATTTAATAAGAGTGGATTTAAGGTAAACAGGTATAAACATATATACAATGTCACGCACTAGAATTGATCAAACTACCGGACCAGGTAGATATTACCCACGATCTGAGCTCGAATAATCCTCACGGTCGTGGACCTGCTTCGTATCCCAAACCTGCACAACAATAACAAATTAGGATTAAGTACGAATCTCTCATAATTATATAAACAACATACTAATTCATTCTATATTCATATTCTTTTCCCGAATACATTTTAACCACCCAATCATATCTAATTGATTCACCAACCAACCCCTAATAAATCACGACATCCTCAAGATTAATTACGGTGAATAAATCTAACCACACCTACTTCACCCATCACATCTCCCTAACAGAATATAACCAATATAATCCAATACATTAAAATCTCCCAAATCCAAACATGTCAGATATCCACTAGTATTAATCGAGCATAATCAATACCCGAACAACAAACACAATCAAATCCCAGTAGCAAAAACTCTAACCATCCGAACGCAAACAATTTCATACCCAATTGCAACCTCCTCACAGATGATAAGAATCGGTTAATTTCATCTACAACCAAAATCACCTCGACACACCCCACGCATAGCAACTACAGATGAAGCAATAGCAATACACACAACTTACCGATCTCAGATCTCCTCCGGCAGTTCACTCCGGCTTAACCTCTGCCTACCGAAAGAACTCCCGATCAAACGCATCGACAACAAAACACAAATCATCATATAACTACCGAAATCACCACAACTTATCTATTGATCTGAATGATCGACTATAACTACAATAACCAGGAGAATCATACATTCCTTCATGCTGGCAATTGACCAAAATCCATCGAATCTCAACAAACCAGTTCACCGCGATGTACAACAACGCAACCACATCCGAATTAAACGAAAACCACAATCAGGATACAGAACATCAAATCCACAATACCACATATGACTATATTAGGTTAGATCCACACTTACAGGCTCTAAACACCACCGGTGGCGAAATTTCCAATCACCGCTCACAATCAAATCGACTCGATCACCGCTAAACCATAGATCTAAGCTAAAATCATGCAAACCACAAACTAACAAAGAAACCTAACCTCTAAGGAAGACGACACTGAAGTTACCTCCGATGGCAGTCGCCGCGATAACGACCACCGTCTGTCTGGGAGTGTCGCCACGATTTCTTTCCAAAGTAGAACCCCTAATCCTACCGAGATCTACTAAATGGTGGCGCCGCCGAGCCGCCGCACCGGATGTCGATTTAACTGAGATCGCGACGCGATCGCGGCGGAGAGCGGCGAACGAGGCGGAGGAGAAATGGAACGAACTGATCGCTCTGTTCATCCGCAACCCTTATAAATCCCGTTCGACACAAACTTGATTAACCCAGCCCAAACCAAACCCAATCCGATTGGGTTCAGCTCAGCCGGTTTAACCACTTGACCCAAGTCCAAGTCTAATCCAAACCCAAGCCTAATTTCAGCCCAAGCCCAACCTCAGCCCATTGACTCAAGTCCATTTATTTAATTAACTCATTATCTCACTAATTAAGCCTAATTAATCCCCTAATTAATCCTAATTAATTAATGGGTTAATTTTTTTTTTCCGTATACTACATCAAGCCCACATAAAGTCCGATCCACTAATGATGATTCAATCCACTAAAGGATCATCATTGATCTACCTCACCAACCCCCATATGATAATATGGGCTCCATATTTTATTTGTACATTTTCTCCTCGTATTTAAGATCTCTAATGTCCGTCGATTAATTAATTTATTGACCATTAATTAATCAACATCTAACTCCTTGAGTAGTACCACTCAACCTTTTCATCATGCCGGACCAAGTCCACCTGCAGGGTTTACATGATGAACCTTATGAGCTCCTCAAGGGGACATCATCATCCTAATATATAGGACACGGTTTCCTCCTATAATCAACGGCACACCATATAAATAATATCATCTCCCAACTTACCTAGCCTATCGATTTAATCTATAAATCTCACCCATTGGTAAATCAAAGAGATGAGTACCAAGTATAAGTGTTTGTTATTATATCGGGATTAAGGGCATGTACTAAATAATATCTGAGGTCCGATTCGATTATGTAGTCAGCAATAAATCGAATCACTTCTAAGTCGGTCCTGCTCAATACACACAAAGTTCACTAGTGTGATTCTATGGTCAAGACAAACCAATACCAAATTACACTACAACCATTCCGATGGTTTGTCCAAAGTCATCTCGGTTGTGAGCCTTTACTTATACTTTTCAAGGGGTGATAACATGATCTCCCGTGTGACACCACACACCATGTTATCTACAATGTAAAGTATTAGACAATATTGCATAACCATAAAAATATGCAAACAATGATCATGTGATTCTTATTTCAAAATAAAGATGTTCGTACAAAAGATAGACTTTTCAGTATACATCCCTACAATCTCCCACTTATACTAAAAGACTATGTTGTCTTCAAACTGTCATACATCTGATCCTCATTCCCTCCACATGCCTATCAAAAGCTCTCGCCGGAAGGGCCTTAGTGAAAGGATCTGCCAGGTTATCCTCCGATGCAATCTTGGCCACTGTAACTTCTCCTCTCTTTACGATTTCTCGTATCAGGTGGTACTTGCGCTCTATGTGTTTACTAGCCTTATGGGCTCGTGGTTCCTTCGAGTTTACAACTACACCACTATTATCACAATAAATTGTGATAGTTCTGGGTAAACCAGAAATCACATCCAAGTCCATCAGGAAGTTCCTGAGCCATATAGCTTCTTTGGCCGCCTCAGAGGCTGCCACATACTCAGCTTCCATGGTAGAGTCCGCCACGCATTTCTGCTTGACACTCCTCCATACAATGGCTCCACCTCCCAAAGTAAACACAAAACCTGAGGTAGACTTACTGTTATCTCTATCAGATTTGAAGTCGGAATCCGTGTAACCCATAGGGAGTAATTGGTCTGCCCGATAAACCAGCATATAATCCCTAGTCCTTCTCAGGTACTTCAATATATGCTTTACCGCAGTCCAATGTCTCTATCCTGGATTACTCTGATATCTACTGACCATGCCCAAGGCAAAGCAGATATCTGGCCTCGTACAGAACATCGCATACATGAGGCTTCCTACTGCCGAAGCATAAGGAACCGCCTTCATCTCCTCTATCTCCTCAGATGATCTGGGACACATCTCCTTAGATAAAGGAACTCCATGCCTGAAAGGTAGAAAACCCTTCTTGGAGTTTTGCATGCTAAAACGCTCCATAATCGTGTCTATGTATGAAGCTTGGGATAAGCACAACATCCTTTTCCTGCGATCCCTTATAACCTTGATCCCAAGGATGTGTCCTACCTCTCCCAAGTCCTTCATATCAAACTGTTTGGACAACCATACCCTTATGTCAGATAACACCTTGATATTGTTGTCAATCAACAAAATGTCATCTACGTATAGTACAAGAAATACCACTACGTTTCCTTCACATCTCTTGTATACACAAGACTCATCCGGACTTTGAATAAATCCATAAGACTGGATCACCTCATCAAAGCGGATGTTCCAAGACCTTGAAGCTTGCTTCAATCCATAAATGGACCGATTACGCTTACATACAAGATGCTCTTTGCCCTTAGCAATGAATCCCTCTGGTTGCTTCATGTAGATGTTTTCCTCAAGACTTCCATTAAGGAAAGCTGTCTTGACATCCATCTGCCACACCTCATAATCCATATGAGCTGCTATGCATAAGAGAATCCGGATAGACTTAAGCATGGCTATCGACGAAAAGGTCTCCTCATAATCGATACCCTCTTTCTGAGTATACCCTTTCGCAACAAGCCTCGCTTTGAAGGTCTCAACCTTCCCATCTATTCCTCTCTTTCTCTTGTAGATCCACTTGCATCCAATGGTTTTTACACCATCGAGTGGTTCTACTAGCTCCCAGACCTAATTTGAATCCATAGATTCAATCTCAGCATTCATTGCACTTTGCCAAGATACTACATCTTTATCTTGGATTGCCTCGTCATATGTCCAGGGATCAGGTTCATGTTCACCAGGGACCAAATCAGAAGATTCTCCCAAGAACATAAATCTATCAGGCTGTCTCACAACCCTCTCACTACGACGAGGTATCACCTGTGTATCCTCTATGACATGCGGTGCAGTGACATGTGGTATATCCTCTTGTACCAGCAGTACTAAAGAAGTGACTTCCCCTTTTAACTCCTCTAGAACAATTTTACTCTTGGGCTTGTGGGTCATCACATAGTCTTCCTCTAGAAATCTGGCGTTCGTGCTAACGATCACCCTCTGATCTCTAGGACTATAAAACAATCCACCCTTTGTTCCCCTGGGATAGCCAACGAACATGCGTACTTCTGTACGAGGTTCCAACTCACCAGCATCTGCCTTCAGCACATGTGCTGGACTCCCCCATATCCGAATATGTCTTAGACTAGACTTTCGCCCAGTCCACAATTCTGTGGGAGTAGAAGGCACTGATTTAGATGGAACCAAGTTCAGAATGTACACCGTCGTATCTAGAGCATATCCCCAGAACGAATCTGGCAACTCAGAATAACTCATCATCGATCTAACCATCTCCATAGGAGTCCTATTCCTTCGCTCTGCTACACCATTCTGCTGGGGTGTGCCAGGTGCAGTCAATTGGGATTGAATCCCAGCCTCTGATAAGTAGTTCCTAAACTCTCCCAAGAGGTACTCGCCACCACGATCAAATCGTAGTGTCTTGATATTTTTACCTTGATGTTTCTCCACATCAGCCTTGAATTCTTTAAACTTGTCAAAGCATTCAGACTTGCGGCGCATAAGGTAAATGTATCCATATCTCGAGTAATCATCTATAAAAGAGACGAAATACTCGAAACCACCTCTAGCCTGGATAGACATAGGACCACACAAATCAGAATGAACCAATTCTAACACAACTTTGGCTCTATACCCCTTGGCCTTAAAAGGCCTCTTGGTCATCTTACCCTCCAAGCAAGATTCACAGGTTGGGAGATCCTCCACCACTAATGAACCCAAAGGTCCATCAGCTATCAACCTTTGAATTCTGCTTAGGTTAATGTGACCAAGCCTAAGATGCCAAAGATATGTTTGGTTCATCTTCGAAGGTTCTTTTCTCTTATTTGAATTAGAAGATGAGTTATTAACTTCAATTTGCATCGTGGGAGGTTTTGGTTCAAGTGTGTACAAATTTTCTATCAATGCACCCAAACAGATAATGTCCCTATTCCTTCTTATAACAACTCTGTCATTAAAAGAAATAGAATATCCATCTATAAACAATTTAGAAACCGAAATTAAATTCTTTCTAAATAAGGGTACATAAAGGCAATTCTTAAGAACCAAAAGTTTATTTTTCTCAAAAGATAAATGAACATCTCCCACTGCAACAGCCGCCACCTTCGTGGCATCGCCCAAGTACACGGTAATCTCCCCTTCAGCCAGTCGTCTGGTTTCCTGGAACCCCTACAAAGTATTGCATACATGATCAATGGCTCCCGTATCTACACACCAGGTGCCAGTAGATAACACCGCTAAATATGTTTCAACGACTAGACCAAAAGATATACCTTTGTTCTTGCGGTTGGGGCAGTCCTTCTTCCAGTGTCCAGTTTGCTTACAAGTGAAGCACTTGCCTTTCGGCTTCTTCACTCCTCCCTGAGTACCTCCCACCGCCTTCGCCCCGATGTGTTTCTTCTTCTTCTTGCCTTTCGGCTTAGAATTAGAAACCTTTTGGGTCACCACAGCATGCGCTTGAGCACTCTGACAAAATAGTCCCTCTGCCGCCTGGAGTTCTGTCAGAAGTTCCGCCAACGAATACAACCTCTTGTTCATGTTGTAGTTCAGGCGAAACTGCTCAAAACTCCTAGGTAGAGACTGGAGTATGATATCGACCTGGGTTTCCCCATCGATCTCAGCTCTTAGGAACTCCAGCTCATTCAAATGAGCCATCATCTTGAGAACATGATCCCTCACGGGTGTTCCCTCGATCATGGTGGTCGTCATCAAGTTTCTCATGGCCTCTTACCTCGCAGCCCGATTCTGGTGTCCGAAAAGCTCCTTGAGATTGAGCATCATATCATAAGCAGTGGACATGGCTTGATGCTGATGTTGCAATACATTTGACATAGATGCCAAAATGTAACACCACGCCATCTCATCGGCCTTGATCCACTTCTTATAGCTCTCTCTCTCCTTTTCCCTGCACTATCTGAGGCTTGGGAGGGCACTCTTCGAGGAGTACATATTTGTATTCCTCAAAGAATAAGACAATGTCTAGATTCCTCTTCCAATCTACATAGTTGGGTCCAAGAAGTTTGTTCTCTTCAAGATAACAAAGAAGTGGGTTGAAAGTCATTTTGAAAGAAAACCTAAGAATCACATAAATCAAAACATTAGATTTCAAAAAATTATTGATTCCTCAAACAATAAAATTTTAAAATCAACCAATACCTCAAAACACCGAGAATATCGTATGCCACGATAGTGTGGACATATACGAATTCTACATTTGTAAGAGGAGGTTTTACCCATTAATTTTACTATCTTGTCAACCTAACTTTTTGACAAATAAAATTAATAGTTGGTTCCTTTTGGCCCTACAAATAAAAGTAGTGACTCTGATGGGGAGGATACTTATATTTGCATCTAAGTGTTCACCATTACTCGGTACCAAGGTAATTATCTCGGGTTATGTGCCTTACGATGGGCAAGTACACACGCTCCTTAATAATTTCCTATAACCATATTCGACCTTGCGATCCGCAAACAAACTCATCTGATGGGGAGGAAGGCACTCAGAACCGACGCGCAAGTTTGTTTGCATCACTTGTCAAATCGTAATGGAGGCTGTGGGAATTTTAAAAAAAATCCCTCTCCCACTTAGTAATTTGAAATTGAGGAATTTTCCTAGCCTACGACATGCATATCAAACAAAAAGCAATAAATATGAGAAATAAAATTATTTTCCAACTATTATGGCTTTTGTCTTCAATATGTCTTCCGTCGCATCGCCATCTCGTCCGCTCCTCCTACGCCATGTACAAGCCATCCGGAGATCCGAGTTGAGACTAAAACCTATTTTAATTTACATCCATCGATCCTATACTCCACGAGGGAGTGTACATGAAATCTAGATTGAAAGTAAACTAAAATAAAGAGTGGCTAAATAATGTCGTATCTAATTTACAAAAAATCAAATACTAGCCTCGTCAACCTCGAGGATTCAACAAAATAAATATTTACACACATACAATCACATACACACATATGGCCATAATAGTCGGATCTTATGCCTGCAACCAAAGAGTTAAACTACGCATATCCTACTATTATCCGGCACATATAATATATGAAAAAGTACATAAAAATTAACCGAATCCTAAACACACAAAACCGGAAACCTTGACTCTGATACCAATTGAAGGGTTTTGCTTATCGAGTCCGTGAGGGGAAACTTCGCTTCCCTCTTCACCTCGGTTGCTTGATCATGGCGATCCCTTCTGTCCCCGGATTAAAAAAATTTAATCCTAGACAAAAGGGATTGCCAAAGCAACCAATTCATCGTCGTGCTATTCGTTTAGAGAGGTCACTTAAACAAACTAGTTGTTCAAGCGACCATCCTCTATTCTACGAGTAGTCGTGGAATAGACGATGTCCGGATCGCCTGTTTTTGTGTTTATACTCGGGATCCAAGTATTATTTAGCCATTTACAGATTTATGACATGCTTATAATTGAAAACCAAAAACAAGCAAGAAACAAAAGAGAAAAGAGAATAGATATACCTCTTGATCTTCTAATGTATGACCTTCCTCCTTTTGGACGTCGTGTGGGCGACGATCTACCAAAAGTCGAAGCTCCTAGATCGCAAATCTTCCTTCCTTGCTCTTCCAAAGCAAGAGGAAGAATAGAAACAAGGTTTTTCACCTCCCTAAAACCAACCAACAAGGAGCACACAAACTCCTTGCCGCCGGCCAACTAGAAGGAGGAGAAGATGATGGAAAACAACCAAGACACCAAGGGAAGCCCTATATCTTGTTTCCACCACCTAAGGAGAAGAGAGGAGGGGTTTTGGCCACTTGCCAAGGGCTGGGAAAAGGTTGGAAGGGCTGCTGGATGTCGGCCAATGAAGGAGGAAGATGAAAGCAATCACCTTCCTTAATTGGTGCCGCCCTAGCTTCCAAACCCTAACCCTAATCCTATCTAAACTAGGATTCCTCTCCCTTGCCGCCCAAAAACCCTAGCTCTCTTGATTGATGTTCACGCCAACTCCCATGCCCTCCTTTTATAGAGTTAGAGATAAGTCATGAATTAATCTCCTCCATTGGTTCTAGGGATTTAATCTCAACCGTCGGATCTAGAGATTTAATCTCAACCGTCGGATCTTAGAGATTTAATCTCTACCTATAGATCTTAGAGTTTTGTTTCTATCCATTGGATCTAAGCTTCATGAGGTGTTAATAGGCTACATTAGGGACCATGAGAAGGAGTTGGATCTTGGCCACCCATGGATCAAGCTCACATAAAGTCCGATCCACTAATGATGATCCAATCCACTAAAGGATCATCATTGATCTACCTCACCAACCCTCATATGATAATATGGGCTCCATATATTATTTGTACATTTTCTCCCCGTGTTTAAGATCTCGAATGTCCGTCGATTAATTAATTTATTGACCATTAATTAATCAACATCTAACTCCTTGAGTAGTACCACTCAACCTTTTCATCATGCCGGACCAAGTCCACCTGCAGGGTTTACATGATGAACCTTATGAGCTCCTCAAGGGGACATCATCATCCTAATATATAGGACACGGTTTCCTCCTATAATCAACGACACACTATATAAATAATATCATCTCCCAACTTACCGATCCTATCGATTTAATCTATAAATCTCGCTCATTGGTAAATCAAAGAGATTAGTACTAAGTATATGTGTCCGTTATTATATCGGGATTAAGATCATGTACTAAATAATATCTGAGGTCCAATTCGATTATGTAGTCAGTAATAAATCGAATCACCTCTAAGTCGATCCTGCTCAATACACACAAAGTACACTAGTGTGATTCTATGGTCAAGACAAACCAATACCAAATCACACTACAACCATTTTGATGGTTTATCCAAAGTCATCTCGGTTGTGAGCCTTTACTTATACTTTTCAAGGGGTCGATAACATGATCTCCCGTGTGACACGACACACCATGTTATCTACAATGTAAAGTATTAGACAATATTGCATAACCATAAAAATATGCAAACAATGATCATGTGATTCTTATTTCAAAATAAAGATGTTCATACAAAAGATAGACTTTTCAGTATACATCCCTACAGGAGAATCTCAGGAAGTCGAGAAACCTTGATGGTCGGTTGACTAAGTCAAAAGATACCAGGAGAATCTCGAAAAGTAGAGGAACCTCAGTGGTCAAGTGACCGAAAGCTAAACGACAGATCAGAAGGACCAAAGGTAAGGAAGGTAAGAACTTTGTGTGAAGAGGACAGGTCACGCCCTAAATAGGACAACATCCGTAGGAGACAATCCAACTAAGACTTCCGGAGGAAGGCCTAAGTCTAGATCAAACGGTACAGGACCATCACATTGTTCATTATATAGTTCTTGAGCTAACCATGTGATGCAGGTGATTATTCAAGTCGTCAGTCGAGTGGAGGAAAAGAGCAGTCAACTGGATCACCATCAGTCGACTGATGGAAGCATCAGTTGACTGCTAATGAATCTGGACACTTCAAATAAAGTCAAGATAAGAGCCACAAAATGAGGGATGATAATCATGTTTGACTCAGATTTGGATCTCAATGAGCTAGGGTTTTGAAGGTTATAAAAGTAGAGGTAAAGCTCCCTTCAAAACTTACTTGATAGGCTTCAAAAGTGCTCCATCAATCCAAAGCTCTCATCGCCACGCAACGACGCCATAACATCGACCGAGCTTCCAACCTCCACTCTTTATAAAGTTGGTAATTGTTTCTTAGTTATTTAATTGTTTGTGTTTTTATTAATTGCTAAGAGGAGAGGTAGGCGTGTTACCTCCGTCTCTACTTCTATTGTAATCGATTTTGTCTCTTACCTCCAACAAGGAAGAGATTCCCTTAGTGATTGCCCCTCGGAAGTGATCAAAGACCACATGGGCCTTGGACTAGTAGTCGGTAGGTTGTGAACCAAGTAAATCTCTTGTGTCGTATGCCATTTATTTATTCCGCTGCATTATGTTGTATCGTACGAGCTTTGGTTTTCAAACGAAATGAAAAAAAAAGTTTTTCGAATGCTATTCACCCCCCTCTAGCATCTTCTCGATCCAACAAGAAGCACCTGAAGGCTAACGCGAAGGATGAAGAGTCACAGACTCGAGGGATCTAAGAGACGTGAAGTTGATGGAGGTGACTAGAAGGCTTAGGTCTAGGCTATGGGTGAGTATCAAATATGAGGGGATCATACTTGGGTTAAACCTCATGTTTGAGGTTTATCACGATCAAGCATGGACTGGGCTGACCGGGTCGAGTGTTTGACACTCTAAGGCTTAGTTGACTCGGGCAATGATCGATTGAGCATGACCTACCGATCCGGGTCATATAGTCGATCGAGGCTCAACCGCCAACCGAGCCTCGAAATCAATCGGTTTAGACTCGATTGACTGTCATGTATGGGCAATCGACTGATGATACTGTAGTAGTCTACAGATTGTTGCGTAGTCGACTATAGGCTAGCAGTCGACTGCTGGTAAGGGAAGTTGACTGTTGTGTTATATGTTGGGCAAATTCCAACGTGGATTGAGCCATTGTGAGACAACGACATTGAGGCCAGTCGACTACTGGGTCAGAGCAGTCGATAAAAAGGTGTGAAATCAGCCTGATGTAGGTTATAAAAGGAGCGACAAAGGGAAGATTTTTGTAACGATTTTCTTAGAGATTTGGAAGGGGAATTGTTGTTGCATTCCAAACTTTTCAAGGCATCTCAAAGCTACCAACAAGCAAGCAAGCAATCAAGTTTTGTAAAGTGTTCTTTACTTTTGTGTATAGCTTCATTCTTGTATTTGGTTGTTGTACTGTATCTTGTTGTTTATTGTTATAAACACGTATTGTAAGAGGTTTCTTCACCTCCGGTGTCATACTGAGAAGGAGAAGTTTTATAGTGGTGGTGTGCATCACTAGAGCTCAACTAGAACACACCCAATGGAGTAGGAACTTTAGTTCTGAACCATGTTAAATCCCTTGTGTTTGTGTACTTGTGTGTGTTTGTCTCTATTGTGCATTTTATTTTTATAATCCGTCATGAACTAACTTATTGTAGACAAGTATGCGATCCATCGAAACCATGAAAAATCACTATTCAACTCCTTTTAGCATGACAACTGATCTCCAACAAGTGGTATCAAAGCCTGGTGCACTCAGAAGAACAAGTCACCCTGATTACCAACCCTACAAGTGGTATCTGCAGGGTGCTCTTCACCGAATTAACAATCGAGGGAGCAAACTGCTAGAGAAAGATGGAGCTACCCAATGATGGGTTGGGCTATGACATCACAATTCCACCCACCTTTAACCACAAAGACTTCTCATATTGGAAAGGTAAGATGGAATTTTTCCTAATGTGTGAAATAGAGAATTGAATGGTGCTAATGCAGGGTTTCGAGGCTCCTCTGGACAAGAAAGGGAAAATTCTTAAGAAGAAGAAGTGGACAGAGGAGCAAGTTTAAAAATCTAAAACCAACGATAAGGTAACAAAAATGCTATTGAATTTGATTCCTAATGATATCTTGTCTAGGTTAGGAGAATTTAGGGATGCAAGGGAATTGTGAAACAATCTAGTCAAGTTCCATAAAAATTCCTCACTGGCACAAGTAGAGAAGAAGCCCGAAGAAGAGGAATACTCATCCTCCAAAGAGCTTGAGGATTCGGAGGTTGAGAGGGAATCAACATCCGGAGAAGAAGAGGTGGAAGCCATAGAAGCCTCCACTTCAACGATTGAGAGGGAGGTTAGGTCTCCAACTCCAGAGCTAGAGCAAGATAAACCATCTATATCCGAAAGAAGTGAAGAACAAGCTCACCCTATAGGTAACTCAAGCATGGTCAATAAAAATAAAAAACACATAACATATTTTGAGTGTAGGGAAGTAGGGAACTACAAGAGCAAGTGTCCTAGATTGATCAAGAAGAAAGCTCAAGTGTCATCTAGGGCCAAGGAGAAAGTGAAGGAGGTCAGTGCCCCAATCAGCAAAAGCAAGGAGCATATTGTATACTTCAAATGCAATCAAAGAGGGAACTATAGAAGCCAATGTTCGAGGGGGATTCTCTCTAAGAAGGACAAAGGAGGAGCTTCACAAGTAGGGGAAGCATGCTAGAAATTTACTTGCAATCGTTCATGATAAAAATCATGCTAAAAATAATAAACATGTTTGTTTAGGTGCTAAAAGTTATGAATTTACATCAAAGGATAAATCTAGACAAATTACCTCAAGACCTAGCTTATCTAAGGATAATAATCTAGGCAATAATCTAAAGAAAAGTATACATATGCCTATGAAGAGGAATTCCCAAAAGAAGAATGAAAAATCACAAATTGGGAAATTAGAAATAGAAAATCAAGATTGAGAAAATGGAAAAGACTCTAAGGAAAATATAAAATATGATTCAAGGGTCAAATAGTCAAAGTCTAGGTTCTAGGAGGTAAGACCTACCTAAGGACAAGAAGGGTTTGGGTCACAAACCTAAGTCCAAGAAAGTAAATATTTGACAATGGGTTGACAATGAGTTTGACCATTGTTTGATAATATAATTTGACCATATAACTAGTGGATGATTGGAATATCCAAAGGCATGTGTGGGAGATTATTTGGGAGAGATTGTTAAAACAATTAACCTCGGAAGTCCAAGTTTGGATACTTGGCATGGAAAGTCCAAGAATGATCTTGGCATGGAAAGTCCAGCATGGTCTTGACATGAGAAGTTCAAGTATAGATACTTGGCAAGGAAAGTCCAAATATGAATATTTGGCAAGGGAAGTCCAAAGGTGAAGTCTTGGTAGCATAAGCCAAAGTGTGATGTCTTGGTGGCGTAAAATTCAAGTGAACCTTAGTAAAGGAAAGTTCAAGGGTGAAATCTTGGTCGCGTAAGTCCAAGTGTGTAGTCTTGGCGGTGAAATTTCAAGCATTGAGGCTTGACAATGGGAAGTCCAAGGATGGAGTTTGGCAACGTAAAGTCCAAGCATGTAGTCTTAGCGGCGTAAGTCCAAATGGATCTTGGTAAGAAAGTCCAAGGGTGTAGTTTTGACAGTATAAAGTCTAAGCATGTAGTCTTTGCGACATGAGTACAAATGAACCTTAGCAAAGGACCTGGTTAGTATGACATAGCCGATAGAAGCACCTGAAGGCTAACGTGAAGGATGAAGATTTGCAAATTCAAGGGATCCGAGAGGCATGAGGCTAATGGAGATGACTAGAAGGATTAGGTCTAGGCTATGGGTGAATATTAAATATGTTGGTGCAATCGACCCAGATAATGATTGACCAGACTCGAGTAGTATTTTAATATTTAACAATGTTTTGGGGAGATTGTTGGTGCAATCGACCCAGGTTAGTATTTGATGTTTGACGATGGTTTGACCATTGTTTGACTATATGGTTGATATGGGGTTGACCATATGATGGAGAAGTTCAAGTCTTGTGTACTTGGAATGGAAAGTTCAAATGGGACACTTGGAAATTAGAAAGTCCAAGCATGGGTCTTGGCAAGGGAAAGTCCAAACTTGAGTCTTGGCAAATGGAAAGTCCAACATGGGTTGGCAAGGAAAGTCCAAGGGGTGATATTGGCGGCGTAAAGTCCAAGCGGTAGTCTTGGCACCATAAGCCCAAAGCGCCTTGGCGGTGACCACGTTAGCATGACAATAGCAGATGGAAACACCTGAAGGCTAGCGTATGAATGAACAAGTTGTTGGGTTTCCGACACCACAGCGAGTGTGTGTTCGAACATGTTTCGTAAATATGTGCACAGCGGAAGAATTAAAAAGCAATAAATCTAATTTATTACAACACATACATCACACGCATGCATAGTACAACATGTGTAGTCATAATCGTAGTTTCAAATTTTGCAATAAAAGGAAATTATGCTAGTTATACCTGACGCATCATGTGCAGCGAGAATGGCATCAACCGGAGCAACTCTCGCTAGAATTGTCTCTATCCGTATCCACGTTGAGTATCGTTGGGATAGCTTCGCCAAACTATGAGCCTCGTCTTCATAGGAGTCACTAGCCTCGTGTCGAAGATGATGTGATCGAGAGAAGATCACAATCCGAATCAAATTCGGATTCGAAAATAAATCCCCAAAACTCGCTTCTCCGGAGAGGTATTCGTCAACCGATTGACGAATCCTTGGTCCTCCACCTATGAGGATTACCGGAGATCAAATCCCCAACAATGTAGCAACTGTTGGAGCTCCAAACATCATCCAAACGACGCTCTGACACGAAAGGAAACAAGCTATCTAGAAAATTAGACAGCTTGATGGAGGATTTGCGTCGGCCCAAAGGAGAAAGGTCGGCTGCACCTTGGTCACCGGAGCCAAGGGATGTCACCGGAGGGTCACCGAGAAGAGCGGACCGGCAAGCAAGTGGCGGTTGTGGCCAAGAAGGTGTCAAGCAACCTTGTCACGGCAAGAAGAGGAGAAGGACTTGGGTGGCTAGGGTTTTCAAAAATAAGTTCTCCACGAAAAACCCTTTAGCCATGTTTTATAGAGAACACATTCTCATAACGGTTATTGGTTCATAACCAAAACCCGTTAACCTGATCCAATAACTTAAGTTAAAATAAACCGAACCGAGTTGGTCTTTTTTAAGTTAAAATGAACCGAACAAACTTTGGTTCATTCGTTTAAAACAAACCAAACCCCTTTAGTTTATTCTCCACCATTGGATTAGAACTAAACCAATTTGGTTCATCCATCATGTCTTCATAAGACTCGGCTCATCCATGCTTTCGTTACAACAGAAACAATTTCATGCTCGCTCCTTGTTTGGTCCAACCAAACCTTATTTCTCTTGATCTAAGAATCTCATTCTCAAGCTCATTTCAAATCTTTCGGATTACGCTCGTTGTGCATGTGACCAAATAGATTCTTGATTTATGTTGGTCGTCTATAATTAACCATTAATTATAGAAAGATCATGAGTGACACCTAGTAGTACATCATGATCCCCAAATAATCGAAAAATCAACAGTTGATCCAGAACCATTTCTGAAACCCTTCAACAGCTACAATGAGTCGTGCCCCATCCCATTTACTCATCTTATACCCACTTGGTTCAGGACATGGTCTATAGTGTCAGTCCCCACTAGGCTGACTACGTCACACCTAGCCCAAGTATTACCTCCTCGTCCTATGGATTCTTGTTACTTCACATGTATCCAAGAGTACCATACTCTAAACATGTATTGCTTTGGCCAAAGACTTTAGTAACAATCCGAAGAGAGGCCATGGGTATACATCTCCTCGCAAGGAGTGGTGAATCCTTTATAGACTATTCAAACACCTTCAGCCACTTCGACTTATACCCAATCATCCCAGGTCCACATCTCCTCAGAGATGCTTGCTTAAGATGTCAAAGCATGTCTTCATGGCCAAGATGACTTGAATACCGCAAGTTAAAGGAATATCGCACTTCAGCTACAGTAAGAACTTCATTGACATATCCATATATGTAGAGAACCATATGAAGTCTTACAGCTGGTAACTCCAATGAACTAGTTACCATAACTAGCATCCATGATTAACTCTGGACATCACAATGTCTCCAGCCAATGAGAATCAGCTGCTTCGATACACCAAGGAGTATACCTCATGTTAGTCTCGAAATAATTGATGGTGTCTAAATCCATCAATTCATCGACTAGGGATAATTCCAATGCATCACAATTACGCATGTAGATATACTCACTAGTTGTGATCCAATCACAAATTCTCTCATGTTGTGAATCGTATTGTGGACATTCAGTAAATGAGTTTAAGAGCTAATCAAATATATGAAAACATGTATACTCAAATAGTGAATCTTCATTTATTATATAAATGGTTTAAACATAAAGCGATTGTCTTAGGACTCCTCTCATATATAACTAACACAAGTCATGGATGACTTGGGGGGATCTGATAGGCATGAGGCTGACGGAGGTGGCTAGAAGGCTTAGGTCTAGGTTAAGAGTGATCTAGAAAGTATGAGGGCATCATACTTGAGGTTAAACCTCATGTTTGAGGTTAACAGTCGACTGGTCAAGTATTTTGACACTTGGCAGCCAAGTCGACTTGTAGCAGTATACTGGGATTATGGCCAGTTGAACTTCTCGGACTCGACTAGTGTTCAATCCGCAGAAATAGCCCGGCAATGATCGTAGTATTGAGCTCGATCGATGAAAGCAATGCGCCATGGATGGGCAATCGACTGCTGGTTACGAGCATAGAATGCTCGTGTCGATCGTCACGGCTACAACCTGGCAAATAACTAATAGATTATGGTAGTCGACTGTCAGTGTAACCATTAGCTTGGATGTCGACGTGGATTAAGTCATTATCTCATAATGATACTATTGGCAGTCGACTGTCAAACGCGAATTCAGTCAAATGAAGGCATAAAAGGAGCAGCTCGTGGAGGATTTGGGCAGCTCGTGGAGGATTTGGGCAGCGATTTTCTTGGGCGATTTGGAGGGAAATTGCTGTTGCATTCCAGACCTTCAAGGCTAGTCCAAGGCGATCAACAAGCAAGCATTCAAAAGAGCATTTGTAAAGTTTTCTTTACATATATTGTTGTATTCATTTTGTATTTACTTGTTTTTACCTTGTATTGCTGTTGTAATCTTTGTACTAGGTTTATCTGTTAGTAATATATGAGAGATGTCCTAAGGCAATCGCCTTATGTATGAACCATTTATATGATAAATGAAGATTCACTATTTGAGTGTACATGTTTTATGTATTTGATTGGATCTTAAACTCATTTACTGAATGTCCACGATACGATTCACAGCATGAGAGAATTTGTGATTGGATCACAACTAGTGAGTATCTCTACATGTGTAATTGTGATGTATCGAATTATCCCTAGTCGATGAATTGATGGATTCGACACCATCAATTCGCCGAGACTAGCACGAGGTATACTCCTTGGTGTATCCAAGCAAACCGATTCTCACTAGCCGAGACATAGTGATGTCCGAGTTAATCGTGGATGCTAGTTATGGTAACTAGTTCATTGAGTGACCACCGTAAAGACTTCATATGGTTCTCTCGCATATATAGATATGTCAATGAAGTTCTTATCGTGGCTTAAGTGCGATGTTCCTTTGACTTGCGGTATTCAAGTCATCTTGATCATGGAGACTTATGCTTTGACATCTTAAGCAAACATCTCCGAGGAGATGTGGACCCGGGATGATTGGGTATAAGTCGAAGTGATCGAAGGTGTTTGAATAGCCTATAAAGGATTCACCACTCCTTGCGAGGAGATGTATACCCATGGCCTCTCGTCGGATTGTTACTAAAGTCTTTGGCCAAAGCATTACATGTTTAGAGTAAGGTACTCTTGATACATGTGGAGTAACTAGAATCCTGTAGGGACGAGGAAATGATACTTGGGCTAGGTGTGAGTGACCTAGTGGGGATCGACACAATAGACCATGTCCTGAACCAAGTGGGTATAAGATGAGTGAAGGGAATGGGGCACGATTCATTCGAGCCATCAAGGGTTTCGAAATAGTTCGATCAATCTTGATCTTTTCGTTAATTGGGGATCATGATGTACTACTAGGTGCCACTCATGATCGCTCTATAATTAATGGTTAATTATAGACGGCCAACATAAACCGAGAACCTATTTGGTCACACGCACAACGAGTGTAATCCAAAGGATTTAAAACGAGCTTGAGAATGGGATTCTCGCATCGAGAGAAACTATGTTTGGTTGGACCAAACATAAAGCGAGCATGAAATTGTTTCAGTCGCAATGGAAGCGTGGATGGGCCGTGTCTTATGAAGACATAATGGATGGACCAAAATGGTTTGGTTCTAATCCAATGGATGAGAATAAACCAAAGGGTTTGGTTTATATTAAACGAATCAACCAAAGGTTGGTTCGGTTCGTTTTAACTTAAAATAAACCATCATGGTTTGGTTTATTTTAACTTATCTTAATGGAGCGGGTTAACGGGCTTTATGGATATGATCCATTAACCATTAAGAGAATTAGTTCTCTATAAAAGTGGGCTTAAGGGATTGTTAAACCCTAATCATCCAAAACCCTAGCCTCTTAGAGTTGCCGCCCACCCCAATTGTTGAGTTTTCGGGCGCCAACCCTAAAGCTGCCGCCGCCAGCTTTGTGCCGCCCAAGACCCTTGCCGCGGCCCAAGCTCAGTGAACCTCCGTGACCCTCCGTGATCTCCTATAGGTTCGCATCAAGGTGAGCCTTTTCCTCCTTGTTTTGGCCGGCGCCTACTCCTCCACCAAGCTGTCCAGTTTTCGGATAGCTTCTCCTCCTCCGGAGCGCCGCTTGACGACGGTTAGTGCTCCGACAGCGGCTAACTTATCGGGATTTGATCTCCGGTAATCCTCTGAGGTGGAGGACGGCGATTCGGCCAAACGCCGACGAACACCTCTCCGGAGAAGCGAGTTTTGAGAACTCGTTTTGGATCCGAATTTTGATTCGGATCGTGATCATCTCTCGATCACGTCGTCTTCAACACGAGGCTAGTAACCCGTACGAAGACGAAGCTCGTGACTTAGCGAAGTCATCCCGAGGAGCTCGGTGTGGATACGGATAGAGACGATTCTTACGAGGATCGTTCCGGTTGATGTCGTTCCCGCTACACGTCATACGGAAGGTATAACGTAGTTTAATTTCCTTTTATTGCAAATTTTAATTTACGGTTATGTCTACACTTGTTGTAATAGTATGCGTGTGTTGTGTGTGTTGTAATAAATAGGAGTATTTATTATTTTTATTGCTTCCGCTGTGCTCATGTTTACGAAACATGATCGAACACACACACGCCGCGGTGCCGGAAACCCAACAGTGGTATCAGAGCCCAGGTTGTGTTTCGACATAATCGTAAAAATAGTTTTGCGATAGTCATAATGTATTTCTGAAAGTTTTCTAAATTTTGGAAATTTAGAAGTATTTATGGAAATTTTTCAATTTTGAAAAGTCTAGAAGTATTTATGAAAATCTTCCACTTTTGGAAAGTTGGAAGTATTTATGGAAATTGATATTTTCCATAAATAAAATATTTGATTAGATTCTGGAAATTTGTTTCCTAATTTAATCATGATTTGATTTGGGAAATCAAATCTTAAAATATTTTAATTTCCATAAGTAGTTTTAATGATTTAGGAAATTGGTTTCCTAAATAGATTTTCCTTAATCAAATAATTCCATGAATAAAATATGTGATTAGATTTGGAAATTTGTTTCCTATTTTAATTATGATTTGATTTGGAGAATCAAATCTTAAACATATTTTATTTCCATAAATAGTTATGACATATAAGGAAATATATACATGACATAATTGTATGCCATGTAATTGCATTAGATGCATAACATTATGCCATGCGTGTCGTGACATGTAGATGTATGCCATGTATGCCATGCCATGTAGATAATAGTTATTTGCATGCAAAGAGGATGAGACATAAAACCCTTAATCAATATTAAAGCCTACACCTTCCATTAATATGGTTAGAACCAGAGTTCTGCTTGTTTGGGTTGTTGGACTCTCTCCAAGCCCTGGCCAACTCAATATGTTCAAACCATGGAATAGTTTAATACTAATATGGTAAGAGTCGAGGTCAATCGTTAGCTTTGGTTGTTGGACTCTCTCCAAGCGGGCTAATTGGTTGAATGCGCCTAACCATATTAAAACTATGTCCCGATTAATGGGTTGGCTTTAACCTCGAGCATCGGCTTGTTGGACTCTCCAAGGTCGATGTAAAGGAGGTGAAGTTGGGTGCTATGCATATGATGCATACTTGTTAATGTGTTAACAACCCGATGTATGTGTGAACATTCAATTAGTTGATAGCACATTGTGATAGTTGCATATACGTGATATGCAATCGTATAGTTGATACCTACCGTCCGAGTTATGAATGGCTTGTTGGACTCTCTCCAAGGTTGTTCATAACTATGATGGATATCATCCCATTCGAGATGGACCTACGATCTCCAAGTGATTTTGGGGTTTTTGAAATTGAAAAATGAATGGGATTTATAAATGTATATTGATGCATTTTTAAAATCATCTTTCTCATATATGCTCGTTTTGTATTTCTAAGATAATATATTGATCATGATGTGTTTGAATTTGCGTTCCATTTTGGATTCAAATAAATTGACTGGGCCGAGCTTCATGGATCGGCTTAGAAGCTTGAGAATTGTTCTCAAGGTTGAAAAGCTTGCAAATGTCCTCAAGCGCCTCTTCCCGCATCGTCTAGTGACGATGCAACTCGACCAATTGTTGGCCTATCGTAAACATGTGAGTGATTCAACAAATGAGTTCAGATCATGCTAGCCACGATGGAACCCAAGCTACGAAAGAATCATGAGCATATGGATGCTCATATCGTAGTCCTTCATCTTTGTGAGTTGGTTGATGAGCAAGTGAGATTCGAAAGGTTCGAAGTCTCAAAGCTCCTCTTCACCTCTGAGATGCTAGGAGGTTTATCTGTGGTACTGCTCAATATGCTGAAGACTGTGGAGTCTTCTGAGAAGCATGAGCAGGGGACGATGCTATTAGTTGATTCCTCGAAGAAAGGTTCTAAGAGGAAGTCAAAGGAACAGCAGAAGGGAAAGAAGAGAAAGGCTAAGAAGGTAGAACTAGCACAAAAGGAAACTTGCCATCATTATGGCAAGGAGAGCTATTTGCGAAGAAAGTGCAAGATTTATCTTGAGTCCGTGAAGAAGGATAAGGCATCGGATGCCCCATCTTCTTCAGAAATCTTCTTTATTGATTGTCATTCTATTTCCTCAGACACTTGGGTATTTGATACGGGTGTGGCTCACATATATGTAATGACATACATGGGCTAAGGAATAGAAGAAGACTCGCCAAGGGAGAGTCAAATTTACGTGTTGGGAATGGAGCAAAGGTCGCCGTGACTCGCCATCTAACGCATTTGTTGAACTCCTCGTAGGACTTGTCTTAGAATCGACAATTGCTTTTATGTTCCTTCGCTTGATAAAGAACATCATTTCTATTTCTTGTTTAAATAGAAATGGGTACCATTTGACTTTTAGTAACAATTGTTGTTACATAACTTTGAATGGAGTTCTTTATGGACGGAACTTTAAGCAATGGTGTTTATACGCTGGACGATCCAAAGGACATTTGCAATATCGGCTTAGCAACAAGCGTGCTCGAAAGGATAATCAAATAGACTTATATGTGGCATTGTCGTCTTGGCCATATAAGCAAGAAACGCATGTCCGAATTACACCGATGTGGAATTCGAATCGCTTGAATTGGATTCATACGATACATGAATCATGCTTAAAAGGCAAGATGACTAAGTTACCTTTACCGAAAAGGTGAACGAGTGGGAGAGTTACTAGGTCTAATACATACCGATGTATGTGGACCTATGTCAACTCAAGCATTAGGAGGCTATAGCTACTTCATTACCTTCACCGATGATCACTCACGGTTTGGGTATGTGTTCTTGATGAAACACAAGTCCAAGCCTTTGAAAGGTTCAAAGAATTGAAATGAAGTAGAGAAACAACATGACAAGAGTATTAAAATACTGATCGGATCGAGGTGGTGAATACTTAAGTCAAGAGTTTCTGATTATCTAAGAGACAATGGCATATTGTCTCAATGGACTCGCCTATACACCACAAAGATAATGGTGTATCCGAGAGGCGAATCGACCTTGTTGGACATGGTCAGTCAATGATGAATCATGCAACTCTTCCCAAGTCCTTTGGGTTATGCACTGCATACCGCTTACTTGTTAAATGTAATGCCTACCAAGGTAGTCTCAACTACTCCATATGAGATATGGAATGGTAAGAAACCTCATGTATCTTACTTGAAGATATGGGGTTGTCCTCGCTTATGTGAAGCTGACAGATCGCATAAACCGATGCTAAGTCCGATAAATGTCTATTTATTGATACCCTAAGGAAACAAGGGGTTACTAATTCTATCATCCCGTGGAACAAAAGGTGTTTGTTTCAAGGCATGCCGTGGTTTCTAGAGAAAGAGTTTCTCTGCAAGAAAATAAGGGGAGTGTCGCCGAGCTTGAGGAGGCTCGAGAGACTCAAATAGACATTAATGAGATACCGGTGAAGCACAACACCGACAACTCATAGTGATGAGCAATACGACTTATTGTAACACCACATCTTCAGAGATCCGCAGAACACGCAATATTCCCGAGAGATATGGATTTCGTAAGTTTAATCGAACGACGTGTTACTCATTGATGATGAGGAGCCTACTAGCTTATGAAGAAGTGCCGACAAGTTCAGAAGGGATAAGTGGCTTGGTGCCATGAAGTCGAAATGGATTCCATGTACGAAAACCAAGTTTGGAACTTGGTTGACCCACCAAGGCATAAAGCCTATAGGGTGCAAGTGGGTTTTCAAGAAGAAAACCGACATGGATGGTAATGTGATTACCTATAAGGTTAGATTGGTGGCGAAAGGATATCGTCAAAAACAAGGTGTTGATTATGACGAAACCTATTCGCCTGTAGCTATGCTTAAATCCATTCGATGCTCCCGCCATAGCGGCTCATTATGATTATGAGATATGGCAGATGGATGTGAAAATAGCTTTCCTTAATGGAAACTCGCCGAGGACGTGTATATGATACCGAGGGTTTCACATCGGTTGATAAAACCAAGGTATGCAAATTGCGACGATCCATTTATGGATCAAGCAAGCATCCAGAGTCGGAATATCCGCTTTGATGAGACGATCAAAAAGTTTGATTTCTCACAAAATCCGCATTTAACCTTGTGTGTACAAGAAGGTTAGTGGGAGTGCAATGTGTTCCTAGTATTGTATGTCGATGACATATTACTTATAGGAAACGATGTGTCAATCTTACAATTAAGGTTTGGTTATCCAAGACATTCTCCATGAAAGACTGGAGAAGCAACCTACATCCTTGGGATTAAGATCTATAGAGATAGATCAAACGGTTGCTTGGTCTTTCGCAGCCTACATATATAGACCGAAAGTGCTAAAGAGGTTTAGCATGTCGAATCCAAGAAAGGTTTCTACCCATCGTGCATGGGGTACACCTTTCAAGTCTATGTGTCCGCGCACGTAAGACGAGAGAGGATTTGCATGAGTAAGATTCCCTATGCATCCGCAATAGGATCTATCATGTATGCTATGTTATGTACGAGGCCCGATGTATCGTATGCCTCGAGTGTCACGAGCAGATACTCACCGATCCAGAATGGATCATTGGGCGGTCATAAGACGATCCTTAAGTACTTGAGAAGAACTAAGGATGTGTTCCTAATATACGGAGAGAAGGGTACATGGTGATACGTGGGTATACGGATGTACCCGCATGACAAGGATGATTCCATGTCTTAGTCCGGGTATGTATTCACCTAGAATGGAGGCGCAATAAGTTGGAAAGGTTCCAAGCTTGACACTATAGCGGATTCTCGCCACTAAGGCAGTAATACATTGCGCCTGAAGCAAGAAAGGAAGCGGTTTGATCAAGAAGTTCATCTATGAACTTGATGTGGTCTCATCAATGATCCAAACATGTGCTTCCCGCTATCATCTTATCAGAGAGATCATCAGTAGGAACGAAATACAAATCGAGAAAATTCCCACTGAAAGGAACTTAGCGGATCCTTTGACTAAAGGCATTACCTCAAAGTAAGTTTGAGGGTCATGTTAGAGCGTATGGTATTGGATACCGTAGCGATTGACATTAGGCCAAGTGGGAGTCTGTTAGTAATATATGAGAGATGTCCTAAGGCAATCGCCTTATGTATGAACCATTTATATGATAAATGAAGATTCACTATTTGAGTATACATGTTTTATGTATTTGATTGGATCTTAAACTCATTTACTGAATGTCCACGATACGATTCACAAGATGAGAGAATTTGTGATTGGATCACAACTAGTGAGTATCTCTACATGTGTAATTGTGATGTATCTAATTATCCCTAGTCGATGAATTGATGGATTTGACACCATCAATTCGCCGAGACTAGCACGAGGTATACCCTTGGTGTATCCAAGCACCGATTCTCACCGGGCCGAGACATAGTGATGTCCGAGTTAATCGTGGATGCTAGTTATGGTAACTAGTTCATTGAGTGACCAGCCGTAAGACTTCATATGGTTCTCTGCATATATAGATATGTCAATGAAGTTCTTACTGTGGCTTAAGTGCGATGTTCCTTTGACTTATGTATTCAAGTCATCTTGATCATGGAGACTTATGCTTTGACATCTTAAGCAAACATCTCTAAGGAGATGTGGACCCGGATGATTGGGTATAAGTCAAGTGATCAAGGTGTTTGAATAGCCTATAAAGGATTCACCACTCCTGCGAGGAGATGTATACCCATGGCCTCTCGCCGGATTGTTACTAAAGTCTGGCCAAAGCATTACATGTTTAGAGTAAGGTACTCTTCGATACATGTGGAGTAACTAGAACTGTGAGGACGAGGAAATGATACTTGGGCTAGGTGTGACGAGTCCCTAGTGGGATCGGCATACAATAGACCATGTCCCAACCAAGTGGGTATAAGATGAGTGAAGGGAATGGGGCACGATTCATTCGAGCATCAAGGGTTTCGTAAATAGTTCGATCAACCGCTGATCTTTCTTAATTGGGGATCATGATGTACTACTAGGTGTCACTCATGATCGTTCTATAATTAATGGTTAATTATAGACTACCAACATAAACCGAGAACCTATTTGGTCACACGCACAACGAGCGTAATCCAAAGGATTTAAAACGAGCTTGAGAATGGGATTCTCAGACCGAGAGAAACTATGTTTGGTTGGACTAAACATAAAGCGAGCATGAAATTGTTTCAGTCGCAATGGAAGCGTGGATGGGCCGTGTCTTATGAAGACATAATGGATGGACCAAAATGGTTTGGTTCTAATCCAATGGATGAGAATAAACCAAAGGGTTTGGTTTATATTAAACGAATGAACCAAAGGTTGGTTCGGTTCGTTTTAACTTAAAATAAACCATCATGGTTTGGTTTATTTTAACTTATCTTAATGGAGCGGGTTAACGGTCTTTATGGATATGATCCATTAACCATTAAGAGAATTAGTTCTATAAAAGTGGATTGTTAACCTTAATTCATCCAAAACTAGCCTCTTAGAGTTGCCGCCCACCCCAATTGTTGGAGTTTTCGGCGCCAACCCTAAAGCCGCCGCCCAGCTTTGTGCCGCCCAAGACCCTTGCCGGCGTCAAGCTCAGCCGGTGAACCTCCGCGACCCTCCGTGATCTCCTATAGGTTCGCATCAAGGTGAGCCTTTTCTCTCCTTGTTTTGGCCGGGCGCCTACTCCTCCACCAAGCTGTCCAGTTTTCTGGACAGCTTCTCCTCGTCGAGCGTCGTTTGGACGACGGTTAGTGCTCCGACAGCGGCTAACTTACCGGGATTTGATCTCCGGTAATCCTCTGAGGTGGAGGACGGCGATTCGGCCAAACGGTTGACGAACACCTCTCGGAGAAGCGAGTTTTGAGAACTCGCTTTTGGATCCGAATTTGGATTCGGATCGTGATCATCTCTTCGATCACGCCGCGTCTTCAACACGAGGCTAGTAACCCGCACGAAGACGAAGCTCGTGACTTAGCGAAGTCATCCCGAGGAGCTCGGCGTGGATACGGATAGAGACGATTCTTACGAGGATCGTTCCGGTTGATGCCGTTCCCGCTACACGTCATACGGAAGGTATAACGTAGTTTAATTTCCTTTTATTACAAATTTTAATTTACGGTTATGTCTACACTTGTTGTAATAGCATGCGTGTGTTGTGTGTGTTGTAATAAATAGGAGTATTTATTATTTTTATTGTTTCCGCTGTGCTCATGTTTACGAAACATGATCGAACACACACACGCCGCGGTGCCGGAAACCCAACATTATCCACCTCCGACTTGTTATCCAGAAGGAGTTTTATTAGTGGTGTTGTCATCATTAGAGCTCGTTGAGCTCAACCCATGGAGTAGGAACCTTGAGATTCTGAACCACGTTATATCTTGTGTATTGTGTGCTTGTGTCATGTTTTATTTTTATCATTCTATATTCCGCTGCGCTAATGACATTGTAGCAAGCACGCGATCGAAATCCATCAAGACACAACAACATGCTATTCACCCCCCCCCCCCTCTAGCGACAATTAATTCCCCAACAAGTGGTATTAGAGCACTTGTTGGACTTATCACTAGGAAGAGTGAAGACATCCTTGATGTTTTTAGACCAAGGGAGAGATTGTAAGATCTCATTGGGATATGAGACATTGACCTCCTTGAGGAGAACATTTTTAATGCATGTCAAAAAAGGGGAGAATTTATGAAATTACTAATTTGGGAGAATTGGTAAGGAAATTTGAGTTAGGTAGCTTAACTCAATGGTTTTGTGGTTTTTGTCAAACATCAAAAAGGGGAAGATTATGGGTGCAATCGACCCAGGTCACGATTGACCAGACTCGAGTTGGACTCAAGTAGTGTTTTGATGTTTGACAATATTTTGGGGAGATTATTGGTGCAATCGACCCGAGTCATGATTAACCAGACTCGAGTTTGACTCGAGGGGTATTTTAATGTTTGATGATGGTTTGACCATTATTTGACTATATGGTTGACATGGGATTGACCATATGATGAAGAAGTCCAAGTCTTGTGTACTTGACATGGAAAGTCCAAGTGGGACACTTGGCAATTGAAAAGTCCAAGCATGGGTCTTGGCAAGGGAAAGTCCAAGCTTGAGTCTTGGCAAATGAAAAGTCCAGCATGGGTTGGCAAGGAAAGTCCAAGGGTTGATATTGGCGGCGTAAAGTCTAAGGGTGGAGTCTTGGCAGCATAAGTCAAATGGTTGGCGGCGTAAAGTTCAAACGGTAGTCTTGGCAGCGTAAGCCCAATGTGCCTTGGCAATGACCACCTTAGCATGACAATAGCTGATGGAAGCACTTGAAGGTTAATGTATGGATGAACAAGTCATGGATGACTTGGAGGGATCCGATAGGTGTGAGGCTAGCGGAGGTGGCTAGAAGGCTTAGGTCTAGGCTAAGAGTGGTCTAGGAAGTATGAGGGCATCATACTTGAGGTTAAACCTTATGTTTGAGATTAACAGACGACTGAGGCTTTGGATCAGTCGACTGGTGAAGTTTTTTGACACTTGGCAGCCGAGTCAACTTGCAGCAATCGACTGGGATTATGGCCAATTGAACTGCTCAGACTCGACTGGTGTTCGACTGTAGAAAATAGTTTGGTAGTCGACTATTAGTATTGAGCAGTCGACTGATTATTGGTGCAATCGACCAAGGTCACGATTGACCGAACTCAATTTTGACTCGAGCGATGTTTTGATGTTTGACATGAAGGTTTGACATTGATGTCTGATAATGTTTTTGGGAGATTGTTGGTGCAATCGATCTGGGTCATGATTGACCAGATTCGAGTTTAACTCAAGGGGGATTTTGATGGTTGACTGGGTTTGACCATGTCATGGAAAGTCCAAGTCTTGAGTACTTGGCATGTAAAGTCCAAGCATGGGTCTTGGCAAGGAAAAGTCCAAGCATGGGTCTTGGCATGGAAAGTCCAACATGGGTTGGCAAGGGAAATTTCAAGCTTGAGTCTTGGCATTTGAGAAGTCCAAGGGCTTTGATATTGGCGACGTAAAGTCCAAGCAGGAGTCTTGGCAGTATAAGTCCAATGGTTAGCGGTGTAAAGTCTAAGCGGAGTTTTGGCAACGTAAGTCCAATGTGCCTTGGCGGTGTAGACACCGTTAGCATGAATATAGCCGATGGAAGCACCTAAAGGCTAGCGTATGGATGAACAAGTCATGGATGACTTGGAGGGATCAAATAGGCGCAAGACTGACAGAGGTGGCTAAAAGGCTTAGGTCTAGGCTAAGGGTGGTCTACCAAGTATGGGGGCACCATACTTGAGGTTAAAACCTCACATTTGAGGTTGGCAGTCGACTGCATTATGGCTGGTTCGACTGCCTGAGTCGACTAGAGTTCGACTGTCATTTAATTGTTGAAAAGGCTCTGGCAGTCAACTGCTCATTGGAGCAGTCGACTGATGGGTTGATCAGTCGACTGACATGGACGGCAATCGACTGATAGTTCGGCCGCGATCACAGAATGCTCCATAGCCGACTGGACAGTCAGCTACGGACGATAGCAGTCGACTGGTGATGTCATCAGTCGACTGCCAAGAGATCCGTTGGAATTTTTTCGACATGGATAGAGCCATTGTCTCACGACAACAGTGTTGGCAATTGATTGGGGTCTTATGACAGTCGACTGCCAGGTAGAAATCCAGCCTGATGCAGGTTAAAAAGAGGAGCTCGATGAGGATTTCGACATTGGTTCTTTGGGAGCTTTGGTGAGGCGAATTGAAGGCGATTTGCAGGTGCATTTCAGGGTCCTTCAAGCTCATCCATGCAACTAACAAGCAAGCGCTCAAAATCCTAGATTGTAAAGTGCTCTTTACATTTCATTTATATTTTCTTGTTCTACTTGTATTACTATTGTAATATCTTGTAAGAGGTTTCTCCGCCTCCGACATGTTGTCGAGAAGGAGTTTATTGTTTAGTGGTGTTTGTGGCATCGCTAGAGCTCTTTAGAGCTCAATCCGTGGAGTAAAAACCATTCGGTTCCGAACCACATTATATCTTGCATTGTGATTGTGTTTCTTGTTATTACTATTTCGTTGTGCTAACAAGAGTGTAGATGATCAAACGCGAACGAATTCTATCGACACATCCAAAACGCTATTCAACCCCCCCCTCTAGCGGTCAACGAATCCTCAACAATTGGTATCAGAGCCCTGGGCTCTTCTACGGACTAACCGCCAAGAGCAAAGACGCTAGAGGAAAAGATGGAAGTTGAAGAACAACTTGGATGGGACATCAATACACCGGTCCCGTATACTTTCTATGGACGAGAGGGATTCAACCAATGGAAGGCAAGGATTGAAGATTTTTTTATGATGAGGGATTTTGAGGAATGATCCATCTTAATGGAAGGATTTGAATATCCAAGAGGACCAAAGGGAGGCTTCCTCAAGAAGAAGAGATGGACCGAGGAGCAACTCTAACAATTTAAGAAAAACAAGAAGGTAATCAAATTCATTTTTGATTCCTAATGACATCTTGTGTATCCTAGGGGATTGCATGGATGCCAAGGATCTTTGGAGGGAATTGGCAAGATTCCATGAAGGTCCATCACCGGCTCAAGAAGAGGAGGCCGAAGATGAATCCTCATCCTCACAAGAAAGTGAGGAGTCGAAAGTTGAGAAGGAGTCAACTTTCGGATCGGAGGAAGAAGTAGAAAAGGTGAAAGAAGCCTCTACCTCTAGGATTGAGGGGGAGGAGATGAGGGCATCCTCAATACCGGAGCAACGAGAAGAAGCTTCTACTTCTGGTCAAGGAGAAGAGGAAGCTCAAAATTCAGCCACCATTGACCTAGGTAACTCAAGTATTCAATTTAAAAATAAAATTCATATCATATGCTTTGAGTGTAGGGAAAATGGACACTACAAGAGCAAGTGTCCTAAGGCTCCACCCGTACCAAAGGTGAAGGAGACCGGTGCCTCAATGCAAAAGAGCAAGGAGCATATCATATGCTTCAAATGTAATCAAAGAGGGCATTATAGGAGTCAATGCCCTAGGGGGAGCAAGAAGGTCAAAGAAGGAGCATCACAAGTAGGGGGAGCCTCTAGGGCAAACCCTAAGGTATATTTTAATGCACGTTCTAGTTCTAGGATCAAAAAGCATGCTAGGAGTTATGTTAATAGTCTAGCTATTTCTCATGAACAAAAGCATGCTAGTAGGAATAACAAATATTTTTGCCTAGGAGCTAAGAATGTTCATTTTTAAACTAAGGAGAAATTTGGGACTAATGTCCCTAGAAAAACCTTACCTAGGGAATCTATCAAGAAAATAGAAGACCACCTAGGTTTTAACCCCAAATGGACTAGGCATATGCCTAGAAAGAACAATGCCCAAAGATTAAATCAAGATTCAAAAATTGGGCAATTAGAGTTGGAAAATCAAGCCTTGAGATATGTTAGGGCAATCAACCCATGATATGGTTTTGATGAGTGTGGAAAAGGGTTTAAGTTAGTTTGTTATGTGCATTGAAGTCGTGCAGGACTTAGTAATTCGCACATGAAGCTTTGGCGGGTTTATCACTCATAACCTCATTTTTGAGTCGGAGAAGGAGCATTGCAGAGCTGTGCGCTTGATGCTGTCGAGGGACCGCCGAATGAGATGACTTGAAGCGAAGCCAAGGAAGCAGACTTCAAAGGCAAGAAACGCGAAGGAGCATTGCAGAGTCGTGCGTCTGATGCTGCCGAGGGACATGGTCGCGAACGAAGAGAGCTTCGGCGAGGGACTTCGAGTGAGATGAGAGAATGAGTGAATTATAAGTAGCTCATTAGGTGAACTTGGCCAAATGGCTGAGTGTCGGAGGCTCAACTGCAATGGTTGAGGTTTACCCGACCGCCGGAAGCTCAAACAAATGTTAAGTTTGAGTTTAACACGGCACCAGTCGACTATTGCTTCTATATAAAAAGAGAGGATGTTGGGCTTTGGGAGGCTAATGCTTCTATTCTAAATAGCTCCCAAAGTGCCCTAAACATTTTCCACTCTTCTACTTGTACTAATCTTCATTCTATTGTAGAAGAGTGATCCTTGTGTAAAAGAGGTTACCTCCACCTAGCTTTCTGCAAAGGAGAGATCTAGTGGATAGATTGAGGAGTGATTCACCTTGGACGAATCAGACTATGGATTAGCGGCGTAGCCGGGAACCATGTTATATTCCTTTTGTTAGCATTGGTTTTATTCTTGTTGTTTTGATTTTCTTGTCTTGTTGTGTTTTCCATTGCGCTAATATTATTTGTAGACAAACGAATTCCACCATCGAACGAAAGAGGGCTATTCACCCCCCTCTAGCCGGCCAATACACACCGATCGATCCCCCACAAGTAGTATCAGAGCCAAGTCGCTTGTCGAGGACTAACCGCCGCAACAAGCACTTCATTCAAAAATGGCCGGCTCCAACATTCACCCACCAAAATTTGAAGGCGAATTATCTTGGTGGAAAAAGAGAATGGAGGTATTTTTCAAAACCGATTTCGAAATTCTTTTAATTATGGAAAACGATTTTGAAATGCCTAGGGATGAAGAAGGGGAGCCTTTGGAAAAATCAAGATGGAGAAAGAAGCAAAGGGAGGAGTACTTTGCGAACTCAAAAGTCAAACATCACCTCTACAATGTACTCCCTCAACAAGAAGTCAACCGGATAGGGGAATGCGCTAGCACCAAGGACATGTGGGAGAAACTAATAGACATTAATGAAGGCACATCCGAGGTGAAGCTAGCAAGGAGAGATGTCCTTCGTTCCCAATTATCCAATATCAAACTCGAAAAGGGAGAGAAGGTAAAATCTCTACACTCTAGATTTAAGGAAATTCTAACCGGTTTGACAAGTGTAGGTGAAAAACTCTCCAACCGGGATATGATAATGAAGGCCATAGATGTCTTTCCCCGGTCCTCAAGATGGAGCTCTATGGTGGACTCCTTCTATATCTCCAAGAATTTGGAAGTGAGCACCTTGGAGGAGTTCTTCTCAACTATGGAGCTCCACGAAACAAGGCTTGAAGGAATAAATGAAGAGCCAAGAATTCAACCTTCAAGAGGAGTGGCCTTGGTAGCCAACAAGGAGAAGAAAAAGATAGAGTTTCCCACCTCCTCCGATGATGAAGCATCCTCCTCCTCCTCCATGGATAGCACGGAAGAAGCCTATATGGTAAGGAGGGTAAGGCGTGCATTAAAAAGTTTTAAATTTAATAAATCTAATGATAGGAGGAGAAGACCAAGGGGGAAGGTGATTTGTTATAATTGCCAAGGAGAGGGACACATAAGGGACAATTGTCCCCTTCTAAACAAGAGTAAAGAGAAAAGGAAAAAGAAAGAAGAAAAGAAGAAGAAGAAGGGGAGCGAGAAGAAAGAAGAAGAGAAGAAGGTCAAAGAAAAAGGGAAGGACAAGGCACTAAAGGCAAGGACATGGGATGACCCCTCTTCATCATCATCATCATCATCGGAGGAAGAAAATGCATTTGTCACAAATTTAGCATTGATGACATTTGACGACCTAGACTCTACTTCCTTCTCTGAGCAAGAAGAAAGATCAAGCACAAGTGAGGAGAGCTCTAGTGAAGGGGGAGCTTCATCATCATCCTCATCCGAAGAAGAAGAAGACATGGAAACTATGGTAACGAACCTCTCACCAAGTAAAATAGTTTTCATGATTTCTAGTCTTACTAAGGATCTATTTAGGGCCAAAAAGAAAAATAAGAGCATGCTAGATCAAATTAAGGACTTAAAAGAAAAACTAGAAAAAGCATGCTTAAATGATAATGAAAATATTTCTTCTAGTCATGATGATGCATGCTCACATGAATATATGCCATTTAATGTTAGTGATGCATGTATGGATGAAAATAGGGCTTTAAGGGAAAAGGTAGATCATTTGACCAAAGCCCTAGAAAAGTTTACAATTGGCTCAAATACATTGAACATGATAATTGGGAGCCAAAGAGCTAATTTCAACAAGAAAGGCCTAGGATATAAGGAAAAGAAAAATGAAAAAGCCTATAAATGCTTAATCGCTAGGGGTCAAGACAAAAAGAATACAATAGCTAGAAAATGGATCCCTAAGGAATTTTTAGTGAACCCCATAGGCAAGAATTTATATCGGGTTCCTAAATCCATCCTAAAGGGTTAGGAAAACCCTAGGATAGTCAACCGTATGGAATTTATCTATATCACATTTTGGTTGACTTAGGATGGTGAGACTTCATTTTTAGAAATAGTGTTAGGTGATGATAATGCACCTATAAATAGAGAAATCATGCTTTAGGTGATATTTGTCTTATTATCATGATGTAATACCTAATGCGTGATCACAATTTGATGAATACTTTTGTTTCATGATCATAATGTAAAATTAATACATATATGCTTTTATGATCATGTGGGATACTAGGATGATACTTAACAATGGGTAGAAATGTATGAAATTAATGGTTAAGTGTATACAAATACCTTTAGGATGCATCTCACACTCACCATAGGCTACCTTGATTGAAAACTTAGCATGAGTGAGATGTTAGGATGATACAAATGTCCACTAATGCCTATGACATTAAGATGGTCATTTAAAGTATCAAAATAGCAATAATAGACCAATCATGGGGAAGGCTTATGTTTAATTCATAGACATATTGCCCAAAGATCATGGTTGGATATTTCATATGTTTTCAAAACAATTTCTTACTTTAAAATCTGTGTGTTCATGTTTTAAAATAATTTAAAGCAAAACTAGGTGTTAAATGTGATACTAGATCAAAAACCTAGTTGTTTTTAAAGCTTTTGGATTTTTGACAAATCTTTGAAAATATAATGTTTTTTCATGGAAAACTATTTTTCATTGATAAAGAACCCTAAAAGAAATGTGTTCCCCAAATTTCACTATTTTTCAAATTTTTCAGAATTTATAGTGCATTTCTGAAATTCATCCAGAAAATCAGAAATTCGGATTTCATTGTACGATCATTGCCATCTTCGATAATCGATGTTGACCTGATAACTTGATTTTATCAGGTTTTTGAGTGATTTTGATTTTTTTTGTTTCTCTCTAGACTTGATGTCATGCTGTATAAACTTTGTTAATTATTTTTGATGGTGTCAAAGGGAGAGAAATATATGTTTAAGTAAAGGGAGAATGCATTTAGGGGGAGTTTCATGTATTAAGGGGGAGAGTTTCTAATCATATTATTCACATGCTTTCTTTCCTTAATATTTTATCAAATGTTTTTACCTAACTTAAATGGATTGCCACACATCAAAAAGGGGAAGATTGTTAGGGCAATCAACCCGTGATATGGTTTTGATGAGTGTGGCAAAGGGTTTAAGTTAGTTTGTTATTGTGATTTGATATGTGCGTTGAAGTCGTGCAGGACTTAGTAATTCGCACATGAAGCTTTGGTGGGTTCATCACTCACAACCTCGTGCTTGAGTCGGAGAAGGAGCATTACAGAGTCATGCGCTTGATGCTGCCGAGGGACTGCCGGACGAGATGACTTGAAGCGAAGCCAAGGAAGCAGACTTTGAAGGCAAGAGACGCGAAGGAGCATTGCAGAGTCGTGTGCCTGATGCTGCCGAGGGACGTGGCCGCGAACGAAGAGAGCTTTGGTGAGGGACTTCGAGTGAGATGAGAGAATCAGTGAATTGTAAGTAGTTCATTAGGTGAACTTGGCCAAATGGTTGAGTGTCGGAGGCTCGACTGCAATGGTTGAGGTTTACCCGACAGCCTAAAGCTCAAACGAATGTTAAGTTTGAGTTTCACACGGCACCAGTCGACTGCCATGAAATGGCAGTCGATTGCTCTGAGTCGAATATGGTTCGACTGGTATCCAACTGATGGATTTATGCCCAGCAGTCGACTGCCATGGAATGGCAGTCGACTACCAGAGGAAGTCGCGGGCACAGAACCTCTCATAGCTGATTGGGTAGTCGACTACGGAGGCAGCAGTCGACTGATGGTTACATCAATCGACTGCCAAGGGATCCGTTGGACTACAACGGTCGGGATCCGACGTGTTTGGAGGCCTTTGTAGTGGCGATAATCGACTGCCAAGGGCAGCAGTCGACTGGTGGCGGCCAACGGGAAGAAATCAACCCTCTCTATAAAAAGAGAGGGTGTTGGGCTTTGGGAGGCTAATGCTTCTATTCTAAACAGCTCCCAAAGTGCCCTAAATGTTTTCCACTCTTCTACTTGTGCTAATCTTCATTCTATTGTAGAAGAGTGATCCTTGTGTAAAAGAGGTTACCTCCACCTAGCTTTGTGCAAAGGAGAGATCTAGTGGATAGATTGAGGAGTGATTCACCTTGGACGAATCGGAACGTGGATTAGCGGCGTAGCCATGAACCACGTTATATTCCTTTTGTTAGCATTGGTTTTATTCTTGTTGTTTTGATTTGCTTGTCTTGTTGTGTTTTCCGTTGCGTTAATATTATTTGTAGACAAGCGAATTCCACCATCGAATGAAAGAGGGCTATTCACCCCCCTCTAGCCGGCCAATACACACTGATCGATCCCCCACAAGGTCAAGGCCTGAGAAACTTGAAAATACCCTTGCGAAATGACAAATCAAATGCAAAGGGCAAATGGTCAAACTCTAGGGTCTAGAAGTCAAAGTCAAAACCTAGGGCATAGGAGACAAGAGTCAACCAAGGGTAAGAAAGATTTGGGTCACAAACCTAAGCTTAAGGTGACTTATCATAATGTTCCATTTGATTATGGAACTAAACCTAGGTCTAGGAAGACCAAGGTCAATAAGGAAGTCATCCTTAAGGTTGACCAAGGTAGGTGCTTAGTGGCCAAGGTTTTCATGAAACCTAGGAAGACCACTAAGAAGGTTACTAGGGAGGCAATCCCTAGGGTTAACCTAGGCAAGACCACAATGGCCAAGGCTAACAAGCCTAGAAGGGTCATTAGGAAGGTATCTAGGGAGGTCATCCCTAAGGAATACCTAGTAAACCCTAGGAGCTCAAATAGGTTTTGGGTTCCTAAGAGCATGATCGATTCACGCTAGATGGGTTTAGGTGTGCCAACTTTAAATGGATGGATAGTTAACCTAACCATGGTAAAGGTGGTACTTTAGGTAATTTTCAAGGTTATGGATACCTTGGAAATAGGTTTGAATTATAATCCTAAAAGATTTTAGGATGTGCCAATATATTTTTGGAATTATGAAAAATCAATCAAATTGACACAATTTAGATTTAGAGGTCTTGGTGTACCATTTTGGGTTTTTGGCACACTTGGGAAATTTGGGTAATATGGCTAAATATTCTTAATTATATCAAATGGAAACAAATATTAAAATTTAGGTAGTATGATACTTATACATTTTATTTATCATATAACATGTCATGACATCATATTTATTTTTAATCATTTAATATGGCATGATCATGTTTACGATTTAGGTGCCTAAATTCCATCTTATACCATGACATCATGATTATGAGCATGTGTTTATTTATATCATCATTAATGTCATAATCATTCATGCATTCAATTTGATTAAAATTGAGTTAAGGACAATGATATAACTTGAAGTCCCATTTGTAAAGGAATCAAGTAATGTTGCCTTAAAAAATGCATGAGGCCTTAGTTTAAGATAAACCAAAACCCACATCTCACATCTAATTGACATGTATGTGTATTGATACACTCTAAATACATGTGAGATACTAGGATATGAGTTGAGTTCAAGGTGCATAGTTTTTGCATCTAGATGAACTAAAACTCATCTAATATCATTGTAGATCATTGAGAAAGTTTATGTTCAAATCATATACATTAAGCCCAAAGAATATGATCCAATATAAGGTTTTAAAACTATTTTAAAATCATTTTGAAAAACCTTGGTGAAGTCTATCTTTTGATAACAATCACCATTGATGAAGTTGATACAAAGTGAGATAAAACATTGAAATTTTTCTTCACTTTTGAACTTTGTATCAATTTCATTATTTTATGGGTAAAATATTTTTCTAAAATTTTTCACCCATTGTATTGTTTATAAGTAATATACGTATGAATTTTCACGATTTTTTGATATACGTAGAATTACTTATACTTTTCTGAATTCCATTTTTGATAATTGAAATTCTGATTTTTTAGTTATCAGTCGACTGATTAGCACGACAGTCGACTGATCTCTGATAGAGTCGATTATCAGGCTGATTTCAAGAAAAACAAGGTTGTTTAGCCCATTTTCAACTACGGTAAAGTTCCCTAACCATTCCTAACCCTAGGATAAGCTTTGGGAAGCATTATAAAGGGTGAAAATCCATTGGATATGGATTAGGAGAGTTGTTAGGGTGATGTATTAAATTTAAGGTATGGGAAAGTTTAATGTTGAACTTTGAACCTTATTTTTGATGGTTTAGAGTTCCTATTGTCTTAGGGACTTCCCAAGGAGATTGTTGGTGTAATGGTCAAGGGGGAGCAAGTCTTTAGGGCGAGGTATCTGTTGGTGCAATCAGACCCAAATGATGTTTTGATATTTGACAAGGGGTTAAGTCAAGGTGATAACTATGTATTATCTCATGCGTTTTGGTTGAGATGTATTTTCAGGAAGTTTCTTATAGGACGAGGAGTCCTGGCAAGTGAAGTCCCGGACAAGGAGTCCTGACAAGTGAAGACCTGAACGAGAAGTCCTGGCAAGTGAAGACCCGGACGAGGAGTCCTGGCATGAAGACCCGAACGAGGAGTCCTGGCAAGTGAAGACCCGGACGAGGAGTCATGGTATGAAGACCCAGACAAGGAGTCTTGGCATGAAGTCCCGGAAGCAATTCTTGGCACGGAAGACCTATGAACAGTGGTTCACAGGCATCAGGTGAAGGGTACAGGATAGAACATTTCTTATGCATGGTTTCAACACTAGACAAGTTAAAACGGTCAAGAGTCAAGGCAGTGGTCGAGGCAGCACCTCGACTGTTTACCCTGTCAGTCGAGGCGTCGCTTCGACTGGCATGCAAAGCACTAAGAAGATCGTAGAAGTCAAGGCAGCACCTCGACTGGGGTTGTTTCTCACGAACAGAAGCAAGCCGCAGTCGATTAGTGCCTTGACTGGAGACTGTGTGGTCGAAGGAAAAACCTACAGCAGTCGAGGTGCCGCCTCGACTGGAGCTTTGGTTCAATTGAACAGACGCAAGGGCCTATCGACTGCAAGCTCAACTGTTGCATTGTTCGGTTGAAACAGAAGCCTACCAGTCGAGGTGATGAACCTGTGCCTCGACTGGACCAATGTTTCAATGGGTAAATTAGTCTAATTATGGTAAAAAACTTACCGTTGGAACCCTCATTAAATGCGAGTTAATGCGCCAGTCGAGGCGACTCGACTGCACAGGCCGAAAAAGCCCTAATCAGACTCGATTTAAAAAGTTTTCACGTCTATTTTTTAACATATAAGTTGTGACTGCTTAATGTTGGTGCAGTAGGCACCTAAGTCGAACCTGAGTTTTGATTATAGCAAACGATATAAAGTTAATGTCGTTATCTCACGAGCTAAATCGAGTATGCAGAAGATTGATATAGCTGGAGCTGAAGGCTAGCAACACCCGGAGGAAGCCGCGGTGGTCCGGCGACACTCGAGTGACTTCGGAGGGAGCCGAAGGAATCGAGTGGAAGGCCGGAAGCAAAAGCAACATGTAAGTGTCGAGGTAAGCTCGTGTGTGCGAGCGTAAGTGAGGTCGTATCCTCTTTATGGGGATGATCTTAAGCGTAGATCCGACCAAAGACATCCTATAGATGGTCTAGGACGAGATCGGACGGTCGACGACCGTCGAAATTATGTTTTTGTTGAGCTAACTTTGACTTGCAGCAAGCATCAGTCATTGCCGACCGCTTGGAGGACTCGATCGCCAATCATCGATCGGTTCGCGACTCGGTGATGCTGCCATCAGTCGACTGATGATAGCCATCAGTCGACTGATGGTCAATGATCAGATTCGAGGAGTAAAGGCTTATCACCCCATTTCAAGGAGATTGGTGTTCAATTGTGATTGGCTAGGGTTCCTCTCGAAAAGGGGCTCAAAGGCTATAAAAGGAGGGTCAAACCTAGGGTTTCTTCATCATTCTAAAGCTTCCAAAAAGCCTCCGCCAAGCTACAACTTTTCGACCACGAAGTGCTTTCTCTCCGACGTCTAGGTCTTAAATTCTTTCTTATTGTAACGTCGGTTTTTTAGCTCTTATTTAAGTTCATTTCTTTTCGGAGCTTTTATCGTATACGAGGAGAGGGGGAGTGTCCCTCTACCTCAAGCTTTTTCCTTCTTGTATCGATTAACTCCTACCTCCAACGAGGAGGAGTTCCTTTAGTGCTTTTGCCCTCCGTACGTGGTCAAGGACCACTAGGGCCTTGGAGTAGTAGCCGAAGGCTACGAACCAAGTAAAAACTTCATTGTCTCTTTTTACTTTACATTTCCGCTGCAATTAATTATCTCTCGAGTTTTAACGAACGTAAAAAAAAAGGAAAAGGTTTTTCGCTATTCACCCCCCCTCTAGCGAACCGCATCGATCCAACAATTGGTATCAGAGCCGGGGGCGCTTAGATTTGGTGAAACCACCAATCTAACATTTTTTACAGATTTGTTTTTCGTTCGCTTAAATTTTTTCCCGCACTACTAATCCAAGACGAAGTCTTGGTACTCTTCGTTTGGTTTTGTTTTGCAAGTATTCGCTTTTGGAGTAGCCGACGGTCAAACGGGCATAACTTTTCGTACAAGTTGACCCACGACACGGTCTACCTACCAAATCGAATCCCTCGCAGAGATCTACACTTATTACTGGGGTTTATCCCCGTAACAAGTTGTTTTCATCCTCAAAAATCGACGTTTATTAGCCTTTCGGGGACATCGAAGGTTGTGAGTACTTACTTTTTATTTAGGTTCTTATTTCTTTGCTTAACTTTCTATTTTTCGTTTGTTTCTTTTTATTTCCCACACTACTAATCCAAGACGCAAGTCTTGGTACTTTCGTGTGTTTTTGTCGTTGCTAGGTCTTCTTTTTAGTCTCCTTGTTTTTTGTTCTAATGGCCCATCTCGAGGGTTTTAGCACCGTCTGACCTCCGTTTTACAACGGAGATGACTTCCGTTATTGGAAGGGTCGGATGGAATGCTTTCTCAAAACCCAAATCGATATGTGGATCATAATCCAAACGGGTTTCACACTTCCGACTAATGAAGTGGGTGACTCCTTGGATTATGATCAATGGACCATTGCGACAAAACGACAAGTCGAAGCCGACGCCAAGGCAACACAAATCCTCCAATGCGGCCTATCCAAAGAGGAGCTAAATCGCGTCGGCCCCTTCATAAGCGCAAAAGATCTTTGGACAAAACTAGTGGAGCTACACGAAGGGACCGATGAAGCCAAGGTATGTAAGCGTGATCTTCTTTTCAATAAACTATATAACCTAAAAATGCAGGAACACGAGTCCGCGACGCAACTCCACGCCCGGGTCCAAGACATAGTCAACAACCTACACGCAATCGGGCAAAAGGTCGAAAACCGCGACCTTATAAGGTATGTTCTAAACTCTTTTCCGAGGACTACCTTGTGGGCATCCATGGTCGACGCCTACAAGGTCTCCAAGGATCTTTCTAAAATTAGGTTAGATGAACTCTTTTTGATTTGAATTACATGAGCGATCCAACTTCGGAACCCGAGAGGGTATAGCCTTGTTTGCAGGGTTCAAAGAAGAAGAAAATCGCAAGCAAGCCACCACCAACCGAGGAGGAAGACGAGTCCGAAGAAGAAGTTGACCCGGAGTTGACTGCCGAACTAATGAACCTAGCTCGAAGGATAGCCAAGGGACGAAAGCGAACCACAACTCGACCCAACCAAGGTAAGCCTAAAAGTTCTAATATTAGGTGTTATGAGTGTAACAGGTTTGGACATATCAAGTCCGAGTGCCCCAAGCTCAACCACCAAGCACCTAAGCACAAGAAGGCCCTCAACGCGACATGGGAAGAAGCGTCATCCGAAGAAGACGAAGACCACGTCTTCATGGCGAAATCGATTGAGTCAGACACGGAGACCGAACCTGAACTTGAGTCAGAACCTGAGGATGACTCGGACTACGAAGCTACCTTCAAGTCAAGCCACGGATACGCATCCGGTTCAAAAGATACCCTTAAAGTGAGTCGAACTTTATTGAATACTTTACATAATACGGTTAGGTTTTTGTCTAGGAAATTAGTTAAGTCCGAGTCCAAGGTCAAGACCCTGATTGAGGAGGTCAAACTCCTCAAACACAAGGTCTCCCTAACCTCTTCGACTAGTCAAGTTCGAGAAGAGGACCCAACTCGAGCTGAAAAGCTCGAAGTTTAGAACTCTCTCTTGAAAAGTCAAGTTGAAGATCTTAGGAACACGTTGGAAAGGTTCACTTCGGGATCCAAAGGACTTGACCTCCTACTTGGATCTCAAAGGGCCGTGTACAACAAGGCTGGACTAGGGTTTAACTCAAACACGACTAATAGGTCTTATATGTCGATTGTAAGTCGACATAGGAAACATGTCCAAGCATGGGTCCCTAAGAACTTTTTGATTTCAACTCTAGGATCCAACCCGTACTGGGTTCCCAAGGACCAAATCCACTATGTGGATAGACCGAACCGATTCAATGGTCTAGGGAGAGCCAGTACAAAATATGTTTGTGCTTTAACTTAGAAATTGCATGCTTTAACTTAGAAAGTTTGTGCTTTAACTTAGAAATTACATGCTTTAACTTAGAAAGTTTGTGCTTTAAAACTTGTGAACTCACTTAGAACACGTACATAACCAACTAAAATCCTTCGAAAAGATTGAGCCTCGGGGAGCCTCTTTTCAAAAATAACTAGTTAGACTAGGAAATAGTCTTAGGTGAGTCAAGTCATCATTTTCTTGAAAATGGCTTTGTCTAAGGAAGTGGTCGATGATCCGATAAAAGAAGGCCCCTGTGCTTCGCCACGACCTGGAAGCCATGATCTTGAAAAGGTAAACTTGACGAGCCTAGGGTCAAATCCAAATCTAACATAAAATTACTTGAACCTAAATGCACTTAATCAACTTAATTAGAAGTCATCTCACAAAAAAAACACATAAGTATAACATGCTTGATCATATAGACACAGGTGAGATGACCTAGGTTTAACAACTTACAACCAATTTTTTTTTTTAAAAAAAAATCTAACATCCAATCCAACCACCTTGTGTGTAGGATCAATGGATGTTGGACAGCGGTTGCTCGGAGCACATGGCCAGGATCAACTCAAATTCACGGCTTCGATTCAAACGACAAGGATCGGTAGCCTTTGGGAATAACGGCAAGCTCAAAATCATCGGATCAGGTGATATCGAGCTTAACTCGAATTTTGTTATTAAAAATGTATTACTTGTAGAGAATTTTGAATATAACCTGCTTAGCGTAAGCCAATTATGTGACAATAACTATAAGGTCGTATTTTTAGAAAATGAATGTGTAATTAAAACAAATAAAATAGCTAAAACAATACTCAAAGGAACTAGGACAAATAACATTTATACAATTAACTTAATCAAATCCTCAGCCAAATGTCTTATGACACAGGAAGAGGAATCATGGTTGTGGCAGAACGACTCGGTCACTGCACCCAAGACTCGCTCCACAAGATGAGTCGAGTGGCTTAGTCAGAGGCTTACCCAACCTCAACAATTTGGTTAATAAAATCTATAATGCTTGTCAATAAGGAAAACAATCTAGGACACAACACAAGTTAACTAACCAAGAACGAACCTCAAGTGTACTTGAGCTCCTGCATATGGATCTATTCGATTCACATGGAGCCAAGTCACTCAATAGAAGTCAATATTGCTTAGTCATAATTGATGACTACTCCAGGTTTACCTGGGTTAGGTTCATCAAACATAAAAATGATACCCTAGATCAATTAATCAATCTATTCAAATTAATCGAGAATCAAAAAAATCTTAAGGTTAAAAGACTTAGAAGCGATCATGGTGGTGAATTTGAAAATCAAATGTTCACCGACTTCTGTAACCTAAACGGATACCACCATGAATTCTCTTGCCCTAGGACCCCTCAACAAAATGACCTAGTGGAGCTGAAAAACCGAACTCTACAAGAAGCCGCTAGGACCATGTTGAACGAATACGACCTACCTGATAGGTTTTGGGCAGAAGCTGTTAGCACGGCTTGCTATGTCCATAATAGGATCCTTATGGTAAAGAGGCACCTTAAGACCTCGTACGAGATTTATCATAATAAAGTACCCAAGATCAAGTACTTTAGGGTATTTGGATGTAAAGTACATATCTTAAAAACTAAGAACCACCTAGGGAAATTCGAATCCAAAACCTCCACCGGAATCTTCTTAGGATACTCAACCACGAGTAGGGCCTATAGGGTATATAACCACGATACCCTTAAAGTCGAAGAGACTATTAATGTAGTGTTCGATGAAGTACCCAAACCTACAAAACCCTTAATGACCCCAAGTGTTGAGCCCACTGATACCAAACTCGTCTCCGACCCTGAGATCGAGTCTAATCCACATCAACCAACTTCTCTTGTCGACCAAGTGACAAGTGATCCGAGTCAAACTAGTGTTCAACCAAGTCACCCCATTGATCAAGCATTAGGTGACACAAACCCAACCCAATCTAGGATTCAAACTAACCACCCTATCGATCAAGTGATAGGAGATCCTAATCTAGGAGTTCGAACTAGAGCATCCTATAGGAACCTTAGTCAAATTTCCTTAATTTCAAAGATAGAACCCAAATCAATTGAACAAGCTCTTCTTGATCCCGATTGGATTATTGCAATGCAAGAAGAGCTAGCTCAATTTACTAGGAATGAAGTGTGGGAATTAGTACCACCACCTAAAGACAAAACGATAATTGGAACAAGGTGGGTGTTTCGAAATAAGCTTGATGATAAAGGTGAAGTAGTTAGAAACAAGGCTAGGTTAGTCGCCAAAGGGTTTAGTCAAGTCGAAGTCTTAGATTACGATGAAACCTATGCCCCAGTAGCTAGACTCGAATCCATTCGAATGTTGCTAGCTTATGCCGCACATCGAGGATTTAAGCTATTTCAAATGGATGTTAAGTCGGCATTCCTAAATGGATACATTAAAGAAGAAGTTTATGTTAGCCAACCCCCCGGATTTGAAAATCTAGATAAACCCGATCATGTTCTAAAACTTAAGAAAGCTCTCTATGGACTTAAACAAGCTCCTCGAGCTTGGTACGAGAGACTTTCAATCCATCTTAAGTCAAAAGAGTTTAACCAAGGCTTAGTTGACCCAACTCTCTTCGTAAAAACCTTAGGTAAAGAAATATTCATAGCTCAAATTTACGTAGACGATATAATTTTTGGAACCTCTAACTCAGCCTTACTAAACGAGTTCGTTTCACTCATGGAAAGTGAGTTCGAAATGAACTTGGTAGGCGAGTTAAGTTTCTTTTTAGGTCTACAAATTAAACAAACTAAGGATGGTATATATCTATATCAACAGAAATACACTAAGGAGTTAATTAAAAGATTTGGAATGCAAGACGCTAAGATAATAAACACCCCAATGGCGATTAATGTTAACATAGGAGAAGACCTAGAAAGTAAGTCCATTGACTTAAAGTACTATAGGAGCGCGATAGGAAGTCTCCTATACTTAACTGTGAGTCGACCCGACATCCTATTCGCAGTAAGTATGTGCGCCAGGTTTCAAACCTGTGCTAAGGAGTCTCACCTAACCCTAGTTAAGCGTATCCTTAGATATCTTAAGGGTACACTTAATGTTGGTATTTGGTACCCTAGATCTACGGAGTTCGAACTAATCGGCTACTCCGATTCGGATTATGCCGGTAGTAAACTCGATAGAAAGAGCACGAGTGGTTGTTGTCAACTACTCGGCTCGAGTCTAGTGAGTTAGTGCGAGGAAGCCAACATTGTGTTGTCTTATCTACCACCGAAGCCGAATACGTTGCGATGGGTGAGTGTGTAACTCAGCTTCTTTGGATGAAGCACACTCTCCGAGACTTTGGGTTGGACTTCACCAAAACTAAAATTTTTGTAGACAACATAAAGTTCGATAAATCTAACTAAGAACCCTATATGCCATTCAAGGACAAAGCATATAGAGGTAAAACACCATTTCATTCGAGAACATGTAGCCAACGGCTCCATACAACTCGAATATGTTGACTCGAAGTCTAACCTAGCAGACCTATTTACTAAACCCCTACCCGAAGCCGAATTTAGTCTATTAAGACGAAAATTGGGCATGTGCGTAATAGAATAGGTACTTGCAAATTATATGTTCTTACTACTATTTCTTTAATTTCATTATTATGGAACTAGCATAGGACATACCTTAGATATCATGCACCTATAGATTTAAGGAGCCAATACATCTCACAACACATAGGACTAATGTGTTTGTGTACTTAGCCACGTAGATGGGTGTGAGATGTTAGGACCTTACTCCTGGTTCCAGATGTAGAGCTAGTGCATCGCTATGAACCACGGAGTATAATCATACATACTAACCGACTCTGACCAGGACTGGTTGATCCTTCATATCAATCAAGCCAAATATGAGTCGAACATTTTATAGATGAACCTATTTTCAGTATATTATTTTCAAAATAATGTGGAACATGCTTGGACTTTAAAATTAAAACTTATTTTTTATTCCACACACATCCTCACTCTTTTCGATATATGGCAAAAGGGGGAGAAAAAGGCCAAAGTTAAGGGATCAATTTTTTATGGCCAAGGCTTACTTAACTTTAAGTTAACAAAACAAGTTAAGAGAACTCTTAGCAAACACATTTAGTTAACTTGTTTTGTTAACAATACAATAATTTACTTAACTTGTTAACAAAAAGTAATTTACTTAACTTGTTAACAAAATAGAAGTAAAGGCCAAGGTTAAGAAATCAATTTTTTCTTAACTTAAAACTTATTTTAAACACTATGGCCAATATTAAGTAATTTCGATCACTTTATTCTTTTTTAGTAGCAAATATCAAGGGGGAGAGTTAAAACCCTTTCTCAAGTACTCACCCTCGGTCAAGGGGGAGGATTCCTCAAGGAGGAGCACTTGAAAAAGAGTTTTTACTCCTACACATTCATGCATATCTCTTGCTCATTTTACTTAATGCACTTAATTTGTTTTTTCTTAACTTTGTATGTGGGTTTGCCATAAATCAAAAAGGGGAGATTGTTGGTGCAGTAGGCACCTAAGTCGAACCTGAGTTTTGATTATAGAAAACGATACAAAGTTAAGCTCATGTCGTTATCTCACGAGCTGAATCGAGTATGCAGAAGATTGATATAGCTGGAGCTGAAGGCTAGCGACACCCGGAGGAAGCCACGGTGGTCCGGCGACACTCGAGTGACTTCGGAGGGAGCCGAAGGAATCGAGTGGAAGGTCGGAAGCAAAAGCAACATGTAAGTGTCGAGGTAAGCTCGTGTGTGCGAGCGTAAGTGAGGTCGTATCCTCTTTATGGGGATGATCTTAAGCGTAGATCCGACCAAAGACATCCTATAGATGGTCTAGGACGAGATCGGACGGTCGACGACCATCGAAATTATGTTTTTGTTGAGCTAACTTTGACTTGCAGCAAGCATCAGTCGACTACCAGCTTGGAGGACTCGACTGCCGTCAATCGATCGATTCAAGGATCGACACTCGGCCCGATCGCCATCGATCGGATGATAGCCATCAGTCGACTGATGGTCAATGATTAGATTCGAGGAGTCAAGGCTTATCACCCCATTTCAAGGAGATTGGTGCTCAATTGTGATTAGCTAGGGTTCCTCTCGAAAAGGGGCTCAAAGGCTATAAAAGGAGGGTCAAACCTAGGGTTTCTTCATCATTCTAAAGCTTCCAAAAAGACTCCGCCAAGCTACAACTTTTCGACCACGAAGTGCTTTCTCTCCGACGTCTAGGTCTTAAATTCTTTCTTATTGTAACGTCGGTTTTTTAGCTCTTATTTAAGTTCATTTCTTTTCGGAGCTTTTATCGTATACGAGGAGAGGGGGAGTGTCCCTCTACCTCAAGCTTTTTCCTTCTTGTATCGATTAACTCCTACCTCCAACGAGGAGGAGTTCCTTTAGTGCTTTTGCCCTCCGTACGTGGTCAAGGACCACTAGGGCCTGAGTAATGGCGAAGGCTACAGACAAATAAAAACTTCATTGTCTCTTTTTACTTTACATTTCCGCTGCAATTAATTATCTCTCGAGTTTTAACGAACGTAAAAAAAAAGGAAAAGGTTTTTCGCTATTCACCCCCCCCCTCTAGCGAACCGCATCGATCCAACACTTAATACAACCGAGGAAGCGATTACTTGAAGAAAAGTTCCTTGATTCTCCATATTCTTGAAGGAAATCAACGATTCTGAAAATAAGAAGGGCCCTGACTCTCACTGTAAGTTTGTAATCTGTTCTTCTTCTGTTTCTATTGTTGTAAGGTGTGTATAAACATCTAAAAATATGTATTAAGAGGTTTCTCCACCTCCTGTGTATCACCGAGAAGGAGAAGTATTATAGTGGTGGTGGTCATCACTAGAGCCGACTAGGGCTCAACCGTGGAGTAGGAATTTGGATTCCGAACCACATAAATCCTTTGTGTTGTGTTTGTATTCGTATTTGTACTTGTATTCTTGTTTCTGCTACATACTAGCAACTGTAGACGAGCACAACAAATCAAAGAATCGAGTATCGCTATTCATCCCCCTTCTAGCGACGCCAACGGTCCTACAAGTGGTATTAGAGCAAGGTGCTCTTCCCGGATTCACAACCGTAAGAGCAAGTTCTAATGGCGATGCAAGAAGGCTACAACACGAACAAACCTCCCTTTTTCGATGGAACCAATTTCCAATACTGGCGAAGCCGAATGGAGTACTATCTCATGACTGAGATAGATATGTGGTTCTCCGTGACCGAAGGCTTCACACCACCGATGGACGCAGAAGGCAGGACACTTGAATCTACTAAGTGGACTGCATAGCAAAAATGCAAGGCGCAAGCAAATGCCAAGGCCACTGTAATACTATAATGTGGTTTGGCAAAAGACCAGCTCAACAAGATTGGGTCGTTCTGCAGCGCACAAGAGCTTTGGAACAAACTGATTGAACTAAATGAAGGTACAAGGGACTCCAGAATAGTGAAACGAGATCTCTACATGAACCAGATGCAGAACTTTGCTATGAGGGACAGTGAGACTATTAGTGAATTGCACGGAAGGTTCAAGGAGCTGCTTAATGGCCTGCATTCGATTGGAGAGGAGTTAGAAAATCGGGACACCATCAGGTATGTTCTTAAATCGTTTCCCCGAAATGCTTTGTGGTCATCTATGGTAGATGCCTACAAAGTTTCAAGGGATTTATCTACAGTAAAATTAGATGAACTATTTTGTGAAATGGAATTGCATGAGCAAGCTAATAAGGGTCCAAAAGAGAAAGGTATTGCCTTTGTTGCAGGTGAGCAATACAAGGAGGATAGGGGCAAGGAGAACAAGAAAAAGGAGAAGAAGAGGGAGTCATCTTCATCCTCATCTGAGACAAGCAGTGATAGTGATGATGAGTCCTCATCCAGCGAGATAGCAAATTTCGTGAGGAGAATGATGAGGAGAAGTAGAAAATACAACAAGAAGGATGTGAAGAAAATTTTCACGGACAAGAAGAAGGGTAAGACATCACATAAATACAGGGGGAAATCTGATGTCGTATGTTTTGAATGTAACAGGAAGGGGCACATTAAAAGTGTGTGTCCTGACCTCACAAAGAAAGAGGACAAGCCTAGGAAAAAGAAGGCATTGAGGGTGACATGGGATAAGTCTTCTTCCAGCTCCTCAAAGGACGAAGTCAAGGAAAAAGGGACCAAGCACGCTACACTAATGGCCTTTGACAACTCAGATTCAAAGGGAGATGAAAGTCAGACCGAAACCTTACCGGAAGTCACATCATCATCTGATGATGATGAGGTAACATCTCCTGAATTAGATAAGTTATATGAAACAATAGCATGCTTAACTAATGCCTTGAGTAGATTTAAAAATAAGGTTAAAGTGCTGAAATCTGAGGTGGAAGAACTTAGAAATCATACTTCAATTTCTGCAGAAAATAGGACTGATACCTCTCAAATTGAACGACTTAAAGAAGAAAACAATTCTTTGAGAGCACAAGTTGATGATCTCAAGTGCACACTTGAGAAATTCACAACAAGCTCTAAAACACTAAACATGATATTAGATGCCCAAAGGGCAGTCTATAACAAAGCTGGAATAGAGTATAAACCGAAACAAAAGGAATTTAGTTTCATGTCTTTAGTTAATAGAACTTATTGTGTTAAAGCTAAAGTAACCAAAGCATGGGTTCCTAAACAATATGTTGTAAATGCTAATGGACCCAAAATTTGGGTTCCAAAAGATCTTGTATTTCGTATTTGATCAGGTACCAGTTGAGGGGGAGTGTCCAATGATATGGGTTGTGGATAGCGGATGCTCCAAGCACATGACCAGGGATTCTTCAAAGTTTGCAACAATTAAAAACAGGAGTAAAGGTACTGTTTTGTTTGGTAATAGTGGTAAACTGAAAGTCATAGGAGTAGGAGATATTGTCATTTCTGAACAATTTAGGATAAAGAATGTCCTGCTAGTTAAAGGAATGGCTTTCAATTTATTGAGTGTTAGCCAATTATGTGATGAAGGATATAGACTAGAGTTTTATTCGACTCAATGCTTAATTAAACAAAATGAATCCAATACTATCATGCTAGTAGGGACTAGGAAGGAAAATATCTATCAAGTTCAGTTTAGTAGTGCTACTAACATGCGTGTGAAGTGTTTGTTGTCCAAAGAAGATAACTCATGGCTATAACATCGAAGACTCGCACATGTCAACATGAAGAGTATTAAGAGGCTGACCAAGGAAGAGCTTGTGCAAGACTACCATTGCTCAAATATGAAAAGGACAAATTATGTGATGCGTGTCAAAGAGGTAAATAAATAAGAGCTTCACACAAAAGCAAAACCGTTGTAAGTATGTCAAGTGCTTTAGATTTATTGCATATGGATTTGTTTGACAGTAGCTCAACTAAATATTTGAATGGTAGTAGATATTGCTTGGTAGTAGTAGATGACTATACAATATATACATGGACTTTCTTTCTCAAACATAAGGATCAAACGTTAGAGATTTTTATTCCTTTTTGTAGAAGAATTGAGAATGAGAAAAATGCAACAATTAAAACAATTAGAAGTGATCATGGAGGAGAATTTGAAAATATGAGGTTTAAGGATTTTTGTTTAGAGAAAGGGTATAAACACGAGTTTTCCACTCCTAGGACACCACAACAGAATGATGTGGTAGAGAGGAAGAATAGAGTTTTACAAGAACCTGCGAGAAGTATGCTAAATGAGTATGCTCTTCCTAGTTACTTATGGGCCGAGGCGATTAATACTGCATGCTAAGTTCAAAATTGAGTTTTGATACATAGATTCTTAGGAAAAATGCCTCATGAACTATGGTTTGGAAAACCACCAACAATCAAACATCTTAGGGTATTTGGTTGCAAGGTTTTTATTTTAAACACTAAGGATCATCTAGGAAGATTCACCACAAAAGCAGATGAGGGTATACTTCTAGGATACTCTCTCACTAGTAAAGCTTATCGAGTTTATAACAAAAGAACGAATTTGGTTGAGGAATCATCAAATGTAGTTTTTGAAGAATATAAAAAGCGAAGTGACCCTAAGGATAAGAGCGATGAAGTTGAGTTTGAACTCAAGAGATTGAGTTTGGATGATAACACTAATGTGGGGGAGTAAAATCTGATGCTGATAATGAAAAATCTAGGTCTGAAGGGTCATCACTTGAGCTTGTGCCAGATTGTGAGGCTCAAGAAACATCTCAAGTACCAAGACCCACCAGAATGGTCACTAGTCATCCCCTAGACCAAGTTGTTGGAGACATTTATCATGGAGTGAGGACAAGATCATACTTTAGAAATGAAGTGAATCAAGTAGCATTAATATCTGAAATTGAACCAAAAGTAATTGACGAAGCTTTGCTTGATCCGGACTGGATTATAGCAATGCAAGATGAATTGGGACAATTTGAGAGAAGTCAAGTTTGGGACTCAGTCCCAAGACCTGATCAAGCTACCATAATAGGAACCAAATGGGTATTCAAAAATAAAATGAATGATAAGGAGAAATAGTTAGAAATAAAGCTAGATTAGTTGCCAAAGAGTACAATCAAGTTGAGGAACTTGATTATAGTGAGACTTATGCACCCGTGGCCAGATTAGAATCTATTAGAATTATGCTAGCATTTGCAGTATATAAAGGATTCAAATTATATCAAATGGATGTGAAGCCAACATTTTTGAACAGTTTTATAAAGGAGGAAGTCTATGTTGAACAACTACCGGGATTTGAAAATTCTACATTTCCAAATCACGTGTATAAACTTACGAAGGCTCTTTATGGGCTGAAACAAGCTCCTCGTGCTTGGTATGAAAGGTTGTCAACTTTTCTAGTTGAGAGAGGTTTTAGAAGAGGTAAAATCGATCCCACACTATTTCTGAAAAGAAATGGTGAAGATATATTTGTAGCTCAGATTTATGTTGATGACATAATTTGTGGTTCAAACAATAGGGATTACCTCAATGAATTTATAGAACACATGGAGAGTGAGTTTGAGATGAGTCTAGTAGGAGAATTGACATTTTTTCTTGGACTGCAAATCAAACAAACCAAAGAAGGAATTCATGTCTCTCAATCAAAATATGCTATGGAGCTGCTGAAAAGATTCAACATGGAAAATGTTAAGGAGGTTTTCACTCCAATGGCACAGAACACTCATTTAGATAGTGATATAAATGGAAAACCTATTGATTTGAAGCTTTATAGGAGTTCCATCGGTAGTCTTTTATACCTTACAGCAAGTAGACCTGATATAGTGTTTGCTGTAGGTATGTGTGTACGTTATCAATCGTGTGCGAAAGAGTCTCATTAGGTTATTGTTAAAAGAATCATGAGATATCTTAAAGCAACCATATCAGTTGGATTGTGGTATCCCCGAACTGAGTCTTTTGATTTAGTAGGCTATGCAGATTCAGATTATGCAGGATGCAAACTAGATAGAAAAAGTACTAGCGGGGGCTGTCAATTCTTAGGTTCAGCATTAGTTAGTTGGTCAAGTCGAAAGCAACATTGTGTTGCTCTCTCCACCACTAAGGTTGAATACATAGCCATGGGAGAGAGTGTGTCACAATTGTTATGGATGACTCACACATTAGAAGATTATGGTTTTTCTTATAAGAACGTACAATTGCTTTGTGACAATATTAGCACTGTAAATTTAACGAAAAACTCAGTCCATCATTGCAGAACAAAACACATTGAAGTGAGACATCACTTCATTAGGGATCATGTAGCAAAAGGATATATTATACTCAATTATGTTGAGTCTAAGGCTAATCTTGCTGATATTTTCACAAAATCTCTTTCAGAAAATGAATTTAGCTATTTAAGAAGAGAGTTAGGAATGTGTGACGCTGAGTAAAAAAAAACTCTCCTTGATCATAAGGACTAATCCTTAAGTACAAAAGAGAGGGGAAAATAATTTTAGGGATACCTTGGGGAAACATCTCACACAAACCATAGGATTAACTATGCTTGTGTATTGCCAGATAGGAGTGAGATGTTAGGAGCAACCAATTTACTCAAAATGCTTGTTATGATGCATGACTTGAGTAATGAGGTTGAAAATTGCATAAATCATTAATTTGACCAATTATGGGGAAGACCAATACATAATTCATGTGTATATGGTTCTAATATCATAATTGGACATTCCAACCAAGTCAAATTGGTTGGGCATCCTAAGCAATGATAAAACTCAACTAAAACATCAAAAATATGTTAGAAATTGTTTATTAAGTGTAATGTTACTTGAAAAATGGTTTAAGGACCTAAATACAACGGATTTAGGACTTAAAATACCTAAGAAAACAAAATTTTAGATTAACAATCGAGGCATTTGCAAGCCGACGGCGCCTCGATTGCTACTGCTACCAACAAGCGAAGCGGCGCACTCGACCCGAGCGCCTCGGCATGCTAAATTTTTGCCAGCAAGCGAATCTGGCGAGGCGCACTCGACCAGCGCCTCGATTGACACCCTTGGTTGCAGCCACAAGTGAACAGAATCGAGATGCGCTCGACCAGCGTCTCGACTTGACATTTTGACAGGCCTATAGAATTTTCCAAATGTTCGAAACTGAGCGACTTTAGGAATTTCAGATCGGTTTTGTGCAATTCCAGACAAGTTTTTCCCAATTCCAGACCAGTTGGTGCTATTCCAGACCAGATTTTCGGAAATCCAGACTAGTTTTCGTTAATCCCAGGGTGGTTTAATGGCAGGTTAGGGTAGTTTAATGCCAGGTCAGGGTGGCTTAATGCCAGGAAAGTTTGATTCCAGATTAGTTTAAATCCAAGCTACTTTAAAAACTTCAGATTGGTTTAGATTTCAGAGTGGTTTGATTTCAAGACGGTTTTAAATTTTAGGGTGGTTTAGAAGTCAGGCCGATTCAAGAAGTCAGGCACAGAATCGAGGTAAACTCGACCCATGCCTTGACTGTCTGTTCCAATGAAAGCACAGTAGCGAGGCGCACTAGACTGGCACCTCGACTGAATTATACAATCGAGGCATTCAACTAATTGACTCGACTGCTCAACTCAGAAATTTATAAGGAAACCCATTTTCCGCTTCTCTAAGATTCGATTTTCACCTCAACTGTTCTCCCCAAAGCTTTCGATCCCGTTGCACTCGTTGTCGCCTCCCTCACTTCCAGCTAGATCGACTACGACCAAGTCTTAGACAAAGACTTAGACAATTTTTTAAGCCCTAATCGACCTTGAGTAAGTCCTCCAGCTTCTCATTTCTTCAAACCTAACTAAAATCCCTAACCTTAATCCCCAGTTACTCCAAGCCTAGGGTTCACCAGATTTTCTAGGGTTCACCGGTTTATATTTTTCCTCTTTCACCGGAGAAGCTCATCTCGTAGAAGGTCCCATTGTTCTTCCTGATCAACAAAAATGGCACCAAAGTAAATTTCTAAACTCCTCTTTTTGGTTTCACGATTTAGAACATACCTGGATTAACTAATCAGGTGTTCTTCTGTGACACGCATCATACATCATATTGCATTCATCCTGCATCTTGATCATGATGCTTCCATTCATTAGACAAAAACGTAAGATAGGCGAGACCAGTAGGAGGGAAACAACCCGGGAGAATCTGTCTTCGGATCCGAGATTTCCCTCCGTGCACCATCAGCATACTTTCGCTGCCCACAAATTTAAGTTGATGCATACTAGGTCTTTGGATAAGGATTTCTTTGATAAGTATGCCCAAAATATCGTAGAGATAGTTGACTACTATGGGCTCAATAAACTTGTCTATTGTGATCACAACATCAATGTAGACTTAGTTAGTGAATTCTACAATAACCTACAACCTACAGGTGATAGACTTATCTATAAGAGTAGAGTGGTCATAACGGAAATATCATTCACTCCTGATATCCTTAGGGCATTTCTAGAGTGTCGAGAATCGAACTCAGCCCTTGAATGCTATCCAAGCATTCAAGAACCACTTGAGGATTACTCAATCAATGCCATTCATGTGTCCTTCTTTAAAAAACCACACCAACCCAGTGTTAATCTATTTCCAGCCATGGCACTGGCTGCCCCTGATAATGTTCTATATAAGGTCATAGTAGGTTGTATACTTCCCATTGTCACTAGGGGCAGGCCAAAATAAGGCCACATCATTTACTTACATTGCATATCCTTAAGAATCATCTAGATTTTAACATAGCATTGAATATGTTTCTTTGCGTCGTTCATTTCACTATCCCAGTCCAAAAGAAAATTTACATGCCTTTTGGACATATCATCACATTTTGGCTAGAATCCATAGGCATCAACACAAGCAGGGGCAAAATTAAGCAAATGATTGACTTCGATTTCATAAAGTGGAGAAATTTTTCTTTAGCCGACATGTCCCAAGTCGGTAGAAGTGTTGAGTGGGTTGATGGGCATCAGGCTAGTGAGAGATGGGATATGGAAGAAGAAGAACAAGAAGAAGCAAATCTAGCCCTAGCTGACGAATCGTATTCTTCCGTGTCTGAGCAGCTAGAGGGTCTACGCAGCGACTATGTTGGGTTCATGGACGAGGTTAATACTAAGTTCAAGGATATCCGTATAACGATTGATACTAGATTCGAAGAGCTTCAAATCAAGATGGATACACGGTTTTCAAAAATATCTGCCCAACAGTAGGAGATTCTTACTCTCCTGCGTACCATGATGATAGATTCATCGGAACCATCGTCGCCAGCCATGTAGTTTTTAGGGACATCATTTTATATATGTAAACTTTTGAATTCGAGAAACATATATGTCAGTATGTTTGTTTAATAATTGAGTTTTATGTATCAAATGTTGATTGCATATATGTTGTCATTCAATATGATAGTTATTGTGTATTCAGATGTGTGTTTAGATGTATCAACAGGTTTATCACAACCATTTTTAAGGGAAATTCTGCCAAATTTTTTTCCGGTTGTCTATACTTTTCTATATATATGCATGATTGTTATCTACTTGGTTAAAACATACAATTGTTTGGTGCATTAGATAACTGAGGGTAATGAATTCAGGAGGAGTGATCCTATTTTTTTCTGTTTGCCAAAGGGGGAGAGATGAGTGGTTTTAAGTTTAAGACGGAAGATAAGTGGAAGTGAAGTTTAAGCTGAAGTAGGGATTGTTAATCTTTAACCTTATATGGAAGTTTTGGAATTCATTGCAAATCTATGTTTGAAATGAAAGTCTTATTACACATATTGATTTGATGAAGTTTCTAAATACTGAAAATTCTATACAAATCTGAGAATATTATATTTTGCTATAATTGCATCACCTAAACTTAAACCACGTTGTCAAACATCAAAAAGGGGGAGATTATTGGTGCAATCAGACCCAAATGATGTTTTGATATTTGACAAGGGGTTAAGTCAAGGTGATAACTATGTGTTATCTCATGCGTTTTGGTTGAGATGTATTTTCAGGAAGTTTCTTGTAGGACAAGGAGTCCTGGCAAGTGAAGTCCCGGATAAGGAGTCCTGACAAGTGAAAACCCGGACGAGGAGTCCTGGCGTGAAGACCCGGACGAGGAGTCCTGACAAATAAAGACCCAGACGAGGAGTCATGCTATGAAGACCCAGACAAGGAGTCTTGGCATGAAGTCCCGGAAGCAATTCTTGGCACGGAAGACCTATGAACAGTGGTTCACAGGCATCAGGTGAAGGGTACAGGATAGAACCTTTCTTATGCATGGTTTCAACACTAGACAAGTTGAAACGGTTAAGAGTCAAGGCAGTGGTCGAGGCAGCACCTCGACTGTTTACCCTGTCAGTGGAGGCGTCGCCTTGACTGGCCTACAAAGCACTAAGAAGATCGTAGAAGTCGAGGCGGCACCTCGACTAGGGTTTTTTATCACAAATAGAAGCAAGCCGCAGTCGATTAGCACCTCAACTGGAGACTGTGTGTTTGAAGGAAAAACCTACAGCAGTCGAGGCGCCGCCTCGACTGGAGCTTTGGTTCAATTGAATAGACGCAAGGGCCTGTCGACTACAAGCTCGACTGTTGCGTTGTTCGGTTGAAACAAAAGCCTACCAGTCGAGGCGATGAACCTGTGCCTCGACTGGGCCAATGTTTCAATGGGTAAATCAGTCTAATTATGGTGAAAAACTTACCGTTGGAACCCTCATTAAATGCGAGTTAATGTGCCAGTCGAGGCGACTCGACTGCACGGGCCAAAAAAGCCCTAATTAAACTCGATTTAAAAGGTTTCCATGACTATTTTTTAACATATAAGTTGTGACTGCTTAATACAACCGAGGAAGCGATTACTTGAAGAAAAGTTCCTTGATTCTCCATATTCTTGAAGGAAATCAACGATTCTGAAAAGAAGAAGGGCCCTAACTCTCACTGTAAGTTTGTAATCTGTTCTTCTTCTGTTCCTACTGCTATAAGGTGTGTATAAACATCTAAAAATCTGTATTAAGAGGTTTCTCCACCTCCGGTGTATCACCGAGAAGGAGAAATATTATAGTGGTGGTGGTCATCACTAGAGTCGACTAGGGCTCAACCGTGGAGTAGGAATTTGGATTCCGAACCACGTAAATCCTTTGTGTTGTGTTTGTATTCGTATTTGTACTTGTATTCTTGTTTCCACTACATACTAACAACTGTAGACGATCACAACGAATCGAAGAATCGAGTATCGCTATTCATCCCCCCTTCTAACGACGCCAACGGTCCTACAGTATCCATCATGGGATGATGGATGATATTTTTCCTCATGAGGGGGGAAAATGAGAATTTTGAGATACCTAATTTAGGAATTGGGAGAGTGTGTAGGATTGTTTCTCTTGATTGATATGAGACTTATCACTAGGAAGATTGTAAGCATCCTAGGTATTTTTGGACCAAGGGGGAGATTGTAAGATCTCATTGGGACATGAGACATTGACCTCCTTGGAGATACCTTTTTGATGTTAGTAAAAAAGGAGGAGAATGTTTAGGGAGAATGTTTGGGAGAATTTATGAGATTATCAATTTGGGATAATCGGTAAGAAGATTTGAGTTAGTGTTTTAACTTAAAGGTATGTGATTTTGTCAAACATCAAAAATGGAGAGATTGTTGGTGCAATCGGCCCAGGTCATGATTGATCGGACTCGAGTTTGACTCGAGCGATGTTTTGATGTTTGACATGAAGGTTTGACATTGATGTTTTGACATTGATATTTGATAATGTTTTGGGGAGATTGTTGGTGAAATCCATCCGAGTCATGATTGACCGGACTCAAGTTTGACTCGAGGGGGATTTTGATGGTTGACTGGGGTTGACCATGTCATGGAAAGTCCAAGTCTTGAGTACTTGGCATGTAAAGTCCAGGTCTTGGCAAGGAAAAGTCTAAGCATGGGTCTTGGCATGGAAAGTCCAACATGGGTTGGCAAGGGAAAGTCCAAGCTTGAGTCTTGGCATTTGAGAAGTCCAAGGGGTTTGATATTGGCGGTGTAAAGTCCAAGCGGGAGTCTTGGCAGCATAAGTCCAATGGTTGGCGGTGTAAAGTCCAAGCGAAGTCTTGGCAACGTAAGTCCAATGTGCCTTTGGCGGTGTAGACACCGTTAGCATGACAATAGCTGATGGAAGCACCTGAAGGCTAGCGTATAGATGAACAAGTCATGGATGACTTGGAGGGATCCAATAGGCGCAAGACTGACGGAGGTGGCTAAAAGGCTTAGATCTAGGCTAAGGGTGGTCTAGCAAGTATGGGGGCACCATACTTGAGGTTAAAACCTCACATTTGAGGTTGGCAGTCGATTGACATTATGGTCGATTCATTTGCTGAGTCGACCAGAGTTATTGCATTTAAGGATGAAAAGGCTTTCGATACCAATCTCATTGGAGCGATGGATCAATGATCATAGTGATATGGATGACGGTATCGATAGTTCGCCATGAGCATAGAAACGCTCCGTGAGTGGGCCGATCGATTTACGGAGGATAGTCCGATCGTGATGTAATCAGTCGACTGGCAAGAGATCTGTTGGAATTTTTTCAATGTGGATCGAGCCATTGTCTCACGACAATAGTGTTGGCAGTCGACTGGGGCCTTATGACAGTCGACTGTCAGGCGGAAATCCAGTCCGATGCAGGTTAAAAAGAGGAGCTCGAGGAGGATTTCGGCATTGGTTCTTTGGGAGCTTTGGTGAGGCGAATTGAAGGCGATTTGCAGGTGTATTTCAGGGTCCTTCAAGCTCATCCAAGCAATCAACAAGCAAACGCTCAAAACCCTAGATTGTAAAGTGCTCTTTACATTTTCATTTGTATTTGCTTGTTCTACTTGTATTACTATTGTAATATCTTGTAAGAGGTTTCTCCGCCTCCGACGTATTGTCGAGAAGGAGTTTATTGTTTAGTGGTGTTTGTGGCATCGCTAGAGCTCTTTAGAGCTCAATCCGTGGAGTAAGAACCATTCGGTTCTGAACCACATTATATTGCGTTGTGATTGTGTTTCTTGTTATTTCTATTTGTTATTATTATTCCGTTGTACTAACAAGAGTGTAGACGATCAAACGCGAACGAATTCCATCGACGCATCCAAAATGCTATTCACCCCCCCTTTAGCGGTCAACGAATCCTCAACACTGATGGCTTGAGCAGTCGACTGCCTATGGTCGGGGTTATGAGCATAAAACGCTCGATAGGCGATTGGTCAGTCAGCTACGACCCTGGTAGTCAACCAGCAGTCGACTGCTAATGTATCTGTTGGCTTGGATGCCGACGTGGATTAAGCCGTTGTCTCACAACGGTACTATTGGTAGTCGACTGGGCCTTACAGCAGTCGACTGCCAGGCGTGAATCCAGCCCGATGCAGGCATAAAAAGAGCAACTCGTGGAGAATTTGGGCAGCGATTTTCTTGGGCGATTTGGAGGGAAATTGCTGCTGCATTCCAGACCTTCAAGGCTAGTCCAAGGCGATCAACAAGCAAACATTCAAAAGAGCATTTTTAAAGTTTTCTTTACATAGATTGTTGTATTCATTTTGTATTTGCTTGTTTTTACCTTGTATTACTGTTGTAATCTTTGTACCAGGTTTCTCCACCTCCGACTTGTTGTCGAGAAGGAGTTTTATTAGTGGTGTTATCATCACTAGAGCTCGTTGAGCTCAACCGTGGAGTAGGAACCTTGAGGTTCCGAACCACGTTATATCTTGTGTATTGTGTGCTTGTGTCGTGTTTTATTTTTATCATTCTATATTCCGCTACGCTAACGACATTGTAGCAAGTACGCGATCGAAATCCATCAAGACACAATGACACGCTATTCACCCCCTCTAGCGACGATCAATTTTCCAACAAAATATGAGGGGATCATACTTGGGTTAAACCTCATGTTTGAGGTTTACCAGTCGACTAGGGTTATAAATCAGTCAGCTAGTCGAGTGTTTGACACTCAGAAGGCTTAGTTGATTCAAACAATCAATTGGGGTTTTGACCCAGTCAACTGGTCGTGTAGTCGATTGAGGATCGACTGTTGACTGAGCTTTGACATTCGACTAGGGTTAGACCAATCGACTGTCCTTGGGTAGCCGACTACCATGTATGGGTAGTCGACTGATGATACTATAGTAGTCCACAGATTATTGCGTAGTCGACTGGCCAGTCGACTACAGACTAGCAGTCGACTGCTGATAAGGGCAATCGATTGTTGTGGTATATGTTTGGCAGATTCTAGTGTGGATTGAGTCGTTGTGAGACAACGACATTGAGGTCAATCAACTGCTGGATAAGAGCAGTCGACTAGAAGGTGCAAAATTAGTCCGATGTAGGTTGTAAAAGAAGTAGCAAAGGGAGGATTTTAGTAGCGATTTTCTTAGAGATTTGGAAGTGGAATTGCGGTTGTATTCCAGACTTTCCAAGACATCTCAAAACAATCAATAAGGAAGCAAGCAATCAAGTTTTATAAAGTGTTCTTTACTTTTGTTTTAGCTTCATTCTTGTATTTAGTTGTTGTACTTTTGTATCTTTTTGTTTATTGTTGTAAACACGTATTGTAAGATGTTTATCCACCTCCGGTGTCATACCGAGAAGGAGAAGTTTGATAGTGGTGGTGTGCATCACTAGAGCTCAACTATAGCTTACCCTGTAGAGTAGGAATCCTAGTTTCGAACTATGTTAAATCCCTTGTGTTTATGTATTTGTCTCTATTGTGTATTTTTATTTCTATATTTCACTGTGTACTAATTTATTATAGACAAGCACGCGATCCATCGAAACGATGAAAAATCGCTATTCATTCCCCTCTAACATGACAACCGATATCCACTAGAATGTTGGTATCTGATTTTACACTATTGGTGCTCTGTCGTTGCACCATAGCCCCGGGGGAAATAAATACTCCATTGAAAATACTTTGTAACGGATTATTATTGACATTGATGAATTAAGAGTATAATGTAAGAGATATGTTAAGAGTCGTCACAACCTTTGGTTACTATGGGGACATATCACTTAAATTGTCACATATTATCCCACATTATCATCTATACTTTTAAAATAATTAAAATTTATAATATAAGTAAAATTTTTGAGTTTTATTTCTTTTGAATTTAAATAAATAATTACATTTTAAAAGGTTATTAGAGTCCAGCGTATTTTTAAAATGATAAAAAAATTAAAAATCTCAAGTTTTAATTTGTTGGATGATATTTTTTTGAGCTTTTTAATTTGAATAGAGATGTGCACATTATAAGTTTATTATTCTCGAGCTAAAAAGATTAAAAAATTAGCATTTAGTAACGTCGACAAAAACTGTAAATTTTAATTTAAATTTTTTTTAATCTAAAATAATAGATGCACAGTGCAGTATAGGATACAATTGAAGTCTACGATTTTTAAAGTAATTAAACCAAATTTTGACGAAATTTATTATAATTCTTAAATATATTTTTATTTTTAAAATTAATTTATTACTAAACTTATCATTTTAATATATATTTATTATTTTTTAATTTTATATTTTGTGATATATTTTTAAAAACTTTATATCTCCTTTAAAAGATTTTATAAAATTTATATCACTTTGTTTTTATATATTTTTTAAATTTATAGTTTATGATATATATACATTTTTTAAAACTTATGATTGAATTGATATATTATTTTTTAATATTTAAAAATAATTTATAATTGATCTATTAATTTTGACTAAAAATATTATAATTCTATTAAAAAAATACTTTGGGTGAAATAGAAACCATTATTAAATTAGAAATGATTGAAACAGAAAATATTAACATAAAATAAAATAAAATTAGACGAATGAAAAAAATATTTTGATCGCCCAAAGCCAACACAGGAACAGATTCTTTACCAGGCGCAGCCGCTTTCTCGGCAAAAATTTATTCTCGGAAAAAAGAAAGACACATTTTGGACGGGCACTTCACCTTCGGTCTGCAAACAATCCCAATCCCGATTCGATTTCCGAGGAAGAAGAAACAGCGAACGCGATGCTTCAGAAGTTTGCTTTGGCCTTCAAGACCAAGACCATCGAATTCTTCACCGAGGACGAGGAAGCGGCGGACGACGACGGGACTTCAGCGCCGACGGTGGCGGCAGCCGACCTTAAGTCGGAGGAAATTATCACCGGCCAGCGCGTCGTGGTACTGAAGCCCGATCCTGCCCCGCGCCCTGACCCCCAAGCCCTAGCCGCCGCCGCCCTCGCCGCTTTCTCCTCTTTCCAAGCCGCTTACCTCCTCCTGCAAACCGCCCAAACGCCCTTCGTTCATGACGATCTACGCTCCGCCGACCGCACAGCGGTCTCCCACCTCCGCCGCTTGTCGGAGCTCAAGCGCACTTACCTCGGCCTCGGATCGACTTCCTCCCTCCCTCTTTCTTCCCACCTGGAGACGCAGGTGCAGGAGAACCAGGATCTACTCCGCTCCTTCGAGGCCCTCGTCAACCGCCTCCAGTCCAACATCGACGGCAAGGACGCCGAGGCCGCTGCGCTTGAGAAGACGCTTGCGGACCTCAATGCGGACTGTGCAAGGCTCGCTCACCGACTCGAGCGCGCCTGTATGCCGGCGGAGGATAAGGTCGAGGCGCTGCTCACGGTCGGGGTCTTCGATTCCGTACTCAGGGACACCTGTCGGGTCACTCATCGTTTCGCCCGGATCTGGGTCGATTCGATGAAGATTCCAGGATGGGATCTGCGTGCCGCGGCGGACTGCATCTGCCCGGATGTCAACTATGCGAAGCCACGGCATTTTCGATACGCTCTCCTATCCTACGTCTGCTTGGGTATGTTTGAAGGCTTCGATTCCTATGACTTCTGCGAAGATGGAACAGGAGTTGAATTGAACAACATTGGCGTTACCATTCGAAGAAATGACTCTTTGCAGCAATTCATCGATCATTCCGCTCTTGATCCAATGGAGACAATGCGAGATTTCCCAAGTTGTGATTTTGCAAACTTCTGCCAGAAGAAGTACGCAAAGCTCGTCCATCCAGGCACCGAATCATCTCTTTCGTGGAGTTTAACTATAGGACACTTATCACTGGGTTCGCTGAGACAGTCGAGTCCCCTGTATGAGCCGTTTGTGACCATGGCCAGCTCCATGTGGACGCTTCACAAGTTGGCCTGGGCATATGATCCTGCGGTGGAAATCTTTCAGGTTGCTCGAGGGACTGAGTTCTCTATGATTTTCATGAAGAACATTGTTGGTAAGGTAGACATGATGTGCATTGATCATCAGAGTACTAAGCCAAAAGTTGGGTTTACTGTTGTTCCTGGATTTCGAGTTTGCAGCACAGTTATCCAGTCTAGGGTTTATCTGGATGGCTCATAGCATATAAGTAATTCCATATTCATTTGTAACTCAGATACTTTGAAGACGTTCCCTTGTTGTATTGGATATTAGCTGAAATGCCATTAACAAGCTTGTGTCATTATTCTGAAGGTCAGCAATGCTTATGGAAAATACATTTTATATTTGTTTCAATAGTATTATTATTTTTAGTGGAAATTTCTTATTCTTAATAATTACATGATTGGGAATGCCATTCTATTGCTAATGGGACCACTGTAATGCTGTCTTTGTCAATTTTAAGCTATTCCACCTTTTTGAGCTTAGCGGATAGATACATTAGTTGTTTCTTTTGAACACAACTGTATGTATGTTGTATTCTACGAGTCAGTTTGAAAGAATCTACTGTGAAGAATAGAGTGTTTGTGGTCCAGAAGTTTAAGAGGCGAACAAGGTACTGTGAGCAGAGTTGTTCTTAAATGTTGGCTGTTGGTTATTAGCCAATTTTTTTAGGCATACAGATTAGTTTGTCTCTGCATATTTGAGGAAGAAAGTGTCAAATACCTCCACTTTTTTCCTAAAAGTTTATGCAGTTTCATCTGGTTTCTGGCAATATTTGCAAGTTACAAGACAGCTACCTGAATCATTTTCTAGTGGTAATGCAGTTATGGAAAGACAAGTTATTTCATTTTGTCCCCATTTGTGTACACACACATGAATGCCTTTGATTATTTTGACGTTAGGTAATACATTTTCTGTTGCACTTATATACCTGCTTACCATGAATGTGCAGTGGTAAAAATTTTTGTTGCAAGTTATAAGACGTCTACGCTGAATCATTCTACAGTGGTAATGTAATTATGAAAATGCAAGCTACTTCAATTTGTCTTTATCTCTTTCATTTTTGTTTGACTTCTTTGAAATGTGTTATTCTTGTCAGCAGCTTGAGACAGGTTGAGACACGTTCATATGATTGAATCCAGACAACATTTCTCATACCTGTCAGCAAGTGAGAGGAGCAGGTATTTCCTCTTTAATATTCCACTTTTCAAACTGGTAGTATGATGCTTAGAAATAAGGTCCATGGTTTTCACTTTCCATTAAATTAAACGTTCTCTGAAATTATGAGCGAACCCTACTGTTACTTCAGTTTGCTCAAAGTTCACATGATGGCAGTAATTTCGAATAGTGGTTTTCCACCTGTGATTTTCAACAATATCTTCGAGATACTCCACCGAGAGAGGAAACAACTTATTCCTAAATTTCTCTTTACTTTTCCTTGTTTGAAGGGTTTTGACAAGTTTGCCAGAATATTTTGGTGAATAACCCAATCTCCAAGCAACCTGTTAGGAGTATGACTCTTGAGATAGAAAACAGGATGAGCTACTATAATAGCACATCCTTTGCACACTCTTTTTCTTAAAAAGATTAATCCACTGGAGAGTGCCCTGTCTTACTAATAGTTAAAATATATATACCAGTAGCAGTATCCTGAGTATTACAGTGCAGACAAAAGAAGTACCATACCAAATAATGTTAGTAGATCAAAGCTACCTGGACGTCTGACTGAAATTTGAGAAGCAACAGAAAAAGGAGTATCTTGATCCATCAAAATAACAGATGATGTCTCATGCCTACACTCAACAAACCTTGACATATTACAATACCGGTAAAGATGAGATCAAGATGAATTTAAGATAATGTTGTTACTATTTTTGTGACTTGTGTCCTTACAAGATAATATCAAAACTATTATCATTCTAGTTAGAATACAGATTCCAAACATAAGTGTGTAATTGTCTTTTATTTATTTATTTATAAATTTCTTCCCTTTTTTCATCTCCAATTCGCTATTGGCAACATATGTTGAAATGTAGGCATGATACTAAAACGTTCTAGTGAACCTTGATTTGTACATTGTGCATTGATAAACTATATATTTTTATTACAAATCAACAACTTATTCCATATTGTTAAATCCCCATTTGGTTCTTGTTAATTCGTAATTTAGAGATACCTAACTTATATGAAAGAAGCCCTATTTATAGACAAGATTAGGGCTTATTCAAAAGAATAAATCAAACCCTATCCTAGGAATAAATCAAAATTCTATCCTAAGAAATAATTATTCCTAATGATATTTAGGGATAACAATTATCCCTAATCATATCTACAATATTCTAACACTCCCCCTCAAGCGGGAGCATATAAATTATATGCACCCAGCTTGTTACATATGTAGTCAATTCGGGGACCTCTCAGAGACTTAGTAAACATATCTGCTAGTCGATCATGTGAGTTAACAAAACTAGTAGATATTTCTCCAGATATGACTTTCTCTCGTAAGTAATGATCGACTTGATATGCTTTGTCCTCTCGTGAAAAGCTGGATTGTGCGATATGCATGGCGGCTGATTATCACGTATAGGTGACGTTTGTGTAACATCTCGAACTGAGCTCGAAGCAATTGTTTGAGCCGTATAAGTTCTTATTTGGCTATGGCCGTAGCTTGATACTCTGCCTCCGCTTTGGATCTCGCCCATGACATTTTGCTTTTTGCTTTTCGAAAGCAAGGTTACCTCAAACAAATATACAAAACGGTGGATCTCTATCGATTGGAGATCCTGCCCAATCTGCATCGAGAATACCTATAACTTCGATTATGTCCTTTGTTTTGAGCAAAGACCTTTTCTGGGCGCCTTTGATATATCGAGCAATCACGAATCACAGCGTCAATGTTCTTTACGGAGAGTTGAAAGCCCGACTTACTACACTTACGGACAAATGAGATATACGGGACGAGTATGAGTAAGGTAGCTTAGTCTCCTACTCGCTTTGTATCGTTAGGGATCAGTAGAGGCTCCCCACGATTTGGCGGGAGCTTAACATTAGGATCCGTAGGGTTGTCATTGTCTTTGAGTTTAACATTCTGTTTCTTCTAGAATATCCATTGCGTATTTCCTTTGGGATATAATGATCTATTACGGATTGTCTTACTTATCCCAGAAATATTTGAGTTTCTTGAGATCTTTTATGCAAATGTTTGAAAAGATGTTGTTTCTGTGAAATCCCAAGATGATCCTGTGATGACATGATATCATCAGCATAAACCACTAGATAGATCTGACGGTAGATGAGTGGCGATAAAAAGGCAGAATGGTCGGACCTCGCTCAGTCATCTTAGAAGCTTGTTGAATTACAATCTTGAATCTGCGAACCATGCTCTAGGTATTTGCTTGAGACCGTATAAAGATTTTACATAGCGGCGTAGGAAGACTCCTGACGCAAAACACGGAGGTTGCTCGTGTAGACTTCTTGACGGTCACCATGTAGAACGCATTCTTGATGTCTAGCGATAAAGAGGCGGTGTTGAATTGCGTGATGGGCGTGAATAGGCGTATTCGAAGACATTTTAGCGAGGAAAAAGTATCCCGTAATCGATCAGATCGAGTATAGCCTTTAGCGACAAAGGCGAGCCTTAAGTCTTTCAAGTTCCGTCTGACCAACCTTCGTATATACCCGCCGCGACGATAAGCGCGATTTTCTGGTGGTAGAGGGGCGAGGTCCCAAGTCTCGCGACTCAAGTAAGGCACTCATTTAAATCGGCGTAGCTTGTTTCCATCTGGATGGGCAAATCATCTCTGCGTTTGGAAGAAAGCAGGCGCAAGGAGGAAAGACAAGAATAATAGGAAGAAGAAAGGCGATGATAACTCGAAGACACATAATGAGGAGAAGGATTACGAGTTGAGCGTATACCTTTGCGAAGTCGATAGAATATCGATTGAAGATTGTACGGAGGAAGGCGGAGGATTTGGCTCGGACATGATTCCATGATAGAATCGGTGTTGAAGCGGCGGCGTAGCGGTGAAGGCAGTCGATAAACTGCAGACGGAGGAGAAATTGAAGGCTGGGGTGATAAGATGTTAGTGCGAGTGGGCGCAGTCGGCATATTTTGATTATGGCTCGGACGACTCAAGGTCCAAAGAAAGGAACCGAATCAAAGAACGCGTGGCGTATCAGAGATGAAATCTACCGACGAGAGTAGGAGAATAACACTTGTACCCTTTTTGAGACCGTGGGTATCCAAGAAAACACACGTTTATTCGTAGGAGAGAGTTTATCAATGTCGGGATCAAGAGTACGAGCAAAAACATGTAGAACCAAAGACCTTAGGTGGTAAAGGATGAAGGGACCGATTTGGATAAAGTATGATGAGGTATTTGACCCAGAAAATAGAGGAAGGTACGCGATTGATAAGATAACATGCAGAAGTATAGCTTCTCCCAAAACGAAGAGGAACATACGAGTGATGAAGAAAAGTCCGGCGGTCTCGAGAAGATGTCGATTCTTGCGTTACTGCTGACTCCGTTCTGTTGGGAGTATGAGGGCAAGATGTTCGATGTGTCATACGCCGAGATGCTAGAAGGTCCGAAGCGGAGTAGATAGATACTCACGTCGTTGTCACTGCGAGGATCGAAGAGGGATACCAAATCGTGTTTTGACTTCATTAAAAAGATTGGAAAATAGAAAACAATTACGAACGATCCTTCATCGATATAACCAAGTCTGTGGGAAAAATCGTCTATGAAGGTAATGAAAATATCGTGATCCGAATGTAGAAGAAACACGACTTCGGACCCCAATATCGGAATGAACCAAAGCAAAAGGAGACGAGGGACTTATAATGCGAGGAGAAAATGAACTACGAACATGCTTACTTAATCGATGACTCACAAGATAAAGACTTTAAGTGAGAAAGACTAGGATGTAATTGTTTTAACTTATCAAGACTAGGATGTCCCAACCTGAGCATGAATAACAAGTGGAGATCGCCATTGAACCAATAAAAGAGGCACGTGAAATCGATATAGGCCGTAGACTCATATCCGAGCTAATCATCCTCCCAGTACTCGGTCTGTGACGTAAGATTTAGTAAAGCGAGGCAGCCTTGATCGAGGCCGAGTAAGTTGACTTATTGATATAATTAAAGGGGCTCGGAGCATAAAGAACATTATGAATGGAAAGAGATGGAGAAGGATGAACAATACCAATACCTTGAGACTGAATTCGAGAACCATTTGCCATGGTGACAAATGGTAAATAACCGGAAGTAGATAGTGAAGAAAAAAGAGATCTATTACCAGTGATATGATCGGTGGCCCCAGAGTCAAGTACCCAAGGACTCGCAGAGCGAGATATACCAATAAAGGAAGTACCGACTTATGTAACAGCAGCAAGGGAATTAGAACTGGCCATTTGGCGTATTGGGTATCAGCTGCTCGCCCACGGTGAAGCGAGGCCGCACAAGGGTCCGGATTTATGATTGGAGGACTTGCTCTGCGGATCGCACGCTTGCGGGAGGGAGAAAAGAACTCGCCGGCGGAAGGGTTGGCCTTCTCACGAACATCGTCGCCGTCAACGAGGCGGTGGAGAATCTCCGGCATGTCCTTCAGGTATCCGAAGCTCGAAATAGGCAGGAGGTTGAGCGCGAGAATTTTCGGATGGTGGCGATGCATCCACAACGCAGAGGAATAAAAACCCTCGCGGTCAAACTTGCCGGTCTGCGACGCCACGCAGGTGGCATGCTAGCGAGGCGGTGGCGTCGGCGTCCTTCGCCCAGCCGGTAGCCGAAGCCCGGACGGTAGAGTGCCGAGTCTCTGGAACGATCCGAAGAAGTCGAGGCACCGGATCACGGAGGAGACAAAAGTGGGGATAGGTTCTCCGTGAGGCCCATGAGTGGGCCCAGCGGCGTGGCGTTGAATCCAGCGTCCATGCCGAGGAACCTATCGGAAGAGACCTCCGATAAGCGCGGCGGAGGCGAGGAGGAACGGGCGGATCTCGGGCGGCGAGGATCGCGACGTCAGCGAAGAAAGGAGACGCCATTTAGGCGTGGGGCTGCGCTCGTCGGTTATTGGCGCTGTAATCTGCGCATGAGAGGCGGCCGCGAAGTAGGCAGCGGACCCGATCTGTAATCGGGCGTGAGAAGCGGCGAGAAGAAGCGTCTGTCATGGCCATAAATCGTCGCGGGAAAGATATCGCGACGGAAAGTCTGCGCTCGGAGAAGAAGAGCGCGAGGCGAAAAAATTACGAAGATGGAAACCTAATGACTCTGATACCATGTTAATTCGTAATTTAGAGATACCTAACTTACATGAAAGAAGCCCTATTTATAGACAAGATTAGGGCTTATTCAAAAGAATAAATCAAACCCTATCCTAGGAATAAATCAAAATTCTATCCTAAGAAATAATTATTCTTAATGATATTTAGGGATAACAATTATCCCTAATCATATCTGCAATATTCTAACAGTTCTATTTCAACATCACTAGGGTCAATTTCCTAAAATAGGAAGGGCCTTCTAGTGGCTGGATCAAGCCTATTGTAGATCCATTGGGTTGGTGAGTATTTCAGGGGTTGCATCAAGGTTAATGAAGTAAGCTTGAGCTCCAATCACTCCTGGAGTGGCTAGTGGCGGTTTGGAGAGGATTCAAAAAAATAAGGAGATGTCTCTCATCCACACTAGTGTAATCGACTATTACCACATCCCTAGTGATTGATGTGAGCAGGAATGCTCCTTGTCCTAGGCTTCAAATAAGGTAGAGTTGTCCAGGTTGAGTGGTTACTCCACTTCAATTACTCCCCTTCAATTGAGCCTATCATCACATGGGGGTTCAATGTGAAAGGGCACACCTTCTCACATGACACTTGGCTTGCACACCCTCTCACATCCTTTGCAAGCTAGTGTGGCTATAAAAGGGCGATTCTACGAGGGTCTACCCCTTCGTGCTTTTGTTTTCTAGCTTGTGCCTGTTCCCACATTCTTTCTAACTAGGTAAATCTTTTTGCTTTTTAAATTTTTTTCAAAACCCCACGCGATTACCTAAAACCACATTTGCAGTCATTGGTCAAGCTAACTTCACCTCGGTTCTTCCTTAATCCTTGATGTCTTTACTCTTTGATTTTTGTGGTTATTGTGTGACTAGGTTTGCCCCCATCAAAGGCTTTCAATTGACCATGAAGCTGAGGCAAAGGCACATTGGCACTAGCGAGAAGATACATTGAGCCCTCTCCTATGAACTCAAATCAATTTTAAAAGCTCCTGTAAAAGCAAAATGTACCGAGAGTTCTTCCTGGTCCCAAGGAAGCACAAGCAAGCATAGGCTGTTTATGCTCTTCATGAACTATTTTTCAGTCAATTGTCCCTTGCATTTATTGATTGATCTCTTCTGAACCCTTTGCTTCTTGGTCAGTTAATTCTTACCAAACACCTAAAGGCACTTAATAGTCTTTTTGATTAAGTCATACTAGGTTGGGATTGAACTGATGGAGCTACTTTTCATGGCAGCTTACAAGATTATCTTTGATAAGGGGGTGTACTATGTGTATTCCTGAATTGGTTTGAGAGCTCATCATGCCCCCTCTTCCGTAAAGAAGCGGGAGAGGAGATTCTTTTTTTAGTCCTATATTGGCTTAGAGGTCTTGAATCAACAGATTCATTTACTGAGCTACTGGTACCCCAAGCCCCCTCTTACACTCAAGGAGGGAGGAAGGGAAACAAAGTTGAAAGCCACTATCATCAACTAGGAAGTAGTGGAGGACAGCAATCAGTAACCTGGGAAGCTCATGACCTCCCACTTGGTCATGCTGAACGAATTACATGCTAAACATCTAGAGGTAATCATGAAGTCCATGAGGGTGACCTTGCGTGACTATAAGGGGTTGGCTTCTTTAACACAGACATCCTTAAAATATCATGTGCCTCCTATGTTATGGGCTTTCAACTTTATAGGGGCGTAGCATTGGAGATTTGTTTTGAACTTGAAGTTGCACTCCATGTGAACCAACAACTAATTGAAGGTCAATACCTATTTTGACGACTTTGAGCACCTGCCCCCCGAGGAGAAGGCCAAGTTCAAGCCCTATATGGAGAATAAAGAAGAGAGCTCAGACAAGAAGGTGTTATAGACCAATTGATTTTTGTAATTTTACCTAGCTCGGGTCTTGTGGCTCGACATGCTGTAGTATAATCCATAATGCAAAGCATTTAGTTTTGGCTCATTCCCTTTGATATTGTTGTTATATTCTTTTTTTTTTCTATTTAAGCTCGTCGATGTCGACCTTAAGTCCGGATGAAAAAAGGTGAGGGTTGTGTTAGGTTCCCAGCCAGTATTGAATTTAGACAAATTTCAAAGAACGGATGGCATGTAGTTATTGTACTAATATTAAGTTATTCTTTGGAAGGAACTCATTGTAGGGTTGTAGGGTCCTATTGTAACGTCTCAACAAAGATCACTGTATCTTTATAAAAAACTTGAGCATAGTGTTAAATATGCTAGAGTTCTCACTCTATAGATTGGATAAAAATAAATATTATAAGAAAATTAATTGTTTAAAATTTAAAACATGAAATATAGGAACACTTCTCAGTGAAACAATGGAAGTAATAGATATATTGATTAGAAGAAGAATGAATATTTTATATTTACAAGAGACAAAATGAGTAGGAAAGAAGACAGAGATGATAGAGAACTTAAATTTTAAGTTATGGTGCAAGAAAAAGTACAACAAGAAATGAAGTATTATTGTAGATAGTTCATTAAGGATGAAATAGTAGAAGTAATTAGAAAATAAAATAGGATTATAGCTCTCAAGATAGTGGTGACGAAAAAACTATTAATATAATTAGCATATATTCACCTTAAATAGGATTAGATAAAAGACACTAAAATTAGATTTTGGGAAGATCTAAATGAAGTATTATAAAGAATTCCGCCAAACGAAATGATTTTAATAGGAGGAGATCTAAATGAACATATAAGAGTAAAAAAGGAAGAATATAATATGGTGCATGGGAGTTATGAGTTTAGATCAAGAAATAAAGAAGCGAACAATATATTAAACTTTGCGATAGCATATAAACTTATACTAGCATATGAATGAAAAAAATATCTGATCAGTGGAGGATAAACATTTTAATTCCTTTATATAAAAACAAGGGAGACATAAAATTGTGCAAATTATAAGGGTATTAAATTAATGAGTCATTTTATGAAACTTTAGAAAAGAGTAATAGAAAAAAGACTAATGAAGGAGACCACGATGATCGAAAATTAATTTGGATTTATGTTGGGAAGGTCTAAAATAGAAGTTATACTTCTTCTCAAGCAACTAATTGAAAAGTATTAGGAACAAAAAGTTTATGTGAAGAATTCTAAAAAAGAAAGCCGTTAGCGTAACATATATTGAAATAATTAAGGATATGTATGAGGTTGTAATAACAAGAGCGAAAACACTAGGAGGATTAACCAAAATATTTCTCATAAAAATAGGTTTACATTAAGGATTGACTTCAAGTCCCTACCTTTTTCTATTAATCATAGATGAACACATTGGATACATCTAAGCCACGGTAGTATGATGCATGTTATTTGCAGATGATGTTGGTTTGGTAGGTGAAATATGTGAATGAATAAATGCTAAACTTGAATCTTGGACGAAAATGCTGGAAGTGAAAAGTTTAGACTTAGTAGAGTAAAGAATATATAGAATTTAAATTTAATAATATTAGATATAATGAGATAATTGTTAAGATAGGAAATAATGAGTTATCTGTAATCGAGAGTTTTTAGGATTATTTTTGGAAAAGGATGGAGGGATTGAGAGATGTTTTATATAAAATATAAGTAGAATGGTTGAAATAAAGGAGAGTGTTATTTCGCAACTTAGAGATACCTAACTTACATGAAAGAAGCCCTATTTATATACAAGATTAGGGTCTATTCAACAGAATAAATCAAACCCCATCCTAAGAATAAATCAAATTCTATCCTAGGAAATAATTATTCCTAATGATATTTAGGGATAATAAATTATCCCTAGTAATATCTATAATATTCTAACACTCCCCCTCAAGCTGAAGAATATAAATTATATGCACCCAGGTTGTTACATATGTAGTCAATTCGTGGACCTCTCAGTGACTTAGTAAATATATCTGCTAGCTGATCATTTGAATTAACAAAACTAGTAGATATTTCTTCGGATATGACTTTCTCTCTGACAAAGTGATAGTCGACTTCAATATGCTTTGTCCTCTCATGAAAAACTGGATTTGAGGCAATATGCATGACGGCTTGGTTATCACATATAAGTGACATTTGTGTAACGTCTCTAAACCTTAGCTCCTAAAGCAACTGTTTGAGCCATATAAGTTCTTGACTGACTATGGCCATAGCTCGATACTCTGCCTCTGCACTGGATCTTGCCCCAACATTATGCTTTTTGCTTTTAACAAGGGTTATCTCCGATAAATATACAAAACCAGTAGATCTCTTATCAATGGGAGATCCCGCGATCTGCGTGAAATATCCTATGACTCGAGTATGTCCTTTGTCTTCATACAAAAGACCCTTTCCTGGAGCGCCTCTGATATATCGAACAATGCAAATCACAACATCCCAATGTTCTTTACACGGAGAGTTGAAAAACTGACTTACTACACTTATGCGCAAAATGAGATATCCGACGAGTAATGAAATAACTTAGTCCTCCTACCAATCGCGTATCGTTCAGATCTAGTGAGAGGCCTCCCCGATTTTGGTAGGAGCTTGATATTAGGATCCATAGGGTTATCAACTCTTTGAATTTAACATTCCTGCTTCTTCTAGAATATCCATCGTACTTCCTTTGAGATATAATGATCCCATTTCTGATCGCTCTTATCCCCAAGAAGTATTTAAGTTTCACGAGATCCTTTGTCTCAAAATATTCAAAAGATGTTTCACCCTGTGAGATCCCGAGATGATCACTACTGTGATAATATCATCAACATAAACCACTAGGTAGATCTGACCAGTAGATGAGTGGCGATAAGAGATGTAATGATCACCTCGCTCCGAGTCACGCTAATGCCTTGAATTACAATATCAATCTACCAACCATGCTTTGGGTATTCGCTGAGACCATATAAAGATTTTATGGCGGCGCACAAGACCGTAAGACTTCGAGCAACAAAACACGGAGGTCGCTCGTATAGATTTCTTCGAAAGGTCACCATGTAAACGCATTCTTGATGTCAATCGATAAAGAGACCGGTGTTGAATTGCTTCGATGTCCAATGATAAAGAGACGTGAATAAGCGTATATATAGATATAGACATCTTGGCCACAGGAGAAAATGTGTCCCCACAATCCAATCCAAAGATCTGAGTATAACCTTTAGCAACGAGACGAGCCTTAAGCCGATCAACCGTTCCGTCTGGACCAACCTTCACTGTATATACCCATCGACAACCAACAATCGACTTTCACGGTGGTAGAGGCGAGATCCCAAGTCCTACAACTCAGAAGGCACTCATTTCGCCTAGATAGCCTTTGTTTCCATCCTGGATGGGCAAATGCATCTCCTGCAGTTTTTGGAAGAGAAACAGACGACAAGGAGGAAAGACAAGAATAATATGAAGGAGAAAGACGATGGTAACTCAAAGAAACATAACGTGGAGAAGGATTACGAGTGGAACGTATACCTTTCCGAAGGGCAATGGGAATATCAGACTCAGAAGACTGGACCGAAGGGAGGGGCGGAGGACCTGGTTCCAGAGATGATTCCATGGCAGAGTCAGTGTTGGTCGGCAGCAAAGCAGGACGAGGACGACGCTGATAAACCTGCAACGGAGGAGGAATTGAAGTTGGAGGTGATAGAGAATCCTCCGGAGGATTAAAGACTGATACAGGCATAGAAGGATAAAATTCAGACGATGACTCTGAAGACCCAAAGAAAGGAACTGAATCAAAGAACGTGACATCGGCAGAGATGAAATACCGACAGAGAGTAGGGGAATATCACTTATACCCTTTCTGAGACCGTGGGTACCCAAGGAAAACACATTTATGTGACCGAGGAGAGAGTTTATCAATGCCAGGATCAAGAGCATGAGCAAAACATGTAGAACCAAAGACCCTAGGTGGTAAAGGATGAAGGGATTGCTTTGGATAAAGTACATGATAAGGCATTTGACCCTGCTTTGGATAAATTACGAAAGGTGGAAAACCTAAAACTCTGATACCATGTTATTTCGTAACTTAGAGATACCTAACTTACATGAAAGAAGTCCTATTTATATACAAGATTAGGGCCTATTCAACAGAATAAATGAAATCCTATCCTAAGAATAAATCAAATTATATCCTAGGAAATAATTATTCCTAATGATATTTAGGGATAATAAATTATCCCTAGTAATATCTATAATATTCTAATAGAGAGTATCAGGTATTCTTTGTGATCGTAAAACACCTTTAAAATTCAAAAGAAGTTATACAAAATGACGGTTAGACTTGCTATGTTATATGAAGTTAATATTGGACTATGCCTCGAGCACATGAGCAGAAGATGAGAATTGTAGATATGATGATATTAAGATGAATGTGTGGATATACAATGATGGACAAAATAACAAATGAGAATATTAAAGCGAAAGTTGGTTATATTTATCGAGGGAAACTCTCGGTGATATATTTAAGATGATATGGATATGTACTTAGATGACTGGTAAATATTCTAGTTAGGCGATGTGAAACTATTATAAATATGCAAATCAAATGAGAAAGAGAGAACAAAGAAGACTTGGCAAGTAATGGTAAAATAAGACAAATTTTATTTAAATATAAATGATTATATAATAGGGGATAAAATCCACCTAGTGGGATAAGACTTGATAGATGTTCTTTTTGGTTTACATATTCTTATTTGTTGCTCTGGCCTATTGTGTACCACCTTAGGTATGCCCTACTTGCCTGTTAGTATGAGCTCTTAGTGTCAATTATGAGATGATTGATGAGGGAATTTTTTTGTCATATCTTATATTAATAAAGGCAAATATTGATTATTATATTTACTTTATGCGTGTGCCAGCCAAATAAATATAATAATGCCCTTGAATAGTAGGTTCTTATCTATAGTATATCAATTGGTAGAATTGATTATGAGAAGCTGTAGAGAACACTATTCTTAAATATTCCTAGTCAAGTATTATATTAATAGACAAAGGGCTATATTGATAGATTGAGACTAGCCTGTAGGTCAATGGATGACTTGATCTCACAAGTCATGGATATGTGATGTCATATTGACACATGAATATATATATTGGAGAATATATATACGGAATTGATCTGCCATGAGAAAGTGTCATGGATCGTTATATGAGTGTCATATACTTTCTCATGTGACTAATGGTATGAATAGTCCTTAGACCTGAAGTCATTACGGTTCCCTACATAAGGAGTTATGTACTTTGGTATCGTCTAATGTCACCCGTAACAAGGTTCACTATAACGGCGATCACTGGGTATGTAACGAATTATGTGGAGGGATGTGAGTGATGTAGATGAGATCTATCTCTCCCATATGACGGGAGTGATATCTTTGACCTCTTGATAGAGTATGACCACGAAATGCATGACCATGCTCAAATGAGTCAATATGAGATATTGAGCTCATTTGTTTGATTGAGTTTACTTGGGGATCAAGAAACACAAAGATCGATAAGGGGATGACATGGTCTATGCCTCATTGATCGATCTAAGATATCAAGGATAGAAGGACACCGTCATACATGATAATAGTCACGGAAAGGTTGTCGGATCTCGACTTTTTTGTAGCTTGGGTAGCAATGATGTATTGCTAGATGCCGCTTATTGCTTATGTATCTAGAATGATTTTAGATACATTGCCAACGTTATGAGAGCCTATAGGGTCACATACAAAGAACATGTTTTGGAGAAGTGTTCATTTTAGTTTAACTAAATGAATCATTAGTTAATTGAATGGACTAGAATGAGTTAGACTCATTGCTTAACTAAATTTGAGTTGGACTCAAATTTGTTTATTTTGAGTTAGACTTAAGGGAAACCAATTGAAGAAGGTAAGTATGGTTAATGATGATTAATCATGCATGCAAATAGATTAATGCATGAAATGGATTAATTGCATGTAATAGGATATAATGCCTCAACGTTGCATGCATGCATGCAAATGGGAGTTTTGCATGAAATAGGATTTAATGCAAAATGAGATTAGCATGATTAATGATGATTAATCTGGCATGAAATGGGATTTCAAAATCTCTCAACGTTACATGCAAATGGAGGCTAATGCATGCAAAATAAATATGATTTATTGCATGCAAATGAGATTTAATGGATGCAAATGGGATTTCATGCAAATGAGAGATTAATGCATTAAGAGAGATTTAATGCATGGAAAAATGAAATGGGATTTAGTCTCTTCTCTTCTCAACGTGAAGGGTGGATGAAGAAGTGGATTTTCATTTTTCCTCCTTGGTTTTGTGTGGCTGTGCATCCCATTTTCTGAAGGTATCCCATTTTATGCTTGACATCCATTTTTCATCTCCCTTCCTTTTGGCCAAGCCATAGTTTTTGGTTGAGAGCCTTTATGTGGTTGCTAGCACAACCAAAGGTTCATCTCCTTCTCCAAGATAGCGTTCGTGTGGATACCTTGAAGATATGGTTGTCCTTACCGTATTGAGATCCGACTGCGTTTATATGTAGACAAAGTAGGATAATCGATTTATATGTATTGCATGGATCTCTGGAGGGATCCGACATGTATTTTGTTTCCGCTGCGGTTGTACGAAGTGTTTCGTTTGCGAACACATGCGATATGACACGGATCCCTGCATTGCCTATGTGCGAGGTTAGTCCAACCTTGACATTTGGCCATTCTGGGTATTAAGGACAATTTAGCTCCGACACTTAGGTTTAGTTTAGGTCTGACATGCATTTTAGGTACTATGCCCAACTTCCTATGTAAGAGTATTCCTACAAGTTGTTCCTTTCACCATTAATCTTTAATTTGGTGGGGCTCTTGTTTCACTAGGTTCGAGCGGAGGGGGTTGGTTCCTTTATTCCTCTTTTGAATCTAGAGAACTATTTGTGTTATTTGGGTTTGGTAACTTTGTAACAATTTTAAAATCCATTACCACCCAAGCTAGTTGGTTCTCAACTCTCCCCATGAGGGCATTAAGGAGTGCACTATATTGCATATTACATGGTGACATTGGGATGACAATTCTCGAAGTTTCACTGAACAATTTCAGATGAGAGATGAGCATTGCGAAGGACAATTCCAGGTGAAAGGTGTCTAAAGATTTCATCCTCTTCTCCCTAACATGCCATTTTGATACTTAAGGAGTCTTGCTTACTTAGAGGTCTTGGTTCTCGACTTAGAAATTGCTTTGTTGTTAGGGCTCTAGCCGGTAGTTGTAGACTTTGCTTATGGGACACCTTTCGGATGTAATGGTTTGGAGATTCCTTCACATGCAAAAAATTTATAAGGAATACAATATATTTTTTGGTCTTGCGGCTAGGCTTTCTTTTGAATTCTTTTGTTTTATTTTTACTCATGCTCCTTTGAGCGCCTTGGTTGCTTCTTAAGAGACGTACCATTTTGATATAGTAACTTTAGGGGTTCGTCGATCTGAAGCTCCTATGAATACCTCTACTAGTTTCCTTAAGACTTTTGACATTTCAATATGAACATAGTTGTGAGTTTTTAACGATCCAAGATTCCTATGGATAACCTTCCTCCTAAGACTTATGCCGTTTTAATATGATACCTTTGTGAGTTTCTTCTCGGTCCAAGGCTCTTGTGGACATCCTGACTGCTTCCCCTAGGACATTTTGTCATTTTAACATGACACCTTTGCTAAGGTTTTTCTTACTCCAAATTTTCCGTGGATATCTTAACCACTTTCACTAGGACTTATGCCATTTTAATATGATGCCTTGCATGGACTCTTCTTAGTTCGAGGCTCTTATAGTTTTTTTTGGCCGCTTCCCCTAAGACTTATGTCATTTAAATATGATGCCTTTGTAGGGTTCTTCTTAGTTCGAAGCTCTTTTAGATGTCTTGGCTACTTCCCCTAAGATTTATGCCATTTCAATATGGTGCTTTTATGGGTGAGTCCGAAGCTTCCATGAATACCTTGGATTCTTCTTTTCGGCTTATTCCATTTCAATGTGACACTTTTGCAGGAGTTCTTCTTGGTCTATGGCTCTTATAGATGTCTCAACATTTTTCCTAGGGCTTGTAATTTTAATATGGGGCCTTGGGGTTTCTTCAACTAGACAACTCCTCGCTTAACCTAATGGAAGAGTTTTGTTGCACTTGCTACAATTATGTTACATTCCTAGAAATGAAAAATTTGACTATTTGACTTCTTTATTAGTAGGCCACTATACTTGTGAGGGCAAAATCACATAATTCGATAAAAGGATAGCTAGGGGATTACAAACACTGCCTTCTTCAGGCCAACCTACTCAGGGGCAGAGTGAAATTAGGTCGCCTGGAAATTATAGTAGATGTATAATTTCTATAAATTTAGATATGTCAAGTTCTTGGTATTTCTTTCTCATCCAAGCTCTTTTGTTTGAATATCCCAGGGTGTAGTTCTACTTTTATACAACAAAGTCCTTTGTTTGACACCATTTTCCTTCGCTCCTAAGGGTAGCTTGCCTTTAACTTTTAGGATACAAAGTCCCCAATCTACACAATAGATTTCGAGGTTAGGTGAAACAATTAGAGGGAACAAAAGGGTTAGTGGGTTGGTTTACGAGGATCTTTAATTTTCTCTTGCTCATAGTTTTACTGTAGGACATGCCTATAGCTTGCATATAGTGCAAAAAATCCATATACAAGCCTAATTTCTGACTAATTCTAGAAGGTCCACACTTAACCTAACTACCAATGTCGTGCCTTTCAATGTGAAATTGGTTGGCTCTACTTTGGTTGAGATTAATGCCACTACTCCAAATGTAAGGCTGATGGGCGACATCTCAGTTCTTGTCTGTAGTGTAGTCTTGTATGACCATAATATGGTTGACAGCTTGTCAACTCATAAAGTGTTTAAGTCAGTATTTGTTTCTTGAGCCCCTTCAGGATTTGTTGGTGCAGGGGCACCAGATGATCGAACCTAAGTTTTGATTATGACAAAGGTTCTAAGTTAAGTTGTTATTGTTATTTCATGAGTTGTGTTAAGTGTGCAGGAAGTGTTTAAGCTAAGCCTAAGGTCAAGCGATACCCAGAGAATCTCGAATCGAGAAACCGTGGTGGTCGGGCGACACCAGGAGAATCTCGTGGAGTCGAGGAACCTCGGTAGAGGCCGGAAGCTAAGTGATAAGTTAGAAGGACCAGAGGTAAGCACTGAGTGAAGAGTAATGGTGAGGTCATGTCCTCTGTACGGGGACGAACTTAGGCGGCGATCCGACTAAGACTTCTAGTGGAAGGTCTAGGTCGAGATCGGACGGTAAGTAGCCATCGTATTATCCATTACTTGTTAGTTCTGTGCTAACTCTTTCATTGCAGAGAGTGACGATCCAACAATGATCGACTATTGGCGTCGATCAACTAAGCATCACGATCACGAGGGTAATCAAGATAAACTCTACTTATCTTGGGGAGATGACGCTCTTTGACCCAGATCCAGATCTCAACGAGCTAGGGTTTGGAGGGCTATAAAAGAAGAGCCATTTCACCTGTTTGGATCATCATTCTTGCTCCCAAAGTGCTCCAACGACGCTACGCTTCGACGACAACACTACGCCTCCATAACGGCGATGAAACGCTGAGCTTCCAACCTTTTTCGTCGGTAGTCTTTACTTTTGTTGTCCTTCAATTTGTTTACTTTTCTTGTACTCGAAGTTTTCATCGTAACGAGGTGAGGTAGGCTTGTTGCCTCATCCTCGAGCTTTTATCTTTTCGTTGTAATCGTTGTCTCTTACCTCCAACGAGGAGGAGACTTATAGTGGATTGCCCCTTCATACGCGGTCTAGGATCGGGGGCCTTGGAGTAGCAACCTTTCGGTTGCGAACCAAGTAAAAACAAAATTGTCTCTTTACTTCTTATTGTTTTACATTCCGTTGTGCATCACTCGAGTTTTAGACGAATGAAAAGAAATTTTGTACGATCGCTATTCACCCCCCTTTAGCGATTCACTCGATTCAACAATTGGTGTCAGAGTAGACGCGCTCAGATTCGATGCAACCATCGATCTAAGTAATTTTTTCTTTTTTCTTTTCGTGTTTTGTTATTTCGTAATTTAGTTTAAGTCTTTTTCGTTTATCCCGCATTACTAATTCAAGACGAAGTCTTGGAACTTTTTCGTTGTTTAATTTTTGTGCAAGGATTTTCTTTAATGGGTTATCTCGAAGGGTTTAGCATCGCGCGACCTCCGTTTTACAATGGAGACGACTTCCGTTACTGGAAGGGTCGGATGAACTATGGAGTGCTATCTCAAGACCCAAGTAGAGATGTGGATCCTCATCCAGACCGGATTTACCCTTCCAACCAATGAAGACAGTGAATACTTGGACTGCGACAAGTGGACGAACGCTATGAAGCGCCAAGTGGAGGCCGATACGAAAGCCACACAAATCCTACAATGCGGGCTTTCCAAAGAAGAACTCAACCGAGTCAGACCGTTCATCAACGCGAAGGATTTATGGAACAAGCTCATTGAGCTATATGAAGGAACCGCCGACACTAAGGTATGCAAAAGAGACCTTTTGTCAAATAAGTTATTTAATTTAAAAATGCAGGAACACGAGTCGGCCACTCAGCTCCACGCAAGGATCAAGGACATCATCAACGGTCTTCATTCAATCGAACAAAAGGTGGAGAATAGGGACATAATAAGGTATGCCTTGAACGCTTTTCTTAGGACCACCTTGTGGGCATCTATGGTTGATGCCTACAAGGTGTCTAGAGATCTATCTAAAATTAGGCTAGACGAGCTTTTTTCAGAATTCGAATTACATGAACAATCTAACTTGGCCCGGGTCGAGAGAGGTGTTGCATTGATTGCAGGTCAGAGAAGAAAGGGGAAGAGCAAGCCACCTCTCGAAGAAGAGTCCGATTCCGAGTGCGAATCCGAGTCGGAATCAGAGGAAGAAAGGGAGGCCGAACTAGTCAGCCTAGTTCGGAGAATAATTAAAAAGGGAAGGAAGCAATCGAAGAACAAGAAATCCCCACAGAACTACACGTGTTATGAGTGTAACAAGAAGGGACACTTCAAGTCAGACTGCCCAAAAATGAAGCCAAGACAAAAGCAACCGAAGAAGGCGTTTCAAGCAAGTTGGGACGAGGAAGAAGAAAACCAAGGCGATGACTTAGCATTCATGGCAAGACCGGTAGAGTCCGAGTCCGAAGCTAACGACAAATACGAATCCAACTTCGACTCCGACTCCGAGGATGATTTCGAGTTAAGACTCAAAGCTTGCTTAAAGGAAAAGATCAAGGTAAGTCGTTTGTTAATCGCAAATTTATACTGTGCTATTAAATTATTAGATAGGAAGTTAACTAAGTCCGAGTCTAGGGTTGAGACCTTGCTTAAGGAGGTTAAACTCCTTAAGCATGAGGCTACCTTAACCTTTTCGACTAGTCAAGTTCAAGAGGGAAACTCAACTCAAGTCCAACAACTTGAGGAAGAGAATTCTCTCTTGAAAGGGCAAGTTCAAGAGCTTGAGGGTAGGCTGGAAAAGTTCACATTGGGATCCAAGAGTCTTAACCGACTCCTTGGAACTCAAAGAGTCATATACAACAAAGCCGGACTCGGATTTAGGACAAATACTATGAACAAGTCTTACATGTCAATTGTCAATTGTAGTAATCAAAGAGTCTAGGCATGGGTCCCTAAAATCTTGTTGAATTCACGATTAGGTACAACCAAGTATTGGATTCCCCAGGATCAAGTCCACTATGTGGATAAACCGTATTGGTTCAATGATTTAGGGGGAGTTAGTACTAAAATTGTATATTCGATTTCTTAATGCAACTTTGCATGCTTAGTCACTTTTTGTTTTAATTTTTAGAACGACTAGATATGATCAATAGTTAATCAACCTTGATAACATAGTATCAGGACGCGGCGAGATGATAGTACGTTAGGGAAATGAGGCCTTGTGTATCCGAGCTAGATAAGGCGTATCTAGCTTGGTGCACTCGGCTAAGTTGAACTAGTTGAAACTACCTCGCCACATCCTAAACTAGTTAGACCAGGAAGTGACCCTAAGTGACTTAAGTGAATATTTTCTTGAAATTGACTTTGTCTAAGGAAGTAGTCGTTGTTTCGATCAAAGAAGGCCACTGTGCCTCGCCATGACTTGGAAGCCATTTTCTCGAAAAATTTACTTAACGATCTAAAGGTTAAATACGAATCTAACCCAAGGTTGATTAATTTTCAAATCACTAAAGTTTAACTAAATACAAATTGGAATCATCTCATAAAAACATATAAGGTGAACATACCTTGAGACACATAGAACGGGTGAGATTCTAAGGACAATTAAAAGATTAGAATAACACATTCTCGAAATGTTTTCAAGGTCTATAAAAATATTTACTTTCATGTTATTCCTTAAATATTTAGAGTTACTCAATTTGTTGGCCAATACTAAACATATAATCCTTAGGGCCAAGTTTAGCCCCCTAAACCTTTTAGATTCTATGTGATTGGCTAAGGGGGAGAAACTAACCTTAAGGGTTATTACAAACTCTTTAGGGTGCGTTTGGTTCAAGTTATAATATATAACTTTGGTAATGTGATTACTAGATAATTACATTACTAAGGTTATGGGGAATGAAATATTACCAAATATTGTTTGGTTCAATCTGAAGTAATGCAACCAAAATTTGTTTGTTTGGAGGTTTTAAAGTATCACTTAATTTAACATTTTACTATATTATCCACGGCCGATAATCGGCCCAGCGGCGATCGATCGGTGACCGACGATCGACGGCTCGCGACCGACCGACGGTGATGGCGATATGGCGCGAGCGATCGATAGTGACGGCGATCGGCCGACGACGGTCGATTGACGGACGACGGCCAGACGGTGGTGGCCGGGCCGGTCGGCTGGCGATGGCCGATCGACAACCAGCTAGATTGTTATTTGATAAATTGATAAGGATAATTTTTTTCTTAAATGGTAAAAATTAGAGGATATTTTTGGAAAAAAAATTCATAACCAAGGGAATCAAGAAAAACCAAACTTCTTGGAGGTTTTTCAATTCCCCCATGCATAATCCTTTGGCTAACGTGGCATGATGTGTCGGGCATCCATCATGACTTGGTAATTGTTCAAATCCTAAACCAAACAAAGTTTTTATTGATAACCTTGGATGGATAACCAAGGTTATGGAGAATAACTCCGAACCAAACGCACCCTTAAGGTATTTTAAAATGTACTTATGTTATAACTTCTAGGTATTTTGAAATCAAAATTATGTTTTGAATAGTTTCAAAAATTTACTTTACCAAAACTAGTTATTATACACCTTCTCACACAGATAAAACTAGTTTTACAATTGTTGGTGCAGAGGGATAAACCTCAAATCGATCCTACATCGTTAGTTGCACCTAAGGTGCTATACAATCTGTACAATTTAAATTAATAAACTTCAAAAGGGACACATGCTTGGACTCTTATACTTAATTTCGCTTTATGATTTTACAAGCACATCTTATGTATATAACATTTTACACCCCTCGGATTTTCGATATATGACAAAAGGGGGAGAAGAGGGCAAAGTTAAAGGGGGAGTAAAATTTTAGAATTTTAAATCAAAACTTTTTTCTAAAGTTAACTTTAAGTGTCTTTTTCAAAATTCATCTAGGGTTAAGGGGGAGGTAGCCTTGAAGGGGAGGTTTTGAAAAAGAGCTTAATCATGTTTACTACTTGTATGCCAAATGTTTATTACATTATTACTTCATTTTATGTTTAAATTTTCCTTAACTTTGAATCAGTTTGTCATAGATCAGAAAGGGGGAGATTGTTGGTGCAGGGGCATCAGATGATCGAATCTAGGTTTTGATTATGACAAAGGTTCTAAGTTAAGTTGTTATTGTTATCTCATGAGCTGTGTTAAGTGTGTAGGAAGTGTTTAAGTTAAGCCCAAGGTCAAGCGACACTCGGAGAATCTTGAGTCGAGAAACCGTGGTGGTCGGTCGACACCAAGAGAACCTCGTGGAGTCGAGGATCCTCGGTGGAGACCGGAAGCTAAGCGACAAGTCAGAAGGACCAGAGGTAAACACTGAGTGAAGAGTAATGGTGAGACCGTATCCTCTGTATGGGGATGAACTTAGGCGGCGATCCGACTAAGACTTCCAGTGGAAGGTCTAGGAGGAGACTTACAGTGGATTGCCCTTCAATTTGTCCTTCAATTTGTTTACTTTTCTTGTACTCGAAGTTTTCATCGTAACGAGGTGAGGTAGGTTTATTGCCTCATCCTCGAACTTTTGTCTTTTCGTTGTAATCGTTGTCTCCTACCTCCAACGAGGAGGAGACTTATAGTGGATTGCTCCTTCGTACGCGGTCTAGGATTGCAGGGTCTTGGAGTAGCAACCTTTCGGTTGCGAACCGAGTAAAAACAAAATTGTCTCTTTACTTCTTATTGTTTTACATTCCGCTGTGCATCACTCGAGTTTTAGACGAACGAAAAGAAATTTTGTATGATCGCTATTCACTCCCCCTTCTAGCGATTCTCTCGATCCAACAGGATTGTCCTATATTTGTCATCTTAGTTTGTTAGTGGAAAAGGGTGTAGGATGTTTGTTTCCCATTGATAGAATGACCAAAGGCAATTGATAGGAATGAATTCTACTTTTAATAATCAAGATGTCTTAGCAATCTTCTTGCACACGATACACATCTTTACCATCTTGACGATGTGTTGGTGGAGGGAAAACTAAAAGTATCTGTCAATATATTTTTCTTTCCTTAGTTTTGTTATAGTTGTATATCCTTTGATTACCTCTATACGATTTCCATTATTGTTGTATATATTCTTGCTGAAATTATTGCTGTATATTTTCCTATATTAGACCTTAGGTTTAAAAGATTTGATAATTCATGATGTCTATATATTTTAATTCTCTTAGTGAACTAAGAAAGGAAAATATTTTTCAGAAAATCTCTTTTATTTATTTGTCATGGTATTAGAGCCAAAACTTTGAGATCATTTCGTGTCTGGGTCGTTACCTCCAATATCTTAGTGTTTTGTTCTTTTTTGTGATCTCTTAGTACTTGTTTCTGGTTGAATCATGTCTTTGGAATGATCTAAATATTTTCTTGTTCGATTTAATGGCAAGAACTATTCTGCTTGGGCATTCCAATTTCAGACCTTTGTCAAGGGAAAGAAAATTATGGGGTTATATTGATGGGACAAATCCTGCACCTGACAGTGAGAATGCGTCATTTAGATGATTTCATTGGGCTGAACACACCGATATTGTGTATGCAAGTGTACCTCTTAAAGGACTCATTGCTATCCAAAGTATGCATGAGGCTAGCAAGCGTGACTAGTGTTGGTGATATTTTAGCCTCTTTAAATATTGTTTTTGTGTCTCCTAAGCTGTCCACTAATTTTATATCTGCCGGCCAATTAGCTGACAATAATTATAGTGTTCAATTTTCAAATTCTGATTGTCTTGTGCAGGATCAAGTGCCCGGGAAGATGATCACGAAAGGACATAGATGTCTCTTTCCTTTGTTTCTGTTTCCCTCTCCAGTGTCAAATTATGTTGGTTGTAATGCTGTTCAATATAATAAATAGGTGTGACATAGATGTTAAGGACACCGTAATTCTCATGCACTTGGAGTCTTGCTTAAATCTGATTTACTTGGGAATAAAAATTGGACTTCTTCTAATAAGGATATTATTGATTGTGTATCTTGCAAACTTGGTAAAAGCAAAACACTTCCTTTTTCATTGCATAAAAACTGCACCACCAAACCTTTTGAACTTGTACATATTGATGTATGGGGTATTGCCCTCTCTCACGAACATTACAAATACTTTGTTACATTTATCGATGATTTCACTTGCTTTACTTCGGTATATTTTCTTTGGTTTAAAAGTGAGGTTTTTTTTTTGTTTAAAGTCTTTAATGCTTTAGTTGAAATATAATTTTCTGCCAAAATCAAAATCTTGCATTCTGATCATATTGCTACATTCTTGTTTGATGTAGGCGCATCCATTACAACATGACATGTTCGTGCCCCTTAACGCGAGTATGCGTCATTTTGGACCAAAACAGGGTATAATAGAGCTTCTAGAGGCTACCAAAACCTATCTGTCGTCACCACCATAGACGTGGATCATTCCGTGGCTTGACACGGGACCTCTAGCAAGGACTACGACCTAATCATGGACCAAGCCATGGCCGTAGCACGCTGCCGCCGCTATTTAGAATTTCATTAATATTTTCTTATTAATTTTATTTATTTCGAATTTTCATTTAATTTTAATTTTTCACTGTTATTTAAAATTTCATTAATATTTTATTATTAATTTTATTAATAATAAACCTATCTGTCGTCACCACCATAGACGTGGATCATTCCGTGGCTTGACACGGGACCTCTAGCAAGGACTACGACCTAACCATGGACCAAGCCATGGCCGTAGCACGCTGCCGCCGCTATTTAGAATTTCATTAATATTTTCTTATTAATTTTATTTATTTCGAATTTTCATTTAATTTTAATTTTTCACTGCTATTTAAAATTTCATTAATATTTTATTATTAATTTTATTAATTTCGAATTTTTATTTATTTATTTTTTAGTTTTAAAATTTTTATATTTACTTTTTTTTCGTTAAGAAATTTTTGTTTTAGTTTGTTTATTTTTTAAAAACATTTTTACTTGTTAAGAAATTTCCGTTAAAGTTTATTTTTTTTAGCATTAAGAAACATTCTCTTTTTAAACCTATTTAAACATAGGTTTTGACTTTGTAAGATATTTTGTTTTGATTAATAATATTCCTTTTTTATTTACATAAAGAGGTGATCTTCTTTTGTTGGCGAATTCCCCTCTCCTTCAATTTTCTTTGCCCCCTCTATTCTAACCTCACGTATGGATAGAAGGTTTTTAGTGCCCATCCTGCTATTCCGCCTGCGTCAATTGGTATCAGAGCCCTAGATCCATAGAAGATCGACGAGGACATGGTTATGGTCATGATCGGCAGGTTCCGATTGAGGAAGCTGCATCCCAAGATCAAAGTACCCGCGAACTCATCGATTTACAGAGTTATAGAGTTATATCGGTGACTGCAATTTATAGATGGTCGTCATGATTATGATCATGGTCGTGACTGACAGGTTCCGATTGAGGAAGCCTTACCCCAGGATCGAAGTTCCCAAGAGATCATTAAGAATCTAAGGAGAAAAGTTAGAGCATTAACTCGACGTGTAACATTGCGAGAACTTGAGGTAAGTCTTTGACGCTCTAAAATTCTACATCATCAAGAATATTATGGTCGTAAAGAATGACATGAAGATCTCGTCTATGATGACGATGAAAATTCTATCTACGATGAGGAAATTGAAGACCATGTCTGTGATAATGATGAAAACACGGAAGACTCTGTCTACAACGATGAACATTGACGAGGAAATTGAAGACCCTGTCTACGATGAAGACATTGACAAGGAAATTGAAGACCCCGTCTACAATGATGATGAAGACATTGAAGATTTTATCTACGACGAGGAAATTGAAGAAGACCCAAAAGACCCTGTCTACGATGATAATGAAGGCATGAAAGATTCTATCTATGATGAGGAAGTTGAAGATCATGTCTACAACAATGATGAAGACACAGAAGACCCGATCTACAATGATGATAATATTGACGAGGTCATGGGCGACCCCATCTACGATCAGTACGATGATGATCAGGTAATTTACGAAGATGACCATGAGACATTGTCTGATCTCTTGCCCAATGATGAAACGAGGGATTAATGGTTGATGATGACAAGCACCCATATTGAAGGACCAGACATTGTACTAGCACCCCGATAAAAGGATTTCACTCTTATGGTATCTTTTATTTATCCTCTTCTTTCTATACCCAGGTGTTTGGTCGCATATGTCCTACCACTTCATCCGAGCATCATCTTCGACTCAAGTCCGAATTTCTCCATCAAGGATCTAGTCTACCTAATCGGAACTCGAGGACGAGTTCTTTTCAACCCCGAGAGTCTGATGCAGGTGCATCCATCACAATACGGCATGCTCATACCCCTTAACACGAGTATGCGTTATTTTGGATCATTCTATGGCTCGACACGGGACCTCCAAAAAGGACTACGATCTAACCATGGACCAACCATGGCCGTAGCACGCCGCCGCCGCTATTTAGAATATTAATATATTATTATTAATTTTATATATTTTAAATTTTCATTTAATTTTAATTTTCCGCCGCTATTTAGAATTTCATTAATATTTTATTATTAATTTTATTTATTTCGAATTTTCATTTAATTTTAGTTTTTTTAGTTTTAAAATTTTTATATTTACTTTTCTGTTTCGTTAAGAAATTTTTGTTTTAGTTTGTTTATTTTTTTAAAATTTTCTTACTTGTTAAGAAATTTCTACTAAAGTTAGTTTATTTTTTTTAGCATTAAGAAATATTCTCTTTCTAAACCTATTTAAACATAGGTTTAGACTTTATAAGATATTCAGTTTTGATTAATAATATTTTCTTTCGTTTAAACTAAGAAGGGAACCTTGACACAACGGTAAGGTTGCTGCCTTGTGACCAAGAGACGGGTTCAAATTCTGGAAACAACCTCTTGCAAAAAAAGCAAGGTAAGACTGCGTACAATGGATTCCTTCTCCGGTACTCCGCGTGGCGGGAGCTTTGTGCACCGGATTGTAGTTTAAACTAAGAGGTGTCCCTCTTTGTTAGCGAAACTCCTCCTACGACTCTTTCGCTCTTCCTCTTTTCTAACTACGCACAATTAGTGCCCATTTTGTTACCCACCTGCATCAGTTCTGATGCAGGCGCATCCATCACAACACAGCATGTTCATGCCCCTTAACACGAGTATGAGTCATTTTTGGACCAAAATAGGGTATAATAAAGCTCTAAAATTCTACATCATCAAGAATATTGTGGTCGTAAAGAATGGCATGAAGATCTCGTCTATGATGACGATGAAAATTCTATCTACGATGAGGAAATTGAAGACCATTTCTATGATAATGATGAAAACATGGAAGGCTCCGTCTACAACGATGATGACACAACGAGGAAATTGAAGAACCCGTCTATGATGAAGACATTAACAAGGAAATTGAAGACCTCGTCTACGATAATAATGAAGGCATTGAAGATTTTATCTACGGCGAGGAAATTGAAGAAGACCCAAAAGACCCTGTCTACGATGATAATGAAGGCATGGAAGATTCTATCTATGATGAGGAAGTTGAAGACCATGTCTACGACAATGATGAAGACACAGAAGGCCCGATCTACAATGATGATAATATTGACGAGGTCATGGGCGACCCCATCTACGATGAGTACGACGATGATGAGGTAATTTACGAAGATGACCATGAGACATTGCCTGATCTCTTGCCCAATGATGAAACGAGGGATTAATGGTTGATGATGACAAGCACCCGTATTGAAGGACCAAACATTGTACTAGCACCCCGATAAAGGATTTCACTCTTATAGTATTTTCTATTTATCCTCTTCTTTCTATGCCCAGGTGTTTGGTCGCATATGTCCTACCACTTCATCCGAGCAGCATCTTCGACTCAAGTCCAAATTTCTCCATTAAGGATCAGGTCTACCTAATCGGAACTCGAGGACGAGTTCTTTTCAACCCTAGGAGTCTGATGCAGGCGCATCCATCACAACACAGCATGCTTATGCCCCTTAACACGAGTATGCGTCATTTTGGATTAAAACAGGGTATAATAGAGTTTCTAGAGGTTACCACGGCCTATTTGTGGTCACCACAACGGACGTGGATCATTTCGTGGCTTGACATAGGACCTCCAGCAAGGACTAGGGCTTAACCATAGACCAAGCTATGGCCGTAGCACATTGCCGCCGCTATTTAGAATTTCATTAATATTTTATTATTAATTTTATTTATTTCGAATTTTCATTTAATTTTAATTTTCCGCCGCTATTTAGAATATCATTAATATTTTATTATTAATTTTATTTATTTCGAATTTTCATTTAATTTAATTTTTTTTAGTTTTAAAATTTTTATATTTACTTTTCTGTTTCGTTAATAAATTTTTGTTTTAGTTTATTTATTTTTTTTTAACTTTCTTACTTGTTAAGAAATTTCTGTTAAAATTAGTTTATTTCTTTTAGCATTAAGAAACATTCTTTTTCTAAGCCTCTTTAAACGTAGGTTTAGGCTTTGTAAGATATTCAATTTTGGTTAATAATATTCCTTTTTCATTTAAATAAAGAGGTGATCCTCTTTTGTTGGTGAATTCCTCTCCTTCGATTCTCTCTGCCCTCTCTATTCTAACCTCACGCATGGAAGGTTTTTAGCGCCCATCCCGCTACTCCGCCTGCGTCAGTTGGTATCAGAGCCCTAGATCCATAGAAGTTCGACGAGGACATGGTTATGGTCGTGATCGACAGGTTCCGATTGAGGAAGTCGCACCCTAAGATCAAAGTACTCACGAGCTCATCGATCTACAGAGACAAATTATAGAGTTATATCGGCGACTGCGATTCATAGATGGTTGTCATGGTTATGATCATGGTCGTGACTGGCAGGTTTCGATTGAGGAAGCCTCACCCCAGGATCGAAGTTCCCAAGAGATCATCAAGAATCTATGAAGAAAAGTTGAGCATTAACTTGGCGTGTAACATTGCGAGAACTTGAGGTAAGTCTTCGACACTCTAAAATTCTACATCATCAAGAATATTATGGTCGTAAAGAATGACATGAAGATCTCGTCTACGATGACAATGAAAATTCTATCTACGATGAGGAAATTTAAGACCATGTCTGTGATAATGATGAAAACACGGAAGACTTCGTCTACAACGATGATGACATTGACGAGGAAATTGAAGACCTCGTCTACGATGAAGACATTGACAAGGAAATTGAAGATTCCGTCTACGATGATGATGAAGACATTGAAGATTCTATCTACGACGAGGAAATTGAAGAAGACCCAAAAGACCATGTCTACAATGATAATGAAGACATGAAAGATTCTATCTATGACGAGGAAGTTGAAGATCATGTCTACGACAATGATGAAGACACAGAAGACCCCGTCTACAATGATGATAACATTGACGTGGTCATGGGCGACCCCATCTACGATGAGTACGACGATAATGAGGTAATTTACAAAGATGACCATGAGATATTGCTTGATCTTTTGCCCAATGATGAAACGAGGGATGAATGGTTGATAATGACAAGCACCCATATTGAAGGACCAAACATTGTACTAGCACCCTGGCAAGAGGATTTCACTCTTCTGGTATCTTTTATTTTTCCTCTTCTTTCTATGCCCAGGTGATCGTAAAGTTCCTCTAAAACTTAAAGGGAAGTTCTACAAAACGGCGATTAGACCTGCTATGTTATATGGAGCTGAATGTTGGGCTACAACTCGAGCATATGAGCAAAAGATGAGAGTTGCAGAGATGAGGATATTAAGGTGGATGTGCGGACATACGAGGATGGACAGAATAAGAAATGAGAGCATTAGAGAAAAAGTTGGTGTTGCATCTATTGAAGGAAAGCTTCGAGAGACACGTTTAAGGTGGTACGGACATGTACTTAGACGGCCAATAAATGCTCCAGTTAGGCGATGTGAAACGATGCCAAATATACACATCAAACGAGGAAGAGGAAGACCAAAAAAGACTTGGTTAACAACAATAAAACAAGATAAAATTTATTTAAATATAGATGATGATATAGTAGGGGATAGAGTCCAATGGCGTATAAGGATCCATATAGCCGACCCCACCTAGTGGGATAAGACTTTGTTGTTATTGTTGTTGTTGTTTCTATGCCCAGGTGTTTGGGTGCATTTTCCCTACCACTTCATCTGAGCAGCATCTTTGACTCAAGTTCGAATTTCTCTATTAAGGATCAAGTCTACCTAATCGAAACTCGAGGACGAGTTATTTTCAACCCCGGGAGTCTGATGTAGGCGCATCTATCACAATACGACATGCTCATGCCCCTTAACACGAGTATGCGTCATTTTAGACCAAAACAGGGTATAATAGAACTCCTAGAGGCTACCACGATCTATTTGTAGTTACCACCACGAATGTGGATCATTCTGTAGCTCGACACGGGACCTCCAGCAAGGACTACGACCTAACCATGGACCAAGCCATGGCTGTAGCACGCTGCCGCCGCTATTTAGAATTTCATTAATATTTTATTATTAATTTTATTTATTTTGAATTTTCATTTAATATTTATTTTCGCCGCTATTTAGAATTTTATTAATATTTTTTATTAATATTATTTATTTCGAATTTCTATTTAATTTAATTTTTTTAGTTTTAAAATTTTTATATTTACTTTTCTGTTTCGTTAAGAAATTTTTGTTTTAGTTTGTTTATTTTTTTTTTTACTTTCTTGTTAAGAAATTTCTGTTAAAGTTGGTTTTTTTTAGCATTAAGAAATATTCTCTTTCTAAGCTTATTTAAACATAGGTTTAGGCTTTGTGAGATATTCAGTTTTGATTAATATTTTTTTTTATTTAAACTAAGAGGTGTCCCTCTTTGTTAATGAAACCTCTTCTCCTATGATCCTTTCGCTCTCCCTCTTTTCTAATTACGCACAATTAGCGTCTATTCCGCTACCCGCTTGCGTCATTGTTCTTTAACTTCACAACAAAATAATATATTTGAAAGAAAGAATCATCATCTTTTTGATGTTGTTTGCACTCTTCTAATTAAGACTTGTGTTCCTTCTTATTTTGGTGTGAAACTTTGTCTACTGCTGTTTATTTGATTAATAGATTACCATCTCCCAACTTGAATATTGATTCTCCCAATTTTTGTTTGCTTGGGCACGTACCAAATTATTCCAATCTTCATATCTTTGGATGTATTTGTTTTGTTCACCTTTCTGCATGTCTAAGAAAAAAACTTATTGTCCAATTTGTCAAGTGTACTTTCTTAGGATATGCTGGAACCAAAAAGGATTTCTTTGCTATGATCCTCATGCTTATCGAACTCATGTCTCTAGGAATGTTATTTTTTTTTGTTTGAAAATCAACCCCTTTTTTAGCACACAACTGACCTTAGAATTCCCTTCTCTATTTGCTTTATCAGATTTTCCTGAGTCTTAGTTCTAATGTTTAAACATAGTTATGTGTATCATAAACACACTCCGCCTGCATCTGATCCTCCTACAGGTCTCATTGAGGTTCCTCCACACCTTTGTGCGACATCTAATCCTGTTTCCAATGATCAACCTCCTCTTTGAAGAAGCTCTAAACCTCACAAACCTCCTAAAAGGTATGGTTTTTCAACCCTTGTGACTATGTCTACTATTTTGTCTTCTATTTCCATTCCCACTTGTTATAAACAGGCTATGTTGACAGCAAGCAATGGGAGCAGAACTTCAAGCACCCGAGGAAAACCGTACTTGGGACATTGTTTCTTATCCTCCAAATGTTAAGCCCATTGATAGTAAGTGGGTCTATACTGTGAAACTCAAGTTTGATGGGTCTTTAGATAGATACAAAGTTCAATTGGTTGCTCTTGGCAATAAAGAAGAATATATCCTTGACTACGAAGAAACATTTGCACCAGTTGCTAAGTTGACCACGATGAGAACCTTTCTTGCTATTGTATCTTCTAAATTTTGGCCTTTACATTAGATGGATGTAAAAAATGCCTTCTTGAATGGAGATTTTAAGGTAGAGGTTTATGTGAAACTTCCACTCGGTATATCAATGACAACTTCTTATAAAGTTTGCAAGCTAAGATGCTCTTTGTATGGATTGAAGCAGACACTTAGAGCTTGGTTTAAGAAGTTTTGCAACACTCTTCTCACCTTCTCTTTCACACAAAGTCAATCTGATTCATCACTTTTCTTTCACAAGATAACCACTTATGTGGTCTTTCTTTTAGTCTATGTTGATGGTATTATCATCACTAGTAATGACAATGGTCAAATCACTAAACTTCAAAATTTGTTGCATAGTACATTTAAAAAGAAAGTTCTTGGGTATCTCACATATTTTTGGGGATTGAAAGTTCACTCTCATGATCATGATTTGTTCTTAAATCGACATAAATATATCCAAAATCTTATTGAGCTAGCTGGTTTAGAGGATGCTACTGTTGTTGATATGCCAATGGAGGTGAATGTGAATTACTGAAAAAATGAAGGCGAGCTTTTGCTTGATCCCTTTTTATATAGACAACTTGTTGGTAGTCTTATCTACCTAATAATCACAAGGCTCAATATCTCATATGCTATCTATATAGTTAGCAAATTTAGGCAATCATCTCGACATCTTCATCTTGCTATAGTTCGTTGCCTTATTCGATACTTATTTGGGTCATCTACTCGTGAATTATTTGTTCCTACAAAATATGCTCTTCATTTAACTGTGTATAGTGATGCAGATTAGACTAGCTGTCTGGATACTAGAAAGTCTACAACAGACTGGTGCATTTCTCTTGGAGATGCCTTGATTTCTTGGAAGTGTAAAAAGCAAGATTGTGTTTCTAAATCTCCCACATAGGTTGAGTATAGAGCTATGTCTGTAGCTTGTTCTGAAATTGTATGTTCTGAAATTGTATGGTTACGTGGTCTTCTTTCCAAACATGCATTTCCTACACCTAATTCTACTGCACTTCATGGTTATAATACTAGTGCCATTTAAATAGCTACAAATTTAGTATGTTATGAACGCACAAAGCACGCGGAGGTGGATTGTCATTATATTAAGGAGGCCTTTATTTGAAGTGTTATCACTCTTCCTCATCTTACTACTTATCTTCAAATAGCTGATTTTTTTATGAAAGCTTTGAAAAGCCAATGACACAAGTTTCTCGGTAGCAAATTGATGTTGATAAACTTACCCGCTTTTGTTATACCTGTATATCCCATGATTACCTCTCTAAGATTTTCATTATTATTGTAATTATTGCTGTATTTCTTCCTATATTAGACCCTAGGATTAAGGGATTTGATAATTCTTGATGTATATATAATGTAATTCTCTTAGTGAAAGAAAAGAAAACATTTTTTAGAAATTCTCTTTTATTTCTTTGTCAGTATCCTGTGAAGCCCAGCTCACATGGGCCACGACTTTTCACCTTCCAAGGAGATAGAGAGCAAAAGATTTTTAATTTATTGAAGAATTAATGGATGTCATTAATTGAAGAAATGAGAAGACATGAATATGAGTGTGAATCTAAGAGCTACCTTGCACCTATAAATACCCCTTCAAGACTACACATGAGGATACATACAAAACATTCAAGCAAATCTTGTAAAGGGCTCTTCAGGCTGCGAAAAGGCAAAGCAACATTTTGTAAGTGGGTTTACTATTTTAAAATCATATTTTATGTGTTAAATCGGTTAAAAATGCTTTATATGATTTTAAATAATGTGTTCTTATAATTTTGAGAGAATATGCTATTTTTAGCGCTGTAAATTTTGAAATCCAAGTGGTAGGAATTTTGAATGTCTGTTTCTAACCCTGATGCAGTGGGGTTATAATCGCTACTCTGCCTTGATATTATGGAAACTATTATGGTTTTGAGTTTCCAAACTCTGATACGGGGTGAATCTGTTGTTTTGACTTTACCTCTAGGAGGGGCAAGTCCAGACGGTTGATATTAATAACCATGAGAAAATTAAATATTTTTTAGAGTTTATATCAGATAATTTTGATTTTGTTTTGTCAGAAAAATCAACTGAAGCATATGTCAGTTCTGTTTTGGTTCTCTGATTCTATTTCTATTGCTATCTTTGGGAAATTACATATGTTAAAGTTAGATACTGTTTTTTTGTTTAAGTTATGAGGATGCATATGTTTGTTGTTTTTGCATCAACTAAATCAACTAAAGCATTTGTTTGGATCAGCCTTTGCTTGCTAAGTGTTTTCCATGACACTCACCTTTACGCCCCCTCCCAAGAAAAGAATGAGGCCGAAATCAAAGAAGAAGAACAAACCCAATTTTGGGAAAGATGAAATTTCGACTAAGACTATTTGGAAAAGAATACCATTGTTTACTAGTTTAGTTTTTTACTATTATTTTTAAGAACATCATTATGATTTTATAGAATAAAGACGGGTTTATATGTATTTTGTACTTCAAGACTTGTTGCTTTCGAATGTTCATTTTGGAAGCAATGCCGATGTTCGCACCTTTATTCGCAAGGTATGACATTTCCAACGTAGAAAGAGAGGCTCTGGATTCTGCTATGAATCCCATAGAACCCTCTATGTATCTCTTAGGACAAGTGGGGCTTTGGAGGGATGCATACACTATAGATAAGGCATGGAATACGATTAGGCATCTAGTGATGGTTTAAAGAGGTTTAAAAAAATGAGGCATTCCTTAGTTCCTAAGTTTCTATTCATAAGCCTTGGGACCCATGTTCATATAATTAACTATTACCACATCCCTAGCAGGTGGTGCAACTTGAATGATCCGTTGTTTCATGACCGTCTTTGAATAGTCTCAGTATGTCAATGCTCGTGTTTACTGTTTGTGGATAAGTAAATTCTTGCAGGATATTCTATTTGGTGGCTAAGAACTCTGTAAATTAATGTCACACTTGCCAAATTGATTAGCATTTTCTTTTCCATGAAACTTGCTACTCATTCATTTTATAGTTTTAATCCACTAATCTTTGTTAGTCTTTAATTCCTAATTAAAATCCTCGATAGTTGATGGGAAATTCCATTTGCTTGCACCCAAAGGAGCAGCCAACTCTGTGTTTACTATTGTTCTTATAGCAAAAAGGTGATACGCTCACCCCAAGCACCCCTGCCAGTTGGCTCCACAACCATCATAAGGGAGGTAAATTACGGAGGTCTTCACCCAGCTGAGCGCTAGTGTGGGGGAGGGCAAAGGTCCCCGAAAGGCTTTACAACTCTTAGAGATCGACCTGTACTCATTGTAGCAAGTTTGCCGTCGCACTAGCCACCCGACCTTTCTCATGGGGGCTACTTTTGTTCATACCAATATAAGAAATGGTTAATTTCTCTATGTTGATGTTTAAACTCATGAAATGTGTGTTGTATTTGAGAGATGTCCTAAGTCAATCGTCTTAGATGTTTACTTAATAAAATTCGCTATTTGGGTGTACATTCATTATGTATTTGATTTGATCTTAAATTTATTTACTGAAATCCGCATCTCACAATTAGTGGGTATCTCATCATGTGTAATTATGCAAGTATTGAAATCTTCCTTAGTCGATGAATTGATGAGACTGATTTCATCAAGTGTATAAAACTAGCACATGTTATGTTCCTTGGTTTATCCAATCATTCAATTAACACTGAATAAAAACATAGAGATGTTGAAAGTTAACATGTGAATGAAGATTTCATTGGATATGATTTGCTATGAAACTTCATATGGTTTTATATATCAATGAAGATTTCATTGCAACTCGAGTGCAAGCTTCCTTAGACTTGAGGTATTCAAGTTATCTTGGTTATGAAAGCTTATACTTTGACATCTTTAGCAAGTATCTCTAAGAAGGTGTAGTTCTGGGATGATTAGGTATAAGCTTAAGTACTCAAAGATATTTAAATAATCCACAGATGATTCACCACTCCTATTAAAGGAGATGTATATTTTATGACCTCTTATCATGATTGTTATTCAGAAGTTTTTGGCCAAGACAAATATGTCAAGAAGATGGTCTTCTTGGACATGTGGTTGAGTAATTTGAATTCACAGGATAAGGAACTACACAAAGATCATGTCCTGAATTAAGTGGATATAAGATGAGCGAAATGAACAGAGACACTGATAATTGAAGCTGTTGAAGGGTTCAAAATAGTTCTAGAGTCAACTATGACTTTCCAGTCAATTGGTGGTCATGATGTACTGTTAGGTGTCACTCATGATCTATTCATAATTAATAATTGATTATGAATGACCAATATAACTAGAAACCTACAAGATCACGCACACTATGGTTTTTTTGAGAGATGTACAATAAGTTTGAGAATGAGATTCTCAAAAAGAGGGATCATATATGGTTGAAACACACTAAAAGGGCATGAAACGAAAGTGGCAGAGCCTAGCACGGGCATGCCAGGACATGGCATAGTCGTGCCACATTTTGCCGAAGCGAAATGGGCATCACAGAGCCTGGCACAACCGTGCTAGGGGCTAACATGACCGTGCTACACACTGTGGAGATGACACGCCAAAATTGGTGGCCGACACGGCCTTGTCCGGTGCGACATGGCCATGCCGGAGCACTCCATGATGCGACAGACCATGGAGTGCTCCATGACCGTGGATCTCGCGGCACGATCGTGCTGTGTGTAATACTATCGTTCCACGAGTGACGTTTTAACTCTTACCCCTTTAAGTTCATGAGAAAGATGAAAACGAAGGGTTATGCTGTAATGCATGTTATGAAAAATTAGATCTGGTTTTTCCTATAATGCATTCGAGATTGCATGAATATGTAATACAAAAGCTGTAAACACTTACGGTGCTCTACTTATGGATTTTGTCCAGTGTTCGTGCTTGTCATCGGAAGGAAAATTACGCAATCGAAAAGTCCTTCACTATTCAACGAACCAAATCCCTCTCGTGCCTCGGATGTTCTTCTTCTCCGTAAGACACAAGGTCTAGGCATAATTGCAACACCCCCATAGCCTTTCGACACTTCGACAACCTTCCGACACTCGGTCGAAATCTCACATTAGCAGCCTCTCGACATTCAGCCAAGAACTCTTACAGCCTCCTCGTACACAACGTAGCAACCCCTTATTCTCTCACTTGGACATGCCTTTTAATGACAGCAACTGCAGCCACATCTCGTGGTTGCACATCTGCACTAGTTGCAAATGTGAGGTGCGGTTGCAACTGGCAACACATCCAAACAGAGCCTTAAGTCTTTCTGGTCATCCTAACATGTATGCAATTCGCTTGATGCATTTGTAAGATTGATAGGGGACCTTTATAGCATCACATCAATCCCTTTATTTGCCTTGGTAGCATAGGATTCAATGCATCTTGACCAACATTTGATCACCCACTTGATATTCCATATATTGTTGGCTACCGTCTGCAAATTTCTTCATGCACGTTGCAACTTTGTGCAAGCAAGCTTGTCTGTAGTCGTGCTCATTTTAATCCCTTGTAAACTTGTAGGTTGTTGGACTATCCTTTGGTTGACCAATAGCAATCTCAAAGGGGCTCCTATTGGTACCTCGCCGTACTATAGGTTGTTGGAGAACTATGACACACCATGATACATACCCAAGTTCATTGCATGATGCTATCAAAGTGTTGTGGATTGCCACCAATAGAGCTTTCAGCCTCTTTGCTTGTCCATCCATCTGAGGGTGGAAACTACTACTAAAGTGTATATGAGATCCTAGCATGTGGAAGAGTTCAATCAGGAACCTTAATATGAATTGTGGATTATGGTCACTGACAATGGCATACAAGCAAGATCCAATACTTGACCACATGCTGTAAGAATAATGTTCTTCTTCTTGGGCTGATACTACTCAGTTGTATGAATGAATACTTTATCCTTGGAGAAGCATTTGACCACCATCAGGATGTGACATCCATTTGACTTTGATAGGGTGAATGATGAAATCCAAGCTAGCTATCTCCCATGGACATTCTAGCACGTCTGATAGTGGCTCTAACAAGTTGACAGGTGTTTGTCACTTGCCCTTGTCTTCTTGGCAAACTAAACAATGCACATATATGCCCCCACATCTTTTGACAAATGTAGGCACTGGTAATGTTCCTCAACCAACACCTAGGTATCATGCATTTCCGGATGCCCTAACCACTTGGTTTCATGACACTCTCAAAGAATCTCTCGTTGAGGGCTATCATGTAATGACACCTACAAATGCCACCCCTTGGTATTAATAAGACCATCCTTGCACCAAAACCACCACATCTTTTCCTCAACACTACTCTAAAATGGTCCGTGCACACGAGTTTTGTAGGATACCCTCCTTAATGTGCTCATGAAGGAACTCTTTGTGGTGGTGAGGTTTGCCAACTAGGCCATGTGGTTGAGAGTGTAAGTCACCAAGTTTGACTTGCCTGGCTTATACTCAAGCCAATAGTCAAACTCAATAAGGAAGTTTTGCTGACATGCTTACTTAGGTGACAACTTGGGTTGCATATGGAAATATCTAGTTGCCACATTATCTGTCCTAACTACAAACTTCTCCAAGGTAGGTAATGTCTCCTAGGCACAAGTAATGGATGATGGCTGCCATCTCCTTTTCCTTTATATTGTCTTGTTGGAATAATGGTGTCAATACCAACTCTTGTGTGATGGCATATATGGCAACATACATCAAGGATGGAGCATATATAACAGCATAATCAAGCCTTAATTAATAGTTGTAAATATATTATAGTTGTATCTTCCTTAGCTGTAAATATATTGTAATTAATAGAATAGCTATAACTTCCTGATTTAGACAGATTTATTTAGATGGATTACTAGAAATCAACCTAGATTTATGACTGAAAATCTGTCTTGTAAATGCCCGACATTTTCTATATAATGAGAAGAACTCTCTTGACGAGGGTATTCAATCTAATTGACATGGTATCAAAGCTTTAATTCAGAATTTGAGTGTTTTCTTGAGAAGTTCAGATTTTTTTCTCTCCAAAATTCCTAGTGGTGTTTTTCAGTTCAAGTTTTTTGGACTCTTGGGCTTGCTGATTTTCAGCATTTCTTGTTGCATTTGGTGAGTTATGAATATCATGTCAACTCAAATATTTTTGGTGTGCATTTCACAGGTAAGAATTATTTTAGCTGAGAATTTCAATTTTGTTTGTTTGTCATGGGAAAAGAACTATGGGGTCACATTGATGGTAGTGATCCGACATTGAGCTTTTTAAATTGACTCAGTGGGAAGTCAAGGATGCTAGAGTCATGACTTGGATTCTAGGATCAATTGATCAATTGCTTGCTCTTAATATGAGACCATATAAGACAGCTAAAAGTATGTGGGAGTATTTAAAAAAAGTTTACCATCAAGACAATACGACCATACATTTTCAACTAGAATACGAGATTGCTAGTTACTCTCAAGAAGATCTCTCCATTCAAGATTACTTTTCTAGTTTTCAGAACTTATGAGCCGAATATATTGACATAATTTATGTCAAAGTACCAATTGACTCTCTTTCTGTAGTTCAAGAGGTGCATGAACAAAGCAAGCGTGATTAATTTTTTATGAAATTACGCCCTAAATTTGAGGTAACCCGCTCTAATTTGATGAATCATGCTCCTTCTCCTTCTTTAGATGTGTGTTTTAGAGAGTTGCTTCGTGAAGAGCAACAACGTCTTACAACACATACTTTTCCAGCAAAATAAAATGCATAATAATTCAATTGCTTATGCAACTCAAGGGAAAGGCAAGGGTAAAGACATGTGATAGGTTCAATGCTACAGTTGTAAAGAATACGGTCATATTGTTGTTAACTGCTCGAAGAAATATTGCAATTATTACAAGAAGTCCGGGCATATTATCAAAGAATATCCTACTCGTCTTCAGAATCGTCAAGCTAATCAGGCTGTTGTTGCTAATCAAGTTGTTGATTAAATACTTGCTCCTGAAATGGTTCAACAGATGATTACTACAACCTTTTCAGCCTTAGGACTTCAAGGTAAACGTCCTACACCATCTTTATCTTGGTTTGTGGATTCTGGCTCATCCAATCATATGATTAGTTCTCTTGAGACTCTTAGCAATGTTAAAAAATATCATAAAAATATTCAGATTGCTCTAAATTACCTATTCATTAGGGATATTAATTCTTCAATCAAAGATGTTTTGGTATCTCCTGATCTTTCTACTAGTCTCATTTTGGTAGGACAATTGGTTGATAATGATTGTGATGTTCGATTTTCTCGTGATGGTTGTGTTGTGCAGGATCAAGTGTCGGGGAAGATACTAGCGAAGGGGCCTAAAGTTGGATGCTTATTTCCTTTATAGTTTTCCATTCCTAATTTTGTTTCTTTAGCACGTACGGCTGTAAATCAAATAGGTGAAATATGACTCAAACGTTTAGGTCATCCTAATTCGGTTGTCTTATCTCACTTATTAAATTCTGATTTCTTGGGCAATAAAGATCAATTTTCATCTCATCTTTCCTTTGATTGCTCTGCATGTAAATTGGGTAAAAGTAAGTCTCTTTCTTTTCCTGCTCAAGGTAGTTGTTATTTCATAATTTAGAGATATCCCTAACTTACATGAAAGAAGCCCTATTTATAGACAAGATTAGGGCTTATTCAAAAGAATAAATCAAAACCCTATCCTAGGAATAAATAAAAAATCTATCCTAAGAAATAATTATTCCTAATGATATTTTAGGGATAACAATTATCCCTAATCATATCCACAATATTCTAACACTCCCCCTCAAGCGGGAGCATATAAATTATATGCACCCAGCTTGTTACATATGTAGTCAATTCGGGGACCTCTCAGAGACTTAGTAAACATATCTGCTAGTTGATCATGCGAGTTAACAAAACTAGTAGATATTTCTCCAGATATGACTTTCTCTAACAGTGATGACTTGATATGTTTTGTCCTCTAAAAGCTGGATTCGACGCGATGCACGTGGCGGCTGGTTATCACATACGAGTGACATTTGTGTAACATCTCCAAACTCGAGCTCGGCAATTGTTTGAGCCATATAAGCTCTTCGATCTATGGCCGTAGGCTCGATACTTGCCTCCGACTGGATCTCGCCACAACATTCTCGCTGCTTTTCCAAGAAACAAGGTTACCTCCGACAAATATACAAAACCAGAGGTGGATCTCCTATCAATTGGAGATCCCGCCTAACTGCATCGAATATCCTATAACTCGAGTACGCCCTTTGTTTTGAACAAAAAGACTTTTCTGAGCGCCTTTGATATATCTAACAACGCGAATCACAACATCCCAATGTTCTTTACACGGAGAGTTGAGAAATTGACTTACTACACTTACTGTAAATGAGATATCTGGACGAGTAACAAGAAGGTAGTTTAGTCTCCTACTAATCGCTTTGTATCGTTCGGGATCCGTAGAGGCTCCCCGATTCGGGAGAGCTTAACATTAGGATCCATGTAGGGTTGTCAACTCTTTGAGTTTAACATTCCGCTCTTCTTCAGAATATCCATCGTATTTCCTTTGGGATATAATGATCCCATTTCGGATTGGCTACTTATCCCCAAGAAATATTTGAGCTCACGAGAGATCTTTTATGTCGAAATGTTTGAAAAAGATGTCGTTTCACCCGCGGAAATTCCAAGATGATCACTTACTGTGACAATATCATCAACATAAACCACTAGATAGACGCAAGTAGATGAGTGGCGATAAAGAGAATGGTCACCGCCCGAGTCACGTAAATGCCATTGAATTATAATATCAATCTAATCCGAACTACGCTCTAGGTATCGCTGAGACTATATAAAGATTTTCGCATGGCGTATAAGACCGGAAGACTTCGAGCAATGAAAAACACGGAGGTCGCTTCCACGAGACTTCTTCGAGCAGTCACCATATAAGAACGTTCTTGATGTCTAATCGATGTCAATCGCAATGGGCGTGAATGACGATCGAAGACATTTTAGCAACAGGAAAAAGTATCCCCATAATCCAATCCAAAGATCCGAGTATAGCCTTTAGCAACAAGACGAGCCTTAAGTCTTTCAACTGCTCTGGACCAACCTTCACCGTATATACCCATCGGCTGACCAACAACCGATTTTCTGGTGGTAGAGGACGAGGTCCCAAGTCCCACAAATTGTAAGACACTCATTTCGGCCCAAAGATAGCTGCTTCCATCCCGGATGGGCAATGCATCTCCTGCAGCTTTCTAAGAGAAAAAGCAGCGAGGAGGAAAGACAAGAATAATAGGAAGAAGAAAGGCGATGATAACTCAAAGACACATAATGAGAAGGATTACGAAGTCAACGATACTCAAGGGCGCAAATGGAGAATATCGATTCGTAAGATCAGACCGAGGAAGGGGCGGAGGATCCGCTCCGATACATGATTCCACAAGAGAATCGTGTCAAGGCGAAGATAACAGTCAAGACGACGCCGATAAACTCGCAACGGAGGAGAAATCCGGGTGATAAAGAATCCTCCGGAGGATAAAAGATCGACGTAGGAATAAGGAGGAAACTCTGACGACTCAAGGTCCAAAGAAAGGAACCGAATCAAAGAACGCGACATCACAGAGATGAAATATCGACGGAGAGTAGGAGAATAACACTGCACCCTTTTTGAGACCGTGGGTATCCAAGAAAAACACATTTACGCAGTGAGAGAGAGTTTATCAATGCGGATCAAGAGTACGAGCAAAACACGTAGAACCAAAGACCTTAGGTGGTAAAGGATGAAGGGACCGATTTGGGTAAAGTATACGTGATGAGGTATTTGACCAGAAAATAGAGGAAGGCGTCGATTGATAAGATAACATACGCAAGAAGCACTTCTCCCAAAACGAAGAGGAATACGAGAGTGATGAAGAAGAGTCGGGCGGTCTCGAGAAGATGTCGATTCTTGCGTCGCAACTCCATTCTGTTGGGAGTATGAGGACAAGACGCTCATGTAATACGCCCGACGCAAGAAGGTCAAACGGAGTAGATAGATACTCACGTGCATTACTGCAAGGATCGAAGAGGGATACCAAATGTGTTTTACTTCATTAAAAAGATTGGAAAATAAAACAATTACAACGATCCTTCATCGATATAGCCAAGTGCAACGGAAAAATCGTCTATGAAGGTAACAAAATATCGTGATCCGAATGTAGAAGAAACACGACTGACCCAAATATCGGAATCGAACCAAAGCAAAAGGAGATGTAGTCTGACTTATAACGCGAGGAGAAATGAACTACTTAACATACGCCGCTTAACCGATACGACTCACAAGATAAAGACTTTAAATGAGAAAACTAGGATGTAATTGTTTTAACTTATCAAGACTAGGATGTCCCAACCGAGCATGAATAACAAGTGGAGACGCCAACTGAACTAACAAAGAGGCCTGGTGAAATCGATATAAAGCATGAAACTCATATCCGAGCTAATCATCCTCCCCTGCATCTCCTGTGAATGACACGTAAGATTTAGTAAACGACGACGAATAAATCAAGAGACCGAGTAAGCCGACTTATTGATAACAAATTAAAGGGGGCTCGAACATAAAGAACATTATGAATGGAAAGAGATGGAGAAGGATGAACAAATACCAATACCTCGAGATCGATTCGAGAACCATTTGCACGTGGTGACAAAATGGTAAATAACCTAGGAAGTAGATAGTGAAGAAAAAGAGATCTATTACTGATATGATCAGTGTCCCCAGAGTCAAATACCCAAGGACTCGCAGAGCGAGATATACCAATAAAGGAAATACCAACTTGTGTAATAAAGAAGAAGGGAATTAGAATCGCCATCCGCGATTGAGTTGCTGAAATCGGCCGGAAGGGATTCCGCCGGAATCAAATAGCGCCCGTGGAAGTGCTAACGGAAGTTGGAGAAGATGGATGATGGAAATGGTCTTTGGATGAATAAGTAGGAGAAACCAAGCTGCCGAAATGAAGACGATCTGTACGGAGGCAAATCTTGCCGGAGAAGATGAAGCGGAGCTATGTGGTCGACGTCGCGGTAGAGCAAGGAATGGGGCGGTTCCCTTTGGAGGTTTGGACGAAGAAGAAGATATGCTGCCGGCGGTAGAGGATAGATGAAATCCAATCGGTGATTGGGTGGAGGAGATGATGATGAGACCACCGCCGGAGATGAGCTGCCCGAAATTGTCGCCGCCGCCATTGGGAAGAAAGTTTCTTCCGTTGGGAAGAGGCCGGCGATGGATCTCGCCGCCGCCGTGGTCGCGCTTCTGCTGTGCTTCGGCGTCGCCGGAGTCGTGTCGGACGCTTCCTTTCACCGGCTCTGCTCGCGCGAGGAAGAGAAATGTCATTGTCAGCTTTGCTCGCGCGAGGAAGAGAAACTCGCGCGTTCGGGAAAGAGACGCAGCTGCGGAAAAGAAAGAAGAGGCGCGTTCGGGAGAGAAACGCGGGAGAGAGGAAAGAAAAAAAAAATTGCGGAAACCTAAAAAGAAACCTAATGCTCTGATACCATATTATTTCATAATTTAGAGATATCCCTAACTTACATGAAAGAAGCCCTATTTATAGACAAGATTAGGGCTTATTCAAAAGAATAAATCAAAACCCTATCCTAGAAATAAATCAAAAATCTATCCTAAGAAATAATTATTCCTAATGATATTTTAGGGATAACAATTATCCCTAATCATATCCACAATATTCTAACAGTAATCATGCAAAAAGCAATTTTGATATAATTCATAGTGATGTGTGGGGTATTACTCTTGTTATATCTCATGCTAATTACAAATATTTTGTCATCTTCATTGATGATTACAGTAAATATACCTGGATTTATTTTCTTCGTTCTAAATCTGAGGTTTTTACTGTCTTTAATACATTTGTAGCCTATATTGAGACTCAATTTTCTTTAAAAATCAAAGTGCTAAGGTTTGATTCTGGTGGCGAATATATGTATCATGAATTTCATGATTTTCTCCTACAAAAAGGCATTGCTTCCAAACACTCTTATCCTTATACAACTCAGCAAAATGGTGTTGCTGAATGTCAGAACCGACATTTGTTAGATGTTGTTCAAACTCTATTGATTGAATCTTTTGTTCCATCTAAATTTTGGGTTGAGGCCTTATCTACAACAGTTTATTTAATTAATCGCTTGCCTTCACGTGTCTTAAACATTGAATCTCCATATTATCGTCTTTTTCATAAGCATCCCGACTATCTTGACTTGCATACTTTTGGTTGTGTTTGTTTTGTTCATTTACCACCTCATGAACGCCATAAACTTTCTACTAAATCTGTTAAATGTGCTTTTATGGGCTACAATATTTTACACAAAGGTTATGTTTGCTATGATCCATGTTCTAACAAGTTTCGTATCTCTCGTTATGTGGTTTTCTTTGAAAATTAATATTTTTTTTACTCATATCTAGCCTTTGCTAGAGCCACCTGTCCATCCTAATTTTGATGAGGTACCTAATACTTTTGGCTAAATCAGGCATGGCTTTGTGTATCAACGACGACAATGTCCAACTTTATAACTTTCTGAACTTGATCCAACATCTAAGCTTGTTTATGATGCTTCTTTCACAGTCAATCAGGTGGCGTTTGGTTTGAGTGCGGGAATAGGAATGAGAATAGATTTAGCCATTCCAATCATTGTTGTTCGTTTATAAGTCGATTAGGTATGATCACAAGTGAGGATAGCGGCGTGGCGAGCGATCGCGACGGCTGAGGGCTGGCGATAAGCGGCAATGACGGCACGGCGAAGCGGCGAGCGGCGAGCAGCGGTCGGTGGCAAGCGACCGGCGGTTGATGAAGGCGGGCGGGCGGGCAACCGAGGCGAGCGATCGACGGCGATGGCGACGACGGCAAAGACAACGATGACTGATGAGAATGAATCCTAAACCCACCATCCCCCTTGGGTTTTGTCCATTCCTAAATAATTAGGAATCATTCAATTCCCTCAATTCCCAAATCCATTAACCAAAAACTATAATTAGGAATCATTTGATTCCCTCATTCCCAAACCCTTAAACTAAACGCCACCTTAACTTTCACATGTCATTCCATGACGCTCTTCCAGAATCACCCGTCAACCCAATCGGTATGACTTTTCCCATACATCTCTTCATACTACTTTGTCCACTGTTCCTATTCCTTCATGTTATTCAGAGGCGGCTAAACATGATTGTTGGCGCAAGGCAATGGAAGAAGAATCTCAAGCTCTTGTGGACAATTATACCTTAAAGTCATTGGTTGTAAATGGGTCTACTCTATTAAGCTTCGTTCTAATGGTACTCTAGATCGTTATAAGGCACGATTGGTTGCCTTGGGTAATAAACAAGAGTATGCCATCAATTTTGACGAGACTTTTGCTCCGGTTATTAAGATGACAACAATTCGGATGGTTATTTCAATTGCTGCTTCACAAGGTTGGCCACTTCATCATATGGATGTTAAGAGTGCATTTCTTCATGGTAATCTCAAAGAAGAGATTTATATGGTTCCACCACCGAGTTTGTCTTCCTCCTCTTCTTTGGATGTTTGTAAGTTGAAGAGATCTTTATATGGGTTAAAACAAGCTCTTTGGGCATGGTTTGATAAATTCAGATCCACTTTGCTCTAATTTTCATTCAAGCAGAGCCAATATGATTCATCTTTATTTTTTGCAAGACATCTTCTGGTATTGTCATTCTCCTAATTTATGTTGATGATATTATTATCACTGGGACCGATTCTATCTTAATTGCTCGTTTGAAACATCTTCGAGCGTCATTTTATATCAACGATCTCGGTCCTCTTACTTATTTCTTGGGTTTAGAAGTTCATATTGATTCTTCTGATTTTTTTTGCATCAACATAAGTACACACAAGATTTGCTTCATTTAGCTGGTCTCTTGAGGTAAACACAAAATACCGATGTGAGGAGGGTAATCTTCTTTCTGATCCTACTATATTTTGACAATTAGTGGGCAGCTTGAACTATTTGATTGTTACTTGATCGGATATTTCTTTTGCTATTCAGCAACTTAGTCAATTCATAACAAATCCCCGTCATCTACATTTAGCTGCTGTTCATCGAATCATTCGATATCTTCGTGGGACGCCTTGTCGTGGATTGTTCTTTCCAACTGATTCTCCTCTTCATCTTGTTGCCTATAATGATGCTGATTGGGCGGGATGTTCTGATACTTATCGATCTGTCATGGGTTGGTGTATGTTCTCGGTAATTCCTTGATTTCTTGGAAGAGCAAGAAGCAAGATCGTGTTTCTAAATCTTTTATAGAGTCCGAATACCGTGCTATGTCCGCTGCTTGTTTTGAGATTGTTTGGCTTCGTGACCTTCTAGCTGAGCTTGGTTTTTCTCAGTCTGCTCCTACTCCGCTTTATGCTGATAACACTAGCACCATTTAGATTGTTGCTAATCATGTTTATCATGAGCGTACTAAGCATATTGAGGTGGATTGTCATTCTATTTGCGAAGCTTTCGATACTCATATTATTTCTCTTTCTCATATTCCCACCAATCTTTAGATAGTTGATATATTTACTAAGGCCTTGACTCGACAACGTCATTAATTTCTAGTGGGCAAATTGATGTTTCTTGATCGACCAACATCAATTTGAGAGGGGATGACAACATATATGACAACATACATCAAGGATGGAGCATATATGATAGCATATATCAAGCCTTAATTAATATCTATAAATATATTATTGTTGTACCTTCCTTAGCTGTAAATATATTGTAATTAATAGAATAACTATAACTTCCTGATTTAGACAGATTCATTTAGACGGGTTACTAGAAATCAACCTAGATTTATGGCTGAAAATCTGTCCTGTAAATGGCTAACATTTTCTATATAATGAGGGCTCATCAATCCAATTGACATTGTCCTCACATCGCCTTCTATACGTTGAAGGTCCTTTGACATACCATATCCATTCTCATCTTTTACTCTTTTTATGAGAGTTAGTGATGGAGATAACGATGCCAGAGTATCCCTAGATGAACCAATGATAGTTTTTGGCCAACCCCAAGATTGAACGCAACTCTACAACATTCTTGGGAGCCACCCATTCAATGATGGCATTTGTCTTGTGAATTCATCCACTGTTGGCCACCTCCCACAATGTGCTTGACAAAGCACATTTCTTGTCTCAAGAAGGTGCACTTTTCTAACTTCACATAGAGAGTGAATTACCTCAATCATAAGAAGACCAATAGTAGATGCTCGATGTGTTCCTACGAGGAGTTGTTGTATACCATGATGTTGTCTAAGTAGACAATCATGAACTTGTCTAGGTAGGGTTGCAACTCATGGTTCATTGATTCACAAAAGGTAGTAGACGCGTTAGCGAGACCAAAAGGCATCACTAGGAGTTTGAATGTGTCATAATGCTTTATAGATAGTCTTTTATTCATCTCCTTCAATAATCGTTCACCTCTCCTAATGTGAGTGCAAGTGCACTTTAGAGGACCACTTGGCCTCTCCTAACTAATCAAACAAATTAGCAATAAGTGAAATAAGGTAAGTTCCTGATGTTCACCTTGTTTAGGGTAGGGTAATTGACAAACATTCGTGATGACCCATCATATATCTTTTGAAACGACGATAGGGCACTAAAAGGAGCCTTGGGATGGCCTGATGAACAGGGGAGGGGGGGTGGCCATTCGATACAAGACCATGGTTAGGGATCATACACTTGACTCTAACTTAATGCATGGTCGACGTCTCTCCTTTGCATGGGTCATTTGTGCAATTCAAGTGACATTGCATCCCGAACTCCTCCAAGATAACAAGGCATTTTATGTGGTTGTGTCCAATCAACATGGAATGAGTCAAATTGCCCCATTTAAATTGTGTTGTGTTGGGCATGACAAGGCATCAAATATATTGGGTTAGACACAACTAATAATGTCAGAATTTGTTGCCTGACACAAGCTTGGTCCCGTTAACTTATGTTTAAGCTAGCCCTAGTGTGGGTCTGTTTGCTAAACACTTACTTTTTTTTTTTAAAATACAAAAATAAAAATAATAAAATATATGAAAACTAGAAAAAAAAAATAAAAAAACATAAAATAGATAAATCCAAAATAGAAAGATAAAAAAATATAATTTTTTTATTAATTAAAATTATTTATAAATTTTATTAATTAAAAATTCAATATTTACATGATTATAAATTTAATATAATACAAAAAATTTATATAACATAAATATTTGATGCAAACGAGGAAATAGATTGGCATAAAGAGATAATGATTGAAAAAAATCAACAATTGTTCGATTTGGCTAAAAAGGTGCTTCCACTTCACAACTATTTTACCTTTCTACTTGATAAAATAAGCAAATGTATCAACATAAAAAAAACCAATGTTTGAAGAAATACACCTAATCATATGATTCGGCTAAAACGGTGCCTTCGCTTTGTAATTTTCTATTTTATTAGAAGTTGTCGAAGCTATTATTTTTTATAATTAATCGAAAACTTTTAAAAAGTTATTTAGTTTTTTCTAGAAAGGTTTGTTAGGTTTTATTAGAAAAATTAGGATTTTGTTAGAAAACTTTATTTTTTTTTTTAAAGAATAGGTCATGTCATCAAACTATAAAAAAGAGTTAGGATTCAATGTAGTAGAGAAGTTTTGAAGTTACTATGATTTGTAATTTCCTTTTCTCTAGGTGAGAATCAATAATTTTTTATCTCTATCCTTTCGCCATGCTGCGTCAATTAGTATTAAAGCTGAATTTTCAATTCGGTGTTCAATACTTTTTTATCCATCTTCTCCATCACCACTTTTATTGAGATTTTCTTCTCTTATTATCGTCACACATTGTTTCTTCCACTTATCCTCTGCCCATCTACTACCATCTTCATCTGTTATTGTTTTAGTCCACCACCATCATTGACTCTCTATTCCGATCTGTTCTTGTTGTTTTAAATAGGATTCTTGTGCCGTCTTTTCAACTTCGCACATCACCGACTTCATCATTGTCATACATCACTAGCTCCCAATCATCTTCGCTACCATCATTTTTGTTTCTTCGTAATGATGACTTATGAAATAAGAGATCGCTAGTCAAATTTGCCTATGAGTTTCATAAAACAACTTCAACATCGACAAAACTCACATCATCTTTATATAAAATATTTCCTCTTCTTGAATATTAACTTTTATTTATTTAGTTGACAATTTTAAATAATTCACATTTAATTATTTTTCTCACAATTTCATATACATTATTACGTCATCCATAAAAAAATCATATCTAGTTTAGTCGTAAAATAACCCTATTGTCATTCATAAAAATATCATCGTTAACATTTTTTTTACTTGCACTTAATTTGCGTATCATCTATCATGCTTATATTATCAATATTTAGATCAACATGATGAGAGAAAACACTATAATTACTGTTAGAATATTCTAGGGATAATTATTTTATCTCCTAGGATAGAGTTTTATTCATTATTTTATTTCTTAGGATAAGGTTTGATCTATAAGCCTTATACTTTATAAATAGGACTTCTTCCATGTAATAAAGGAGTTCTCTTTTTTTATTTATAAAAGATCATGGTATCAGAGCGAGGTTAGGTTTTCCGTTCGCGATTTTTTTTTCTTTTCCTTCTCCCATCGCGAGCCTCTCATCGCGGCTGGCTTCTTTCTTCTGCGGTTCGCGACAGCTTTCTTCCTTCCTCACGCAGACGCAGTCTCGTCCGCGACATCGTCGCCCTAATCCCGGCGCGCGAGGCTCCCTTCGCCGCAGACGCACTCCGCCACGAAGTCGCGAGTTCGCCGACTTCGCTCGCTTCGCTCGCCGCCTCGTCTGTGCTCCTCCAAGACGTCCGGTCCGGCACCTAAAGGTCGCTTCCTCACTCCGTGAAGCGAGGTCGGGCCATGGCCGCTCGCCGCCGCCTGATCCGACGTGAGCGGATATCTCCGACGTCAACGACGAAACGACGGACAACACCAGCGTCAGAATTCCACACGCAGCTCTCCGCCTTCTCCTAAGCCGTTGCTCCTCTTGCAAGCTCACCATCGTCATCGTAGCGGCACCATCTTCTTCGCAATGACAACCATCATCCACCTTCGCTGCTTAAGAAGCGCGAGGAATCCATCTAAGAGGAACAGACTATGCCACGCGCTCATACGCCGGATCTTCTAGCTCACCCGCGAGCTAGGGCGCAAGTTGGATGATGAGACCATCCGGTGGCTCGCAAGACGCGGAGCCGCATCATCGCCGCCACGGGACCGGATACCCCATCGCCACCGTAGTACGGCGCGATCAAGATCACAAAAGACGCTCCTCCTCCGCCGCGCACAACCCGCCCCGCCGTAAGAGTGGCAAAAGACGCTTCGTGATCATCACACCACCAGACACACGATTGATAAACGCTGAGTCACCACGGTCGACTTCCTCAGCATCGCTTTCGGGACGCCTGCAGTTCGGTCGCTTCTTCAGCTTCTACTTCACAGTTGACACCGGATTCGACTCCACCGCCTTCCTATGATAACTTTCTGAAATGGTATGAGGCTCGACAGGATTCTAATTCCCCTGCTGCCGTTACACAAGCTGATAATTCCTTTACTAGCATATCTCACTCTTCGAGTCCTTGGATACTTGACTCTGGGGCCACCGATCATATCACTGGTAATAAATATCTTTTTTCTTCACTATCTACTTCCGGTTATTTACCCTTTGTCACTATGACAAATGGTTTTCAAATTCAGTCCCAAGGTATTGGTGTTGTTCATCCTTCTCCATCTTTTTCCATTCATAATGTTCTTTATGTTCCCGGAGCTCCCTTTAATTTGTTATCAATAAGTCAACTTACTCGATCTCTTGATTGTGTCATCTCGTTTACTAAATCTTCAGTGTCATTACATGACCGGAGTACAGGGAGGATGATTAGCTTAGGATGTGAGTCTCATGGCCTATATCGACTTCACCAAGCCTCTCTTGTTGGTTCGGCGGCGGCATCTCCGCTTGTTATTCATGCTCAATTGGGACATCCTGGTCTTGATAAGTTAAAAAAATTACATCCTAGTCTTTCTCACTTAGAGTCTTTATCTCGCGAGTCGGCCGCCAGTAAGCATATTCGTAGTTCGCTTTCTCCTCGCATTATAAATCGGGCTACGCCTCCTTCGCTTTCGTTCATTTCAATGTTCGGGTCCGAGTCGTGTTTCTTCTACATCGGGGTCACGATATTTTGCTACCTTTATAAACGATTTTTCCCATCAGACTGGGTTATATCCGAAGGATCGCTCGTAATTATTTTCTATTTTTCAATTTTTTTAACGGTCAAAACACAATTTGTATCACTCTTCGATCCTCGCAGAGTGATAACGCACGTGAGTATCTATCTACTCCATTTCGACCTTCGTATTTCACGGTGTTACATCTGACGCCTCGTCTCATACCCCAATGTAACGGAGTCGCAGAACGCAAGAATCGCCATCTTCGAGACCACCCTGACTCTTCTCCTCCACTCTCATGTTCCTCTTTTTTTGGGGCGACGCCAGACTTACTACATGTTATCTCATCAATCACACGCCTTCCTCTACTTTACAAGGTCAAATACATCATCACGTATTTTATCCAAATCGGTCCTTCATCCTTTACTACTTAGTGGTCTCTTGCTCTACATGTTTCATTCATGCCTTCGATCTCGTATCGATAAACTCTCTCCCTACATAAATGTATTTTTCTCGATACCCACGGCCCGTAAAGGGTACAAGTGTTATTCTCCTACTCTTCATCCAGATTTCATCTCACACGCCACGCTCTTCGATTCGTTCCTTTCGGCCTTCGAGTCGCGCGCCCAAGTTTCTCCTTCTACGCCTCAGCTTTTTTATCCTCCGAGGATTCTCTATCACCCCCACCAATTCTCCTCCTCCGCAGAAGTTTATCAACGCCGCCCCAACAGATTTCTCACGCCGCCTAACACCGACTCCTATGGAATCATCTCTCGAGCTAGGTCCTCCGCCTTCCTCCCAGACATGCCTCAATGATATTTCCATCGCACTCGAAAGATATACGCTCCACTCATAATCCTTCTCTCATTATGTGGTTTCGAGTTACCATCGCCTTTCTCCTTATTATTTTGCCTTTCCTCCTCGGCTGCCTGCTTTCTTCCAAGACCGCAGAGACGATTTGCCCATCCATGATGGAAACAAAGCTACGCTGGTGAAATGAGTGCCTTACGAGTCGGGACTCGGGACCTCGCCTCTACCACTAGTGAAAGTCACCGGGTCATTCACGGGTATACGCGTGAAGGTCGTCCGCATGTAACGGGCCGATCGCTTAAAGCTCGCCTCATTGCTAAAGGCTATACTCGATTCGATCGATTATCATGCCCATCATCGTAATTCAACACCGCCTCTTTATCAATTGACATCAAGAATGCGCTTTTACACGCGACCGCTCAAGAAGTCTACATGAGCAACCTCCGTGTTTGCTGCCGTGGGAGTCTTCGGCTTGTACGCCATGGAAATCTTTATACGGTCTCAAGCAAATACCCAAAGCATGGTTCGGTAGATTCAAGATTGTAATTCAACAATGCAGATGACGAGCGAGGTCGACCATTCTCCTTTTTATCGCCACTCATCTACTGTCAGATCTACCTAGTGGTTTACGCTGATGATATCATTATCACAGTATGATCATCTCGGATTTCACAAATAAACATCTTTTCAAACATTTTCGACAAAGGAACCTACAGCTCAAATATTTCGGGGATAAGTAAAGACACCTGTAAGTGGGATCATTATATCCCAAAGGAAGTATGAATGGATATTCTGTAAGAAACAGAATGTTAAACTCAAAGACACTGACAACCCTATGGATCCTAATGTCAAGCTCCCGCCAAATCAGGGGAGCCTCTACTGATCCCTAACGATACAGCGACAAGAGGAGACTAAAGCTTACTTACTCGTCCAGATATCTCATTTGCAGTAAGTGTAGTAAGTCAGTTTCTCAACTCTCCGTGTAAAGAACATTGGGATGCTGTGATTCATATTGTTCGATATATCAGAGGCGCTCCAAGAAAATGTCTTTTGTTCGAAAACAAAGGACATATTCGAGTTATAGGGTATTCTGATGCAGATTGGGCAGGATCTCCCATTGATAGGTGATCTACCTCCGATTTTTGTATATTTGTTGGAGGTAACCTTGTTTCTTGGAAAAGCAAAAAGCAAAATGTTGTGGCAAGATTCAGTGCAGAGGCAGAGTATCGAGCTATGGCCATAGCCAGTCAAGAGCTTATATGACTCAAATAATTACTTCAGGAGCTGAGGTTTGGAGATGTTACACAAATGTCATTTATATGTGATAACCAGGCCGCTATGCATATCGCGTCAAATCCAGTTTTTCATGAGAGGACAAAGCATATTGAAGCCGACTGTCACTTTGTCAGAGAGAGTCATATCTGGAGAAATATCTACCAGTTTTGTTAATTCACATGATTAGCTAGCAGATATATTTACTAAGTCTCTGAAAGGTCCTCGAATTGATTACATATGTAACAAGCTGGGCGCATATAATTTATATGCTCCAGCTTGAGGGGGAGTGTTAGAATATTCTAGGGATAATTATTTTATCTTCTAGGATAGAGTTTTATCCATTATTTTATTTCTTAGGATAAAGTTTGATCTATAAGCCCTATACTTTATAAATAAGACTTCTTCCATGTAATAAAGGAGTTCTTTTTTTATATATATATAAAAGATCAATTACCATTAGATATATGCGAGATTTAGATTTCAAAATGTGAGGTATCAACTAAATTATACTCATGTGAATGACAGACTTAATGACTAATAGTTATTCTTTAAATACTATTCATTTTAAGAATGTCATATATACAAGATTACAAACACATTGTCCCATGTCCAAAGAAGAATTTAATTGTTTTTGTGAATCACGTGTTAAGACAGACTCTCCTATATTTGATGGAACTAGGAATCTCAATGTATTTTTTAATTGGTCAGACAATATTGAAAATTATTTTGACCAACATCACTTTATATCTACTGAATGAGTGCAATTTGTCAAACTCACCCTCATTAGACTTGCTAAAACTTATTGGCGATGTGTCCAAGGTGGACAAGAACCTACTATACATTGGCATGAAATGAAAAAACAATTGATGAAAAGATATATCCCACTAAACATTAATAGACAATCTTTTTAAAGTCAAATTTTGAAATCATCACCTGAAGAGGTGTGGTCAAATAAATCTTCTGATAACTCAACTTCAATAAAATGTCTCTGATGACAATCTAGAAGATCTCTCTTAAGACACTTTAAACAAGTTCATTAATAATGAAATCTTAGAAAAATCTCTTGTTGACTTATCGGTTTTAGAGACTAATCTACTTGATAGTAATCATTACTTCGACTCTGAAATTATGACTCATTCATGCTATCAAAATAAAGCCAAATGAGGAAACAAAGAGAACGAACATTAAGATCTAGCAATGCAAGATGTTAATTTAAAAGTTTACAAATTGCATCACATGAATCCTTCCACATCTACTTTATTTGGTGATATTGTGAGAAAAATTAATTATGATGCTTGTTTATTTAACTTTCCAACTTATTTAAACACAAGTTCAATTTTTAAATTGGAGGATATGTTAATTTACTCGGAGAAGTTTAAGTATTTGTTTTTGTATGTTGATTTTGTTTTAGGTTTTATAGAATCATCCTCACCTTCACGTTACATAATTTTAACAAAGATATGGACATCATTTTTGTCATACAACAAACTCAAATGTTTCCTTACTCGTTGGAAAGGAAGACCAAAAGAAAATATCTCAAACTCAATGCAAAAAGAGAAACAAAATGCATCTTTTTCTTTCTCATTGGAAGAGACATTTAAAGAATAGAATTGGTCAAGAAATAGTACTAGACAAGGTTACCGAAGCAATCATTTCTATGATCCAAGAAGAAAAAGTTAACTACTTGTCAGGAGTTTTGTCAGGAGTTGAGTTCTTTTTAACGGAGGAGAATAATGCAAACAAGGAAATGTATTAGCATAAGAAAGATAATGATTGAAGGATAACCCTAAGATTTACTCTATTTGGTTAAAAAAAAAATTTCTTTTCACAACTATTTTACCTTCTCACTTGATAAAATTAGCAAACATACTGACATGAAAAGATAATATCTGAGAAAAAAAGACACTTTTGCTTCATAATTGCTTCGTCTTTTTTCTTGACAAAGTCAAGTTCTCTTCGGTTGAGGAGAATAACACAATTAAGAATTTAATTTTATTAAAAGTTGTCTAAGTTTTTAATTTTTATAATTAGTCGGAACTTTTAAAAAACATTATTTAGATTTTTCTAGAAAAGTCTGTTATGTTTTATTAGAAAAATTATAGTTTTGTTAGAAAAGTATTATTTTATAAAGAATAGGTCATGTAATTAAACTATAAAAAGAGGTTAAGATCCCATGTTATAGAGAAGCTTTGGAGCTAATATGATTTGCAATTTTCTTTTTTCTAGGTAAGAATCAACAACTTTCCTCTGAGTGAGGATCAATATCTTTGTCCTTTCGCTATGCTACATTAATTGGTATTATTTTTCTCTAGATGAGGATCGGACCTTTATCCTTCCGTCGTATTGCATTAATATTAGGGATTGTATCGTTATCCTTCTGCCATGTTGTCAATATTACATCTCAAATTTAGAAAAAATTATTTTTGTTATTCTTTTGACCTTTTATGCAGGCTGCCTGGCATACCTTCCTTCAAAAAGATTAGATCAATATACTCCTACTATCACCATATATGAGGATGAGGTTAAGGTGGTCAAGTCATGTCAAAGGATAGCTTTGTCTTTCGGTATCACTCAGGTTGACTTCGTTGGCCTCTAAGGCCAATGTTGAGATCCCATCTTTATCTTGTAAGTGTTTCTTTGCGTCGAACCTGTTAGTGCATATAAGATTCACATATCTCCACAATGACATGATATTGTCCATTTTGGACCTAAGCTCTCATGGTTTTGTTTTTGGGCTTTACCCAAAAGGCCTCATGCCAATGGAGATATCTTTTCATCTTATAAGCACATGATCTTTTCCATGTCTTACCAATGTCGGACTTTGATTATTTTCCTAATACTCCAACAATCCTCCCCTCAAACGAAGGACCACATTGACTCCCTCTCAAGCCTATCCGTCCTCTAAGGATATCAGCTGCTTAATGTCCGATCCTCAACCCACCAGGACTTCCTGCCAACTGTCTGGTCCTCTTGACCCAACTGGACTTCCTGCCAGTTGTTCGGTCCTTCCGATCCAACTGGACTTCCTGTCTAGTGTCTGGTTCTCTTGATCCGGACATGGGAGCTCAACTTCCTTCGTTCGAGGTTCATGGCTTGACATGGACCATGACTCTGATACCAATTGTTAGTGCATATAAGATTCACATATCTCCACAATGATATGATATTGTCCACTTTGGGCCTAAGCCCTCATGGTTTTGTTTTTGGGCTTTACCCAAAAGGTCTCATGCCAATGGAGATATCTTTTCATCTTATAAGCACATGATCTTTTCCATGTCTTACAAATGTGGAACTTTGATTGTATTCCTAATACTCCAATAGAACCGATCCTTGAGATATATTCACATTCCAAGTTATTCTCCTTCAACTGATTTGTTGTCCAAGACCCCATTGCCTTATTTTTGTACTTGTGTGCCTGTGATATGGGCAAGTGGACAACTTCCCGAGTTGAGAATATCACAAGTAATTTACTATTGCAAAATATTCATTAATTTTAACTTAGGATCCAAAATATAAATAACTAGAGACTTAATTATTCTTTACAACTAATAATTAAATTACATAGAGAACACCTAATAGTTGGTTGAGTGGTATCACCAAATGGCCACTGTGTGCCTTTTGATGCCGATCTTTGGCATTTGGCTTATGCAGACCATTGCCAAATGGTTTATTAGGATAGACAATATCTTACATGCTAGTTTGTGGTATGACACCACCTCACAATATGAGAGGTTGAATTAGATTGAGACCACCCACAGTAATATAGGAATATACTGTAGTTGTTCAACAACTACTTCCATGTCTTGAGAGAGATGTTGATCTTGGCTGAAGTGAGCTTGCTAAAAATGCTGTTTTCCACTAAGATAAATTGTGTGATATTTGAACTCCTGATGTTGATGAAATGGTGAAGATGTTGTCAATGTTTGATGCTGTTGTATATATTTATTTGTATTTAAGATTTGTTTAACCCCTCTTGGAATTTGACAAATGTATGAAAAAATTAAATTTTTTTGTTTTGCCTAGCAACTACCATCATGAATGATTGATTACATGTGATTAAATTTTATTTGTGATAGTTTTGCTGTTGAACCATGCATTGCTTCTATGACAATATAAATAATTTGAATTCTGCAATGAAAACAATCACCCCAACCTGTCATCATAGATTTGGAACCTTTTGCGATGAAGTTGCAACTGATTCTTTGTCATAGTTTTGTGATGGTTTTAATATGTTGTCACAAAACTATCTACGATATATGATTATATTTGTGACAATGTTTGTGCTTTTTTCTTCCCTTGGTCAATAAGCTGTAACCATTTGTGACAAAATACTTCTGTTTCTCACAGGTGCTTTCTCTCTCTATATAAAGGCTATTTGAGAAGCTGTCCTTCCATGGATTCACTTTGCGGCTTACATCCATTTGAGAAATATTTTAGCTAATAATACTACTATCTATTCATTCATATTTCATATATTAATTTGCAGTAATTGTTATATAGACATTAGTTCCAATGGAAGGAGGTATATATTCTCTATTTGAAAAAAATAGATTTGATCGAATTGTTCTTAGTTCATTTAGTTGGATGGCTATAGTTAATCCTTTCCTGAATTGTTTTCTAACCAACATACGTAACCACATCTTGGCCTGCTGCTACCTTCTGCAAGCAGATTCGTCATGCCATTTCAGTTATTTGCTTCCATTAGAGTCGTCATGATTTTGCATTGTTTCCCTTTTGATCGCTTCTCCATTTGTTGCTTGTTGGCCTCATCCAAACTGCATTGGATGCTATATGTAAAATACACTGATGGAGTTCTTTCATATTCAATGTGTTGGGTTTAGCACAAGAGATTTAGAATGTAAATTTTGATATATCACAGATCAATGTGTTGGGTGAAGTGAAATTAACGAAGAATGCTATGCAATCCAAACCCCTGGGAGATTGCAGAAAGTTATGGTAGCAATTGTATCAATCCTTCCCAATAACCAAAGCTAGGACAAGAAAAATTCCAATTGAAGCACACTAGCTAAATAAGAAAAAGAGGAGAGGGTTGGTCGAATTGTGAAGAGGAAGAGAACTCAAAAGCTTTTGTCAAAATCACCTTTCATGCTTACGCTTCCTTGTCTATAATCACCTTTTTTAATTTTGTATTATGTGTATGTGAAATTATAGAAAAAATAATAAATAAATTAAAGCAACACATATGTTAACGAAACGATTTTATATGGTTGGAAAACTGTCGCTATTCTATGCTTGATGAGTCACTCCATAATGATACATTATTACCACCTTTCAAAAGATGTAATCAGGTAAACCTCCACAAATAAAGGTTACTACCCTCTAAGGATAGCACTTTAACCAAACCAATAGAATTTCAAAAGCCCTCCTTGAGCTTGACCCTAACTTTGAATTCTCTCCCGATCAATTTTCTCACCTCTCCCTGGATGATGAAAATCAAAGCACAGAGATGAGGCAAACTACCAAGCAGGCAAGCACTATAGATGTTGAAGCCTTTGGCATTGGTTTAAGCTCTTGGATTTCTTTAGGAACTTGTATCACTTGAGCACAGGAGAAAAAAATGTTGACAATGAGTTCTTAGTGTCCAAAACCTCTTTGAGAGAGAGGCTCCAACACTCATAGCTTAACCATATCTAGTCAAATGGAAAAGCCTCTAGTATTCCATGTTGGATCAAATGGGCAACCTAAGGTGGTGAATAGTGATCGTTCAACCTGTGAGCGTGATCCTAACTACTTTTTCTTTTGATAGTAAAGTCACGTAAACAATTAGTAGTAACAATATAACATAAACACAATCACACTTGTAAGACTACAAACACGTTAATTTAACATGATTTAGTAGGTCCTAATACTTCATGAATAATGATTTGTCAGTGGATCACACCCTCAGTGGATCACCGTCAGAAAGCCACTTTCTCATTATTAGCAAATTATTAGAGGTGAAATCTGTTACAAGCTCAAGAGAATTAACAAAGAGACAAGCACTTTATTGACCCCCCTTTTATAACCTTTAATCCTCCAATGTCTCTTGTCCAATAGTCAACAAATTTATTATCATTATTCATTTGGTCCTCATGATCCAATTGTTCTCACACACAAATACCTCCTTTCTTCTTTCCACATTAACATATAGTTAATTACTAACTTACAATAGTCAACTAATAACATTAGTCGAACTTATCACAAATACCTAGTTGGCTGTGCTAGTCAATTGCTCCACCAAATCTCAAAGTTTACCATGATATAGTATTCTATTCTTCCTTTGTAATAGAAATGTTATCCTATATGTAGAGGAATTGGTGACCGCTCTAGAAGGGGGTGAATAGCGCCTTTCGTGATTTCTTCACTTCGATCATGTTCGTGCTTGTCTACAATTCGTTAGCGCAACATAATATACAAAATAGCATAAACGAAAATAACACAAGCACTACACCATTATTTTACGTGGTTAGGAACTAGGGTTCCTACTCTACGGCCGAGTCTAGTATTCACACCACAAATAACTCTTCTCCTTCTTGAAAATAATTCGGAGGTGGAGAAACCTCTAACAAGTGCATACAACACAAATACAACAATAAAAAATAAGATACAAAAGCAAATACAAGACAATGAAGTAAAAACACTTTACAAATGAGAGATTTTGAATGCTTGATCTTTTGGTTGCTTTGAATGACTTTGAAGGTCTGGAAAACAGCGACTATTCCCCTTCAAATCCTCTAAGAATCGATAGCTTTTCCTTCTCCCATCGAGCTCCTTTTAAAGAACGCCTTGACTTGGATTTTCGCATAGCAGTCGATTGTCAAAAGGCACTAGTTGACTGCCCATAGTACCGTTGTCTCACAACAGACTTAATCTACATTGAAATCACCTAGTGGATATCTCAGCAGTCGACTGACCTTACCAACAATCGACTGCTACCCCATATTCTACTGGTCAGTCGACTACGCAACAATCTATGCACTCCTACACTGCCAGCAGTCAACTGCCCATCCATGGCAATCGACTGCTCAAGGCTAATCGACTGGCCATACATGGCAGTTGACTGCCATAATCTTAGCCGAGTAGTCTAGCCTTAGTCAACTCTTCGACCAGTCGACTAGTCATAATCCTAGTTGACTGTTCAAAGTTGACTAGGCTCCCGAGTGTCAAACACTCGGCCAGTCGACTGACCCAAAGTCTCAGTTGACTGATAAACCTCAAACATGAGGTTTAACCCAAGTATGATCCTCTCATACTTGATTGACCACCCTTAGTCTAGACCTAAGCCTTATAGCCACCTTTATCAACCTTACGCCTCTTGGATCCCTGAAGTTCGCAACTCTTCACCCTTCATGTTAGCCTTTAGGTGCTTCCATCGACTATGCCATACTAACCGGGTCCATTGCCAAGGTGCATTTGGACTTATGCTGCCAAGATCACATGCTTGGACTTTACGCTGCCAAAACCTCACCCTTGGACTTTCTTGCCAAGATCTATTTGGACTTATACCGCCAAGACCCATGCTTGGACTTTACGCTGTCAAACCTACATCTTTGGACTTTCACACTGCCAAGATCCATTTGGACTTACGCCGCTAAGACCCATGCTTGGACTTTATGCCGCCAAATCTACCCTTGGACTTTCCAATTGCCAAAGTTCACTTGGACTTTATGCCGCCAAGACTACATGTTTGGACTTATGCCATCAAGACTATACCTTTGGACTTTACCAATGCCAAGTACCATGACTTAGGCTTTCCTTGCCAAGACCATTCTTGAACTTTCCAATTGCTAAGACCATGCTTGGATTTTTTATGTCAAGTATCCAAACTTGGACTTCCGAGGTTGATTTATCCAACAATCTCTCCCAAATAATCTCCCTCATATGACTTTGGATATGCTAATCATCCACTAGTCATATGTGTTGGGCTTTTCCGGGCCGCAAAAACCGCTTTTTGCGTTGCGGAAACCCCGGAAGTCCCGGCCACGGATCCGTGCGAAGAAGTATTAAAACTAATTACATGTATGTGCTTACAAAATCCTCTAGATCTACCTTAGAACTAAGAGATAAGGATGTTACCCTTGATGCGATGCCCTTCGCAAATCCCGCTAAATCAAAGTCCGCGGAACTCGAGAGTGTCAAGTGCACACTCCTCTATGGTATCCACACAAGCAATAGGTGGAAGAAAACTCAACCTTGAGTGTGCTAGCACTCCTTGGTTGGTTCGGCCAAAGAGAGGAAGGAGAGGGAGAGCTTGAGAGGAAAAGTCCCAAGGAAGAAGATGAAGTAATGAGTGATTACTCATCAAATGAATTTTCACTCACATAACCCCCAAATGGTGGCGGCCACTTCATGGAAGGGGGTTACATGCATGTAACTCCCATGACCCTTGGTCTCCTCATGATGTGGCACTAATTGAGTCAATGATGATGTGGAGCATCATCATTGGCGCCATGCCTAGTCATCATCATGACATGGCATTTGGTCAAGTCAAACTTGACCTTTCAACTTCCTCTCTCAAGTCAAATCAAACTTGACCTCTAATCTCCCATGGTTGATCAAATCTAACCACTTGACTCAAGTCAATTTAATATAATGAATCTCTATTCATTAATTTAAATTGATTTGATGAATCAAATCTCAATTAGACTCATTCAACACTTGAATCAACTTGAGTCTAACTCAATTAGTCTAATTTGGATTACTCTTAATCCAATTTGGTTCATCCCATGAACCTAATCCTCATGGTTCATCATATGAACCTAATCTCCATCTAATTGCTCTTATGTGTGTGACCCTATAGGTTCTTGTAACGCTGGCAATGTCCCTAAACCGATTTAGGAACATAAGCAATGAGCGGTATCTAGCAACACATCATTGCTACCCAAGTTACAAGAATGTTGAGCTCCAACATCACCTTTGTGACTACTAATTGTGACTCACAATATGTGACAATGTCCTCTATCCTTGACATCTAGATTGACCAATCGAGGCATAGAGGTCATCCTCGTACAATCTAAATCTTGAACTCCAAGTAGACTCACTCTAATCAAATGAGCTCAATATCTCATATTGACTCATTTGGGCATAACCATGCACTTCGTGGTCTCACTCTATCAAGAATATCGATGTCACCCCGTATATGGGAGGGATAGATCCCATCTACATCACTCACATCCTCTCCGCATAATTCGCTACATACCCAAGAATCGCTTTATAGTCCACCCATTTACGGGTGACGTTTGTGACGGCCAAAGTATGCAACTCCTTATGTAGGGAACCATGGTGACTTGGTCTAAGGACTAATAGTCATACTAATAGCCACATGAGAAAGTATATGACACTCATATAACGATCCATGATACTTTCTCATGGCGGGTCATTCAGTATACATTCTCCAATGCATACCCATGTGTCAACTTGATATCTCATATCCATGACTTGTGAGATCAAGTCATCTTGTTGACCTACATGCTAGTCTCTATGCATTAACATTGTCCCTGAATGTTAATACTTGACTAGGAATGATTAAGAGTAGTGTTCTCTATATCATCTCATTATCGATTCAACCAATCGATTGATATAGATAAGAACCTACTACTCAAGGACATTATTATATTTAGTTATTTGGCACCAATACAGGTAAATATAATAACCATGCCTTTATAAATAGGAATATGATACAATAAAGTCCATACAACGATCATCACATGATTGACTCTAGGGCTTTCACTAACAATCTCCCACTAGCACTAGTGCCAATCACCGTAGTATCTAATACCCAATGACCTAGTGTGACCATCATGCTTTTACGTCCAAAGCCTTGGTCAAGGGATCTGCGATGTTAGCCTCTGTGGGTACTCAAATCTTCACATCTCCTCTATCGATGATCTCTCGAATGAGATGGCGCCAGTAGTATGTGTTTGGTCGGTGTGAGCGAGGTTCCTTAGTTTCAGGTAATCGCTCCATTGTTGTCACAATAGAGCTCTATAGGATCTGCAATGCTTAGGAACCACCCCAAGCTCGAATGAACTCGCGGATCCAAATCGCCTCCTTTCGCCTCGGATGCGCGATATACTCCTGTAGAATCAAGAATCGTGTCTCCGCAACTCTTCCACTCACGCGCCACCATTCAAGCAAAACACGAACCCCGATCGCGATCCGTAATCATCTCAGTCGGTTTGAAGTCGCATCGTCAGTAACCCTTTACTAGCTCCTCATCGCTTCCAAATATCAAGAAATATTCTTTAGTCCTTCTCAAGTACTTAAGAATATTCTTGATCGCTACTATCGATGGACGCCACACGATGATGACCGTATCTACTCGTCATGCTCAAAGCATACGAGACATCGTGAGCAGTACACAACATGCATGGCATATGATAGATCCTATAGCAGATGCGTAAGGGATCTTATCCATGCGTCTCTCTCTCTCTAGAAGAGGGACTTTGAGTCTTGAAAGACTCACACCATGTGACATCGCAAGTCCTTTCTGGAATTCTGCATGGCAAACCAAGTAATACCGTGTCAATGATGATGTACTCGACTTAGGCCAAGCAATCTCTTAGATCTATCTCTATAGATCTTGATGCCTAGAATACAGTCGCTTCACCTAAGTCCTTCATTGAGAAGCACGCCCCCACCTAAGTCTTCACAGATCGAAGCGGGATGTCATTCCCAATGAGTAGTATGTCATCCACATACAGTACAAGGAACACAAATGTGTTCCCATTAACCCTCTTGTAGACACAGGGTTCATCTTCATTCTTGATGAAACCAAACTGTTTGATCGCATCATCGAATCGAAGATTCCAGCTCCGAGAAGCTTGCTTTAGCCCATAAATGGACCTTTGCAGCTTGCATACTTTCCCAGTATGCTGTGGATCTACAAAACCCTCAGGTTGTGTCATGTACACATCCTCGAGTAAGTTTCCATTCAGAAACGCGGTTTTGACATCCATCTGCCAGATCTCATAATCGTGGTTTGCTGCAATAGCAAGCAAGATCCGAATGGACTTAAACATCGCCACTGGAGAAAAGGTTTCATCATAGTCAATACCATGAATTTGCTTGAAACCTTTAGCCACCAATCGACCCTTATAGGTATGCGTAAGTCCATCCATGTCAGTCTTTCTCCTAAAGACCCACTTACACCCAATGGGTTTGACCCCTTCAGGTGGATCAACCAAAGTCCATACTTGGTTAGTGTACATGGATTCCATTTCGGATCTCATGGCGTCTAGCCATTTCTCAGAATCTGGGCTCATCACAGCTTCCTGATAGGAGGTAGGCTCATTCTCAATGAGCATAACGTCATCATGGTCAGACAAGAGAAATGAGTATCTCTCAGGCTGACGACGTACCCTATCAGACCTGCGAAGAGGTAGGTCTACTTGAACAGGTGGTTGTTCCACAACTCTTTGTGCAACAACCTCATCACCCACAACACTTTGTGGTTCCTGTTCAACCTCCATCAAGGCCTCAGTGCTATGGTCCTTATCTTGAATTTCTACAAGATCGAAGGTACTACCACTAGTTTTTCTAGAAACATAATCCCTTTCTAGAAAAACCCAGATCTTTGCCACAAACACTTTGTGCCGACCGGGAATGTAGAAGTAATATCCTTTGTCTCCTTGGGATATCCAACAAAATAGCACCTAACGTATTTTGGTCCAAGTTTGTATGAGACTTGACGTCGAACGTAAGCCTCACTACCACAAATCCTCATAAAACACATCTTGTGATTTTTCCTGTCCATATCGTATATGGTGTCTTTACCTGACCTTGGATGGTACGGTTAAGGGTAAAGGTCGTGTCCAGAGCATATCCCCAAAAGGATATAGGAAGATCTGTGTGACTCATCATAGATCGTAATATCGATAAGTGCGATTCATCCTTCGGATACACCATTCCACGTGGTGTTCCAGAGGAGTGAGTTGGGATAGAATCCCACACTCCTAGATAGTCACGAAACTCATGGCTAAGGTATTCACCACCTCGATCTGATCGAAGTATCTTAATACTCTTGCCAAGCTGGTTTTGTACTTCATTCTTGAATTCTTTGAACTTTTCAAAGGATTCAGATTTATGTGTCATAAGATACACATAATCATATCTACTGAAGTCATCAGTAAATGTAATGAAGTACCTGTAACCACCTCTAGCAAAGAACATTGAAAGGACCACATACATCACTATGTATAAGTCCTAACAAATGTTGTTCTCTTCGCTATGTCCACTAAAGGGAGTCTTGGTCATCTTGCCTAAAAGGCAAGACTCGCATGTCTCATATGATTCAAAATCAAATGAGTCTAGCAGCCCATCCTTATGGAGCTGAGATAAGCGACTCTCATTTATGTGACCTAAGCGACAATGCCAGAGATAGGTTTGGTTCAACTCATTTGACTTGAACCTCTTGGTACTTATGTTATAGATAGGGCTCTCTAAGTCTAGAAAGTAGAGTCCGTTCATTAGAGGTGCACTACAATAGAACATATCATTTAAATAAACTGAACAACATTTGTTCTTTATTATAAATGAAAATCCTTTCTTGTCCAAACAAGAAATCAAATGATGTTCTTAGTTAAAGCAGTACATAATAACATTCATCTAAATCTAGTACAAGCTCAGAGGGCGAGATAGATCATAAGTTCCTACAAAGAATGACAACCCTTGCTCCATTGCCTACTCGTAGGTCCACCTCGCCCTTTGTCAATGCCTTGCTATTTCTCAGCCCCTGCACATTGGTACAAATGTGAGATGCACATCCGGTATCTAATACCCATGATGAAGAAATAGATAGATTGACTTCTATAACATTTATACCTAAAGCAGAAGTCTCACTTCTTTTCTTCTTAAGATCTTCCAGGTATGCCTTGCAGTTACGCTTCCAGTGTCCTGCTTCCTTGCAGAAGAAGCAAGCCCCTTCCTTGGCTACCCCTCCTTTGGGTTTAAGTTCTTTGCCTTTGCCCTTGGCTTGGGACTTTCCCTTACCTTTAGGCTTGCCCTTGCCTTTCTTTTTCTGCACCATCAAAATGGTGTCGATTTACCTCTTCTTAAGGTTAAGCGTAGATTCTCAACATCTTTGAGCATTTCAGAAAGATGGCTTATCAATTTCATTCATGTTATAATTCATGACAAATTGATCAAGGCTCTTGGCAAAGATTGCAAGATTAGGTCGTGGCGCTCTTGGCCAAGTGGGAATCCCTGACCTTTGTAGGTTTTCTACGCACTCCAATCATCTTGAGTACATATGAACCTACTGGAGTCCCTTCTTGCATTTTGGACCCAAATAATGCCTTAGAGACTTCATATCTCTCATGCCTAGCTTGTCCTTGATATAGTTGTGAAGATGTCCAACCATATCATAAGCATTCATGAACTCGTGTGTTGCTTCAAGCTCGGAGTTCATGGTCGCGAGCATTAGACATGACACATCTAATGCATCATCTTGATGCTTCTTGTAAGCATCTTTGTCACCAAGCATTAAGGGAGGTGCCTCCGAATGGGCTGCTCCAGGACGTACAACTTCCTTTTTTGGGTGAGAACAATTCTCAGGTTCCTGTACCAGTCCAGGAAATTTGCTCCATTGAGCTTGTCCTTCTCAAGGACAGATCGCAGAGAGAGAGTGTTCGTGTTTGATGACATAGTAATCTACAACATACAATGCAGAGAATTAATATCATATTCCTTTTATCATTTAATTATGCCTTTAATCAAATGATGCTCCCATCGAATTATAGGAATTTTGTAGAATCGAGTTATGGATGTGGTCAAACCACTTTTACTAGATTCATACAAACTAGCTATAATTTCAAGGGACAAGATCCACATCATACTAAGCCTTGAGTTAGCTTTGGCTAAATCGCCCAAGACTTAGTACGATCGGTGGGTAACACATTACCGATTACATCTCTATGCAACTCTTGTTTATAGGATTAAGACCCACATTTACAAAAGACCTTGAGTTAGCTTTGGCTAAATCGCCCAAGATTTAGTGTAAATGCGATCTTAACCTATCTTTCCAACGATTGGAATATGCCTATAGTTCTACTCGATCCAATTGAGTTAACTAGTTTTGCTCAATCTAATTGAGCTTACTCTAACCCGAGTCGTGATAGGCGGGACCAAGATTGTCCTCCGCACCCTACCAAGATAATATCGTTGCTCGCTTTGGCATTCAACAACAACAAATGATCGAGGTAGTGATGGGTATCAAGGCTCTAGGCATTTTCGAGTTGATTCGATTATGATCTAATCTAATCGTAATGTGTATCTTATACGCATTTAGGCCTTTATTATCCTATATTAGCATGCATCATATACATACATTAATTATTCTAGCATGCATCATATACATACAAGAAAATTAACCTAGCATGCATCATATACATACAAACATGTTTCTACTAGCATGCATCACATACATACAAGCAAAATCAATTAAATATACATATATATATATATCAACATATATATATATCATTAAATGTGATATAGTCATGGCCCTACTACGATCTTCTCAAGCCAATGACAAGATCGGACGGTCAACCTAAGGCTAGCGGCTTCTCCAAGCGCTTCCTTTGACCGCCATGTGTCGTCGTCACCCTTCTCGTAAGCTCGTCTTCAAGTGGACTTTCCACCGCTCCATTTTTGTACATTACAAATACGAAACTCGAGTTACATTCGAGTCTAAAACTATTTATAACTAGAATATTAAAAGAATAGGTGCGACGCGCAGGTCGCAAACACTTTACAACACGCACAACCACAAAACGGCACGCAGGCCGTATTATGAATTACAACACACTTAATCCAATCCAATTGGGTTATTGGGCCATGACAATCACAGAATTATACATAATTCTAAATTATGTATTTTTACAGAAATTTCTATAATTTTTCCTAATTTATTTCGAATTTATGAGTCATCTCTCCGAAACTCCGCTTAAGCGGTTTCGCGCGATCGCTGGGACATGGCCCCTTTCGGGATAGGGCAGCGCCCTACCGCAAAAATAAACGTCGCGAGTGTCCCTACAATGATCTTATAGCGACTTAAGTCACTGTCCCAAAAACCTAAAGCGAGAACTCGCCGATTTGGAGAGTTTTTCTCGACGGTTGAAGCCTACGAGTGTCCCAACACTCGTTGCTTCGACTCTACGAGAAAAATACCCAAAAATTCTATAAAATAAGAAAATTTACAGAAACATATAAATCTGTAATTTTTATATCTAATATAAAAACAACAAAAACGAAACACATACATGCTTTGCGTTCGCGGAAACCGCTAAGTCCCGGCCACGGATCCGTGCGAAGAAGTATTAAAACTAATTACATGTATGTGCTTACAAAATCCTCTAGATCTACCTTAGAACTAAGAGATAAGGATGTTACCCTTGATGCGATGCCCTTCGCAAATCCGCCGCCCAAAGTCCGTCCGAACTCGAGAGTGTCAAGTGCACTCCTCTATGGTATCCACACAAGCAATAGGTGGAAGAAAACTCAACCTTGAGTGTGCTAGCACTCCTTGGTTGGTTCGGCCAAAGAGAGGAAGGAGAGGGAGAGCTTGAGAGGAAAATTCCCAAGGAAGAAGATGAAGTAATGAGTGATTACTCATCAAATGAATTTTCACTCACATAACCCCCAAATGGTGGCCTGCCACTTCATGGAGGGGGGGGGTTACATGCATGCATGTAACTCCCATGACCCTTGGTCTCCTCATGATGTGGCACTAATTGACTAAGTCAATGATGATGTGGAGCATCATCATTGGCGCCATGCCTAGTCATCATCATGACATGGCATTTGGTCAAGTCAAACTGACCTTTCAACTTCCTCTCAAGTCAAGTCAAACTTCTCTAATCTCCCATGGTTGATCAAATCTAACCACTTGACTCAAGTCAATTTAATATAATGAATCTCTATTCATTAATTTAAATTGATTTGATGAATCAAATCTCAATTAGACTCATTCAACACTTGAATCAACTTGAGTCTAACTCAATTAGTCTAATTTGGATTACTCTTAATCCAATTTGGTTCATCCCATGAACCTAATCCTCATGGTTCATCATATGAACCTAATCTCCATCTAATTGCTCTTATGTGTGTGACTATAGGTTCTTGTAACGCTGGCAATGTCCCTAAACCGATTTAGGAACATAAGCAATGAGCGTATCTAGCAACACATCATTGCTACCCAAGTTACAAGAATGTTGAGCTCCAACATCACCTTTGTGACTACTAATTGTGACTCTCACAATATGTGACAATGTCCTCTATCCTTGACATCTAGATTGACCAATCGAGGCATAGACCGTGTCATCCTGGTACAATCTAAATCTTGAACTCCAAGTAGACTCACTCTAATCAAATGAGCTCAATATCTCATATTGACTCATTTGGGCATGGCCATGCACTTCGTGGTCTCACTCTATCAAGAATATCGATGTCACCCCCGTCATATGGGAGGGATAGATCCCATCTACATCACTCACATCCCTCCGCATAATTCGTTACATACCCAGTAATCGCCTTTATAGTCCACCCATTTACGGGTGACGTTTGACGAAGCCAAAGTATGTAACTCCTTATGTAGGGAACCATGGTGACTTCAGGTCTAAGGACTAATAGTCATACTAATAGCCACATGAGAAAGTATATGACACTCATATAACGATCCATGATACTTTCTCATGGCGGGTCATTCAGTATACATTCTCCAATGCATACCCATGTGTCAACTTGATATCTCATATCCATGACTTGTGAGATCAAGTCATCTTGTTGACCTACATGCTAGTCTCTATGCATTAACATTGTCCCTGAATGTTAATACTTGACTAGGAATGATTAAGAGTAGTGTTCTCTATATCATCTCATTATCGATTCAACCAATCGATTGATATAGATAAGAACCTACTACTCAAGGACATTATTATATTTAGTTATTTGGCACCAATACAGGTAAATATAATAACCATGCCTTTATAAATAGGAATATGATACAATAAAGTCCATACAACGATCATCACATGATTGGCTCTAGGGCTTTCACTAACAATATGGTCAAACAATAGTCAAATCCATTATCAACTTATTATCAAATATTAAAACACTACTCGAGTCTCACTCGAGTTTGGTCAACATTAACCCGGAGCTTGTTGCACCAACACTATACAACTCATCCGTGAGCAACCATGAGTACCTTCATTATCCACCATTCATCCCTTAGGATTCAAGGATTGGACTATAATGCACACCCGATTGGATGGTGGATAACAAAGGTGCTCACAGGTGCTCACGAATGAGTTATGTGTAAGGGATCGATATGGCTGGCTAGAGGGGGGTGAATAGCCCTCGTACGTTGGACGTCGTAAATCGATCCTTCTCGTCGCGTGCTTGTCTACGATTGTTGTTAGCGCAGCGGAATACTAATGCAAATATGAATACTAACAACAAATACAATCACATGCAAATACACACGATATACGTGGTTCGGAACCGAATGGTTCCTACTCCACGGGCGAGCTCCTCGAGCTCTAGTTATGCGCACGGCACTAACTAAACTCCTTCTCGACTATACGTCGGAGGTGGAGAAACCTCTCACAAGCTATTACAACAATAATATACAAGAAATACAAAGACACAAGAAATACAAGTAAAGAACGCTTTACAAATCTTTGCTTTGACCCTTTTCTTGTTGCTTGCTTTGGATGGCTCTTGAAGGAATGGAATGCAACAAAGAAATCCTTCAATTGCTTCCTTAAAGTCTTGGCGAAATCCTCCAACTCGAGCTCCATTTATAACTGCATCAAGTGTTTTGCGCCCATCGATCATTGCCAAAAGGCCCGATCAGCCCCCTGTCCGTTGTCTCACAACGGCCAGATCCACGTCGGACAAGTTCCAACGGATCTCCTACGATCATTGCTGTGGGCGATCGCTAGTGACCTAGTAATCGACCGCGATCATGGCTACGGAGCGTTCGGCTCGACACTTCCATCGACCGTTGCCATCCCAGCCGCATCGGCTGCGACATCGCCGATCGCCGATCCATGGCGATCCGCCAAGCACCAAAACGCAGCCTTACACCAGTCGAACCCTAGTCGACTTGGACCAGTCGAACCGGCACCTATGCCAGTCGACTGCCGTCGGAAAAACCTCAAACACCAAGTTGTTTGAGTCTCCGACACTCAGTCTTAGCCACTTGGCTAAGTCCACATCACTCATGGAGTTCTCCAAGCTCTCTTCCTCGGCCTCGTCCTCGGATCGCCAAGCGCACGGCTTCGCAACGCCATCCTTCGCGTCTCATGCCCTAGAAGTATGCTTCCCTTTGGGCTCACTCCATTCGCTCCCCGTCCGGCGGTCCCTCGGATGCACCAAGCGCACGGCTTCGCAATGCCATCCTTCACCGACTCAAAGACCCCGAGCCTAGTGAACTTACCAAGTCCTTAAGACTTCCCATATGCACCAAGCGCACGGCTTCGCAACGCATTTCTCACCAAGCACCAAGCGCACGGCTTCGCAATGCTTTGGATTTCCAATGCCAAGCACCAAGCGCACGACTTCGCAATGCTTTGGACTTCCACACCAAGCTCCATGCTTGGATTTTCCATGCCAACCCATGTTGGACTTTCCCATGACAATCCTATGTCATGAGTTTTGTCTATCATCAAAATACCATCAAGGTACTGCTGGGCCGATTGCACCAACATTATGTAGGAGAATATTTTTCTCCTTTGCAATATGAAAAATTGATTATTCCCTTTGCACTATCATCTAGGGGTTTAAACAAATCGAGACAAGTCGAGCTTTGTAATATTCAAGCTTACTTATTTACTTATCAAATTTGTTCAAGTTTATTTATTAAAAATCTTATTGACCTTGAGTCGAGCTCAAGTTTTTATTAAACTTAACTTTTCTTATTTTTAACCTATTATAAATAATTTTAGATCATAAAATTTATATATTTTAATAAAAAAATAATAAATAAATTTATAATTAAAATTTACTTAAATAAATAAATTTATTTATAAATTGTCTATAAACTTTGCTCATGAACATTAATGAACTAAATTTACTAGTGTTTAAATTTATTTATTTTATATATTCTTTTACTATTGAATAACAATTTTTATCTAGCTGAATGATGTACAATCAATCCGCAAGCGCATGGTCATCGTCAAGTAATAAAAATATCGATCCCACAGAGACTTTTTCAAGTATTAGTTGTTTGCAAAGGAAAATTATCTAGAAGAATTAATTGGTTGAGTAATGGTCAAGTAAGGAAGATTAGAGTAAAGAATTACTTTTGAGATTTATCTTAGGATGTTGGTTTTGCTGTTAAATCGGTTATCAAGGAGAGATTCTCAAGTATTGGTATGTATTTATGATAGAGACATGTTCTAAGGTAATCATTGTAGGACCGTAAGTCATGCGCTAGAGGGGAGTGAATAGCGGTTTCAATTTGACTTTTGAAATTCGATTGTGTTTGTCTTTACAATTTGTAGTATGCGCAACAGAAATAATAAAGTATAAACTCAAAACAAAGATAAACACTCACATGCAATACACAAGCATATACATGGTTCGGAACCTAGGGTTCTTACTCCACGGGTTAAGCTCAAATGAGCTTTAGTGATGCACACCACTACTAATACACTCCTCGGAACAATCCGGAAGTGGAGAAACCTCTTACAAGTGATCATAAAAGTAATACAATAATAAGAACAAGATACAAGCAATTACATTAAGCAAATGAATACAAGTAAAGAAAATACTTTACAAATATAAGCTTTTGAATGCTTGATCTTTGGTTGCTTTTGGAATACCTTGAAGGTCTGGAATGCAGTAGTAATTCCCCTTCAAATTCCTCAAGAAATGTTGGCTAAAATTCTCCTCTTTGTGCTCCTTATAAAGCTGTAACTCGGGCTAATTTTTGCCTAGCAGTTGACTTCCATAAGACACCAGTCGACTGCCCCTGTAGTCGTTGTCTCACAATGACTCAATCAACATTGAAAAAACTTTAACGGATACACTAGCAGTCGACTGCTGGCCTGACAGTCGACTACCAAAGCTTCTTTGCTCGTGCCCACTTAGAACAGTTGATTGCCCTTCATGGTAGTTGACTTCTATTGACCAATCGACTGCTAAACCCTAGCAGTCGACTGCTGGACCAAAAAATAGCAGTCGAGCATCAGTTGACTCCCATTAGTCGATTGCTCGTAACCTCAGTTGATTGATCCAAGTTGACTAGGCTTCCAAGTGTCAAACACTCGGCTAGTCGACTGATAAACCCTAAACATGAGATTTAACTCAAGTATGATCCCTTCATACTTGATAGACCACCCTTAGCCTAGACCTAAGCCTCTACATTAGCCTCATGCCTATCGGATCCCTCTAAGTCATCCATGACTTGTTCATCCATACGCTAGCCTTCAAGTGCTTCCATTGGCTATTGTCATGCTAAGCGAGTCTACTTCGCCAAGGTACATTTGAACTTACACTGCCAATACACATGCTTGGACTTTACGCCGCCAACCATTGGACTTATGCCGCTAAGACTACAGCTTGGACTTTACACCGCTAATATCACACCCTTAGACTTCCCTTGCCAACTCCATGTTGGACTTTCCAATTGCCAAGACCCATGCTTGGACTTTCCAATTGCCAAGTACCCATAACTTGGACTTTACCATTGTCAAGACCCATGCTTGGACTTTCTATGCCAAGTATTCATGACTTGGACTTTCTCATCGCCAAGACTCATGCTTGGACTTTCCATGACAATCACATTATCATATGTTTTGTCGAACATCAAAATATTGCTCGAGTCAAACTCGAGTTTGGTCAATCGTGACCTTGGTCGATTACACTAACAATCTTCCCCTTTTTGATGTTTGACAAAACCTATGAGTTATGCCACCTAACGCAAGCCATTAATTCATCAATTCTCTCCATTTTTGATATACATAAAAAAGGCTCCCACCAAGGGTATCAATGTCTCATATCCCAATGAGATTTTACAATCTCCCCCTTGGTCTAAAAATATTTAGGATGCCTTCACTTTTCCTAGTGATAAGTCACATACAACTAAATGAGAGGCAATCCTTGCCTCTCCAATTCTCCCCTTATGAGGAAATATTCATCCATCATCCATTGATGGATAACATCCCCCTAAAGGCTTGCTCCCCCTTGACCATTGCACCAACAATGTCCTTGGAGAGTCCATAGATATAAAGAACACTAAACCATCAAAATTAAGGGCAAAAGTTTAAACTTGAACTTTCACACAAGTTAAAATTTGATTCTCACCCTAAACAACTCTCCTAATCCATTTCCAATGGATTTTTACTTTTTCAATGCTTTCAAAGCATATCCTAGGGTTAGGAGAAGTTAGAGTACATAGGGATAGCTAAAAATGGGCTAAACAAACCTTGTTTATCCGAAATCAGCTCAGCAGTCGACTTGATTAGCAAGCAGTCGACTCCTAGCAGCATTAGTCGACTGCCATACTGAAACAGTTGATTACTCTCTGATTTTCAGAAATTAGATTTTCAGAAATGAATTTTGAAAATGCATAAGTAAAAATATATATTTCAAAAAATCTTGAAAATTCATACGTATATTACTTACATGAGATACAATGGGTGAAAAATAGTTTTAAAATAAAATACTCATTAAAATGAGAGATTGATACAAAGTTCAAAACCATTAAAATTTTCAATGTTTTTGATCTACTTTGTATCAACTTCTTCAATGGTGATTGCTATCAAAAGATAGACTTCACCAAAGTTTTCTAAAATAATTTTAAAATATTTTTGAAAACCTATTTTGAACCATGGACTATAGGCTAGATGTACATGACTTCTACATTAGCTTTCCTAATGATTCATCATTATCATTTAATGTGTTCTAAATTCAATATGATGTACTAAATAAGCACATGAATTTAACTCATTTCCTAACATCTCACATGTGTCTAGGGTGTATCAATACACACACATGTCTACTTAATGTGAGATGTGGATTTTAGTTCTTAGGGTTTTATGCATTTTCTAGGCAACTCAATTTGATTCTCTTATACTTCGGACTTCAAATCATGTCATTTGCCTTAAATCGATTTGATTAACCAAAAATGCATGAAAGATGATTATGACATATAAGATAGCATAAATAAACATGTGACAATAATCATGATGTCATGACATAAAGATATAACCTAAATACAAGCATAACATTAAAATCAAACCTACACATTATCATGACATTTAAAATGATTACATGAAATATGTTGTCATGACATGTCATAATAGGAATACATGAACATACACATCAACACATGTAATAAGCACACATCAACCAAATAATAGGAGATAAATGACACACAATTTTTCAAAATAAAATATTTCATTTATCTTAAAGTCATTCCTACAAGCAAAAGATAGATGTCTAGACACTCAGCCTCACTATGAAAATAAAAGAAAATACATAAACATAGTCCTAACTACCATCCACTAGAATCATCGACTGGAGGTGGAGGAGAAGGTGGAGGCTATTGACTCAGCGTCTAGCTCCGCATCATTTTGAACATCTCAAGCTGACGCTACTCCATCCAACTCAGCTGATAGGCAATGGAGGACTTCTCTAAGTTGAGCTCCTCTAACCTGTTGGTGCAATCGGCCCGGGTTGACTCGAGTTTGACTCGAGCAGTATTTTGATGATAAACAAAACTTATGACATGGGATTGTCATAGGAAAGTTCAACATGGAGTTGGCATGGAAAAGTCCAAAGCATTGCGAAGCCGTGCGCTTGGTGCTTGGTGAGAAATGCATTACGAAGCTGTGCGCTTGGTGCATGTGGGAAGTCTTGAGGACTTAGCAAGTTCACTAGGCTTGGGGTCCTTGAGTCGGTGAAGGATGACATTGCGAAGCCGTGTGCTTGGTGCATCCGAGGGATCGCCAGACGGGGAGCGAATGGAGTGAGACCAAAGGGAATCATACTTCAAGGGCATGAGACGCGAAGGATGGCGTTACGAAGCTGTGCGCTTGGCGCATCCGAGGGACATAGGCCGAGGGAAGAGAGCTTCGGTGGGAAACTCCATAAGGGATGAAGTGGACTTGGCCAAGTGGCTAAGACTGAGTGTCGGATGCTCAAATAGCTTGATGTTTGAGGTTTTACCCGACATCAATCGACTGGCATAGGTGCCAGTCAACTGCTCTAGGTCAAATGGTTCGACCAGTGTTCAACTGACCAAGATCTGGCTGACCAGTCAACTGCCGAGCAGTCGACTGTTGACGCCATCAGTCGACTGATGATGGACATCAGTCGACTGGTCGGGGCGATTTCATCCATAGAAGGGTTTCCAGTCGAGTGCTCGCGCCAGCACTCGACTGATGGGATGATCAGTCGACTGATGGGTACCATCAGTCGACTGATGTGTGATCCGTTGGAACTTGACCAATGTGAATTTGACCATTGTGGGACAACGACTACAAGACCAGTCGACTGATGGTCACGATCAGTCGACTGATGGGTGCGAAATCATCTTGATGTAGGTTATAAATGAAGCTCAAGAGGGAGGATTTCGCCAAGACTTTAAGGGTGACATTGGAGGGGAATTGCTATTGCATTCCAGACCTTCAAGAGCCAACCAAAGCAAACAACAAACAAGCGATCAAAAGCAATCGGTGAAAAGTGTTCTTTGTATTGTATTTGTATTCTTGTTTTCATATTACTTGTTGTAATAGCTTGTACGAGGTTTCTCCACCTCCGACGTGTTGTCGAGAAGGAGTGGTTTAGTTAGTGTCGTGCGCATAACTAGAGCTCAATGAGCTCGCTCGTGGAGTAAGAACCATTCGGTTCCAAACTACGTATATCTTGTGTATGCTTGTATGTGTTGTTAGTATTTTCATTATCATTGTTATTCCGCTGCTCTAACAACAATCGTAGATGAGCGACGCAAGAAGAATGATCGTATTCCACCATACGACGATTGAGGGCTATTCACCCCCTCTAGCCGGCCAACATCGACCCTACAAGTGGTATCAGAGCTATGACCTTGTCGAGGACTAACCGCCAACACAAGCACTTCAAGATGGCCAGCTACAACCTCCAACCACCAAAATTCGAAGGAGATTTTCAATGGTGGAAAAGAAAAATGGAGGTATATCTAGAAATCAATTTTGATATTATGTTAATTCTAGAAAACAATTTCAAATTACCTAGGGATGAAAGAAATATGCAAATTGAGAAGTGAAGGTGGACCCAAGACGAAGTCAAGGACTTCGAGACAAATGTCAAGGTAATCGAATTACTTAGTGATTTGATTCCTAACAACATTTGGTCTAGGTTGGGTAATTTTAGGGATGCAAAGGAATTATGGGATAAAGTAATGAAATTCCAAGAAAATTCTCAATCGGCACAAGTAGAGGAGAATGCCGAGGAAGAAACATCCACCACATTTGAAGATGTTGATGATTTGGTGGAGACCTCCACTTCTAGCATTGAGGGGGAGGAAAGGATTTCCATTCCGGAGCAAGATCAAAATGAAGCTTCTACCTCCGGAAGAAGTGAAGAGGCCTCCACCACCTCCCTAGGTAACTCAAGTATTATAATGTTAAATAAAGATCATATAATTTGTTTTGAGTGTAGGGAGAAAGGGCATTACAAGAGTAAATGCCCAAAATTGTCTAAGGAAAAGACATCGGCACCAAAAGTCAACCAAAAGTCAAAGGATGCCGGAGTCCCCACAACTAGAAGCAAAGAGCACATTGTGTGCTTTAAATGTAATCAAAGGGGACATTATCGAAGCCAATGCCCTAGGAGGAGGAAGAAGGGGCAAGAAGGTGTATCTCATGTAGGGGGAGCTTCCAAAGTTAACCCTAAGGTATATTTAAATTATGTACCTTCAATTTCTAAAGTTAAAAAACATGCTAAAAATTATTTTATTTCTCTTGCAATTATTAATGAAAAGCATGCTAGTAGAAATAATAAGGTTTATTGCTTAGGTGTTAAGCATGTAGAATTACCTAAGGATAAACCTAGGTCTAATAACACTAGACCAATCCTACCTAGGGAGTCAATTAGGAGAATAGAAGAAAATTTGGATATTAATCCCAAAAAGTCTAGGCACATGCCTAAGAATAAGAGGTCTTCCCAAAAACCTAATGAAAATTCAAAATTGAGAAAATTAGAGCTAGAGAACCAAGTCTTGAGATCAAGACTTGAGAGAATGGAGAAAACCCTTAGGGTGAGTTTGGTTGGGGGTTTTTGTTTATAACCTTGTTAGGTTATCAATAAAAACCTTGTTTGGTTTAGGTTATAAACAATTACCTGGTAATTGATCATTACCAAGTTATGAACAAAAACCTTTTTAGGGGGAATCGGAAAACCTTAGAGAACCAAGGTTTGGTTGCCGCCGCTGCCGCCGCTCGTTGCCGGCCGCGCCCGTTGCCGGCTGCTTGCCGCTGGCCGCCGCTTGCCGTTGTTGCCGCCGCCGCCGCGTTGCCGTTGGCCGCGCCGCCGCTGCTGCTGCCCGCCGGCTGGCCGCCGCTCGCCGCCGGGCCGCTTCGCCGTCGCTGCTGCCGCGCCGCTGCTGCTGCCGGCTGGGCCGCCGCTGGCTGCTTGCCGTTGCCGCCGCTGCTGGCGCTCGTTGCCGGCCGCTGCGCTACTGCTGTTGCCGCCGCTGCTGGCTGCTTCGCCGGCCTGGCCGCTGCCGGGCCGGGCCGCTGCCGCCGCTGGCTTCGGCTGCTGCCGCTTGCCGGCTGCTGCTGCCGTTGCCGGCCGCTGCCGCCGCCGTTGCCGGCCGCCGGCCGCCGCCGCCGTTGCCGCCGCCATCGCCGCTGCCGCCATTATCGCTAATCGCCGGCTACTATCGCCGACCGTCGCCGCTGCCACCTGTCCGGCCGCCGCCGCCACGCGCTTCGCCGCCTCCGCCGCCATCCGCTGCTGTCGCCGCCGCCGCCGCCATTGCCACCGATCGCTGCCGGACGCGGCCGCTCGCTGCCGCCGCTGCTCGTTGGTCGCCGACGCCGCCACGCTACTTCGCCGCCGACCGCCGCCGCCGGCCGCCACCGCCATCGCCACCGCCAGCCGCTTATCGCCGATCGGCCGCCGCCGCTCGCCGCTTACCGACCGCAGACCGCTGGCCGACCATCGCTCCGGCCGATCGCTGCCATCGTCATTAATATTTCTGTAGTTATTGTCGAATTGATTGAGCAAAGACAAAGGATAATTTAGTAAAATGTTAAACTAAGTTATATATTAAAACCTCCAACCAAACAAGGTTTTTATCTAAGGTTATACTTTATTCCAAGGTTATGTTTTATTCTCTGGTAATCACATAACTAAGGTTATGTATGATTACTTGAACCAAATGCACACTTAGGGTGCGTTTGGTTGGGGGTTTTTGTTGATAACCTTGTTAGGTTATCAACAAAAACCTTGTTTGGTTTAGGTTATAAACAATTACCTGGTAATTGTTCATTACCTGGTTATGAACAAAAACCTTTTTAGGGGGAATCGAAAAACCTTGGAGAACCAAGGTTTTTGTTGATTCATGGGGTTAAGGAAACTTTTTTCCAATATTACCCCTAGCAATATATTAAATCTCAATTTGTCAAAACTCAATCGATTTGTCATCTATCGTCGGTCACCGCCATCAATCATCGGCCGCCGCTGCCGCCGTCGGCCGCCTCACGCTTCGCCGCCGCCCGCCTGCCGCTGCCGCCGCCTGCTGCCGCTTCCACGTCGCCTCGCTGTCGCTTGCCGCCGGCTACGCTTGCCGCCGCTACCGCCGGCCGCATCGCTGCTTGCCTTGCCGGCTGTCGCCGCGCTTGCCGCTGCCGCCGCCGCTTATCACCGCTCGCTGCCACCGCTTGCCGTTGGTCGCCGCTTGCCGCCGGCCGCCGCTGCCGTTGCCGGCCGCTCTGCCGGCCGGCCCTGCCGCTGTCGCCGCCATCGCTTGCCGACGCCGCGCGCTGCCGCCGCACCTGCCCGGCCGCCACTATCGCGCGCTGCCGCCATCGCCGCCGCTCGCCGCCGCCGCTTCGCCGCCGCCGCTGCCACGCTGCCCTCATCGCCACCGCTGCTTACCTGCCGCCACCGCCGCCATCGCCGCTATCGCCGCCACCTCGCTGCCGCTAGCCGCCGCCGCCATCGCCGCCGCCGGCCGATCGCCGCCACCGCCGCTTATCGCCGATCCGACGACTAACGATACCGCCGTTCGACCAGTTGTCGCCGCCGCTGCCGCTTAATCGGCCGCCATCGTTGTTGCCGCCGATCGACCGATCGTCGTTGCCGCCGCCGATCGGTTGACCACCATCGTCACCCTCGATCCGCCGCCGTCCGGGCGATCGTCACCACCGGCCGCTTGGCCGATCGTTGGTCGGCCACCGCCACCACCACGGCCAGCATCATGATGGCGATCGGCCGGCTCGTCATTAATATTTCGCTGCCCATCGAATTGATTGAGCAAAGACAAAGGATAATTTAGTAAAATGTTAAACTAAGTTATATATTAAAACCTCCAACCAAACAAGGTTTTTATCTAAGGTTATACTTTATTCCAAGGTTATGTTTTATTCCCTGGTAATCACATAACCAAGGTTATGTATGATTACTTGAATTATAGAAAGTTCAATTCAAGGGTCAAATACCCAAAAGTCAAAACCTAGGAAGCAAGAACGGTCTAAGGGAAAGGAAGGTTTGAGTCACAAACCTAAGCTCAAGAAGACTTATCATAATGTTCCATTTGATTATGGAACAAAACCTAGGGTTAGGAAAACCAAGGTTAGTAGGGAAGTCATCCCTAAGTCTAACCATGGTAGGTGTCTAGTGGCTAAGACCTCAAAGAAATCAAATGTAGCCACTAAGAAGGTCAAAGGGGGAGTTACCCCTAGAGTTGACTTAGGAAAGACCCAAAAGACTGTGACTTTAAAGCCTAAAAGGGTCATTAGGAAGGTATCTAGGGAAGTTATCCCTAGTGAATACCTTGTTAACCCAATGAGCTCCAATAGGTATTGGGTTCCTAGGAGTGTGATCGATTCACACTAGATGGGTTAGGGTGTGTCAACCCTAAGTGGATTGGTAGTTAACCTAGCCATGGTGAGTTGACACATTAGGATGTGCCAATGTGCTTGAGAAGTTGAAAAATGATTAAATTGGCACAAATAGGTCTTAGAGGTATGGTTGTGCCATTTTGGGTTTGTGGCACATTTGAGAGATAATGGTATTAAGGCAAAATAGAATGAATTCCTAGAAATAACAATTTGGATTTAACACTTAGGTATTTTATACCTTAGTATATTTTACTTGCCATGATTTATTTTCCTTGCCATGTCATGACATCATTTTCATTTTTATCTCTAAAAATATCATGATCATGTTTAGACTTATTTTTAGATGTCATGTATGCTTAGTTCTCATTCACATGCCATGACATCATGATTTTGACATATGCTTTCATTTATATCATATCTATGCCATAATCACCATCATGCATAAAATAAAATAAAATTAAGGACAATGGCCTGATTTGAAGTCCCATGCATAAGAGAATCAAGTAGAGTTGCCTTAGAATATGCATGAGACCATTAAAGAACAAAAAACCCACATCTCACTAGAATATTTGACTTAAATTTGTTTTACACATCTAGATACAAGTGAGATGTTTAGGAAAATGAAATTAAAGGTTTTAAAAACATTTCAAAAACATTTTAGAAAACCTTGGTGAAGTCTATCTTTTGATAGCTATCACCATTGAATGGGATGATACAAAGAGGGCTCTATTTTGAAGTTTTTCTTAACTTTTGAACTTTGTATCAATCTCCCTAATTTGTGGGTAAAATAATTTTCTAATATTTTTCACCCATAATATCTGTGATAAGTATTATATGTATGAATTTTCAAGATTTTTAAAATTACATATATTTACTTATGGGTTTCGAAAATCCAAATCAAAATATTAATATCAATGATCGCCATGGAGGGCAGTCGACTAATGCCAAGTCCAGTCAACTAGTATCTGAGAGAGTCGACTCTCACATGCTAATTTCGGGTAAACCTTGGTGGTTAGGCCCATGTTCAGCTGTGTTTTGATCCCCTAACCACTCATAACCCTAGGACATGCTTGGGAGAGCATTAGAAAGGGTGGAAATCCATTGGATATGGATTAGGAGAAGTGTTTAGGGAGAGTATCAATTTTAAGGTGGATGAGAGTTCATTGTTGAACTTTGCCTTAATTTTGATTTGGTTAATGTTCCTATTAGCTTAGGGACTCTCCAAGGACATTGTTGGTGCAATGGTCAAGGGGGAGCAAGCCTTTAGGGGGAGGTATCCATCATGAGAAAATGGATGTGTATTTCCTCATGGGAGGAAAATTGGGTTGCCTCTCTTTAAGTGATATGAGACTTATCACTAGAAAGATTGTAGGCGTGTGTTTCCTCCAAGGGAGAGATTGTAAGATCTCATTGGGATATTGATAGAATGATTTTTTAACTGTGGCAATACCGTTCCCAAATTATTTATTGAACACCCTAACTACACTAATGCAGTATAGGACTGACTCGGGTCATCTCCCAACGAACCTAATGGCTGAACATTTATTTTTAAACAGAAGTAAACACTGGGGTTTTTTATAATTATCAAAACAATTAAAATGCAAAATCAAAAGCAAACATGAGAATTAAACATGCAAAAAGTAAATCTAACTACCAAATACCAAGTAACAAGCAACTATCATAATGTGCAAAAGTAAGTGATCACGCACCGCACTGTCACTATACGGTACAATGATTAAACAAATGTGAGCAATTCAACCATGCACCGTGATCATTACTATATGACAGTTGATCAAACGATAACAAAACTAAACTAATGATGTAAAAGAAATCGACCAAGCACCGCACTGTCACTATACGGTACAATGATCAAATAAATGTGAACAATTCAACCATACACCGCACTGTCACTATACAACACAGTAGTCAAACAGTCACTAAAAACTGCAATAAACGAAATGCAATAAACGAAAGCAATTCAACCATGCACCGCACCGTCACTATACGACACATTAGTCGAATGTAAATGAAACTATCCTAACAACTAAAGCATAACACAAATAAAACTCTAACTACGACTTGAATTAAACACAAGTTAGAATACAAAACAAAATACAAGGTAAACCATAAATTAAAATACAAAGTAAAATACTAGTGAAAACATAGATTACAAACACTAGTAAAAACACAGTTCAAGGCCACTGGTGAAAGTACATATTAATAACACTAGCGAAAACACAATTGAAAACACTAATGCAAACACAATGTAATAACACCAGTGACAACACAAGTGCAAATACGAAGGAAAACACAAGTGAAAATACAAATGAAAACACAAACAAAACCATTAACTGAACTACAAACTGAAATCATACAAAGTAACAAGGTAACACAATAAAACAATAGCAAACACAATAGTAAATAACTGAAGTAAAAATTAAACACAGTCATCCACAAACACCGGAAAGGTACCACCCTCTCCGATGACCTACGACAATACCGAACATCTCCAAGGGTCTCAGGTTACGGATCTCTCGTCGGATTCCGACGAGAGTTGGATCGATGCGGTAGTTCACAGCTCCGATGTGGATGCGGGACTGCCGTGACCACGAGCAGTCAATGTGGATGGAATCGGATATGGGAACTGATAATCGTCGCCACCAACTGCTGTTGAAGATCGCTCGATTGGAAGAAATGCACGCGAGCTAGGAAAAGATTCTCGCGGATCCGATAGCAAGTCACCCCTAGCCCGTGTGACCACGCCCCACTAGGGTAGCTCGCTTCACCGGTGAGGGCTCGAGGATCGCCGGTGAAGGCAGACGAAGGAATGCAATGCTCGGCGGCCGGCGTCGCCCAAGTGCATAACTTGTGCCCGCCAAAGCTTGCTTCGAGTGGATGGAAAGTGGAAGGAGCGCCGATGAGGGAACCGTGCGATTTTTTCGTGCCGCCGGCATCCGCGCGTGAAGGGAAGAAGGCGAGCTGCTTGCATGGAGAAGAGGAGGGAGGAGGGAATGCCACCGCCGCCCTTGGTGGAGGAAGGGACCGACCGACGGTGCTTCGGACGGTGGCGTGGAGAAGAAATGTCGGCGGTGTGCGATTGGGGAGGATGCTGATGTCGCGATTTGGGAAGAAAGAACTGCGACTTCTATTTCTTTTCGTGAAGCGTGAAGATGATAGGTTGATTAAAGGATTTTTCTGAGCCGTCCGATTGGAGCCTCCTCTGATCCCAGCCGTCCAAACAAGCTAGGGTTTGATTGATATATTAATTGCTTAATTGTCGCTCCATCCATAGAAATCACCGATTTGAAATGGACGGATCTGATCCATCTGAAGGGATAATCACGATCCAACAGTCCGGATGAACGGCCAAGACATGTAGATCTTAATGTATGTGCCGGATCGCTCTAGATCCAGATGGATGGCTCAGAATCGATCAGATCTCATCGGACGGTCAAGATTGACTAGATCTGAACCCTTTGATTAAACTGCTTCTGATCTTGATGAAAGGTCCGGATTAATCACGTTTGAAATAATCCTTCTATCGATCTCCTACAAACAAAGATAAAATTTGCATATAAGTCCAAAAATTAGGAGAATTTACAATAAGATCCAAAAATATATCCAACTCATAAAACATGATAATAATCAATAATAAATCACTCGAGAGGATAAAAACAGTGATATTAAGGACCAAAATAATACAACAAAATGGCAGTTATCAACTCCCCCACACTTATTCTTGCGCGTCCCGAGCAATAATAAAAATAAAGAAAGTCTGACTCAATCACTCATTCCCTAAACAATACCCAGATCAATAATTCAGAGACAGGAAAAATAAGTTACTTAGGATCACCAAATTGATCCTGATCCTAGGTAGTCAAAAGATCCGACTCCTACAACAGTCAATATGTATGATGATTTACAGTCAAATCAAATAAACTAAGCCTGATACAAAACCTCCCAAAATGGATAAATGCACTGATGCTCACATAATAACGTAGGAGTGGGGTACCCTCAGAACAACATGCAATTTTGTACTACCATATGCTTGCTTATCATCTACTTCTCTACTGCTATCAATACATCTCATACATGAATCAAAAGGATTTATCAAGAATCAAAATAAGATCAAAAGTAGACTGTAGATAAAGTATGCAAAGAGTAGTACAAGACAAAGGTACAAATGAATAGAGAACAAGAGAAGAATTGGAGAAATAAACCTGATGAGTTGCTCTGTGAAATGCTCAATAACCAGTAATATGGGAAGAGGCTAGGACAATTGGAAACTTAGAATTGGATTCAGGATCAAATGGCTCTATCCAACACATTGCAATTCCATTTGCCTGCATTACAATTGCATATTTTTTTTTAACAAAAGAAACATCAATGACACCATTTTTTTTCTTTTTTTTTTGTGTGCAGAAACTCAAGTACTAATCACATACAAATATATCTCAGGACCAATGACCTTTGAAAAGCATGCCTTCCATATCATGTTTCCAACACAAATAATATAGCTCCTCCCCCACACTTAAAAATTTTGTCCATCTCGGACAATACAACCCATCAAACTATTCCTCCAATATGGAAAATAATAGATATGAAAAAGATAATCCACAAAGATACAAAGAAAATGGATTGCAAATGAAAAGATAAGACAAGTAAGACATGGAAGATGGAAGTATCAAGTGGATTAGACAATCAAACCAAGTCAGGAAAAGAGTTAAAGAATGAAATCCTTCATCATATTCATGCAAGTAAATGTTACTGCAGTTTTGAAAAGACTTAAAGCAAGTTCTAGAGTAACAAGAATCACATGTGTTATCACACAAAAGTGGGTAGATGATAAGAATGACTTGCAACCTCTCTAGGTGAATCAAAATCAAGCTTAGTCTATCAATAAAAAGTTCGCCATCATAACAAGTGACTGCATGCAGGTGAAGTCTCCTATCATATACAAAAATCCACAATTCGATGATCAAACTTAACTATTTTTTACCACCTCTGAAATGATACTAAGGCATGCATAGGGAAAATTATTTGACTCAACACAACACTAAACCTAAGTAAACAGGAAAACAAGCAATCAACCACACAAATTATTCCGAACATGAAAGGAAGAAAATAAATACTGTAAATAAAAGAACACACTCCCCTTTCAAGTCGGAGAAAAAGCATCATCATGTCTGGCCCCACCGTATTCTCCAGAATATACTTGATCTCTTTGCTCGACACTTCATGAGTCTGTTGCAAAAGTGAGACCCTTGATCGCCAATGATTGCCCTGGGTACTCCAAATCTGCAAAATATATGAGACCTAACAAAATCCACAACAACTAGAGAATCATCAGTTCTGGTGGGGATGACATCCACCCATTTGAAAACATAATCATATGCCAAAAGAATATATGAAAATCCAAAAGATACATGACACGAACCCATAAAATCAATACCCCAAATATCAAAAATATCACAGAATAAAAAAAGTTGTTGAGGCATTTCATTTCTACGTCCTATGTTCCCTGTTCGTTGACATCACTCACAAGACTTATAAAATTCAGAGGCATCATGAAATAGGGTGGCCAATACAAACCAGACTCTAAAACATTCCTAGCAGTTCTTTGGGGTCCAACCAAAAGCCAGAGAATAACAAAAAGTAAGTACGTATGGAATGAAACTCATAATCAAGTCCACATCATCTAATAATCTGATCACTACAAAATTTTCAATGATAAAGATCATCCCATACATAATACTTAGCATCACTTTTCAATTTCTGGACTTGTGCATGAGTAAAATGTGAAGGTACAACATGACAACTAAATAAATAGCAAGATTTGCATACCATGGTGTCTTACCCTACAGGTGAAAAAGTTGCTCATCTGGAAAAGAATCTGCTATGGGGGTGGACTCGATCTCCATCACAATCCTGGTCAAGCTGAAATACCACCTCCTTCTGCAACAAGTTGCTCAAGGGTAGGGCAATCTGACTGAAGATTATGATAAAATGTCTGTAGAAACCTGCATGACCTAGAAAAGCACGAACTTCCCGCACAGAAGCGGGGTAAGATAAAGAAGATATAATATGAATTTTAGCAGGATCTACTTCAATACCATACAAAGAAATAATATAACCTAAGACTATCCCATGCTCGACCATGAAATGACATTTCTCACAAACATCTAATGGAAGTGATCCTTGGGGCGTCACCTGAAGCGTGCAAGTCCCTACACATTCCATATCCCTGTCTACAATAAAGAGGGCCCACAGATAGGTCCTAACAACAAATCATTATCAACATCAGAATCAACAGAATCAATAAAATCACAACAAAATGTAGAAGGAGCAGAGATATTCAAATGAAAAATAGACTAAGAAATAAAGTTCATGCAGTCCAGCTCATTAGCTATATCCACGCTAAGAATAGAATGATCCTCCATTGGGTGCTTTATAGCGTCCAAAATACTGAACCGAACTACAGTATCTCCTACCTACATAGAAAGAGTACAACTTATAGTGAACACATAAATCTTTCAGAAACTCGACATACTTGGGAATCTGCTAGCTCTTGGAATTCCCTAGCCTTTTCTTCAACAACCCCCTTCCTAGGCTGGGCCTCTGAGGGAAGAGACAAACTGCTGCAAAAACTCAAGTAGATTATCACCTGAAGACCTAGTCATCCACACAAACAAATACAATGAGAAACAAATATAAATGATAAGAAAGACAATAATAACAAAAGAAAAAGAAAACAAAAAAACAAACTACAGTTTAAAGACAAACCAACCCATTAAAGTTCCCCGACAACGACGCCAAAATTTTGATAGAACGATTTTTTAACTGTCTCAATACCGTTCCCAAATTATTTACCGAACCCCCTAACTACACTAATGCAGTATAGGACTGACTGGGTCATCGCCCCAATGAACCTAATGGCTGGACGTTTGTTTTTAAACAGAAGTAAAAACTGGGGGTTTTTATAATTATTAAAACAATTAAAATGCAAAATCAAAAGCAAACATGAGAATTAAACATGCAAAAAGTAAATCTAACTACCAAATACCAAGTAACAAGCAACTATCCTAATGCGCAAAAGTAAGTGATCACGCACCGCACTGTCACTAAACGGTACAATGATCAAATAAATGTGAGCAATTCAACCATGCACCGCACTGTCACTATACGACACAGTGATCAAACAGTCACTGAAAAACTAAACTAACAGACAGAAAAGATATCGACCAAGCACCGCACTGTCACTATACGGTACAATGATCAAATAAATGTGAACAATTCAACCATGCACCGCACTGTCACTATACGACACAGTAGTCAAACAGTCACTAAAAACTGCAATAAACGAAAGCAATTCAACCATGCACCGCACTGTCACTATACGACACATTAGTCGAATGTAAATGAAACTATCCTAACAACTAAAGCATAACACAAATAAAACTCTAACTACGACTCGAATTAAACACAAGTTAGAATACAGAATAAAATACAAGGTAAACCACAGATTAAAATACAAAGTAAAATACTAGTGAAAACACAGATTACAAACACTAGTAAAAACACAGTTCAAGGCCACTGGTGAAAGTACATATTAATAACACTAGCGAAAACAAAATTGAAAACGCTAATGCAAACACAATGTAATAACACCAGTGACAACACAAATGAAAACACAAGTGCAAATACGAAGGAAAACACAAGTGCAAATACAAATGAAAACACAAACAAAACCATTAACTGAACTACAAACTGAAATCATACAAAGTAACAAGGTAACACAATAAAACAATAACAAACACAATAGTAAATCAATGAAGTAAAAATTAAACACAGTCATCCACAAACACCGGAAAGGTACCACCCTCTCCGATGACCTACGACAATACCGAACAGCTCCAAGGGTCTCAGGTTACGGATCTCTCGTCAGATTCCGACGAGAGTTGGATCGATGCGGTAGTTCACAGCTCCGATGTGGATGCGGGACTGCCGTGACCACGAGCAGTCAATGTGGATGGAATCGGATATGGGAACTGATAATCGTCGCCACCAGCTGTTGGTGCAATCGGCCCAGGTCACGATTGACCAGACTCGAGTTTGACTCGAGTGATGTTTTGATGTTTGACAAAGGGATTTGACAAAGTGGTTTGGCATTGATGTTTGAGAATTAGATTTTTGGGAGCTTTGGTGAGGCAATTTGAAGGCGATTTGCAGGTGCATTTCAGGGTCCTTCAAGCTCATCCAAGCAACCAACAAGCAAGCGCTCAAAACCCTAGTTTGTAAAGTGTTCTTTACATTTCCTTATATTTTGCTTGTATTTTTGTGTATTACTTGTTGTAATCCATTGTACGAGGTTTCTCCACCTCCGACTTGTTGTCGAGAAGGAGTTATTGCTTAGTGGTGTGTGATTGGCATCACTAGGGCTCGTTTGAGCCCGATCCATGGAGTAGGAACCGTGCGGTTCCGAACCACGTTATATCGTGCGTGTTGTGATTGTATCTTGTGTTTGTATTTGTATTTGTTTATTCCGCTGCGTACTAACAAGATTGTAGACAAGCAACACGAATGATTTCCATCTTCCTACAGTCAACGCTATTCACCCCCCCTCTAGCGCCCTCAAATCTCCAATAAGTGGTATCAGAGCCTGGGGCTCTTCTACGGACTAATCGTCGGGAGCTAGGACAAAGAAGCTAGAGGGTGAAGATGGAAGAACAATTGGGATGGAATATTAACACACCAATCCCTTACTCCTATGGACAAGAAGGGTTTAAGCAATGGAAGTCAAGAATTGAAGACTTCCTAATGATGAGGGACTTCGAAGAATGGTCTATCTTAATGGAAGGATATAGCTATCCAATAGGACCAAAGGGAGGATTCCTCAAGAAGAAGAAGTGGAGTGAAGATCAACTCCAAGCCTTCGAGAAAAACATGAAGGTAGTAAAATTTATTCTTGATTTGGTCCCTAATGAGATTGTGTGTATGGTAGGGGACTATATGGACGGTAAGGAGTTGTGGAGCCAAGTGGCAAAGCTCCATGAAAACTCATCATTGGTCCAAGAAGAAGAAGAAGAAGAAGAGTGCTCATCCTCTCAAGCTCAAAAAGAAGCAAATATATCTTCATCCAAAGAGCTTGAGGATTCGGAGGTTGATAGGGAATCAACATCTGGATCGGAAGAGGTGGAGGAAGTGGAAGAAGCATCCACTTCTAGGATTGAGGAGGAGATTAGAGTTTCCTCAACAGACATCAGAAGAAGCTTCCACATCCGGTCAAGATGAAGAAGTTTCAATTCCAACACCTTCCACCACCATAGGTAACTCAAACATGTCAATTAATAATAAAGTGAATATTATATGCTTTGAGTGTAGGGAGAAAGGACACTACAAGAGTAAGTGTCCTAAACGGGTTAAGAAGACTCCACCCGTGCCAAAAGTCAAGGAGACCGGTGCCTCAATGAAAAAGAGCAAGGAGCAAGTGATTTGCTTCAAATGCCGACTACCGGTTCATTACCGGAGTCAATGCCCAAAGGGGGAGAAGAAGGGGCAAAGGGGAGCATCACAAGTAGGGGGAGCTACTAAGGCTAACCCTAAGGTATATCAAGTTAATAATGCTCTTTCTTTAGTTAATAGACAAAAGCATTCTAGAAATTTCAATTCCCTAGTAATTTGCCATGAAAAGCATGCTAATAGAAATAAATACTTTTGTTTAGGAGCTAAAAAATATTCACTTAGATAATAGGGAGAAATTTGGGACTAATGTCCCTAAAAACAACTTATCTAAGGACAAACCTAGGTCAAATAACTCTAGAAAATTTTTACCTAGGGAGACAATTAGAAAGGTGCAAGAGCACCTAGGTCTAAACCCTAAATGGACTAGGCATATGCCTAGAAAGTCCCATGCCCAAGATTTAAATCAAAATTCTAAAATTGGGCAATTAGAAAAGGAAAATCAAGTCTTGAGGTCAAAGCTTGAAAAACTTGAAAAGACCCTAAGTAAGATACAAAATCAATTTAAAGGGTCTAATGGTCAAAGTCAAAGGTCCAAAAGTCAAAGTCAACACCTAGGACCTAAGAGTCAAAAGTCAACTAAGGGCAAGCAAGGTTTGGGTCACAAACCTAAGCCCAAGGTGACTTACCATAGTGTTCCATTAGATTATGGAACACTAACTAGGTCTAGGAAGACCAAGGTCAATAGGGAGGTTATCTCTAGAGTTGACCAAAGGGTGTGCCTAGTGGCTAGGGTTTCTAGGAAACCTAGGGTGACCACTAAGAAGGTTGCAAGGGGAGTTACCCCTAGAGTCAACCTAAGTAAGACCCAAATGACCAAGGCTAACAAGCCTAGGAGGGTCATTAGAAAGGTATCTGTTGGGATGTATACTGAAAACCTAGCTCTTTTGTATGAACATCTTTATTTTGAAATAAGAATCACATGATCATTGTTTGCATATTTTTATGATTATGCAAAATTGTCTAATACTTTACATTGTAGATAACATGGTGCTTGGGTGATGGCACAGAAGATCATGTTATCAGTCCCTTGTAGAGTATAAGTAGAGGCTCACAACCAAGATGGTTTTGGACAAACCATTGGCATGGTTGTAGTGTAGCTTGGTATTGTTTTGTCTTGAACATAAAGTTACACTTAGGTGTATTGAGCAGGACCGACATAGAGGTGATTCAATTTGTTGCTGACTACATAATTGAATCGGACCTCGGATATTATGTTGTACATTCTCTTAATCCCGATATAATAACGGACACATATTCTTAATATTTATTTCTTTGATTTACCAGAGGGTGAGATTTCTATGGATTAAATCAATATGCCCGGTAAGTTGGGAAATGATATTATTTACATGGTGTGCCGTTGATTATAGGAGGAATCCGTGTCCTATGTATTAGGTTGATGATGTCCCCTTGAGGAGCTCATAAGGTTCATCATGTAAACCCTGCAGGTTGACTTAGTCAACATGATGATAAGGTTGAGTGGTACTACTCGAGGAGTTAGATGTTAATTAATTGATGGTCAGTAAATCAATTAATTGACGGACATTCGATATCTTAAACACGGGGAGATGGATGTACAAATAATATATGGAGCCCATATTAATTTATGGGGGTTGGTGAGGTAGTTCGATGATGATCTTCTAGTGGAATGGAACATCATTGATGGATCAAGTTTGTGTGGTTCCGATCCATCGGGTGGCCAAGACCCAACTCCTCCTCATGGTCCCTATCGTAGCCTAATATAAACCTCATGAAGTCTAGATCAAATGATGGAAAAAAAATCTCTAGATCTGACGGTTAGGATTAAATCCGTAGAACCGACGGTTGAGATTAAATCTCTAGATCCGACGGTTGGGATTAAAACCCTAGAACCGACGGTTGAGATTAAATCTCTAAATCCGACGGTTGAGATTAAAACCCTAGAACCGATGGTGGAGATTAAACCAAGGCCTAAACCTAACTCTATATAAAAGGGAGAGGAAAGGTTGGATAAGGTGGGCGGCAATAAAATTGGGAATTAGTTCCTATATTTTTGGCTACCGCATCAATAACCAACTTTCTCCTAAGTTCTATAAAAGGGTGGCTATGGGTTGGGCGAAAAAAAAGAGAGAGTGGTTGATGTTGGATGATGGATGCTAAGGAAATTAGGGTTTTGCCTAGCATTGCTTGGGCGGCAAGCAACCTTAAGGAGGAAACCCTAATTAGGGTTTTGGCTCCTTAGGTTGGGCGGCCAAGGTGAGGATGAAGAGTGGGCGGCAACTTGTGGAGGAGCTTGTCTTCTTCCATGGAGGTGGCTAGCTCCTAGATCTCTTCTCTCCACCATGCTTGGGCGGCAAGGAACCCTATGGAAGAAACCCTAATTTGATTAGGGTTTTGGCTCCTTTGCATGGGCGGCCATGGATGGGAATGAAGAGTGGGTGGCAACTTGTGGAAGAGCTTGTCTTCTTCCTTGGAGGTGGCTAGCTCCTAGATCTCTTCTCTCCACCATGGTTGGGCGGCAAGAAAGCCTAAGGAGAAACCCTAATTAGGGTTTCCTCCTTAGGTTGGGCGGCTAGGGATTGCAAGGAAGTTGGGCGACAACTATAGGAGAGGAGGTCTTCTTCTTCCTAGGGTGTGGCCGACTCCTTCCTCTATTCCCTCCACCGTGGCCGGCGCCCAACATATTCCTTTTCTCCTATTCACTCCATCTTGGCCGGCGGCACCAAAACTAGGGTTTGTCCCTAGTTCGGTTCCTTGGTTGTTTCCATTATGTTCTCTCTATTCTTGGGGCCGGCGGCATCAATCCTTTGATTGATTGGTGGTTGGCTCAAGCAAGAAGGGAAAGAGAGTTCTTCTTTCTTTGGATTGAAGAAGATCTAGGAAGCTTCAACTTGTGGAGGATCTTCGCCCACACGAAGTCTACAAGAAGGTTAGAACATACGATAGAAGATCAAGAGGTATAAAAGTTTCACAACTTTTATTATTGTTCTTTTCATGTTCTTATTTGATATGCTAGCTTATGTTCTTTATGTTAGTATATGTTGATTATACTAGTTTGCATTTGCATGTATTTGTATAATCTGTTGGGGTTGATCCTTGAGGGGAAACTTCGCTTCCCCTTCGCCTCGGTTGCTTGACCATGGTGATCCCTTCGATGTCCCCGGATTAAAAATTTAATCCTAGACAAAAGGGATTCCCAAAGCAACCAAGTCATCGTCGTGCTATTCGTTTAGAGAGGTCACTTGAACAAACTAGTTGTTCAAGCAACCATCCTCTATTCTACGAGTAGCCGCGGAATAGACGATGTCCGGATCGCCGGTTTTTGTGTTTATACTCGGGATCCAAGTATTATTTAGCCATTTACAGAAATATAACATGCTCATAAATCAAAAATAAATACAAGCAATGAATAAATGAGAAAGAAGAATAGGTATTCCTCCTAGTCTTCTAATGTATGACCTTCCTCCTTTTGGACGTCGTGTGGGCGACGATCCACCAAAAGTTGAAGCTCCTAGATCGCAACACTTCCTTCCTTGCTCTTCCAAAGCAAGAGAAAGAATAGAAACAAGGATATTTACCTCCCTAAAACCAGCCAACAAGAAGCAAGGAGTATCCTTGCCGCCGGCCAACAAAAGAAGGAAAGAGAAGGAGTTTTGGGTGTGGCCGGCCAAAAGCTCCAAGGGAAAACCCTAAACCTTTGTTCCACCGGCCAAGGAGAAGGAGAAGGCTTGTTTTGGATGCTGGCCAAGGTCTGGAAGGATGAAGATGGGCGCCGACAGCTTGGGGAAGAAGAACAACTAAGGAAAGACTTTCCTTAATAGGTGCCGCCCAAGCTCCAAACCCTAATTCCTAACCTTGCCGCCAACTCCAAAAACCCTAGCTCTCTTCAATTGTTTTTCACGCCAACTCCATGCCATCCTTTTATAGAGTTAGGGATAAGCCATGAATTAATCTCATCCATTGGTTCTAGGGATTTAATCTCAACCGTCGGATCTAGAGTTTTAATCTCAACCGTCGGATATAGAGATTTAATCTCTACCTTTGGATCTCGAGATTTGTTTCTATCCTTTGGATCTAAGCATCATGAGGTGTTAATAGGCTACATTAGGGACCATGAGGAGGAGTTGGGTCTTGGCCACCCATGGATCAAGCCCACATAAAGTCCGATCCACTAATGATGATCCAATCCACTAAAGGTCCATCATTGATCTACCTCACCAACCCCCATATGATAATATGGGCTCCATATATTATTTGTACATTTTCTCCCCGTGTTTAAGATCTCGAATGTCCATCGATTAATTAATTTACTAACCATTAATTAATCAACATCTAACTCCATGAGTAGTACCACTCAACCTTTTCATCATGCCGGACCAAGTCCACCTGCAGGGTTTACATGATGAACCTTATGAGCTCCTCAAGGGGACATCATCATCCTAATATATAGGACACGGTTTCCTCCTTTAAGCAACATCACACCATATAAATAATATCATCTCCCAACTTACCGAGTCTATCGATTTAATCTATAAATCTCGCCCATTGGTAAATCAAAGAGATGAGTACCAAGTATATGTGCCCGTTATTATATCGGGATTAAGAGCATGTACTAAATAATATCTGAGGTCCGATTCGATTATGTAGTCAGCAATAAATCGAATCACCTCTGTGTCTTTCCTGCTCAATACACACAAATTGCACTAGTGTGATTCTATGGTCAAGACAAACCAATACTAAATCACACTACAACCATTCCGATGGTTTGTCCAAAGCCATCTCGGTTGTGAGCCTTTACTTATACTTTACAAGGAGCCGATAACATGATCTCCCGTGTGACACCACACACCATGTTATCTACAATGTAAGGTATTAGACAATATTGCATAACCATAAAAATATGCAAACAATGATCATGTGATTCTTATTTCAAAATAAAGATGTTCATACAAAAAATAGACTTTTAAGTATACATCCCTACAATCTCCCACTTATACTAAAAGACTATGCTGTCCTCAAAGTGCCATACATCCGATCCCCATTCCTCCACATGCCTATCAAAAGCTGGCCGGAAGGCCCTTAGTGAAAGGATCCGCCAGTTATCCTCCGATGCAATCTTGGCCACAAGAACTTCTCCTCACTTACGATTTCGTATCGTGGTACTTGCGCCTATGTGTTTACTAACCTTATGGGCTCGTGGTTCCTTCGAGTTTGCAATCGCACCACTATTATCACAATAAATCGTGATAGTTCGGGCAAACCAGAATCACATCCAAGTCCATAGCCATACTTCTTTGGCCGCCTCGAGGCCGCCACATACTCGACTTCCGGTGGAGTCGCCACGCACTTTTGCTTGACACTCCTCCATACAATGGATCCACCTCCCAAAGTAAACACAAAACCTGAGGTAGACTTACTGTTATCCCTATCAGATTGGAAGTCGGAATCCGTGTAACCCACAGGGAGTAATTGGTCTGCCCGGTAAACCAGCATATAATCCCTAGTCCTTCTCAGGTACTTCAATATATGCTTTACCGCAGTCCAATGTCCCTGTCCTGGATTACTCTGATATCTGCTGACCATGCCCATGGCAAAACAGATATCTGGTCTCGTACAGAGCATCGCATACATGAGGCTTCCTACTGCCGAAGCATAAGGAACCGCCTTCATCTCCTCTATCTCCTCAGATGATCTAGGACACATCTCCTTAGATAGAGGTACTCCATGCCTGAAAGGTAGAAAACCCTTCTTGGAGTTCTACATGCTAAAACGCTCCATAATCGTGTCTATGTATGAAGCTTGGGATAAGCACAACATCCTTTTCTTGCGATCCCTTATAACCTTGATCCCAAGGATGTGTCCCACTTCTCCCAAGTCCTTTATATCAAACTGTTTGGACAACCATACCCTTACGTCCGATAACACCTTGATATAGTTGCCAATCAACAAAATGTCATCTACGTATAGTACAAGAAATACCACTACGTTTCCGTCACATCTCTTGTATACACAAGACTCATCCGGACTTTGAATAAATCCATAAGACTGGATCACCTCATCAAACCGAATGTTCCAAGACCTCGAAGCTTGTTTCAATCCATAAATGGACCGATTAAGCTTACATACAAGATGCTCTTTTCCCTTAGCAATGAATCCCTCTGGTTGCTTCATGTAGATGTTTTCCTCAAGACTTCCATTAAGGAAAGATGTCTTGACATCCATCTGCCACACCTCATAATCCATATGAGCTGCTATGCATAAGAGAATCCGGATAGATTTAAGCATATACGCTAAAAGGTCTCCTCATAATCGATACCCTCTTTCTGAGTATACCCCTTCGCAACAAGCCTCGCTTTGAAGGTCTCAACCTTCCCATCTATTCCTCTCTTTCTTTTGTAGATCCACTTGCATCCAATGGTTTTTACACCATCGGGTGGTTCTACTAGCTCCCAGACCTGATTTGAATCCATAGATTCAATCTCAGCATTCATTGCACTCGCCAAGATATCGCATCTTTATCTTGGATTGCCTCATCATATGTCCAGGATCAGTTCATGTTCGTCGTGACCAAATCGTAAGATTCTCCCAAGAACATGAATCTATCGTTGTCTCACAACCCTCCCACTACACGAGGTATCACTGTGTATCCTCTGTGACACGTGGTGCTGATGACATGTGGTATATCCTCTTGACGGTGGTACTAAAGAAGTGACTTCCCTTTAACTCCTCCGAACAATTTTACTCGTGGGCTTGTGGTTCATCACATAGTCCTCCTCTAGAAATCGCATTCATTCACGATCACCTTCCGATCTCTAGGACTATAGAACAAACCACCCTTCGTTCCCTTAGGGTAGCCAACAAACATGCACACTTCTGTACGAGGTTCCAACTTACCAGCATCTGCCTTCAGCACATGTGCTGGACTCCCCCATATCCGAATATGTCTCAGACTAGGCTTTCGCCCAGTCCACAATTCTACGGGCGTAGAAGGCACTGATTTAGATGGAACCAAGTTCGTAATGTATACCGCAGATCTAGAGCATATCCCGTAATGAATCTGCAAGTCGAATAACTCATCATTGATCTAACCATCTCCATAAGAGTCCTATTCCTTCGCTCTGCTACACCATTCTGCTGGGGTGTGCCAGGTGCAGACAATTGGGATTGAATCCCAGCCTCTGATAAGTAATTCCTAAACTCTCCCAAGAGGTATTCACCACCACGATCAGATCGTAGGGTCTTGATACTTTTACCTTGACGGTTCTCCACATCAGCCTTGAATTCTTTGAACCTGTCAAAGCATTCAGACTTGCGGCGCATCAAGTAAATGCATCCATATCTTGAATAATCGTCTATAAAAGAGACGAAATATTCAAAACCACCTCTAGCCTGGATAGACATAGGACCGCACAAATCAGAATGAACCAATTCTAACACATCTTTGGCTCTATACCCCTTGTCCTTGAAAGGCCTCTTGGTCATCTTACCCTCCAAGCAAGATTCACAGGTTGGGAGATCCTCCACCACTAATGAGCCCAAAGGTCCATCAGCTATCAACCTTTGAATCCTGCTTAGGTTAATGTGACCAAGCCTAAGATGCCAAAGATATGTTTGGTTCATCTTCGAAGGTTCTTTTCTCTTATTGGATTTAGAAGACGAGTTATTAACTTCAATTTGCATCGTGGGAGGTTTTGGTTCAAGTGTGTACAAATTTCCTATCAATGTACCTGAACAGATAATGTCCCTATTCCTTCTTATAACAACTCTGTCATTAAAAGAAATAGAATATCCATCCATAAAATATTTAGAAACTGAAATTAAATTCTTTCTAAATAAGGGTACATAAAGGCAATTCTTAAGAACCAAAAGTTTATTTTTCTCAAAAGATAAATGAACGTCTCCCACTGCAACAACCGCCACCTTTGTGGCATCGCCCAAGTACACAGTAATCTCACCTTCAGCCAGTCGTCTAGTTTCCTGGAACCCCTGCAAAGTATTGCAGACATGATCAGTGGCTCCCGTATCTACACACCAGGTGCCGGTAGATAACACCGCTAAACATGTTTCAACGACTAGTCCAAAAGATATACCTTTGTTCTTGCGGTTGGCAGTCCTTCTTCCATGTCCGCTACAAGTGAAGCACTTGCCTTCTCGGCTTCTTCACTCCTCCCCGAGTACCTCCCACCGCTTTGCCCGGTTTGTTTCTTCTTCTTCTTGCCTTCGCTTAGAAGCGTAAACCTTCGGGTCATCACGCATGCACTGAGCACTCGACGAAATAGTCCTCTCACCGAGTTCGCCGGAAGTTCCGCCAATGAATACAACCTCTTGTTCATGTTGTAGTTGAGGCGAAACTGCTCAAAACTCCTAGGCAGAGACTGGAGTATGATATCGACCTGGGTTTCCCCATCGATCTCAGCTCCTAGGACCTCCAGCTCATTCAAATGAGCCATCATCTTAAGAACATGATCCCTCACGGGTGTTCCCTCGATCATGGTGGTCGTCATCAAGTTTCTCATGGCCTCTTGCCTCGCAGCCCGATTCTGGTGTCCGAAAAGCTCCTTGAGATTGAGCATCATATCATAGGCAGTGGGCATGGCTTGATGCTGATGTTGGAGTACATTTGACATAGATGCCAAAATGTAACACCGTGCCATCTCATCGGCCTTGTTCCACTTCCTATAGCTCTCTCTCTCCTTTTCCCTGCACTATCTGTAGGCTTGGGAGGGCACTCTTCGAGGAGTACATATTTGTATTCCTCGTCAAGACAATATCTAGATTCCTCTTCCAATCTACATAGTTGGGTCCAGTAAGTTTGTTCTCTTTCTGTATCACAGCAAGTGGGTTGAAAGTCATTTTGAAAGAAAACCTAAGAATCACATAAATCAAAACATTAGATTTCAAAAAAAATTTATTGATTCCTCAAACAATAAAATTTTGATATCAACCAACACCTCAAACCACCGAGAATATCGCATGCCACGATAGTGTGGACGTATACGAATTCTACATTTGTAAGAGGAGGTTTTACCCATTAATTTTATTATCTTGTCAACCTTACTTTTTGACAAATAAAATTAATAGTTGGTTCCTCTTTGGCCCTACAAATAAAAGCAGTGACTCCGATGGGGAGGATACTTTTAATTTGCATCTAAGTGTGCACCATTACACGATACTAAGGGAATTATTTCGGATTATGTGCCTTACATGTGGAAGTACACATGCTCCTAGATAATTTCCTATAACCATTATTTGACCTAGTGATCCGCAAAACAAACTCATCCGCAGGAGGAAGGCACTCAGAGCCAACATGCAAGTTTGTTGCATAACACTTAAAATTGTAATGGAGGCCGCGGAATTTAATTAAAATATCCCTCTCCCACTTAGTAAATTAAAAATGAGGAATTTTCCTAGACATGCATATCAAACAAAAAGCAATAAATATGAAAAATAAATTATTTTCCAACTATTATGGCCTTTGTCTTCAATATGGCTCTCGTCGCATCGCCATCTCGTCCGCTCCTCCTACGCCATGTACAAGCCCTCCGGAGATCCGAGCCAAGACTAAATCCTATTTTAATTTACATCCATCGATCCTATACTCCACGAGGGAGTGTACATGAAATCTAGATCGAAAGTAAAATAAAATAAAGAGTGGCTAAACAATGCCGTATTTAATTTATAAAAACTAAATACTAGCCTCGTCAACCCCGAGGATTCAACAAAATAAACATTTACACACATACAATCACATACACACACATGCCATAATAGTCGGATCTTATGCCTGCAACCAAAGAGTTAAACTACGCATATCCTACTATTATCCGACACATATAATATATGAAAAAGTGCATAAAAATTAACCGAATCCTAAACACACAAAACTGGAAACCTTGGCTCTGATACCAAATGTTGGGGTTGATCCTCGAGAAACTTCCCCTTCGCCTCGGTTGCTTGACCATGGTGATCCCTTCGATGTCCCCGGATTAAAAATTTAATCCTAGACAAAAGGGATTCCCAAAGCAACCAAGTCATCATCGTGCTATTCGTTTAGAGAGGTCACTTGAACAAACTAGTTGTTCAAGCAACCATCCTCTATTCTACGAGTAGCCGCGGAATAGACGATGTCCGGATCGCCGGTTTTTGTGTTTATACTCGGGATCCAAGTATTATTTAGCCATTTACAGAAATATAACATGCTCATAAATCAAAAATAAATACAAGCAATGAATAAATGAGAAAGAAGAATAGGTATACCTCCTAGTCTTCTAATGTATGACCTTCCTCCTTTTGGACGTCGTGTGGGCGAAGATCCACCAAAAGTTGAAGCTCCTAGATCGCAACACTTCCTTCCTTGCTCTTCCAAAGCAAGAGAAAGAATAGAAACAAGGATATTTACCTCCCTAAAACCAGCCAACAAGAAGCAAGGAGTATCCTTGCCGCCGGCCAACAAAAGAAGGAAAGAGAAGGAGTTTTGGGTGTGGCGCCAAAAGCTCCAAGGGAAAACCCTAAACCTTTGTTCCACCGGCCAAGGAGAAGGAGAAGGCTTGTTTTGGACGCTGGCCAAGGTCTGGAAGGAAGAAGATGGGCGCCGGCAGCTTGGGGAAGAAGAACAACTAAGGAAAGACTTTCCTTAATAGGTGCCGCCCAAGCTCCAAACCCTAATTCCTAACCTTGCCGCCAACTCCAAAAACCCTAGCTCTCTTCAATTGTTTTTCACGCCAACTCCATGCCATCCTTTTATAGAGTTAGGGATAAGCCATGAATTAATCTCATCCATTGGTTCTAGGGATTTAATCTCAACCGTCGGATCTAGAGTTTTAATCTCAACCGTCGGATCTAGAGATTTAATCTCTACCTTTGGATCTCGAGATTTGTTTCTATCCTTTGGATCTAAGCATCATGAGGTGTTAATAGGCTACATTAGGGACCATGAGGAGGAGTTGGGTCTTGGCCACCCATGGATCAAGCCCACATAAAGTCCAATCCACTAATGATGATCCAATCCACTAAAGGTCCATCATTGATCTACCTCACCAACCCCCATATGATAATATGGGCTCCATATATTATTTGTACATTTTCTCCCCATGTTTAAGATCTCGAATGTCCGTCGATTAATTAATTTACTAACCATTAATTAATCAACATCTAACTCCATGAGTAGTACCACTCAACCTTTTCATCATGCCGGACCAAGTCCACCTGCAGGGTTTACATGATGAACCTTATGAGCTCCTCAAGGGGACATCATCATCCTAATATATAGGACACGGTTTCCTCCTATAATCAACGGCACACCATATAAATAATATCATCTCCCAACTTACCGAGTCTATCGATTTAATCTATAAATCTCGCCCATTGGTAAATCAAAGAGATGAGTACCAAGTATATGTGCCCGTTATTATATCGGGATTAAGAGCATGTACTAAATAATATCTGAGGTCCGATTCGATTATGTAGTCAGCAATAAATCGAATCACCTCTGTGTCGGTCCTGCTCAATACACACAAAGTGCACTAGTGTGATTCTATGGTCAAGACAAACCAATACCAAATCACACTACAACCATTCCGATGGTTTGTCCAAAGCCATCTCGGTTGTGAGCCTTTACTTATACTTTACAAGGAGCCGATAACATGATCTCCCGTGTGACACCACACACCATGTTATCTACAATGTAAGGTATTAGACAATATTGCATAACCATAAAAATATGCAAACAATGATCATGTGATTCTTATTTCAAAATAAAGATGTTCATACAAAAAATAGACTTTTAAGTATACATCCCTACATAATCATGGACCCCGAATAAGAAACACAAAAACCGGCGATCCGTGCATCGTCTCTTCCGCGGCTAACCAACTAGAAGAGTTGCGTTGCTTGAACAACTAGTTTGTTCAAGCGATCGCTCAAGTTGTTAGCACGACGACGAATTGGTTGTGCTTAGGAAACTCATCCCATCCGGATTAGTTTTCATTAGTGAAAATTTTAATCCGGGGACATGGAAGCCTATGAGCATTCCGAGAAATAGCACGATTGCCAACAAATGGTATCAGAGCCACGGTTTCTGGTTTTGTGTGTTTTGGATTCGGTTACTTTCACGCACTTATCATATATTGTGTATGCCGGATAATAGTAGGATGTGCGTAGGCTAACTTTTTGGTTGCAGGCATAAGATCCAACTATTATGGCTATATGAGTGTATGTGGTTGTTTGTGTGTGATTGTATGTGTATTATTTGAATCCTCGGGGTTGACGAGGCTAAATTAGTATTTAATTTTTGTAATTGAATACGACATTGTTTAGCCACTCTTTATTTTATTTTACTTTCGATCTAGATTTCATGTACACTCCCTCGTGGAGTATAGGATCGATGGATGTAAAATAAAATAGGTTTTATTTTCGGCTCGGATCTCCGGATGGCTTGTACATGGCGTAGGAGGAGCGGACGAGGTGGCGACACGACGGGAAGCATATTGGAGAACAATGCCATAATAGTTGAAAAAATTCTTATTTTTCCATATTTATTGCTGATTTGTTTTATATGCATGTTGTGTGTGCTTGAAAATTCCTCATTTTAAATTTACTAAGTGGGAGAGGGATATTTTAATTAATTCCCGTGGCCTCCATTACAATTTGACGTGTGATGCACCAAACTTGTGTGTCGGCTCTGAGTGCCTTCCTCCCTGAGGACGGGTTTGTTTGCGGATCACTAGGTCAAATAATGGTTATAGGAAATTATCTAGGAGCGTGTGTACTTCCACAGAGGTAAGGCACATAATCCAAAATAATTCCCTTAGTATCGTGTAATGGTGCACACTTAGATGCAAATAAAAGTATCCTCCCCATAGGAGTCACTGTTTTTATTTGTAGGGCCAAAGAGGAACCAACTATTAATTTTATTTGTCAAAAAGTAAGGTTGACAAGATAATAAAATTAATGGGTAAAACCTTCTCTTAGAAATGTAGAATTTGTATACGTCCACACAGAGTGACATACGATATTCTCGGTGATTTGAGGTGTTGGTTGATTTCGGAATTTTATTGTTTTGAAGAATCAATAATATTTGAAATCTAAAGTAATGATCTATGTGATTCTTAGAATTTTCAAAATTCACTTTCAGTCCACTTATTGTGATACTAAAGGAAATAAACTTACTGTACCTAAATAATGTTGATTGGAAAAGATTCAAGATCTTGTCTCATCTGCTAAGGAGTACAAGTATGCACTCTTCAAAGAGTGTCCTCAAGCCATCATTGCTCAAAAAGGGTTTCTACTTCTAAGCCGAAAGGCAAGAAGAAGAAGAAACAAGGTGAAGCAAAGATGGTGGGAGGATCTCAGGGAAGAGTGAAGAAGCCGAAAGAAAAGTACTTCACTTGCAAGCAGGATGGACATTGGAAGAAGGACTGTCCCAATCTTAAGCAGAACAAAAGTATATCCTTTGGTCTAGTCGTTGTAACATGGTTAGCGGTGTTATCTACCGGCACCTGGTGTGTAGATACGAGAGCCACTAATCATGTCTGCAACACTATTGCAGGGGTTCCAGGAAACCCGATGACTAGCTAAAGGGGATATTACCATTTACTTGGGCAATGCCATGAAGATGGCGGCTATTGCAGTGGGAGATGTTTTATTTATCTTTTGAGAAAAATAAAGGTTTTGGTTCTTAAGAATTTCCTTTATGTACTCTTATTTAGAAAGAATTGATTTCGATTTCTAAATTATTTTTGGATGGATAATCTATTTCTTTTCATGACAGATTTGTTATAAAAGGAATAGGGACATTATCTATTCAGGTACATAGATAGGAAATTTATAACTTGAACCACAAGCTCCCACGATGCAAATAGAAGTTAATAACTCATCTTCTAATTCAAATAAGAGAAAAGAACCTTCGAAGATGAACCAAACATATCTTTGGCTTCTTAGGCTTGGTCACATTAACCTAAGCAGAATTCAAAGGTTGATAGCTGATGGACCTTTGGGTTCATTAGTGGTGGAGGATCTCCCAACCTACGAATCTTGCTCGAGGGTAAGATTTACCAAGAGGCCTTTTTAAGGCCAAGGGGTATAGAGCCAAAGATTTGTTAGAAATGGTTCATTCTGATTTGTGAGGTCCTATGACTATCTAGGCAAGAGGTAATCTTGAATATTTCATCTCTTTCATAGACGATTATTCAAGATATGGATGACACTACGATCTGATCGTGGTGGTGACAACCTCTTGGGAGAGTTTAGGAACTACTTATCGAGGTTGGGAGTTCAATCCCAATCGAATTGCAAGACCCTCGATTAAACAGTAGACTAAGATGAGCTCACAGCGAGTTGCCGAACTAGATCCTCATAGGTGGAGGATGAAGGATTCTCGAGCAATGTAACTGAAACGAGTGATCGTTAACACGAATGCCGATTTCTAGAGGAAGACTATGTGATAAGCCACAAGCCCAAGGGTAAAATTGTTCGAGGAGTTAAAAGGAAGTCACTTTAGTACCACCGCAGATAAGAGGACATACCACATGTCATCGCACCGCTGTCACAGAGGATACATGTGTGATACCTCGTCGAGTGGGAGGGTTGTTAGACGATGAGAGATTCATGTTCTTGGGAGAATCTTTTGATTTGGTCCCTAGCAAACATGAACTGATCCCTAGACATACGACGAGGCAATCCAAGATATAAATACAAAGATCTTTGCAAAGTGCAATGAATACGAGATTGAATCTATGATTCAAGTCGTCCGGGAGCTCTTGTGCAATCGCTCATATGGATTATGAGTTGTGGCAGATGGATGTCAAGACAGCTTTCCTTAATGGAAGTCTTGAGGAAAACATCTATATGAAGCAACCAGAGGGATTCATTGCTAAGGGCAAAGAGCATATTGTATGTAAGCTTAATCGGTCCGTTTATGGATTGAAGCAAGCTTTGAGGTCTTGGAACATCCGCTTTGATGAGGTAAATCCAGACTTATATATTTATTCAAAGTCCGGATGAGTCTTGTGTATACAAGAGATGTGATGGAAACGTAGTGGTATTTTTGTACTATACGTAGATGACATTTTGGTGGTTGGCGACAACAACGAAGTGTTATCAGACGTAAGGGTATGGTCGTCCAAACAGTATGATATGAAGGACTTGGGAGAAGTGGGTCACAACCTTGGGAACAAGGTTGTTGTGCTTATCCCAAGCTTCATACATAGACATGGTTTTGGATCGTTTTAGCATACAAAACTCCAAGAAGGGTTTTCTACCCTTCAGGCATGGAGTTCCTTTATCTAAGCAGATGTGTCCTAGATCATCTGAGGAGATAGAGGAGATATAGGCAGTTCCTTATGCTTCGACGGTAGGTAGCCTAATGCGTGCTATGTACGAGACCAGATATCTGCTTTGCCGTAGGCATGGTCAGCAGATATCAGAGTAATCCAGGACAGGGACATTGAACTGCGGTAAAGCATATATTGTAGTGCCTGAGAAGGACTAGGGATTATATGCTAGTTTACCGGGCAGACCAATTACTCCCTGTGGGTTACATGGATTCTGATTTTCAATCTGATAGGGATAACAGTAAGTCTACCTCAGGGTTTGTGTTTACTTTGGGAGGTGGAGCCTTAGTATGGAGGAGTGTCAAGCAGAAATGCGTGGCGGACTCCACCATGGAAGCTGTGTATGTGGCAGCCTATGAGGCGGCCTAAGAAGCTGAGTGGCTCAGAAACTTCTTGATGGACTTAGATGTGATTCCTGGTTTGCCCAGAACTATCACAATTTATTGTGATAACAATGGTGCAGTTGCAAACTCGAAGGAACCACGAGCCCATAAGGCTAGTAAACACATAGAGTGCAAGTACCACCTGATACGAGAAATCGTAAAGGAGGTAGAAGTTGCTGTCGCCTAGATTGCATCAGAGGATGACCTGGTAGACCCTTTCACTAAGGCCTTTCTGGCGAGAGCTTTGATAGGCATGTGGAAGGAAGGGGAATCAGATGTATGGCAGTATGATGACAGTATAGTCTTTTAGTATAAGTGGGAGATTGTTGGGATGTATACTGAAAGCCTAGCTCTTTTGTATGAACATCTTTATTTTGAAATAAGAATCACATGATCATTGTTTGCATATTTTTATGATTATGCAAAATTGTCTAATACTTTACATTGTAGATAACATGGTGCTTGGGTGATGACACAGAAGATCATGTTATCAGTCCCTTGTAGAGTATAAGTAGAGGCTCACAACCAAGATGGTTTTGGACAAACCATTGGCATGGTTGTAGTGTAGCTTGGTATTGTTTTGTCTTGAACATAAAGTTACACTTAGGTGTATTGAGCAGGACCGACATAGAGGTGATTCAATTTGTTGTTGACTACATAATTGAATCGGACCTCGGATATTATGTTGTACATGCTCTTAATCCCGATATAATAACGGGCACATGTTCTTAATATTTATTTCTTTGATTTACCAGAGGGTGAGATTTCTATGGATTAAATCAATATGCCCGGTAAGTTGGGAAATGATATTATTTACATGGTGTGCCGTTGATTATAGGAGGAATCCGTGTCCTATATATTAGGTTGATGATGTCCCCTTGAGGAGCTCATAAGGTTCATCATGTAAACCCTGCAGGTTGACTTAGTCAACATGATGATAAGGTTGAGTGGTACTACTCGAGGAGTTAGATGTTAATTAATTGATGGTCAGTAAATCAATTAATTGATGGACATTCGATATCTTAAACACGGGGAGATGGATGTACAAATAATATATGGAGCCCATATTAATTTATGGGGGTTGGTGAGGTAGTTCGATGATGATCCTCTAGTGGAATGGAACATCATTGATGGATCAAGTTTGTGTGGTTCCGATCCATCGGGTGGCCAAGACCCAACTCCTCCTCATGGTCCCTATCGTAGCCTAATATAAACCTCATGAAGTCTAGATCAAATGATGGAAAACAAATCTCTAGATCCGACGGTTAGGATTAAATCCGTAGAACCGACGGTTGAGATTAAATCTCTAGATCCGACGGTTGGGATTAAAACCCTAGAACCGACGGTTGAGATTAAATCTCTAAATCCGACGGTTGAGATTAAAACCCTAGAACCGACGGTGGAGATTAAACCAAGGCCTAAACCTAACTCTATATAAAAGGGAGAGGAAAGGTTGGATAAGGTGGGCGGCAAGAAAATTGGGAATTAGTTCCTATATTTTTGGCTACCTCATCAATAACCAACTTTCTCCTAAGTTCTATAAAAGGGTGGCTATGGGTTGGGCGGAAAAAAAGAGAGAGTGGTTGATGTTGGATGATGGATGCTAAGGAAATTAGGGTTTTGCCTAGCATTGCTTGGGCGGCAAGCAACCTTAAGGAGGAAACCCTAATTAGGGTTTTGGCTCCTTAGGTTGGGCGGCCAAGGTGAGGATGAAGAGTGGGCGGCAACTTGTGGAGGAGCTTGTCTTCTTCCATGGAGGTGGCTAGCTCCTAGATCTCTTCTCTCCACCATGCTTGGGCGGCAAGGAACCCTATGGAAGAAACCCTAATTTGATTAGGGTTTTGGCTCCTTTGCATGGGCGGCCATGGATGGGAATGAAGAGTGGGTGGCAACTTGTGGAAGAGCTTGTCTTCTTCCTTGGAGGTGGCTAGCTCCTAGATCTCTTCTCTCCACCATGGTTGGGCGGCAAGAAAGCCTAAGGAGAAACCCTAATTAGGGTTTCCTCCTTAGGTTGGGCGGCTAGGGATTGCAAGGAAGTTGGGCGGCAACTATAGGAGAGGAGGTCTTCTTCTTCCTAGGGTGTGGCCGACTCCTTCCTCTATTCCCTCCACCGTGGCCGGCGCCCAACATATTCCTTTTCTCCTATTCACTCCATCTTGGCCGGCGGCACCAAAACTAGGGTTTGTCCCTAGTTCGGTTCCTTGGTTGTTTCCATTATGTTCTCTCTATTCTTGGGGCCGGCGGCATCAATCCTTTGATTGATTGGTGGTTGGCTCAAGCAAGAAGGGAAAGAGAGTTCTTCTTTCTTTGGATTGAAGAAGATCTAGGAAGCTTCAACTTGTGGAGGATCTTCGCCCACACGAAGTCTACAAGAAGGTTAGGACATACGATAGAAGATCAAGAGGTATAAAAGTTTCACAACTTTTATTATTGTTCTTTTCATGTTCTTATTTGATATGCTAGCTTATGTTCTTTATGTTAGTATATGTTGATTATACTAGTTTGCATTTGCATGTATTTGTATAATCATGGACCCCGAATAAGAAACACAAAAACCGAAGATCCGTGCGTCGTCTCTTCCGCGGCTAACCAACTAGAAGAGTTGTGTTGCTTGAACAACTAGTTTGTTTAAGCGATCGCTCAAGTTGTTAGCACGACGACGAATTGGTTGTGCTTAGGAAACTCATCCCATCCGGATTAGTTTTCATTAGTGAAAATTTTAATCCGGGGACATGGAAGCCTATGAGCATTCCGAGAAATAGCACGATTGCCAACAGTATCTTGGGAGGTTATCCCTAAGGAATACCTAATTAACCCTAGGAGCTCAAATTGGTTTTGGGTTCCTAAGAGCGTGATTGATTCACGCTAGATGGGTTTAGGGTGTGTCAACCTTGATTGGATGAGTAGTTAACTCAATCATGGTAAAGGTGGCACTTTAGGATGTTTTCAAGGTGATGGTTACCTTGGAAATAGATTTGAATTATAATCCTAAAAGATTTTAGGATGTGCCAATATTAGTTATGAAGTTTGACAAAATGATTAAATTGGCACAATTAGGGTTTAGAGTGTTAGTGTGCCATTTTGGGTTTTTGGCACACTTGGGAGATTAATGATAATGTGGCAAAATATATCTAACTATATCAAATGACAATTAATATTAAAATTTAGGTATTACTATACCTATATATTTTATATGCCATGCTTTGATTGCCATATGCCATGTCATGACATCATGCCTAGTTCTATGATTTTATATGTCATGTTCATGTTTAGGATTAAGGTTTCAAATGTCATGTGTTTTTAGATTTCATCTTATGCCATGACATCATGATTATGAGCATATGCTTATTTATAACATTTCTAATGCCATAATCATTCATGCATTTAAGACAATTTGGTTGAAATTGAATTAAGGACTATGGCATGACTTGAAGTCCCATTTATAAGGGAATCAAGTAGGGTTGCCTTAGAGAATGCATGAAACCCTAGATTAGGATGAACAAAACCCACATCTCACATCCAATTGACATGTATGTGTATTTATACACCTTAGATACATGTGAGATGCTAGGATATGAGTTGAGTTCAAGGTGCATAGTTTTTGCATCTAGATGAACTAAAACTCATCTTGTTTCATTTGTGGATCAATGGGAGAGCATGTGTACAAGTCATGTACATAGAGCCCAAGGAATATGATCCAAAATAAGGTTTTGAAAACATTTTAAAATCATTTTGAAAAACCTTGGTGAAGTCTATCTTTTGATAGCAATCATCATTGATAGAGTTGATACAAAATATGGCCAAAACATTGAAAATTTTAATGGTTTTGAGTTTTGTATCAAACTCACTATTTTATGGGTAAAATAATTTTCAAATATTTTTCACCCATTGTGTGTGTCATAAGTATTATACGTATGAATTTTTACGATTTTTTGAATTACGTATAATTATTTATGAATTTTCAAAATTCATTTTCGATAGTAAAATCGAGATTTTAGGTTATCAATCACGATCGCCTGCGGTGGCATGATCGATGTGAGTGTGATCGACGATTCATCCGAGTCATTGCCAGTCGATTTCGGGTTAACAAGGTTTGTTTAGCCCGTGTTCAGCTATGGAAAAGGTTCCTAATCACTCCTAACCCTAGGATATGCTTTAGGAAGCATTATAAAGGGTGAAAATCCATTGGATATGGATTAGGAGAAGTGTTAGGTCAAAGTATCAAATTTAGGGTATGGAAAGTTCAAGTTTGAACTTAGAACCTTAATTTTGATGGTTTAGAGTTCCTATTGACTTAGGGGCTTCCCAAGGACATTGTTGGTGCAATGGTCAAGGGGGAGCAAGCCTTTAGGGGGAGGTATCCATCTTGAAATGATGGATGTGTTTTTCTCCTTGAAGAGGAGAAGTTATTGGGAGAGTATCATCAATTGGAAAAATTGATGAGTTTTTGATACCCAATTTGGAAATTGGGAGAGAGTATAGGATTATCTCTCTTGAGTGATATGTGAATTATCACTAGGAAGATGGTAGGCATCCTAGGTATTTATTTTTGGTTCAAGGGGGAGATTGTAAGATCTCATTGAGATATGAGACATTGACCTCCTTGGAAAGAAAACCTTTTTGATGTTAGTCAAAAAGGGGGAGAATGTTTGGGGGAGAACATTTGGAGAGTGTTTACCAATTTGGGATAATTGGTAAGGGATTTGAGTTAGTGGTCTAACTCAGATGATTTGTTTGGTTTTTGTCAAACATCAAAAAGGGGGAGATTGTTGGTGCAATCGGCCCAGGTCACGATTGACCAGACTCGAGTTTGACTCGAGTGATGTTTTGATGTTTGACAAAGCGGTTTGGCATTGATGTTTGACATTAATGTCGGTTAATATGTTGGGGAGATTGTTGGAGCAATCGACCCGGGTCATGTTTGACCGGACTCGAGTTTGACTCGAGGAAGACCTTGACGGTTTACTGGGGTTGACCATGTGATTATGGGAAAGTCCAAGCATGGGTCTTGGCAAGGTAAAGTCCAAGTCATGGGTACTTGGCATGGAAAGTCCAAGTGGGACACTTGGCATTTGGTAAAGTCCAAGTCATGGGTACTTGGCATGAAAAGTCCAAGTGGGACACTTGGCGCATGGAAAGTCCAAGTCATGGGTACTTGGCTTTTGGGAAAGTCCAAGTCTTGAGTACTTGGCATGAGAAGTCCAAGCATGGGTCTTGGCAAATGGAAAGTCCAAGCATGGGTCTTGGCATGGAAAGTCCAACATGGGTTGGCAAGGAAAAGTCCAAGCTTGAGTCTTGGCATTTGGGAAGTCCAAGAGGATTGATATTGGTCGCGTAAAGTCCAAGCGGAGTCTTGGCGGCGTAAGTCCAATGTGCCTTGGCGGTGTAGACACCGTTAGCATGACATAGCCGAGGGAAGCACCTGGAGGCTAGCGCGATGGATGAACAAGTCATGGATGACTTGGAGGGATCCGAGAGGCGTGAGGCTGATGGAGGTGGCTAGAAGGTTTAGGTCTAGGCTAAGGGTGGTCTAGCAAGTATGGGGGCACCATACTTGGGTTAAAACCTCATCTTTGAGGTTGGCAGTCGACTGGCATTATGGCTGGTTCGACTGCCGTGAGTCGACTTGAGTTCGACTGCCGTTTAAGAGCCGAATCGCAGCGCCGATCGCTCATGGAGCAATCGAATCGATGTCACGTCGGCCGACGCCAAGGGTCGGCAATGATCGCTAGTTCGTGTCGAAGACAGAATGCTTTGTAGCCGATCGATACGACTACGGGCGTTAGCGATCCGACTGCCAATGTTGGAAGTTGACTGCCAAGAGTCCCGTTGGAACTTGTCCAACGTGGATTGAGCCATTGTCTCACAGCTACAGTGCTGGCAGTCGACTGGGGACTTATGGCAGTCGACTGCTAGGCGAAAATCCAGCCCGATGAAGGATAAAAGTAGCTGTTCGTGGAAGGCTCGAGAATCAGATTTTTGGGAGCTTTGGTGAGGCGATTTGAAGGCGATTTGCAGGTGCATTTCAGGGTCCTTCAAGCTCATCCAAGCAACCAACAAGCAAGCGCTCAAAACCCTAGTTTGTAAAGTGTTCTTTACATTTCCTTGTATTTTGCTTGTATTTTTGTGTATTACTTGTTGTAATCTATTGTATGAGGTTTCTCCACCTCCGACTTATTGTCGAGAAGGAGTTATTGCTTAGTGGTGTGTGATTGGCATCACTAGGGCTCGTTTGAGCCCGATCCGTGGAGTAGGAACTGTGCGGTTCCGAACCACGTTATATCGTGCGTGTTGTGATTGTATCTTGTGTTTGTATTTGTATTTGTTTATTCTGCTGCGTACTAACAAGATTGTAGACAAGCAACGCAAACGATTTCCATCTTCCTACGGTCAACACTATTCACCCCCCTCTAGCGTCCTCAAATCTCCAACACCAGCTGCTGTTGAAGACTGCCCTGGATTGGAAGAAGTACTGCCTCCGGAGCTGGGAAAAGATTCGGTTGGATCCCGACAGTAGCAAGTCATTCCTAGCTTCACGTGACCACATCCCACTAGGGTAGCTCAGTTCCACCGGTGAGGGCTCTGAGGATCGTCGGTGAAGACAGACGAAGGAATGCAATGCTCGGTGAAGCTGCATCTGCCCAAGTGCATAACTTGTGCCCCGCCGATCAAGCTTGCTTCGGAGTGGATGGAAAGTGGAAGGAGCGCCGATGAGACTGTCAAAACTGTCGCCGATTTTCTGCTGTGGACGAAGCCGTCGCTGCCACGTGTGAAGGGAAGAAGGTGAGCTGCTTGCGTGGAGAAGAGGAGGGAGGAGGGAATGCCACCGCTGGCCTTGGTGGAGGAAGGGACCGGCCGGCGGTGCTTCGGGCAGTGGCGTGGAGAAGAAACGCCGGCGGCGTGCGATTGGGGAGGAAGCTGATGTCGCGATTTGGGAAGAAAGAACTGCGACTTCTATTTCTTTTCGTGAAGCATGAAGAAGATAGGTTGATTAAAGGATTTTTCTGAGCCGTTCGATTGGAGCCTCCTCTGATCCCAGCCGTCCAAATAAGCTAGGGTTTGATTGATATATTAATTGCTTAATTAAGCTGCTCCATCCAATGACTGAAATCAGTCTGATTTGAAATGGATGGATCTAATCCATCTGAAGGGATAATCACGATCCAATGGTCCGGATGAACGACCAAGACGTGTAGATCTTAATGTACGTGCCGGATCGCTCCAGATCCAGATGGATGGCTCAGAATCGATCAGATCTCATCGGACTATCAAGATTGACTAGATCTGAACCCTTTGATTAAACTGCTTCTGATCTTGATGAAAGGTCCGGATTAATCACGTTTGAAATAATCCTTCTATCGATCTCCTACAAACAAAGATAAAATTTGCATATAAGTCCAAAAATTAGGAGAATTTATAATAAGATCCAAAAAGATATCCAACTCATGAAACATGATAATAATTAATAATAAATCACTCGAGAGGATAAAAACAGTGATATTAAGGACCGAAATAATACAACAAAATGGAAGTTTTCAGATATGAGACATTGACACCCTTGAGCTCCTTTTTGATGTAATGTTAAAAAGTAGGAGAAGTTACCAAGTTATCAATTAGGGTTTGTTGGAATTCTCATTAGGATATGAGAATTGCCAATATGGGAGAATTGGTAGACTTGAGATGGTAGTTTTTTCAATCATCAAAAAGGGGGAGATTATTGATGCAATCAGCCCGGGTTGACTCGAGTTTGACTCGAGCAGTATTTTGATGATAGACAAAACTTATGACATGGGATTGTCATAGGAAAGTCCAACATGGAGTTGTCATGGAAAAGTCCAAAGCATTGCGAAGCCATGTGCTTGGTGCTTGGTGAGAAATGCATTGCGAAGCCGTGCGCTTGGTGCATGTGAGAAGTCTTGAGGACTTGGCAAGTTCACTAGGCTCGGGGTCCTTGAGTTGGTGAAGGATGGCATTGCGAAGCCATGCGCTTGGTGCATCCGAGGGACCATCGAACGGGGAGCGAATGGAGTGAGACCAAAGGGAAGCATACTTCGAGGGCATGAGACGCGAAGGATGGCATTGCGAAGCTGTGTGCTTGGCGCATCCGAGGGACATAGGCCGGGGGAAGAGAGCTTCGGTAGGAAACTCCATAAGGGATGAGGTTGACGTGGCCAAGTGGCTAAGACTGAGTGTCAGATGCTCAAATAGCTTGATGTTTGAGGTTTTACCCAACATTAGTCGACTGGCATAGGTAGTCGACTGCTCCAGGTCGAATGGTTTGACCAGTGTTTGACTGACCAGTCGACTGCCGAGGGAGTGTAGTCAACTGTCGACGCCATTAGTCGACTGATGATGGATATCAGTCGACTGATCGGGGCGATTTCAGTCACAGAAGGGTTTCCAGTCGAGTGCTCGTGCCAACACTCGACTGATGGGATGATCAGTCGACTGATGGGTATCATCAGTCGACTGATGTGTGATCCGTTGGAACTTGACCAATGTGGATTTGGCCGTTGTGAGACAACGGCTACAGGACCAGTCGACTGATGGTCACGATCAGTCGACTGATGGGCGTGAAATCATCTTGATGCCGGTTATAAATGGAGCTCAAGAGGGAGGATTTCGCCAAGACTTTAAGGGTGACATTGGAGGGGAATTATTGTTGCATTCCAGACCTTTAAGAGCCAACCAAAGCAAGCAACAAACAAGTGATCAAAAGCAATCAGTGAAAAGTGTTCTTTGTATTGTATTTGTATTCTTGTTTGTATTTCATATTACTTGTTGTAATAGCTTGTACGAGGTTTCTCCACCTCCGACGTGTTATTGAGAAGGAGTGGTTTAGTTAGTGCCGTGCGTATAACTAGAGCTCGGTGAGCTCGCCCGTGGAGTAGGAACCATTCGGTTCTGAACCACGTATATCTTGTGTATGCTTGTATGTGTTGTTAGTATTTTCATTATCATTGTTATTCCGCTGTGCTAACAACAATCGTAGATGAGTGATGCAAGAAGAACAATCGTATTCCACCATACAATGATTGAGGGCTATTCACCCCCCTCTAGCCAGCCAACATCGACCCTACATAACCATGTGTCGACCTCCTCATGAAAATCCTCGAATCTTGTCTCCAAGCGTGCAAAGCGTGCCGAGAGACCCTCAATCAGTGCATCTGGTAGAATAGGGTCATCCTCCTCTGTAGCTCCTTCGCCATGCTCCACAGTTGGCTCTCCATGCTCCCCATTTGGCTCTCCATGATCCCTAGTTGGCTGAACTAGCTCCGTCGACCACTCCATTCATCCATAGTTGATTCACATTCCAGCCAATACGAAGTGACTCAGGGTGATACGGTCGTAGGAGTCAAACAGTGGCCTCAAGGTCTCCCTGGAGATGTTTATGCCTCTAGATGCTAACCATGCAGTGATATGGCCAAAAGGCATATGGACCTTCTCTTTGACAGGGGACACAAAATGAACAATGCAATGAAAAATATTTAATGCCACATTGATATCTAGTAGGTGACGCATCACATACATCAAAAATAAATGAGGAGGTTGAACCATGGCTAAACCCCTAGTCACTATGGGTAAGATGCATGCAACAATGACCTTATATAGGACATTATCTGGAGCTGAGAGGTCATTGATGGAAAATAGGTTTTGACCTAAATGACGAGGATGATTAAAGAAATGTGGATGCATATGGTCAAGAGTAATATGATCAAGTGGTGTAGGGGGTGTTGGATCTAGGGTAAGATAAAACACAAAAGTGTCATCCGATGGTCGACACTCCATAAATCCCCGTAGGATCTCCGGAGTAAAGTTCAGATTGCATTTTGCAATGCAAGTCTGATATGTCGAACCATCCTCGACTTTCTTAAGACTGGAGTAAAACTCCGTGAGTAAGTCAATATTAACCAGATGCATGCAAAAAACTAATTTCACTAATTGGTAATGCATTATGATTTGAATGACATCTCCACAGTAGGACCTGAAAAATGACTCATCCAAATAACGTATTGTTGGATCGAGAAACGCTAGAGGGGGGGTGGTTAATAGCATTCGAAAATTGTTTCATTTCGCTATTTAAAACTAAAGTATGTAGTGGAAAACTCGAATACAAAATAAGAAAGACAACATTGTTTCTACTTGGTTCACAACCAAACGGTTGCTAGTCCAAGGCCCTAAGATCCTAGATCGCTTCCGATGGGCAATCCACTAAAAGGTCTCTTCCTCGTTGGAGATAAGAGAAAACAATTACAAAAGGAATATAGAGAAAGAGACAACAAGCATACCTTTCCTCTTAGCAATTAAAAGCACAAGTATAGGAACAAGAACAACTACAAAAAGAAACTACCGTCTTATGGAATGGAGATGCATGTGTGGTTGGCGTTACGACGACGTTGCATTGTCGAAGAGTACTTGGATTCATCGGAGCACTTTGGGAACCTTTTTTTTTTATCATAGAAAGAGGTGAATTGCTCCTTCTTTTATAGCCATTTGAACCCTATCTCATTGAGATCCAGATCTGGGTCAAACCTCAACATCACCCCTTTTTTGGTGGATCTTATCTTGATTCTCCTCGAAGTGATCAGCTTGACTAGCAGTCGACTGATACCATACAATAGTTGACTGATGGTAGTTCAGTCGACTGCCATTTCCCTCCAGTCAACTAACAACTTGATAACTCACCTACAATACATGGTTAGCACAACAAGTCTTTATTGATGGTAAATCTGACGATCCTGTACGGTCTGATCTCGACTTAGACATTCCTCTGGAAGTCCTAGTCGGATTGCCACCTACGGTTGTCCCCGTATGAATGACACGTCCTTACCATCACTTCACACCCGGAGCTTATCTTTGGTCTTTCTGACCTGTCGCTTAGCTTCCGGTCACCACCGAGGTTCCTCGACTCCCTGAGGTTTTCTTAGTGTCACCCGACCATCGAGGTTTCTCGTCCCGAGATTCTCCTAGTGCCGTTGACCTTAGCAAAGATTAATACATTACCTGCACACTCAACTCAACATTTGAGATAATAAGAATGACTTAACTTTGAATCTTTGGCATCATCAAAACCTAGGTTCGATTATCTGGTGCCCCTGCACCAACATTCTTCCCTTTTTTAATCTATGGTAAACCAATTTAAAGTTAAGAAAATAGTAAGCATTAAACAATTTGTTTTTCAAAACCTTCCCCTTAACCCTAGGTGAGTTTTTGAAAAACTAAGTTAAGTGACCTTTTTGAAAAAAAGGTAACCCCCCCCCCCTCTAACTCCTTTTCTCCCCCTTTTGCCATATATCAAAAATGATTTTATGAGGGGTGCATTCTTAAATATGTATGTAAAGGAACTCTTAATAACCTTTTTGAAAGAGCATTACAAATTCAAATGATAGAATAAATGAGTCCAAGCAAGCCCCCTTTTTATAAAAAATAATAGTTTTAACATAATTGATCTAATAAGAATGTTCAACTCTGTTTGACTCAATGGATATAAGATGATCAATAAATCTTGACTAGAGTTGGTTATTTTGAAAAATTATACTTCATGATTCATGTTGATGCACTTGTTCTACATATGGAATAAGGAGTAAGGTCTTAAAAATCTCACGCCCATCTACGTGGCTCAGTATACAAACATATTTAACCTATGTGTTGTGAGATGTGTTGGCTCCTTAAAACTATAGGTTCATGCTTTCTAAGGTAAATCCTAATCTAGTTCCATGTAGCACAAACTAAAAAAAAAGATAATAAGTAAACAATAGGTCCTACTCTACTATACACATTCCTAATCTTCGTCTAAGCAGACTGAACTTTGCTTCGGGTAAAGGTTTTGTAAAGATGTCCGGTAGGTTCGATTTCAATTCCACGTATTCAAGTTTAACATTTCCATTAGCTACATGTTCTCTTATAAAGTGATGTTTTACTTCTATGTGTTTAGTTCTAGAATGATATATAGGGTTTTTAGTTAAGTTAATTGAGTTAATGTTATCAATCAAGATTTTAGTATTACTAAAATTTAATTGGAAGCCTTGAGAGTGTGCTTCATCCAAAGAAGTTAAGCTACACACTCACCCATGGCTACGTATTCGGCTTCGGTAGTAGACAAAGCAACACAATGTTATTTTCTACTACACCAACTTACAACACTTTAAAATGAGTTCATTTCACTAATAGAAATTTTTATAGCACAAATCTACGTAGATGATATAATCTTTGGAACAACCAACACAACACTGTTAGGGCAATCTCTTGCCGTGATATGGTTTTGATGGTGTGGCAAAGGGTTTAAGTTAGTTTGATATATTGATTTGATATGTGCGTTGAAGTCGTGCAGGACTTAGTAATTCGCACATGGAGCCGTGGCGAGTTTCACATCTCATGACTCGTGCCTTGAGTCGGTGAAGGATAGCTTTGCGGAAGCCGTGCGCTTGGAGCATCCGAGGGACCGCTGGACGAGAAGCTTGGAGTGAAGCCGGAGGAAGTAGACTTCGAGGCAAGAGACGCGAAGGAGCATTGCAGAGCCGTGCGGCTGATGCTGCCGAGGGACGTGGCCGAGAACAAAGAGAACTTCGAAGGCGAGGGACTCCGAGAGATGAGAGTGAGCGATTGTAACCCGGGGAAGGGTAGCTCTTAGGTGAAACTTGGCCATTTGGCCAAGTGTCGGATGGGTTTTCCCGACACCAGTCCGATCGCCATGTCATGATAGTCGATCGCTCGAGTCGAGTGTAGTTCGATGGTATACGATCGACCGGATTGCGCAGCCGATCGCCATACGTGGGCGCCGATCGCTAAGAGATTACCGATCGGCGCAAGATCGTCAATAGGGTTTTGGCCATAGAATCGTTCGAGCCGATCGGGCCGATTATGGAGGAAGCAGCCGATCGATGAGGTCCATCACGATCGCCAAGAGTTCCGCTGGACTACAATCGGGATTCGACGTGTTCGGAGGACGCTGTAGGATTTGGCAATGATCGCCAAGGGCGACAATCGATGGTGGCCAACGGGAAGAAGTTAGCCCTCTCTATAAAAAGAGAGGGTGTGAGCCTTTGAGAGGCTAATGCTCATACTCCAAACGATCTTCCTAGTGCCCCACAAGCTTTAAACTCTTCTTACTTGTCTTTACTTCAATCCTATTGTAAGAAGAGTGATCTTGGTTGTAAAGGTTACCTCCACCTAGCTTGGTGCAAAGGAGAGACCATTTAGTGGATTGGTTTAACGAGAAATCAGGGACCGTGGATTAGCGGCGTAGCCGTGAACCACGTTATACCATCGTGTTAGCGTTTGTTTTATTGTTTGTCTTTTGCTTTGTATTTGTATATTCCGCTTGCGCTAATCTTTTGTAGACGAGCAATTTACGACGTCCAACGTACGAGGGCTATTCACCCCCCTCTAGCCGGCCAATAGATCCCCAACAAGTGGTATCAGAGCCGAGGAAAGCTTGTCGAGGACTAACCGCCACAACAAGCAACCTTCAAAATGGCCGGCTCCAACATCCATCCTCCGAAGTTTGAAGGAGAATTCGCTTGGTGGAAGAAGCGAATGGAGGTATTTTTCGAAACGGATTTTGACATTATGATTACAATGGAATCCGGTTTCGTTTTGCCTAGGGATGAAGAGGGGAAGCCAATAGAGAAATCTAGGTGGACCAAAAGGCAAAGGGAAGAGCACCTTGCAAATTCAAAAGCCAAGCATCATCTTTTCAATGTGCTCCCCCAACAAGAAATCAACCGAATAGGAGAATGCCTAAGCGCCAAGGAGATGTGGGAGAAGCTAATTGAGCTTCATGAAGGCACATCCGAGGCGAAGCTAGCTAGGAGAGATCTCCTCCGCTCCCAACTATCCAACATTAAATTAGAAAAGGGAGAAAAGGTAACTTCTTTGCATTCTAGATTCAAAGAAATTTTAAATGGACTAACAAGTGTAGGAGAAAGGCTCTCCAATCGCGACATGATAATGAAGGCCATAGATGCTTTCCCCCGATCATCCAAGTGGAGTTCAATGGTGGACTCATTTTACATTTCAAAGAATCTAGAGGTAAGTACTCTAGATGAATTTTTCTCCACTATGGAATTACATGAATCTAGGCTTGAAGGAATACAAGAAGAGCCAAAAATACAACCTTCAAGGGGAGTAGCATTGTTGGCGAACAAGGGGAAGAAGAAGATGGAAATCCCCTCCTCCTCCGATGACGAAGCGTCTTCCTCCTCCTCCATGGATAGCACGGAAGAAGCCTACATGGTAAGGAAGGTAAGGCGTGCATTTAAGAATTTTAGATTTGATAAATCTCATGATAGGAATAGAAGACCAAGGGGGAAGGTCATATGCTACAATTGCCAAGGAGAGGGGCACATAAGGGACAATTGTCCTCTCCTAAACAAGAGCAAGGAAGAGAGGAAAAAGAAAGAAGAAAAGAAGAAGAAAAAGGGGAGCAAGAAGAAAATGGAAGAGGAGAAGAAGACAAAGGAAAAGGGAAAGGCCAAAGCTCTCAAGGCAAGGACTTGGGATGACCCATCCTCATCCTCCTCATCATCATCGGATGAGGAGAATGCCTTTGTCACCAATCTGGCCTTGATGGCCGTTGATGACTTGGATTGCTCTTCATCCGAAAATGAAGGATCAAGCTCAAGAGGAGAGAGCTCAAGTGAAGGGGGAGCTTCTACATCCTCCTCATCCGAAGAAGAAGAAGAAGACATGGAAACTATGGTAACAAATGCTTCTCCTAAGAAAATAGTTTCCATAATCTCTAGTTTAACTAAGGACTTATTTGGCATGAAAAAGAAAAATAAAAGCATGCTTAATCAAATTAAGGATTTAGAACAAACACTAGAAAAAGCATGCTTAAATAATAATGTTTCTTCTTGCCATGATGATGCATGCTCACATGACTATATGCTTTTGGATGTTAATGATGCATGCATAGAGGAAAATAGGGCATTAAGGGAAAAGGTAGATTATTTAACCAAAGCCCTAGAGAAATTCACAATTGGCTCCAACACATTAAATATGATCATAGGGAGCCAAAGAGCTAGCTTTAATAAGAAAGGTCTAGGATATAAGGAAAAGAAAAATGAAAAGGCCTACAAATGCCTAATTGCTAGGGGACAAGATAAGAAGAAGATAATAGCTAGAAAATGGATCCCCAAGGAGTACTTAGTTAACCCAATAGGAAAGAATCTATTTTGGGTTCCAAAATCCATCCTTAAGGGTTAGAAAACCCCTAGGGTAGTCAACCATATGAACTTGACCTATATCATATTTTGGTTGACTTAGGATGACGGGACAACATTTTTTAGATAGTGTTGGGTGATGATAACGTGCCCATAAATAGGTAATAATGCTTAAATCATAATGATTAATGTAATTGTTACACATATGTGCAATCATGATTTATGTTTTTGGAATTTGGCACGTTATCATGAGAAATAGATTTGAATCATGCTTTAGGTAATACTTTGTGTATTATCATCATATAATACCTAATGCATGATTATAATTTAATGAAAACATTCATTTCATGATCATAATGTAGAATTCATTCATATATGTCATTATGATCATGTTAATTGTTAGGTTGATACTTAACCATGATATAATTGCATGAATATATTGGTTAAGTATATACAAATACCCCCTAGGATGCATCTCACACTCACTATAAGCTACTTTGATTGAAAACTTAGCATGGGTGAGATATTAGGATGATACAAATGTCCACTAATGCCTATGGCATTTAGATGGTCATTTAAAGTATCAAAATAGCAATAATAGACCAATCATGGGGAAGGCTTATGTTTAATTCATAGACATATTGCCCAAAGATCATGGTTGGATATTTCATATGTTTTCAAAACAATTTCTTACTTTAAAATACAATGTATTCATGTTTTGAAACAATTGGATGCAAGACTAGGTGTTAAAATGGATACTAACATGCTCAAAAACTAGTGGTTTTTCAAGTGTTTGGATTTTTGGCAAATCTCGGAAAATATAATGATTTTTCATGAAAAACTATTTTTCCTTGATAGATATACTTAAGAGAAATATGCTCCTCATATTTTATGATTTTTTGAATTTTTTGGAATTTTTAATGCATTTCTAAAATTCGCCCAGAAAATCGGAATTTCGGAATCAATTGTGCCACGATCGCCATACCGATAGCAATGATCGATCTCACCAAAATCAGCGCAATTTTCTCGATTTCAGATTTTAATCATGTTTTTGGTATTTTCCTCCATTATACTTGATGCCATAAGTTTATAACTTAGTTAATCTTTTTGATGGTGTCAAAGGGGGAGAAATAATTATGTTTAAGTTAATTATTTTAGGGGGAGAAATATATGATAGGGGGAGAAAATTTGCATAGAGAGTTTCATGGATTAAGGGGGAGTTGCATGTTACTATATCATGTTTATCTTTACATGCTTTCTTACCTTAGAATTTATATCAAATGTTTTTACCTAACTTAAACGGATTGCCACACATCAAAAAAGGGGAGATTGTTAGGGCAATCTCTTGTCGTGATATGGTTTTGATGGTGTGGCAAAGGGTTTAAGTTAGTTTGATATATTGATTTGATATGTGCGTTGAAGTCGTGCAGGACTTAGTAATTCGCACATGGAGCCGTGGCGAGTTTCACATCTCATGACTCGTGCCTTGAGTCGGTGAAGGATAGCTTTGCAGAAGCCGTGCGCTTGGAGCATCCGAGGGACCGCCGGACGAGAAGCTTGGAGTGAAGCCGGAGGAAGTAGACTTCGAGGCAAGAGACGCGAAGGAGCATTGCAGAGCCGTGCGCCTGATGCTGTCGAGGGACGTGGCCGAGAACGAAGAGAACTTCGAAGGCGAGGGACTCCGAGAGATGAGAGTGAGCGATTGTAACCCGGGGAAGGGTAGCTCTTAGGTGAAACTTGGCCATTTGGCCAAGTGTCGGATGGGTTTTCCCGACACCAGTCGACTGCCATGTCATGGCAGTCGACTGCTCTGAGTCGAGTGTAGTTCGACTGGTATACGACTGACTGGATTGTGGCCAGCAGTCGACTGCCATACGTGGGCGCCGATCGGCTAAGATCATCGATCATTCGCCAAGGCGCAATGATCGACTGGTCAATAGGGTTTCGGCCACAGAACCGTTCGTAGCCGACTGGGCAGTCGACTACGGAGGCAGCAGTCGACTGATGAGGTCCATCAGTCGACTGCCAAGAGTTCCGTTGGACTACAACGGGAAGAAGTTAGCCCTCTCTATAAAAAGAGAGGGTGTGAGCCTTTGAGAGGCTAATGCTCATACTCCAAACGATCTTCCTAGTGCCCCACAAGCTTTAAACTCTTCTTACTTGTCTTTACTTCAATCCTATTGTAAGAAGAGTGATCTTGGTTGTAAAGGTTACCTCCACCTAGCTTGGTGCAAAGGAGAGACCATTTAGTTGATTGGTTTAACGGAGTGATTCACCGAGGACGAATCGGGGACCGTGGATTAGCGGCGTAGCCGTGAACCACGTTATACCATCGTGTTAGCGTTTGTTTTATTGTTTGTCTTTTGCTTTGTATTTGTATATTCCGCTTGCGCTAATCTTTTGTAGATGAGCAATTTACGACGTCCAACGTACGAGGGCTATTCACCCCCCTCTAGCCGGCCAATAGATCCCCAACAAACACTTTAAAATGAGTTCATTTCACTAATATTTTTTTGGTGTTGCTTAACTATTAAGGTTCTATTTTTGACATAGCAGACAATATTGACTGATTCTACCAAAAAACTATTAGGTAGATTATATTCATTTAGTATGGTCCTAGAAGCTTCTTGTAGGGTTCTATTTTTATGTTCAACTAACCCATTTTGTTGAGGGGCCCTAAGGCAAGAGAATTCATGGTGGTATCCATTTTTTACTACAAAAATCGATAAACTTATGACTTTCGAATTCACCACCATGATCACTTCTAATTCTCTTAATACTTAGGTTCTTTTCATTTTCTATTAGTTTACATAAATTAGTAAGTTGATCTAAGGTTTCACTCTTATGTTTTAAGAACTTTACCCATGTGAATCTGGAGTAGTCATCTATTATTACTGGGCAATACTGACTTCCGTTTAGTAACTTGGCTCCATGAGAGTCAAATACGTCTAAGTGTAGGAGCTCAAGCACACTTTTAGTTCTTTCTTGATTAATTAGTTTATGTGAAGTCCTAGTTTATTTTCCTTGTTGACAAGCATTACATATTCTATTTTCTAGGTTACTTAGGTTAGGTAGACCTCTAACTAGACCATTTTGACTTATTTTATGTATGTGTCTTGGATGGGAGTGGCCGAGTTGTCAGTGCTACAACCATGATTCCTCTTGCTGTGTCATTAGACACTTGGTTGAGGAGTTAGGTAGATCTATTGTGTAAATATTGTTATTCCTAATTCACTTAAGTATAGTTTTTGAACAATCATTATTTTTAATGAAGAACTCATTAGGTAAGAATATAACCTTATAACTATTATCACACAATTGACTAACATTTAAAAGATTAAATTCAAAATTTTTAACTAACAGTACTTGACGTATTATAAAGTTTGAGTTTAGCTCAATAATATTTGATTAGATAATTTTGAGCTTCCCATTGTTTCCGAAGGCTACCGATCCTTGGTTTTTGAATCTGAACTTCGTAAACTTTAGTCGGTCTCTGGTCATATATCGGGAGCACCCACTATCCAACATCCATTGATCCTTGATTGAATCTTTTGAACCAGATGCGAATCCATGACTTATCTTGAATTGAAGCTCGGTGTCGGATCCGAAGTCAGACTTGGTCTCGGACTCATAGTTGACTTTGGGTTCAGACTCGGACTCGGTTGGTCTCGCCATGAACACCAAATTTTTGAGTTCTTCTTCTTCCTCCGAGGATTCTTCCCAAGTCGTGTTGAGTGCCTTCTTGGTTTGTGGTTGCTTGTTCTTTAGCCTCGGACACTTGGATTTGAAGTGACCTCTCTTGTTTCATTCGTAGCATTGTAATTTTTATTTTGATCGGGTCTCTTCTCCTTAGTTTTCTTGATGGGCCACCTTCTACTTTTGATCAACTTCTGACCTAGGTTGACTAGCTCGACTTCCATTTCATCATCTACCTCTGATTCATACTCTTCTTCTTTGGGAGGAGGCTTGCTCTTTTCCTTTCTTCTTTGTCCTGCAATCAAAGCTACACTTTTTTCGACTGGGGGTGAGTTAGACTGTTCATGTAATTCAAACTCAGAAAATAATTCATCTAGTTTAATTTTTGAAAGATCTCTAGATACTTTGTAAGAATCAACCATGGATGCCCACAAAGTCGTCCTAGGGAAAGTGTTAAGTGCGTACCTTATGACGTCTCGATTTTTAACCTTTTGTCCTATAGAGTGGAGGTGGTTCATGATGTCTTGGATCCACACGTGGAGTTGGGTTGTCGTCTCATTGTCCTGTATTTTTAGATTGAACAACTTATTGAGGAGTAGGTCCCATTTACATGCCTTTGTATCGACCGCCCCTTCATGTAACTCAATGAGTTTGTTACAGAGGTCCTTGGTGCTGATAAAGGGGCCAACGCGGTTGAGCTCTTCCTTTGATAGATCACATTGCATGATTTGAGTGGCTTTCGCATCGGCCTCTACTTGTCGCTTCATTGCATTGGTCCACTTGTCGCATTCCACTAACTCTCCTTCTTCATTTGTTGGTAAAGTGAATCCCATCTGAATGATGATCCACATCTCGACTTGGGTCTTAAGATAACATTTCATCCGACCATTCCAATAATGGAAGTCATCTCCATTAAAGAACGAAGGTCGGGCGGTGCTATACCCCTTAAGATGGGTCATTCAAACAACCTTGAAAAAACATGAAAAATGAAAATTTCCAAGACTTTGTCTTAGATTAGTAGTGCAGGAAGAAATCTTAAATTAAATTGAAAAGCAAAAAGAATATGAAAAGAATAAAAAGATTGCTAGACCGATGGTTGCACCGAATCTGAGCGCCCCCGCTCTGATACCAATTGTTGGATCGAGAAATGCTAGGGAGGCTGGGGTGAATAGCGTTCAGAAATCTTTTCGTTTCTTCATTTAAAACCAAAGTATGCAGCAGAAAACTTGAATACAAAATAAGAAAGGCATTTTTTTTACTTGGTTCATAACAAAACGGTTGCTAGTCCAATGCCCCGCGATCCTAGATCGCTTCCGATGGACAATCCACTAAAAGGTCTCTTCCTCGTTGAAGGTAAGGGACAACGATTACAAAAGGAATATAGAGGAAGAGGCAACAAGCCTACCTCTCCTCTTATAAATTAAAAGCACAAGTATAAGAACAAGAACAACTACAAAATGAAACTACCGACTTACGGAATGGAGATGCACATGCGGTCAGCGTTACGATGGCATTGCATTGACAAAGAGTACTTGGATTCATTGAAGCACTTGGAGCGCCTTTTTTTTATGATAGAAAGAGGTGAATTGCTCCTCCTTTTATAGCCATTTGAACCCTATCTCGTTGAGATCCAGATCTGGGTCAAACCATAACATCACCCCTTCTTTGGTGGATCTTATCTTGACTCTTCTCGAAGTGATCAGCTTGACCAGCAGTCGACTGATGCCATACAATAGTCAACTGATGGTAGTTCAGTAGACTGTCATTTCCCTCTAGTCAACTGATAGCTTGATAACTCACTGGCAATATATGGTTAGCACAACAAGTCTTTATTGATGGTAAATCTGACAGTCCTGTACCGTTCGATCTCGACTTAGACCTTCCTCCGGAATTCCTAGTCGGATTGTCACCTATGGTCGTCCCCGCATGAATGACACATCCTTACTATCACTCCACACCTGGAGCTTACCTTTGGTCCTTCTGACCTTTCGCTTAGCTTTCGGTCACCCCCGAGGTTCCTTGACTCCCCGAGGTTCTCCTGGTGTCACTTGACCACCGAGGTTTCTCCTCCCGAGATTCTCCTGGCGCTGTTGACCTTAGAAAAGCTTAATACATTACCTGCACACTCAACTCAACATATGAGATGACAAGAATGACTTAACTTTGAATCTTTGCCATCATCAAAATCTAGGTTTGATTATTTGGTGCCCCTACACCAACAGGTATAGCTATGGGCTAATGCATTCGGGATGGAGCCTGGGATCCTTCACCAAGCTATTGTTGGATTGAAGCGGATCGCTAGGGGGGGGGGTGAATAGCGATAAAATTTTTTTTTTTCGTTCGTTAAAAAACCGAGTAGATAATTAATTTGCAGCGGAAAAGATAAGCAATATAAAGAGAAGACAAATGTTTTACTTGGTTCGTAGCCTTCTGCTACTACTCCAAGGCCCTAGTGGTTCTTGACCACGTACGGAGGGCAAAAGCACTAAAGGAACTCCTCCTCGTTAGAGGTAAGAGTTAATTGATACAAGAAGGAACAAAAACTTGAGGTAGAGGGACACTCCCCCTCTCCTCGTATACGATAAAAGCCCCAGAAAAGTAGATGAACAACTGATAAAAACTAATACCGACGTACAAAAATAATAAAGAAAGTTAAACCTAGACGTCGGAAAGGAAGGACTTCGTTGTCGGAGAGTTGTAGCTTTGTGGAGGCTTTTTGGAAGCTTAGAATTGTCGTGAAAACCCTAGGTTAGGACCTCCTTTTATAGCCTTTGAGCCCCTTTTCGAGAGGAACCCTAGCCAATCATATTTGAGCACCACTCCCCTTGAAATTTGGTGATAAACCTTGACTCCTCGAGGCTGATCCTTTGACCGATCGGTGATGGCCATCGGCGATCATTCTGGCGATCGATCGAGTGCTAGCCATAGTCACCTTGATGGGCGGCGATCGAGTCCTTGAGTTAGCGATCGGCGATCTTGGTGCAAGGCAATGTTAGCTTAAAGAAAACATTATTTCGACGATCGTCGACCGTCCGATCTCGACCTAGACCACCTATGAGATGTCTTGGGTCGGATCTACGCTTAAGTCTTTCCCCGTAACGAGGATACAACCTTCCTTACACTCGCATATAGGAGCTTACCTCGATACTTACATGTTGCTTTTGCTTCCGGCCTTCCACTCAATTCCTTCGGCTCCCTCCGAAGTCACTTGAGTGTCGCCCGACCACCGCGACTTCCTCCGGGTGTCGCTAGCCTTCAGCTCCAGCTATAGCAATTTTCTGCACACTCGATTCAGCTCGTGAGATAACAACATGAGCTTAACTTTGTATCATTTGCTATAATCAAAACTCAGGTTCGACTTAGGTGCCTACTGCACCAATAATCTCCCCCTTTTTGATTTATGGCAAACCCACATACAAAGTTAAGTGCATTAAGAAAAGATATGCATGAATGAGCAGGAGTGTTAAGAGCATGAATGAACAGGAGTATAAAAACTCTTTTTCAAGTGCTCCCCTTGAGGAATCCTCCCCCTTGACCGAGGGTGAGTACTTGAGAAAGAGTTTTAACTCTCCCCCTTGACGTTTGCTACTAAAAAAGAATTAAGTAACCGAAATTACTTAATATTGGCCATAGTATTTAAAATAAATAAGTTTAAGTTAATAATTCTTTGGCCTTTGAATAAGTTTTAACTTTTGGTTTAAATATGAAGTAAGAGTTTAAGTTGTCAAAAAACCTTAACTTTGACCTTTTAACTTTGGCCTTTTCTCCCCTTTGCCGTGTATATCGAAAGAGTAAGGTGTGTGTAAAACAAAATAAGTGTTAAATTTAAAGTCCAAGCATGTTCCCCATTTTTTATTTTAAAAAAAAATATATTGAAAATAAGCTCATCTATAAAATGTTCGACTCATATTTGGCTTGATTGATATGAAAGATCAACCAGTCCTGGTCAGAGTCGGTTAGTGTGTATGATTATACTCCATGGTTCATGGCGATGCACTAGATCTACATCTGGAACTAGGAGTAAGGTCCTAACATCTCACGCCCATCTACGTGGCTAAGTACACAAACACATTAGTCCTATGTGTTGTGAGATGTATTGGCTCCTTAAATCTATAGGTGCATGATATCTAAGGTATGTCCTATGCTAGTTCCATAAAAATGAAAATTTAAGAAATAGTAGTAAGAAAATATAATTTGCAAGTTCCTATTCTACTACGCACATGCCCAATTTTCGTCTTAATAGACTAAATTCGGCTTCGGGTAGGGGTTTAGTAAATAGGTCTGCTAAGTTAGACTTCGATTCGACGTATTCGAGTTGTATTGCTCCGTTGGCCACATGTTCTCGAATGAAATGGTGTTTGACCTCTATATGTTTGGTCCTAGAGTGACATATCGGATTCTTAGTAAGATTAATTGAACTAATGTTGTCTACGTGAAGTTTAGTATTCGTAAAGTCTAACTTAAAGTCGCGGAGAGTATGCTTCATCCAAAGAAGTTGAGTGACACACTCACCCATCGCGATGTATTCAGCTTCGGTGGTAGATAAAGCGACACAGTGTTGCTTCCTACTGCACCAACTTACTAGACTCGAGCCGAGAAGTTGACAACAACCACTCGTGCTCTTTCTATCAAGCTTACTACCGGCATAGTCCGAATCAGAGTAGCCAATTAGTTCGAACTCCGTAGATCTAGGGTACCAAATACCAACGTTAAGTGTACCCTTAAGATATCTAAGGATACGCTTAACTAGGGTTAGGTGAGACTCCTTAGCACAGGTTTGAAACCTGGCGCACATACTTACTGCGAATAGGATGTCGGGTCAGCTCGCAGTTAAGTATAGGAGACTTCCTATCGCGCTCTTATAGTACTTTAAGTCAATGGACTTACTTTCTAGGTCTTCTCCTATGTTAACATTAATCGCCATTGGGGTGTTTATTATCTTAGCGTCTTGCATTCTAAATCTTTTAATTAACTCCTTAGTGTATTTTTGTTGATATAGGTATATACCATCCTTAGTTTGTTTAATTTGTAGACCTAAAAAGAAACTTAACTAACCTACCAAGTTCATTTCAAACTCACTTTCCATGAGTGAAATGAACTCGTTTAGTAAGGCTGAGTTAGAGGTTCCAAAAATTATATCGTCTACGTAAATTTGAGCTATGAATATTTCTTTACCTAAGGTTTTTACGAAGAGAGTTGGGTCAACTAAGCCTTGGTTAAACCCTTTTGACTTAAGATGGATTGAAAGTCTCTCGTACCAAGCTCGAGGAGCTTGTTTAAGTCCATAGAGAGCTTTCTTAAGTTTTAGAACATGGTCGGGTTTATCTAGATTTTCGAATCCGGGGGGTTGGCTAACATAAACTTCTTCTTTAATGTATCCATTTAGGAATGCCGACTTAACATCCATTTGAAACAGCTTAAATCCTCTATGTGCGGCATAAGCTAGCAACATTCGAATGGATTCGAGTCTAGCTACTGGGGCATAGGTTTCGTCATAATCTAAGCCTTCGACTTGACTAAACCCTTTGGCGACTAACCTAGCCTTGTTTCTAACTACTTCACCTTTATCATCAAGCTTATTTCAAAACACCCACCTTGTTCCAATTATTGTTTTGTCTTTAGGTGGTGGTACTAATTCCCACACTTCATTCCTAGTAAATTGAGCTAGCTCTTCTTGCATTGCAATAATCCAATCGGGATCAAGAAGAGCTTGTTCAATTGATTTGGGTTCTATCTTTGAAATTAAGGAAATTTGACTAAGGTTCCTATAGGATGCTCTAGTTTGAACTCCTAGATTAGGATCTCCTATCACTTGATCAATAGGGTGGTTAGTCTGAATCCTAGATTGGGTTGGGTTTGTGTCACCTAATGCTTGATCAATGGGGTGACTTGGTTGAACACTAGTTTGGTTGGAGTCATCTATCACTTGATCAATAGAGTGACTTGGTTGACTTAGGTTAGGATTAACACTAGACCTGATCTCCGGATCAGAGTTAGGTCTAGTATGAATCGGCTCGCTAATTGGGGTTGTTGGGGGTTTTGTAGGTTCATGTCCTTCATCAAATACTACATTGATAGTCTCCTCGACTCTAAGGGTGTCGTGGTTATATACTCTATAAGCTCGACTTGTAGTCGAGTATCCTAAGAAGATTCCGGTGGAGGTTTTGGATTTGAATTTCCCTAGGTGGTTCTTAGTGTTTAAGATATGTACTTTACATCCAAATACCCTAAAGTACTTGATGTTGGGTACTTTATTGTGATAAATCTCGTAGGAGGTCTTAAGGTGCCTCTTTACCATAAGGATCCTATTCTGGACATAGCAAGCCGTGCTAACGGCTTCTGCCCAAAACCTATCAGGTAGGTCGTATTCGTTCAACATGGTCCTAGCGGCTTCTTGTAGAGTTCAGTTTTTTCGCTCTACTAGGCCATTTTGTTGAGGGGTCCTAGGGCAAGAGAATTCATGGTGGTATCCATTTAGGTTACAGAAGTTGGTGAACCTTTGATTTTCGAATTCACCACCATGATCGCTTCTAAGTCTTTTAACCTTAAGGTTTTTTTGATTCTCGATTAATTTGAATAGATTGATTAATTGATCTAGAGTATCATTTTTATGTTTGATGAACCTAACCCAGGTAAACCTGGAGTAGTCGTCAATTATGACTAAGCAATATTGACTTCTATTGAGTGACTTGGCTCCATGTGAATCGAATAGATCCATATGCAGGAGCTCAAGTACACTTGAGGTTCGTTCTTGGTTAGTTAACTTGTGTTGTGTCCTAGGTTGTTTTCCTTGTTGACAAGCATTACAGATTTTATTAACCAAGTTGTTGAGGTTGGGTAAGCCTCTGACTAAGCCACTCTGACTCATCTTGTGGACGAGTCTTGGGTGCGAGTGACCGAGTCGTTGGTGCCACAACCATGATTCCTCTTCCTGTGTCATAAGACATTTGGCTGAGGATTTGATTAAGTTAATTGTATAAATGTTATTTGTCCTAGTTCCTTTGAGTATTGTTTTAGCTGTTTTATTTGTTTTAATTACACATTCATTTTCTAAAAATACGACCTTATAGTTATTGTCACATAATTGGCTTACGCTAAGCAGGTTATATTCAAAATTCTCTACAAGTAATACATTTTTAATAACAAAATTCGAGTTAAGCTCGATATCACCTGATCCGATGATTTTGAGCTTGTCGTTATTCCCAAAGGCTACCGATCCTTGTCGTTTGAATCGAAGCTTCGTGAATTTGAGTTGATCCCCGGTCATGTGTCGGGAGCAACCGCTGTCCAAACCCATTCATCCTACTCACAAGGTGGTTGGATTGGATGTTAGATTTTTTTTAAAAAAATTGGTTGTAAGTTGTTAAACCTAGGTCATCTCACCTGTGTCTATATGATCAAGCATGTTATACTTATGTGTTTTTTGTGAGATGACTTCCAATTAAGTTGATTAAGTGGATTTAGGTTCAAGTAATTTTATGTTAGATTTGGATTTGACCCTAGGCTTGTCAAGTTTACCTTTTCAAGATCATGGCTTCCAGATCGTGGCGAGGCGCAGAGGCCTTCTTTTATCGGATCATCGACCACTTCCTTAGACAAATCCATTTTCAAGAAAATGATGAATTGACTCACCTAAGACTATTTCCTAGTCTAACTGGTTATTTTTGAAAAGAGGCTCCCCGAGGCTCAATCTTTTCGAAGAATTTTAGTTGGTTATGTTTTTGAAAAGAGGCTCCCCGAGGCTCAATCTTTTCGAAGAATTTTAGTTGGTTATGTTCGTGTTCTAAGTGAGTTCACAAGTTTTAAAGCACAAACTTTCTAAGTTAAAGCATGCAATTTCTAAGTTAAAGCACAAACTTTCTAAGTTAAAACATGCAATTTCTAAGTTAAAGCACAGACTTTCTAAGTTAAAGCATGCAATTTCTAAGTTAAAGCACAAACTTTCTAAGTTAAAACATGCAATTTCTAAGTTAAAGCACAAACATGTTTTGTACTGGTTCCCCCTAGACCGTTGAATCGGTTCGGTCTATCCACATAGTGGATTTGGTCCTTGGGAATCCAGTACGGGTTGGATCCTAGAGTTGAAATCAAAAGGTTCTTAGGGACCCATGCTTGGACATGTTTCCTATGTCGACTTATAATCGACATATACGACCTATTAGTCGTGTTTGAGTTAAACCCTAGTCCAGCCTTGTTGTACACGACCCTTTGAGATCCAAGTAGGAGGTCAAGTCCTTTGGATCCCGAAGTGAACCTTTCCAACGTGTTCCTAAGATCTTCGACTTGACTTTTCAAGAGTGAGTTCTCAACTTCGAGTTTTTCAACCCGAGTTGAGTCCTTCTCTTGAACTCGACTAGTCGAAGAGGTTAGGGAGACCTTGTGTTTGAGGAGTTTGACCTCCTCAACCAGGGTCTTGACCTTGGACTCGAATTTAACTAATTTCCTAGACAAAAACCTAACCGTATTTTGTAAAGTATTAAATAAAGTTTGAATTACTTTAAAGGTATCTTTTGAACCGGATGCGTATCCGTGACTTGACTTGAAGGTAGCTTCATAGTCCGAGTCATCCTCAGGTTCTGACTCAAGTTCAGGTTCGGTCTCCGTGTATGACTCAATTGATTTCGCCATGAAGACGTGGTCTTCGTCTTCTTCGGATGACGCTTCTTCCCATGTCGCGTTGAGGGCCTTCTTGTGCTTAGGTGCTTTGTGATTGAGCTTGGGGCACTCGGACTTGATATGTCCAAACCTGTTACACTCATAACACCTAATATTAGAACTTTTAGGTTTACCTTAGTTGGGTCGAGTTGTGGTTCGCTTCCGTCCCTTGGCTATCCTTCGAGCTAGGTTCATTAGCTCGTGATCAGTCGGGTCAACTTCTTCTTGGACTCGTCTTCCTCCTCGGTTGGTGGTGGCTTGCTTGCGATTTTCTTCTTCTTTGAACCTGCAAACAAGGCTATACCCTCTCGGGTTTTGAGTTGAATTTGCTCATGTAATTCGAAATCTGAGAATAATTCATCTAACCTAATTTTAGAAAGATCTTTGGAGACCTTGTAGGCATCGACCATGGATGCCCACAAGGTAGTCCTCGGAAAAGAGTTTAGAACATACCTTATAAGGTCACGGTTTTCGACCTTTTGCCCGATTGCGTGTAGGTTGTTGACTATGTCTTGGACACGGCCGTGGAGTTGCGTCACAGACTCGTGTTCCTGCATTTTTAGTGTGTACAATTTATTGAACAACAAATCACGTTCTGAGCCTTAGCTTTGATCCGATCCTTCGTGTAACTCGATTAGTTTTGTCCAAAGATCCTTTTGCGCTTATGAAGGGGCCGATCGATTTAGCTCCTCCTTGGATAGGCCGCATTGGAGGATTTGTGTTGCCTTGGCGTCGGCTTCGACTTGTCGTTTTGTCGCAATGGTCCATTGATCATAATCCAAGGAGTCACCCACTTCATAAGTCGGAAGTGTGAAACCCGTTTGGATTATGATCCACATCTCGATTTGGGTTTTGAGAAAGCATTCCATCTGACCCTTCCAATAACGGAAGTCATCTCCATTGTAAAGCGGAGGTCGGACGGTGCTAAAACCCTCGAGATGGGCCATTAGAACAAAAGACGAAGGAGGCGAAGGCGAAGAAACTAGCAGCGACAAAAACACAAAAAAAGTACCAAGACTCGCGTCTTGGATTAGTAGTCTTGAGGAGAAAACTTAACATATCGTAATAAATAGAATTAAACAGTTTTAAAATAACAATATATCTGTAAAAATGGATAGATTGTTGGTTTCTCCAAATCTTAGCAACCCGACTCGATACCAATTGTTGGATCGAGCGGATCGCTAGAGTGAATAGCGATAAAAACTTTTTAGATTCGTTAAAAAGCAAAACCGAGTAGATAATTAATTTGCAGCGGAAAAGATAAGCAATATAAAGAGAAGACAAATGTTTTACTTGGTTCGTAGCCTTCGGCTACTACTCCAAGGCCCTAGTGGTCCTTGACCACGCACGAGGGCAAAAGCACCAAAGGAACTCTCTCCTCGTTAGAGGTAGGAGTTAATCGATACAAGAAGGAACAAAACTTGAGGTAGAGGGACACTCCTCTCCTCGTGATAATGATAAAAGCTCCGGAAAGTAGATGAACAATTGATAAAAACTAATACCGACGTACAAAAATAATAAAGAAAGTTAAACCTAGACGTCGGAAAGGAAGGACTTCGTTGTAGGAGAGTTGTAGCTTTGCGGAGGCTTTTTGGAAGCTTAGAATTGTTGTGAAAACCCTAGGTTAGGACCTCCTTTTATAGCCTTTGAGCCCCTTTTCGAGAGGAACCCTAGCCAATCATATTTGAGCACCACTCCCCTTGAAATTTGGTGATAAACCTTGACTCCTCGAGGTCGATCTTGACCAGCAATGACCGATGGCCATCAACCGATCGATGGCAAAGATCACCGAGTGCCGTAGTCACCCGATCGATGGACGGCAATGAGTCCTTCAGTGTTGGCAATGACCGATGCCGCAAGGCAATGTTAGCTTAAAGAAAACATTATTTCGACGGTCGTCGACCGTCCGATCTCGACCTAGACCACCTATGAGAGGTCTTGGGTCGGATCTACGCTTAAGTCTTTCCTCGTAACGAGGATACGACCTTACTTACACTCGCACACACAAACTTACCTCGATACTTACGTGTTGCTTTTGCTTCCGGCCTTCCACTCAATTCCTTCGGCTCCCTCCGAAGTCACTTGAGTGTCGCTCGACCACCGCGGCTTCCTCCGGGTGTCGCTAGCCTTCAACTCCAGCTATAGCAATTTTCTGCACACTCGATTCAGCTCGTGAGATAACAACATGAGCTTAACTTTGTATAGTTTGCTATAATCAAAACTCAGGTTCGACTTAGGTGCCTACTGCACCAACAACTATGCCATATGTTTTTGTCTACATGAATGTAATTGATGCAATAAATAAACACAAAATGTGGTTAGATTAAAGAAATTTATAAGAAAAATGTTTAGGGTTTAGGGTTAGAAGCTTTACTTAGGCGCCATTGGATTTGAAGTCGTAGGAGATGGCCGAAACAAGAAAATGTTGGAGAAAAACAACAGGAAATGATCTCTTGTGTGTAGAACCCTAGCTTGGGTAGAATCGACGAAAATAAGAAGATGATAGGGTTCCATTAGCATGATAGAGTGACAGAAATAGGGTAAAAAGGGTTAGGTTTCAAGAACTAGGGCTTATCGAGGGCTGGAATCGTCGGTGAGCACTCGAACAAGGAAGGGAGAGAAATGTCAGGAGCGTTGGGAAGAAGGAAGTCCGCATGAAGAAGTCGAACTGCTACGGTTCATGCTTATAAAATCATGGTGATCAGTCGACTGCTGGGCCAAAGCGATCGACTTCTCGAGGTTCTATGACCGGGTCACAACGTTAGCAGTCGACTTCTAGGGTTCGGTAGTCGACTGCGTAACTTTCTATGTTGAGCTACAATAACGACAGTCGACTACTAAGGTTCGACAATCGACTGCTCAACTTTCTATGCTGTGCTATAGTGACTTCAGTCGACTGCTTAACTGAAGTAGTCAGTTAAGCAGTCGACTGATCTCTGATTACTTAGCTGGATTTTTTGTGGATTTGATTTGTTCATCTAATTTTGTTTCATTTTAGTGTGTTTATGCATGTGTATCGATTATATCAGTATTATGCTTGTATTTGTGCATTTGTTAATGTGTTTTGATATTTTTATTCTATTTTCATAAGCATTAACATCCAAGGATTTTATTCCTAGCATCTAACCCTTTTTAGATGTTTAAAATACACAATCAAGGTGAATGTTATATTCTTGTGAGATGCAATACATCATAGACACACCTTTCATGTAGACATACGATAAGGCATATGAAGCATGATAAGTGTGTTGGGTTTCCGGCACCGCGGCGACTGTGTGTTCGAACATGTTTCGTAAACATGTACACAGCGAAAGAAATAAAATAATAAATCTAATTTATTACAACACACACACCACACGCATGCATAGTACAACATGTGTAGACATAACCGTAGTTTCAAATTTTGCAATAAAAGGAAATTTATTCTACATATACCTGACGTATCATGTGTAGCGGGAACGACATCAACCAGAGCAACCCTCGCTAGAATCGCCTCTATCCGTATCCACGCCGAGTATCTTCGGGATGACTTCACAAAGTCACAAGCCTCGTCTTCGTACGAGTCACTAGCCTTGTGTCGAAGACGATGTGATCGAAGCCCTATTTTATAGAGAACAAATTCTTCTAATGGTTATTGGTTCATAACCAAAACCGTTAACCCGCTCCATTAATTTAAGTTAAAATAAACCAAACCGATTTGGTCTATTTTAAGTTAAAATGAACCGAACCAACTTTGGTTCATTCGTTTAAAACAAACCAAACCCCTTTGGTTTATTCTCCACCATTTTATTAGAACCAAACCAATTTGGTTCATCCATCATGTCTTCATAAGACATGGCCCATCCATGCTTCCATTGCGACTGAAACGATTTCATGCTCGCTCTTTGTTTGGTCCAACCAAACCTAGTTTCTCTCGGTCTAAGAATCTCATTCTCAAGCTCATTTTAAATCCTTCGGATTACGCTCGTTATGCGTGTGACCAAATAGGTTCTCGATTTATGTTGGCCGTCTATAATTAACCATTAATTATAGAATGATCATGAGTGACACCTAGTAGTACATCATGATCCCCAATTAACCGAAAAGATCAACAGTTGATCCAAAACTATTTCTGAAACCCTTCAGCAGCTACACTGAATCGTGCCCCATTCCCTTCACTCATCTTATACCCACTTGGTTCAGGACATGGTCTATAGTGTCAGTCCCCACTAGGTTGACTACGTCACACCTAGTCCAAGTATCATTTCCTCGTCCTACGGATTCTAGTTACTGCACATGTATCCAAGAGTACCTTACTCTAAACATGTAATGCTTTGGCCAAAGACTTTAGTAATAATCCGACGAGAGGCCATGGGTATACATCTCCTCGCAAGGAGTAGTGAATCCTTTATAGGCTATTCAAACACCTTCGATCACTTCGACTTATACCCAATCATCCCGGGTCCACATCTCCTCAGAGATGCTTGCTTAAGATGTCAAAGCATAAGTCTTCATGATCAAGATGACTTGAATACCGCAAGTCAAAGGAACATCGCACTTAAGCTGCAGTAAGAACTTCATTGACATATCTATATATGCAGAGAACCATATGAAGTCTTACGACTGGTCACTCCAATGAACTAGTTACCATAACTAGCATCCACGATTAACTCCGGACATCACAATGTCTCCAGCCAGTGAGAATCAGCTGCTTGGATACACCAAGGAGTATACCTCGTGCTAGTCTCGACAGAATTGATGGTGTCCAGATCCATCAATTCATCGACTAGGGATAATTCCGATACATCACAATTACCCATGTAGAGATACTCACTAGTTGTGATCCAATCACAAATTCTCTCATGCTGCGAAACGTATCGTGGGTATTCAATAAATGAGTTTAAGATCCAATCAAATATATGAAAACATGTATACTCAAATAGTGAATCTTCATTTATCATATAAATGGTTCAAACATAAGGTGATTGCCTTAGGACATCTCTCATATATTACTAACAAAGTGTATGACGTACAAAGGTATATAATACCTAAGTGTTAGGCCTAATTGCCATTTTCTAAAAATTAAAATAATTTTTCCTTGATAGATCAATTTCCAAGTGTGGCAAAAACCCAAAATGACACACCATGACCTCAAAACCTAATTGTGCCAATTTTGATCAATTTTTCATACTTCTAAAATTCTATTGATACATCCTAAAATCTTTTAAGATATAAATCCAAACATTTTTCCAAAGTATCACATTACCTTGGAAATGACCTAAAGAGCCAACTTTGCTATAGTTAGGTTAACTACCCATCCATTCAAGGTTGACACAACCTAACCCATTTAGCATGATGGAATCACGCTCCTAGAAACCCAATACCTATTGGAGTTCCTTGGGTTTACTAGGTACTCTCTAGGGATATCCTCCCTTAGTACCTTTCTAATGACTCTTTTAGGCTTGGAAGCCTTGGTCAATTTGGTCTTGCCTAGGTCAACTCTAGGGATAACTTCCCTTGTGACTTTCTTAGTGGCTTTCTTAGGTTTCATGGAAACCTTGGACACTAGGCACTTACCATGGTTAGCCTTAGGGATAACTTCCCTAGTAACCTTGGTTTTCCTAGACCTAGAACTTGTTCCATAGTCAAATGGAACATTGTGGTAGGTTGGCATGACTTCCTTGTGTTAGGACCCTTGGAATGGCTAGAGGGGGGGGGTGATTAGCCTTTCTTTCTTTCTACAAAAACGTTAGCGGAAGCAATACAAATATAAACACAAATAAAAGCAAGAAACAAAGCTAACACCCGATGTAACGTGGTTCGGAGATGACGCTCCTACTCCACGGCAATCCGTAAGGTGGATTAGCCCTAATCAATCCTCACTAGAACCTCCTTTGGATGAACCAAGGTGGAGAAACCTTATCTTACAATGCACTCCTCTTCTTTACAATGATGGAAGATTAGGATTAGAGAAGAGGAGGTTTTGGATTGCTAAAAACACTTGGAAAGCTTGGTGAGCACGTAGGTGTAGTTGGGAGCAAGAGCACTAGCTTCACCAAGCTCCCAATGGCCCCTTTTTATAGAAGAGGGCTGTGTTTTCCGTTGGGCCTCGATCGATCGTGATGCTTACCATCGGATCATTGCGCCAACGGCTTACGAAATCGATCTCGCGGAGATTCGTAGCGCAATCTCAATGGCGGGTGATCGATCGCCGATCGATCCCTCCATCATCGGATGATGGGGTGATCGATCAGTGATCAAGCGGCGATGAGTGAGGCGCGTTCGTGGCGATATTCCCTTGATCGATTGGCCCGATGCCCTTGGCGATCGGTGATCACAATATCGATCGCTCGCCAAGGCGGTCGGTGATGGTTAGGTTCCACCGACTCATCGAATGCGACGATCAATAATCGATACATCGTATCGATCGGTGAATGAGTAATTCATACTTGATTTTATACCCTAGACCTAGACTCAACCTTCTAGCTCCTCAATAAGCCTTGCGCCTTCAGGATCCCTCCGAGTCCGCGACTTGTTCATCCTTTGTACTTTGCTTCCAAGAGCTTCCTTCGGTTTCGTCATGTCTTGGGTTGCCAAATGCTTGGACTTTACGCCGCCAAGACTACAAGCTTGGACTTATGCTGCCAAGACTTTACTTTGGACTTCCTTTGCCAAGGTTCACTTGGACTTTACGCTGCCAAGACTACAAGCTTGGTCTTACGCTGCCAAGTCCATCCCTTGTACTTCCTTTGCCAATATCATACTTGGACTTCCTTTGCCAAGATCATATTTGGACTTCCTTTGCCAAGATCATACTTGGACTTCCCTGTCACTTAAACATTTTCGTAATTAGATCACAAGATATTGCCTAACTTAGATGATTATCCAAACATCAAAACATATATAAATGCTTGGAGCATTGTTGCACCAACAATCTCCCCCTTTTTGATGTTTGACAATCATTTAAGTTAGGTCTTTAAAGATACACACTTAATCATCTAACTCAAACATTCCTTCTCTCCCTTTGACATACATCAAAAAGAGAGGGATTCAAAAATGAAAGAATTAAAGGTGTTGGATCTTGGACTAAGACATAAGATAGAAATTAAGCTCCCCCTTAATCCAAGACATGCTTTATAATGTGTAAACAATATTTGACACAAAGCATAACAACAATTCAAAAATTAAGTCCTAACTTTGCACCAACAATGGTTTTGGGGATGAAAAAGATATAATTTATGAAAACTCCCCCTAAAACACTGCATTAATTAGTCCTAAAACTTGTTTATATGTAATATTATCATACCATAGTGTTAGAACATCAAAGATACACCAATTATCAGAAAATGGAGTTTATTATCAGAAAACACAGTGTATCAGTCGACTGCTAGGCCTGAAACCGAAATTTCAGTCTTTTTAGCCCAATTTCAGAAATGCGGTAGAAATTCCAAAAATCTCGAAAAATCACGAAATTTTGCGTACACATTTCTGAAATCATACTTCATCAAGGAAAAATAATTTGAAAAATATATGTCTTCCATATTACAAGATTGATACAAACTTGGAACCTATCAAAAATTCTAAAGATTTTGTAAACTTTGTATCACTTTTATGTTCCATTTGAAAACTATTTTTCAAAATATGATGAACATAGTTTAAAATATTTATTATTTGGAATTTCCAATCATGTTCGTTGAGCTATGTATTCATTACTTGAATACAAGCCTTCCCAATGATTGATCCATAAGGTTTTTATGTCTCTAGGTGTGTCATTGGCTCATAGTAATGCATCATAACAAGCATGATGAGCCAAGTACACCTTCCCTATCATCTCACATGTTTCTAAGTATTTCAATACAAAAATCAAGGTTTCTTAAGGCTTTTGTGAGATGCATCAAGGTATAAAGAAGCTATATAAGTATAGGATCATGCAAACCTAGAATTTTACTCTACAAAGCACATACCAAGCTCTCTCCTTAATGATGAAAATTCGGCTTCGGGAAGAGCTTTGGTGAAGATATCGGCAAGGTTGGACTTAGATTCTACATAATTAAGTTCAATGTCCCCTCTTGCCACATGATCTCTTATGAAGTGATGTTTCACTTTAATGTGCTTGGTTCTAGAGTGATGTTCCGGATTTTTGGTTAAGTTGATGGTACTCACATTATCACAATAAACTTTAATGTTAGAGTAGTGTAGCTCATAGTCCACAAGAGTATGTCTCATCCAAAGTAATTGAGCTACACAACCACCCATAGCCACATATTCGGCTTCGGTGGTTGATAAAGCAACACAATGTTGCTTCCTACTACTCCAACTAACTAGGGAGGACCCAAGAAATTGGCATCCACCACTAGTACTCTTCCTATCCAATTTGCACCCGGCATAATCGGAATCGGTATACCCAAGCAATTCAAATGACCTAGTCCTAGGATACCAAAGTCCTACATTTAGAGTGCCTTTAATATATCTTAGTATTCTTTTGACGGCTACTAAATGTGATTCTTTGGCACAAGATTGGTATCTTGCACACATACCTACCGCAAATAAAATGTCGGGTCTACTAGCGGTTAGGTATAGTAGGCTACCAATCATACTCCTATAAAGTTTAAGATCAATTGATTTACCTTCATGATCACTATCTATTCTAGTGCTAGTGGCCATAGGAGTGGTTACAATTTTGGCATTTTCCAAACCAAATTTCTTGATCATTTTATTTGCATATTTGGTTTGATAAATATGAATACCCTCATTGGTTTGTTTGACTTGTAAGCCTAGGAAAAAGGTAAGCTCTCCAACCAAACTCATTTCAAATTCATTTTCCATATTTTTTATAAAGTCTTGAAGAAGATCATCATTCATTGACCCAAAAATGATATCATCAACATATACTTGGGCTATGAATATATCTTTTAATGTTGACTTTATAAACAAAGTTTGATCTACTTGGCCTCTTCTAAAATCCTTAGAAATTAAGAAGGATGACAATCTTTCATACCATGCCCGGGGAGCTTGTTTTAACCCATATAATGCTTTCCTAAGCTTACATACATGATTTGGATAATCTAGGTTCTCAAATCCGGGTGGTTGCTCTACATATACTTCCTCCTTAATAAAACCATTTAAGAATGCCGATTTAACATCCATTTGGTAAAGTTTAAATCCCATGTAGGAAGCATACCCTAAGAGAATCCTAATAGATTCTAACCTTGCAGCAGGGCATACATCTCATCATAGTCAAGCCCCTCAACTTGATTGAATCCCCTAGCAACCAACCTAGCCTTATTTCTAGTGATATTTCCTTGATCATCTAGCTTATTCCTAAAGACCCATCTTGTAGTAATTATGGTGCTATCATTGGGTCTAGGTACTAATTCCCACACTTGACTTCTCTCAAATTGAGCCAATTCATCTTGCATTGCCAAAATCCAATCCGGATCATGTAATGCATCATTGATCGATTTGGGCTCAATTTGTGAGATAAGAGCTACTTGACTAGTAGGAGGTCTATGAAATGACCTAGTTCTTACTCCTTGAGATAGATCTCCTACTACTTGGTCAAGTGGATGATCTTGATGAATTCTTAGGTTTCTAGAAGGTGTTTCAATTTGATCATTGTTATCTTCCACCCTTCTTTCATCATCGGAGTCTCCTCTTCCTCCCCCTTGATCATTACCCCTAATGGACAAATTTTGACATTTTTGGGTAATGTCTTGATTATTGTCATTAATATCCTTATCAATGGAGGACTTTCTAGGGTAGGTACTAGTATTTTCATCAAATTGAACATTGGAAGACTCCTCAATCCCTTTGGTTCTCTTATTGTAGACTCTATACCCTCTACTTGTGGATGAGTATCCAACTAGGATTCCCTCATCCGCTTTTGATTCAAATTTTCCTAAGTTATCTTTGGTGTTTAGAATATAAACTTTACATCCAAAGACTTTGAAATAATGAATTGTGGGTATAGTCCCATTCCATAATTCAAATGGTGTTTTTCCTAAAAACCTATGGATTTGAACCCTATTTTGGATATAGCAAGCGATATTAACCGCTTCCACCCACAAGTAGCTAGGTAGAGAATATGCATTAAGCATGGTCCTAGCCGCCTCTTGTAGGGCACGATTTCTCCTTTCCACCACCCCATTTTGTTGAGGTGTTCTAGGACAAGAGAACTCATGCTTGTACCCTTGCTCTAAACAAAATTGTGAAAATTTTAAGTTTTCAAATTCACCACCATGATCACTACGGATCCGGTTGATTTTGAGACTCTTTTCATTTTCAACCCTTTTACTAAATCCTATGATTATTTCTAAGGTATCATCCTTATGTTTCATAAAGTGGACCCAAGTATACCTAGAAAAATCATCTACTATAACCAAACAATATTTATTACCATTTAAAGATGGAGTACTATGGCAATCAAACAAGTCAAGATGCAATAACTCTAATGGTAAAGAGGTGTTAGTTAGAGTTTTACCTTTGTGTGATGCCTTTGTTTGTTTTCCTTCTTGGCATGCATCACACAATTTGTTCTTGACATACTTGATCTCTTTGACCAACTCCATCTTGGCTACCGTGGCTATGTTTTTCATGTTGATGTGCCCCAATCTTCTATGCCATAGCCAACTTTCCTCTTCTTTTGCAACAAAACACTTAGTAGAAATGTTAGAAGCATATGAAAGATCAACATAATAGATATTTGATTTCCTATATCCAACTAACATGCAATCATTTAATTCCTTATGTCTAATCATGCATTTAGAGGATTCAAAGGAGACATGATAGTTTGCATCACAAAGTTGACTAACACTTAATAAATTAAACTTCATATTTTCAACTAGCAAGACTTTGTGAATAATAATTTTGGGGGATACCTCAATTGTACCTCTACCTAATATCTTGAGTTTTCCACTATTCCCAAAGGACACCGCTCCCTTCTTCACATATTTAATTGTGGAGAACTTGCTCACATCCCCGGTCATATGTGTTGAGCAACCGCTATCCACAATCCACATACCTCGCTCTCCTACCTAAATCACATGAAAAACACAAGCTTTTGGTACCCACACATTTGGACCGGTAACATTAAGTAAAAACTTCTTAGGTACCCATGCTTTCTTAACTTTTCCCTTAATGGTTGTTTTCCTATTAATTAATGAAATATAAGCAACTTCTTTTTCTTTTGGCTTATATCCTAAACCGGCCTTGTTATAAACCGCTCTTTGCCTACTAAGAATCATATCAAGACACTTTGAGCCATTTGAAAATTTTTCTAAACATGCTTTTAATTCACTAACCTCATCCTTAAGTTTGTCATTTTCTTCTTTAAGCATGCAAGAATCAACATGTGAAGGTTTTTCATTTCTAATAGCCTTTAGTTCTACCTTCATGCTCTTAACCTTAGATTTAGACTTATCTAGAGCTTCTTGAAGATAGGCAATTGATTTATAAAGGAGCTTAACCTTGGGAGAGTTCATTACCTCATCGTCACTAGATGACGATTCATCAGGAATCTTCTTGGCTTGATGTGCCCGAATCATCTCCTAGTGCCATGAGTGCCACATGGCGTGTGATGTGGCAAAGCTCATCATCGGAGGAAGAGTCTTCAACACTTGGTGTGTCCCATGTGGTTTGAGCCACCATGGCCTCCTTCTTCTTCTTCTCCTTCTTTTCCTTCTTTTTCTTTTCCTTTTCCTCCTTCTTCTTTAGCTCCGGGCAATTCGGCTTTATGTGCCCCTTCTTGTTGCAAGCATGGCAAATCACATTATTGTTAAAACTTGAATTACCACTATTTTTACCTCTTGAAGAATGGGACCCCTTTCTTGCATCTCTATTCTTGAATTCCTTTGATTTTCTAAGGAACTTCTTGACAAAATGCCATCTCACTAGATGAGTCTTCGTCACTACTTGACTCACGCTCCGACTTGGATGATGATGACACCTCTTTCCTTTCTTTCTTCTTCTTTTCTTTCTTCTCAACAAATAGAGCTAAGCCCTTTTCCTTATAAGACATGTTAGTTTGCTCATGCAATTCAAACTCACAAAAAAGTTCATCAATTTTAATTTGCGAAAGATCCCTAGTTACCTTAATGGCATCAACTATAGAAGTCCATAAAGAATTTCTAGGAAATGCTTGTAAAATATACCTTACCAAATCCCGGTTGTCAACTCGCTCACCTATGATATGGAGTCCGTTAACAATTTCTTTGAACCTTCCATGCATTTGGCTTACGGTTTCATGCATCTTCATTTGGAAGGCTTGAAGTTCTCCAATTAGTAAGTCCTTCTTGGCCCTCTTTGACTCCTTGGAACCTTCATTTAGCTCAATGAGCTTTTCCCATAGCTCCTTGGCGGATTCGAAAGGCCCCACCTTGTTGAGTTGCTCCATGGTAATGCCGCATTGAATGGTGAGTACCGCCTTTGCATTTGATTCAAATTTCGGTTCATTTCTCTTGTCCAATCCTTGCTTGGAATAGGTCTCCATGTTCATCCACGGTTCCTCGAAGCCATCTACAATGCTATGCCAAAGTTCCCTATTACTCATACGAGAGTCCTTCATCCTACCTTTCCGATACGCAAAATGACTCCCGTCGATGAGCGGTGGCTTGGCGGTGCTATATCCCTCTTGAAGACCCATTTATGTCTTGGTTGATGGTGAGTTCTTCCAAGCTATCTGATACCACTTGTTAGGACCCTTGGAATGGCTAGAGGGGGTGATTAGCCTTTCTTTCTTTCTACGTTAGCGGAAGCAATACAAATATAAACACAAATAAAAGCAAGAAACAAAGCTAACACCCGATGTAGCGTGGTTGGAGATGGCGCTCCTACTCCACGGCAATCCGTAAGGTGGATTAGCCCTAATCAATCCTCACTAGAACCTCCTTTGGATGAACCAAGGTGGAGAAACCTTATCTTACAATGCACTCCTCTTCTTTACAATGATGGAAGATTAGGATTAGAGAAGAGGAGGTTTTGGATTGCTAAAAACACTTGGAAAGCTTGGTGAGCACGTAGGTGTAGTTGGGAGCAAGAGCACTAGCTTCACCAAGCTCCCCATGGCCTTTATAGAAGAGGGGTTGTTTTTCCCGTTAGGCTCGATCGGTCGGTGATGCTTACCATCGATCGGTCATTGCCTAACCAACGACCACGACGATCTCGCGGAGATTGTAGCCGCCAATCTCCAGCGGCGGTGATCGGTCGGTGATCCCTCCATCGATCGTGATGGGGTGATCGATCAGTGATCAAGCGGCGATCGAGTGAGGCGCATTACGTAGCGATATTCCCCTTGATCGGTCGTGATGCCCTTAGCGATCGATGATCCGCGATATCGATCATTGCTCGATGAGTAATTCATACTTGATTTTATACCCTAGACCTAGACTCAACCTTCTAGCTCCTCAATAAGCCTTGCGCCTTCAGGATCCCTCCGAGTCCGCGACTTGTTCATCCTTTGTGCTTTGCTTCCAAGAGCTTCCTTCAGTTTCGTCATGTCTTGGGTTGCCAAATGCTTGGACTTTACACCGCCAAGACTACAAGCTTGGACTTATGCTGCCAAGACTACAAGCTTGGTCTTACGCTGCCAAGTCCATCCCTTGTTCTTCCTTTGCCAAGATCATACTTGGACTTCCTTTGCCAAGATCATACTTGGACTTCCCTGTCACTTAAACATTTTCGCAATTAGATCACAAGATATTGCCTAACTTAGATGATTATCCAAACATCAAAACATATATAAATGTTTGGAGCATTGTTGCACCAACACCTTGAACTTAGGTTTGTGACTCAAACCTTTTCTATCCTTGGAAGGTTCTTTCCTCCTAACACTTAAACTTTGACTCATAGACACCTTAATTGAATTTGTCATATTTTTAAGGGCTTCTATAAATTCTCAAGCCTTGACCTCAAGGCTTGGTTCTCTAATTATAATTTTCTCAATTTGGAATTTTCATTCTTTCTTTGGGAAGGATTCTTTCTCTTAGGTGTTGGTGCAAGGGCACTAGATAATCAAACCTGTGTTTTGATTATGGCAAAGACACAAAGTTAAGTTTACATCATTATCTCACGAGCTAAATTGAGTGTGCAAAAAAGTACTAAAGCTAGAGCTGAAGGCTAGCGACACCCGGAGGAAGCCGCGGTGGTCGAGCGACACTCGAGTGACTTCGGAGGGAGCCGAAGGAATCGAGTGGAAGGACGGAAGCGAAAATGACACAGTAAGTATCGAGGTAAGCTCATGTGAGTGAGAGATGGTAACATCGTGTCCTCTGTACGGGGATGACCGTAGGCGGTGATCCGACTAAGACTTCCTGTGGAAGGTCTAGGTCGAGATCGGAAGGTCAGAAACCGTCGCATTTATCATTTTCCATGCTAACCTCTTATTGTAGGGAAGTGGCCAGGCTGGCAGTCAACTATTGAACATTGGGCAGTCGACTGATGCTCATCAGTCGAATGATGGGAGGCATCAGTCGACTGATGGCGATGAATCAGCCTTTGCGCTAGGTCAAAATGGATAACGTTTGACGCGGCCACTTCGCGATAAAATTTGTACAACTTCGTGATCTGTTCCAAATTATGAGGAGACATATTCAAGCGCCAAACTCTATAAAATGAGGGGAGGATTCCAACTCCAAAGATCATCAAGTTTATTCTCAAGTGCTCCTACAATGCCAAAGCTCCAACACCGTCATAACACCGACGCAACGAGAAGTTCTGATCTTCTTCGTCGGCAGCAGCAACAAGTAACATATTTTGTTATTGTACTCTTTGTTTTTATTCATAACGAGGTGAGGTAGGCTAGTTGCCTTATCCTCGTACTTTCGGTTTTGTGATCATTGTCTTCTACCTCCAACGAGAAGGAGACGTTATAGTGCTTTGCCCTCCGTACGCGGTCTAGGACCGTTAGGGCCTTGGAGTAGCAACCGCTGGGTTGTGAACCAAGTAAAAATAAATGTGTCTCTTTATTTTTTGCTGTGCTTACTCGTGTATCGAACGAACGAACGAAAAGATTTATGCTCGCTATTCAGCCCCCTCTAGAGACGCTTCTCGATCCAACAATTGATATCAGAGCGGGGGCGCTAAGATTTGGTGAAACCACCAATCTAGCACTTTTTGGTTTTCCTTTCGTATTTTTCGAGTCGCATTTTTTTTAGGTTTTTTTCCTCCCGCACTACTAATCCAAGACGAAGTCTTGGTACGCTTCTTTTGGTTGTGTTTGCAAGTATTCTATTTTGGAGTAGTCGATGGTATAATGACCATAACTTTTCGCACAAGTGGACTCACAAAATGATCTACCTACCAAATAGAAGATCTCTGAGAGATCTACATTTATTATGAGGGTTTACCCTCGTAACAAGCTGTTTCTAGCCCCAAAAACCAACGTTTAGTACCCTTTTGGGGACATCGAAGGTCATAAGTTTTTAGTTTTTGTTAGTTTCTTATTATTCTTATTTATTTCTATTTATTTCCTATTACTTCCCACACTACTAATCCATGACCAAGTCTTGGAATTCTCTTTGGTTTTTATTCGTGTTTTGCAAGATATTTAATGGCTCACATTGATGGGTATAACACCACCCGACCTCCGTTCTTTAACGGAAATGATTTCCGTTATTGGAAAAGTCGGATGGAGTGTTTTCTAAAAACACAAGTCGAGACTTGGATAATAATCCAAACCGGCTTTGCTCTACCCACCAATGATCAAGGAGAACCCTTGGATTTCAACAAGTGGACAAATGCAACCAAGAGGCAAATCGAAGCCGATGCAAGAGCAACCCAAATATTGCAATGCGGCTTGTCCAAGGAGGAACTCAACCGCATCGGACCATTCATTAGCGCCAAAGACCTCTGGAACAAATTGATTGATCTATACGAAGGGATGCCCGATGCTAAGGTATGTAAAATAGATTTACTTTTAAATAAACTGTACAATCTAAAGATGCAGGATCGTGAGACCACCACCCAATTACATGCGCGAATCCAAGACATCATCAACGGTCTTCACTCGATCGGGCAAGCTGTAGAGAACCGGGTGATGGAATCGTGCTAGGAGGCTCGTTGGCTCCCATGTCCCCAGATTAAAATTTTTACTAATGAAAACTAATCCGGATGGGATGAGTTTCCTAAGCTCAACCAATTCATCGTCATGCTAACGACTTGAGCGATCGCTTGAACAAACTAGTTGTTCAAGCAACACAACTCTTCTAGTCGGTTAGCCATGGAAGAGACGATGGACGGATCGCCGGTTTTTGTGTTTTATCTTCGGGGACCATGATTATACAAATACATATGGATGTAGACATGTATAATCAACACATACAAACATATTAATAAGAACATGCAAAGATCAATAAGAAAACTTGTAAAACTTTTATACCTCTTGATCTTCTACCGTATGTCCTAACCTCCTTGTAGACTTCGTGTGGGCAAATATCCTCCACAAGTTGAAGCTTCCTAAATCTTCTTCAATCAAAAGAAAGAAGAACTCTCCTTCCCTTCTTGCTTGAGCCAACCACCAAGCCACAAAGGATTGATGCCGCCGGCCCCAAGAAAAGAGAGAACAAGATGGCCAACCAAGGAACCAAACAAGGGACAAACCCTAGCTCCTAATGCCGCCGGCCAAGAGGAAATGAAGAGGAATAGGTTGAGCGCCGACCAAGGTAGAGGGAGGAGAGCTAGGTGCCGGCAACACCTTAGGAAGAAGATGGGAACCCCTCCTATTGTTGCCGCCCACTCCTCCTTACAAACCCTAGCCGCCCAACAAACCCTAACTCCCTTAGGGTTTCTTGCCGTCCAAGCTTAGGATTGGCAAAACCCTAATCTCCAAAAAAAAATCTCTTTTGCCGCCCACCCTAAGCCACCCTTTTATAGAGTTAGGGATAAGCCTTGGTTTAATCTCCACCATTGGTTCTAGGGATTTAATCTCAACCGTCGGATCTAGAGAATTAATCTCAACCGTCGGATCTAAGGATTTAATCTCAACCGTCGGTTCTAGGGATTTAATCTCCACCGTCGGATCTAGAGATTTAATCTCCACCGTCAGTTCTAGAGATTTAATCTCAACCGTCGGTTCTAGGGATTTAATCTCAACCGTCGGATCTAGAGATTTAATCTCCACTGTCGGTTCTAGAGTTTTGTTTTCCATCATTGGATCTAGGCTTCATGAGGTTATATTAGGCTATGATAGGGACCATGAGGAGGAGTTGGATCTTGGCCACCCGATGGATCGGAACCACACAAACTTGATCCATCAATGATGTTCCATTCCACTAGAGGATCATCATTGAATTACCTCACCAACCCCCATAAATTAATATGGGCTCCATACATTATTTGTACATCCATCTCCCCGTGTTTAAGATATCGAATGTCCGTCAATTAATTGATTTACTGACCATCAATCAATTAATATCTAACTCCTCGAGTAGTACCACTCAACCTTATCATCATGTTGACTAAGTCAACCTGCAGGGTTTACATGATGAACCTTATGAGCTCCTCAAGGGGACATCATCAACCTAATATATAGGACACGGTTTCCTCCTATAATCAATGACACACCATGTAAATAATATCATTTCCCAACTTACCGGGCATATTGATTTAATCCATATAAATCTCACCCTTTGGTAAATCAAAGAAATAGATACTAAGTACATGTGCCCGTTATTATATCGGGATTAAGAGCATGTACAACATAATATCCGAGGTACAATTCAATTATGTTGTCAGCAATAAATTGAATCACCTCTATGTCGGTCCTGCTCAATACACCTAAGTGTACTAGTGTAACTCTATGTTCAAGACAAAACAATACCAAGCTACACTATAACCATGCCAATGGTTTGTCCAAAACCATCTTGGTTGTGAGCCTCTACTTATACTCTACAAGGGACTGATAACATAATCTTCTGTGTCACACCAAGCACCATGTTATCTACAATGTAAAGTATTAGACAATATGCACACATATAATAAATATAAAGTGCAAATAATGATCATGTGATTCTTATTTCAAAATAAAAATATTCATACAAAAGAGCTAGGCTTTCAGTATACATCCCAACACCGGGACCTTATAAGGTACGCTTTAAATGCTTTCCCTAGGACTACCATGTGGGCATCCATGGTCAATGTCTACAAGGTCTCTAAGGACCTTTCGAAGCTTAGATTAGACGAACTATTTTTCGAATTTGAACTTCACGAGCAGACTAACATTGTCCGGGCCGAGAGAGGTATTTTTTAGGGGAATCAACCCGTGATATGATTTTGATGTGTGTGGCAAAGGGTTTAAGTTAGGTTGTTAGTGTGATTTGCTATGTGCATTGGAGTCTTGCAGGACTTAATAATTCGCACATGGAGCCTTGGCGAGTTTCACATCTCATGACTCGATCCTTGAGTCGGTGAAGGATGACTTTGCGGAAGCTGTGCGCTTGGAGCATCCGAGGGACCACCGGACGAGGAGCTTGGAGTGAAGCCGGAGGAAGTAGACTTCAGAGTGAGACGCGAAGGATGGCGCTGCAGAGCCATGCGCTTGGCGCATTCGAGGGACATGGCTAGACAAAGACAACTTCGAAGGCGAGGGACTTCGAGGGATGAGAGTGAGCGAATGTAACCTAGGAAGGGGTAGTGCTCTTAGGTGAAACTTGGCCATTTGGCTAAGTGTTGGATGAGATTTCCTGACATCAGTCGACTGCCATGGAATGACAGTCGACTGCTCTGAGTCGAACGGGGTTCGAATGGTATCCGACTAATGGGTTTTTGGCCTAGCAATGATCGCGCCATATGTTGGCGATCGCCATCCATCGATCCGATTGCTTATGGCGTGATCGGTGTCGAGAGGTTGGGCTACCAGAGGTACCACAAAACCTCTGGTAGCCGACTGGGCAGTCTACTACGAGGCATCAGTCGAATGATGGATACATCAGTCGACTGCCAAGGGTTTCGTTGGACTACAACAATCAGGATCTGACGTGTTCGGAGGCCGTTGTAGTGGTGGCAGTCGACTGCCAAGGGCAGCAGTTGACTGGTGGCGGCCAACGGGAAGAAATCAGCCCTCTCTATAAAAAGAGAGGGTGTGGGCTTTTGGGATGCTAATGCTTCTATTCTAAACATCTCCCAAAGTGCCCAAACGAATTTCCTCCTCTTCCTTGTGCTTATATTCATTTTATTGCAAGAGGAGTGATTTTGTAAGAAAATGTTACCTCCACCTAGCTTTGTGCAAAGGAGAGAATAGTGAAAGCTTACGGAGTGATTCACCGTGGACGAATCGGACCGTGGACTAGCGGCGCAGTCGTGAACCACGTTATATTCTCTTGTTAGTGTTTGTATTCTTATTTCTATTTGCTTGTCTTGTTTTTTTTCCGTTGCGCTATTATTCTTTGTAGACGAGCAAATTTCACCATCGAATGATTGAGGGCTATTCACCCCCCTCTAGCCGCCAACACACACCAATCGATCCCCTACAAGTGGTATCAGAGCAAGGCGCTTGTTGAGGACTAACCGCCAACACAAGCACTACAATCAAGGATGGCCGACTCCAACATTCACCCACCAAAATTTGAAGGAGAATTCTCTTGGTAGTAAAAGAGAATGGAGGTATTTTTTGAAACCGATTTTGAAATTCTTTTAATTATGGAAAACAGTTTCGAATTGCCTAGGGATGAAGAAGGGGAGTCATTGGAAAAATCAAGGTGGAGCAAGAGGCAAAGGGAAGAGTACTTGGCAAACTCAAAAGCCAAACATCATCTCTACAACGTACTCCCCCAACAAGAAGTGAATAGGATAGGGGAATGCTCTAGTTCCAAGGAGATGTGGGAGAAGCTAGTAGAGCTTCATGAAGGTATCTCGGAGGCCAAGCTTGCAAGGAGAGACCTCCTCCGCTCCCAACTATCAAACATCAAATTAGGAAAGGGAGAAAAGGTAACCTCACTACACTCTAGATTTAAAGAGATAATAACCGGTTTATCTAGTGTAAGAGAGAAGCTTTCAAATAGGGATATGCTCATGAAGGCTATAGATGCCTTTCCCCGGTCTTCAAGATGGAGCTCTATGGTGGACTCATTCTACATCTCCAAGAATTTGGAAGTGAGCACCTTGGAGGAGTTTTTCTCAACCATGGAGCTCCATGAAACAAGGCTTGAAGGAATAGTAGAAGAGCCTAGAATTCAACCTTTAAGAGGAGTAGCCTTGATGGCTAACAAAGGGAAGAAGAAGATGGAGACTCCCTCCTCCGACGAAGCTTCCTCCTCCTCCTCCATGGAGAGCACGGAAGAAGCTTATATGGTAAGGAGGGTAAGACATGCATTAAAAAGTTTTAAATTTAATAAATCTAATGATAGGAGAAGAAGACCAAGGGGGAAGGTAATTTGCTACAATTTCCAAGGAGAGGGACATATAAGGGATAACTGTCCCCTCCTAAACAAGAGTAAAGAGGAAAGGAAAAAGAAAGAAGAAAAGAAGAAGAAGAAGGGGAGCAAGAAGAAAGAAGAAGAGAAGAAGGCCAAAGAAAAAGGGAAGGCAAAAGCACTCAAGGCAAGGACATGGGATGATCCCTCTTCTTCATCATCCTCATCCGAAGGAGAAGAAGAACATGTCTACTCCAATCTAGCCTTGATGGCATTTGACGATCTCTCCACCTCCTCCACCGAAAATGAAGAATCAAGCACAAGTGAGGAGAGCTCTAGTGAAGGGGGAGCTTCTTCACCATCATCGGAATCGGAGGAAGAGGACATGGAGACTATGGTAACAAACCTCTCACCAAGTAAAATAGTCTCCATGATATCTAGTCTTACTAAGGATCTATTTAGGGCCAAAAAGAAAAATAAGAGCATGCTAGATCAAATTAAGGATTTAGAAAATAAGCTAGAAAAAGCATGCTTAAATATTAATGATAATATTTCTTCTAGCTTAAATGATGCATGCTCTCATGAATATATGCCATTTAATGTTAGTGATGCATGTATGGATGAAAATAGGGCTTTAAGGGAAAAGGTAGATCATTTGACCAAGGCCCTAGAAAAGTTTACAATTGGTTCAAATACATTGAACATGATAATTGGGAGCCAAAGGGCTAGCTTCAATAAGAAAGGCCTAGGATATAAGGAAAATAGAAATGAAAAGGCCTATAAATGTCTAATTGCTAGGGGTCAAGATAAAAAGAAAACAATAGCTAGAAAATGGATTCCTAAGGAGTTTTTAGTGAACCCCATAGGCAAGAACTTATTTTGGGTTCCTAAATCCATCCTAAAGGGTTAGGAAAACCCTAGGATAGTCAACCATAAGGATTTCATCTATATCATATATTTGGTTGACTTAGGATGGTGGGACAAATTTTTAAAATAGTGTTGGGTGATGATAATGAACCCATAGAAAATATAAATCATGCTTTAGGTGATATTTGCCTTATTATCATGATGTAATACCTAATGCATGATTACAATTTGATGAATACATTTGTTTCATGATCATAATATGAAATTCATACATATATGTTTTTATGATCATGTGGGATATTAGGATGATACTTAACCATGGGTAGAAATGCATGAAATTAATGGTTAAGTATATACAAATACCTTTAAGATGCATCTCACACTCACCATAGGCTACCTTGATTCAAAACTTAGCATGAGTGAGATGTTAGGATGATACAAATGTCCACTAATGCCTATGACATTTAGATGGCCATTTAAAGTATCAAAATATCAATAATAGACCAATCATGGGAAGGCTTATGTTTAATTCATAGACATATTGCCCAAAGATCATGGTTGGATATTTCATATGTTTTCAAAACAATTTCTTACTTTAAAATCTGCATGTTCATGTTTTGAAACAATCCAAAGCAAAACTAGGTGTTAAAATGGATACAAACTTGATCAAAACACTAGTTGTTTTTAAAGCTTTTAGATTTTTTGGTAAATCTTTGAAAATATAATGTTTTTTCATGGAAAACTATTTTTCATTGATAAAAACCCTAAAAGAAATGTGTTCCCCAAATTTCACTATTTTTCGAATTTTTTGGAATTTATAATGCATTTTTTAATTTCGTCCAGAAAATCAGAAATCCTGATTTCCTTGTGCCAATCGACTGCCATACTGATAGCAGTCGACTGATGTACTGTGCATGAGCACAGTAACTTGATTTTATCAGGATTTTAAGTGTTTTTGATTGTTGCTTCTCTCTAGACTTGATACCATGCCTTATAAACCCTGTTTAATCTTTTTGATGGTGTCAAAGGGGGAGAAAGATATATGTTTAAGTAAGGGGGAATGCATTTAGGGGGAGTTTCATGTATTAAGGGGGAGAGTTGCTAATCATGTTACTTACATGATTTCCTTTCTTAATATTTTATCAAATGTTTTTACCTAACTTAAACGGATTGCCACACATCAAAAAGGGGGAGATTGTTAGGGCAATCAACCCGTGATATGGTTTTGATGTGTGTGGCAAAGGGTTTAAGTTAGGTTGTTAGTGTAATTTGATATGTGCATTGGAGTCTTGCAGAACTTAGTAATTCGCACATGGAGCCTTGGCGAGTTTCACATCTCATGACTCGGTCCTTGAGTCGGTGAAGGTGAAGGTTTTTGCTTATCGAGTCCGTGAGCGGAAACTTGTTGGTGCAGGGGCACTAGATAACCGAACCTGTGTTTTGATTATGGCAAAGACACAAAGTTAAGTTTACATCATTATCTCACGAGCTAAATCGAGTGTGCAGAAAAGTACTAAAGCTGGAGCTGAAGGCTAGCGACACCCGGAGGAAGCCGCGGTGGTCGGGTGACACTCGAGTGACTTCGGAGGGAGCCGAAGGAATCGAGTGGAAGGCCAGAAGTGAGAGCTACAAGGTAAGTATCAAGGAAAGCCCGTGTGAGTGAGAGATTGTAAGGTCGTGTCCTCTTTACGGGGATGACCATAGGCGGCGATCTGACTAAGACTTCCTGTGGAAGGTCTAGGTCGAGATCGGACGGTTAAAAACCATCGCATTTATCATTTTCCGAGCTAACCTCTTACTGCAGGGAAGTGGCCAGGCTGGCAATGATCACGGACGTTAGGCGATTTATCGATGCTCATCATCGGTGATGGGAGGCATCGATCGTGATGGCGATTTAATCAGCCTTTGCACTAGGTCAAAACGGATAACGTTTGATGCGGCCACTTTGCGATAAAATTTGGACAACTTCGTGATATGTTCCAAAAAAAAAGGAGACAAATTCAGAGGCCAAAATCTATAAAAGGAGGGGAGGATTCCAACTCCAAACATCATCAAGTTTATTCATCAAGTGCTCCTACAACGACAACGCTCCAACACCGTCATAACGCCGGCAAGACAATAAGCTCAGATCTTCTTCGTCGGCAGTAGCATCTAGTAATATATTTTAATATTGTATTCGTTGTTTTTATTCGTAACGAGGTGAGGTAGGCTTGTTGCCTCATCCTCGTACTTCCGGATTTTGTGATCGTTGTCTCCTACCTCCAACGAGGAGGAGACGTTATAGTGCTTTGCCCTCCGTACGCGGTCTAGGACCGATAGGGCCTTGGAGTAGCAACCGCTGGGTTGTGAACCAAGTAAAATAAACGTGTCACTTTATTTTCCGCTGTGCTTACTCATTTACTTGTGTCTCAATGAACAAATTCGAACGAAAGATTTACGATCGCTATTCACCCCCCTCTAGCGACGCTTCTCGATCCAACAAAACTTCGCTTCCCACTTCACCTTGGTTGTTTGCTCATGGCGATCCCATCGATGTCTCTGGATTAAAAAAAATTTAATCCTAGACAAAAGGGATTGCCCAAACAATCAAGTCATCGTCGTGCTATTCGTTTAGAGAGGTCACTTGAACAAACTGGTTGTTCAAGCGACCATCCTCTATTCTACGAGTAGCCGCGGAATAGACGATGTACGGATCGCCGGTTTTTGTATTTATGATCGGGATCCAAGTATTATTTAGCCACAAACAGATTTATATCATGCTCATAATTGGAAAAACAAATACAAGCAAGTAACAAAAGAGAATAGAGAATAGGTATACCTCTCAATCTTCTAATGTATGACCTTCCTCCTTTCGGACGTCGTGTGGGCGACGATCTACCAAAAGTTGAAGCTCCTAGATCGAAAATCTTCCTTCCTTGTTCACTCCGAACAAAGGAAGATCATAAAAACTAAACTCTTCTCTTATCTAGGACCAACCATCAAGCTCTAAGCTTGATGCTTGCCGCCGGCCCAAAGAGATGAAGACTAGAAGTGTAGGCACCGGCCAAAAGCTTCAAGGAAAGAATCCCTAGCTCTTGTTTCCACCGGCCAAGGAGAAGAAGAGTAATAGGTTGAGCTCCGGCCAAGGTGTATAAGAAAAGGATGGGCACCGACCACTAAGGAAGAAGAAGAAAAACCTTTTCCATTGTTGCCGCCCACCCCTTCTCAAAACCCTAGCCTCCCAATCCCAATCCTAACCCAACTAGGATTCCTTGCCACCCAAGGGAAGCAAACCCTAATCTTCTAAGCCATAGATGAAGGGGAGAAGGTTGGACGCCAGCCAAAACAAAGAGAGAAGAGGGAAGAAGGGAGCCGGCCATCTCAAGGAAGAAGAAGAAGAAAAAATCTTTCCTTAATTGTGGCCACCCAAAACCCTAATCTTCCCTTGCCCTTGCCACCCAAAACCCTAGCCCCCTTTCCTCTTTTTCATTCTTGCCACCCACCCTCAAGCCCATATATATAGAGTTAGGCTTAAGGCTTGATTTAAGATGTTCATACAAAAGGTAGACTTTTCAGTATACATCCCTACAGAAGGATGGCTTTGCGGAAGCCATGTGCTTGGAGCATCCGAGGGACCGCCGGACGAGGAGCTTGGAGTGAAGCCGGAGGAAGTAGACTTCAGGGCGAGACGTGAAGGATGACGCTGCAGAGCCGTGCGCTTGGCGCATCCGAGGGACGTGGCCAAATGAAGACAACTTCGAAGGCGAGGGACTTCGAGGGATGAGAGTGAGCGAATGTAACCCGGGAAGGGGTAGTGCTCTTAGGTGAAACTTGGCCATTTGGCTAAGTGTTGGATGAGATGACATCACCGACCGCTATGGAATGAGTCGATCGCTTCGAGTCGCAGGTTCGACCGGTATCCGACTAATGGGCGCGCCATATGTTGGCGATCGCCATCGATCGGCCAAGGTCGAGATTTAGGCCGAGGGTCCTCTCATAGCCGACCGACGCGATACGAGGAGGCGATCGTCGATCGATGGTCCATCGATCGCCAAGATTCCGCTGGACTACAACGACGGGATCCGACGCGTGTTCGTGAGGATGTTGTAGTGGCGCAATGATCGCCAAGGGCAAGAATGACCGCGGCGGCCAACGGAAGAAATCAGCCCTCTCTATAAAAAGAGAGGGTGTGTGCTTTTGGGAGGCTAATGCTTCTATTCTAAACATCTCCCAAAGTGCCCAAATGAATTTCCTCCTCTTCCTTGTGCTTATATTCATCTTATTACAAGAGGAGTGATTTTGTAAGAAAAGGTTACCTCCACTTAGCTTTGTGCAAAGGAGAGAATAGTGAAAGCTTGCGGAGTGATTCACCATGGACGAATCGGACCGTGGATTAGCGGCGGAGCCGTGAACCACGTTATATTCTCTTGTTAGCGTTTGTATTCTTATTTCTATTTGCTTGTCTTGTTTTGTTTCCGTTGCGCTAATATTCTTTATAGACGAGCAAATTCCACCATCGAATGATTGAGGGCTATTCACCCCCCTATAGTCGTCCAACACACACCGATTGACCCCCTACAGTATTTCTCTACTTGCAGGACAAAGAAGCAAGCCACTTACTAGGCAAGAAGATGGACTCGAACTTGAAGATGAATCAGAGTCTGAATCCGAAGAGGTGGAAGCAATAGCGAACATAGTGCGGAAGATCATTCAGAGGGAAAGGAGGCTACTAAAGAACCAAAAGAGGGCTCAATTCAAATCAAATCAAAAGAAGGCTTTCCATGCAACTTGGGACAACAGAGAAGACATAGCTTGCATGGCAAGACCGGAGGAGTTCGAGTCAGAGTTCGAATCTGAATCTGAATCCAATTACAACACCGACTCCGAACTCGAGGACTACTTCGAGAAGCAACTCAAAGCCAGACCAAAAGATAAAATTAAGGTTAGCCGCTCACTAATTCATACGCTTTACAATACAATTAAAATGCTTATTAGAAAATTAACTAAGTCCGAGTCTAGGGTTGAGTCATTACTTGAGGAGGTTGAAACCCTCAAGCAAGAGGCTACTATAACCTCTTCAACTAGTCAAGTTCAAGAGGAAAATTCAACCCAAATTGAAAAACTTGAGGAGGAGAATTCTCTCTTGAAAGACCGAGTTAAAGAGGTCGAGGCTAGGTTGGAAAGGTTCACGTTGGGATCTAAGAACCTTAATTAACTACTTGGAACCCAAAGAGCCGTGTACAACAAAGTCGAACTCGAATTTAAGTCAAAGACTACGAATAGATCATATATGTCTATCGTAAATCGTAGTCATCAAAGAGTCCAAGCATGGGTCCCAAAGGTTTTACTGAACTCACACATAAGGACTAATAAGGTTTGGATTCCCCAGGATCAAGTTCATTATTTGAATAGACCATACTGGTTCAATGGTCCAGGGGGAGCTAACACTAAAATAGTATACCCGCTTACTTAGCAAAACTATTGCATATTTTACTTTAATTTTTAGAGCAACTAGATAGGGAAAATAAGTTAGTCAACTCTTGACAACATAGTATCAGGACGTGGCAAGATGATAGTACGTTAGGGAAACAAAGTCTCGTGTATTTGAGCTAGATAAGGCGTATCTAGCTTGGTGCACTTGACCGAGTGGAACTAGTTAAAGCTACCTCATTGTATTCTAAACTAGTTAGACCAGGAAGTAACCCTAAGTGACTTAAGTGATATTTTCTTGAATTTGGATTTGTCTAAGGAAGTGGTCATTGTTCCGATCAAAGAAGGCCCCTGTGCCTCGCCACGACCTGGAAGCCAGTTTCTCGAAAAGTTAACGATCTAAAGGTTAAATCCGAATCTAACCCAAGGTTGACTATCTTTAATCAATTTAAAATCATCTCACAAAACATATAAGGTGAACAAATTCTGAGACACATAGAATGGGTGAGATGTTAAGGATAATTGAAATATAATCTCTTCAAAATACTACTTATTTTCTCATCTATTGTACTTAACAACTCTTAGGCCAAAGTTTAGCGCCCCCTACATCTCTTATACTTCATATATTTGACTAAGGGGGAAAGCAAACTAACCCTAAGGGTTATATTAGAAACCTTTAGATTATTGGTGCAGAGGGACACACCTCAAATCAATCTATCTAACTACTGCTAGACGCATGCTTGGACTCATATTTGATTTATCTAGATGCATGCATATACGATATTGTTTCTAAGACCCCTATTTTATACAAAAAACCCAACATTCTTTTTTGATTTATGGAAAAAGGGGGAGAAGATCAAAAGTTAAGGGGGAGTAACACAAAAATTTAATTTTGAGAAGAGCAAAAGTTAAGGGGGAGTAACACAAAAATTTAATTTTGAAAATTAAAGTTTCTCTTTCAAAACTCACCTAGGGTTAAGGGGGAGTTTTGGTTAAGGGGGAGTTTTTGGGAATGACATTCATGATCTACTATACTTGTTTTATGCTTTAATTTTCCTTAACTTTGTGTTGGTTTGTCATAGATCAAAAAGGGGGAGATTGTTGGTGCAGGGGCACCAGATAATCGAACCTGTTTTTTTGATTATGGCAAAGACACAAAGTTAAGTTTACATCGTTAACTCATGAGCTAAATCGAGTGTGCAGAAAAGTACTAAAGTTGGAGCTGAAGGCTAGCGACACTCGGAGGAAGCTGCGGTGGTCGGGCGACACTCGAGTGACTTCGGAGGGAGCCGAAGGAATCGAGTGGAAGGCCGGAAGCGAAAGTGACACAGTAAGTATCGAGGTAAGCTCGTGTGAGTGAGAGATGGTAAGGTCATGTCCTCTGTACGGGGACGACGGTAGGCGGCGATCTGACTAAGACTTCCTGTGGAAGGTCTAGGTCGAGATCGGACGGTCAGAAACTGTCACATTTATCATTTTTTGTGCTAACCTCTTATTGTAGGGAAGTGGCGGTGGCGATCAAGCTCGGACATTAGGCGATCGTGATGCTCATCGATCGGTGATGGGAGGCATCACGATCGATGGCGGCATTTAATCGACCTTGCCCTAGGTCAAAACGGATAACGTTTGACGCGACCACTTCGCGATAAAATTTGTACAACTTCATGATCTGTTCCAAATTATGAGGAGACATATTCAAGCGGCAAACACTATAAAAGGAGGGGAGGATTCCAAATCCAAAGATCATCAAGTTTATTCTCAAGTGCTCCTACAACGCCAAAGCTCCAACATCGTCATAACGCTGACACGATGACAAGTTCTGATCTTCTTCGTTGGCAGCAGCAACAAGTAACATATTTTGTTATTGTACTCTTTGTTTTTATTCGTAACGAGGTGAGGTAGGCTAGTTGCCTCATCCTCGTACTTTCGGTTTTGTGATTGTTGTCTTCTACCTCCAACGAGGAGGAGATGTTATAGTGCTTTGCCCTCCATACGTGGTCTAGGACTGTTAGGGCCTTGGAGTAGCAACCGCTGGGTTGTGAACCAAGTAAAAATAAATGTGTCTCTTTATTTTCCACTGTGCTTACTCATGTATCGAATGAACAAACGAAAATATTTACGCTCGCTATTCACCCCCCCTCTAGCGACGCTTCTCGATCCAACATTAGGCATATGCCTACCCTTCTTAGGGTTAATGCCTAAATTATCCTCTACCTTCCTAATAGTTTCCCTAGGTAGAATTGTTTTAGGATTATTGGTTCTAGATTTATCCTTAACCCTAATATTGCAAGATTTTGCACCTAACCAATAAGGCCTATTTTTAGCATGCTTTTCATGATTATGCACAATTGCAAGAGAATTAAAATTACTCCTAGCATGCTTTTGATTATTACGTAAATAAAGAGCATTATTGAAATATACCTTAGGATTTGCCTTAGCTCCCCCTACATGTGTAACTCCTCCCTTGCCCTAGCTGGGTTGTCTTCCCTTAGGGCATTGACTTCTATAGTGCCCCTTTTGATGACATTTGAAGAAAATGATGCGCTCCTTGCTTTTAATTGTTGAGGCACTGACATCCTTAGGCGTTTCATGAACTTTTGGTGCCAGTTGAGTCTTCTTGACTTTTTTTGGACACTTGCTCTTGTAGTATCCTTGCTCCCTACACTCAAAGCATACAATATGATTTTTATTTTTAATTTCCATGCTTGAGTTTCCTAGGTCGGTGGTAGGAGTCAGAGTTTGGTTCTTCATCCTTCTTGGAGGTTGAAGCTTCTTCTTGCTCTTCCTCCGACGTGGAAGGTCTCTCCTCCCCCTCAATCCTAGAGGTGGAGGCTTCGTCCAATTCTTCCACTTCTTCTACTGATCTGGATGTTGATTCCTTCTCAACCTCCGAATCCTCACTTTCTTGAGAGGATGAGCTTTCTTCCTCCTCCTTGGATTCCTCCTTATTCTCTTGGACCAATTGAGGCTTCTCATGAAATTTTGTCAATTCGCTCCAAAGCTCCTTGACATCCTTATATTCACCTAATCTACACAAAATATCATTAGAGATTAAATCAACCAAGAATTTTATTACCTTTTTATTTTTCTCGAATTTTTGGAGTTGTTCCTTGGTCCATTTCTTCATCTTGAGGAATCCTTCCTTGGGCCCTCTTGGATATTCGAATCCTTCCATTAAGATGAACTAATCTTTGATGTTCATCATAAGGTTTCTATACTCTCCTTCCAATGGTTAAAGCCCCTAATTCCGTAAAATTCATAAGGTGGTGGAGTATTGATGTCATGACCTAGTCTGAGATTTGGCAACTCCATCCTCCTCTTCAACCTCTAGCGATGCTTCCTTGGCGATTAGTCTGTAGAAGAGCTCCAAGCTTTGATACCAATTGTAGGACCGTAAGTGACGCGCTAGAGGGGGGGGGGTGAATAGCGATTTCGATTTGACTTTTAGAATTTGATTGTGTTCGTCTCTATAATTTGTTAGTATGCGCAGCGAAAATAATAAAGCATAAACTTAAAACAAAGATAAACATTCACATGCAATACACAAGAATATAATGTGGTTCGGAACCTAGGGTTCCTACTCCACGGGCTGAGCTCAAATGAGCTCTAGTGATGCACATCACCACTAATACACTCCTCGGAACAATCCAAAGGCGGAGAAACCTCTTACAAGTGATTACAAAAGTATAATAAGAGCAAGATACAAGAAATTACACTAAGCAAATGAATACAAGTAAAGAAAATACTTTACAAATGTGAGCTTTTGAATGCTTGATCTTTGGTTGCTTTTGGAATGCCTTGAAGGTCTGGAATGCAACAACAATTCCCCTTCAAATTTCTCAAGAAATGCTTGCCAAAATCCTCCTCTTCGTGCTCCTTATAAAGCTGCAACTCGGGTTAATTTTCGCCTAGGAGCCGACTACCATAAGGCACAAGTCGACTACCCCTGTAGTTGTTGTCTCACAACGACTCAATCTACACTGGAAAAAACTCCAATGGATACAATAGCAGTTGACTGCCCTTACCAACAGTCGAGTACTGGCATGACAGTCAACTGATCAGTTGACTACCAAAGCTTCTGTGCTCGTGTCCACTTAGAATAGTCGACTGCTAAATCCTAATATTCGACTGCTAGACCATAGAATAACAGTCGAGCATCAGTCAAATCCCGCCAGTCGATTGCACGTAACCCTAGTCGACTGATCCAAGTTGACTAGGTTGTCAAGTGTCAAACACTCAGCTAGTTGACTGTTCCATAACCACAGTCGATTGATAAACCTTAAACATGAGGTTTAACTCAAGTATAATCCCTTCATACTTGATAGATCACCCTTAGCTAGACCTAAGCCTTCTATCCACCTCCATCAGTCTCACGCTTATCAAATCCCTCCAAGTCATCTATGACTTGTTCATCCATGCGCTAGCCTTCAGGTGCTTCCATCGGCTATTGTCATGCTAAGCGAGGTTCATCTTTGTCATGGTACATTTGGACTTACGCTGCCAAGACATATGCTTGGACTTTACTCTGCCAACCATTGGACTTATGCCTTGGACTTTACGCCACTAATATCACACCCTTGGACTTCCCTTGCCAACTCCATGTTGAACTTTCCAATTGCTAAGACCATGATTAGACTTTCTAATTGCCAAGACCAATGCTTGGACTTTCCAATTGCCAAGTACCTATGACTTGAACTTTGCCATTGCCAAGACCCATGCTTGGACTTTCCATGCCAAGTATCAATGACTTGGACTTTTCCATTTCCAAGACCCATGCTTGGACTTTCCATGACAATCACATTATCATACATTATGTCGAACATCAAAATATTGCTCGAGTCAAACTCGAGTTCGGTCAATCGTGACCTGGGCCGATTGCACCAACAATCATTAGCCTCTCTCGAGGTCATAATGAAATATTACATAAACACGATTCCTACTTTCCTTTTATTCGAACTCTGGCAACTTTGTTACCTAGAATCTTGTCACTAGATTTAGGCAGTCAAAACCTTAGTTCTACTACCAGTGAATCATAAGAATGTGTCCAAGTTAATATTTGAAGCTCTTAAAATCCACGAGAGGTTTAATTACTTTCATGATGTCCGTTCATAGATAACCTTTGCCATTGCAGGAACTTGTCACTAGAACCCCATGAAATCATTTAGACTTTAATTGTTACTGTTAGTGTAGGGGCATCAGATATTTGAACCTAGGTTTTGATGATGACAAAGATTCAAAGTTAAGCCATTCTTGGTATCTCATATGTTGTGTTGAGTGTGCAAGTAATGTATTTGGATTTTCTAAGGTCAACAATGCCAAGAAAATCTTGGATTCATGACGACTCACAATGTGACTTGGATATTAGGGAGCCATACAATAGAAGGTTCAAGAGTTAAAGAACAGGTATTCTTTTCTCAAATAGCAATACGTAACCGAACGAAGTGTGATGGTAAGGATGTGTCCTCCGTATGGAGATGACCATAGGCGGCGATCCGACTAGGACTTCCAAAGGAAGGTCTAAGTCGAGATCGGACGGTACAAGACTGTCGGATTTACTATGAATAAAGTTTCTTGTGCTAACCATGTGTTGGAGGTGAGCTATCAAGATATCAATCAACTAGAGGGAAATGGTATTCGACTTAACTACCATCAGTCGACTGCTGTATGGCATCAGTCGACTGCTAGTCAGGCAGATCACTTCGAGGAAAGTCAAGATAAGATCCACCAAAGGAGGGGTGATGTGGATGTTTGACTCAGATCTGGATCTCAACGAGTTGGGGTTCAAATGGCTATAAAAGGAGAGGCAAATCATTCATTTTTATCATCTTGAAAGGCTTCTAAAGTTCTCCATCAATCCAAGTGCTCTTCATCATGCAACGACGTCATAATGCCGACAAGACGCGCATCTACTTCTTCTTAGTTGGTATACTTGTTTAGTTGTTGCTTTCTTTGTACTTATTGTTGCTAAGAGGAGAGGTAGGTGATAATAGTATTTGTTGCAGTAGTGTTACAAATTAATTACTAAACCCTCTCTACACTAATACAACATAGTGAATGACCCGAATCGTTTCCCAACGAGTGTAATTGATAGACTAGTAGTGTTAGGATCGCTAATTATTGTTTTGGATTTTCTATTTTAAATGGGGTTTGGAATTTAAAAGGCTAATCCTACTAAACAAAAGACAATGCAAGTAATCAAATTCTAATCTATGATTGCGATGCAATTAAAGGAAACTTAAACTAGCATTCAAACAAGAGCATTTAAAAACATAAAGAAAGTGCAGGAATTTAAACAATAATTGAAATGCGGAATAACATGAGAGTAAAGAAAAATATGAAATTAAATCTAATCTAACTAACAACAACCTAATTACTAAAGAAACATTTAATCAAACATCATGCAAGCAATAAACAAATTAAACCAAGTGTGTGCCATTCTAAATGTGGAAAATCGAATCTATTACAAACATTCAACAAACAAAAGAAAAGAGAAATTAAAACACATCATGAATCTTGCATAGGATGCTGGAATAGTGGTTGTCGGAGGAAGAAATAATGCTGTCGGAACTGTGGTAGCACTGAGAAGGTGCTAGAATTGGTGTTGCAGAGCAAGGACAGTGCTGCCGTGATGAAGCTGCAGAGATGTTGATTGGACTATGGAGGTACTGATGGAGCTACAATGAAGGTGGAGATAATCCGGTTAAAAGGGCTTCCAGAGCTAGATGGTGGAGAAGATGAAGGAATCCCTCTTTGCCCATTGCGAACTGAGCTGCCGAAACACATCGCCCAATTTTGCCGCCAGCAGAGGAGATGTCGGCGGAATGGGATACCACCGCCGGCAGTGGTGCTAGGAAGAAGACGCGGCGGTGCGCGGTGGCTTCGGTGGAGATGCGGATCGGGGAAGAAGAGTTGTGTTGCCCCCCCTTCGGTCTGCGGTGAGAAAATGTTGCATTTAAGGGTGATTTTTGGTGACGGTTCGATCGAAACTCCTTCAATCCCAATCATCCATTAAAGCTAGGGTTTAATTGCCTTGATTAATCGATTAAGTTGGCTGTGCATCTAATGTCTTAGATTCCTCCGATTTTGAATGAATGGATCTGATTAATCTGAAGGGATAATCACGATCGGTCGAATCTGGATGAAGAGATCAGATGTCCATATATAAATGTACGAACTGAATCTCTCCAGATCTAGATAGATGGCTCAGAATCAACCTCTTTTCTCGGACGATCCATATTGCTCAGATCTCATCCCTTTAATGGGTCGGCTTTAACTTGGAGCATCGATTTGTTGGACTCTCTCCAAGGTCGATGTGAAGGGAGGTGAAGTTGGGTGCTATGCATATGATGCATATTTGTTAATCTGTTAACAACCCAATGTATGTGTGAACATTCAATTAGTTGATAACACATTGTGATAGTTGCATATATGTGATATGCAATTAGTATACTTGATACCTACCTGTTGGTGCAATCGGCCCAGGTCACGATTGACCAGACTCGAGTTAGACTCGAGTGATGTTTTGATGTTTGACAAAGGGATTTGACAAAGTGGTTTGGCATTGATGTTTGACATTAATGTCGGTTAATATGTTTGGGAGATTGTTGGAGCAATCGACCCGGGTCATGTTTGACCGGACTCGAGTTTGACTCGAGGAAGACCTTAATGGTTGACTAGGGTTGACCATGTGATTTTGGAAAGTCCAAGCATGGGTCTTGGCAAATGAAAAGTCCAAGCATCGGTCTTGGCAAGGTAAAGTCCAAGTCATGGGTACTTGGCATGGAAAGTCCAAGTGGGACACTTGGCATTTGGTAAAGTCCAAGTCTTGAGTACTTGGCATGAAAAGTCCAAGTGGGACACTTGGCACATGGAAAGTCCAAGTCATGGGTACTTGGCATTTGGGAAAGTCCAAGTCTTGAGTACTTGGCATGAGAAGTCCAAGCATGGGTCTTGGTAAATGAGAAGTCCAAGCATGGGTCTTGGCAAATGGAAAGTCCAAGCATGGGTCTTGGCATGGAAAGTCCAACATGGGTTGGCAAGGGAAAGTCCAAGCTTGAGTTTTGGCATTTGGAGGCTAGCGCGATGGATGAACAAGTCATGGATGACTTGGAGGGATCCGAGAGGCGTGAGGCTGATGGAGGTGGCTAGAAGGCTTAGGTCTATGCTAAGGGTGGTCTAGCAAGTATGGGGGCACCATACTTGGGTTAAAACCTCATCTTTGAGGTTGGCAGCATTATGGGCCATGAGTCGACTTGAGTTATTGCCGTTTAAGAGGCGAATCTGCGGCGATCAAGCGCTCATTGGAAGCGATTATGATGATAGCTCTGGCGATCAGCTGAATCAGCGATCGCTAAGTTCTGTCGAGCGCGAGAATGCTTAAGTAGCCGTGATCACCGTTACGATCGATTAGCGATCGCCAATGTTGCGATCGGCCAAGAGATCCGTTGGAATTTTTCCAGCGTGGATCGACCCATTGTCTCACGACAACAGTGGCATCAGTCGATTGGTGACTTATGGCAGTCGATTGATAGGCGGAAATCCAGGTCGCGCGGAAGGATAAAAGGAGCTCGACGGGAGGATTTTTGGTAATGGTTTCTTGAGCATCTTTGTGTTAGGGCAATCTCTTGCCGTGATATGGTTTTGATGGTGTGGCAAAGGGTTTAAGTTAGTGTGTTATGTTTATTTGATATGTGCGTTGAAGTCGTGCAGGACTTAGTAATTCGCACATGGAGCCATGGCGAGTTTCACATCTCATGACTCGTGCCTTGAGTCGGTGAAGGATAGCTTTGCGGAAGCCGTGCGCTTGGAGCATCCGAGGGACCGCCGGACGAGAAGCTTGGAGTGAAGCCGGAGGAAGTAGACTTCGAGGCAAGAGACGCGAAGGAGCATTGCAGAGCCGTGCGCTTGATGCTGCCGAGGGACGTGGCCGAGAACGAAGAGAACTTCGAAGGCGAAGGACTCCGAGAAATGAGAGTGAGCGATTGTAACCCGGGGAGGGGTAGCACTTAGGTGAAACTTGGCCATTTGGCCAAGTGTCGGATGGGTTTTCCCGACACCAGTCGACTGCCATGGAATGGCGATCGCTTCGAGTAATCGAGTGTAGCTCGACGGTATCGATCGATTGGTTTGTAGCGGTGATCACATCGTTAGCGCCGATCGGCAAGACCATCGATCGGCGAATGATCGTAGTCAATAGGGTTTCGCAACCGCTCGTAGGCCGGTCGGCGATCGACGGCGAATTGTCGAGATCGGTCGCCAGATCGCTAAGAGTTCCGGACAACAACGGTCGGCAGATCCGACGCGTGTTCGGAGGCCGTTGTAGTGATCGCCATGGCGGCGATCGACCGGGCGGCCAACGGGAAGAAGTTAGCCCTCTCTATAAAAAGAGAGGGTGTGAGCCTTTGAGAGGCTAATGCTTAAGTTCCAAACAATCTTCCTAGTGCCCCACAAGCTCTAAACTCTTCTTACTCGCTTTTACTCCATTCTATTTGTAAGAAGAGTGATCTTGATTGTAAAGGTTACCTCCACCTAGCTTGGTGCAAAGGAGAGACCATTTAGTGGATTGGTTGAGCGGAGTGATTCACCGAGGACGAATCGGGGACCGTGGATTAGCGGCGTAGCCGTGAACCACGTTACATCTTGTGTTAGCATTGTCTATTTCCTTTGCTTTGTTTTTATTTGTTTAATTTGCTTGTATTGTTGTTTCCGCTTGCGCTAATCTAATTGTAGAAGAGCAAATTCCGATAACCAACGAACGAGGGCTATTCACCCCCCTCTAGCCGGCCATCCGATCACCTTACAAGTGGTATCAGAGCCAGGTTGCTTGTCACCGGACTAACCGCCGCAACAAGCCCTACATCAAAAATGGCCGGCTCCAACATCCATCCTCCGAAGTTTGAAGGAGAATTCGCTTGGTGGAAGAAGCGAATGGAGGTATTTTTCGAAACGGATTTTGATATAATGATTACAATGGAATCCGGTTTCGTTTTGCCTAGGGATGAAGAGGGGAAGCCAATAGAGAAATCTAGGTGGACCAAGAGGCAAAGAGAGGAGCACCTTGCAAACTCCAAAGCCAAGCACCATCTCTACAATGTGCTCCCTCAACAAGAGATCAACCGGATCGGAGAATGTGCTAGCGCCAAAGAGATGTGGGAGAAGCTTATAGAACTCCATGAAGGCACATCCGAGGCCAAGCTAGCAAGGAGAGACCTCCTCCGCTCCCAACTATCCAATATAAAACTAGAAACGGGAGAAAAGGTAACCTCACTACACTCTAGGTTTAAAGAAATTTTAATTGGGCTAACAAGTGTAGGTGAGAAGCTATCAACCCGGGACATGCTCATGAAGGCTATAGATGCCTTTCCCCGGTCCTCAAAGTGGAGTTCCATGGTGGACTCCTTCTATATGTCCAAGAACTTGGAAGTAAGTACCTTGGAGGAGTTCTTCTCGACAATGGAGCTCCACGAAACGAGGCTTGAAGGAATTCAAGAAGAGCCAAGAATTCAACCCTCAAGAGGAGTAGCATTGTTGGCAAACAAGGGGAAGAAGAAGATGGAAGTCCCTCCTCCTCCGATGATGAAGCCTCCTCCTCCTCCATGGATAGCACCGAGGAAGCCTACATGGTAAGGAAGGTGAGGCGTGTATTTAAGAATTTTAGATTTGATAAATCAAATGATAGGAATAGAAGACCAAGGGGAAGGTGATATGCTACAATTGCCAAGGAGAGGGACACATAAGGGACAATTGTCCTCCTAAACAAAAGCAAGGAAGAGAGGAAAAGAAAGAAGAAAAGAAGAAGAAGAAAAGGGGAGCAAGAAAAAGAAGGAAGAGGAGAAGAAGGCAAAAGAAAAAGGGAAGGCCAAAGCATTCAAGGCCAAGACATGGGATGATCCTTCCTCATCCTCCTCCTCATCATCGGATGAGGAGAATGCCTTTGTCGCCAATTTGGCCTTGATGGCCTTTGACGATTTGGATTGCTCCTCCTCCGAAAATGAAGGATCAAGCACAAGAGGAGAGAGCTCAAGTGAAGGGGGAGCCTCCTCCACATCATCATCCTCCTCATCATCCGAAGAAGAAGAAGAGGACATGGAAACTATGGTAACGAAAGCCTCTCCTAGTAAAATAGTTTCTATGATTTCTAGTTTAACTAGGGATTTGTTTAGAGCAAAGAAGAAAAATAAATGCATGCTAGATCAAATTAAGGCATTAGAAAATGAGCTAGAAAATGCATGCTTAAATAATAATGATACTTCTTCTTGCCATGATGATGCATGCTCACATTATAATTATGTGCCTTTAGATGTTAGTGATGCATGCATAGAAGAAAATAGGGCATTAAGGGAAAAGGTAGATTATTTAACCAAAGCCCTAGGAAAATTCACAATTGGCTCCAACACCTTGAATATGATCATAGGGAGCCAAAGGGCAAGTTTTAACAAGAAAGGCCTAGGATATAAAGAGAAGAAAAATGAGAAGGCCTATAGATGCCTAATAGCTAGGGGACAAGACAAAAACAAAGTAATAGCTAAGAAATGGATCCCCAAGGAATTTCTAGTGAACCCCATAGGTAAAAATCTATTTTGGGTTCCAAAATCCATCCTTAAGGGTTAGAAAACCCCTAGGGTAGTCAACCATATGAACTTGACCTATATCATATTTTGGTTGACTTAGGATGACGGGACAACATTTTTAGATAGTGTTGGGTGATGATAACGTGCCCATAAAAAGGTAATAATGCTTAAATCATGATGATTAATGTAATTTCTATGCATATGTGTAATCATGGTTTATGATTTTGATATTGGGCACATCATCATGAGAAATAGGTTTAAATCATGCTTTAGGTGATACTTTATTTATTATCATCATATAATGCCTAATGCATGGTTATAATTTGATGAAAACATGTATTTCATGATCATAATGTAGAATTCATTCATATATGTCATTATGATCATGTAGGATGTTAGGTTGATACTTAACCATGATAGAATTGCATGAATATATGGGTTAAGTATATACAAATACTCCCCTAGGATGCATCTCACACTCACTATAGGCTAACTTGATTGCAAACTTAGCATGGGTGAGATGTTAGGATGATACAAATGTCCACTAATGCCTATGGCATTTAGATGGTCATTTAAAGTATCAAAATATCAATAATAGACCAATCATGGGGAAGGCTTATGTTTAAATAATAGACATATTGCCCAAAGATCATGGTTGGATATTTCTAATGTTTTCAAAACAATTTCTTACCTTAAAATACATGTATTAATGTTTTGAAACAATTGGATGCAAAACTAGGTAGCTAACTTGACACTAGAATGATCAAAAACCTAGTGGTTTTTAGAACTTTTGGATTTTTGGCAAAAACAAGAAAATATAATGAGTTTTCATGAAAAACTATTTTTCATTGATAGATATACTTAAGAGAAATATGTTCCTCGAATTTCATGATTTTTCGAATTTTCTAAAATTTTTAATGCATTTCTGAATTTCATCCAGAAAATCAGAAATTCGGCTTCTTTATGCCGGTCATTGCCATATCGATAGCGATCGTGGTGGCCTAAATCAGAATATTGAAGGCCGAATTCAGTTTGTAAACCTCCTACAAGTGGTAGAAATATACTTGATGCCATCAACAAGTGGTACCCAATTTTAAATCAACTTGACATATTTTTCCTCCATTATACTTGATGCCATGAGCTTATAACTTAGTGTTAATCTTTTTGATGGTGTCAAAGGGGGAGAAATAAGTATGTTTAAGTTAATCACATTAGGGGGAGAAATATATGTAGGGGGAGAAATATATGATAGGGGGAGAAAATTTGCATAGAGAATTTCATGGATTAAGGGGAATTGCATGTTGTTATATCATGTTTATCTTTACATGCTTTCTTACCCTTAGAATTTATATCAAATGTTTTTACCTAACTTAAACGGATTGCCACACATCAAAAAGGGGGAGATTGTTAGGGCAATCTCTTGCCGTGATATGGTTTTGATGGTGTGGCAAAGGGTTTAAGTTAGTGTGTTATGTTTATTTGATATGTGCGTTGAAGTCGTGCAGGACTTAGTAATTCGCACATGGAGCCATGGCGAGTTTCACATCTCATGACTCGTGCCTTGAGTCGGTGAAGGATAGCTTTGCGGAAGCCGTGCGCTTGGAGCATCATTGCAGAGCCGTGCGCCTGATGCTGCCGAGGGACGTGGCCGAGAACGAAGAGAACTTCGAAGGCGAAGGACTCCGAGAAATGAGAGTGAGCGATTGTAACCCGGGGAGGGGTAGCTCTTAGGTGAAACTTGGCCATTTGGCCAAGTGTCGGATGGGTTTTCCCGACACCGATCCGATCGCCATGGAATGGCAATGATCGCTTCCGAGTCGAGTGTAGCTCGACCGTATATGATCGATCGGTTTGTGGCGAGCCGATCGCCATACGTTAGCGATCACGAAGATAGCCCGATCACGGCAGCAATGATCGTCAATAGGGTTTTGCCACGAGACCGCCGTAGCCGAGGCGATCGGGCCGAAGTCGTGATCGGCCGAATGATCGGTGAGGTCCAGAATGATCGCTAAGAGTTCCGTTGGACAACAACGGTCGGCATCCGACGTGTTCGTGAGGCCGTTGTAGGACGATCAGCCATGGGCGGCGATCGATGGCGGCCAACGGGAAGAAGTTAGCCCTCTCTATAAAAAGAGAGGGTGTGAGCCTTTGAGAGGCTAATGCTTAAGTTCCAAACAATCTTCCTAGTGCCCCACAAGCTCTAAACTCTTCTTACTCGCTTTTACTCCATTCTATTTGTAAGAAGAGTGATCTTGATTGTAAAGGTTACCTCCACCTAGCTTGGTGCAAAGGAGAGACCATTTAGTGGATTGGTTGAGCGGAGTGATTCACCGAGGACGAATCGGGGACCGTGGATTAGCGGCGTAGCCGTGAACCACGTTACATCTTGTGTTAGCATTGTCTATTTCCTTTGCTTTATTTTTATTTGTTTAATTTGCTTGTATTGTTGTTTCCGCTTGCGCTAATCTAATTGTAGAAGAGCAAATTCCGATAACCAACGAACGAGGGCTATTCACCCCCCTCTAGCCGGCCATCCGATCACCTTACACTTTGGGGCGATTTGTTACTGCAAATCAGAGTCTCCAAGACCACTCTTCAAGCAACCAAAAGCAAGCAATCCAAAGCATTTGTAAAGTGTTTTCTTTACTTGTATTGCATTATTCTTCATTGTATTTGCTTGTTGCTTTTAGATTATTGTTGTAATCTATTGTAAGAAGTTTCTCCACCTCCGACTTGTGTCGAGAAGGAGTATTTGTGATTAGTGAGTGCATGTGCATCACTAGGGCTCTTTAGAGCTCGATCCGTAGAGTAGGAACCATTCGGTTCCGAACCACGTTATATCCTTGTGTTCGTGATTGTATCTTTTCGTTATTGCTTTTATTATTTCTATTCCGCTGCGCATAATGAGTTTTGTAGAGACGATCGCGAACGAATTCCATCTACGTATGGTCAAACGCTATTCACCCCCCTCTAGCGGTGTCAAATCTTCTACAATTGGTATCAGAGCCAATTGTCATGTGTTTTTTTTTTATTTCATCTTATGACATGACATCATGATTATGAGCATATGCTTATTTATAACATTTCTAATGCCATAATCATTCATGCATTTAAGACAATTTGGTTGAAATTGAATTAAGGACTATGGCATGACTTGAAGTTCCATTTATAAGGGAATCAAGTAGGGTTGCCTTAGAGAATGCATGAAACCCTAGATTAGGATGAACAAAACCCACATCTCACATCCAATTGACATGTATGTGTATTTATACACCTTAGATACATGTGAGATGCTAGGATATGAGTTGAGTTCAAGGTGCATAGTTTTTGCATCCAGATGAACTAAAACTCATCTTGTTTCATTTGTGGATCATTGGGAAAGCTTGTGTACAAGTCATGTACATAGAGCCCAAGGAATTTGATCCAAAATAAGGTTTTGAAAACATTTTAAAATCATTTTGAAAAACCTTGGTGAAGTCTATCTTTTGATAGCAATCACCATTGATGAAGTTGATACAAAATAGGGCCAAAACATTGAAAATTTCAATGGTTTTGAGTTTTGTATCAAATTCACTATTTTATGGGTAAAATAATTTTAAAATATTTTTCACCCATTGTGTGTGTCATAAGTATTATACGTATGAATTTTCATGATTTTTTGAATTACGTATAATTATTTATGAATTTTCAAAATTCATTTCTGATAGTTGAAAATCGAGATTTTGATTATCGATCGACGCGCGTGGCTGATGATGTGAGTGGAAGTCGTGATTCATCGTGAGTCGACTACCAGGTCTGATTTTGGGTTAACAAGGTTTGTTTAGCCCATTTTCAGCCATGGTAAAGGTCCCTAACTACTTCTGACCCTAGGATATGCTTTGGGAAGCATTATAAAGGGTGAAAATCCATTGGATATGAATTAGGAGAAGTGTTAGGTCAAAGTATCAAATTTAGGGTATGGAAAGTTCAAGTTTAAACTTAGAACCTTAATTTTGATGGTTTAGAGTTCCTATTGGCTTAGAGGCTTCCCAAGGACATTGTTGGTGCAATGGTTAAGGGGGAGCAAGCCTTTAGGGGGAGTTATCCATCTTGGGATGATGGATGTGTTTCTCTTCTTGAAGGGGGAGAAGTTATTGGGAGAGTATCATCAATTGGGAAAATTGATGGGTTTTTGATACCCAATTTGGAAATTGGGAGAGAGTATAGGATTGTCTCTCTTGAGTGATATGTGAATTATCACTAGGAAGATGGTAGGCATCCTAGGTATTTATTTTTGGTTCAAGGGGGAGATTGTAAGATCTCATTGGGATATGAGACATTGACCTCCTTGGAGAGAAAACCTTTTTGATGTTAGTCAAAAAGGGGGAGAATGTTTGGGGGAGAACATTTGGAGAGTGTTTACCAATTTGGGATAATTGGTAAGGGATTTGAGTTAGTGGTCTAACTCAGATGATTTGTTTGGTTTTTGTCAAACATCAAAAAGGGGGAGATTGTTGGTGCAATCGGCCCAGATCACGATTGACCAGACTCAAGTTTGACTCGAGTGATGTTTTGATGTTTGACAAAGGGATTTGACAAAATTTCAGCAATACGTAACTGAAACGAAGTACATCCTAAGGCAATCGCCTTATGTATGAACCATTTATATGATAAATGAAGATTCACTATTTGAGTATACATGTTTTATGTATTTGATTGGATCTTAAACTCATTTACTGAATGTCCACGATACGATTCACAGCATGAGAGAATTTGTGATTGGATCACAACTAGTGAGTATCTCTACATGTGTAAATGTGATGTATCGGAATTATCCCTAGTCGATGAATTGATGGATTAGGACACCATCAATTCTGTCGAGACTAGCACGAGGTATACTCCTTGGTGTATCCAAGCAGCTGATTCTCACTGGCTGGAGACATAGTGATGTCCGGAGTTAATCGTGGATGCTAGTTATGGTAACTAGTTCATTGGAGTGACCGGTAGTAAGACTTCATATGGTTCTCTGCATATATAGATATGTCAATGAAGTTCTTCTTGTGGCTTAAGTGCGATGTTCCTTTGACTTGCGGTATTCAAGTCATCTTGATCATGGAGACTTATGCTTTGACATCTTAAGCAAACATCTCTAAGGAGATGTGGACCCGGGATGATTGGGTATAAGTCGAGTGATCGAAGGTGTTTGAATAGCCTATAAAGGATTCACCACTCCTTGCGAGGAGATGTATACCCATGGCCTCTCGTCGGATTGTTACTAAAGTCTTTGGCCAAAGCATTACATGTTTAGAGTAAGGTACTCTTGATACATGTGGAGTAACTAGAATCCGTGGGGCGAGGAAATGATACTTGGGCTAGGTGTGGCGTAGTCGACCTAGTGAGGGATGACACAATAGACCATGTCCTGAACCAAGTGGGTATAAGATGAGTGAAGGGAATGGGGCACGATTCATTCGAAGCTCTTGAAGGGTTTGAAATAGTTACGGATCAATTGATCTTTTCGATTAATTGGGGATCATGATGTACTACTAGGTGCCACTCATGATCGTTCTATAATTAATGGTTAATTATAGACGGCCAACATAAACCGAGAACCTATTTGGTCACACGCACAACGAGTGTAATCCAAAGGATTTAAAACGAGCTTGAGAATGAGATTCTCAGACCGAGAGAAACTAGGTTTGGTTGGACCAAACATAAGCGAAAGCATGAAATTGTTGATCGCATGGAAGCGTGGATGGGCCGTGTCTTATGAAGACATAATGGATGGACCAAAATGGTTTGGTTCTAATCCAATGGATAAGAATAAACCAAAGGGTTTGGTTTATTTTAAACGAATGAACCAAAAATTGGTTCGGTTCGTTTTAACTTAAAATAAACCATCATGGTTTGGTTTATTTTAACTTATCTTAATGGAGCGGGTTAACGGGCTTTATGGATATGATCCATTAACCATTAAGAGAATTAGTTCTCTATAAAAGTGGGCTTAAGGGATTGTTAAAAACTAACTAATCATCAAAACCCTAGCCGCCCAACATGTTGTTGCCGCCCAACACATTGTTGCCGCCCAGCTTATGGTGGCGCCGTCCAAGCTCCAGCCGGTGAACCTCCGGCGACCCTCCGGTGATCTCCTATAGGTTCGGCATCAAGGTGAGCCTTTTCTCTCCTTGTTTTGGCCGGCGCCTACTCCTCCACCAAGCTGTCCAGTTTTCTGGACAGCTTCTCCTCCTCTCGTCGGAGCGTCGTTTGGACGACGGTTAGTGCTCCGACAGTGGCTAACTTACCGGGGATTTGATCTCCGGTAATCCTCTGAGGTGGAGGACGAAGGATTCGTCAAACGGTTGACGAATACCTCTCCAGAGAAGCGAGTTTTGAGAACTCGTTTTGGATCCGAATTTGGATTCGGATCGTGATCATCTCTCGATCACGTCGTCTTCAACACGAGGCTAGTAACCCGTACGAAGACGAAGCTCGTGACTTAGCGAAGTCATCCCGAGGAGCTCGGCGTGGATACGGATAGAGACGATTCTTACGAGGATCGTTCCGGTTGATGCCGTTCCCGCTACACGTCATACGGAAGGTATAACGTAGTTCAATTTCCTTTTATTGCAAATTTTAATTTACGGTTATGTCTACACTTGTTGTAATAGCATGCGTGTGTTGTGTGTGTTGTAATAAATAGGAGTATTTATTATTTTTAATTGCTTCCGCTGTGATCATGTTTACGAAACATGATCGAACACACACACGCTGCGGTGCCGGAAACCCAACATAATGTCGGTTAATATGTTGGGGAGATTGTTGGAGCAATCGACCCGGGTCATGTTTGACCGGACTCGAGTTTGACTCGAGGAAGACCTTAATGGTTGACTAGGGTTGACCATGTGATTTTGGAAAGTCCAAGCATGGGTCTTGGCAAATGAAAAGTCCAAGCATGGGTCTTGGCAAGGTAAAGTCCAAGTCATGGGTACTTGGCATGGAAAGTCCAAGTGGGACACTTGACATTTGGTAAAGTCCAAGTCTTGAGTACTTGGCATGAAAAGTCCAAGTGGGACACTTGGCGCATGGAAAGTCAAAGTCATGGGTACTTGGCATTTGGGAAAGTCCAAGTCTTGAGTACTTGGCATGAGAAGTCCAAGCATGGGTCTTGGCAAATGAGAAGTCCAAGCATGGGTCTTGGCAAATGGAAAGTCCAAGCATGGGTCTTGGCATGGAAAGTCCAACATGGGTTGGCAAGGGAAAGTCCAAGCTTGAGTTTTGGCATTTGGGAAGTCCAAGGGGATTGATATTGGCAGCGTAAAGTCCAAGCAGAGTCTTGGCGGCGTAAGTCCAATGTGCCTTGGCGGTGTAGACACCGTTAGCATGACATAGTTGAGAGAAGCACCTGGAGGCTAGCGCGATGGATGAACAAGTCATGAATGACTTGGAGGGATCCGAGAGGTGTGAGGCTGATGGAGGTGGCTAGAAGGCTTAGGTCTAGGCTAAGGGTAGTCTAGCAAGTATGGGGGCACCATACTTGGGTTAAAACCTCATCTTTGAGGTTGGCAGTCGACTGACATTATGACCGGTATGACTGCCGTGAGTCGACTTGAGTTCGACTGCCGTTTAAAGAGCGCTCTGGCGTCGCGCTCGTGGAAGCGATCGGTGATGTCTCTGACGATCGACGCTAAGTCGGCGGTTTGGATCGCTAAGTTCATCGAGCCGCGAGCGGCCGTAGCCGTAGCGATCGACTACGGCGTTAGAGTCGATTGCCAATGTTGGCAGTCGACTGCCAAGAGATCCGTTGGAATTTTTCCAGCATGGATTGACCCGTTGTCTCACGACAATTGTGGCATCAATCGACTGGTGACTTATGGCAGTCGACTGATAGGTGGAAATCCAGGTCGCGCGGAAGGATAAAAGGAGCTCGACGGGAGGATTTTTGGTAATGGTTTCTTGAGCATCTTTGGGGCGATTTGTTGCTGCAAATCAGAGTCTCCAAGACCACTCTTCAAGCAACCAAAAGCAAGCAATCCAAAGCATTTGTAAAGTGTTTTCTTTACTTGTATTGCATTATTCTTCATTGTATTTGCTTGTTGCTTTTAGATTATTGTTGTAATCTATTGTAAGAGGTTTCTCCACCTCCGACTTGTGTCGAGAAGGAGTATTTGTGATTAGTGAGTGCGTGTGCATCACTAGGGCTCTTTAGAGCTCGATCCGTGGAGTAAGAACCGTTCGGTTCCGAACCACATTATATCCTTGTGTTCATGATTGTATCTTTTCATTATTGCTTTTATTATTTCTATTCCGCTGCGCATAACGAGTTTTGTAGAGACGATTGCGAACGAATTCCATCTACGTACGGTCAAACGCTATTCACCCCCCTCTAGCGGCGTCAAATCTTCTACACTACCATCGTAGCTAAGAATGACTTGTTGGACTCTCTCCAAGGTTGTTCTTATCTATGTTGGATATCAACACATTTGGAGATGGACCTACGGTCTCCCGAATTGATTTTAATGGTTTTACGAATTCAAAAAATGAATGGGATTTAATAAATGTATGTTGTTGCATTTTAAAATCATCTTTCTCATATATGCTCGATTTGTATATCTAGGTTAATCACTTGATCATGACGTCTATAAACTTGTGCTCTATTTTGGATTCGAATAAATTGATTGGGCCAAACTTCTTTGACTGGCTTAGAAATCTGAGAATTGTTCTCAAGGCGGAAAAGCTTGCGTATGTCCTCGAAGAGCCTCTTCCCACCCGTCCTATGGATGATGCAACTCCAGACCAATTGTTGGCCTATCAAAAACATGTGAATGATTCTGAGTTGGCGAGTTGCATCATGCTAGCGGCGATGGTACCCGTGCTTCAGAAGCAACATGAGCATATGGATGCTAATACCATAATATTTCATCTTCATGAGCTGTTTAAAGTGCAAGTGTGATCCGAAAGGTTCGAAGTCTCCAAGCTCCTCATCACCTCTAAGATGCAAGAAGGTTCATCTGTGGTGTAATTTTTGCTAAAGATGAATGGGTACATCGAGCGACTAGCGACACTCGGGTTTGTGATGGATCATGAATTAAGTATTGACTTAATTCTACATTGTTTGCCGAAGAGTTACTCACAGTTTGTGATGAACTATCGGATGAACAAACTTGAAACCACCATTCCTGAGCTCCTCAACATGCTGAAGACTATGGAGCCTTCTATGAAGCATGAGGAGAAGACGGTGTTATTAGTTGATTCCTCAAAGAAAGGTTCTAAGAGGAAATCAAAGGAATATCGTAAGGGGAAGAAGAAGGATAAGAAGGTAGTACCAGCTAAAAAGGGCACTTGCCATCATTATGGCAAGGAGGGCCATTGGCGAAGAAAGTACAAGATTTATCTTGAGTCCGTGAAGAAGAAGAAGGCATCGGATGCCTCATCCTCTTCAGGTATCTTTGTTATTGATCATCATTCTATTTCCTCAGATAATTGGGTATTGGATACTGGGTGTGACTCACATATATGACATACAGGGGCTAAGAAATAGAAGAAGACTCGTCAAGGGAGAATCAAATTTGCGAGTTGACAATGGAGCAAAGGTTGTTGTGATTGCCATCGAAACATATTTGTTGAAGTTCCCAACAGGACTTGTCTTAGAACTGGAAAATTGCTATTATGTTCCTTCATTAATAAAGAACATTGTTTCTATTTCCTACTTAAATAGAAATAGATATCATTTGACTTTTAGTAACAATTATTGTTACATAACTTTAAATGATGTTCTTTATGGGACTGGAACTTTATGTAATGGTATATATATGTTGGATGTATCGAGTGACATTCTCAATATCAAAGCGAGCAACAAGCGTGCTCGAAAAAATAATCAATTAGCTTCCTATATGTGGCATTGTCATCTTGGCCATGTAAGCAAGAAATGCATGCTCGAATTACACCGATGTGGAATTCTAGAATCGTTTGAATTTAATTCATTCGATACATGTGAATCGTGCTTAAAAGGCAAGATGACTAAGTTACCTTTTACTGGAAAGGTGAACCGGTGGGAGAGTTTCTTAGTCTAATACATACTGATGTATGCAAACCTATGTCAACTCATGCTCTAGGAGGCTATAGATACTTCATTATCTTTATCGATGATCATTAACGATTTGGGTATGTTTCTTGATGAAACACAAGTCTGAAGCCTTTGAAAGGCTCAAAGAATTCAGAATTGAATTAGAGAAACAGCTTGGTAAAAGTATTAAAATACTTCGATCTGATCGAGGTGGTGAACACTTAAGTCAAGAGTTTATGGATTATCTAAGGGACAATGTTATATTGTCTCAATGGACTCCGCCATATACACCATAGCATAATGGTGTGTCTAAGAGGCAAAATTGAAACTTGTTGGACATGGTTAGGTCGATGATAAATCATGCGAATCTTCCCAAGTCCTTTTGGGGCTATGCACTTCAGACAACTATTTACTTGCTAAACAGAGTCCCGACTAAGGTAGTCTTTACTACTCCATATGAGATATGAAATAGTAAGAAACCTCATTATCTTACTTAAAGATATGGGGTTGTCCTTCTTATGTGAAGCGGGCTGTATCAGACAAATTGGATGGTAAGTCTGATAAATATCTATTTATTGGATATCCTAAGGAAATGAGGGGTTACCAATTCTATCATCTTGTGGAACAAAAGGTGTTTGTTTCAAGGAGTGCTATGTTTATAGAGAAAGAGTTTCTCTTGCAAGAAAATAGTGGGAGTGACGTTTAACTTAAGGAGGTTTAAGAGACTCCAATATACATTGAAAAGAGACTTGGTCAAGCACCACAATCGATAATTCATAGTGATGAGCCATCGACTGAACCTATTGTGACACAACATCTTCATAGATCTGGTAGAACACACAACATTCCTAAGAGATATGGATTTCTCGTAAGTGAAACGAAGGATGTGTTACTCATTGACGATGAGGAGCCTACCAGTTATGAAGAAGTTCTGAAGAGTTCAGAAAGGGATAAATGGCTTGAAGCCATGAAGTCTGAAATGGATTCCATATATGAAAATCAAGTTTGGAACTTGGTTGACCCACTTGAAGGCATTAAGCCTATAGGGTGCAAGTGGGTTTTCAAGAAGAAAACTGACATGGATGGTAATGTGATTACCTATAAGGCTAGATTAGTGCCGAAAGGCTATCGTCAAAAGCAAGGTGTTGATTATGACGAGACCTATTCGCTTGTAGCTATGCTTAAATCCATTCGGATGCTCCTGGTCATAGCGACTCATTATGATTATGAGATATGGAAGATGGATGTGAAAATAATTTTCCTTAATGGAAACCTACTTGAGGACATGTCTATGATACAACTTAAGGGTTTCACATCAGTTGATAAAACCAATGTATGCAAGCTTCGACGGTCCATATATGGACGGAAGCAAGCATCCAGGAGTTGGAATATTTGTTTTGATGAGAAAATCAAAAGGTTTGATTTCTTGCAAAATCCAGACGAACCCTGCGTGTACAAGAAGGTTAGTGGGAGTACAGTCGTGTTCCTAGTATTGTATGTCGATGACATATTACTTATAGAAAATGATATATTTGTCTTACAGTCGGTCAACATATAGTTATCCAAAATATTCTCAATGAAAGACCTGAGAAAAGCGACTTACATCCTTGGGATTAAGATCTATAGAGATAGATCGAAACGGTTGCTTGGTCTTTCGTAGTCTACATATATAGACCGAGTGCTAAAGAGTTTTAGCATGTCGGAATCCAAGAAAGGTTTCCTTCCCATCAGGCATGGGATACACCTTTCAAAGTGTATGTGTCCACGCACAGAGGGCAAGAGGATTTGCATGAGTAATATCTCCTATGTATCCGCAATAGGATCTATCATGTATGCTATGTTATGTACTGTTGGGATGTATACTGAAAGCCTAGCCTTTGTATGAATATCTGTATTTTAAAATAAGAATCACATGATCATTGTTTGCATTTTATATTTATGCATATTGTCTGATACTTTACATTGTAGATAACATGGTGTGTGGTATCGCACAAAAGATCATGTTATCAATTCTTTGTAGAGTATAAGTAGAGGCTCACAACCAAGATGGTTTTGGATAAACCATTGGCATGGTTGTAGTGTAATTTTGTATTGGTTTATCTTGACCATAGAATTACACTAGTACACTTTGTGTGTATTGAGCAGGACCGATTTAGAGGGGATTCAATTTATACTGACTATATAATTGAATCAGATCTCAAGTATTATGGTGTACATACTCTTAATCTCGATATAATAATGGACACATATACTTAGTATTTATTTCTTTGATTTACCAATGGGAAAGATTTATGTGTTAAATCGATAGGCCTGGTATGTTTGAAAATAATATTATTTACATGGTGTGCCGTTGATTATAGGAGGAAACCGTGTCATATATACTAGGATGATGATGTACCATTGTGGAGCTCATAAAGTCCATCATGTAAATCCTGCAGGTGGACTTGGTCCAACATGATGATAAGGATGAGTGGTACTACTCATGGAGTTAGATATTAATTAATTAAATTGTCAGTAATTTAATTAATTAATGGACATTCTATATCTTAAACACGGGGATATTGTTGGGTTTCCGGCACCGCGGCGTGTGTGTGTTCGATCATGTTTCGTAAACATGAGCACAGCGGAAGCAATAAAAATAATAAATACTCCTATTTATTACAACACACACAACACACGCATGCTATTACAATAAGTGTAGACATAACCGTAAATTAAAATTGCAATAAAAGGAAATTTAAACTACGTTATACCTTCCGTATGACGTGTAGCGGGAACGGCATCAACCGGAACGATTCTCGTAAGAATCGTCTCTATCCGTATCCACGCCGAGCTCCTCGGGATGACTTCGCCAAGCCACGAGCTTCGTCTTCGTACGGGTTACTAGCCTCGTGTTGAAGACGACGTGATCGAGAGATGATCACGGTCCGAATCCAAATTCGGACCTAAAACAAGTCCTCAAGACTTGCTTCTCCGGAGAGGTATTCGTCAACCGATTGACGAATCCTTCGTCCTCCACCTCAGAGGATTACCGGAGATCAAATCCCCGGTATGTTAGCCGCTGTCGGAGCACTAACCGTCGTCCACACGACGCTCCGACGAGAGGAGAAGAAGCTGTCCAGAAAACTGGACAGCTTGGTGGAGGAGTAGGTGCCGGCCAAAAACAAGGAGAGAAGAAGCTCACCTTGATGCCGAACCTATAGAAGATCACCGGAGGGTCGCCGGAGGTTCACCGGCTGAAGCTTGGACGCCGGCAAGAGTCTTGGACGGCGGCACAAAGTCAAGCGGTGGTCGCTTTGGGTGGGCGCCGAATTCCTTCAACAAGGGATGGGCGGCAACTCAATGTTGGGCGGCAACTTTAAGATTAGGTTTAGGGTTAGGGTTTAATCCCTATTTTATAGAGAACTAATTCTCTTAATGGTTAATGGATCATATCCATAAAGCCCGTTAACCCGCTCCATTAAGATAAGTTAAAATAAACCAAACCATGATGGTTTATTTTAAGTTAAAACGAACCGAACCAACTTTTGGTTCAGTCGTTTAAAATAAACCAAACCCTTTGGTTTATTCTTATCCATTGGATTAGAACCAAACCATTTTGGTCCATCCATTATGTCTTCATAAGACACTGCCCATCCACGCTTCCATTGCGACTGAAACAATTTCAAGCTCGCTTTATGTTTGGTCCAACCAAACATAGTTTCTCTCGGTCTGAGAATCCCCGTCTCAAGCTCGTTTTAAATCCTTTGGATTACACTCGTTGTGCGTGTGACCAAATAGGTTCTCGGTTTATGTTGGCCGTCTATAATTAACCATTAATTATAGAACGATCATGAGTGGCACCTAGTAGTACATCATGATCCCCAATTAAGAAAAGATCAGCGGTTGATCCGAACTATTTACGAAACCCTTGATGCTTGAATGATTCTGCCCCATTCCCTTCACTCATCTTATACCCACTTGGTTGGGACATGGTCTATTGTGTCCGATCCCACTAAGTGACTACGTCACACCTAGCCCAAGTATCATTTCCTCGTCCTACGGATTCTAGTTACTCCACATGTATCGAAGAGTACCTTACTCTAAACATGTATTGCTTTGGCCAAAGACTTTAGTAACAATCAGGCGAGAGGCCATGGGTATACATCTCCTCGCAAGGAGTGGTGAATCCTTTATAGGCTATTCAAACACCTTGATCACTTGACTTATACCCAATCATCCGGGTCCACATCTCCTTAGAGATGTTTGCTTAAGATGTCAAAGCATAAGTCTCCATGATCAAGATGACTTGAATACCGCAAGTCAAAGGAACATCGCACTTAAGCCACAGTAAGAACTTCATTGACATATCTATATATGCAGAGAACCATATGAAGTCTTACGGTGGTCACTCGATGAACTAGTTACCATAACTAGCATCCACGATCAACTCGGACATCACTATGTCTCCGGCCGGTGAGAATCGGTGCTTGGATACACCAAGGAGTATACCTGTGCTAGTCTCGAAATTGATGGTGTCCAAATCCATCAATTCATCGACTAGGATAATTCGATACATCACAATTACACATGTAGAGATACTCACTAGTTGTGATCAATCACAAATTCTCTCATCTTTGTAAATCGTATTGTGGACATTCGATAAATGAGTTTAAGATCCAATCAAATACATTAAACATGTATACTCAAATAGTGAATCTTCATTTATCATATAAATGGTTCATACATAAGGCGATTGCCTTAGGACATCTCTCATATATTACTAACAGACTCCCACTTGGCCTAATGCCAATCGCTACGGTATCCAATACCATAAGCACCAACATGACCCTCAAACTTACTTTGAGGTAATGCTTTAGTCAAAGGATCCGCTAAGTTCCTTTCAGTGGGAATTTTCTCGATTTGTATTTCATTCCTACTGATGATCTCTCTGATAAGATGATAGCGGCGAAGCACATGTTTGGATCATTGATGAGACCACATCAAGTTCATAGATGAACTTATTGATCCAAACCGCTTCCTTTGCTGCTTCCAAAGCTGCAACGTATTCTGCCTTAGTGGCAGAATCCGCTATAGTGTCAAGCTTGGAACCTTTCCAACTTATTGCGCCTCCATTCTAGGTGAATACATACCCAGACTGAGACATGGAATCATCCTTGTCTGTCTGGAGTTGGCATCCGTATACCCACGTATCACCATGTACCCTTCTCCATATATTAGGAACACATCCTTAGTTCTTCTCAAGTACTTAAGGATCGTCTTAACAGCCGCCCAATGATCCATTCCTGGATCAGACTGGTATCTGCTCGTGACACTCAGAGCATACGATACATCGGGCCTCGTACATAACATAGCATACATGATAGATCCTATTGCGGATGCATAGGGAATCTTACTCATGCAAATCCTCTCGTCTTCTGTGCGCGGACACATAGACTTCGAAAGGTGTACCCCATGCCTGATGGGCAGATAACCTTTCTTGGATTCCGACATGCTAAACCTCTTTAGCACTCGGTCTATATATGTAGACTGCGAAAGACCAAGCAACCGTTTCGATCTATCTCTATAGATCTTAATCCCAAGGATGTAGGTTGCTTCTCCCAGTTCTTTCATGGAGAATGTCTTGGATAACCAAACCTTAACTGACTGTAAGATTGACACATCGTTTCCTATAAGTAATATGTCATCGACATACAATACTAGGAACACATTGCACTCCCACTAACCTTCTTGTACACACAAGGTTAAATGCGGATTTTGTGAGAAATCAAACTTTTTGATCGTCTCATCAAAGCGGATATTCGACTCTGGATGCTTGCTTCAATCCATAAATGGATCGTCATGCAATTTGCATACCTTGGTTTTATCAGCGATGTGAAACCCTCGGTGTATCATATACCGTCCTCGGCGAGTTTCCATTAAGGAAAGCTATTGTTTTCATCCATCGCCATATCTCATAATCATAATGAGCCGCTATGGCGGGGAGCATCCGAATGGATTTAAGCATAGCTACAGCGAATAGGTTTCGTCATAATCAACACCTTGCTTTTGGCGATATCCTTTGCCACCAATCTAGCCTTATAGGTAATCACATTACCATCCATGTCGGTTTTCCTCTTGAAAACCCACTTGCACCCTATAGGCTTTATGCCTTGGTGGGTCAACCAAGTTCCAAACTTGGTTTCGTACATGGAATCCATTTCGACTTCATGGCACCAAGCCACTTATCCCTTTCTGAACTTGTCGGCACTTCTTCATAAGCTGGTAGGCTCCTCATCATCAATGAGTAACACGTCGTTCGATTCACTTACGAAATCCATATCTCTCGGGAATGTTGCGTGTTCTACGGATCTCTGAAGATGTGGTGTTACAATAGGTCGAGGATTGCTCATCACTATGAGTTATCGGCATTGTATCACCGAATTATCTCATCAATGTCTATTTGAGTCTCTCGAGTTTCCTCAAGCTCGACGACACTCCCACTGTTTTCTTGCAAGAGAAACTCTTTCTCTAGAAACACAGCATGCCTTGAAACAAACACCTTTTGTTCCACAGGATGATAGAATTGGTAACCCCTTGTTTCCTTAGGGTATCAATAAATAGACATTTATCGGACTTAGCATCTAGTTTGTCTGATCCAGCTTCACATAAGCGGGACAACCCCATATCTTCAAGTAAGATACATGAGGTTTCTTACCATTCCATATCTCATATGGAGTAGTTGAGACTACCTTGGTAGGCATTACATTTAACAAGTAAGCAATTTATGCAGTGCATAACCCCAAAGGACTTGGGAAGATTGCATGATTCATCATTGACTGACCATGTCCAACAAGGTCGATTCGCCTCTCGGATACACCATTATCTTTGTGGTGTATAGGGAGTCCATTGAGACAATATGCCATTGTCTCTTAGATAATCAAGAAACTCTTGACTTAAGTATTCACCACCTCGATCCGATCAAGTATTTTAATACTTTTGTCATGTTGTTTCTCTACTTCATTTCTGAATTCTTTGAACCTTTCAAAGGCTTGGACTTGTGTTTCATCAAGAACACATACCCAAACCGAGTGATCATCGGTGAAGGTAATGAAGTAGCTATAGCCTCCTAATGCTTGAGTTGACATAGGTCCACATACATCGGTATGTACTAAACCTAGTAACTCTCCCACTCGTTCACCTTTTCGTAAAGGTAACTTAGTCATCTTGCCTTTTAAGCATGATTCGCATGTATCGTATGAATCCAATTCAAGCGATTCGAATTCCACATCGGTGTAATTCGGACATGCGTTTCTTGCTTATATGGCCAAGACGACAATGCCACATATAGAGTCTATGTGATTATCCTTTCGAGCACAGCGTGTTGCTCGCCGATATTGAAGATGTCCTTTGGATCGTCAGCGTATAAATGCCATTACTCAAAGTTCGATTCCATAAAGTCGCCATTCAAAGTTATATAACAACAATTGTTACTAAAGCGTTAAATGGAAACCATTTCTATTTAAGCGGAAATAGAAACAATGTTCTTTATTAGAGAAGGAACATAATAGCAATTGTCGATTCTAAGACTAGTCCACTAGGGAGCTTCAAAAATAAGTTCAGATGGCGAGTCCGCGAACCTTTGCTCCATTGCCAACTCGCAAATTTGACTCTCCTCGACAAGTCTTCTTCTATTCCTTAGCCCTGTATGTCATTACATATATGAGCCACACCCGATCCAATACCCAAGTGTCTAAGGAAATAGAATGACAATCAATAGCGAAGATACACGAAGAGGATGGGGCATCGGATGCCTTCTTCTTCTTCATGGACTCAAGATAAATCTTGCTTTCTTCGCGGTGGCCTTCCTTGCCACAGTGATGGCAAGTGCCCTTTTGCGCTGGTTCCGCCTTCTTTGCCTTTTTCTTTCCTTTCTTCTGTTCTTTTGCCTTCCTCTTAGAACCTTTCTTTGAGGAATCAACTAACAGAACCGCCTTCTCCTCATGCTTCACAGAAGGCTCCACAGTCTTCAGCATATTGAGGAGCTCGGGAATGGTGGATTCCAATTTGTTCATCCGATAGTTCATCACAAATTGCGAGAAACTCTTGGGCAAACAATGCAGAATTAAGTCAATACTTAACTCATGATCCATCACAAAACCGAGGTAGCTAGCCGCTCGATGTACCCGTTCATCTTTAGCACAAAGCGCCTACTCTGACGAAGCTTCTTGCATCTTCGTGGTGTAGAGGAGCCTAGTGACCTCGAACCTTTAGGATCTCGCTTGCTCATCGAACAACTCATGAAGATGGAAGACCATAGTGTTAGCATCCATATGCTCATGCTGCTTCTGCAGCTCAGGTACCATCGCCGCTAGCATGATGCAACTCGCCAGCTCAGAATCTGCCACATGCTTCTGATAGACCAACATTTGGTCTGGAGTTGCATCGTCCTTAGGGCCAGTCGGGAAGAGGCTCTTCAAGGACATATGCAAGCTTTTCCGCCTTGAGAACAATTCTCGTTTCTAAGCGATCGAAGTTAGGCCCGGTCGGTTTGTTCAATCCAAAATAGTCGCAAATTCAAAGGCGTCATGATCAATTTATTGACCTAGAAATACAAAGCGAGCATATATGAGAAAGCGATTTAAAATGCATCAATATACATTTATAAATCCCATTCATTTTTTGAATTTCAAAAACCTCAAAATCACTTCGGGAGATCATAGGTCCATCTCCGAATGGGTTGATATCCATCATAGTTATGAATAACCTTGGAGAGAGTCCAACAAGCCATTCATAGCTACGACGGTAGGTATCATCTATACCGATTGCATATCACGTATATGCAACTATCACAATGTGCTATCAACTAATTGAATGTTCACACATACATTGGGTTGTTAACACATTAACAAGTATGCATCATATGCATAGCACCCAACTTCACCTCCCTTAACATCGACCTTGGAGAGAGTCCAACAAGCCGATGCTCCACGTTAAAGCCAACCCATTAATCAAGAATAGTTTTAATATGGTTAGAGCGCATTCAACCAATTAGCCCAGCTTGGAGAGTCCAACAACCAAAGCTAACGATTGACCTCGACTCTTACCATATTAGTATTAAACTATTCCATGGTTTGAACATGTTGGGTTCGAGCCGGGCTTGGAGAGTCCAACAACCCAAACAGAAAGCGGAACTCTGGTTCTAACCATATTAATGGAAGGTGTAGGCTTTAATATTGTTTAAAGGTTTTATGTCTCATCCTCTTTGCATGCAAATAACTATTATCTACATGGCATGGCATACATGGCATACATCTACATGTCACGACACTGGCATTATGTTATGCATCTAATGCAATTACATGTCATACAATTATGTCATGTACAATATTTCCTTATATGTCATAACTATTTATGGAAATAAAATATGTTTAAGATTTGATTCTCCAAATCAAATCATAATTAAATTAGGAAACAAATTTCCAAATCTAATCACATATTTTATTCATGGAATTATTTGATTAAGGAAAATCTATTTAGGAAACCAATTTCCTAAATCATAAAAACTACTTATGGAAATAAAATATTTTAAAGATTTGATTTCCCAAATCAAATCAAGATTAAATTAGGAAACAAATTTCCAGAATCTAATCAAATATTTTATTTATGGAAAATATCAATTTCCATAAATACTTCCAACTTTCCAAAAGTGGAAGATTTCCATAAATACTTCTAGACTTTCCAAAATTGAAAAATTTCCATAAATACTTCTAAATTTCCAAAATTTAGAAAATTTCCAGAAATACATTATGACTATCGCAAAACCAATTTTACGATTATGTCGAAACACAACGTGGGCTCACGATACCCTTTGTTGGGTTTAGACGCATTGGCGACGTGTGTGTTCGATCATGTTTCGTAAACATGAGCACAGCGGAAGCAATAAAAATAATAAATACTCCTATTTATTACAACACACACAACACACGCATGCTATTACAACAAGTGTAGACATAACCGTAAATTAAAATTGCAATAAAAGAAATTAAACTCGTTATACCTTCCGTATGGCGTGTAGCGGGGAAACGGCATCAGCGGGCGATCCTCGTAGAATCGTCTCTATCCGTATCCACGCCGAGCTCCTCGGGATGACCGCTAAGCCACGAGCCGTCTTCGTGCGGGTTACTAGCCTCGTGTTGAAGGCGGCGTGATCGAGAGATGATCACGATCCGAATCAAATTCGGACCTAAAACAAGTCCTCAAGACTTGCTTCTCGGAGAGGTATTCGTCAACGATTGGCCAGATCGCCGTCCTCCACCTCAGAGGATTACGGAGATCAAATCCCGGTATGTTAGCGCTGTCGGGCACTAACCGTCGTCAAGCAGCTCCGGCGAGAGGAGAGAAGCTGTCCAGAAAACTGGACAGCTTGGTGGAAAGTAGGTGCCCGGCCAAAACAAGGAGAGAAGAAGCTCACCTTGATGCGAACCTAGGAGATCACGGAGAAGTCGCGGAGGTTCACGGCTGGAAGCTTGGGCGCGGCAGGAGTCTTGGGCGGCGGCACAAAAGTGGCGGGTGCTTTGGTTGGGCGCCAATTCCTTCAACAAGGGATGAACTCAATGTTGGGCAACTTTAAGATTAGGTTTATTTAATCCCTATTTTATAGAGAACTAATTCTCTTAATGGTTAATGGATCATATCCATAAAGCCCGTTAACCGCTCCATTAAGATAAGTTAAAATAAACCAAACCATGATGGTTTATTTTAAGTTAAACGAACCGAACCAACTTTTGGTTCATTCGTTTAAAATAAACCAAACCCTTTGGTTTATTCTTATCCATTGGATTAGAACCAAACCATTTTGGTTCATCCATTATGTCTTCATAAGACCACGCCCATCCACGCTTCCATTGCATGAAACAATTTCATGCTCGCTTTATGTTTAGTCCAACCAAACATAGTTTCTCTCGGTCTGAGAATCCCATTCTCAAGCTCGTTTTAAATCCTTTGGATTACACTCGTTGTGCGTGTGACCAAATAGGTTCTCGGTTTATGTTGGCCGTCTATAATTAACCATTAATTATAGAGCGATCATGAGTGGCACCTAGTAGTACATCATGATCCCCAATTAACCGAAAAGATCAGCAGTTGATCGAACTATTTACGAAACCCTTGATGGTAGCTCGAATGATTCGTGCCCCATTCCCTTCACTCATCTTATACCCACTTGGTTCAGGACATGGTCTATTGTGTCATCCCACTAGTGACTCATGTCACACCTAGCCCAAGTATCATTTCCTCGTCCTACGGATTCTAGTTACTCCACATGTATCGAAGAGTACCTTACTCTAAACATGTAATGCTTTGGCCAAAGACTTTAGTAACAATCCGACGAGAGGCCATAGGTATACATCTCGCAAGGAGTGGTGAATCCTTTATAGGCTATTCAAACACCTTGATCACTTGACTTATACCCAATCATCCGGGTCCACATCTCCTTAGAGATGTTTGCTTAGATGTCAAAGCATAAGTCTCCATGATCAAGATGACTTGAATACCGCAAGTCAAAGGAACATCGCACTTAAGCTACAGTAAGAACTTCATTGATATATCTATATATGCAGAGAACCATATGAAGTCTTACGGCTGGTCACTCCAATGAACTAGTTACCATAACTAGCATCCACGATCAACTCAGGACATCACTATGTCTCCGGCCCGGTGAGAATCGGTTTGCTTGGATACACCAAGGAGTATACCTCGTGCTAGTCTCGTGAATTGATGGTGTCCAAATCCATCAATTCATCGACTAGGATAATTCCGATACATCACAATTACACATGTAGAGATACTCACTAGTTGTGATCCAATCACAAATTCTCTCATCTTGTAGAATCGTATCGTGGACATTCAGTAAATGAGTTTAAGATCCAATCAAATACATTAAACATGTATACTCAAATAGTGAATCTTCATTTATCATATAAATGGTTCATACATAAGGCGATTGCCTTAGGACATCTCTCATATATTACTAACAGATATATTTTGTACAAATAATATGTGGAGCCCATATTTAATTATGGGGGTTGGTGAGGTAGATCAATGATGATCCTCTAGTGGAATGGATCATCATTAATGGATCGGGTATTATGTGGTTTGGATCCATTGAGTGGCCAAGATCCAACTCCTCCTCATAGTCCCTATTGTATCCTATTATAAATACCTCATGAAGCCTAGATCTATATAAGGAGTTGGAGAGGCTTGGGCGCAAAAAAAAAAACACAACATTGTGGTTGGCATTGGAGAGGCTTGGGCAGCAACAAGAGTTGTTCTTGTTAGAATGTATACTAAAAGCCTAGCTCTTTTATATGAACATTTTTATTTTGAAATAAGAATCACATGATCATTGTTTTCACTTTATATTTATTATATGTGTGCATATTGTCTAATACTTTACATTGTAGATAACATGGTGCTTGGTGTGGCACAGAAGATCATGTTATCAGTCCCTTATAGAATGTAAGTAGAGGCTCACAACCAAGATGATTTTGGACAAACCATTGGCATGGTTGTAGTGTAGCTTGGTATTGGTTTATCTTGAACATAGAGTTACACTAGTACACTTAGGTGTATTGAGCAGGACCAACATAGAGGTGATTCAATTTATTGCTGACTACATAATTGAATCGGACCTCGAATATTATGTTATACATGCTCTTAATCCCGATATAATAACGGGCACATGTACTTAGTATTTATTTCTTTGATTTACCAAAGGGTGAGATTTATATGGATTAAATCAATATGCCCGGTAAGTTGGGAAATAATATTATTTACATGGTGTGCCGTTAATTATAGGAGGAAACCGTGTCCTACATATTTGGTTGATGATGTCCCCTTGAGGAGCTCATAAGGTTCATCATGTAAACCCTGCAGGTTGACTTAGTCAACATGATGATAAGGTTGAGTGGTACTACTCGAGGAGTTAGATGTTAATTGATTGATGGTCAGTAAATCAATTAATTGACGGACATTCGATATCTTAAACATGGGGAGATGGATGTACAAATAATGTATGGAGCCCATATTAATTATGGGGGTTGGTGAGGTAATTCAATGATGATCCTCTAGTGGAATGGAACATCATTGATGGATCAAGTTTGTGTGGTTCCGATCCATCGGGTGGCCAAGATCCAACTCCTCCTCATGGTCCCTATTGTAGCCTAATATAATCCTCATGAAGCCTAGATCCAATGATGGAAAACAAAACTCTAGATCCGACGGTGGAGATTAAATCTCTAGATCCTACGGTTGAGATTAAATCTCTAGATCCGACGGTTGAGATTAAATCTCTAGATCCGACGGTTGAGATTAAATCCCTAGATCTGACGGTGGAGATTAAATCTCTAGATCTGACGGTTAAGATTAAATCTCTAGATCCGACGGTTGAGATTAAATCCCTAGATCCGACGGTTGAGATTAAATCTCTAGATCTAACGGTTGAGATTAAATCTCTAGATCCGACGATTGAGATTAAAACCCTAGAACCGACGGTGGAGATTAAAACAAGGCTTAAGCCCAACTCTATAAAAGGGGGCTTAAGTTGGGTGGAAAAAAATAGGAGTTGGATGTTTTTGGAGATTAGGGTTTTGCCTTTCATTGGCTTGGGCGGCAAGAAACCCTAGGGAGATTAGGGTTTGGTTCCTTGGTTGGGCGGCTAGGGTTTGCCAGGAGAGTGGGCGGCAATAATAGGTCTTCTTCCTAAGGTGTTGGCCGGCTCCTTCCTCTCTTCCTCTACCTTGGTCGGCGCCCAACCTATTCCTCTTCTCCTCTTCTTTTCCTCTTGGCCGGCGGTACAAAGGTGCTAGGGATTGTTCCCTTGTTCGGTTCCTTGGTTGGCCATCTTGTTCTCTCTATTCTTGGGGCCGGCGGCATCAATCCTTTGTGGATTGGTGGTTGGATCAAGCAAGAAGGGAAGGAGAGTTCTTCTTTCTTTCGATTGAAGAAGATCTAGGAAGCTTCAACTTGTGGAGGATCTTCGCCCACATGAAGTCTACAAGGAAGTTAGGACATACGATAGAAGATCAAGAGGTATAAAAGTTTTACAAGTTTTATTATTGATCTTTGCATGTTCTTATTAATATGTTTATATGTGTTGATTATACATGTCTACATCCATATGTATTTGTATAATCATGGACCCCGAAGATAAACACAAAAACCGGTGATCCGTCCATCGTCTCTTCCATGGCTAACCGACTAAAAGAGCTTGGTTGCTTGAACAACTAGTTTGTTCAAGCGATCGCTCAAGTTGTTAGCACGATGACGAATTGGTTGAGCTTAGGAAACTCATCCCATCCGGATTAATTTTCATTAGTGAAAATTTTAATCCGGGGACATGGGAGCCAATGAGCCTCCGAGCAATGCCATCAAATTGGTATCAGAGCCACGGTTTCCGATTTTGTGTGTTTTGGATTCGATTACTTTCATGCACTTATCATATATTGTGTATGCCGGATGATAGTAGGATGTGCGTAGGATAACTTTTTGGTTGCAAGCATAAGTTCCAACTATTATGGATATATATGTGTGTATGTGATTGCATGTGTGTGTGATTGTATATTATTTGAATCCTCGGGGTTGACGAGGCTAAATTAGTATTTAATTTTTGTAATTAAATATGACAATGTTTAGCCACTCATTTTAGTTTACTTTCGATCTAGATTATTTGTACACTCCTTCGTGGAGTATAGGATCGATGGATGTAAATTAAAATAGTTTATCTTGGCTCGGATCTCTTTGGCGACTTGTGCACGGGAAAAGGTGGAGCGGACAAGGTGGCGACACGACGAGACGCATAATGGAGAACAATGCCATAATAGTTGGGAAAATTCTGTTTTTTTCCATATTTATTGCTGATTTGTTTTATATGCATGTTGTGTGTGCTTGAAAATTCCTCACTGTCAATTTACTAAGTGGGAGAGGGACATTTTAATTAATTCCCGCAGCCTCCATTACAATTTGACGTGTGATGCAACAAACTTGCGCGTCGGCTCTGAGTGCCTTCCTCCCCATCGGATGAGTTTGTTTGTAGATCACTAGGTCAAATAATGGTTATAAGAAATTATTTAGGAGCGTGTGTACTTCCCCATCGGTAAGGCACATAATCCGAGATAATTCCCTTAGTATCGTGTAATGGTGCACACTTAGATACAAATAAAAAGTATCCTCCCCATCGGAGTCACTGCTTTTATTTGTAGGGCCAAAGAGGAACCAACTATTAATTTTATTTGTCAAAAAGTAAGGTCACATGATAATTGGGAGCCAAAGAGCAAGCCTAATAAAGAAAGGCCTAGAGCAATACGTAACTGACTATCGTGGCATGCGATATTCTCAGTGTTTTGAGGTGTTGGTTGATTTTAAAATTTTATTGTTTGAGGAATCAATGATATTTGAAATCTAATATTTTGATCATTGTGATTCTTAGGTTTTTCAAATGGCTTTCAACCCACTTGCTGTGATATTAAAAGAAAATAAACTTACTAGAACAAATTATATTGATTGGAAAAGAAATTTGGATATTGTCTTAACTGCGGAGGAGTATAAATTTGTACTCTTCGAGGTCTGTCCTCCTAAGCCCACCGATGACTCTGATGAAAAGGAGAAAGAAAGTTATAAGAAATGGATCAAGGCAGATGAGATGGCGCGGTGTTACATTTTGGCATCTATGTCAAATGTGCTGCAACATCAGCATCAGGCCATGACCACGGCTTATGACATGATGTTCAATCTCAAGGAACTTTTCGGACATCAGAGTAGGGCGGCTAGATAGGAGGCTATGAGGAACTTGATGACGACCACCATGATCGAGGGAACACCCGTCAGGGACCATGTTCTCAAGATGATGGCTCATCTAAATGAGATGGAAGTCCTCGGAGCTGAGATCGATGGGGAAACCCAGGTCGATATCATTCTCCAGTCTCTGCCTAGGAGTTTTGAGCAGTTCTGCCTCAACTACAACATGAACAAGAGGTTGTATTCATTGGCGGAGCTTCTGACAGAACTCCAGGCGGCAGAGGGGCTTTTTCATCAAAGCGCTCAAGCCATGGTTGCTCAGAAGGTTTCTACTTTTAAACCGAAAGGAAAGAAGAAGAAGAAGCAAGGTGGAGCAAAGAAAGTGGCAGTAGGACCTTAGGCAGGAGTGAAGAAGTCGAAAGGCAAGTGCTTCACTTGCAAGCAGACTGGATATTGGAAGGCGGACTGTCCTCACCGAAAGAACAAAGGTATATCTTCTTGTTTAGTTGTTGAAACATGTTTAGCGGTGTTATCTACTAGTACCTGGTGTGTAGATACAGGAGCCACTGATCATGTCTGCAATACTTTGCAGGGGTTCTAGGAAACCCGATGACTAGCTGAGGGAGATATTACCGTCTTCATGGGCAATGCTTCAAAGGTGGCGGCTATTGCAGTGGGAGATGTTTATTTATCTTTTGATAGGAATAAAGTTTTGGTTTTGAGAAATTATCTTTATGTACTTACTTTTAGAAAGAATCTAATTTCAATTTCTAAATTGTTTCTGGATGGATATTCTGTTTCTTTTAATGACAAAGTTGTTATAAAAAGGAATAGGGAGATTATCTGTTCTGGTACATTGGTTGGCAATTTGTACACTCTTGAACCGAAAACTTCCACGATGCATATAGTGTAAGAGATCGGATGGCCGGCTAGAGGGGGGTGAATAGCCCTCGTTCGTTGGTTATCGGAATTTGCTCGTCTACAATTAGATTAGCGCAAGCGGAAACAACAATACAAGCAAATTAAACAAATAAAAACAAAGCAAAGGAAATAGACAATGCTAACACAAGATGTAACGTGGTTCACGGCTACGCCGCTAATCCACGGTCCCCGATTCGTCCTCGGTGAATCACTCCGCTCAACCAATCCACTAAATGGTCTCTCCTTTGCACCAAGCTAGGTGGAGGTAACCTTTACAATCAAGATCACTCTTCTTACAAATAGAATGGAGTAAAAGCGAGTAAGAAGAGTTTAGAGCTTGTGGGGCACTAGGAAGATTGTTTGGAACTTAAGCATTAGCCTCTCAAAGGCTCACACCCTCTCTTTTTATAGAGAGGGCTAACTTCTTCCGTTGGCGCCATCGATCATTTGCCGCCCTTGGCGATCGGACCGCCTTCCTCTACACGGCCTCCGAACACGTCGGATCGGCCGTTGTAGTCAGCGGAACTCTTGCGATCGGCTGGACCTCACCGATCGGCTGCGGCCCGTAGTCGTCGGCGCCCGATCGGCTACGGCGATTCTATGGCAAAACCCTATTGACGGATCATTGCTGCGCCTTGATCGATCTATCTTGGTCGGCCAGCGTATGGCGATCATTCGCCACAAACCGATCGATCGTATACGGTCGAGCTACACTCGACTCGGAAGCGATCGGCCATTCCATGGCGATCGGCGGTGTCGAAAAACCCATCCGACACTTGGCCAAATGGCCAAGTTTCACCTAAGAGCTACCCCCGCCCCGGGTTACAATCGCTCACTCTCAGTGCTCGGAGTCCCTCGCCTTCGAAGTTCTCTTCGTTCTCGGCCGCGTCCCTCGGCAGCATCAGGCGCACGGCTCTGCAATGCTCCTTCGCGTCTCTTGCCTCGAAGTCTACTTCCTCCGGCTTCACTCCAAGCTTCTCGTCCGGCGGTCCCTCGGATGCTCCAAGCGCCGCGGCTTCGCAAAGCTATCCTTCACCGACTCAAGGCACGAGTCATGAGATGTGAAACTCGCCATGGCTCCATGTGCGAATTACTAAGTCTGCCGCGACTTCAACGCACATATCAAATAAACATAACACACTAACTTAAACCCTTTGCCACACCATCAAAACCATATCACGGCAAGAGATTGCCCTAACAATCTCCCCCTTTTTGATGTGTGGCAATCCGTTTAAGTTAGGTAAAAACATTTGATATAAATTCTAAGGTAAGAAAGCATGTAAAGATAAACATGATATAACAACATGCAATTCCCCTTAATCCATGAAATTCTCTATGCAAATTTTCTCCCCCTATCATATATTTCTCCCCCTACATATATTTCTCCTCCTAATGTGATTAACTTAAACATACTTATTTCTCCCCCTTTGACACCATCAAAAAGATTAACACTAAGTTATAAGCTCATGGCATCAAGTATTATGGAGTAATATTATGTCTAGTTGTTTTTAAAATTGGGTACCATTTGTTGGTTGCATAAAGTATATTTATACAACTTGTAGGAGGTTTACAAACTGAATTCGGCCTTCAATATTCTGATTCTGAGCCACGATCGCTATCGTATGGGATGAGCACAAGGAAGAATTTGATTTTACGGATGAAATTCAGAAATGCATTAAAAATTTTAGAAAATTCGAAAAATCATGAAATTCAAGGAACATATTTCTCTTAAGTATATCTATCAATGAAAAATAGTTTTTCATGAAAACTCATTATATTTTCTTGTTTTTGCCAAAAATCCAAAAGTTCTAAAAACCACTAGGTTTTTGATCATTCTAGTATCAAGTTAGCTACCTAGTTTTGCATCCAATTGTTTCAAAACATGAATACATGTATTTTAAGGTAAGAAATTGTTTTGAAAACATTAGAAATATCCAACCATGATCTTTGGGCAATATGTCTATTATTTAAACATAAGCCTTCCCCATGATTGGTCTATTATTGATATTTTGATACTTTAAATGACCATCTAAATGCCATAGGCATTAGTGGACATTTGTATCATCCTAACATCTCACCCATGCTAAGTTTGCAATCAAGTTAGCCTATAGTGAGTGTGAGATGCATCCTAGGGGGTATTTGTATATACTTAACCCATATATTCATGCAATTCTATCATGGTTAAGTATCAACCTAACATCCTACATGATCATAATGACATATATGAATGAATTCTACATTATGATCATGAAACTCATGTTTTCATCAAATTATAGTCATGCATTAGGTATTATGTGATGATAATAAACAAATTATCACCTAAAGCATGATTTATACCTATTTCTCATGATAACATGCCAAATATCAAAAACATAAATCATGATTTAAAACATACATAGGAATTACATCAATCATCATGATTTAAGCATTATTACCTATTTATGGGCACGTTATCATCACCCAACACTATCTAAAAATGTTGTCCCGTCATCCTAAGTCAACCAAAATATGATATAGGTCAAGTTCATATGGTTGACTACCCTAGGGGTTTTCTAACCCTTAAGGATGGATTTTGGAACCCAAAATAGATTTTTACCTATGGGGTTCACTAGAAATTCCTTGGGGATCCATTTCTTAGCTATTACTTTGTTTTTGTCTTGTCCCCTAGCTATTAGGCATCTATAGGCCTTCTCATTTTTCTTCTCTTTATATCCTAGGCCTTTCTTGTTAAAACTTGCCCTTTGGCTCCCTATGATCATATTCAAGGTGTTGGAGCCAATTGTGAATTTTCCTAGGGCTTTGGTTAAATAATCTACCTTTTCCCTTAATGCCCTATTTTCTTCTATGCATGCATCACTAACATCTAAAGGCACATAATTATCATGTGAGCATGCATCATCATGGCAAAAAGAAGTATCATTATTATTTAAGCATGCATTTTCTAGCTTATTTTCTAATGCCTTAATTTGATCTAGCATGCATTTATTTTTCTTCTTTGCTCTAAACAAATCCCTAGTTAAACTAGAAATCATAGAAACTATTTTACTAGGAGGCTTTCGTTACCATAGTTTCCATGTCCTCTTCTTCTTCTTGGATGATGAGGAGGATGATGATGTGGAGGAGGCTCCCCTTCACTTGAGCTCTCCTCTTGTGCTTGATCCTTCATTTTCGGAGGAGGAGCAATCCAAATCGTCAAAGGCCATCAAGGCCAAATTGGCGACAAAGGCATTCTCCTCATCCGATGATGAGGAGGAGGATGAGGAAGGATCATCCCATGTCTTGGCCTTGAATGCTTTGGCCTTCCCTGTGTCTTTTGCATGCGTCACCTCTTCCTTCTTTTCTTGCTCCCTTTTCTTCTTCTTTTCTTCTTTCTTTTCCTCTCTTCCTTGCTTTTGTTTAGGAGAGGACAATTGTCCCTTATGTGTCCCTCTCCTTGGCAATTGTAGCATATCACCTTCCCCCTTGGTCTTCTATTCCTATCATTTGATTTATCAAATCTAAAATTCTTAAATACACGCCTCACCTTCCTTACCATGTAGGCTTCCTCGGTGCTATCCATGGAGGAGGAGGAGGCTTCATCATCGGAGGAGGAGGGGACTTCCATCTTCTTCTTCCCCTTGTTTGCCAACAATGCTACTCCTCTTGAGGGTTGAATTCTTGGCTCTTCTTGAATTCCTTCAAGCCTCGTTTCGTGGAGCTCCATTGTCGAGAAGAACTCCTCCAAGGTGCTTACTTCCAAGTTCTTGGACATATAGAAGGAGTCCACCATGGAACTCCACTTTGAGGACCGGGGAAAGGCATCTATAGCCTTCATGAGCATGTCCCGGTTCGATAGCTTCTCACCTACACTTGTTAGCCCAATTAAAATTTCTTTAAACCTAGAGTGTAGTGAGGTTACCTTTTCTCCCTTTTCTAGTTTTATATTGGATAATTGGGAGCGGAGGAGGTCTCTCCTTGCTAGCTTGGCCTCGGATGTGCCTTCATGGAGTTCTATAAGCTTCTCCCACATCTCTTTGGCGCTAGCACATTCTCCGATCCGGTTGATCTCTTGTTAAGGGAGCACATTGTAGAGATGGTGCTTGGCTTTGGAGTTTGCAAGGTGCTCCTCTCTTTGCCTCTTGGTCCACCTAGATTTCTCTATTGGCTTCCCCTCTTCATCCCTAGGCAAAACGAAACCGGATTCCATTGTAATCATTATATCAAAATCCGTTTGAAAAATACCTCCATTCGCTTCTTCCACTGCGAATTCTCCTTCAAACCGGAGGATGGATGTTGGAGCCATTTTGATGTAGGGCTTGTTGCGGCGGTTAGTCCGGTGACAAGCAACCTCGGCTCTGATACCACTTGTAAGAGATCGGATGGCCGGCTAGAGGGGGGTGAATAGCCCTCGTTCGTTGGTTATCGGAATTTGCTCGTCTACAATTAGATTAGCGCAAGCGGAAACAACAATACAAGCAAATTAAACAAATAAAAACAAAGCAAAGGAAATAGACAATGCTAACACAAGATGTAACGTGGTTCACGGCTACGCCGCTAATCCACGGTCCCCGATTCGTCCTCGGTGAATCACTCCGCTCAACCAATCCACTAAATGGTCTCTCCTTTGCACCAAGCTAGGTGGAGGTAACCTTTACAATCAAGATCACTCTTCTTACAAATAGAATGGATTAAAAGCGAGTAAGAAGAGTTTAGAGCTTGTGGGGCACTAGGAAGATTGTTTGGAACTTAAGCATTAGCCTCTCAAAGGCTCACACCCTCTCTTTTATAGAGAGGGCTAACTTCTTCCGTTGGCGCCATCATCGATCGCCGCCCATGGCGATCATTGCCAATCCTGGCCTCCGAACACGTCGGATGCCGACCGTTGTTGTCCAATGGAACTCTTGGCGATCATGCTGGACCTCACCCGATCACGACTTCGTAGTCGATCGTCGGCCGGCTACGGCGCTGTGCGGCTAAAACCCTATTGACCCGATCATTGCTGCAGCCGATCGATGTAATCGATCGGCGCTAGCGTATGGCGATCGGCTACGCCACAAAACCATCGCGTATACAATCGAGCTACACTCGACTAGCGATCGACCGCCATTCCATGGCGATCGGCCGTGTCGAAAACCCATCCGACACTTGGCCAAATGGCTAAGTTTCACCTAAGAGCTACCCTCCCGGTTACAATCGCCACTCTCATTTCTGAGTCCTCGCCGAAGTTCTCTTCGTTCTCGGCCACGTCCCTCGGCAGCATCAGGCGCACAGCTCTGCAATGCTCCTTCGCGTCTCTTGCCTCGAAGTCTACTTCCTCCGGCTTCACTCCAAGCTTCTCGTCCGGCGGTCCCTCGGATGCTCCAAGCGCACGGCTTCCGCAAAGCTATCCTTCACCGACTCAAGGCACGAGTCATGAGATGTGAAACTCGCCATGGCTCCATGTGCGAATTACTAAGTCCTGCACGACTTCAACGCACATATCAAATAAACATAACACACTAACTTAAACCCTTTGCCACACCATCAAAACCATATCACGGCAAGAGATTGCCCTAACATATAGAAGTGAATAACTCATCTTCTAAGTCTAATAAGAGAAAAGAACCTTCGAAAATGAACCAGACATATCTTTGGCACCTAAGACTTGGTCATATTAACTTGAGTAGAATTCAAAGCTTGATAGCTGATGGACCCTTGGGTTCATTAGTGGTGGAAGATCTCCCAACCTGCGAGTCTTTCTTGGGAGGTAAGATGACCAAGAGGCCTTTTAAGGCTAAGGGGTATAGAGCCAAAGATGTATTGGAATTGGTTCATTCTGATTTGTGTGGTCCTATGTCTATCCAGGCTAGAGGTGGCTTTGAATACTTTGTCTCTTTTATAGACGATTATTCAAGGATCACCATGTATCACCATGTCCCCTTCTCCATATATTAAGAACACATCCTTAGTTCTTCTTAAGTACTTAAGGATCGTCTTAATAGCCACCCAATGATCCATTCCTGGATCAGACTGGTATCTGCTCGTGACACTCAGAGCATACGATACATCGGGCCTCGTACATAACATAGCATACATGATAGATCCTATTACGGATGCATAGGGAATCTTACTCATGCAAATTCTCTCGTCTTCTGTGCGCGGACACATAGACTTCGAAAGGTGTACCCCATGCCTGATGGGTAGGAAACCTTTCTTGGATTCCGACATGCTAAACCTCTTTAGCACTCGGTCTATATATGTAGACTGCGAAAGACCAAGCAACCGTTTTGATCTATCTCTATAGATCTTAATCCCGAGGATGTAGGTTGCTTCTCCTAGGTCTTTCATGGAGAATGTCTTGGATAACCAAACCTTAACTGACTGTAAGATTGAAACATCGTTTCCCATAAGTAATATGTCATCGACATACAATACTAGGAACATGACTGCACTCCCACTAACCTTCTTGTACACACAAGGTTCGTCTGGATTTTGTGAGAAATCAAACTTTTTGATTGTCTCATCAAAACGAATATTCCAGCTCCTGGATGCTTGCATCAATCCATATATGGACCGTCGCAATTTGCATACCTTGGTTTTATCAACCGATGTGAAACCCTCAGGCTGTATCATATACACGTCCTCGAGCAAGTTTCCATTAAGGAAAGCTGTTTTCACATCCATCTGCCATATCTCATAATCATAATGAGCCGCTATGGCCAGGAGCATCCGAATGGATTTAAGCATAGCTACAAGTGAAGAGATTTCGTCATAATCAACACCTTGTTTTTGACGATATCCTTTCGCCACTAATCTAGCTTTATAGGTAATCACATTACCATCCATGTCGGTTTTCTTCTTGAAAATCCACTTGCACCCTATAGGCTTGATGCCTTCAGGCGGGTCAACCAAGTTCCAAACTTGGTTTTCATACATGGAATCCATTTTCGACTTTATGGCATCAAGCCACTTATCCCTTTCTGAACTTGTCAGCACTTCTTCATAACTGGTAGGCTCCTCATCATCAATGAGTAACACGTCGTTCGATTCACTTACGAGAAATCCATATCTCTCAGGAATGTTGCGTGTTCTACCAGATCTACGAAGATGTGGTGTTACAATAGGTCCAGCCGATTGCTCATCACTATGAGTTGTCGGCTATTGTGCTTCACCAGGTATCTCATCAATGTCTATTTGAGTCTCTCGAGCCTCCTCAAGCTCGATGACACTCCCACTATTTTCTTACAAGAGAAACTCTTTCTCTAGAAACACATCATGCCTTGAAACAAACACCTTTTGTTCCACAGGATGATAGAATTGGTAACCCCTTGTTTCCTTAGGGTATCCAATAAATAGACATTTATCAGACTTAGCATCCAATTTGTATGATATAGTCCGCTTCACATAAGCAGGACAACCCCATATCTTCAAGTAAGATACATGAGGTTTCTTACCATTCCATATCTCATATGGAGTAGTAGAGACTACCTTGGTTGGCATTCTGTTTAACAAGTAAACAGCTGTCTGAAGTGCATAGCCCCAAAAGGACTTGGGAAGATTCGCATGATTCATCATTGACCTGACCATGTCCAACAAGGTCGACGCCTCTCGGATACACCATTATCTTTGTGGTGTATATGGCGGAGTCCATTGAGACAATATACCATTGTCTCTTAGATAATCAAGAAACTCTTGACTTAAGTATTCACCACCTCGATCCGATCGAAGTATTTTAATACTCTTGTCATGTTGTTTCTCTACTTTATTTTTGAATTCTTTGAACCTTTCAAAGGCTTCAGACTTGTGTTTCATCAAGAACACATACCCAAACCGTGAGTGATCATCGGTGAAGGTAATGAAGTAGCTATAGCCTCCTAAAGCTTGAGTTGACATAGGTCCACATACATCAGTATGTATTAGACCTAGTAACTCTCCCACTCGTTCACCTTTTCCAATAAAAGGTAACTTAGTCATCTTGCCTTTTAAGCATGATTCACATGTATCGTATGAATCCAATTCAAATAATTCCAGAATTCCACATCGGTGTAATTCGGACATGCGTTTCTTGCTTACATGGCTAAGACGACAAGCCACATGTAGGAGTCTAATTGATCATCCTTTCGAGCATGCTTGTTGCTCGCTTCGATATTGAAAATGTCACTGGATATGTCCAACGTATAAATGCCATTGCTCAAAGTTCCAGTTCCATAAAGTACGCCATTCAAAGTTATATAACAACAATTGTTACTAAACGTCAAATGGAAACCATTTCTATTTAAGCAGGAAATAGAAACAATGTTCTTTATTAGAGAAGGAACACAATAGCAATTGTCCAGTTCCAAGACTAGTCCACTAGGGAGCTTCAGCAAATAAGTTCCGATGGCGACCGCAACAACCTTTGCTCCATTGCCAACTCGCAAATTTGACTCCCCTCTGATGAGTCTTCTTCTATTCCTTAGCCCCTGTATGTCATTACATATATGTGAGCCACACCCAGTATCCAATACCCAATTGTCTAAGGAAATAAAATGACAATCAATAACGAAGATACCTGAAGAGGATGGGGCATCAGATGCCTTCTTCTTCTTCATGGACTCAAGATAAATCTTGCAGTTTCTTCGCCAGTGGCCTTCCTTGCCACAGTGATGGCAAGTGCCCTTTTGTGCTGGTTCTGCCTTCTTGTTCTTCCCTTTCTTCTGTTCTTTTGCCTTCCTCTTAGAACCTTTCTTTGAGGAATCAACTAACAGAACCGCCTTCTCCTCATGCTTCACAGAAGGCTCCACAGTCTTCAGCATATTGAGGAGCTCAGGAATAGTGGATTCTAATTTGTTCATCCGATAGTTCATCACAAATTGTGAGAAACACTTGGGCAAACAATGCAGAATTAAGTCAATACTTAATTCATGATCCATCATAAACCCGAGGGTGACTAGCCGCTCGATGTACCCGTTCATCTTTAGCACAAACTGCACAACAGACGAACCTTCTTGCATCTTCGTGGTGAAGAGGAGCCTGGAGACTTCGAACCTTTCAGATCTTGCTTGCTCATCAAACAACTCATGAAGATGAAAGACCATGGTATTAGCATCCATATGCTCATGCTGCTTTTGCAGCTCAGGTACCATCGCCGCTAGCATGATGCAACTCGCCAGCTCAGAATCGGTCACATGCTTTTGATAGACCAACATTTGGTCTGGAGTTGCATCATCCTTAGGACGGTTGGGAAGAGGCTCTTCAAGGACATATGTTAGCTTTTCCGCCTTGAGAACAATTCTCAGGTTTCTAAGCCAGTCCAGAAAGTTAGGCCCAGTCAGTTTGTTTGAATCCAAAGTAGTGCGCAAATTCAAAGACGTCATGGTCAATCGATTGACCTAGAAATACAAAACGAGCATATATGAGAAAATGATTTTAAAATGCATCAATATACATTTATAAATCCCATTCATTTTTTGAATTTCAAAAACCGCAAAATCACTTCAGGAGATCGTAGGTCCATCTCCGAATGGGTTGATATCCATCATAGATATGAACAACCTTGGAGAGAGTCCAACAAGCCATTCATAACTACGACGGTAGGTATCAATTATACCGATTGCATATCACGTATATGCAACTATCACAATGTGCTATCAACTAATTGAATGTTCACACATACATCGGGTTGTTAACACATTAACAAGTATGCATCATATGCATAGCACCCAACTTCACCTCCCTTTACATCGACCTTGGAGAGAGTCCAACAAGCCGATGCTCCAGGTTAAAGACAACCCATTAATCGAGAAATAGTTTTAATATGGTTAGAGCACATTCAACCTGGGCTCTGATACCACTGTTGGATTTCCGGCACCGCGGCGAGTGTGTGTTCGAACATGTTTCGCAGACATGTGCACAGCGGAAGAAATAAAAATAATAAATCTACATTTATTACAACACACACATCACACGCATGCATAGTACAACATGTGTAGACATAACCGTAAATTTAAATTTGCAATAAAAGGAAATTTAACTACGTATACCTTTCGTATCACGTGTAGCGGAAACGACATCAATCGGAACGATCCTCTCTAGAATCGTCTCTATCCGTATCGACGCCGAGTATCTTCGGGATGACTTCATAAAGTCACGAGCTTCGTCTTCGTACGGGTTACTAGCCTCGTGTTGAAGACGACGTGATCGAGAGAGGATCACGATCCGAATCCAAATTCGGATCCAAAGATGAGTCCTCAAAACTCGCTTCTCCGGAGAGGTATTCATCAACCGTTTGACGAATCCTTCGTCCTCCACCTCTGAGGATTACCGGAGATCGAATCCCCAGTAAGTAAGGCGCTGTCAGAGCTCCAAACATCGTCCAAATGACGCTCCGATGAGAAGAAAACAAGCTGTCCAGAAAACTGGAAAACTTTGGTGGAGGAGTAGGCATCGGCCAAAAAGGGTAAGATGAAGCTCACCTTGATGACGAACCCAAAGGAGATCACCGGAGAGTTGTCGGAGGATCACCGGCAGAAGCTTGGATGCCGGCAACAAGTTGGACGACAGCACAAGGGGTTGGGCGGCGGCACAAGGGTGTTGGCGCCGAATTCACCAAGGAGAGGAGGTGGGCGGCAACTAGGTTAGGGATTTTTGGATTAGGGCTTAACAACACCTTAAGCCCTCTTTTATAGAGAACTAATTCTCTTAATGGTTATTGGATCATAACCAAAAGGCCCATTAACCCGCTCCATTAATATAAGTTAAAATAAACCAAACCATGATGGTTTATTTTAAGTTAAAACGAACCGAACCAACTTTTGGTTCATTCGTTTAAAATAAACCAAACCCTTTGGTTTATTCTCCTCCATTGGATTAGAACCAAACCATTTTGGTTCATCCATTATGTCTTCATAAGACACGGCCCATCCACACTTCCATTGCGACTGAAACGATTTCATGCTCGCTTCTTGTTTGGTCCAACCAAACCTAGTTTCTCTCGGTCTGAGAATCCCATTCTCAAGCTCGTTTTAAATCCTTCGGATTACGCCAAGCGTGTGACCAAATAGGTTCTCGGTTTATGTTGGCCGTCTATAATTAACCATTAATTATAGAACGATCATGAGTGACACCTAGTAGTACATCATGATCCCCAATTAATCGAAAAGATCAACGGTTGATCCAGAACTATTTCTGAAACCCTTCAGCAGCTCGAATGAATCGTACCCCATTCCCTTCACTCATCTTATACCCACTTGGTTCAGGACATGGTCTATAGTGTCAGTCCCCACTAGGCTGACTACGTCACACCTAGCCCAATTATCATTTCCTCGTCCTACGGATTCTAGTTACTGCACATGTATCGAAGAGTACCTTACTCTAAACATGTAATGCTTTAGCCAAAGACTTTAGTAACAATCCGACGAGAGGCCATGGGTATACATCTCCTCGCAAGGAGTGGTGAATCCTTTATAGGCTATTCAAACACCTTCGATCACTTCGACTTATACCCAATCATCCCGGGTCCACATCTCCTTAGAGATGCTTGCTTAAGATGTCAAAGCATAAGTCTCCATGATCAAGATGACTTGAATACCGCAAGTCAAAGGAACATCACACTTAAGCTATAGTAAGAACTCCATTGACATATCTATATATGCAGAGAACCATATGAAGTCTTATGGCTGGTCACTCCAATGAACTAGTTACCATAACTAGCATCCACAATCAACTACGGACATCACAATGTCTCCAGCCAGTGAGAATCTGCTGCTTGGATACACCAAGGAGTATACCTCGTGCTAGTCTCGACAGAATTGATGGTGTCCAAATCCATCAATTCATCGACTAGGGATAATTCCGATACATCACAATTACACATGTAGAGATACTCACTAGTTGTGATCCAATCACAAATTCTCTCATGCTGTGAATCGTATCGTGGACATTCAGTAAATGAGTTTAAGATCCAATCAAATACATGAAAATATGTATACTGAAATAGTGAATCTTCATTTATCATATAAATGGTTCATACATAAGGCGATTGCCTTAGGACATCTCTCATATATTACTAACACCTATATCCTAATCCGACCTTGTTGTAGATAGCCCTTTGATCCTTAATAATCATGTATAGGTATTTTGAACCATTTGTGAATTTTTCTAAGCATGCTCTTAATTTACCTATTTCTTTTCTTAACTCATCATTTTCATCCCTAAGGGTACATTCATCATTATCACTAGATGGTTTACCACATGATGAATCTACACTCTTAAGTGATTTGATCTCTAATTTTAGATCCTTAATCCTAGTTTTCGATCTATTTAAAGCATTTTGTAAACATGCAATAGTCTTATAAAGTAAATCTACTTTGGGTGAGTTGTTTACCTCATCATCATCACTTGATGATGATTCATCGCTTGAAGAGGAAGAAGACTCCTCGCTTGAGCTCCCGGCTTCTTCCAATGCCATGAGGGCTAGATTCCGGGTGGCATGGCAAACTTCTTCATCGTTGGAAGACTCCTCCATGCTTAGAGTGTCCTATGTTTGTGCCACCATCGCCTCCTTCTTCTTCTTTTCCTTCTTTTCCTTCTTTTTCTTTTCCTTCTCCTCCTTCTTCTTTAGTTCCGGGCAATTTGGCTTTATATGCCCTTTCTTGTTGCAACCAAAACAAGTCACGTTAGAGGTAGAATTTGAATTGTTTGAAGATTTACCTCTTGAGGATTGGAACATCCTCTTCACATCTTTCTTGGTGAGTCTCTTTGACTTCCCACCAAACTTCTTGACGTAATGTGCCACCTCGCTTGCCGATAACTCATCTTCACTACTTGATGAGTCTTCCTCAGATTCGGATGAGGAGGACACTTCCTTCTTCTCCTTCTTCTTCTTCTCCTTCTTTCCTACAAAAAGAGCTATACCCTTCTCTTTGGATGAAGTGTTAGCTTGTTCATGTAATTGAAATTCACAAAATAGCTCATCTAATTTAACTAATGAAAGATCCCTAGAGACCTTATAGGCATCTACCATTGAAGTCCATAAGGTGGTTCTAGGGAAAGCTTGTAACACATACCTTACAAGGTCTCGGTTGTCGACCTTCTCACCTATAACATGTAGTCCGTTGACTACTTCCTTGAAACGCTCATGCATTTGGCTCACGGTCTCGTTTGTCTTCATAGTGAAGCTTTGGAGTTGGCCAATCAAAAGATCCCTCTTGGCCATTCTTGTTTCTTTGGATCCTTCGTTGAGTTTGATGAGCTTCTCCCAAAGCTCTTTTGCGTATTTGAAGGGCCTGACTTTAGAGAGTTTCTCCTTGGATAGACCACATTGAAGTTTGGTCGTTGCTTTTGCATTTGCTTATGCTTTCTTGGCCATCTCTCTTGTCCAATCTTTTGTCGGTAGTGGTGCTCCGAATTCGTCGACCGACTTCTCAAAACCATCTACAACACTAAACTAATTCTCAATATCATTCATTAAGTAATACTCCATCCTACCTTTCCAATATCCGAAGTCGTTATCGTCGAAGAACGGAGGCCTCGCCGTGCTATACCCCTCTTGAAAAGTCATCTTTGCTCCGGTTGATTGCTAGATCTTCCGATGCGATCCGGGCTCTGATACCACTTGTTGGTGATCGTTTGGAAGCTAGAGGGGGGGGTGAATAGCGATTTTCGTTTCTACAAGAGTGATTAGCGGAAGAAAACAAAAATAATATATGTAAAAGACAAAAACAATGCAAACAAAGCCTTTACGTGGTTCGGAGATAACGCTCCTACTCCACGGCGATCCTTAAGGTGGATCAACCCAAGCAAATACACTAAGAAGCTTTCCTTTACAACACAACTCCTCTTCTTTACAAAGAATGAAAATTTAAGCATAGAGAGAAGAGGAGGGGATTTAATATCACTTAGAAAGCTAGAAAACTCATGGAGGCTTTGGAGAAGAATCAGAGAATAAGAATTAACCCCAAAAACCTCCATCAACCCTCTTTTTATAGAGAGAAGGCTGATTTTCCTGTTGGAGCACCATCAGTCGACTGATGTACAACATCAATCGACTGCTGGCGCGGTTAACGGCTTCTGAATAGCTGGATTCGTGGGATTCAGAGTTATTTCGTCCAACGACACTTTCATCAGTCGACTGATCCCTCCATCAGTCGACTGATGAAGTGATCAGTCGAGTGATCATAAGCCGTAGTCGAGTGGGACTCCATTCTGTGCCTATTTTTGCCTTGATCAGTCGACTGCCATTGTTGGCAGTCGACTGATAGTATCATCAGTCGACTCCCATTGCCAAGGCAATCGACTGATAGTCAGGGTTTCCACCTGACTCAGTCGAGCACTTGACCAGTCGACTGATACACATCAAGTATGAGTATTTCATACTTGATTTCACCCCCTAGACCTAGACTCAACCTTCTAACTCTTTCATAAGCCTTGCGCTTCCAGGATCCCTCCGAGTCCGCGACTTGTTCATCCTTTGCGCTTTGCTTCCAAGAGCTTCCTTCGATTTTGTCATGTCTTGGGTTTTCCTTTGCCAAAGCGTGCTTGGACTTTACGCTGCCAAGTCTACATGCTTGGACTTACGCTGCCAAGACTTGCCTTTGGACTTCCTTTGCCAAAGTTCGTTTGGACTTAATACCGCCAAGACAACATGCTTGGTCTTATGCCGCCAAACCTTTACCTTGGACTTCTCTTGCCAAGATCATATTAGACTTCCCTGTCACTTGAACACGTTCACAATTAGATCACAATTTATTGCCTAACTTAGATGATTATCCAAACATCAAAACATATAAATGCTTGGGGCATTGTTGCACCAACAATCACTAGGTCAAATATGGTTATAGGAAATTATTTAGGAGCGTGTGTACTTCACCATCGGAAGGCACATAATCTTAGATAATTGTTTTAGTATCGGGTAATGGTAAAACACTTAGATGTAAATAAAAGTATCCTCCCCATCGGAGTCACTGCTTTTATTTGTAGGGCCGAAGAGGAACCAACTATTAATTTTATATGTCAAAAAGTAAGGTTTATAGGATAATAAAATTGATGGGTAAAACCTCCTCTTACAAATGTAGAATTCGTATACGTCCACACTATCGTGGCATATAATATTCTCGGTGTTTTGAGGTGTTGGTTAATTTTAAAATTTTATTGTTTGAGGAATCAATAAATTTTTGAAATCTAATGTGTTGATCACTATGATTCTTAGGTTTTTCAAAATGGCTTTCAACCCACTTACTGTGATTCTGAAAGAAAACAAACTTACTGGACCTAACTATGTTGATTAAAATTGGAATCTGGACATTGTCTTGACTGCTGAGGAGTACAAATATGTACTCTTTGAAGAGTGTCCTCCTAAGCCTACGGATGATTCTAGTGAAAAGGAGAAAGAGAGTTATAGGAAGTGGATCAAGGCTGATGAGATGGCGCGGTGTTACATTTTGGCTTCTATGTCAAATGTATTGCAACATCAGCATCAGGCCATGACTATTGCCTATGACATGATGCTCAATCTCAAGGAACTTTTCGGACACCAGAATCGGGCTGCTAGGCAGGAAGCTATGAGGAACTTGATGACGACCACCATGATTGAGGGAACACCTGTGAGGGATCATGTTCTCAAGATGATGGCTCATTTGAATGAGCTGAAAGTCCTTAGAGCGAAGATCGATGGGGAAACCCAGGTCGATATCATTCCGACCTCGAAGTTTTGAGCAGTTTCACCTGAACTACAACATGAACAAGAGGTTGTATTCATTGGCGAAGCTTCTGACAGAACTCTAGGCGATAGAGGGGATTTTTCATCCGAGTGCTCAGGCTATGGTTGCTGAAAAGGTTTCTACTTCTAAGCCGAAAGGCAAGAAGAAGAAGAAACAAGGTGTAGCAAAGGTGGCGGGAGGATCTCAGGGAGGAGTGAAGAAGCCGAAAGGAAAGTGCTTCACTTGCAAGCAGATTGGACATTGGAAGGCGGACTGCCCTAACTGAAAATAGAACAAAGGTACATCTTTGATTTTAGTCATTGTAACATGTTTAGCGGTGTTATCTACCGGTACCTGGTGTGTAGATACGAGAGTCACTGATCATGTCTGCAACTCTTTGCATGGGTTCTAGGAAACCAGACGACTAGCTGAGGGGGAGATTACCGTCTACATGGGCAATGCTACGAAGGTGGCAGCTATTGCAGTGGGAGATGTTTATTTATCTTTTGATAGGAATAAAACTTTGGTTCTGAGAAATTGCCATTATGTACCTTCATTTAGAAAGAATTTGATTTCAGTTTCTAAATTGTTTATGGATGGGTATTCTATTTCTTTTAATGACAGAGTTATTATAAAAAAGAATAGGGAGATTATCTATTCTGGTGCATTGGTAGGAAATTTATATACTCCTGAACCAAAAGCTCCCACGATGCAAATAGAAATAAATAACTCATCTTCTAAATCTAATAAGAGAAAAGAACCTTTGAAAATGAACCAAACATATCTTTGACATTTAAGGTTAGGTCATATTAACCTGAGTAGAATTCAAAGGTTGATAGCTGATGGACCTTTGGGTTCATTAGTAGTGGAAGATTTCTCAACCTGCGAATCTTGCTTGGAAGGTAAAAAGACCAAGAGGCCTTTTAAGGCCAAGGGGTATAGAGCCAAAGATGTGTTGGAATTGATTTATTCTGATTTGTATGGTCCTATGTCTATCCAGGCTAGAGGTGGTTTTGAATATTTCATCTCTTTTATAGATGATTATTCAAGATATGGATACATTTACTTGATGCGCCGCAAGTTTGAATGCTTTGACAGGTTCAAAGAATTCAAGGCTGATGTGGAGAAATGTCAAGGTAAAAGTATCAAGACACTATGATCTGATCGTAGTGGTGAGTACCTCTTGGGAGAGTTTAGGAGTTACTTATTAGAGACTGAGATTCAATCCCAACTGTCTACACCTGGCACACCCCAACAGAATGGTGTGGCAGAGCGAAGGAATAGGACTCTTATGAAGATGGTTAGATCGATGATGAGTTATTTTGAGTACCAGAGTCGTTCTGGGGGTATGCTCTAGAAACGACAATGTATATTCTGAACTTGGTTCCATCTAAATCAGTACCTTCTACTCCCATAGAATTGTGGACTGGACGAAAGCCTAGTCTGAGACATATTCGGATTTGGGGTAGTCCTGCACATGTGCTGAAGGGAGATACTGGTATGTTGGAATCTCGTACAAAAGTGCGCATGTTCGGAGGCTATCCTAGAGGAACGAAAGGTGGTTTGTTCTATAGTCCTAGAGATCAGAGGGTGATCATTAGCACGAACGCTCGATTTTTAGAGGAAGACTATATGATGAACCACAAGCCCATGAGCAAGATTGTTATGGAGGAATTAAGAGGGGAAGTCACTACTTCAGTACCAATGGTACAAGAGGACATACCACAAGCGACTGCAATGCGTGTCACAGAGGATACACATGTAATACCTCTTCGTAGTGGGAGGGTTGTTAGACAACCTGATAGATTTATGTTCTTGGGAGAATCTTCTGATTTGGTCTCTGGCGAACATGAACCTGATCCCTGGACATATGATGAGGCAATCCAATATAAAGATGCGGTATCTTGGCAAAGGGCTATGAATTCTGAGATAGAATCTATGGATTTAAATCAGGTATGGGAGCTAGTAGAACCACCCAGTGGTGTAAAAGCCATTGGATGCAAGTGGATCTACAAGAGAAAGAGAGGATTATATGGGAAGGTAGAGACCTTCAAAGCAAGGCTTGTTTTGAAAGGGTATACTCAGAAAGAGGGTATCGATTATGAGGAGACCTTTTCGCCGGTAGCCTTGCTTAAGTCTATCTAGATTCTCTTGTCTATTGCTGCTCATATGGATTATGAGATTTGGCAGATTGATGTTAAGATAGCTTTCCTTAATGGAAGTCTTGAAGAAAATCTCTATATGAATCAACTAGAGGGATTTATTGCAAAGGGCAAAGAGCATCTTGTGTGCAAGCTTAATTGGTCCATTTATGGATTGAAGCAAGCGTCGAGATCTTGGAACATCCGCTTTGATGAGGTAATCTAGTCATATGGATTTATTCAAAGTCCGGATGAGTCTTGTGTATACAAGAGATGTGACGAAAACATAGTGGTATTTCTTGTACTATACGTAGATGACATTTTGCTCATTGGCAACAATGTCAAAGTGTTATTAGACGTAAGGGTATGGTTTTCCAAAAAATTTGATGTGAAGGACTTGGGAGAAGTGGGACATATCCTTGGGATCAAGGTTATAAGGGATCGCAAAAAAAGGATGTTGTGCTTATCTCAAGCTTCATATATAGACATTATTCTAGCTCGTTTTAGCATGCAAAACTCTAATAAAGGTTTTATACCTTTTAGGCATGGAGTACCTTTATCTAAAGAGATGTGTCCTAGAACATCAAAGGAGATAGAGGAGATGAAGGTGGTTCCTTATGCTTCAGCGGTAGGAAGCCTCATGTATGCTATGTTATGTAAGAGGGCGGATATCTGATTTACCATGGGCATGGTCAATAGATATCAGAGTAATCCAGGACAGGGACATTGGATTGCGGTAAAGCATATATTGAAGTACCTGAGAAGGACTAGGGATTATATGCTGGTATACCAGACATATCAATTACTCCCTGTGGGTTACACAGATTCTGGCTTCCAATACGATAGGGATAACAGTAAGTCTACCTTGGGTTTTGTGTTTACTTTGGGAGGTGGAGCCATTATATAGAGGAGTGTCAAGAAAAAATGTATGGCAGACTCTACCATGGAAGCTGAGTATGTGACAGCCTCTGAGGCAGCCAAAGAAGCTGTATGACTCAGGAACTTCTTGATGGACTTGGATGTGATTCCTGGTTTGCCCAGAACTATCACAATTTATTATGATAATAGTGGTGCAATTGCAAACTCGAAGGAACCACGAACCTATAAGGCAAGTAAACACATAGAGTGCAAGTACCACCTGATACGAGAGATCGTAAAGCGAGGAGAAGTTGCTGTCGCAAAGATTACATCAGAGGATAACCTGACAGATCTTTTCACTAAGGCCCTTCTAGTGAGAGCTTTTGATAGGCATGCGGAGGGAATGGGAATCAGATGTATGGCAGTTTGAGCTATCATAGTCTTTTAGTATAAGTGGGATATTGTTAGGATGTATACTGAAAGCCTAGCCTTTGTATGAACATCTGCATTTTGAAATGAGAATCACATGATCATTGTTTGCATTTTATATTTATGCATATTGTCTGATACTTTATATTGTAGATAACATGGTGTATGGTGTCACAGAGAAGATCATGTTATCAGTTCCTTATAGAGTATAAGTATAGGCTCACAACCAAGATGGTTTTGGACAAACCATTGGCATGGTTCTAATGTAATTTGGTATTGATTTATCTTGACCATAGAATTACACTAGTACACTTTGTGTGTATTGAGCAGGACCGATTTAGAGGGGATTCAATTTATACTGACTATATAATTCAATTAGACCTCAGATATTATGGTGTACATGGTCTTAATCCTGATATAATAACGAGCACATGTACTTAGTATTTATTTCTTTGATTTACCAATGGGCATGCTTTATGTGTTAAATCGATAGGCCTGGTAAGTTGGGAAATAATATTATTTACATGGTGTGCCGTTGATTATAGGAGGAAACTGTGTCCTATATACTAGGATGATGATGTCCCCTTGAGGAGCTCATAAAGTTTATCATGTAAATCCTACAGGTGGACTTGGTCCAACATGATGATAAGGATGAGTGGTACTACTCATGGAGTTAGATATTAATTAATTAAATTGTCAGTAATTTAATTAATTAATGAACATTCGATATCTTAAACATGGGGAGATATTTTGTACAAATAATATGTGGAGCCCATATTTAATTATGGGGGTTGATGAGGTAGATCAATGATGATCCTCTAGTGGAATGGATCATCATTAATGGATCATCATTAATGGATCAGATTTTATGTGGTTCGGATCCATTGGGTGGCCAAGATCCAACTCCACCTCATGGTCCCTATTGTAGTCTATTATAAATACTCATGAAGCCTAGATCTATATAAGGAGTTGGAGAACCTTGGGCACAAAAAAAAACACAACATTGTGGTTGGCATTGAAGAGGCTTGGGCAGCAACAAGAGTTGTGCTAGGGTTAGGTGTTTGCTTCTCCTAGGGCCGGCGACAACAAGAGGTGTTTAGGGTTTTTCTTTCTTCCTTTGGTTTTGGTCGGCACCTCCTCACCTTCTCCTAGGGCCGACGGCAACAAAGGGCTTTCCTTCTTCCTTTGTCTTGGCCGGCGGCAACAATCGATAGGGTTCCTTCTTCCTTTGTCTTGGTTGGCACATACTCTCCCTCTCCTTAGGGCTGGCGGACACCAAACTTGGTGTTTGGTGGTCGGCACAAGCAAGGAGAAGAAGGGAGGGTTTTCTACATGATCTAGGAGGCTTCGATTCTTGAAAGATTGTGGCCCACACGACGTCCAAGAAGAGGATAGGAATACAATAGAAGATCAAGAGGTAAAACAAGAGGTACAATCTTGTTTATTATTGATTCTAGTTCTTTTGTATTTTGCATGTCATTGATTAACATGGACCCCGATGATAAACACAAAAATCGGCGATTCGTACATAATCTATTCCGTGGCTAATCGAGGAAAAGAGTTAGGTCGCTTGAAGAATAAGTTTGTTCAAGCGACCGCTCAAATCGAATAGCACGATGATGAATCGGTTGCTTGGTGATGTGAGCAAAACATATAGGGTTTTAGGAGTAGTTTTTGCTCATATCTCATTACATTTCACGTTAGTTTCATGCGTACGTTACTTTGTTTTGCATGCATTTCTTATTTTCTAGTTCGGAGATATGCTCTTTGTACTTTTGCATGCAGGATAGCATTTCGGGGGGAAAAGGCACACTTTCAAAGCAAAAGAAGGGCATTTTGCAGCTAGACGCATAATGGGACATGGCCAGGGCGTGTGGCTACACATGGTCGTGCCCAATGGGCGAGATCAGCCACCCCAGGGCCGCACACAGCCTGGCCATGTGGAAACACATGACCGTGTGGCGACCCAGCAGATTGACGTGATTAGGGCTTTTTCCAGATTTTGTAGTGATCCGATGTGATGTCTATATAAGGAGAGCTCCACCCAAACCCTAGGGGGGAGGTACGATGGCTGGGATGGCACACCGAAACCCTAAAAAGCTTCGGGAACTCGCAACGGGGAGGAAGAATATCGCCGGAGATCCAAGTTTTGCACTTCAACGCCAAAGAGAAGGCCACATCGACATTGTAACCTCTTGTTCTTGCATTTTATTTCTGATATATTCGAACATGAACATCTTTATACTGAAAGCCTAGCTCTTTTGTTGGGATGTATACTGAAAGGCTAGCTCTTTTTTATGAACATCTTTATTTTGAAATGAGAATCACATGATCATTGTTTGCACGTCATATTTATATGTGTGCATATTGTCTAATATTTTACATTGTAGATAACATGGTGCCTGGGTGCGGCACAGAAGATCATGTTATCAGTCCCTTGTAGAATATAAGTAGAGGCTCACAACCAAGATGGTTTTGGACAAACCATTGGCATGGTTGTAGTGTAGCTTGGTATTGTTTTATCTTGAACATAGAGTTACACTAGTACACTTAGGTGTATTGAGCAGGACCGACATAGAGGTGATTCAATTTGTTGCTGACTACATAATTGAATCGGACCTCGGATATTATGTTGTACATGCTCTTAATCTCGATATAATAATGGACACATGTACTTAGTATTTATTTCTTTGATTTACCAGAGGGTGAGATTTCTATGGATTAAATCAATATGCCCGGTAAGTTGGGAAATGATATTATTTACATGGTGTGCCGTTGATTATAGGAGGAATCCGTGTCCTATGTATTAGGTTGATGATGTCCCCTTGAGGAGCTCATAAGGTTCATCATGTAAACCCTGCAGGTTGACTTAGTCAACATGATGATAAGGTTGAGTGGTACTACTCAAGGAGTTAGATGTTAATTTATTGATGGTCAGTAAATCAATTAATTAACGGACATTCGATATCTTAAACACGGGGAGATGGATGTACAAATAATATATGGAGCCCATATTAATTTATGGGGGTTGGTGAGGTAGTTCGATGATGATCCTCTAGTGGAATGGAACATCATTGATGGATCAAGTTTGTGTGGTTCCAATCCATCGGGTGGCCAAGACCCAACTCCTCCTCATGGTCCCTATCGTAGCCTAATATAAACCTCATGAAGTCTAGATCAAATGATGGAAAACAAATCTCTAGATCCGACGGTTGGGATTAAATCCCTAGAACCGACGGTGGAGATTAAATCTCTAGATCCGATGGTTGGGATTAAAACCCTAGAACCGACAGTTGAGATTAAATCTCTAGATCCGATGGTTGAGATTAAATCTCTAGATCCGATGGTTGAGATTAAATCTCTAGAACCAATAGAGGAGATTAAACCAAGGCCTAAACCTAACTCTATATATATGGGCTTAGGCTTGGGCGGCAAAGGAGATGAAAAACCTAATTGAAACAAGGTGGCTTGGGCGGCAAGAAAGAAAAGGAGATTAGGGTTAGGGTTTGGTTCATTGGGTTGGGCGGCAAGGCTTCCTCTTCTTTCCATTGATGGCCGGCAACCCTTTCCCCCTTTTCCTACTTGGTTTGGTCGGCGTCCAAGCTTTTCTTTTCCTTCTATGACTTAGGTTGGATGGAATTAGGATGGCTTCCCTTGGGCGGCAACCAAAACCTAGATGGGATAGGATTGGGGTTGGGCGGCTAGGGTTAGGGTTTTGGGATTAGGGTGGGCGGCAACATGGAGATGAAGATCTTTTTCTTCTTCCTTCTAAGTGTTGGCTGGCCACTATCCATGTTCCCTATACCTTGGCCGGAGCTCAACCTATTCTCCTTCCCTTCATCCTTGGCCGGAAATTAGGAAAGCTTTGTCTAGGGTTTGGGCGGAAACAAGGAGGAGGATTGTTTTCCTTTCCTTTCTCCAAGTGTTGGCCGGCACCCATACCCTTGGTGTTTCTCTTTCGGTTGGCTTCCATACTCCATTCCATCTTCTCTTTGGACCGGCGGCAAACATCATGCTTGGAGCTTGATGGTTGGTCCTAGATAAGAGAAGAGTTTTGTTTCCATTTTGTTCTCTCTATTCTTGGGGCCGGCGGCATCAATCCTTTGTGGATTGGTGGTTGGCTCAAGCAAGAAGGGAAAGAGAGTTCTTCTTTCTTTGGATTGAAGAAGATCTAGGATGCTTCATCTTGTGGAGGATCTTCGCCCACACGAAGTCTACAAGGAGGTTAGGACATACGATAGAAGATCAAGAGGTATAAAAGTTTTATAACTTTTATTATTGTTCTTTGCATGTTCTTATTGATATGCTAGCTTATGTTCTTTATGTTAGTATATGTTGATTATACTAGTATGTATTTGTATAATCATGGACCCCGATAAGAAACACAAAACCCGGCAATCCGTCCGTCGTCTCTTCCGCGGCTAACCGACTAGAAGAGTTGTGTTGCTTGAACAACTAGTTTGTTCAAGCGATCGCTCAAGTCGTTAGCACGACGACGAATTGGTTGTGCTTAGGAAACTCATCCCATCCGGATTAGTTTTCATTAGTGAAAATTTTAATCCAGGGACATGGGAGCCTATGAGCATTCCGAGAATTAGCACATTGCCAACAATTGGTATCAGAGCCACGGTTTCCGGTTTTGTGTGTTTTGGATTCGGTTACTTTCACGCACTTATCATATATTGTGTATGCCGGATAATAGTAGGATGTGCATAGGCTAACTTTTTGGTTGCAGGCATAAGATCCAACTATTATGGCTATATATGTGTGTATGTGATTGCATGTGTGTGTGATTGTATATTATTTGAATCCTCGGGGTTGACGAGGCTAGATTAGTATTTAATTTTTGTAATTAAATACGACATTGTTTAGCCGCTCATTTTAGTTTACTTTCGATCTAGATTATTTGTACACTCCTTCGTGGAGTATAGGATCGATGGATGTAAATTAAAATGTTTTATCTCGGCTCGGAACTCTTTGGTGACTTGCGCACGGGAAAAGATGGAGCGGACGAGGAGGCGACACGACGTAAAGCATATTGGAGAACAATGCCATAATAGTTGGAAAAATTCTGATTTTTCCATATTTATTGCTGATTTGTTTTGTATGCATGTTGTGTGTGCTTAAAAATTCCTCATTATCAATTTACGAAGTGGGAGAGGGATATTTTAATTAATTTCCGCGGCCTCCATTACAATTTGACATGTGATGCAACAAACTTGTGCATCGGCTCTGAGTGCCTTCCTCCCCATCGGATGAGTTTGTTTGCGGATCACTAGGTCAAATAATGGTTATAGGAAATTATTTAGGAGCGTGTGTACTTCCCCATCGGTAAGGCACATAATCCAAAATAATTCCCTTAGTACCGTGTAATGGTGCACACTTAGATACAAATAAAAAGTATCCTCCCCATCGGAGTCACTGCTTTTATTTGTAGGGCCAAAGAGGAACCAACTATTAATTTTATTTGTCAAAAAGTAAGGTTGACAAGATAATAAAATTAATGGGTAAAACCTCCTCTTACACATGTAGAATTCGTATACGTCCACACTATCGTGGCATGCGATATTCTCGGTGTTTTGAGGTGTTGGTTGATTTCGAAATTTTATTGTTTGAGGAATCAATAATTTTTTGAAATCTAAAGTAATGATCTATGTGATTCTTAGGATTTTCAAAATGACTTTCAGTCCACTTATTTTGATACTAAAGGAAATAAACTTACTGTACCCAAATTATATTGATTGGAAATGAATCCAAATATTGTCTTATCTGCTAGTATACACTCTTCGAAGAGTATCCTCAAGCCATGGTTGCTCAAAAAGGTTTCTACTTCTAAGCCGAAAGGCAAGAAGAAGGAGAAACAAGGTGGAGCAAATGTGGTGGGAGGATCTCATGGAGGAGTGAAGAAGCCGAAAGGCAAGTACTTCACTTACTAGCAGGATGGACATTGGAAGAAAGACTGTCCCAATCCAAAGAAAAACAAAGGTATATCCTTTGGTCCAGTCTTTGAAACATGGTTAGAGGCATTATCTACCGGCACCTGGTGTGTAGATACGAGAGCCACTAATCATGTCTGCAACACTTTGCAGGGGTTCCAGGAAACCCGACGACTAACTAAAGGGGATATTACCATTTACTTGGGCAATGCCATGAAGATGGCGGCTATTGCAGTGGGAGATGTTTTATTTATCTTTTGAGAAAAATAAAGGTTTTTGGTTCTTAAGAATTTCCTTTATGTACCCTTATTTAGAAAGAATTGATTTCGGTTTCTAAATAGTTTTTGGATGGATAATCTATTTCTTTTCATGACAGATTTGTTATAAAAGGAATAGGGACATTATCTATTCAGGTACATAGATAGGAAATTTATAACTTGAACCACAAGCTCCCACGATGCAAATAGAAGTTAATAACTCATCTTCTAATTCCAATAAGAGAAAAGAACCTTCGAAAATGAACCAAGCATATCTTTGGCTTCTTAGGCTTGGTCACATTAACCTAAGCAGAATTCAAAGGTTGATAGCCGATGGACCTTTGGGTTCATTGGTGGTGGAGGATCTCCCAACCTACGAATCTTGCTTGGAGGGTAAGATGACCAAGAGGCCTTTTTAAGGCCAAGGGGTATAGAGCCAAAGATTTGTTAGAAATGGTTCATTCTGATTTGTAAGGTCCTATGACTATCTAGGCAAGAGGTAATCTTGAATATTTTGTCTCTTTGATAGACGATTATTCAAGACACTACGATCTGATCGTGGTGGTGACAACCTCTTGGGAGAGTTTAGGAACTACTTATCAGAGGTTGGGATTCAATCCCAATTGACTGCACCTGGCACACCCCAGCAGAACAGTGTAGCAGTACGAAGGAATAGGACTCTTATAGAGATGGTTAGATCGATGATGAGTTATTCTGACTTGTTTTGTAGTCCTAGAGATTAGAGGGTGATCGTTAACACGAATGCCAGATTTCTAGAGGAAGACTATGTGATAAGCCACAAGTCCAAGAGTAAAATTGTTCTGGAGGAGTTAAAAGGGAAGTCACTTCTTTAGTACCACCGGTACAAGAGGATATACCACATGTCACTGCACCGCGTGTCACAAAGGATACACAGATGATACCTCGTCGTAGTGGGAGGGTTGTTAGACAGCCTCTCCGATTCATGTTTTTGGACAAATCTTCTGATTTGCTCCCTAGCAAACAGGAACCTGATCCCTAGACATACGACGAGGCAATCCAAGATATAAATACAACATCTTTGCAAAGTGCAATGAATACTGAGATTGAATCTATGGATTCAAGACAGGTCTGGGAGCTCTTATGCATAGCAACTCATATGGATTATGAGGCGTGACAGATGGATGTCAAGACAGCATTCCTTAGTGGAAGTCTTGAGGAATCCATCTACATGAAGCGACCAGAGGGATTCATTACTAAGGGCAAAGAGCATATTGTATATAAGCTTAATCAGTCCGTTAATGGACTGAAGCAAGCTTTGAAGTCTTGGGACATCCGCTTTGAGGAAGTAAATCCAGTCTTATGGATTTATTCAAAGTTCGGATGAGTCTTGTGTATATCAGAGATGTGTGAACGTAGTGGTATTCTTGTACTATACGTAGATAATATTTTGGTAGTTGGCAACAATATCAGAGTGTTATCAGACGTAAGGGTATGGTTGTCCAAACAGTTTTGAAGGACTTAGGAGAAGTGGGTCACAACCTTGGGATCAAGGTTGTTGTGCTTATCCCAAGCTTCATACATAGACATGGTTTTGGATTGTTTTAGCATACAAAACTCCAAGAAGGGTTTTCTACCCTTCAAGTATGGAATTCCTTTATCTAAGGAGATGTGTCCTAGATCATCTGAGGTGATAAAGGAGCTGAAGGCGGTTCCTTATGCTTTGGCAGTAGGAAGCCTCATGTATGCTATATGCGAGACGGATATCCGCTTGCGTAGGCATGATCAGAGATATCAAAGTAATCCAGACAGGGGACATTATATCTAAAGCATATATTGTAGTGCCTGAGAAGGACTAGGGATTATATGCTAGTTCACCGGGCAGACCAATTACTCTCTGTCGGTTACATGGATTCTGATTTCCAATCTGATAGGGATAATAGTAAGTCTACCTCAGGGTTTGTGTTTACTTTGGGAGGTGGAGCCATAGTATGGAAGAGTGTCAGCAGAAATGCATGGCGGACTCTACCATGGAAGCTGGGTATGTGGCAGCTCCTGTGGCGGCCAAAGAAGCTGTATGGCTCAGGAACTTTCTGATGGACTTGGATGTGATTCCTGGTTTTCCCAGAAATATCACAATTTATTGTGATAATAATGGTGCAGTTGCAAACTCGAAGGAACCACGAGCCCAAAAGGCTAGTAAACACATAGAGTGCAAGTACCACCTGATACGAGAAATCGTAAAGGAGGTAGAAGTTGCTGTCGCCTAGCATGCATCAGAGGATGACCTGGTAGACCCTTTCACTAAGGCCCTTCTAGCGAGAGCTTTAATAGGCATGTGGAGGGAAGGGGAATCAGATGTATGGCAGTATGATGACAGCATAGTCTTTTAGTATAAGTGGGAGATTGTTGGGATGTATACTGAAAGCCTAGCTCTTTTGTATGAACATCTTTATTTTGAAATGAGAATCACATGATCATTGTTTGCACGTCATATTTATATGTGTGAATATTGTCTAATATTTTACATTGTAGATAACATGGTGCCTGGGTGCGGCACAGAAGATCATGTTATCAGTCCCTTGTAGAATATAAGTAGAGGCTCACAACCAAGATGGTTTTGGACAAACCATTGGCATGGTTGTAGTGTAGCTTGGTATTGTTTTATCTTGAACATAGAGTTACACTAGTACACTTAGGTGTATTGAGCAGGACCGACATAGAGGTGATTCAATTTTTTGCTGACTACATAATTGAATCGGACCTCAGATATTATGTTATACATGCTCTTAATCCCGATATAATAACGGACACATGTACTTAGTATTTATTTCTTTGATTTACCAGAGGGTGAGATTTCTATGGATTAAATCAATATGCCCGGTAAGTTGGGAAATGATATTATTTACATGGTGTGCCGTTGATTATAGGAGGAATCCATGTCCTATGTATTAGGTTGATGATGTCCCCTTGAGGAGCTCATAAGGTTCATCATGTAAACCCTGCAGGTTGACTTAGTCAACATGATGATAAGGTTGAGTGGTACTACTCGAGGAGTTAGATGTTAATTAATTGATGGTCAGAATCAATTAATTGTATATCTCGATATCTTAAACACGGGGAGATGGATGTACAAATAATATATGGAGCCCATATTAATTTATGGGGGTTGGTGAGGTAGTTCGATGATGATCCTCTAGTGGAATGGAACATCATTGATGGATCAAGTTTGTGTGGTTCCGATCCATCGGGTGGCCAAGACCCAACTCCTCCTCATGGTCCCTATCGTAGCCTAATATAAACCTCATGAAGTCTAGATCAAATGATGGAAAACAAATCTCTAGATCCGACGGTTGGGATTAAATCCCTAGAACCGACGGTGGAGATTAAATCTCTAGATCCGATGGTTGGGATTAAAACCCTAGAACCGATGGTTGAGATTAATTCTCTAGATCCGACGGTTGAGATTAAATCTCTAGATCCGACGGTTGAGATTAAATCTCTAGAACCAATGGAGGAGATTAAACCAAGGCCTAAACCTAACTCTATATATATGGGCTTAGGCTTCGAGAGATGAAAAACCTAATTGAAACAAGGTGGCTTTGGGCGGCAAGAAAGAAAAGGAGATTAGGGTTAGGGTTTGGTTCATTGGGCAAGAAGGCTTCCTCTTCTTCCCATTGATGGCCAACCTTTTCCCCTTTTCCTCCTTGGTTTGGCCGTCAAGCTTTTCCTTTCCTTCTATGGCTTAGGTTGGATGGAATTAGGATGGCTTCCCTTACCAAAAATGGGATAGGATTGGGGTTGGGCGGCTAGGGTTAGGGTTTTGGGATTAGGGTGGGCGGCAACATGGAGATGAAGATCTTTTTCTTCTTCCTTCTAAGTGTTGGCTGGCCACTATCCATGTTCCCTATACCTTGGCCGGAGCTCAACCTATTCTCCTTCCCTTCATCCTTGGCTGGAAATTAGGAAAGCTTTGTCTAGGGTTTGGGCGGCAACAAGGAGGAGGATTGTTTTCCTTTCCTTTCTCCAAGTGTTGGCTGGCACCCATACCCTTGGTGTTTCTCTTTCGGTTGGCTTCCATACTCCATTCCATCTTCTCTTTGGACCGGCGGCAAACATCATGCTTGGAGCTTGATGGTTGGTCCTAGATAAGAGAAGAGTTTTGTTTCCATTTTGTTCTCTCTATTCTTGGGGCCGGCGGCATCAATCCTTTGTGGATTGGTGGTTGGCTCAAGCAAGAAGGGAAAGAGAGTTCTTCTTTCTTTGGATTGAAGAAGATCTAGGATGCTTCATCTTGTGGAGGATCTTCACCCACACGAAGTCTACAAGGAGGTTAGGACATACGATAGAAGATCAAGAGGTATAAAAGTTTTATAACTTTTATCATTGTTCTTTGCATGTTCTTATTGATATGCTAGCTTATGTTCTTTATGTTAGTATATGTTGATTATACTAGTATGTATTTGTATAATCATGGACCCCGATAAGAAACACAAAAACCGGCAATCCGTCCGTCGTCTTTTCCGCGGCTAACCGACTAGAAGAGTTGTGTTGCTTGAACAACTAGTTTGTTCAAGCGATCGCTCAAGTCGTTAGCACGACGATGAATTGGTTGTGCTTAGGAAACTCATCCCATCCAGATTAGTTTTCATTAGTGAAAATTTTAATCCGGGGACATGGGAGCCTATGAGCATTCCGAGAATTAGCACATTGCCAACACCTCTAGTGGATTGGATTATCATTAATGGATCGGACTTTATGTGGGCTTGATCCATAGGGTGGCCAAGATCCAACTCCTCCTCATGGTCCCTATTGTAGCCTATTAAAATCTCGTGGAGCCTAGATCCGATGGTGGAAAACAAAACTCTAGATCCGACGGTTGAGATTAAATCTCTAGATCCGACGGTTGAGATTAAATCTCTAGATCCGACGATTGAGATTAAATCTCTAGATCCGACGGTTGAGATTGAATTCCTAGAACTGACGGTGGAGATTAAAGGAGGATTAGGCCTAACTCTATAAAAGGAGGATAAGGGGTGGGCGGCAAAGAGAGAATTCATTGAAGAGGGGCTAGGGTTTGGGCGGCTAGGGTTTAGAGGCTTGGGCAGTCACTTTTAAGGAAAGTTCTTCCTTCCTTTCTTCTTGGTCGGCGCCCAACTTGTCTCTCCTATTCCTTGGCCAGCGTCCAACCTTCTTCCCTTCATCCTTGGCCACAGTTTAGGGTCTTCCCTTGAAGCTTTTGGCCGGCCCACTTCCTCATCTCTTCTTCTTGTTGGCCGGCGGCAAGCATCAAGGTTGGTGCTTGGTGGTTGGATAAAGGAAGGAGAAGAGTTTGGTTTCTATACTTCCTCTTGAGAAAGGAAAGGAAGATCATGATCTAGGAGGCTTCTACTTTTGGAAGATTGTCGCCCACACGACATCCAAAAGGAGGAAGGACATACAATAGAAGATCGAGAGGTATAAATTTTGTTTTGTTTTCCTTTTTTTCCTTTGTATGTTGCATGTTTTCATTATGTGGCTAAATTAACTTGGACCCCAAATACAAACACAAAAGCTGGCGATCCGTACATCGTCTATTCCGCGGCTAATCGTAGAATAGAGGTTGGTTGCTTGAACAAGTTTGTTCAAGTGACAACTCTAATCGAATAGCACGACGATGAAACGGTAGCTTGGGTGATCCCTCCTTGTCAAGAATAATTTTTTTTTATCTGGGGACGTAGAAGGGATCGCCATGAACAAGCGACCGAGTTGAAGTGGGAAGCGAAGTTTCTTACCTTCAAGTGGTATCAGAGCCACGGTTTTCGGTTTTGTGTGTTTAGGATTCGGTTACTTTTATGCACTTTTCATATATTATATGTGCCAGATAATAGTGGGATGTACGTAGGTTAACTTTTTGGTTGCAGGCATAGGATCCAACTATTATGGCCATATGTGTGTATGTGATTGTATGTGTGTAATTGTATATTTTGTTGAATCCTCGGGGTTGACGAGGCTAGTATTTAATTTTTGTAATTAGATACGACATTGTTTAGCCACTTTTTTTATTTTAGTTTACTTTCGATCTAGATTTCATGTACACTCCTTCGTGGAGTATAAGATCGATGGATGTAAATTAAAATAGTTTTTCTCGGCTCAGATCTCTGGATGACTTGTACATGGCATAGGGAGGAGCGGACGAGACGGCGATACGACGAGAGGCATATTGGAGACAAAAGCCATAATAGTTGGAAAATATTTCTTTTTCATATTTATTTCTTATTGTTTGATATGCATGTCGTAGGCTAGAAAATTCCTCAATTTTAAATTACTGAGTGGGAGAGGGATATTTTTATAAATTCCCATGGCCTCCATTATGATTTGACAAGTGATGCAAATAAACTTGCGTGTCGGCTCTGAGTGCCTTCCTCCCCATCGGATGAGTTTGTTTGCGGATCACAAGGTCGAATATGGTTATAGGAAATTATTAAGGAGCGTGTATACTTCCCCATCGGAAGGCATATAACTCGAGATAATTACCTTGGTATCCAGTAATGGTGAAAACTTAGATACAAATATAAGTATCCTCCCCATCGGAGTCACTGCTTTTATTTGTAGGGCCGAAGAGGAACCAACTATTAATTTTATTTATCAAAAAGTTAGGTTGACAAGATAATAAAATTAATGGGTAAAACCTCCTCTTACAAATATATGTTGGTGTAGTAGGCACCTAAGTCGAACCTGAGTTTTGATTATAGCAAACGATACAAAGTTAAACATATGTCGTTATCTCACGAGCTAAATCGAGTGTGCAGAAGATTACTAAAGCTAGAGCTGAAGGCTAGCGACACCCGGAGGAAGCCGGGTGGTCGGGCGACACTCGAGTGACTTCGGAGGGAGCCGAAGGAATCGAGTGGAAGGCCGGAAGCAAAAGCGACATGGTAAGTATCGAGGTAAGCTCGTGTGTGCGAGCGTAAGTGAGGTCGTATCCTCCTTACGGGGATGGTCTTAAGCGTAGATCCGACCAAAGACATCCCATCGATGGTCTAGGTCGAGATCGGACGGTCGAAGGCCGTCGAAATAATGTTTTCTTTGAGCTAACTTTGCCTTGCAGCTAGCATCAGTCATTGTCGGCTTGAGGACTCGACCGCCTTCATCACGATCGTTTATCATCGGACTCGATGCTCCCATCGATCGATGATGGCCATCGATCAATGGTCAATGATCAGCTTCGAGGAGTCAAGGCTTATCACCCCATTTCAAGGAGGTTTTGTGTCCATTTGTATTTGGTTGAAGACCAATTCGATGAGGGGCTCAAAGGCTATAAAAGGAGGGCTTGTCTTAGGGTTTTTCATAAATTAAAAAGGCTTCCAAGTGCTTCCGATACGCTCCGACTCTCCGACATCCCTACGACGAAGCGCTGCCAAGACGACGACTAGAGCTTCAACCTCCAACCTTTGAAGTCGTCGGTAACGAAAGTTTAAATTGTATTTCAGTTTATTTTTTAGTAAAGCTTTCATTATAACGAGGAGAGGGGGAGTGTCCCTCTACCTCGAGCTTTTGTCATTTTGTGTATCCGTCTAACTCCTACCTCCAACGAGGAGGAGTTCTTTAGTAGTTTGCCCTCCGTACGTGGTCAAGGACCACTAGGGCCTTGGAGTAGTAGCCTTCGGCTACGAACCAAGTAAAACCCTTGTGTCTATTGTCTCGCTTGTTTTGTTTTTATCTTCTGCTGTGTCTACTCGCATTTTAACGAACAATCTTGAACGAAAAATTTCTATCGCTATTCACCCCCCCTCTAGCGATCCGCTCGATCCAACAATTGGTATCAGAGCCGGGGGCGCTCAGATTCGGTGCAACCACCAATCGAGAAATTTTATTTTTATATTTATTTTTTTAAGATTTCTCCCACACTACTAATCCAAGACCAAGTCTTGGTACATAGTTTTTGGTTGTGTTTTTTGCAAGTACTAATCGCCTTTAGAGTACCTCGCGATCAAATGAGCATAACTTTTGCTACAAGGGGACTCACGAAACGATCTACCCACCAAATCGAAGCTCTCTGAGAGATATACACTTTAGGGTATTTGGATGTAAGGTACATATCCTAAACACTAAGGATTACCTAGGGAAATTTACATCCAAAACCACGACCGGAATCTTTCTAGGATACTCGACTACAAGCAGAGCTTATAGAGTATATAACCACGACACCCTTAGAGTCGAGGAGACTATCAATGTAGTATTTGATGAAGGACACGAACCTACAAAACCCCCGGCAACCCCAATTAGCGAGCCGACTCATACTAGACCTAACTCTGATCCAGAGATCAGGTCTAGTGTTAATCCTAACCTAAGTCAACCAAGTCACTCTATCGACCAAGTGATAGATGACTCCAACCAAACTAGAACTCAAACAAGCCATCCTATGGATCAAGTTGTAAACTCAAACCCAAATCCAGCTAGGACCCAAACGAATCATCCTATCGACCAAGTGATAGGTGATCCAAGTCTAGGAGTTCGAACTAGAGCCTTATATAGAAACCTTAGTCAAATATCTTTGATTTCTAAAATTGAACCCAAAACTATTGACCAAGCTCTTCTTGATCCCGATTGGATTATTGCAATGCAAGAAGAGTTGACTCAATTCATTAGGAACGAAGTATGGGAATTAGTACCACCACCTAAAGATAAAACAATCATTGGAACAAGGTGGGTGTTTAGAAATATAATGGATGATAAAGGTGAAGTAGTTATAAATAAAGCTAGACTAGTTGCTAAAGGGTTTAGTCAAGTCGAAGGTTTAGATTACGACGAGACCTATGCCCCAGTAGCTAGATTAGAGTCCATTCGAATGCTATTAGCATATGCAGCACATCGAGGATTTAAATTGTTTCAAATGGATGTGAAATCTGCATTCTTAAATGGATACATTAAAGAAGAAGTTTACGTTAGTCAACCCCCCGGTTTCAAAAGTTTAGACAAACCCGATCATGTCCTTAGGTTAAAGAAAGCTCTTTATGGACTTAAACAAGCTCCTCGAGCTTGGTACGAGAGACTTTCGATTTATCTTAAGTCAAAAGGTTTTAACTAAGGTGTAGTTGACCCAACTCTTTTCGTAAAAACCTTAGGTAAAGACATATTCATAGCCCAAATCTACGTAGATGATATTATTTTCGGAACCACCAACTCAATCCTACTAAATGAGTTCATTTCACTTATGGAAAGTGAATTTGAAATGAATTTAGTAGGTGAGTTAAGCTTCTTTTTAGGTCTACAAATTAAACAAACTAAAGATGGAATATACCTACATCAACGCAAATATACTAGGGAATTAATTAAATGGTTTGGAATGCAAGATGCTAAAATTATTAATACCCCAATGGCAACTAATGTCAATATAGAAGAAGATTTAATCGGAAACTCAATTGATTTAAAATACTATAGGAGAATAATAGGGAGTCTCCTTTACTTTACTGCAAGCCGACCTGATATCCTATTTGCAGTAAGTATGTGCGCAAGGTTCCAAACCTGTGCCAAGGAGTCTCACCTAACTCTAGTTAAACGTATCCTTAGATATCTAAAGGGTACACTTAATGTCGATATTTGGTACCCTAGATCTACCGAGTTCGAACTAACCGACTACTCCGATTCGGACTATGCCGGTAGTAAGCTCGATAGAAAGAGCACGAGTGGTTGTTGTCAACTTCTCGGCTCGAGTCTAGTGAGTTGGTGCAGTAGGAAGCAACACTGTGTTGCCTTATCTACCACCAAAGCCGAATACATCGCGATGGGTGAGTGTGTCACTCAGCTTCTTTGGATGAAGCACACTCTCCACGATTTCAAGTTAGACTTTATGAACACAAAACTTCACGTAGATAACATTAGTTCAATTAATCTTACTAAGAATCCAATATGTCACTCTAGGACCAAACATATAGAGGTCAAACACCATTTCATTCGAGAACATGTGGCCAACGGAGCCATACAACTTGAATACGTTGAATCAAAGTCTAACTTAGTATACCTATTTACTAAACCCCTACCCGAAGCCGAATTTAGTCTATTAAGACGAAAATTGGGCATGTGTGTAGTAGAATAGGAACTTGCAAATTATATTTTCTTACTACTATTTCTTAAATTTTCATTTTTATGGAACTAGCATAGGACATACCTTAGATATCATGCACCTATAGATTTAAGGAGCCAATACATCTCACAACACATAGGACTAATGTGTTTGTGTACTTAGCCACGTAGATGGGCGTGAGATGTTAGGACCTTACTCCTGGTTCCAGATGTAGAGCTAGTGCATCTCTATGAACCACGGAGTATAATCATACATACTAACCGACTCTAACCAGGACTGGTTGATCTTTCATATCAATCAAGCAAATATGAGTCGAACATTTTATAGATGAACTTATTTTCAGTAGATTATTTTCAAAATAATGTGGAACATGCTTGGACTTTATATTTAACACTTATTTTTGTTTTCCACACACACCCTCACTCTTTTCGATATATGGCAAAAGGGGGAGAAAAAGGCCAAAGTTAAGGGGTCAAAATTTTTTTTATAACTTAACTCTTACTTTATATTTAAACCAAAAGTTAACTTTAAGTTTTGAAAACTTATTAAGACCAAGTTAAGATAATTCTTAACTTAAACTTATTTGTGCCATCAACGTTTTACTCATTTTTAATGTTTTACTTAAGGGGGAGAAAGGGCCAAGTTAAGAAGAACTCTTAACTTAAACGTTTTACTAAGGCCAACTTTAAGTAATGTTAAGAAACCCTCAAAGGGGTGTTAGGGCAATCTCTTGCCGTAATATGGTTTTGATGGTGTGGCAAAGGGTTTAAGTTAGTGGGTTATGTGATTTGATATGTGCGTTGAAGTCGTGCAGGACTTAGTAATTCGCACATGGAGCCTTGGCGGGTTCACCCTCACAACCTCGGTCCTTGAGTCGGTGAAGGATGACTTTGCGGAAGCCGTGCGCTTGGAGCATCCGAGGGACCGCCGGACGAGATGACTTGAAGTGAAGCCAAGGAAGCAGACTTCGGAGGCAAGAGACGCGAAGGAGCATTGCAGAGCCGTGCGCCTGATGTTGCCGAGGGACGTGGCTGTGAACGAAGAAAGCTTCGGCAAGGGACTTCAAGTGAGATGAGAGAATGAGTGAAATGTAAGTAGCTCATTAGGTGAACTTGGCTGAATGGCTAAGTGTCGAAGACTTGACCGCAAGGGTTAAGGTTTACCCGGCCGCCGGAAGCTCAAACTTATGTTAAGTTTGAGTTTCACACGGCACCAGTCGACTGCTTTGAGTCGAGTGGGTTCGACTGGTATCCGACTGGTGGGTTTATGCCTAGCAGTCGACTGCCATGGAATGGCAGTCGACTGCCAGAGGATATCGCAGGCACAGAGAGGGCTAACACCTAGCTTGGTGTAAAGGAGAGACCATTTAGTGGATTGGTTTTGTAGCGCCCGCCCTTATCTGCTCTCAGGGCGGCGCTACTTTAGTCTATATATATTTTTTTTTATTAGCATACTACATATGGATCCGTTCAAAGTCTACATGCTTAAACAGGTTATCATAACTGAAACCTTCTTTGGCACATGCATCACCTATCTTATTCATCATTAGCATGACCACATATCTTATCTCATTTCATAACATGCATAACGAAAGGATTCGTTCATGAGTTCTAACATATCGAACCTCTTAAATAAAGGGATACTCATTAAACACAAGTCTTATAAGCGGAAGCAATGTCTTAAATTGTTCTTAGAGCATATAAATATAAGCAGATAGTGAAGGGTCTTCTTCCACCATGCCACTATCACACACGCACATGGCCCCTCCTGCCACTTCCTCTAGTGCAGACTTCCTTTATCTGCAGTATATGGACAACATAAACTATAAGCATATAGCTTAGTAAGATCCTTGCCTACTCACAAAAGCCACGATTTCATCAAACTATTAGAACATGAGCATGCTGGCATAGAAAATGACCTAAGCATTTCATAGCAACACTAATCAACAACATATCCGGTAATAGTACAAAAGAACTAAGCATGGCATAGAATTGTTCATAAGCGAGTTAAGCATAATTAATCTAAGCGGGGCATACTTTGAACATGAGCGTTATAAGCTGCATAAACTAAGCATGCATGAAAGAACGTAATCATAAGCATTTGGTTAACTTGAACATAAACATTTGTAATAACATAAACCCTAATCATGCAGAAGGAACATAGTCGCAAGTATTCTTAACCTTACCCTTAACCTTCACCACATCATAAAGTACATAGTCACCACATACTTAGACTTAACTCTAAACATCATAACTTCATAACATCTAGCATGCATAAAGAACCTAGTTCGTAAGCGTTCAGAGCATTTAACATAAGCATACACAATATCATAAAAGTCTTTTCTTTTCAAAACATATACTTATAAATACTTCAATATCATCATAACTTCATAACATCTAGCATGCATAAAGAACCTAGTTCGTAAGCATTCAGAGCATTTAACATAAGCATACACAATATCATAAAAGTCTTTTCTTTTCAAAACATATACTTATAAATACTTCAATATCATCATAACTTCATAACATCTAGCATGCATAAAGAACCTAGTTCGTAAGCATTGAGCATTTAACATAAGCATACACAATATCATAAAAGTCTTTTCTTTTCAAAACATATACTTATAAATACTTCAATATCATCATAACTTCATAACATCTAGCATGCATAAAGAACCTAGTTCGTAAGCATTCAGAGCATTTAACATAAGCATACACAATATCATAAAAGTCTTTTCTTTTCAAAACATATACTTATAAATACTTCATTATCATCATAACTTGTTTGGGGGGCCCCAGGTTAAGTACCACATAATGCGCGTTCCCTAATAGGCTGGGGTAGCGAGCCACCCGATCCTACTAGAGCAAGACCTCTTACGTCTTACGGGGCAAGACCTCTTACGTCTTCTTGTGTCCCTATGGATTTGATTAACGACCACTGACGGGTCGGGTACTTTACCTCTTGCAAATTAAAATACTTAATTCTTTCCTTTTTATTGTCATAATATAAAGAATGCTCTTGATCCCCAACACAAAAAGGGAAGCATCTTGATTTTATCTTGTCATAAAGAGAGCTCTTGATCCCTACTTGAAAGGGAAGCATCTCCATCTTATCATATCATAAGGAGAGCTCTTGATCCCTACTTGAAAGGGAAGCATCTCCATCTTATCTTGTCATAAGGAGAGCTCTTGATCCCTACTTGAAAGGGAAGCATCTCCATCTTATCTTATCATAAGGACACATGCATTCATAACATAAGAGTACCCTAAAGGGTCCTAAAGCATAAAGCGTGTTCATCACATAAGCATGTTTCATTGCATCGTAAACATGAAGCATATTTCCTAAGCATATTCATGACATATTAAATCACAAAACATATGTTCTTCACCTAGGCAAATCACAATATTCATGGCACATTACATCATAAACATGTAGCATATTTCCTAGGCATATTCATGGCATATTGAATCATAAAACATGTTCATCACATGGCCTAATTTCATGGCATACTAATTCATAAACTTGAAGCATATTCCCTAAACATATACATGGCATATTAATTCACACAACATGTTCATCACCTAAGCATATTTCATGGCACATTATATCATAACATGAAGCTTATTTCCTAGGCCTATTCAAGGCATATTAAATCATCAAACATGTTCATCACATAGCCTAATTTCATGTTGCATTGAATCATAACATATTCATCACACGAGCATAGTTCATGTCATATTAAAAAAACATACCCATAGCACAACTACATATAGGGGTGTTTTCATGAAACCCTAACCCTAAAATCATTGGTTGGCCGAATCTTGTAAGGGGCTCAAACTTAGGTTTTGTCCCCTAAAATTCATTCATAAAGCATTATAACCTAGCATAGCCTCATTAGGGATATTTTCATGCAACCCTAACCCTAGTTACCTAGGGTGGCCGAAACCTATAAGGGCTCAACTAGGGTTCTTGTCACCTAATATTCATTCATGAGCACTACACCCTAGCATAGCATCTTTAGGGATATTTTCATGCAACCCTAACCCTAGTTACCTAGGGTGGCCGAAACCTATAAGGGCTCAACTAGGGTTCTTGTCACCTAACCTTCATCCCTGAGTATTATAACCTCGCATAGCACCATTAGGATATTTTCATGCAACCCTAACCCTAGTTACCTAGGGTGGCCGAAACCTATAAGGGCTCAACTAGGGTTCTTGTCACCTAACCTTCATTCATGAGCATTATAACCTAGCATAGAACCATTAGGGATATTTTCATGCAACCCTAACCCTAGTTACCTAGGGTGGCCGAAACCTATAAGGGCTCAACTTGGATGGTGGTTACTTAAAGGTCTTACTTGAAACATACCATCTAAGAACATAACTTTAGAATCAAGTTCATGCAACCCTAACCCTAAAATCTTGGGGTTGGCCGAACCATATAGGGTCATCCCCTTTGGACTTTGGACTCCTAAAGGTATCTACTTGAAACATACCACCCATACAAACCTCCCTTAGTAGCATTTTCATGAATCCTAGCCCACCAACTTAGTTGGCCGAAACTTATAAGGCTACAATTTCATATTTCTTTCAAGCAACCTAACCTATCAAACTAATACACTGCAGGTGAGGGGAAAACTTACTTCCTTCGCTTTGCTTGAGGAGATGACCTAATGGAAGTCACCTAGCTCTCTCCTAGCTTGCAAGGGGCTCTCGGCCAAAGGAAGAAGAAGAAGGGCTTAGGTTTCGGTGAGAATGAAGAGAAGAGGAAGAAGGAAAGAAGAAGTGGCCAAGTGGAACTTCTCTCTTCTTTATAAAGGGGAGGAAGAGAAGTTTCTCTTCTCTTTGTCAAGCCTCTTCATTTACCCTCCTCCCATTTATCTATAGGTTCCCCTTTTCCTCTAATGATATGATTCTATTGGGCTCATGGTTAGTGGGTGCATCTATAAGGCTTGGCTATCTCTAGAGGTGGGGGGTTCAATTCCTAGGCTTTGCATCTCTTTTTGGCTTATTTTCTTTTATTTCTCCAAAAAGGCCTACATAAAGCCTATCATCATAAAGCCAAAAATTCTCGTAAAATTGCTAGAATTTCACGGGCGTTACAGGTTTAACGGAGTGATTCACTGAGGATGAATCGGGGACCGTGGATTAGCGGCGTAGCCGTGAACCACGTTATACCATCGTGTTAGCGTTTGTTTTATTGTTTGTCTTTTGCTTTGTATTTGTATATTCCGCTTGCGCTAATCTTTTGTAGACGAGCAATTTACGACGTCCAACGTACGAGGGCTATTCACCCCCCTCTAGCCGGCCAATCGATCCCCAACAAGTGGTATCAGAGCCAAGGAAAGCTTGTCGAGGACTAACCGCCACAACAAGAAACATTCAAAATGGCCGGCTCAAACATCCACCCACCGAAGTTCGACGGCGAATTCTCTTGGTGGAAAAAGAGAATGGAGGTATTCTTCGAGACCGATTTTGATATTATGCTAATAATGGAAAATTGTTTCGAGTTGCCTAGGGATGAAAAGGGTGAACCAATCGAAAAATCACGATGGACTAAGAAGCAAAGAGAGGAGCACATTGCAAACTCAAAGGCAAAACATCATCTTTTCAATGTGCTCCCCCAACAAGAGATCAACCGGATTGGAGAATGTGCTAGCGCCAAAGAGATGTGGGAGAAGCTTATAGAACTCCATGAAGGCACATCCGAGGCCAAGCTAGCAAGGAGAGACCTCCTCCGCTCCCAACTATCCAATATAAAACTAGAAAAGGGAGAAAAGGTAACCTCGCTACACTCTAGGTTTAAAGAAATTTTAATTGGGCTAACAAGTGTAGGTGAGAAGCTATCAAACCGGGACATGCTCATGAAGGCTATAGATGCCTTTCCCCGGTCCTCAAAGTGGAGCTCCATGGTGGACTCCTTCTACATGTCCAAGAACCTAGAAGTGAGTACCTTGGAGGAGTTCTTCTCAACAATGGAGCTCCACGAAACTAGGCTTGAAGGAATACAAGAGGAGCCTAGAATTCAACCCTCAAGAGGAGTAGCCTTGATGGCAAACAAGGGGAAGAAGAAGATGGAAGTCCCCTCCTCCGATGATGAAGCGTCTACCTCCTCCATGGATAGCACGGAAGAAGCCTACATGGTAAGGAAGGTAAGGCGTGCATTTAAGAATTTTAGATTTGATAAATCTCATGATAGGAATAGAAGACCAAGGGGGAAGGTCATATGTTACAATTGCCAAGGAGAAAGGCACATAAGGGATAATTGTCCCCTCCTAAACAAAAGCAAAGAAGAAAAGAAAAAGAAGGAAGAGAAGAAGAAGAAAAAGGGGAGCAAGAAGAAAAAGGAAGAGGAGAAGAAGACAAAGGAAAAGGGAAAGGTCAAAGCCCTAAAGGCAAGGACTTGAGATGACCCATCCTCATCCTCTTCATCATCATCGGATGAGGAGAATGCCTTTGTCACCAATTTGGCCTTGATGGCCTTTGATGACTTGGATTGCTCTTCCTCCGAAAATGAAGGATCAAGCTCAAGAGGAGAGAGCTCAAGTGAAGGGGGAGCTTCTACATCCTCCTCATCCGAAGAAGAAGAAGAAGATATGGAAACTATGGTAACGAAAGCTTCTCCTAAGAAAATAGTTTCCATAATTTCTAGTTTAACTAAGGACTTATTTGGAATGAAAAAGAAAAATAAAAGCATGCTTAATCAAATTAAGGCTTTGGAATATAAGCTAGAAAATGCATGTTTAAATAATAATGATACCTCTTCTTGCCATGATGATGCATGCTCACATGATTATATGCCTTTGGATGTTAATGATGCATGCATAGAGGAAAATAGGGCATTAAGGGAAAAGGTAGATTATTTAACCAAAGCCCTAGAGAAATTCACAATTGGCTCCAACACCTTAAATATGATCTTAGGGAGCCAAAGAGCTAGTTTCAACAAGAAAGGCCTAGGATACAAAGAAAAGAAAAATGAAAAGGCCTATAAATGCTTAATAGCTAGGGGACAAGATAAAAAGAAAGTAATTGCTAGGAAATGGATCCCCAAGGAGTATTTAGTGAACCCAATAGGAAAGAATTTATTTTGGGTTCCAAAATCCATCCTTAAGGGTTAGAATAACCCTAGGGTAGTCAACCACATGGACTTAACCTATATCATATTTTGGTTGACTTAGGATGACGGGACAACATTTTTTTTAGATAGTGTTGGGTGATGATAACGTGCCCATAAATAGGTAATATTGCTTAAATCATGATGATTAATGTAATTGCTATGTATATGAGTAATCATGATTTATGATATTGGGCACATCATCATGAGAAATAGGTTTAAATCATGCTTTAGGTGATAATTTGCTTATTATCATCATATAATACCTAATGCATGACTATTATTTGATGGATACATGAGTTTCATGATCATAAATGTGAAATTAAATCATATATGTCATTATGATCATGTAGGTTGTTAGGTTGATACTTAACCATGATAGAATTGCATGAATATATTGGTTAAGTATATACAAATACCCCCTAGGATGCATCTCACACTCACTATAGGCTAACTTGATTGCAAACTTAGCATGGGTGAGATATTAGGATGATACAAATGTCCACTAATGCCTATGGCATTTAGATGGTCATTTAAAGTATCAAAATAGCAATAATAGACCAATCATGGGGAAGGCTTATGTTTAACTCATAGACAGATTGCCCAAAGATCATGGTTGGATATTTCATATGTTTTCAAAACAATTCCTTAATCTAAAATCTATGTATTCATATTTTGGAACAATTCAAAGCAAGACTAGGTGTTAAAATGGATACTAACATGCTCAAAAACTAGTGTTTTTTCAAGTGTTTGGATTTTTGTCAAATCTCGAAAAATATAATGATTTTTCATGAAAAACTATTTTTCCTTGATAGATATACTTAATAGAAATGTGTTCCCCAAATTTCATGATTTTTAGAATTTTCTGGAATTTTTAATGCATTTCTGAAATTTGCCCAGAAAATCAGAATTTCGGAATCAATTGTGCGATCATTGCCATCGATAGCGATCAGCTCACTAAAATCAGCCTGCAATTTTCTGATTTCAGATTTTAATCATGTTTTTGGTATTTTCCCTCCATTATACTTACTGCCATGAGTTTATAACTTCGTGTTAATCTTTTTGATGGTGTCAAAGGGGGAGAAATAATTATGTTTAAGTTAATTGCTTTAGGGGGAGAAATATATGATAAGGGAGAAAATTTTTATGTGAAGTTTCATGGATTAAGGGGGAGTTGCATGTTGTTATATCATGTTTATGTTTACATGCTTTCTTACCTTAGAATTTATATCAAATGTTTTTACCTAACTTAAACGGATTGCCACAAACCAAAAAGGGGGAGATTGTTAGGGCAATCTCTTGCCGTAATATGGTTTTGATGGTGTGGCAAAGGGTTTAAGTTAGTGGGTTATGTGATTTGATATGTGCGTTGAAGTCGTGCAGGACTTAGTAATTCGCACATGGAGCCTTGGCGGGTTCACCCTCACAACCTCGGTCCTTGAGTCGGTGAAGGATGACTTTGCGGAAGCCATGCGCTTGGAGCATCCGAGGGACCGCCGGACGAGATGACTTGAAGTGAAGCCAAGGAAGTAGACTTCGGAGGCAAGAGACGCGAAGGAGCATTGCAGAGTCGTGCGCCTGATGCTGCCGAGGGATGTGGCCGTGAACGAAGAAAGCTTCGGCAAGGGACTTCAAGTTAGATGAGAGAATGAGTGAAATGTAAGTAGCTCATTAGGTGAACTTGGCCGAATGGCTAAGTGTCGGAGACTTGACCGCAAGGGTTAAGGTTTACCCGGCCGCCGGAAGCTCAAACTTATGTTAAGTTTGAGTTTCACGACACCGATCATTGCCATGGAATGGCGATCGCTTCCCAATCGAGTGGGTTCGATTGGTATCCGATCGTGTGGGTTTATGCCCGTGATCGCCATGGAATGGCGATCATTGCCGAGGATATCGCGAACCTGAACAACTTCGTAGCCGTAGGCGATCGACTACGAGTCGGCCGATCGATCGTGAGGTCCATCGATCGGCGCCAAGAGTTCCGTTGGACTACAACGGTCGGGATCCGACGTGTTCGGAGGCCATTGTAGTGACGGTCAGCCAAGGAAGCGATCGTGGTGGCGCGCAGGAAGAAGTTAGCCCTCTCTATAAAAAGAGAGGGTGTGAGCCTTTGAGAGGCTAATGCTCATACTCCAAACGATCTTCCTAGTGCCCCACAAGCTTTAAACTCTTCTTACTTGTCTTTACTTCAATCCTATTGTAAGAAGAGTGATCTTGGTTGTAAAGGTTACCTCCACCTAGCTTGGTGCAAAGGAGAGACCATTTAGTGGATTGGTTTAACGGAGTGATTCACCGAGGACGAATCGGGGACCGTGGATTAGCGGCGTAGCCGTGAACCACGTTATACCATTGTGTTAGCGTTTGTTTTATTGTTTGTCTTTTGCTTTGTATTTGTATATTCCGCTTGCGCTAATCTTTTATAGACGAGCAATTTACGACGTCCAACGTACGAGGGCTATTCACCCCCCTCTAGCCGGCCAATCGATCCCCAACAAGGGGGAGGATTAAGGTCTTTCCTCAAGACTCACCCTCGGTCAAGGGGGAGGTTTCCTCAAGGGGGAATGCTTGAAGAAAATCCTTACTACTCCAACTTAATCTTCTTTATTTTTTTGTTGTTTGTTTCTAATACACATTATTCTTCATGCTTGCTATTTACTTAACTTTGTATGTGGGTTTGCCATAAACCAAAAAGGGGGAGATTGTTGGTGCAGTAGGCACCTAAGTCGAACCTGAGTTTTGATTATAGCAAACAATACAAAGTTAAACTTATGTCATTATCTCACGAGCTGAATCGAGTGTGTAGAAGATTGCTAAAGCTGGAGCTGAAGGCTAGCGACACCCGGAGGAAGCCGGGTGGTCGGGCAACACTCGAGTGACTTCGGAGGGAGCCGAAGGAATCGAGTGGAAGGCCGGAAGCAAAAGCGACATGGTAAGTATCGAGGTAAGCTCGTGTGTGCGAGCGTAAGTGAGGTCGTATCCTCCTTACGGGGATGGTCTTAAGCGTAGATCCGACCAAAGACATCCCATCGATGGTCTAGGTTGAGATCGGACGGTCGAAGGCCGTCAAAATAATGTTTTCTTTGAGCTAACTTTGCCTTGCAAAGCATCACGATCATTCGACGAGGACTCGACCGCCCTTCATCACTCGACCGATCACAAGACTCGATCGATGCTACCATCACGACCGATGATGGCCATCACCGATCGATAGTCAATGATCACCGAGGAGTCAAGGCTTATCACCCCATTTCAAGGAGGTTTTGTGTCCATTTGTGATTGGTTGAAGACCCATTCGATGAGGGGCTCAAAGGCTATAAAAGGAGGGCTTGTCTTAGGGTTTTTCATCAATTAAAAAGGCTTCCAAGTGCTTCCGATACGCTCCGACTCTCCGACATCCCTACGACGAAGCGCTGCCGAGACGACGACTAGAGCTTCAACCTCCAACCTTTGAAGTCGTCGGTAACAAAAGTTTAAATTGTATTTCAGTTTATTTTTTAGTAAAGCTTTCATTATAACGAGGAGAGGGGGAGTGTCCCTCTACCTCGAGCTTTTGTCATTTTGTGTATCCGTCTAACTCCTACCTCCAACGAGGAGGAGTTCTTTAGTAGTTTGCCCTCCGTACGTGGTCAAGGACCACTAGGGCCTTGGAGTAGTAGCCTTCGGCTACGAACCAAGTAAAACCCTTGTGTCTATTGTCTCGCTTGTTTTGTTTTTATCTTCCGCTGTGTCTACTCGCATTTTAACGAACGATTTTGAACGAAAAATTTCTATCACTATTCACCCCCCCTCTAGCGATCCGCTCGATCCAACAATATAGAATTCGTATACGTCCACACTATCATGGCATACGATATTCTCGGTGTTTCGAGGTGTTGGTTGATTTTCAAATTTTATTGTTTGAGGAATCAATAATTTTTTGAAAACTAATGTTTTGATATATGTGATTCTTAGGTTTTTCAAAATGACTTTCAACCCGCATGCTGTAATACTGAAATAAAATAAACTTACTGGACCCAACTATGTTGATTGGAAGAGGAATCTTGACATTGTCTTGACTGCAGAGGAATACAAATATGTACTCCTCGAAGAGTGCCCTCCTAAGCCTGCGGATGATTCTGGGGAAAGGGAGAAGGAGAGTTATAAGAAGTGGATTAAGGCCGATGAGATGGCACGGTGTTACATTTTGGCATCTATGTCAAATGTACTGCAACATCAGAATCAAGCCATGCCCACTGCTTATGACATGATGCTCAATCTCAAAAAGCTTTTCAGACACTAGAATTGGGCTACTAGGTAAAAAGCCATGAGGAACTTGATGACGACCACCATGATCGAGGGAACACCCGTGAGGGATCATTTTCTCAAGATGATGGCTCATTTAAATGAGTTGGAAGTCCTCGGAGCTGAGATCGATGGGGAAACCCAGGTTGATATCATTCTCTAGTCTCTACCTAGGAGTTTTGAGCAGTTTCGCCTGAACTACAACATGCACAAGAGGTTATATTCGTTGGCGGAGATTCTGACATAACTCCAGGCGACAGAGGGGCTTTTTCGTCAGAGTGCTCAGGCACAAGCCATGGTTGCCCAAAAGGTTTCTACTTCTAAGCCGAAAGGCAAGAAGAAGAAAAAACAAGATGGGGCAAAGTCGGTGGCAGGAACTCAGGGAGGAGTGAAGAAGCCGAAAGGAAAGTGCTTCACTTGTAAGCAGACTGGACACTGGAAGAAGGACTGCCCCAACCGCAAGCAGAACAAAGGTATATCTTTTGGTCTAGTCGTTGAAACATGTTTAGCGGTGTTATTTACCGGCACCTGATGTGTAGATACGGAAGCCACTGATCATGTCTACAATACTTTGTAGGGGTTCCAGGAATCCAGACGACTGGCTGAGCAGGAGATTACCATATACTTGGGCGATGCCACAAAGGTGGCGACTGTTGTCGTATATCGAATCGAAAAGTGGAAAATTAGATCAGACTTAGGATAGATTTACTTTTCTTGTTTTATTTTATTTCAGTTTTGTTTATTGAGTTGCTCTTTTCTTATTTATAATTTCCTACATATAACGATGCATGCTTTTACTCATGATTATGGTCAATTTAATGATGTAAGTTTTGGTAACATTTATTGTGAGCATTGAGGTGAAACATGGCATACTATTAATAATTGTCTGGATATATTTGAACCTTCACAATTTGAACAAGAAGATGTCACCTACAATTACAACACGTGGCCACAAGATGATTCCTATTTATATAGTTATGACCATGGCTACTTAAACCCTCAATATTGTCCGCCTAAATCCCAACTGGAGCAAATGATGGAAGATTTCATTCAAACGCAACAAGCGGCGAATGCTGAATTCCGACGGCGGTATTTGCAGATAGAGACTCAATATTGTTTCCAAAATGAGAACGAGAGCTATGAGTCACCATGCAAATTTTATCCAGAACCAAGTCCCCATTTAGAAGCTCCGCTAGATAATTTTACTAGGGAATGCGAGGAGCATAGCCAACAATTTGCACAGATTATGGAATGAGATCTAGAAAGAGAAGAAACCAAATGACTAGAAGGTGGCTTTAATGACTGGATCACACCTAATAGGGTGGAGAATCACTTTGAGCGAATGGATGAGGAGGACGTAGATGACATTGGAAGTAAAGAAGGGCAATCCATTCAATCACCACTTGAAGAAGAACTTGAGGATTACATAATTGATACTTTAATCGAGGAGTGCATTGCTTCAATCAAAACACCTCCCTGTTGGATTGAGCGGATCGCTAGATGGGGGGGGGTGAATAGCGATAAAAACTTTTCGTTCGAAATTGTTCATTGAGGCACGAGTAAACACAGTGGAAAAACACAATATATAAATAAAGACACAATAGTGTTTTTTACTTGGTTCGTAGCCTTCGGCTACTACTCCAAGGCCCTAGTGATCCTTGACCACACACGGAGGGCAAAACAGTAAACGAACTCCTCCTCATTAAAGGTAAGAGTTAAACGAATACAAAACTCAAGAAAGACTCAAGGTAGAGGGACACTCCCCCTCTCCTTGATACGATTTAAAGCTCGAAATAAAAAGAACAACTTATACAAATTAAAGCTTATACCAACGACTTTTGAAGACTTGAATCTTGGAGCTTGAGTCATCGTCTCGGCAACGCTTCGTCGTAGGGATGTCGGAGACTCGTAGCGTATCGGAAGAACTTAGGAGCTTTTGAATTGATGAAAAACCCTAGGACAAGCCCTCCTTTTATAGCCTTTGAGCCCCTCATTGAATGAGTCTTCAACCAATCACAAATGGGCACAAAACTCCTTGAAATGAGGTGATAAGGCTTGACTCCTCGAAGCTGATCCTTGACCATTAGTCGACTGATGGCCATCATCAGTCGACTGATGGCAGCATCAGTCGAATGCTGACCGCAGACAGTCGACTGATGGACGACAGTCGAGTCCTCCAAGCTGGCAGTCGACTGATGCTAGTTGCAAGGCAAAGTTAGCTTAACAAAAACATTATTTCGACGGTCGCCGACCGTCTGATCTCGACCTAGACCATCTATAGGATGTCTTTGGTCGGATGTACGCTTAAGATCATCCTCGTAAGGAGGATATGACCTATCTTACTCTCACACATACGAGCTTTACCTCGATACTTACTATGTCACTTTCGCTTTAGGCCTTCCACTCGATTCCTTCGGCTTCCTCCGAAATCACTCGAGTGTCACCCGACCACCATGGCTTCCTCCGGGTGTCGCTAGCCTTCAGCTCCAGCTTTGACACTTTTCTGCACACTTGATTAAGCCCATGAGATAATGATGTAATCTTAACTTTGCATCTTTGTCATAATCAAAACACAGGTTCGATCATCTGGTGCCCCTGCACCAACACTCCTAACCTCAAGGGTCTAGAAGAGCTTGCCTTAACCCTCACCAAAACTTTAGTTACCAATAACGAAGCCCACCTAGTGATTTGTGATGATAAAATTTCATTTGACCTAATAGCATCTACTAATCAATCTTTTGGTGATAATATTTGTGGTGAGTTATATTATTTACAGCATATGGATGAAACAAAATATCATAATCAAACTCCTGATGATTCTTTAAGGATAAGCATGTTCACTCTCGAACCAAGGAAGGTAGCTAATAAATATCTTGCCCCTCCACGAGCAAGATTTAAGAGATATGGTGATAAGGGACCACAAGGGAGGAGGCATAAGGTGAGCAAATATCTTGCTCCCCCACGAGCAAGATTCAAACACCTCAAATGAAACATTAGAATGAGGTCGAGCTAAATGACCTTAAACAAAGTGCTTCTTGGGAGGCAACCCAAGTTTAGTTTTTAGATTTCCCTTTGATTGTATTTCATGCATTTAGTTAATTTGAACTTTGATTTCCATTTCATTTAGCATTAGGATCAGAAGAGAACTTTGCTAGGTAAAAATAAAATCAATATTAGCTTATGCGGCGAGGCGTATGAGGAAATTTGGACCGTGGTGTAAAAAGGGGAGAAGAAAGAAGACACATGGCCTAGCCGTGTGTTTTACCACGGCCATGCCCGACTGACCCGAGGCGCACACGGCCTGGCCGTGTGTTTTCACACGGCCATGTCACACAAGGGTTAAGTAGGGCGAGCTGTGTGTTTTCGCCCCATTTGTGTCGTGTGCTTCAATTTCTCTTGCCCTAGCTGTGTGGTTTCTTCTTCCCCGCGACCTAGAAGCTTTTCTAACGTTCAAGGAAGACAAAAGAATCAAGGATGAGAAGGACCAAGCATGTGGCATCTCAATCCGGTGCTTCGGAGCGACGAGTAAGGAGAACTAATGCCCCTCAAGCTCTGGAGGAGGGTAACGCTCTGTCAACCCTCCTTTTTCACAATAATGAACATAGAGATAGATATAATATGCTTTCTACTCGTAAACTCACTGCTACTAGGTACCTTGATAAAGATTTGCTAGAGTTTTTAGGGTTGTTGGGAGACATTCAAGCCCTATTTGCAAAAATGGGATAGGAAGAGATAATGGGAATAAGACACCCAACCTACCCTAGGATAGTTCTAGAATTTTAAAGCTCCTTAGAGGCGGAAATTTTAACGGGTAGAGAGAGCGAAGAGAGGAGGATAACTTTTAAAATATTTAACATTGAGAATGAGTGGACCCTCCACCAATGGAATTCATGCTTTGGCTTGCCGAGTGGGGGAGAGAGAAGAATCCCTATTGGGTTTAACTCTCGGATATTTTGGACCGAGTTGATGGGAGAGCACACTTATGACCCTTCTAGGGCCAAAGCATCGCATCTCCAAAACCCCATTTTCCGATACCTCCATCGAATCATGGCTAGTACTATATTTGGTCGTGGGGAGAGTTACAATGTAGTAAGAGCTAGCGAGTTGCTTTGCCTTTGGGGCATGCTATAAGAAAGGAGTAGCATCGATGTATGGTCCCACTTCATCAGACACTTAGCGAAGATGGGCAAAGCGGCAAGAGGAGAGATTAATGTGGGAGGCCTACTTACCCACATTTGCCATAGGATGGGGTACGATTACACTGCATTAGAGAGTATAGAGGGGATCCCTAGGATCGACCTAGGAGTGTGCATGGCGATGAAAATGATTGTAAGAGAGGGACACTTTTTATGGTTTATAAGGAAAAACCTAACGGCCCCTTAGGCTCCCCGACCCTGATCGTACCACCATCACCACATGCGCCAATTGACGCTTGGACCTGATAGTGGAGTCCTTGCCACACGAGGGACCATTCACATCGGCGCCCATCTCTCCCCCTTTACATCACTCTCCCTCCAGTCCACACATGCATAGGAGCCCACCTAGTCCACGTCGACATGAGCCTGCACCTGCACCACCACCTTTTTCTACTTTTGAGCAGGATGTAGGTACGTCGGCCTATGATTTCTTGGAGTTCTGATCATGCCTTGATGATATATACGCTGAGTAGCAGACACAAAGGTAGCGATGGGAGGTGTAGAGCGCCTACACACAGGCGGAGTTGTAGTCCTTCCGCAAGAACTTCCAGTGGGCTGAGGAGTTCTATGACGAGGTCTGCATCTACTTCCAGGAGGAGACTACCCGTCGCCAGGATGAGGCCGCCTACCGCCAAGAGATGCGGCAGCACATGCATGCCCAGCAGGCATAGTGGGCTAGGGAGGAGGAGAACCAAGCAGCTGCTGCATCCATCAGCTCTCAGATCGACCACATGTACATGTGGCATCAGCGGCTCAGCAGTTGGTTCTCCCAGGATCCCGAGATGCCGAGGCTTCCAGACTTTCCACCTCGTCCACCATACTAGAGGTATACTTTCATTTAAGTCTGGGGGGGACCCCAAATTTTATTTTGTTTCTAGCAGTAGTTTCTTTTCTGATATTTGCATCCTTGTTGGCATTGATTTGTTCATGCATAAGTGGTTGAGTTTCTTTCAACACTTAGTTTTTGCTATCTGTAAAGCTACCTCATGTCACGCCCGCCCTTTCCAGGGGTTCGGAGGGGCGGCGCGACGCGATCGTACATACATACATTACCTTACAGCGGAAGACTTTAGACTTATAATTTTTTTTTGTTTATTCTTTTAAAACATAAACATGCGTCATCATTTCATAAATACTTCCTTTTAAACATAGAGCATGCATCATCACTTCTTAAGTACTTAGTTCAAGTTCATAAAAATCATCTTAAAGGAAAACATGCATAAAGAACATAACAGATCTCCTCCACCATGCCACTACCACACACACTTTGCCCCTCCTACTGCTCCCTTCAATTTAGCCACCCTTTACCCTTATCTACAGTACAAGGGGACATAAACTATAAGCACATAGGCTTAGTAAGATCCTGTCCTACTCACAAAAACCATACGTCAAACATTAAGCATAGAGTAGTGACATGATCATATAACACATATAAGCATAACATAAATGTATAACATCATAGAACATAAGCAGGCATAACATGAATATAACATCATAGAACATAAGCAGGCATAACATGAATATAACATCATAGAACATAAGCAGACATAACATGAATATAACATCATAGAACATAAGCAGGCATAACATGAGTATAACATCATAGAACATAAGCAGGCATAACATGAATATAACATCATAGAACATAAGCAGGCATAACATGAGTATAACATCATAGAACATAAACAGGTGTAACATAAAGATATATGCAGGATGCTCTTTGAAAACATATATTATAGGTATTTAAACATAAATCTCAACATATTGGGCCCGGCATTGTACCACATCATCATCATCATAGCACGCATCCCTAATAGACCCGAGGTAGCTAATCCCGAACCCACTAGAGTACTAGGCCCGTACTAAGTCCGTCGGCCTAGGGGCAGCATAACAGAAGCCCATCCTAAGCCTGTACTTATGACCATCGGCCTAGGGCATCTGGGAGCCCATCCCGTACTGAGTCTGTACTACGATCGTCGACCCAGGGGCACGTAGGAGCCCATCCCTTGGACCTTGTTAGGGTCCTAGTACAAGCCATGCAGAAAGTAAAATACATATCATCCTTCTTATCATAAGATATTATATCTCATTTCATAAACATATCATGTTCCTTATCATGACATATCATGTTTCTTCTTCATATCATAACATATTTCTTCTTCATAACATATCGTATTGCTTTTCATAACATATTTCTTCTTCATAACATATCATACATCATAACATATTTCTTCTTCATAACATATCATATTGCTTGCATAACATATTTCTTCTTCATAACATATCATATTTCTTTTCATGCATATCATGTTCCTTCTTTATAAAACATCATACATTCATACAATTACAAGGCAATGAGCATAACATGATCATAAATTTAATATGGTAATGAGCAGAAATTTATCATGCATACCTACTATTGACATAGACATATGGTAGTGTTATAACCAATCATGCTAAACCACTTGAGCAAGGACCCCTTAACATCATGTTAACATCACACACATATAGGGCATGGCATAAGGCATAAACATCATGAACAAGGATACATAGAGTGACCTAAACTTCATGGAGCTCTATCAAAGTTTTAAACACCAAACAACTTATATATGGTCTAACTAACCACATGTTAATTCTTTAACATATAAAGCATAACATGGGAGGGCAATTAGGATTTTAGATAAGCCTTGGCCGAGAGTTTCAAGAAAACCTAAGATCCATTTCTTAAATCTAACTTAGCTTTCACATGTTGCCTATATCTACATTCAAAACATAACATGGTAATTTGTAGATCATAGCATGATAGACTTAAATGGGTATTGGCCGAATGGTTCAAAGGACTAAAAGGGTCAACCACTTAAATCTAGGTTATCCAACAACATGTTATCTTCATCTACCATCAAAACATAGCATAAACTCATCTATAGCATGGCATAGAACATGTTATCTTCTTCTACCATCAACATGGCATGAACTCATTTAAAACCTAGCATAGAACATGTTATCTTCATCTAACATCAAAACATAGCATAAACTCATCTAAAACATAGCATAGAAAAACACATTAGGGGTCTTGGCCAAATGGTTCAAAGGACTTAAAGGCTCAACAACTTAACTCTAGGTTAGCCAACAACATGTTATCTTCATCTACCATCAAAACATAGCATAAACTCATCTCTAGCATGGCATAGAACATGTTATCTTCTTCTACCATCAACATGGCATGAACTCATTTAAAACCTAGCATAGAACATGTTATCTTCATCTAACATCAAAACATAGCATAAACTCATCTAAACATAGCATAGAAAAACACATTAGAGGTCCAAAGGGACTTGGCCGAGAGTCTTAGAAGGGTTTGAGGATCAACCACTTAACCAAACCCATCTAGAAACCTATCATCTTCATATTAATACAAGGTATAGCATGGATCATCATGGAGAGCACAAGTAATGGTCTTGGCCGAAAGTTTCTTGGGGTTTTTAAGGTCAAACACTTAACCTAACCTATTTAGCAACCTATCATCATCATATTCATACAAGGTATGGCATGGATCCTCATTGAAAACTCAAGTAAAGGTCTTGGCCGAATGGTTCATGAAGAGTTTGACATAACAACATCAATCGAAAAACTACTTGTATGCAGGTGAGGGGATACTTACATCCTTCGCTTTGCTATTAGTTGGAAGATACCCTAAGGGATGCCAACCTAGAACCTTCTTCTTGCTTGTCTAGCTCTCGGAAAAATGGAAGGGAAGGGGAGTAGATTTCGGTGAGGAAGAAGAAGAGAAGGAGAGGAGAAGTGGAGAATGAGAAATGGCTTTTCTCTTGTCTCCTCATTCCCTATTTATTCTCTTGAAGTGTCCCTTAGCCTCCCTTACCCTTAACTATCATCTCCCATATTCCTCTAATAGCACAACCCTACTGGGCTTCTGGTTATTGGATGCATCTTTAGGGCTTAGCTATCTACTAGAGATTTGGGGTTCAATTCCTAGGCCATGCATCATTTTTGGCTTTATTTCTTTTATTTTTGAAACAGCCCACATAAAGCCCATTATATTCATGCCAAAAATTCTTGTAAAATTCCTAGAAATTTTATGGACATTACACCTCAGTAGTATTTTTTAGAATTTTCTTCATGAGTTGTTTCCATGAGTAGTGTAACTTCATTTACCTCATGGTATTTTATTTTATTGGCTTTGAATGAATATTCTAGACTTGCACCGATTAGCTTCTATTTTTACACCTACACATGTCGAACATTCTGAAAGGGAGAGTCTAGTACATACCTAGTTATGATTCATCTCAGTAGTCTAGTACTTTGGAATCCACAGGTGACCTTAAGACTAGCATTTTAGTTACTGGAGATGCTTGGATTGTGTAAGCCCATTCTGAAAAATCAAAATCCCAGTGAGCCGAAAAAAATGAAAAAAAAGAAAAAAGAGAGAGAGAGAGATTATGAGGGATAAAAAACAATTGACATGGGTGGAAATGGCTAGGTGCCCCTTTGAGACCGAGTTAGGTTACTGGGGAAATACCTACCAATTTCTCTCAATACCGAGCACGCCTTTGAGACTTTGTGCTAGATCTAGGGAACTACCCTCGCTTTGGGCAGGTAAGTGCCTAAGAGTCGGAGACCTTAGGAAAACTATAGGATGACGACTTAACTCACCATGGAACGAGTATCCCCTAAGAATGATGTTGGATCGAGAAGCGTCGCTAGAGGGGGGGGGTGAATAGCGAGCGTAAATCTTTTCGTTCGATCGTTCGAGACACAAGTAAGCGCAGCGAAAAATAAAGAGACACGTTTATTTTACTTGGTTCACAACACCGCGGTTGCTACTCCAAGGCCCCATCGGTCCTAGACCGTGTACGGAGGGCAAAACACTATAATGTCTCCTCCTCGTTGGAGGTAGGAGACAACGATCACAAAACTGAAAGTACGAGGATGAGGCAACAAGCCTACCTCACCTCGTTACGATTAAAACAAAGAATACAATAAAAACAATTACTTGCTACTGCTACCGACGAAGGAGATTTGAACTTGTCATCGAGTCGGCGTTATAACGGTGTTGGAGCGTTAGCGTTGTAGGAGCACTTGAGAATAAACTTGATGTTGTTTGGAGTTGGAATCCTCCCCTCCTTTTATAGATTTTGGCCTCTGAATATGTCTCCTCTTTTTTTTCGGAACAGATCATGAAGTTGTACAAATTTTATCGCGAAGTGGCCGCATCAAACCTTATCCGTTTTGACCTAGCACAAAGGCTGATTCGTCACCATCAGTCGACTGATGCCTCCCATCAGTCGACTGATGAGCACCAGTCGACTGCCCAATGTCCAGCAGTCGACTACCAGCCTGGCCACTTCCATGCAATAAGAGGTTAGCTCGGAAAATGATAAATGCGACAGTTTCTAACCGTTAAATCTCGACCTAGACCTTCCACAAGAAGTCTTAGTCGGATCGCCGCCTACGGTCGTCCTCGTAAAGAGGACACGACCTTACAATCTCTCACTCACACGAGCTTTCCTCGATACTTACCTTGTAGTGCTTGCTTCCGGCCTTCCACTCGATTCCTTCAGCTCCCTCTGAAGTCACTCGAGTGTCGCCCAACCACCGCGGCTTCCCCCGGGTGTCACTAGCCTTCAGCTCCAGCTTTAGTACTTTTCTGCACACTCGATTTAGCTCGTGAGATAACGATGTAAACTTAACTTTGTGTCTTTGCCATAATCAAAACACAGGTTCGATTATCTAGTGCCCCTGCACCAACAAATGATTCGCTTGGCACGAGCATGAGGAGCTAATTTAGTGAATTTCTAGAATATATTTATTTTTCTTTGATTGCAAATACCACCTGATAAATTTAGTTAACATGCAAGTATGGAACAATATCCTTTTCAAATTTTATGGCACTGAGGTTTGCTTAAGGACAAGCAAAGATTTAAGGCTGGGGGTAGTGATGTGAGCAAAACATATAGGGTTTTAGGAGTAGTTTTCGCTCACATCTCATTACATTTCATCTTAGTTTCATGCGTATATTACTTTGTTTTGCATGCATTTCCTATTTTCTGGTTCGGAGATATGTTCTTTGTACTTTTGTGTGTAGGATAGCATTCCGGGAGGAAAAGGCGCACTTTCGGAGCAAAAGAAGGGCATTTTGCTGCTAGACGCAGAATGGGACATGACCAGGGTGTGTGGGTACACACGACCGTGTCCAATGGGCGAGATCAACCACCCTAGGGCCGCACATGGCCTGGCTGTGTGGAAACACACGACCGTGTGGCAGCCCAGCAGATTGACGCGATTAGGGTTTTTTTTCGGATTTTGTAGCGATCCGATGTGATGTTTATATAAGGAGAGCTCCGCCCAAACCCTAGGGGGGAGGCACGACGGCTGGGACGACACACCGAAGCCCTAAAAAGCTTCGGGAGCTCGCAACGGGGAGGAATAACACCGCCGAAGAGAAGGCCACATCGACATTGTAACCTCTTGTTCTTGCATTTTATTTATGATATATTTGAACATGAACATGCCTTGTGATTCTTCTCTTATATATATGGAGTAGTTCCTTCGATTCTAGGATTAGGGAGTAGCTTGTGTACGCATGACATGTTGCTTCAAATTGAATTATGTTTTTGAGTTTGAATTTGCAATTGGAAATTGTTTATACTAATATCTATACGTATTTGACTTTCTACCTACTGTGCTTAGGCGATACGAGGGGTGACAACCCTCGTATCTAAGATTTAGGGGATTTATACAAGGAACCTAGGGGTAAACCTGATCTTCTGTAACCGTGGGTAGAAGGATGCGATGGAACTGGAAACGGTTCATCACAGGGATTGATTTGGCATCCTCGTACTGCCTATCCCGTCCTTGTAAGGTAGAGATAGCTCCCGATAGATGCAGTGGATCATCAGGAGAGTGTATGATGTCCCTTCCATAAAACCATAGCTAGACGTTTAGACAACGCACAGTTGATAGCATATTTTATGACACACAAGCGAAACCGAAGTCCTAGAATCCCTTTTAAAGATCTCGGAACATTCCTTTCTTCCTCGGTGTGACACCGTACTAGAGTTTAGTCCATCGACAACCCTCGCAATCAAAAACTTTAGATTTTACTTCCAAACAATTTCAACCACTAAACAAATTGGTACTAGAATCTTAGTCCCTGTGGGATCGATAATCTTTTATTACTTGACGACATTTGTGCACTTGCGGGCGTGCGCTTTGAGTCCTCGATGGTCTCCGTCGCAATATTTGAGGTCGTGTTCGCGTGCATCACTTGGGTAATCCATCTCCGTCCGGATTAGTTTTAATTGATAAAATTTTAATCTGGGGACGTGTGATAGGATCGCTATGCACAAGCGACTGAAGCAAAGAAGCGGGAAACACGCTTTTCCCTTCAATGTACAAGGCTCGATGTATCGTATGCTCTAAGTGTCACGAGCATATACCAGTCTGATTTAGGAATGGATCATTGGGTGGCTATTAAGATAATCCTTAAGTACTTAAGAAGAACTAAGGATGTATTCCTAATATAAGGAGAAGGTGATACGCGGGTATACAGATGCCAGCTTCTAGACAGACAAGGATGATTCCAGGTCTCAGTCTGGGTACATATTCACCTTAAATGGAGGCGCAATAAGTTTGAAAGGTTCCAAGCAAGACACTATAGTGGATTCTACCACTGAGGCAGTATATATTGCTGCTTTGGAAGCAGCAAAAGAAGTGGTTTGGATCAAGAAGTTCATCTCTGAACTTGATGTGGTCTCATCAATGATCCAAACATGTTCTTTGCTGGTATCATTTGATCAGAGAGATCATTAGTAGGAAGGAAATACAAATCGAAAATATTCCCACTGAAAAGAACTTAGTGGACCCTTTAACTAAGGCCTTACATCAAAGTAAGTTTGAGGGCCATGTTAAAGCTTATGATATTGGGTACCATGGCGATTGACATTAGGCCAAGTGAGAGTTTGTTAGTTATATATGAGAGGTGTCCTAAGGCAATCGCCTTATGGTTGTTCCATTTATTTGATAAATGAAGATTCACTATTTGAGTATACGTGTTTTCATGTATTTGATTAGATCTTAAGCTGATTTACTAGATGTCCGCAATACGATTCACAATATAAGAGAATTTGTGATTGGATCACAACTAGTGAGTTGCTCTACATGTGTAATTGTGATGTATTGGAACTATCTCTAGTCAATGAATTGATGCATACGGAGGCCATCGATTCTGTTGAGACTATCATGAGGTATACTCTTTCGTTTATCCAAGCAGCTGTTTCTCACTTGCTGGAGACATTGGAATGTCTGAAATTGATCGTGGATGCTAGTTATGGTAACTAGTTCATTAGAGTGACAAGATGTAAGACTTCATATGGTTCTCTGCATATACAGATATGTCAATGAAGTCCTTACTGCAGCTTAATTACGATATTCCTTCAACTTGAGGAATTCAAGTCATCTTGGTCATGGAGACTTATGCTTTCACATCTTAAGTAAGCATCTCCGAGGAGATGTGGACCCGGGATGATTGGGCATAAGTCGAAGTGCTTAAAGATGTTTGAGTAGCAACAGAGGATTCACCACTCCTTGTGAGGAGATGTATACCCTATGGCCTCTCGTCGGGTTGTTACTAAAGTCTTTGGCTAAAGCATTATATGTTTAGAGTATGGTACTCTTGGATACATGTGCAATAACTAGAATCCACAGGACGAGGACATAAATACTTGGGCTAGGTGTGATGTAGTCAACCTAGTGGGAACTGACATTATTGACCATGTCCTGAAGCAAGTGGATATAAGATGAGTGAAAGGAATGAGACATAATTCACTGTAGATGCTGAAAGGTTTCAGAAGATGTTCTTGGATCAACCATTGATTTTTCGGTTAATTGGGGATCATGACGTATTATTAGGTGTCACTCATGATCGTTCTATAATTAATGGTTAATTATGGACGGTCAACATAAATCGGGAACCTATTTGGTCACACGCATAACTAGTGTTATCCGAAGGATTAAAAATGAGTTTTAGAATGGGATTCTCAGATCGAGAGAGACTTGGTTTGGTTAGACCAAACATGGAGCGAATATGAAATTCTTTTAGACGCATCGGAAGCATGGATGGGCTGAGTCTTATGAAGACATGATGGATGAACCAAATCGGTTTAGTTCTAATCCAATGGTGGAAAATAAACCAAAGGGGTTTGGTTTGTTTTAAAAAAATGAACCAAAGTTGGTTCGGTTCATTTTAACTTAAAATAGACCAACGCAGTTTGATTTATTTTAACTTAAGTTTTTGGAGCGGGTTAACGGATTTTGGTCATGAACCAATGACCGTTAAGGTTTCTTGATGGTCAAGGAACACGTGTTCTATAAATAAGAGGGTGGAGAAATATTTCGTGGACGAGTTAAGTTTTTGCGAAACCTTGCCACCTCCTCTCCTCTTCCTCTCTTATTGTTGCTGCCCAACCCTTGGGCTACCCACCCCTTGGACGTCGTCTCCTCCAGCTGCTGGCCATCCACCAGCCGCTGGCCACCCTCCAGCCAGCAACCCAGCCGCCGTCCATCCTTGCAGCTGTCGACCACCATGGTGGAGTCGACCAATTTGATTGGTTGGCTCTTCCGAGGAGACAAGTTGGGGGAACTTATTTTGTTATCGTCTCTTGGATCACATTGTCTTCGACGCGAGACTTGTATCTCTCGTCAAGATGAGGCTCGTAGCTTGTGAAGTTATCCCGATGATACTCGGCATGGATACAGATAGAGGCGATACTAGCGAGGGTCACTACCATTGATGCTATTCCCGCTACACGTGATTCGTAAGGTATACCTAGATATAAAGTTTCCTTTATTGCAAAAATTTTAAATATGCGATTATGTATACACTTGTTGTATCCGGCATGCGTGTGGTGTGTGTGATGTTATAAAATTAGTTTATTACTATATTATTTTGCTTCCACTGTGTGCATGTTTACGAAACATGTTCGAACACACCCACGTCGGTGCCGGGGAAACCCATCACTAATTCCCAAACTTGACTCCTAGTAAATTGAGCTAACTCTTCTTGCATAGCTATAATCCAATCGGGATCAAGAAGAGCTTGTTCAATTGTTTTGGGTTCAATTTTTGAGATAAGTGAAATTTGGCTTAGGTTCCTATAGGATGCTCTAGTTTGAACTCCTAAATTGGGACCACCTATTACTTGATCAATAGGATGATTCGTTTATAACCAAGTTTGATTTGGGGTAGGATTTACACTAGATTCGTTTTGTGAGTTTGATTCGTATCTAGAATTAGGTTCAGGTCTAGAGTTAGGTTCAGGTCTAGAATTAGGTTCATTAAACACTTCTAATCCGGGTTTTGTAGTTTTGTTTTCCTTATCAAAACTACATTAATCGTTTCTTTGATTTTTAGGGTTTCATTGTTATACACCCTATAGGCTTTACTGGTGGTTGAGTATCCTAGGAATGTCTCGGTAGTTGTCTTAGGGGTGAATTTTCCTAAGTAATCTTTAGTATTCAATATGTGCACCCTACAACCAAAGACCCTAAAATACTTAATGTTTGGTAATATTTCATAATAGATTTCATAAGACGTTTTAAGATGTCTTCTAACTAGTAGGATCCTATTTTGAACGTAGCAGGCTGTATTGACCGCTTCTGCCCAAAACTTATTAGGTAGGTTATACTCATTCAACATGGTTCTAGTGGCTTCTTGTAGGGTTCTATTCTTACGCTTGACTAGACCATTTTGTTGTGGGGTCCTAGCATAGGAGAACTCATGGTGGTATCTGTTTTGGTTACAAAAGTCAGTGAACCTATGATTTTTGAATTCACCACCATGATCGCTTCTAATTCTTTTTATCTTCATATTTTTCTTATTTTCTATTAATTTGCATAAGTTAATGAGTTGTTCTAAGGTATCTCTTTTATGTTTTAAAAACCTAACCCATGTGAACCTAGAGTAGTCATCGACTATAACTAGACAATATTGGCTTCCATTTAGTGACTTGGCTCCATGAGAATTAGAAAAGTCTAAATGTAGGAGCTCAATTACACTTTTGGTTCTTTCTTGGTTGGTTAGTTGATGTGAGGTCCTAGTTTGTTTACCTTGTTGACAAGCATTACAAATTTTATCTTCCAAGTTATTAAGGTTGGGTAGACCTCTAACTCATTTTGTGTACGAGTCTTGGGTGAGAGTGGCTGAGTCATCGGTGCCACAACCAGGATTCCTCTTGTTGTGTCATTAGATACTTGGTTGAGGAGTTGGGTAAGTTAATTGTGTAAATGTTGCTATTCTAGTTCCCTTAAGTATAATTTTTGAAGTATTATTATCTTTGATTAGGAATTCATTTTGTAAGAAGCTGACCTTATAGTTATTATCACACAATTGACTAACACTAAGTAAATTAAATTCGAAATGCTCTACTAAAAGTACATTACGAATTATAAAGTTCGAGTTTAGCTCAATATCACTTGATCCGATGATTTTGAGCTTCCCGTTGTTTCCGAATGCTATCGATCCTTGGCTTTTGAATATGAGCTTCGAATTTTAGTCGGTCTCCAGTCATGTGTTGGGAGCACCCGCTATTCAACATCCATTGATCCTACACATATAGTAGTTGGTTGAGTATTTTAGCCTAGTAGTCATCTCACCCTTTCTACATGATCAAACATCTTAACCTTATATGTTTTGTGAGATGACTTTGATTTTACTTGATTAAGTTTAGTGAATTGAAGATAATCAACCTTGGGTTAGATTCGTATTTAATCCTTAGCTCGTCAAGTAAACTTTTCAAGAAATTAGCTTCCAGGTCGTGGCGAGGCACAGAGACCTTCTTTGATCAGAACAACGACCACTTCCTTAGACAAAGCCAAATTCAAGAAATTGATCACTTGAGTCACTTAAGATTACTTCCTGGTCTAACTAGTTTAGGATAGAGTGAGGTAGCTTCATCTAGTTCAACTTAGTCGAGTGCACCAAGCTAGATATACCTTATCTAGTTCAGACACACAAGACTTTGTTTCCCTAACGTACTATCATCTCGCCGCGTCCTGATACTATGTTATCAAGATTGATTAACTATTGATATTATCTAGCCATTTTAAAAATTAAAACAAAAATTTAGATAAGCATGCAAAACTAATTCAAGAAATAAAACAAACAAGTTTAGTACTAGCTTCCCCTGGACCATTGAATCGATTCGGTCTTTCCACGTAGTAGATTTGGTCCTTGGGAACCCAGTACTTAGTGGATTCTAATTGTGAAATCAAAATGGTCTTAGGGACCCATGCTTGGACTTTTTGTCTATCTCGATTTATAATCGACATATAAGATTTTTTTGTAGTGGGTGATCTAAATCCAAGTCCGGCCTTATTGTACATGGCCCTTTGTGATCCAAGTAGTAGGTCAAGACCCTTGGACCCCAAAGTAAACCTTTCCAATGTTTGATTAAGATCTTGGACTTGTCCTTTCAAGAGAGAGTTCTCTTCTTCGAGTTTTTCAACTCGAGTTGAGTTCTCCTCTTGAACTTGACTAGTCGAAGAGGTTAGGGAGACCTCATGTTTAAGGAGTTTCACCTCCTCAACTAAGGTCTCGACCTTGGATTCGAACTTAGCTAATTTCTTAGTTAAATACTTAATTGCATTATAAAGAGTATCAATTAATGACTAACTCACCTTGATCGAATCTTTTGAATTGGAAACAGATCCATGGCTTGTCTTGAATTGGAGTTCATCATCGGATCTGGAGTCGGACTCGGTCTCAGATTCGTAGCTTGTTTCAGGTTTGGGCTCATTTTCGGGCTCGATCGACTTTGCCATGAATGAAATGTTGTTGAGCTCGTCTTCTTCCTCCGATGACTCTTCCCATGTTGCATTGAGCGCCTTCTTCTTGGATAGAGATGGTTTGTTCTTTAGTCTTGGACAATCCGATTTGATATGGCCCATCTTGTTGCATTCGTAGCATCTGCAGTTGGAACTTTGCTTTGGTATGCTTTCCTTGGATTGCTTGATCGGGCGTCTTCATCTCTTGATCATCTTCTCAACTAGATTCACTAGTTCGGTCTTGATGTGAGCAAAACATATAGGGTTTTAGGAGAAGTTTTCGCTCGCATCTAATTTCATTTTATGTTTATTTCATGCATATTTTACTTTGTTTTGCATGCATTTCCTATTTTCTAGTTCGGAGATATACTCTTTGTACTTTTGTGTGCAAGATAGCATTTCAAGGGGAAAACGGCGCACTTTCGGAGCGAAAAACAGCATTTAGCAACTGAATGCAGTAGGGCACACGGCCAGGGCATGTGGCTACACACGGCCGTATCCGAAGCTCAAGAATGGCCACCACAGGGTCACACATGGCCTGGCCATGTGGTGGCCCAACATTTTGGCGCAATTAGGTCTTTTTTCGAATTTCGTGAAGAGCCGACCTCATGTCTATATAAAGAAAGCCACACCCAAACCCTAGGGGGGAGGCACGACGGCCGGGACAACACTATGAAGCCCTAAAAAGCTTTGGAAACTCCCAACAGGGAGGAAGGAAGCCACTCGAGATCCAAGTTATATACCTCAACGCCAGGGAGAAGAGCCTCAATGCATTGTAATCTATATTCTTTCCATACTTTATCTTGTATATATGAATTCGACAATGCCTTGTGATTATTTTCTCACATTCATGGAGTAGATTCTTTGATTCTAGGACTAGGTAGTAGTTTGTGTTGATTTAGAACATGTTGGTTTAAATATCTTTTCGTTCTTGAATCTATATTTGCAATTGGTGTTTGGTTTAGATCTATAGCTATTGTTTTGGTTTTCTAGTCACCGTGCTTAGTCGATACAAGGGGTGACAAACCTCGTATCAAAGATTTAGGGGAATTTAAAGAGGAACCCATGGGTTGTCCTCATCGTCGGTAATTGTGGGTAGAAGGATATGGTAGAGTAGGAAACATGCTCTATTTTCGACTCGTTGTAGGGATTGATTCGACATTCTCGTATTGACTATCCCATCCTAAAGCCAGGGGTTGACCTGGTATGGCAGAGGTAGCATCCGATAGATGCGAAGGCTCATCGAGGGAGTGTATGATGTCCTTTCTACAAAACCGTAGCTAGAAACCTAGACAAAACCCAATTGACAACGTGTTCTACGACACACAAACGAAACCAAAATCCTAGAATCCATCCAAAGACTCGTAGTGTCCCTTTTCTTCCTCCGTGTGACACCGTACTAGAGTTAGGACTGCCGACAACCCTCTGAACAACAACCATTAGAATTGATTTCCAAATAATAATGTCCATCGAATAGATTGGTACTTGAATCTCAGTCCCTATGGGATCAATAAATATTTATTACTTGACGACACCCATGCACTTGCGGTCATTGAGCGCGAGCGCACGCTTCGAGTCCTCGACGGTCTCCATCGCTAGATTTGAGGTCGCGTTCGCATGCTTCATGTTTTTGGCGCCGTTGCTGGGGACTAATTGATTCGATATCGAATCAAGAAGTGAATAATTGGATCAGACTTAGGTTAGATTTATTTACTTGCTTTACTTTTATTTTTTTTATTTATTTTACTGTATTTACTTCAGTTTTAGATTTTCCATATCTAGAATTAGTTTTTATTTTAGCAGTAGTTCTACATTTTCTTTTTAGCTCTTCTTCATTTGATTTAGTTAGCTAGATTAGTTTATTTCTTGTTTCTGAGCATTAGGCAATACTCCTAATTTTGTGGCTGGGTTCTTCGTATGCTTAGACACCTAGGATCGGAAGGCCTGATTCCGATCGATCTAGAAATTGAATGAACCTACCATCGTCGGAGAGCTGAAAAGAAGAGGATGTAGGACCAAGCTACATCTGTGGTAAACATAGTTAGCCAACCTTTGCGGGAGTACGCAACCCCTAGTGCTAGAGGATTTAGGCCGAGTATAGCTAGATTGTCCATATCGACAAACAACTTTGAGCTGAAATTGTCACTCATACACATGGTTCAGCAGAGTCAATTCGGGGGAGCTGCGACTGAAGACCCGAACTGACACTTGGAGATATTTTTAGAAATCTGCTTGTTAATGAAGAAAAATGGAGTCCCTGCTGACGCGATCCGCCTGAGCCTATTCCCTTTCTCATTGCGGGATAAGGCTAAGGCATGGCTTCACTCCCTGCCATCGGGAAGCATTACTACATGGGAGCAGTGTGAGCAGAAATTTTTGAACAAGTATTTTCCACCAAGCAAGACTGCTCACATGTGCCATCTAATCACGAGCTTTCGTCAAAAGGAAGGGGAGTCCCTATTTGAAGCCTAGGATCGCTACAAGGGGCTACTCTACCAATGCCCCCACCATGGACTGGAAAGGTGGTTGGTGATCCACATCTTTTATAATGGGATCACGTACGCCACAACAATATTCCTCGATTTTGCTGTAGGAGGAGCGCTAATGAACAAAACTATCGAGGAAGCAGAGGAGCTGATAGAAGAGGTGGCCCAGAATCACCATCAATGGGCTTCTGAACGTAGTCACCCAACTCCTACAGTGGGACGATATGCTGTTAACTCCATGGACCACCTTGCAACGAGGATGGACGCACTTAGCAGATGGTTCGACTCTTTAAATCTTGTATCTGCATGTGTGGCCAATGACTTTGGAGAAGGAGTAGCAGTGTATCGGGAGAACTATTATGGAGGGCAGGGTAGCTTAGAAGAGCAACTTGAGCATGTCGATGCAGTTGGGGATTATAATGAAAGGCCCAACAACCCATACTCAGGTACTTACAATCCCGGATGGAGGAATCACCAAAATATTTCCTATCGGAATAACTCGGGGAACTTCTAACCATCAGGAGGGTATGGGCAACAACAGGGCAATGGGCAGCAACAACCACAGAAGTCTAGGCTAGAATTGATGATGGAAGACTTCATTGTTACCCAAACAAAGACCAATGAAGAATTCTGATGCCAACATCAGAAGATAGAAGAGTCACTTTAGGATTTGAAGGCCACTTTTGACGGTCTTGCAAGTCACACGAGGATGTTGGAAATGTTAGTGAAAGTCCTAGAGCCAATCATGTGATGATTATTGTATGGACTTTATTGTATCATATTCCTATTTATAAAGGCATGGTTATTATATTTACTTGTATTGGTGCCAAATAACTAAATATAATAATGTCCTTGAGTAGTAGGTTCTTATCTATATCAATCGATTGGTTGAATCGATAATGAGATGATATAGAGAACACTACTCTTAATCATTCCTAGTCAAGTATTAACATTCAGGGACAATGTTAATGCATAGAAACTAGCATGTAGTTCAACACGATGACTCGATCTCACAAGTCATGGATATGAGATATCAAGTTGACACATGGGTATGCATTAGAGAATGTATACTGAATGACCCGCCATGAGAAAGTATCATGGATCATTATATGAGTGTCATATACTTTCTCATGTGGCTATTAGTATGACTATTAGTCCTTAGACCTGAAGTCACCATGGTTCCCTACATAAGGAGTTGCATACTTTGGCTTTGTCAAACATCACCCGTAAATGGGTGGACTATAAAGATGATTACTGGGTATGTGACAAATTATGCGGAGGGATGTTAGTGATGTAGATGGGATATATCCCTCCTATATGATGGGGGTGACATCGTTATTCTTGATAGAGTGAGACCACGAAGTGCATGGCCATGCCCAAATGAGTCAATATGAGATATTGAGCTCATTTGATTAGAGTGAGTCTACTTGGAGTTCAAGATACAGATTGTACCGAGGATGACACGGTCTATGCCTCAATTGGTCAATCTAGATGTCAAGGATAGAGGGACATTGTCACATATTGTGAGAGTCACAATTAGTAGTCACAAAGGTGATGTTAGAGCTCAACATTCTTGTAACTTGGGTAGCAATGATGTGTTGCTAGATGCCGCTCATTGCTTATGTTCCTAAATCGGTTTAGGGACATTGCCAACGTTACAAGAACCTAGAGGGTCACACACATAAGGGCAATTAGATGGAGATTAGGTTCATATGATGAACCATGAGGATTAGGTTCATGGGATGAACCAAATTAGATTAAGAGTAATCCTAATTAGACTAATTGAGTTGGACTCAATTTGATTCAAGTGTTGAATGAGACTAATTTAGATTTGATTCATCAAATCAATTTAAATTAATGAATAGAGATTCATTAAATTAAATAGACTTGAATCAAATAGTTGGATTTGATCAACCATGGGAGATAAGAGGTCAAGTTTGACTTGACTTGAGAGGGAAGATGAAAGGTCAAGTTTGACTTGACCAAATGCCATGTCATGATGATGACTTGGCATGGCCGGCCAATGATGATGCTCCACATCATCATTGACTTAACATGTGGTGCCACCTCATGAGGGAGACCAAGAGTCATTGGCTCTTGGAGGAGTTACATGCATGCATGTTACCTCCCAAGCCTTATTGTGGCCGACCACTTTACTCCATTTGATGGTGAAATTGATTTTGGTGAGTTACTCTCCAACTTCATCTTCTTCCTTGGATCATCCTCTCAAGCTCTCTCCCTCTTCTTCCTCATCTTGCCGTGAGCATCAAAGGAGTTCTAGCACACTCAAGATTGCTTTTCTCCACCTATTTCTTGTGTGGATACCAATAGAGGAGTGTGCACTTGACGCACTTGAGTTCCGACGAAGCTTTTGGACGAGCGGGATTTGCGAAGGGTGTTGCATCGAGGGTAATGATCTTACCTTCTATATCTAAGGTAGATCTAGGGTTTTTAGTAAACACATACATGTTTTAGTTTTAATACATCTTCGCACAGATCCGTGGCCGGACTTCCGGGGTTTCCGCAACGCAAAAAGCGGTTTTTGCGGCTCTGAAAGTCCAACAGTGGTATCAGAGCCACGTGCAAAGCATGTATGTGTTTCGTTTTTGTAGTTTTTATATTAGATATAAAAATTATAGATTTTTATGTTTCTGTAAATTTCCTATATTTATATAAATTTTGGGTATTTTTCTCGTAGAGTCGAAGCAACGAGTGTTGGGACACTTGTCGGCTTCAACCACTGAGAAAAACTCTCCGAAACGGCGAGTTCTCGCTTTAGGTTGTTGGGACAGCGACTTAAGTCATTGTAAGATCGTAGTACGAACACTTGTGAAGTTTATTTTGTGAGTAGGGACGCTGCCCCTATCCTCGAAAGGGGCCTTATCCCGCGATCGCACCCGGAAACCACTTAGCGGGACCGTTACGGAGAGGTGTCTCATAAAATTGAAAAAAATAGGAAAAATTATAGAAATTTTCTGTAAAAATACATAATTTAGAATTATGTATAATTCTGTGATTGTCATGGCCCAATGACCCCAATTTTATTGGATTATGATGTGTTGTAATTCATAATACGGCATGCATGCCGTTTTTGTGGTTGTGCGTATTGTATAGTGTATGACCGCTGACGCCGGCTGCCTCTTCTTTGAAATTTAGTTTAAATAGTTTTAGACTCGAATGTAACTCGAGTTTCATATTTGTAATGTACAAAATGGAGCGTGGAAAAGAAGGGTGACACATGGCGGTCAAAGGAAGCACTTGGAGAAGCCGCTAGCCCTAGGTGGACCGTCCGATCTTCTCATTGGCTTGAGAAGATCGTAGTAGGGCCATGACTATATCATAATGATATATATATATATATATATATATATATATATATTTTTTTGCTTGTATGTATGAGATGCATGCTAGTAGAATAATGCTTTTATATATATGATGCATGCTAGGATAATTTTCTTGTATGTATATGATGCATGCTAGAATAATGTATGTATGTATGTGATGCATGCTAATATAGGATAATAAAGGCCTTAATACGTATATGATAAACAATACGATTAGATTAGATATTAATCGAATCAACTCGTAAATGCCTACCAGGTCCTTGATACCCATCACTACCTCGATCATTTGTAGTTGTTGAATCTGCCAAAGCAAAGCAACGCATATAATCTTGGTAGGGTGCGGAGGGACAATCTTGATCCCGCCTATCACGACTTGGGTTAGAGTAAGCTCAATTAGATTGAGTAAAACTAGTTAACTCAATTGGATCGAGTAGAACTATAGGAATATTCCAATCGTTGGAAAGATAGGATAAGATCGCATTTACACTAAATCTTGGGCGATTTAGCCAAAGCTAACTCAAGGTCTTTTGTAAATGTGGGTCTTGATCCTATAACAAGAGTTGCATAGAGATGTAATCAATAATGTGTTACCCACCGATTGTACTAAGTCTTGGGCGATTTAGCCAAAGCTAACTCAAGGCTTAGTATGATGTGGATCTTATCCCGCAGGAATTATAGCTAGTTTGTATGAATCTAGTAATGTGATTTGACCACATACATAACTCGATTCTACAAAATTCCTATAATTTAGTTGGAGCATCATTTGATTAAAGTCCTAATTAAATGATAAGAGGAATATGATATTAATTCTCTGCATTGTATGTTGTAGATTACTATGTCGACAAATATGAACACTCTTTCTCTGTGTTCTGTCCTTGAGAAGGACAAGCTCAATGGAGCAAATTTCCTGGACTGGTACAGGAACCTGAGAATTGTTCTCACCCAAGAAAGGAAGTTGTACGTCCTGGAGCAGCCCATTCCAGAGGCACCTCCTGCCATTGCCTCGTGAGCTGACAAAGATGCTTACAAGAAGCATCAAGATGATGCATTAGATGTGTCATGTCTAATGCTCGTGACCATGAACTCTGAGCTTCAGAAGTAACACGAGTTCATGAATGCTTATGATATGGTTGAACATCTTCGTCAACTATATCAAGGACAAGCAAGACACGAGAGATATGAAGTCTCTAAGGCATTGTTTGGGTCCAAAATGCAAGATGGGACTCCCGTAGGTCCATATGTACTCAAGATTATTGGGTACATAGAAAATCTACAAAGGCTGGGATTCTCATTTGGCCAAGAGCTGGCCACTGACCCGATCTTGCAATCTTTGCCACAAGCCTACAATCAATTTGTCATGAATTATAACATGAATGAAATTGATAAGCCACTGCCTGAGATGCTCAGCATGTTGAGAACTGCTGAGTTTAACCTTAAGAAGGGAAAATCTAACACCATTTTGATGGTGCAAAAGAAGAAAGGCAAGGGCAAGCCTAAAGGTAAGGGAAAGTCCCAAGCCAAGGGAAAAGGCAAAGAACTTAAACCCAAAGGAGGGGTGGCCAAGGAAGGGGCTTGCTTCCACTGCAAGGAAGCTGGACACTGGAAGCGTAACTGCAAGGCATACCTAGAAGATCTTAAGAAAAAGAGAAGTGAGACTTCTACTTCAGGTATAAATGTTATAGAAGTCAATCTATCTATTTATTCATCATGGGTATTAGATACTGGATGTGCATCTCACATTTGTACCAATGTGCAGGCGGTGAGAAATAACAGGGCATTGACAAAGGGCGAGGTGGACCTACGAGTAGGCAATGGAGCAAGAGTTGCTGCTGTTGCTGTAGGAACTTATGATCTATCTCTGCCCTCTGGGCTTGTACTAGAATTAGATGAATGTTGTTATGTGTCTGCTTTAACTAAGAACATAATTTCGGTTTCTTATTTGGACAAGAAAGGATTTACATTTATAATAAAGAACAAATGTTGTTCAGTTTATTTAAATGATATGTTCTATTGTAGTGCACCTCTAATGAGCGGACTCTACTTTCTAGACTTAGAGAGCCCTATCTATAACATAAGTACGAAAAGGTTCAAGTCAAATGAGTTGAACCAAACCTATCTCTGGCATTGTCGCTTAGGTCACATAAATGAGAGTGTCTTATCTCAGCTCCATAAGGATGGACTGTTGGGTTTCTGGCACCGCGGCGTGTGTGTGTGTTCGATCATATTTCGTAAACATGAACACAGCAGAAGCAATAAAAAATAATAAATACTCCTATTTATTACAACACACACAACACACGCATGCATATTACAACAAGTGTAGACATAACCGTAAATTTAAATTTGCAATAAAAGGAAATTTAACTACGTTATACCTTTCGTATGACGTGTAGCGGGAACGGCATCAACCGGAACGATCCTCGCTAGAATCGTCTCTATCCGTATCCACCCTGAGTTCCTCGGGATGACTTCGCTAAGCCACGAGCTTCGTCTTCGTACGGGTTACTAGCCTCGTGTTGAAGACGACGTGATCGAGAGATGATCACGATCCGAATCCAAATTCGGATCCTAATACGAGTTCTCAAAAACTCGCTTCTCCGGAGAGGTATTCGTCAACCAATTGACGAATCCTTCGTCCTCCACCTCAGAGGATTACCGGAGATCGAATCCCCGGTAGTTTAGCCGCTGTCGGAGCTCAAACCGTCGTCCAAACGACGCTCCGACGAGAGGAGAAGAAGCTGTCCAGAAAACTGGACAGCTTGGTGGAGGAGTAGGCGCCGGCCAAAACAAGGAAGCCAAGTGCTCACCTTTTCACCGAGGCCTAGGAAGATCACCGGAGGGTCGCCGGAGGATCACCGGCTGAAGCTTGGACGCCGACAAGGAGATGAAGGTGGCACAACAAGTTGGGCGGCAGCCTAGGGTTGGCGCCGAGCAACTCCAAGGGTGGGCGGCAACTCAAAGGCTAGGGTTTTTGGATTAGGGCTTAATTATCCATTAAGCCCTCTTTTATAGAGAACTAATTCTCTTAATGGTTAATGGATCATATCCACAAAGCCCGTTAACCCGCTCCATTAAGATAAGTTAAAATAAACCAAACCATGATGGTTTATTTTAAGTTAAAACGAACCGAACCAACTTTTGGTTCATTCGTTTAAAATAAACCAAACCCCTTTGGTTTATTCTCATCCATTGGATTAGAACCAAACCATTTTGGTTCATCCATTACGTCTTCATAAGACGCGGCCCATCCACGCTTCCATTGCGACTGGAACGATTTCATGCTCGCTTTATGTTTGGTCCAACCAAACCTAGTTTCTCTCGGTCTGAGAATCCCATTCTCAAGCTCGTTTTAAATCCTTTGGATTACGCTCGTTGTGCGTGTGACCAAATAGGTTCTCGGTTTATGTTGGCCGCCTATAATTAACCATTAATTATAGAACGATCATGAGTGGCACCTAGTAGTACATCATGATCCCCAATTAACCAAAAGATCAACCGCTGATCCGTAACTATTTCAAAACCCTTCAAGAGCCAATGATTCGTGCCCCATTCCCTTCACTCATCTTATACCCACTTGGTTCAGGACATGGTCTATTGTGTCAGTCCCCACTAGGATGACTACGTCACACCTAGCCCAAGTATTATTTCCTCGTCCTACGAATTCTAGTTACTCCACATGTATCGAAGAGTACCTTACTCTAAACATGTAATGCTTTGGCCAAAGACTTTAATAACAATCCGACGAGAGGCCATGGGTATACATCTCCTCGCAAGGAGTGGTGAATCCTTTATAGGCTATTCAAACACCTTCGATCACTTAGACTTATACCCAATCATCCTTGGTCCACATCTCCTTAGAGATGTTTTCTTAAGATGTCAAAGCATAAGTCTCCATGATCAAGATGACTTGAATACCGCAAGTCAAAGGAACATCGCACTTAAGCCACAGTAAGAACTTCATTGACATATCTATATATGCAGAGAACCATATGAAGTCTTACTGCTGGTCACTCCAATGAACTAGTTACCATAACTAGCATCCACGATTAACTCCGGACATCACAATGTCTCCAGCCAGTGAGAATCAGCTGCTTGGATACACCAAGGAGTATACCTCGTGCTAGTCTCGACAGAATTGATGGTGTCCAAATCCATCAATTCATCGACTAGGGATAATTCCGATACATCACAATTACACATTTAGAGATACTCACTAGTTGTGATCCAATCACAAATTCTCTCATGCTGTGAATCGTATCGTGGACATTCAGTAAATGAGTTTAAGATCCAATCAAATACATAAAACATGTATACTCAAATAGTGAATCTTCATTTATCATATAAATGGTTCATACATAAGGCATTGCCTTAGGACATCTCTCATATATTACTAACAGACTCCCACTTGGCCTAATGCCAATCGCTACGGTATCCAATACCATAAGCTCAACATGACCTCAAACTTACTTTGAGGTAATGCCTTAGTCAAAGGATCCGCTAAGTTCCTTTCAAAGGGGAATTTTCTCGATTTGTATTTCGCTCCTACCGATGATCTCTCCGATAAGATGATAGCGGCGGCACATGTTTGATCGCTGATGAGACCTTGGCTCTTTCGCCTCGCAATTGCTCCATTGTTGTCACAGAGACCGGTATTGCTTCAACAATGGCCGGAATCACACCAAGTTCATGAACGAACTTTTTGATCCGCAATGTATTCCCTCGCTGGTAGGCAGAATCCACATGCCTCTTGTTTGGAACTTTTCCAACTCATCGCGCTCTATTCAAGGTGAACACGATCCGCATCGAGACTGAATCATCCTTGTCCGTCTCGATGCCGCATCCGTGATACCCGCCAGATCACCATGTCCCCTTCTCCATATATTAGGAACACATCCTTAGTTCTTCTCAAGTACTTAAGGATCGCCTTAATACGCCCAATGATCCATTCCTCGATCGGACTCGTATCCGCCGTGACACTCGTGAGCATACGATACATCGGGCCTCGTGACATAACATAGCATACATGATAGATCCTATGGATGCATAGGAATCTTACTCATGCAAATCCTCTCGCCTTCTCGTGCGCTGACACATAGACTTCAAAAGATGTACCCTATGCCCGATGGGTAGGAAACCTTTCTTGGATTCCGACATGCTAAACCTCTTTAGCACTCGGCCTATATATGTAGACCGCGAAAAGACTAAGCAACTGCTTCGATCTATCTCTATAGATCTTAATCCCGAGGATGTAGGTTGCTTCTCCTGTGTCTTTCATGGAGAATGTCTTGGATAACCAAACCTTCACTGATCAGAAGATTGAAACATCGCTTCCTATAAGTAGTATGTCATCGACATACAATACTAGGAATACGATCGCACTCCCACTAACCTTCTTGTACACACACAAGGTTCGTCGATTTTGTGAGAAATCAAACTTTGATTGTCTCATCAAAACGGATATTCCACTCGGATGCTTGCTTCAATCCATAAATGGATCGCCGCAATTTGCATACCTTGGTTTTATCAACCGATGTGAAACCTCAGTCAGTATCATATACACGCCCTCGAGCTGTTTCCATTAAGGAAATCTATTTTCACATCCATCCGCCATATCTCATAATCATAATGAGCCGCTATGGCCAGGAGCATCCGAATGGATTTAAGATAGCTATAGTAATAGGTTTCCATAATCAACACCTTGTTTTTGACGCATATCCTTTCGCCACCAATCTAGCCTTATAGGTAATCACATTACCATCCATGTCGGTTTTCTTCTTGAAAACCCACTTGCACCCTATAGGCTTTATCCTTCAGTGGGTCAACCAAGTTCCAAACTTGGTTTTCATACATGGAATCCATTTCCGACTTCATGGCACCAAGCCACTTATCCCTTTCTGAACTTGTCAGCACTTCTTCATAACTGGTAGGCTCCTCATCATCAATGAGTAACACGTCGTTCGATTCACTTACGAAAAATCTATATCTCTCAGGAATGTTGCGTGTTCTACCAGATCTACGAAGATGTGGTGTTACAATAGGTCCAGCCGATTGCTCATCACTATGAGTTGTCCAGAGTTCTGGTAACTAGTTTCTGATAGGCCAACAATTGGTCCAGAGTTGCATCATCACTATGACGGGCGGGAAGAGGCGCTTCGAGGACATTTGCAAGCTTTTCAACCTTGAGAACAATTCTCAAGCTTCTAAGCTAGTCCATGAAGCTCGGCCCAGTCAATTTATTTGAATCCAAAATGGAACGCAAATTCAAACACATCATGATCAATATATTAACTTAGAAATACAAAACGAGCATGTATGAGAAAGATGATTTTAAAATGCATCAATATACATTTATAAATCCCATTCATTTTTCGAATTTCAAAAACCCCAAAATCACTTCGGGAGATTGTAGGTCCATCTCCGAATGGGCTGATATCCATCATAGTTATGAACAACCTTGGAGAGAGTCCAACAAGCCATTCATAACTACGATGGTAGGTATCATCTATACCGATTGCATATCCCGTATATGCAACTATCACAATGTGCTATCAACTAATTGAATGTTCACACATACATCGGGTTGTTAACACATTAACAAGTATGCATCATATGCATAACACCCAACTTCACCTCCCTTTACATCGACCTTGGAGAGTCAACAAGCCGATGCTCGAGTTAAAGCCAACCCATTAATCGGGACATAGTTTTAATATGGTTAGGCGCATTCAACCAATTAGCCCAGCTTGAGAGAGTCCAACAACCAAAGCTAACGATTGACCTCGGCTCTTACCATATTAGTATTAAACTATTCCATGGTTTGAACATGTTCGGGTTCGAGCCGGGCTTGGAGAGAGTCCAACAACCCAAACAAGAAACAGAACTCTGGTTCTAACCATATTACTGGAAGGTGTAGGCTTTAATATTGATTAAGGGTTTTTATGTCTCATCCTCTTTGCATGCAAATAACTATTATCTACATGGCATGGCATACATGGCATACATCTACATGTCACGACACGCATGGCATAATGTTATGCATCTAATGCAATTACATGGCATACAATTATGTCATGTATATAATTTCCTTATATGTCATAACTATTTATGGAAATAAAATATGTTTAAGATTTGATTCTCCAAATCAAATCATAATTAAATTAGGAAACAAATTTCCAAATCTAATCACATATTTTATTCATGGAATTATTTGATTAAGGAAAATCTATTTAGGAAACCAATTTCCTAAATCTTTAAAACTACTTATGGAAATAAAATATTTTAAGATTTGATTTCCCAAATCAAATCATAATTAAATTAGGAAACAAATTTCCAGAATCTAATCAAATATTTTATTTATGGAAAATATCAATTTCCATAAATACTTCCAACTTTCCAAAAGTGGAAGATTTCCATAAATACTTCTAGACTTTCCAAAATTGAAAAATTTCCATAAATACTTCTAAATTTCCAAAATTTAGAAAACTTCCAAAAATACATTATGACTATCGCAAAACCATTTTTACGATTATGTCGAAACACAACCTGGGCTCTGATACCACTGTTGGGTTTCCGGCACCGCGGCGTGTGTGTGTTCGATCATGTTTCGTAAACATGAGCACAGCGGAAGCAATAAAATTAATAAATACTCCTATTTATTACAACACACACAACATACGCATGCTATTACAACAAGTGTAGACATAACCGTAAATTAAAATTGCGATAAAAGGAAATTAAACTACGTTATACCTTCCGTATGACGTGTAGCGGGAACGGCATCAACCGGAACGATCCTCGCAAGAATCGTCTCTATCCGTATCCACGCCGAGCTCCTCGGGATGACTTTGCTAAGTCACGAGCTTCGTCTTCGTACGGGTTACTAGCCTCGTGTTGAAGACGACGTGATCGAGAGATGATCACGATCCGAATCCAAATTCGGATCCAAAACGAGTTCTCAAAACTCGCTTCTCCGGAGAGGTATTCGTCAACCGTTTGACGAATCCTTCGTCCTCCACCTCAGAGGATTATCGGAGATCAAATCCCCGGTATGTTAGCCGCTGTCGGAGAACTAACCGTCGTCCAAACGACGCTCCGACGAGAGGAGAAGAAGCTGTCCAGAAAAACTGGACAGCTTGGTGGAGGAGATAGGCGCCGGCCAACAAAGGAAGCCAAGTGCTTACCTTGATGCCAAACCTAAGGAGGATCGCCGGAACTCTTCCGGCAGCAGCTCGACGCCGGCGAGGAGGAAGGAAGCCGCCTTCTGGACGCCGGTTGGAGGAGCTGTGGGCTGGGCGGCAACACAAGCTGGGCGGCAACTTCACCAAGGAGGTTGGCGGCAACTCTTGATGTTGGGCGGCCAAAATAGAATTAGGTTTAGGGTTAGGGTTTAATCCCTATTTTATAGAGAACTAATTCTCTTAATGGTTAATGGATCATATCCATAAAGCCCGTTAACCCGCTCCATTAAGATAAGTTAAAATAAACCAAACTATGATGGTTTATTTTAAGTTAAAACGAACCGAACCAACCTTTGGTTCATTCGTTTAATATAAACCAAACCCTTTGGTTTATTCTCATCCATTGGATTAGGACCAAACCATTTTGGTCCATCCATTATGTCTTCATAAGACACTGCCCATCCACGCTTCCATTGTGACTGAAACAATTTCATGCTCGCTTTATGTTTGGTCCAACCAAACATAGTTTCTCTCGGTCTGAGAATCCCATTCTCAAGCTCGTTTTAAATCCTTTGGATTACACTCGTTGTGCGTGTGACCAAATAGGTTCTCGGTTTATGTTGGCCGTCTATAATTAACCATTAATTATAGAACGATCATGAGTGGCACCTAGTAGTACATCATGATCCCCAATTAACCGAAAAGATCAACGGTTGATCCAGAACTATTTCTGAAACCCTTCAGTAGCTCGAATGAATCGTGCCCCATTCCCTTCACTCATCTTATACCCACTTGGTTCAGGACATGGTCTATTATGTCAGTCCCCACTAGGCTGACTACGTCACACCTAGCCCAAGTATCATTTCCTCGTCCTACGGATTCTAGTTACACCACATGTATCGAAGAGTACCTTACTCTAAACATGTAATGCTTTGGCCAAAGACTTTAGTAACAATCCGACGAGAGGCCATGGGTATACATCTCCTCGCAAGGAGTGGTGAATCCTTTATAGGCTATTCAAACACCTTGATCACTTGACTTATACCCAATCATCCGGGTCCACATCTCCTTAGAGATGTTTGCTTAAGATGTCAAAGCATAAGTCTCCATGATCAAGATGACTTGAATACCGCAAGTTAAAGGAACATCGCACTTAAGCTACAGTAAGAACTTCATTGACATATCTATATATGCAGAGAACCATATGAAGTCTTACGGCTGGTCACTCCAATGAACTAGTTACCATAACTAGCATCCACGATCAACTCCGGACATCACTATGTCTCCAGCCAGTGAGAATCAACTGCTTGGATACACCAAGGAGTATACCTCGTGCTAGTCTCGACAGAATCGATGGTGTCCAAATCCATCAATTCATCGACTAGGGATAATTCCGATACATCACAATTACACATGTAGAGATACTCACTAGTTGTGATCCAATCACAAATTCTCTCATGCTGTGAATCGTATCGTGGACATTGATAAATGAGTTTAAGATCCAATCAAATACATTAAACATGTATACTCAAATAGTGAATCTTCATTTATCATATAAATGGTTCATACATAAGGCGATTGCCTTAGGACATCTCTCATATATTACTAACAACCATTAATCGGGACATAGTTTTAATATGGTTAGAGCGCATTCAACCAATTAGCCCAGCTTGGAGAGAGTCCAACAACCAAAGCTAACGATTGACCTCTGACTCTTACCATATTAGTATTAAACTATTCCATGGTTTGAACATATTCGGGTTCGAGCCGGGCTTGGAGAGAGTCCAACAACCCAAACAAGAAATGGAACTCTGGTTCTAACCATATTAAAGGAAGGTGTATGCTTTAATATTGTTTAAGGGTTTTTATGTCTCATCCTCTTTGCATGCAAATAACTATTATCTACATGGCATGACATACATGGCATACATCTACATGTCACGACACGCATGGCATAATGTTATGCATCTAATGCAATTACATGACATACAATTATGTCATGTATATATTTCCTTATATGTCATAACTATTTATGGAAATAAAATATGTTTAAGATTTGATTCTCCAAATCAAATCATAATTAAATTAGGAAACAAATTTCCACATCTAATCACATATTTTATTCATGGAATTATTTGATTAAGGAAAATCTATTTAGGAAACCAATTTCCTAAATCATTAAAACTACTTATGGAAATAAAATATTTTTAAGATTTGATTTCCCAAATCAAATCATGATTAAATTAGGAAACAAATTTCCAGAATCTAATCAAATATTTTATTTATGGAAAATATCAATTTCCATAAATACTTCCAACTTTCCAAAAGTGGAAGATTTCCATAAAAACTTCTAGACTTTCCAAAATTAAAAAATTTCCATAAATACTTCTAAATTTCCAAAATTAGAAAATTTCTAGAAATATATTATGACTATCGCAAAACCATTTTATGATTATGTCGAAACACAACCTGGGCTCTGATACCACTGTTGGGTTTCCGGCACCGCGGCGTGTGTGTGTTCGATCATGTTTCGTAAACATGAACACATCGGAAGCAATAAAAAATAATAAATACTCCTATTTATTACAACACACACAACACACGCATGCATATTACAACAAGTGTAGACATAACCGTAAATTTAAATTTGCAATAAAAGGAAATTTAACTACGTTATACCTTTCGTATGACGTGTAGCGGGAACGACATCAACCGGAACGATCCTCGCTAGAATCGTCTCTATCCGTATCCACGCCGAGTTCCTCGGGATGACTTCGCTAAGCCACGAGCTTCGTCTTCGTACGGGTTACTAGCCTCGTGTTGAAGACGACGTGATCGAGAGATGATCACGATCCGAATCCAAATTCGGATCCTAATACGAGTTCTCAAAAACTCGCTTCTCCGGAGAGGTATTCGTCAACCAATTGACGAATCCTTCGTCCTCCACCTCAAAGGATTACCGGAGATCGAATCCCTGATAGTTTAGCCACTGTCGGAGCTCAAACCGTCGTCCAAACGACGCTCCGACGAGAGGAGAAGAAGCTGTCCAGAAAACTGGACAGCTCGGTGGATGAGTAGGCGCCGGCCAAAACAAGGAAGCCAAGTGCTCACCTTTTCACCGAGGCCTAGGAAGATCACCGGAGGGTCGCCAGAGGATCACCGGCTGAAGCTTGGACGCCGACAAGGAGATGAAGGCGGCACAACAAGCTGGGCGGCAGCCTAGGGTTGGCGCTGAGCAACTCCAAGGGTGGGCGGCAACTCAAAGGCTAGGGTTTTTGGATTAGGGCTTAATTATCCATTAAGCCCTCTTTTATAGAGAACTAATTCTCTTAATGGTTAATGGATCATATCCATAAAGCCCGTTAACCCGCTCCATTAAGATAAGTTAAAATAAACCAAACCATGATGATTTATTTTAAGTTAAAACGAACCGAACCAACTTTTGGTTCATTCGTTTAAAATAAACCAAACCCTTTGGTTTATTCTCCTCCATTTGATTAGAACCAAACCACTTTGGTCCATCCATTATGTCTTCATAAGACACTGCCCATCCATGCTTCCATTGCGACTGAAACGATTTCATGCTCGCTTTATGTTTGGTCCAACCAAACCTAGTTTCTCTCGGTCTGAGAATCCCATTCTCAAGCTCGTTTTAAATCCTTTGGATTACACTCGTTGTGCGTGTGACCAAATAAGTTATCGTTTTATGTTGGCCATCTTTAATTAACCATTAATTATAGAATGATCATGAGTGGCACCTAGTAGTACATCATGATCCCCAATTAGCGAAAGATCAACGGTTGATCGAACTATTTACGAAACCCTTGATGAGCTCGAATGAATCGTGCCCCATTCCCTTCACTCATCTTATACCCACTTGGTTGAGGACATGGTCTATTGTGCCGATCCCACTAGGTGACTCGTCACACCTAGCCCAAGTATCATTTCCTCGTCCTCTGATTCTAGTTACTCCACATGTATCGAAGAGTACCTTACTCTAAACATGTAATGCTTTGGCCAAAGACTTTAGTAACAATCGGCGAGAGGCTATGGTATACATCTCCTCGCAAGGAGTGGTGAATCCTTTATAGGCTATTCAAACACCTTCGATCACTTCGACTTATACCCAATCATCCCGGGTCCACATCTCCTTAGAGATGTTTGCTTAAGATGTCAAAGCATAAGTCTCCATGATCAACATGACTTGAATACCGCAAGTCAAAGGAACATCGCACTTAAGCCACAGTAAGAACTTCATTGACATATCTATATATGCAGAGAACCATATGAAGTCTTACGGCTGGTCACTCCAATGAACTAGTTACCATAACTAGCATCCATGATTAACTCCGGACATCACAATGTCTCCAGCCAGTGAGAATCAACTTCTTGGATACACTAAGGAGTATACCTCGTGCTAGTCTCGACAGAATTGATGGTGTCCAAATCCATTAATTCATCGACTAGGGATAATTCCGATACATCACAATTACACATGTAGAGACACTCACTAGTTGTGATCCAATCACAAATTCTCTCATGCTGTGAATCGTATCGTGGATATTCAGTAAATGAGTTTAAGATCCAATCAAATACATAAAACATGTATACTCAAATAGTGAATCTTCATTTATCATATAAATGGTTTATACATAAGGCGATTGCCTTAGGACATCTCTCATATATTACTAACATGGACTGCTAGACTCATTTGATTTTGAATCATATGAGACATGCGAGTCTTGCCTTTTAGGCAAGATGACCAAGACTCCCTTTAGTTGACACAGTGAAAGAGCAACAGATTTGTTAGGACTTATACATAGTGATGTATGTGGTCCTTTCAATGTTGCTGCTAGAGGTGGTTGCAGGTACTTCATTATATTTACTGATGACTTTAGTAGATATGGTTATGTGTATCTTATGACACATAAATCAGAATCCTTTGAAAAGTTCAAAGAATTCAAGAATGAAGTACAAAACCAGCTTGGCAAGAGTATTAAGATATTTCGATCAGATCGAGATGGTGAATACCTTAGCCATGAGTTTCGTGACTATCTAGCTGAGTGTGAGATTCTATCCCAACTCACTCCTTCTGGAACACCACAATGGAATGGTGTATCTGAAAGGAGAAATTGTACCCTATTAGATATGGTACGATCTATGATGAGTCACACAGATCTTCCTATATCCTTTTGGGGATATACTCTAGACATAACAACCTTTACCCTTAACCATGTACCATCCAAGGCTGTGATAAAGACACCATATATGATATGGATAGGGAGAAATCCCAAGATGTCTTTTATGAGGATTTGGGGTTGTGAGGCTTACGTTCGACGTTAAGTCTCAGACAAACTGTGAACCAAATCTGATAGGTGCTATTTTGTTGGATATCCCAAGGATACCAAGGGATATTACTTCTACATTCCCAGTCAGCACAAAGTGTTTGTAGCAAAGACTGGGATTTTTCTAGAAAGGGATTTTGTTTCTAGAAAAAGTAGTGGGAGTACGTTCGATCTTGAAGAAATTCAAGATAAGGACCATAGCACTAAGGCCTTGATGGAGGTTAAACAGGAACCACAAATTGTTGTGGGTGATGAGGTTATTGCACAAAGAGTTGTGGAACAACCACCTATTCATGTAGACCTACCTCTTCGCAAGTCTGATAGGGTACGTCGTCAGCCTGAGAGATATTCATTTCTCTTGTCTGACATTGATGACATTATGCTCATTGAGAATGAGCCTACCTCCTATCAGAAAGCTATGATGAGCCCAGATTCTGAGAAATGGCTAGAGGCCATGAGGTCCGAGATGGAATCCATGTACACCAACCAAGTATGGACTTTGGTTGATCCACCTGAAGGGGTCAAACCCATTGGGTGTAAGTGGGTCTTTAGAAGAAAGACTGACATGGATGGACTTACACATACCTATAAGGGTTGATTGGTGGGTAAAGGTTTCAAGCAGATTCATGGTATTGACTATGATAAAACCTTTTCTCCAGTGGCGATGTTTAAGACCATTCGGATCTTGCTTGCTATTGCAGCATACCACGATTATGAGATCTGGCAGATGGATGTCAAAATCGCGTTTCTGAATGGAAACTTACTCGAGGATGTGTACATGACACAACCTGAGGGTTTTGAAGATCCACAACATACTGAGAAAGTATACAAGCTGCAAAGGTCCATTTATGGGCTAAAGCAAGCCTCTCGGAGCTGGAATCTTCGATTCGATGATGCGATCAAATAGTTTGGTTTCATCAAGAATGAAGATGAACCCTGTGTCTACAAGAGGGTTAATGGGAACACAGTTGTCTTCCTTGTATTGTATGTGGATGACATACTACTCATTGGGAATGACATCCCTTCGCTACAGTCTGTGAAGACTTGGCTGGAGACGTGATTCTCAATGAAGGACTTAGGTGAAGCAGCCTGTATTCTAGGCATCAAGATCTATAGAGATAGATCTAAGAGATTGATTGGCCTAAGTCAGAGTACATACATTGACACGGTATTACTACAGTTTGCCATGCAGAATTCCAAGAAGGGACTTCTGTCGATGTCACATGGTGTGAGTCTTTCGAAGACTCAAAGTCCCTCTTCTAGAGAGGAGAGAGACCGCATGGATAAGATCCCTTACGCATCTGCTATAGGATCTATCATGTACGCCATGCTGTGTACTCGTCCTGATGTCTCGTATGCTTTGAGCATGACGAGTAGGTACCAGACAGATCCAGGTGAGCGTCACTGGATAGCAGTCAAGAATATTCTTAAGTACTTGAGAAGGACTAAAGAATATTTCTTGATATTTGGAGGCAATGAGGAGCTAGCTGTAAAGGGTTACAGCGATGCCAACTTCCAAACTGACCAGGATGATTATAGATCACAGTCAAGGTTCGTGTTTTACTTGAATGGTCAATCTAGATATCAAGGATAGAGGGACATTGTCACATATTGTGAGAGTCATAATTAGTAGTCACAAAGGTGATGTTGGAGCTCAATATTCTTGAAACTTAGGTAGCAATGATGTGTTGCTAGATACTGCTCATTGCTTATGTTCCTAAATCGGTTTAGGGACATTGCCAATGTTATAAGAACCTATAGGGTTACACACATAAGGGCAATTAGATGGAGATTAGGATCATATGATGAACCATGAGGATTAGGTTCATGGGATGAACCAAATTGGATTAAGAGTAATCCTAATTAGACTAATTGAGTTGGACTCAATTTGATTCAAGTGTTGAATGAGTCTAATTTAGATTTGATTCATCAAATCAATTTAAATTAATGAATAGAGATTGATTAAATTAAATTGACTTGAATCAAATGGTTGGATTTGATCAACCATGGGAGATAAAAGGTCAAGTTTGACTTGACTTGAGAGGGAAGATGAAAGGTCAAGTTTGACTTGACCAAATGCCATGTCATGATGATGACTTGGCATGGCCAGCCAATGATGATGCTTCACATCATCATTGACTTAACATGTGGTGCCACCTCATGAGGGAGACCAAGAGTCATTGGCTCTTGGAGGAGTTACATGCATGCATGTAACCTCCCAAGACTTATTGTGGCCGGCCACTTTACTCCATTTGATGGTGAAATTGATTTTGGTGAGTTACTCTCCAACTTCATCTACTTTCTTGGATCATCCTCTCAAGCTCTCTCCCTCTTCTTCCTCATCTTGCCATGAGCATCAAAGGAGTGCTAGCACACTCAAGATTGCTTTTCTCCACCTATTGCTTGTGTGGATACCAATAGAGGAGTGTGCACTTGACGCTCTTGAGTTCCGGCGAAGCTTTTGGACGAGCGGGATTTGCGAAGGGCGTCGCATCGAGGGTAATGATCTCACCTTCTAAATATAAGGTAGATCTAGGGTTTTTAGTAAACACATACATGTTTTAGTTTTAATACATCTTCGCACGGATCCGTGGCCGAACTTCCGGGGTTTTCGCAACGCAAAAAGCGGTTTTTACGGCTCGAAAAGTTCAACAGGAAACACAAGTGGGCCAGATAGCCCAAACTGTGTCGCAACCTATGGACAGTTCTCCATCATTACCCGAGCCGAGTCGAGTCAAGGAAGAAAGAGTGTGCAGCGAGAGAGTAGCACAGAGAAACAGATTCGCCAAGGGGTGTGCAACCATGATTTCCACCCTACCCGACGAAGCTGAAATTGAAAATAAGATTCCACTGTAGCTTAAGAACCCTGGTGAATTTGTTATACCTTGCTCTATTTATGGGGAGAGCTTCGATGAAGCATTGTGCGATTTAGGGTCATCAGTCAGCTTGATGCCCTACACACTCTATCTGAAGATGGGACTGAATGGGATCCAACCAGTGAACCTTGGTATTCGTATGGGGGATGACTCAGTCAAGGAACCTTTCGGCATGCTAGCACATGTGCCTGTGATCATTTATGATACCGCCGTTACCTCTTCTCTATGAGCCCACAGGCAAGGTGTTACCCGAACCAATTAACGGGTTCAGTGGAGAAAGAAGAGAGGAACGGTTCGGGCGCAAGCGCCTGAAATAATTGGCACAGGAAAGCTAGTGAAGGCAATCAACACGGTAAGGCGAAGGCGGGAGGAGACACTTCGGTGGGAAATAAACTAGAATCGGTTCGTCCAAATAATCATAGAGGCAGACGGGATGGATAAGAATCGGTTCAACCAGATAATCATAGAGGCAGATGGGACGGATAAGAATCGGTTCGGCCAGATAATCACAGAGGCAAACAGGACGAATAAGAATCGGTTCGGCCTGGGCAATCCAAAGGTCGTTCGATGAGGGAAGAAGGAGAGTGGGTTCAAGCTAGTAGGGAGCCTAAAGGATATACCATCCGTGAGCTATAGACCTAGGTTAGTTTCACCAAAAGTGGATGGTCGAGGGGGATAGGCTAACCTAGTTTCCTGAAATGTAGATGAGGAGGCATTATGTAACAGAAGGAGAGGTCCCCACATAATATTCCGAGGAGCCTTCGCCCCTCTTATCTGTAATAGAATTATTCTTCAGGTGGACGTGGTGGCCACGTGTACGATGGGGATAATCTGCGAGGTAGCAATAGATCAGAGAAGGAGGATAAAAGGGAGAAGGAGGATAGAAGGAAAGGGGGATCTGCAATTATTCCAACAAGCAAGAGACGAAGATACAGGGGAAGGAGAGCTATCACTACCTCGTCGGAGAAGGAGAGCAGCGACCTTTGTTGTCACATTGCGTGTACTCTATCTTGTATTGAGATTAAATTGTAAGTGGCTTTCTCCTCCGCCTCGGGAAGTTTCCTTTTCATAAAGGAGGACGTTCATAGTGGAAAGTGCTTGGGCATTGTCCCCGGTGAGAGAGCTCACCTCCATGAAGTAGGAATACTCATTCCGAATCATGTTACATCCTGTGTTCTAGTTTTCATTGTCGGTGTTGGTTTTGCGTTTCTTTACTTCATCTTCTCATCATTTTTACTGTTGCGGCCTGTGAGAACCCCCAAAGCTTCCTTCGTGCCTTCATCGTATCGAAAGAAGGTAAACGCATTTTTTCCTCACCGCATCAGTTGGCACCGTCTGTGAGAACTTTGAGCTGGACGTCGAGATGCAGCCGGAAGAGATACAACAACCAGTTGCCTCCGCAGTGGAGGAACACCCCATTACCATCTTACCATCACAATTGAAGGCTCTGTTGGACGACGCTGTTATGGAGGCCCTCGCTAGAGAAAGAAGAAGGACTGGATATCTTCATCCTCATTCCGGAGAACCTTCTTCCCGAGGCCCACCACCAGAAATGCCTCCTCCATCTCGTACAGCCATTAATGTTGAAGTAGCGCCTGGAGAAAGACTTGGGGGGAGAGCCCCTCAGAATACTATACCCTTAACCCAGACTTGACGGGAAGAACAGGGTGAAAGTCGATCGACCATGCCTCCAGATGTCTACGAGCCCAGTCCTTTTACCATGGACATCCTCTCTGAAATCCCCCCATCGTACTTCCGGAACCCCTAGGTAGATAAGTACGATGGCTCGACGGATCCCGAAGAGCATCTCTTGCAGTTCAATGGAGCGGCCTCGCTCCACTGTTATACCGATGCCCTCAAATGCCGAGTCTTCCAAACTACCTTAACCGGTTCGGCAAAAAAATGGTTTAATACTCTGCCTCCGGGATCCATCACTTATTTCGTTGATTTTTAGGGGATGTTTAGCCAGGAGTTCGCCAGCTACAAGGTGTATAAGCATGATGCCTCTATCTTGATGCACATCATGCAAGGGCCCTCGGAATCACTCAGAGGGTATCTTCACTGGTTTACCTCTGCAGCTAGGGGTATTCCTTCTGCAAGATCAGAATCTTTTAGAGTCACCATTCTGCACGGACTGAATGAAGGCCCCTTCCTCAGTTCCCTTTTGAGACAACCTGCTAACAGCTATGAGGAGCTGTTAAGTCATGCGGAACAATTCATCCGCGAGGAGGAAGGACTGCAAGTGCGGAGAGCTGAACGTGCTGCCGCAGCAGTTCCAGCCGAAAGAACTCGTCCCGTCGCCCCTCAAGTACCCCCTCGTCGAGGTTATGCGCGACCCTTTCGATAGGAGGCTCCTAGGCCTCGGCTATTGTTATAGGGCGCTCACCCTACGCCGCCATTACAAATTATGGCTGCTGAGGCACCTCCTGTCGCCAAGACTTGGAAGGAGCGGGAGATGGAATTCTATGATCAGCAGGGTCTACTGCAACGACCCTTAGGATACAGGGGGATACCACGTAACCCCCCCCCCCCCCCCCGCCCCATTTTTCTGCCAATATCATATGGAGTATGGCCACGCTAGTGGCTGATGTTTCAAGTTACAAGAGGAGCTGGATCGCCTCCGAACCGCCTACCCACAATTGCGGTTTCAGACAGGAGGGCCAGCACGGCGAGGGCAACGACCCAATACGGTCCGCCGAGGTCCGTATATTCAACAACCACAAGTTATGTTCCCCCAAACACCGTCCCAGGAGGTTGTTTCTCAAGAGGGCCCGTCAGGTGAGGGCCCCTCATCCAATCTAAATAATGCTCCCACACGGGGAGTTATCCATGTTATAGACGGAGGATCCACTAACGGGGACTCCAACCAAGCGCGGAAGTCATACGCCCGTCTCATGGAGAGTCTGGCCATTATCATCAACCAGACTGTACAAACTACACTGCCTGTTTCATTCGGGCCAGAAGATCTTCAAGGTGTCCTACTGCCCCACACGGATGCCTTAGTTATCCGAATATCCCTAGCCAATTACGAAGTGGCTAGGGTGCTGGTTGACTTGGGAAGCTCTGTCAATATCCTCTATCAGGAGGCTTTCAGACAGATGCAGCTGAAAAATGCCCAGCTAGAAGATGTGGCTACACTCCTCTTTGGGTTCGCAGGGCATGTGGTCCACCCACAGGGCAGATTTCGTTGCCCCTGACTCTGGGCGTAAAGCCCAGCCAAAAAACCAGTATCATACCTTTCCTCATCGTGGATGCTTTGTCTACTTATAATGCTATTCTTGGTCGTCCTTTCCTTACTATCTTTCAGGCGGTGGCTTCCCCGTACCACCAGAAGTTGAAATTCCCAGTTGGACCGTTGGTGGGAGAAGTCCGAGGGGAAATGTATACGCCTCAGAGTATGTACAAATGGTTCGGAATGAACAGAAGAAGGCCCGAACCGATGATCTCAAAGGGAAAGCTATCATCATTTCTGATGTATGCATCTTGGAAGAATACCCCCCAAAGCAGACAAAATAGAGGAAGGAGAGCTGGTGGAAATAGCTCCAGGAAAGGCCACATGGGTGGCGCAGCAGCTGGAGGCCAAGGAGGAGCTGGTGGCCTGTCTGCGGGAGAATGAAGAGATCTTTGCAGGAGATGTGCATGATCTCACAGGGATTAACCCCTGTGTGGCTGAACACCATCTCAACATAACCAGAGGAGCCCGACTCCCAATCAAGAGCGTGACACTTGGACTCGAGAAGGACAAGGTCATAGCTGAAGAAGTGGACAAATTGTTAAAGGCGGGTCATGTAAAGGAAATCCAATTTCCCGAATGGGTTTCCAATGTAGTCTTGGTCCCTAAGCCTTCTGGGCAGTGGAGGATGTATATTGATTTTCGTGATTTGAATAAAGCGTGCCCTAAAGACTGCAACCCTTTGTCTCGTATTGAACAGTTGGTAGATTCCACTGTGGGAAATGAAGTGGTGTCCTTAATGGATGCATACCAAGGATACCATCAAATACCCTTAGCCAAAGAAGATCAAAAGAGGGTTAGCTTTGTGACGGTAGGAGGGTTATACGCTTATGTGGTGATGCCCTTCGGTTTAAAGAACGCAGGGGCCACCTATCAGTGCCTCATGGATAAGATTTTTACGGAGCAGAAAGGGAAAAATGTGGAAGTCTACGTGGATGACATCTTAGTCAAATCGAAAACCACTCGGGATTTGGTCAAGGATTTAAGTGAAACCTTTGCTACATTGAGACGGTTTAATATGAAGCTGAACCCTAACAAATGCCTGTTCGGGGTAAAAAGCGGCAAATTCTTGGGGTATATAGTCACTGAGAAAGGGTTGCAGGCTAACCCCGAGAAGGTGCAAGCACTATGCAACATGAAGTCACCCACTAACTTGCGAGAGACCCAGAAGTTGGTGGTCAGGATTATTTTCTTATCTTGATTTATAGCCAGATCGGCGGACAAAGGGCTACCTTTCTTCAAGATTCTGCGTAAAGCTACCAAATTTCAGTGGGACAATCAATGCGAGCAGGCTTTCCAGGAGTTGAAGAAATATTTGGCTGGGCTCCCACTGTTAGCCAAACCAGTGGCCGGCGAACCGTTATGGATGTATTTGGCCGTATCAGAGGGAGCTATTAGTTCGATTTTACTGAAACAAGAAGGCTCTCATCAACAACCTATTTATTATACCAGCCATATTCTGAAGGGAGCTGAATTCCGTTATACAGAGCTAGAGAAGCTGGCATATATTCTAGTTCTGACTGCCCGTAAATTGAGGCCGTACTTTCTGGCTCACCCCATCACTGTTCTAACTCACAGTGAACTGGGCAAGGTCGTCACTAAGCCCAACTTCTCTGGAAGATTGGCCAAATGGGTGGTAGAATTAAGTGAATATGATATTCACTACCAACCCCGAACCGTTATCAAGGCCCAAGCGCTCGCTGACTTTCTAGCGAAGGTACCTTGTGGCTCGGAAGATGGTTCGTCAACAAAAGAGGAAGGATCAGATGCATGTAACATATTCGTAGACGGTTCTTTAGGATCTACGGGTAGCGGTGTAGGTATTTTGTTAATCTCCCCTGATAAAGAGGAGACCCGCATATCCGTACGCCTGGGATATCGGGCATCCAATAATGAGGCGGAGTATGAAGCCATTCTAGCAGGATTGCAGGCTGCTAAGGCAGTAGGAGCTTCTTCAATTATAATCCATTCGGATTTACAGCTGGTGATATCACAACTTCAAGGTTCTTTTGCGGTTTGGGAGGAAAGGCTGCACAAGTATTTGAAAACTTTTGAGAAAGAAAAAGTTTAGTTTCAGCAAGTCCTCTTGAAGCAAATTCCACGGGAAAATAATGAGAAGGCAGATGAATTGGCTCGGGTGGCTAGCGCTATGGAAGGAGCGAAATCATTGGAAACGGTTCATGTGGAAATCCCTACTTCCCTAGCGATATGCAATGTGGAGGAAGCGGTGCCTGAACCAGACCCAATCCCTGATTGGGGGACCGACATTATAGCTTATTTACACCATGGAAAGATTCCTGAAGAAAAAGGAGCAGCATCTTCTTTAATGTGTAGAGCCAGACGATTCACCATTGTAAATGGAGACTTATATAAGACATCTTTCGGACGACCCTTATTGAAATGTTTAGGAAGAGAGGATGCTGAATGGGTACTCTGGGAGATTCACGAAGGTTGTTGCAGTAGCCATCTGGGGGGGAGAGCTTTAGCAAGGAAGGCCCTGTTAGCAGGGTATTTTTAGCCTACTCTCCAACAAGATGCCGCTCGTATAATGCAAACTTGCCCACCTTGCCAAAAGCATAGCAACCGGTCCGAACGACCGGCTGAGTTAATGAAAGTTGTGGTTGCTTCATGTCCTTTTGATCAATTGGGAATGGATATAGTGGGTCCGATGCCAGTGGCACCTTTTACAGAAGAAATTTTTATTGGTAGCTGTAGATTACTTCTCCAAGTGGGTGGAAGCAGAGCCCCTTGCCAAAATTACCGAGAATGCTGTAATACAATTCTTATGGAAGAATATTGTCTATCGATATGGTATTCCTCGGAGGATAGTTAGTGATAATGGACGTCCGTTCCAGAGCAAAAAGATTAAAGAATGGTGTCAAAGTCTCAACATTCAGCAAGCTTTCACTTCAGTAGCCCACCCTCAAAGCTAACGGTCAAGTTGAAGTCACTAATAGAATTCTCATTCAAGGGTTGAAGACTAAATTGGGCACTCAGAGGGGGAATTGGGTGGAAGAGTTGCCCGGAATCTTATGGGCCTACCGAACCACACCAAAAACTGCAACGGGAGAAATTCCTTTCAGTTTAGTATATGGGACAGATGCTTTTATTTCGGTTGAGGCTCTTTTAAGTAGCGCCAGATTAGAAATGTATGAGCCAGAGCAGAACCAAGTTATTCGAAGCACTGAGTTGGACTTGGTGGAAGAAAAGTGGGAGGCGGCACGGAGGTGAGCGGAGTTTTACAAGCGGAGAGTGTAGCAAGCCTTTAATAAGAAGGTGATGCCTCGAAGATTTCAGAAGGGGGATTTGGTTCTGCGTAAAGTTAATCCCGCGGGAGATCCTGGAAAGTTAGCTCCAAACTGGGAAGGGCCCTATGAAGTGACGCGTCGCGTAGCTGGGTCGGCGTATTATTTAAAGGACGATCAGGGCAAGGAATTTCCCCGACCATGGAATGCTATTCACTTGAAACCTTTCTACACTGTATAAGAAATGATGGATAAGAGAAGAGGTGCTGGAGAGTCCTCGAGGGGATGTACTTGATAATTTGTTGTGTTCATTCAATATATAGCACATATGAGTTTGATTGATTCACAATGATACCGTAGTTCTTATAGCAAATTCTGAAGAAGAAAAGAAGATAACAAAGGGACTACGTCCCGAAATAATACATCAGGTTATAACCTAAACCGTTCGGGAGGACATCGCCGAAAGCCGGCTTCCCAATTTAAAGAAAAAGTGGGGTAATCTATGGGCGAAAGTCCTTGGTGAGCGTATTGGTGAACCACCTCATTAAACCCATCTTGATAAGTGGCGCGTAGCAGGATGGTTAGTCATTCCTGGCGGTTCGGACGGTCAGGTCTTCGATCCCGATGAAGCCTAAGGCATTTCTCTTATTTCTCTTGAAGAGTTCATCGTATGTCAACATAGCGTCGGGATACTTCCATAATAGCATTGGCTAGGATGGAAATATCATCGGTTGGGGAGGATTGATCTTACTGAATAAGGGTTGTCATGTCCATCATATTCTGTCGCATCGAGGCCGAAATTCCCTCCACCGCCTCAGAGTAAGATCTGGTGTGGGTAAGCTTAGTGCCTTGCCTCTGGAGAGAGGTTTCCTACCTGTGTATACGGGCGTGAGCATGCCCCCTAGAAGTTATGAGGGAGGAGTTTTCTTGTACCTCCTTTCACAGGCGGGTGCGGAGATTCCCTATTTTATCCTCCGCCTTTTGATGCTGAACCCGAAGATGGGTGATGGTTTCTGAATCCCGTTGTTGCCCCTGAAGGAGCTCTGCTACCTGGTTTTGAAGATTTATCAATTCTTGAGAAGATGGAAGACTCGTCGAGGATGTGCCATTGAATGTTTCCCGCGGAGTGAAGATGGTTCCGCCAGTCTGTTGTTCTTGTAATGCTGCTCTCATATAGGCATCTTTTTGAAGTTGATGGTGAGCTTCTGTCAGTTACTCCTGACATTGTTGCAGTTGTTGAGATAGGAGGTGTTCTCGATGTAAGCGTAGCCATATCCTCCCTTTGCTCTTGCTCTAACTTTAGAAATTCGAGCTCGATATTGGTGGAGAGAGCGATCCAACTCTTGATAGTTGGTCGTGGGCCGATTGTTGAAAGGAAATCATTGAAGAAAATTAAGAAGATGATTGGAAAAACATACCAAGTCGAGGGCATGGCGCAAGCCTTCCATCGAGGATCCTCTAAATTCAATATTCAAGACTCCGAGGAAAGGAAGAAGAAGGGTGACGATATTGAAGGTAGAGGCTCACTCATAGAGGAAGAATAGGGGTGGTAGCCAGGTTGAGACAGGGGTTGAAGGGAAAGAATGGAGGAACATCGAAGGCTCACAGGGGGTGTAGTTGGGGGCAAAGAATCGAGCAGGAGGAAAAATGTATGTGGCGTGATGGTAGGCACACGTCGAAGTGAAGGGAAGTGATTGGGCGAGGAACTGGGAGAGGATTATATGATGAGCATAGGGCTGGAGGAGCTTTCGTGGGGAAGGCGACGTGGAAGGAAGTGGGCTAATGCCCATAGGAGGAGAAGGGCTCTCTTCGCAGAGGCGGGAGATAGACAATGGGGAATTATCAATCACCATGGGTTCAAAGGTGGAGTTGTATTCAGGGGAAAAAGAAGACAAGGATGCGCAAGCATCTATAGTTGGCTGACATGGAAGCACACCCTCCATAGATTCATCCTCAGATTATGATGAAGGAGAAGGTGACTTCCGAACACTTGCGGCGGAGGGGGAAGAAGTAGGAGAGTTAGGGTTTGTAAGTAACAGAGGAAGGGAGGAAGGGATGGTTACTCCAATTTCCTCTGGCACGGAGGTAATAAGGGTTTCAGGCGGAGGTGAAGAAGAAAGGTGAGACGGAGTAGGAATGATGGCATTAGGGGAAGGTGAGGAGGAAGATGAAGCTGGCGGCTGACGTTCGCCTCGCTTGAGGTGTGAGTAATGGCTTGCTATTTCTCGGAGGAAAGTGGAATGTATCTTGCTGGTCTAAGAATGAAGAAGGGAGGTGTGAAGTAGGGGATTGAGGCAACAGAGGAAGGCGGCGGAAAGAAGAACAAACAAAAACGAAGAAGACGAAAAGGCATAAGGAATGAAGGTAACAGAAAGGAAGACGAAGAATCCCCTATAAAAAGGTGGAAGAATGGGCTTATAATGATTATTGGGATCCTCGTTGATAGAAGAGGAGGCCCTAAGTGGAAGGAAAATGAGGATATATCCTGCAGATGACCCATTATGTGCTAAAGCCCTCGCTTTCATAGGAGGGAATGGGTGGAGGTGCCCCCCTTTGAGATGAAGATAGGAAGAACAGTGATGTGAAAACGTCACACTCTTTATGCTGAAGGCCTTTGGGCACTATATATTATTTTATCCCCGTGTGGTGGTGGAATGAAAGAACCGAGATTTCCTTGGTTATATATCATTTTTATCCCCGCGAAGAAGAAGAGTATCCCCGTGCGGTGGTGGAACGGAAGAACTGAGATCTCCTCAGTTATATATCATTTTTATCCCCACGAAGCGGAAGAGTTGAATTCATATTTCAACTATATATTATTTTATCCTCGTGTGGTGGTGGAACGGAGGAACTGAGATCTCCTCAGTTATATATCATTTTTATCCCCGCGAAGCGGAAGAGTATCCCCGTATGGTGGTGGAACGGAAGAACTGAGATCTCCTCAGTTATATATCATTTTTATCCCCGCGAAGCGGAAGAGTATCCCCGTGTGGTGGTGGAACGGAAGAACCGAGATTTCCTCGGTTATATATCATTTTTATCCCCACGAAGTGGAAGAGTATCCCCGTGTGGTGGTGGAACGAAAGAACTGAGATCTCCTCAGTTATATATATCATTTTATCCCCACAAAGTGGAAGAAGCTGAAGTCATTATTATTTTATCCCCATGTAGTGGTGGAACGGAAGAACTGAGATCTTCTCAGTTATATATCATTTTTATCTCCGCGAAGCGGAAGAGTATCCCCATGTGGTGGTGGAACGGAAGAACCGAGATTACCTCGGTTATATATCATTTTTATCCCCGCGAAGCGGAAGAAGTTGAACATATTATTCAACTTTATATTATTTTATCCCCATGTGGTGGCGGAACGAAAGAACTGAGATTCCTTTAGTTATATATATAATTTTTATCCTCGCGAAGTGAAAGAAGCTGAAGTCATTATTATTTTATCCCCGTGTGGTGGTGGAACGGAAGAACTGAGATTTCTTCAGTTATATATTTCATTTTTATCCCCGCGAAGTAGAAGAAGTTGAACATATTATTCAACTTTATATTATTTTATCCCTGTGTGGTGGCGGAATGGAAGAACTGAGATCTTCTCAGTTATATATCATTTTTATCCCCGCGAAGCGGAAGAAGTTGAACATATTATTCAAATTTATATTATTTTATCCCCGTGTGGTGGTGGAACGGAAGAACTGAGATTTCCTCAATTATATATCATTTTTATCCCCGCGAAGCGGAAGAAGTTGAAGTCCTTATTCAGTTATATATTATTCTATCCCCTTGTGGCTGTAGAGCAGCAAAGTTGGGTCATTTAGTGACTCTATATTATTATATTCCTAGCACAAGCGCCGAAGTAGGCCTCAGCTGTGTGTCATCTTATTTGGGTATGAGGAAGGTAAAATGGGGCATAACACAAGAAATATTGGAAGAAGAAGACAAACAGGAAAAGTTCATTGCTTCAGAAAGATTACACATTCTAATTCTTCTTACAAGAAAAAAAATAAAAGACCATTATATATGGGTTATTACAGTTCTTTGTTAGGAGGAGCTGACGGAGCTTCTTTGCGCGGCGGAGGTTGGCACATTAGTTGCCGAAAGTAGGATTGCTGCAGGATGATCTGCTTAGATAGTTCTTTCTGGGACCCTGCTAGCTGTTGACGCAAAGAGTAGTTGCTGGCGGAGACTTCCCTCAGCCGCTGCTGCAAGTACCTCACCTGTTCTTCCAGGTTAGCAATATAACGTTGCTCGTCCACCCTTTCTTCAAAAGGGAAGGAACTGCTGCCCTGTTCATACATTTTGTCCATGGCTAAGGGAAAAGATGGGAAAAGGTGGATGTTATGCAGCCGGGGTTGGAGGTCCTTATAACGATGGAGGATGAGGGTGCATTTATTAATAGAAAAAGTAAGGATAATGAATCTTTGGTAAGAAGAAGCAATGTACGAGTAGGTGAAAAGTCGCTGGTACAGTAATTGTAAGAAAAAAGGGTCTGAATCCCCGGGAGATGGTAAAAGAAAGTATGTTCAGGCCAGATTACAGTCTTTCTGATGACAGAAACCTTACTTTTATAGGAAAACGACAAAAACGAATACCAATTCCCTCCTTCATTTTTATTAGCATACTTAAAATGCTTACATCATTTAAGCTACGAAGATTTTCTATGATTGCTCTTAACAGAAGAAGCATTAGAGGGCTCCCCAGGGGGGATGGTGCCAAGATGACCCTGTAGAGCTCGCCTTGGGCAGAAGGAATGACCGGTGGACCTTCATCAAGAGGAGGCGAACGGATCCTCGCGAGGGAAACTGAAAGAACTGGTGGACCTTCATCAAAAGGAGGCGGACAGATCCCCACCGGGGAAACTGGAATGAAGGCTAAAGTCGGTGGAAGTGGGGGAAGTTCGACAGAGGCCCGGGGATCTCCCACTGTGTACTCCCATGTTAAGGGAGGGTTCCATACCCGATTGCGGAACAAAGGAAAGGGTGCTCGATAAGACCTCCCCACGGGAGGCGAGGGAGCTGTGGTGTGGGGCGGAAAAGGAAGGGGACGGAAGGATGAGGTCATTGTCGAGCGAGTTTCAGACCTTCTTGGCGTCCCGAAAGCCACCCACACCAAAAGATCGAGTCCAATAAATCTCAATGGGGTGTCCTGCTGAAGCCATGGGAGTAAGATGGAAGGACGAAGACATGAAGGGTGATAATTTATAGTTGGGGGAAAGGAACTGCAGTAGTTCTCGGGAAGGGGAAGAAGGTGAAGCGACTGATATCGTAATGGCAGCCACATAGATACTCCTCAAGATATCGTTTCGGAAGTAGTGAGAAAGACAGTGAAGATCAACAGACGAAAGTCATTTAATTTTTCACCGAGCCAAAATTGGGTCGGATATGAATAAGACCATCTGAGACCTTCTGAATAAGTTCCAGAATGAATAAGGTAATTGCGCTATGCGGCACGAGAAAAGAAATGTCAGCGTAAAAGGAGAAAAGCACAAAATTGGTTCGGGATTTCCGACCCATGAGAAGGCATGCTAGGAGGACAACTCAAAAGCTATGTTAACATAATTACTTTTTAGCACTAATAAAAGAGTCATTACAAGGAATAGGATGTTGGAAATTATAATTCAAATAGTTCGGGGGGACACTTGGCTAGTGCATCCACGGGATTTAAATAGCTGGTGTCCATGCCAGGGGCAGATATCCCCGTTCAGCATTCAGAGCCGAATATCCCACAAAGCCTAGTATGAACAGGTCCACCCCCTTTTTGACATATCGCCCTTTCAGATCGCTTCTGCTCGCAAATTGGACTGGCAATGTTAGTTGAGCCCGATAGCTTAGCCACCGGTTTGGCTTCGTCCGGGCCGCCAAGGCATCCTTCTCCGTGGCTGCCTGTATGGCTTGCCGTCCCAGAGTTGAAAGGGCTTCGGAGTATTCTTTATGGAGGGCAGACTGTTGCTGGGCCACTGCTGACAGAGCTTGAGGGAGAGCAGCCACCATGGAGGAGAGTTCTTGGCACTTTTCTATGCAAGATTTCCTGGTGGCTTCCCAAGCTTGTCATTCCAAATCTAGCCAAGGCATTCTTGCCGGAGGTTCGACAGAATTGAAGAATCGACAGCTTTAATGATGGCATCTCCGAGCTGCCCCTTATACTCTTTTAGTTCGTGGGCGAGGATATCCACCTGCAGCAATTCACTAGACTGGAAGAATACTTGCTGTTTGAGGTCTTCATTCCTTTGCTGAAGCTCCTCCTTTTCGCTTTGGACCAGGGCCAATTGTGTCATAGCATCTTCACATTGGCCTCTCAGGTCAGATTCCTTCACCTCCTTCTCGCTCAACTGCCGAACGAGTTTTTTCTGCTGCGCTAGAGAGGTGAAGTGGCGTGCCTCCATGCTGGACTGGAATTGAGCCAGTTGAACTACCATTTTGCTGTGTTGGGTTGAGGCCTAGAAGAAAGGAAGCACCATCAGTATATGCTGACACAGAGAGATACATATAGTAAAGATGAGAAAGGGACAGTAAATACCTCAACCAGTAATTTGCCTACTTGTTCACAGGGACCTTGCATGTCTGATTGATTAAAAAATTTCACCTTCAAAGGGTTACAAATCTACAGCAGAGATCCCAATGTAGCCCTTGAGGGGGTCGGAATAGGAAGATCCTCTCCTTCGGAGGGAAGCGCAGGTCCGACGCGCTGAAGAGGGGCGGGAGAAGTAAGCGTGTCGGAGGGGATAGGAGCAGAGATGGACTCGGTACGGGAAGGCAAAGGAGAATCATGTGCGGAGGGGGATGAATTGGGAGAATGGGGAGGAGAGTCCCTTCTGTGGGGAGATGAAGATGGGATGGATAAGGTAATATCTTTTCTCCTCGGTTCGTAGAGGTTTAAGGATCATGAACCAGGTTGACCGGAAGAGGAAGGGGGAAGAGCAGATGAACTCGGGGCTCCTTTCTTAACGAGCCGCAGTTTCTTCTGAGGAGAAGAAGGAGTCATGATTTACTCTTGGTTGAGGCCTTCTTCTTGGCAGCCTCAATCGCCTCTCCTTCTACCAAAGCGTCCTGCATTAGATTATCTGCAAAATGTATTGGTGAGAAAGATGAATAATGCAGGAAGAAAGTTATATTAAAAGGAAAGTATCATCCTACCTACAACAAATGAGGTCGTCGAAGGGAGGGGGGATAGTCTGAAGTGGCTCAGAAGGGGAGTTTTTATCAAGTGGTACGAACAGTAATGTGACTCTCCCAATATTCTATACACTTTCGGGAAAGGACATTGGGTCCTCATTTCTCGGAAGGAAGGCAGTTTGGGAAGTTCCACCTTCCAGGTATCGGAGTAAGGTAAAGATGTTGGAAGCTGTACAAAGAAGTACAATTCTTCCCATCCCTTATGGGAAGTAGGCATGTTCACTAGGAATTGGCAGTCTGGACGGCTGGACAGATAAAAAAGGCCTACCTTGGAAGATTTTAGTTGAAAGAAGCAATGGAATATTTCAGGGGTTAAAGGGAGGTTTAGATGTTGAAACTATAGAGGCCCCCGATAGAATCTGAAAGGAATTGGGGGTGAATTGGTTCAGGGGTAGTCCATAAAAGTCTAAAATATCTAAATAAATGGAAGGTGTTGGTAGGGACAGGCCGTTAAGAAACTGTTCGGAGAAGAAGCAAGTTAGACCAGGAGGAGGACGATTTGGTCGGTGCATCTTGGTCGTAAAGCAGCATTTTAGGGAAGGGTCTATAAACCTATCCTTAATGTTGGGAGTATGGGGAATACAATCAAAGTCCCACATTGGTAAGACATGGAAAAGATCATGTGCTTATAAGAAAAAAGATATCTCCATTGGTATGAGGCCTTTTGGGTAAAGCCCAAAAACAAAACCATGAGGGCTTGGGCCCAAAGTGGACAATATCATACCATTGTGGAGATATGTGGATCTTATATGCACTAACAATTGGTATCAGAGCCATGGTCCATGTCAAGCCATGAACCTCGAACGAAGGAAGTTGAGCTCCCACGTCCGGATCAAGAGAACCAGACATCAGGAAGGAAGTCTAGTTGGGTCGGGGGGACCGAACAACTGGCAGGAAGTCCTGGTGGGTTGAAGATCGGACATCAAGCAGAGAAAATCCTTCGAGGAGGGATAGGCTTGAGGGGGGGCCCAATGTGGTCCTTCGTTTGAGGGGGGGATTGTTAGGAGTATGGGGAATACAATCAAAGTCCCACATTGGTAAGACATGGAAAAGATCATGTGCTTATAAGAAAAAAGATATCTCCATTGGTATGAGGCCTTTTGGGTAAAGCCCAAAAACAAAACCATGAGGGCTTGGGCCCAAAGTGGACAATATCATACCATTGTGGAGATATGTGGATCTTATATGCACTAACACTTAAGGTTACAGAAATAATGGTCGCGGTCTAGTTGGGTTATGGTATGCTCATACCACACAGGGGAGGGGATGGTCTTAGGGGCCATAGGTATAAAGCAGGACAGAGTACTTACTTGGGGGGTTAGAAGAATAACGTATAAGAAGGAGAGGGGTGGGTCGCTGAAACGCCGCTGGTGAAAATCGCAGGAGAGAAGAAGTTGAAGGGACGGTATTGTTGGGCACACTAAGTAATACCTAAAAGAAAAAGGCGGAGGTTTATATAGGGTTTTTGTGACGGTTCGATTATAGGAGAGAAAAAGGAGAAGCAGGGCCCATGGACCCATTAGGCCGCCTCAAGTATATGCGGTAAATCTTTAAGAAAGGAGTATATTTGAATTAATAAGCCAAGGATGGAGTAGGAACCTTATATAGTTGGAAAGTCAAGCTTATAATTTCGCTTGACAATTTTTTGGGGTTGACTAATGATACCGCCGTTACCTCTTCTCTATGAGCTCACAGGCAAGGTGTTACCCGAACCAATTAACGGGTTCAGTGGAGAAAGAAGAGAGGAACGGTTCGGGCGCAAGCGCCTGAAATAATTGGCACGGGAAAGCTAGTGAAGGCAATCAACACGGTAAGGCGAAGGCGGGAGGAGACACTTCGGTGGGAAATAAACTAGAATCGGTTCGTCTAGATAATCATAGAGGCAGATGGGACGGATAAGAATCGGTTCGGCCAGATAATCATAGAGGTAGACGGGACGGATAAGAATCGGTTCAGCCAGATAATCACAGAGGCAAACGGGACGGATAAGAATCGGTTTGGCCTAGGCAATCCAAAGGTCGTTCGATGAGGGAAGAAGGAGAGTGGGTTCAAGATAGTCGGGAGCCTAAAGGCTATACCATTCGTGAGCTATAGACCTAGGTTACTTTCACCAAAAGTGGATGGTCGAGGGGGATAGGCTAACCTAGTTTCCTGAAATGTAGATGAGGAGGCATTATGTAACAGAAGGAGAGGTCCCCACATAATATTCCGAGGAGCCTTCGCCTCGTGATTCAGAATGCACTATTCTCCGTGGGACGTGGTGGCCACATGTACGATGGGGATAATCCGCGAGGTAGCGATAGATCAGAGAAGGAGGATAAAAGGGAGAAGGAGGATAGAAGAAAAGGGGGATTCGTAATTATTCCAACAAGCAAGAGACGAAGATACAGGGGGAGGAGAGCTACCACTACCTCGCCGGAGAAGGAGAGTAGCGACCTTTGCTGTCACATTGCGTGTACTCTTTCTTGTATTGAGATTAAATTGTAAGAGGCTTTCTCCTCCGCCTCGGAAAGTTTCCTTTCCGGAAAGGAGGATGTTCATAGTGGAAAGTGCTTGGGCATTGTCCCCGGTGAGAGAGCTCACCTCCGTGGAGTAGGAATACTCATTCCGAACCACATTATATCCTGTGTTCTAGTTTTCATTGTCGGTGTTGGTTTTGCGTTTCTTTACTTCGTCTTCTCATCATTTTTACTATTGCGTCCTATGAGAACCCCCAAAGCTTCCTTCGTGCCTTCGTCGCATCGAAAGGAGGTAAACGCATTTTTTCCTCGCCGCATCAATTGAGAACTTCGTTATACATACAGATTTTATTATACTCAACATAGGACCAAATCCCCAGAATCACATCATCTTGGGAAGACCCTTTCTAGCGACTGCGAGAGCATGCATAGATGTAAAGGCACACAAGATCTCCTTGAAGGTAGACAGGGAGATCATCCTCTTCAATCTGTTAGAGTGTAGAGCTCCCTTCTTAGTTGGTTGCACTTTTAGCGTGGTAAAGCTGAGCCCACCGGATATCAGCACCGAGACAGATGAATGGAGGTTCACAGAGCCTTCAGAGCCAAGTTGAAGATAATGGAGTGTGGTCGAGATAAAAGACCTTAAACAAAGCACTTCTTGGGAGGCAACCCAAGTTTAGTTTTTAGGAGTTTTTTTATTGTATTTCATTCATTTGGTTAATTTGATCTTTGATTTCCATTTCGTTTAGCATTTTCGTACACAAATTAGGACCAGAAAGAGCCTTCTAGGTAAAAATAAAATCACTTTGAACTTACATGACTGAGCGAGTAGGAGAACTTGGACTGTTGTGCACCGTGAGAAGGAAATGTGGGACACATGGCCTGACCGTGTGTTTTCACATGGTCATGCCCTCGACCCCCAGCGGCGCACATGGTCGTGGAACGTGGGGTTTAAGAGGGTCATGCCGTGCGTTTTCACCCCAAACACGTCATGTTTTTTGATTTCTTTTGCCCTAACTATGTGGAACCATCTTCCCCACCACCAAGGACCCTCTCTAACCCTCAAAAAAGCCCAATAGAAGCAAGGATGAGGAGGACAAGGCAAGTAGCACCCCGATCTACTACCTCAGAGCGAAGAGCAAGGAGAATGAACGCCCCTCAAGCTCCGGAGGAAGGTAACGCTCTTCCAACCCTTCTCTTTTGCAATAACGATCATAGGGAACGATTTGATATGCTCTCTACTAGAAGAATCACCACTACTAGGTAACTTGATGAAGATCTCTTAGAGTCCCTAGGTTTGTTTGGTGATATTCAAGCCCTATTTGCAAAAATGGGGTGGGAAGAGATAATAGGGATAAGACACCCAACATTCCCTAGGATAGTTCTAGAATTTTTGAGTTCTTTAGAAGCGAAAATCTTAACGGGGAGAGAAAGAGAAGAGGGTAGGATTACCTTTAGGCTATTCAACATTGAGCTTGAATGGACACTACACCAATGGAACACATGCTTTGGCTTGCCTAGTGGGGGAGAGAAAAGAACCCCTATTGGGTTTAACTCTCGGATCTTTTGGACTGAATTGACAGGAGAACACGCTTACGACTCTTCTAGGGCCAAAGCATCGTGCCTCCAAAACCCCATTTTTTGGTACTTGCACTGAATCATGGCAAGTACTATTTTTGGTCATGGGGAGAGTGACGGTGTAGTGAGAGCTAGTGAGCTACTTTGCTTGTGGGACATGCTACAAGAAAGGAGTAGCATTAATGTAGGGTCCCATTTCATTAGACACTTAGTGAAAATGGGCAAAGCGGCGAGAGGAGAGATTATTGTGGGGAGCCTACTTACCCATATTTGTCATAGGATGGGGTACGACTACACCGCACTAGATAGCATAGAGGGGAGCCCTAGGATCGATCTGGGAGTGTGTATGGCCATGAAGATGATTGTAAGAGAGAAACACTTCTTATGCTTTGTAAGGAAAATCTAACAGCCCTTAGGCCCCCTGACCCCGATCATACCACCATCACCACATGCGCCAACTGGTGTTTAGACCTGATAGTGGAGGCCCCACCATTCAAGGGACCATCCACTTCGGTACCTATCTCTCCCCCTGTACATCACTCCCCCTCTAGTCCACACACGTATAGGAGCCCACTTAGTCCACATCGACATGAGCCTGCACTGCACCACCACCTTTTTCTACTTTTGAGCAGGATGCAGGTACATCTGCCTATGATTTTTTGGAGTTCCGATCGTGCCTCGACGACATATATACCGAGCAGCAGATGCAGAGGCAATGATGGGAGGAGCAGAGCTCCTACATGCAGGCAAAGTTTCAGGGCTTTTGGGATCACTTCAAGCAGACCGAGGAGTTCTATGACGAGGCTCGTATCTACTTCCAGGAGGAGGCTACCCATCGCGAGGAGGAGGCCACCCATCGTCAGGAGATGTAGCAACACATGCATGGCCAGTAGGCATAGTGGGCTAGGGAGGAGGAGCACTAAGTAATCGCTACATTCACAACTCTCAGATCAACCACATGTACATGTGGCATCAGTGACTCAATACCAGATTCTCCCAGGATCCCGAGATGCTGAGGCTACCGGACTTTACACCTCGTCCACCATACTAGAGGTATGCTTCTCTTAAGTCTGGGGGGGACCCCAAGTTTTGATTTATTTTGTTTCTAGCAGTAGTTTCTATCCTGATTTTTGCATTATGGTTAGCATTCATTTGTTCATGCATAAGTTGTTTAGTTTCTTTCAGCACTTAATTTTTGTTATTTATAAAGCTGCCTTAGTAGTATTTCTAAAGTTTTTTCATGAGTTGTTTCCATGGGTAGCTTAACTTCATTTACCTAGTGGTATTTTATTTTATTTGCTCTAATTAATGTTCTAAACTTACACTGGTTAGCTTTTATTTTTACACCTACACATGACAAACATTCTGAAAGGGAAAATCTAGTACGTACCTAGTTATGATTCATCTCAGTAGTCTAGTACTTTGGAATCCATAGGTGACTCTAGATTTAGCATTTTAGTTATTGGAGATGCTCAGATTGTGGAAGCCCATTCGAAAAAATCAAAATCCCAAGAGAGAGAGAAAAGAAAGAAAGAAAAAAAATGGAATAAGAAAAGACAAAAAGAAAGAAAAAGAGAGTAAAAAAATTTGAAAAAAAAATTATGAGGGATAAAAAAACAGTCGTCGTGGGTGGAAATGGTTAGGTGCCCCTTTAAGACAGAGTTAGGTTACTGGAAAAACACTTACCAATTTCTCTCAATTCCGAGCACACCTTTGAGACTTTGTGCTAGATCTAGGGAACGACCCTCGCTTTGGGCAGGTAAGTGCCTAAGAGCTGGAGACCTTATGAAAGCTATAGGATGACGACTTAACTTACTATGGAACGAGTATCCCCTAAGAAGATTCGCTTGGCACATGTACGAGGAGCTAACTTAGTGATTTTTTAGAACACGTCTATTTTGCTTTGATTGAAAATAGCACTTGATAAATCTAGTTAACATGCTAAGTATGAAACGATACCTTTTTAAAATTTCATGGCACTGAGGTTTGCTTGAGGAAAAGCAAAGATCTAAGTATGGGGGAATTGATGTGAGCAAAACATATAAAGTTTTAGGAGTAGTTTTCGCTCACATCTCATTTCATTTTATGTTTGTTTCATGCATATTTTATTTTGTTTTGCATGCATTTCATATTTTCTGGTTCAAAGATCTCCTCTTTGTACTTTTGTGTGCAGGATAGCATTTCATGGGAAAAACGGTGCACTTTCGGAGCGAAAAAGAGCATTTGGCAGCTGGATGTAGTAGAACACATGGCCAGGGCATGTGGCTACACACGACCATGCCCGAAGCTCGAGATTGGCCACCATAGGATCACACATAGCCTGGCCATGTGGAAACACACGACTATGTGGCGACCCAATATTTTGGCATGATTAGGTTTTTTTCCGGATTTCGTGAAGAGCCGACCTCATGTCTATATAAGAAAAGGCACACCCAAACCCTAGGGGGGAGGCAATACGACCGAGACAACACTCCGAAGCCCTAAAAAGCTTCAAAAACTCGCAACGAGGAGGAAGGAAGCCGCTCAAGATCCAAGTTCTGCACCTCAACGCTAGGGAGAAGAGCCTCAACACATTGTAATCTATATTCTTTCCATACTTTATCTTGTATATATGAATTCGACAATGCCGTGTGATTCTTTTATCGCATTCAAGGAGTAGATTCTCTGATTCTAGGACTAGGGAGTAGTTTGTGTTGAGTTAGAACATGTTGGTTCAAATATCTTTTTGTTCTTGAATTTATATTTGCAATTGGTGTTTGGTTTAGATCTATAGCTATTGTTTTGGTTTTCTATGTTGGACTTTTCGAGCCGCAAAAATCGCTTTTTGCGTTGCGGAAACCTCGGAAGCCCGACCACGGATCCATGCGAAGATATAAAAATAAATAAAACATGTATGTGTTTAAATACCCTAGATCTACCTTAGATCTACAAGATGAGAGCATTACCCTCGTAGCGACGCACTTCGCTTATCCCGCTCGTCCAAATGCTTTGTCGGAACTCAAGAGTGTCAAGTGTACACTCTTCTATTGGTATCCACACGAACAAATGGTAGAGAAAAACAACCTAGAGTGTGCTAGCACCCCTTGGAAGTTTTGGCCAAAGTAGAGGATTGGGAGAGAGCTTGAGAGGAAGAAGATCCAAGGAAGAAGAAGATTGAGTTACTCACCAAATGAATTCCCATCAAATGGAAAAAGTGGTCGGCCACTTCAATGGGTGGGGGTTACATGCATGCATGTAACTCCAAGAGCCAATGGCTCTTGGTCTCCCTCATAAGGTGGCACCACATGATAAGTCCATGATGATGTGGAAAACCATCATTGGCCGTCAAGTCAAAATTGACCATTCATCTTCCCTCTCAAGTTAAGTCAAACTTGACCTCTTATCTCCCATGGTTGATTAAATCTAACCACTTGATTCAAGTCAATTTGATTTAATGAATCTCTATTCATTAATTTAAATTGACTCAATGAATCAAATCTAAATTAGACTCGTTCAACACTTGAATCAAATTGAGTCTAACTCAATTAGTCTAATTTGGATTACTCTTAATCCAATTTTGTTCATCCCATGAACCTAATCCTCATGGTTCATCATATGAACCTAATCTCCATCTAATTGCCCTTTGTGTGTGACCCTATAGGTTCTTGTAACATTGGCAATGCTCCTAAACCGATTTAGGAACATAAGCAATGAGCAGTATCTAGCAACACATCATTGCTACCCAAGTTACAAGAATGTTGAGATCCAACATCACCTTTGTGACAACTAATTGTGACTCTCACAATATGTGACAATGTCCCTCTATCCTTGACATATAGATTGACCAATTGAGGCATAGACTGTGTCATCCTCTGTACAATCTATATCTTGAACTCCAAGTAGACTCACTCTAATCAAATAATCTCAATATCTCATATTGACTCATTTGGGTATGGCCATGTACTTCGTGGTCTCACTCTATCAAGAATAACGATGTCACTCCCGTCATATAGGAGGGATAGATCCCATCTACATCACTCACATCCCTCTACATAATTTGTTACATTCCCAGTAATCACCTTTATAGTCCACCCATTTACGGGTGACATTTAATGGAGCCAAAGTATGCAACTCCTTATGTAGGGAACCATGGTGACTTCAGGTCTAAGAACTAATAGTCACACTAATATTGGATTTTCGGCACCGCGGCGAGTGTGTGTTCGAACATATTTTGTAAACATGTGCACAGTGGAAGAAATAAAAATAATAAATCAAATTTATTACAACACACACACCAGACACATGCATAGTACAACATGTGTAGACATAACCGTAGTTTCAAATTTTGCAATAAAAGGAAATTTATTCTACATATACCTGACGTATCATGTGTAGAGGGAAAGGCATCAACCGGAGTGATCCTCGCTAGAATTGCCTTTATCCGTATCCACGCCGAGTATCTTCGGGATGACTTCACAAAGTCACGAGCCTCATCTTCGTATGAGTCACTAGCCTCGTGTCGAAGACGATGTGATCGAGAGTAGATCACAATCCGAATCAAAATTCGGATTCAAAATGAGTCCTCAAAAACTCGCTTCTCCAGAGAGGTATTCGTCAACCATTTGACGAATCCTTAATCCTTCACCTATGAGAATTACCAGAGATCGAATCCCCAGCAAAGTAGCCACTATTGGAGCTCCAAACGTCATCCAAATGACGCTCCGACACGAAGGAAACAAGCTGTCCATAAAAATGGACAGCTTAGTGGAGGAGTTTGCACCGGCAAAAGAGAAGACGGCCATCAAGTCCTTGGTCACCGGTGAAGAGTTTTGCTTATCGAGTCCGTGAGGGGAAAGTTCGCTTCCAACAACACCTTAGTTGCTTGATCTTGGCGAACCCTTCTATGTTCCCGGATTAAAAATTTAATCCTAGACAAAAGGGATTGCCAAAGCAACCAAGTCATCATCGTGCTATTCGTTTAGAGAGGTCACTTGAACAAACTCGTTGTTCAAGCGACCATCCTCTATTCTACGAGTAGCCGTAGAATAGACGATGTCCGGATCGCCGGTTTTTGTGTTTATTCTCAGGATCCAAGTATTATTTAGCCATATACAGATTTATATCATGCTCATAGTTGAAAAAAAATACAAACATCTAACATATAAAGATTATAGAATCGATATACCTCTCGATCTTCTAATGTATGACCTTCCTCCTTTCGGACGTTGTGTGGGCGACGCTCTACAAAAAGTCGAAGCTCGTAGATCACAAATCTTCCTTCCTTGCTCTTCCAAAGAAAGAGGACGAATAGAAACAAGGTACTTCTCCTCCCTAAAACCAACCAACAAGGAACAAATAGAAACCTTGCCGCCGGCCAACTAGGAGGAGGAGTTTGTGGTGGAATCCGGCCAAGACACCAAGGGAAATCCCTATATCTTGTTTCCACCACCTAAGGAGAAGGAGAAGAGAAGCTTTGGCCGCCGGCCAAGGTTGAAAAGGGGCTGGAAAAGCTGCTGGACGCCGACCAATGAAGGAAGAAGAAGAAGAGAAATCCTTCCTTATTTGGTGCCGCCCAAGCCTCCAAACCCTAACCCTAATCCTATCTCAACTAGGATTCCTCTCTTTCCGCCTAAAACCCTAGCTCTCTTGGATATTCTTCATGCCAACCCCCTTGCCCTCCTTTTATAGAGTTAGGGATAAGTCATGATTTAATCTCCTCTATTGGTTCTAGGGATTTAATCTCAACTGTCGGATCTAGAGATTTAATCTCAACTGTCGGATCTTAGAGATTTAATCTCTACCTATGGATCTTAAAGTTTTGTTTCTATCCATTGGATCTAAGCTTCATGAGGTGTTAATAGTCTACATTAGGGACCATGAGGAGGAGGTGGGTCATGGCCACCCATGGTCAAGCCCACATAAAGCCCGATCCACTAATGATAATCCAATCCACTAAAGGATCATCATCGATCTACCTCACCAACCCCCATATGATAATATGGGCTCCATATATTATTTGTACATTTTCACCCCGTGTTTAAAATCTCGAATGTCCGTCGATTAATTAATTTACTGACCATTAATTAATCAACATCTAACTCCTTGAGTAGTACCACTCAACCTTTTCATCATGCTAGACCAAGTCCACTAGCAGGGTTTACATGATGAACCTTATGAGCTCCTCAAGAGGACATCATCATCCTAATATATAGGACACGATTTCCTCCTATAATCAACGGAACACCATATAAATAATATCATCTCCCAACTTACCGAGCCTATCGATTTAATCTATAAATCTCGCCCATTGGTAAATCAACGAGATGACTACTATGTATATGTTCCCATTATTATATCGGGATTAAGAGCATGTACAAAATAATATCTGAGGTCCGATTCGATTATGTAGTCAGCAATAAATCGAATCACCTCTAAGTCCGTCCTGTTCAATACACACAAAGTGCACTAGTGTGATTCTATGGTCAAGACAAACCAATACCAAATCACACTACAACCATTCCGATGGTTTGTCCAAAGCCATCTCGATTGTGAGCCTTTACTTATACTTTACAAGGAGCCGATAACATGATCTCCCGTGTGACACCACATACCATGTTATCTACAATGTAATGTATTAGAAAATATTGCATAACCATATAAATATGCAAACAATGATCATGTGATTTTTATTTCAAAATAAAGATGTTCATATAAAAGATAGACTTTTCAGTATACATCCCTACAATCTCCCACTTATACTACAAGACTATGCTATCCTCAAACTGCCATACATCTGATCCCATTCCCTCCACATGCCTATCAAAAGCTCTCGCCGGAAGGGCCTTAGTGAAAGGATCTGCCAGGTTATCCTCCGATGCAATCTTGGCCACAACAACTTCTCCTCTCTTTACGATCTCTCGTATCAGGTGGTAGTTGCGCTCTATGTGTTTACTAGCCTTATGGGCTCGTGGTTCCTTCGAGTTTGCAATTGCACCACTATTATCACAATAAATTGTGATAGTTCTGGGCAAACCATGAATCACATCCAAGTCCATCAAGAAGTTCTTGAGCCATACAACTTCTTTGGCCGTCTCAGAGGCTGTCACATGTTGGTGCAGGGGCACTAGATAATCGAACCTGTGTTTTGATTATGGCAAAGACACAAAGTTAAGTTTATATTGTTATCTCACGAGATAAATCAAGTGTGCAGAAAAGTACTAAAGCTAGAGCTGAAGGCTAGCGACACCCGGAGGAAGCCGTGGTGGTCGGGCGACACTTGAGTGAATTCGGAGGGAGCCGAAGGAATCGAGTGGAAGGCCGGAAGCGAGAGCTACTATCGAGGTAAGCTCGTGTGAGTGAGAGATTGTAAGGTCGTGTCCTCTTTACGGGGACGACCGTAGGCGACGATTCGACTAAGACTTCCTGTGGAAGGTCTAGGTCGAGATCGGACGGTTAGAAACCGTCGTATTTATCATTTTCCGAGCTAATCTCTCCGCAGGAAGTGGCAGCCGGGCATTCTGGACATTGGGCGATTATCGCTATCGCTGATGATGAGATGCATCATCGATCATCATCGATCGATGAGAGGCATCGATCGATGGCGACGACTCGACTTTGCGCTATGTCAAAACGGATAACGCTTCGACGTGGCTACTTCGCGATAAAATTTTGGAAAATCCATGATCCGCTCCAAAGAAATAGGAGACAATTTCAGAGGCCAAAGTCTATAAAAGGAGGGAGGATTCCACTCCAAATCACATCAATTATTCATCAAGTGCTCCTACAACGCCAACGCTTCAACACATTATAACGCGGACGCGTACAACCTCAGATCTTCTTCGCGAAAGATCTAGTAATACTTTTATTATTGTATTCGTTTTTTTGTAACGAGGTGAGGTAGGCTTGTTGCCTCATCCTCGTGCATTTCCGGATTTTGTGATCGTTGTCTCCTACCTCCAACGAGGAGGAGACGTTATAGTGCTTTGCCCTCCGTACGCGGTCAAGGACCGATAGGGCCTTGGAGTAGCAACCACTGGGTTGTGAACCAAGTAAAATAAACGTGTCATTTTATTTTCCGCTGTGTTTACTCGTTTACTTTGCGTATCGAACGAACGAAAACGAAAGTTTTACGATCGCTATTCACCCCCCCCCTCTAGCGACGCTTCTCGATCCAACAATTGGTATCAGAGCGGGGGCGCTAAGATTTGGTGAAACCACCAATCTAGCACGTTTTGGTTTTATTTTCGTATTTTTCGATTCGTATATTTCTTAGGTTTTTATTTCCCGCATTACTAATCCAAGACCAAGTCTTGGAATTCTCTTTGGTTTTTATTTGTGTTTTGCAAGATACTTAATGGCTCACATTGAGGGATATAGCACCACCCGACCTCCGTTCTTTAACGGAGATGATTTCCGTTATTGGAAAGGTCGGATGGAGTGTTTCTTGAAAACACAAGTCAAGACTTGGATAATAATCCAAACCGGCTTTGCTTTACCCACCAATGATCAAGGAGAACCCTTGGATTTCAACAAGTGGACAAATGCAACCAAGAGGCAAATCGAAGCCGATGCAAGAGCAACCCAAATATTGCAATGTGGCTTGTCCAAGGAGGAACTCAACCGCATCGGACCATTCATTAGTGCCAAGGACCTATGGAATAAATTAATCGAGCTACACGAAGGAACGTCCGATGCTAAGGTATGTAAACGTGACCTTCTTTTCAATAAGTTGTATAACCTCAAGATGCAGGAACACGAGACGGCAACGCAACTACACGCCCGCGTCCAGGACATTGTCAACGGCCTACACACCATCGGACACAAGGTCGAAAACCGTGACCTACTAAGGTACGTTCTTAATTCATTTCCTAGGACTACCTTGTGGGCATCCATGGTCGATGCCTACAAGGTCTCTAAGGACCTATCGAAGCTTAGGTTAGATGAATTATTTTCCGAGTTTGAACTTCATGAGCAAACTAACGTGATCCGGGCCGAGAGAGGTATTGCTCTACTTGCAGGACAAAGAAGCAAGCCACCTACTAGGCAAGTAGATGAACTCGAACCCGAAGACGAATCCGAATCCGAAGAGGAGGCCATAATAGTCAATATTGTGCGGAGAATAGTTCGACAAGAAAGAAGGAAATTGAAGAATGAGAACCAAAAGAAAAGGGAGCAAGGAAAGCCTTCCATGCAACTTGGGACAACAGAGAAGACACATAGCTTACATGGCAAGAACGGAGGAGTCCGAGTCGAATCCGAGTCCAACTACATCCCGACTCGACAAGATTATTTCGAGAGAAAACTCAAAGCCGGACCAAAAGGGAAAGTTAAGGTTGATTTCTCTTTAATTAGTACACTTTACATTACAATTAAACCGCAATAGGAAATTAACTAAGTCCGAGTCTAGGGTTGAGTCGTTACTTGAGGAGGTTGAAACCCTCAAGCAAGAGGTTACTCTAATCTCTTCAACTAGTCAAGTTCAAGAGAGAAACTCAACCCAAATTGAAAAACTTGAGAAGGAGAATTCTCTCTTGAAAGACCAAGTTCAAGAGGTCGAGGCTAGGTTGGAAAAGTTCACGTTGGGATCTAAGAACCTTAACCGACTACTTGGAACCCAAAGAGCCGTGTACAACAAAGTGGACTCGATTTAAGTCAAAGACTACGAATAGGTCTTATATGTCTATCGTAAATCGTAGTCATCAAAGAGTCCAAGCATGGGTCCCAAAGGTTTTATTAAATTCACATATTAGGACTAATAAGTATTGGATTCCTCAGATCAAGTTCATTATTTGAATAGACCTTATTGGTTCAATGGTCTAGGGGAGCTAACACTAAAATAGTATACCCGCTTACTTAGCAAAACCATTGCATGCTTAGAATTTCGTTAACTTGTGAACTTACTTAGAATACGCATATAACCAACTAAAATCCTTGAAAAGATTGAGCCTCGGGAGCCTCTTTTCATAAATAACTAGTTAGTCAACTCTTGATAATATAGTATCGGGACGCGCGAGATGATAGTACGTTAGGGAGACAAAGTCTAGGTATTCGAGCTAGATAAGGCGTATCTAGCTTGGTGCACTTGGCCGAGTGGAACTAGTGAAGCTACCTCGCCGTATCCTAAACTAGTTAGACCAGAAGTAACCCTAAGTGACTTAAGTGATATTTTCTTGAATTTGGCTTTGTCTAAGGAAGTGGTCGTTGTTCCGATCAAAGAAGGCCCTGTGCCTCGCCACGACACGGAAGCCTTTCTCGAAAAGTTACTTAACGATCTAAAGGTTAAATCTGAATCTAACCCAAGGTTGACTATCTTTAATCAATTTAAAATCATCTCACAATACATATAAGGTGAACAAATTATGAGACACATAGAATGGGTGAGATGTTAAGGATAATTGAAATATACTTGAAACAATCCCTTCAAAATACTACTTATTTTCTCAACTATTGTACTTAACAACTCGAGGCCAAAGTTTAGCGCCCCTACATCTCTTATACTTCATATATTTGACTAAGGAGAGCAAACTAATCTTAAGGGTTATATTATAAATCTTTAGATTATTGGTGCGAGGACACACCTCGAACCAATCCATCTAACTATTGCTAGGCATGCTTGGACTTATATTTGATTTATCTAGATGCATTCATAAATTCATACATTGTTTTAAACCCCTATTTTATACAAAAACCCCAACACTCTTTTCTGATTTATGGCAAAAGGGGGAGAAGAGCGAAAGTTAAGGGGGAGTAACACAAAATTTGTTTTTGAAAACTAAAGTATCTCTTTCAAAACTCACCTAGGGTTAAGGGGGAGTTTTGGTTAAGGGAGAGTTTTTGGGAATGGCATTCATCATCTACTATATGTGTTTTATGCTTTAATTTCCCTTAACTTTGTGTTGGTTTGCCATAGATCAAAAAGGGGGAGATTGTTGGTGCAGGGGCACTAGATAATCGAACCTGTGTTTTGATTATGGCAAAGACACAAAGTTAAGTTTATATTGTTATCTCACGAGCTAAATCAAGTGTGCAGAAAAGTACTAAAGTTGGAGCTGAAGGCTAGCGACACCCGGAGGAAGTCGTGGTGGTCGGGCGACACTTGAGTGAATTCGGAGGGAGCCGAAGGAATCGAGTGGAAGGCCGGAAGCGAGAGCTACTATCGAGGTAAGCTCGTGTGAGTGAGAGATTGTAAGGTCGTGTCCTCTTTACGGGACCGATGGCGGCATTTATTCGACTAAGACTTCGTGGAAGGTCTAGGTCGAGATCGGACGGTTAGAAACCGTCCGATTTATCATTTTCCGAGCTAATCTCTTACCGCAGGAAGTGTGGTTGTGATCATTCCGGACATTGGGCGCTGATCGTTATCGCTGATCGATGAGATGCATCGATCGTATCATCGATCGATGAGAGGCATCGATCGTGATGGCGACGACTCGACTTTGCGCTATGTCAAAACGGATAACATTTGCTTGACGCGCCGCGATAAAATTTTGGAAAATCCATGATCCGTTCCAAAGAAATAGGAGACAATTTTAGAGGCCAAAGTCTATAAAAGGAGGAGGATTCCACTCCAAATCACATCAATTATTCATCAAGTGCTCCTACAACGCCAACGCTTCAACATCATAACGCCGGCAAGCGGACGACAACCTCGCATCTTCTTCGTCGGCTGACATCTAGTAATACTTTTTATTATTGTATTCGTTGTTTTTTTTGTAACGAGGTGAGGTAGGCTTGTTGCCTCATCCTCGTACTTCCGGATTTTGTGATCGTTGTCTCCTACCTCCAACGAGGAGGAGACGTTATAGTGCTTTGCCCTCCGTACGCGGTCAAGGACCGATAGGGCCTTGGAGTAGCAACCACTGGGTTGTGAACCAAGTAAAATAAACGTGTCATTTTATTTTCCGCTGTGTTTACTCGTTTACTTTGCATATCGAACGAACGAAAACGAAAGTTTTACGATCGCTATTCACCCCCCCCTCTAGCGACGCTTCTCGATCCAACATCACATACTCAGCTTCCATGGTAGAGTTCGCCACACATTTCTGCTTGACACTCCTCCATAAAATGACTCCACCTCCCAAAGTAAACACAAAACCTGAGGTAGACTTACTGTTATCCCTATCAGTTTGGAAGTCGGAATCTGTGTAACCCACAGGGAGTAATTGGTTTGCCCGGTAAACCAACATATAATCCCTAGTCCGTCTCAGGTACTTCAATATATGCTTTACCGCTGTCCAATGTCCCTGTCCTAGATTACTCTGATATCTGCTGACCATGCCCACGGTAAAGCAGATATCTGGTCTCGTATATAGCATCGCATACATGAGGCTTCCTACTGCCGAAGCATAAGGAACTGCCTTCATCTCCTCTATCTCCTCAGATGATCTAGGACACATCTCCTTAGATAAAGGAACTCCATGCCTGAAAGGTAGAAAACCCTTCTTGGAGTTCTGCAAGCTAAAACGATCCAAAATTGTGTCTATGTATGAAGCTTGGGATAAGCACAACATCCTTTTCCTGCGATCCCTTATAACCTTGATCCCAAGGATGTGTCCCACCTCTCCCAAGTCCTTCATATCAAACTGTTTGGACAACCATACCCTTACGTCCGATAACACCTTGATATTGTTGTCAATCAACAAAATGTCATCTACGTAAAGTACAAGAAATATAATTACGTTTGATATACACAAGACTCATCCAGACTTTAAATAAATCCATAAGACTGGATTACCTCATCAAAGCAGATGTTCCAAGACCTCAAAGCTTGCTTCAATCCATAAATGGACTGATTAAGCTTACATACAAGATGCTCTTTGCCCTTAGCAATGAATCCCTCTGATTGCTTCATATAGATGTTTTCCTCAAGACTTCCATTAAGGAAAGCTGTCTTGACATCCATCTGCCACACCTCATAATCCATATGAGCTGCTATGCATAAGAGAATCCGGATAGACTTAAGCATGACTACCGGTGAAAAGGTCTCCTCATAATCGATACCCTCTTTCTGAGTATACCCCTTCGCAACAAGCCTCACTTTAAAGGTCTCAACCTTCCCATCTATTCCTCTCTTTCTCTTGTAGATCCACTTGCATCCAATGGTTTTTACACCATCGGGTGACTCTACTAGCTCCCTGACCTGATTTAAATCCATAGATTCAATCTCAGCATTCATTGCACTTTGCCAAGATGCTACATCTTTATCTTGGATTGCCTCGTCATATGTCCAGGGATCAGGTTCATGTTTGCTAGGGACCAAAACAGAAGATTCTCCCAAGAACATGAATCTATCAGGCTATCTCACAATCCTCCCACTACGACGAGATATGACCTGTGTATCCTCTGTGACACGCGGTGCAGTGACATGTGGTATATCCTCTTGTACCGGTGGTACTAAAGAAGTGACTTCCCCTTTTAATTCCTCCAGAACAATTTTACTCTTGGGCTTGTGGCTCATCACATAGTCTTCCTCTAGAAATCTGGCATTCGTGCTAACGATCACCCTCTGAACTCTAGGAATATAAAACAAACCACCCTTCGTTCCTCTAGGATAGCCAATGAACAAGCGTACTTCTGTATGAGGTTCCAACTTACCAGCATCTGCCTTTAGCACATGTGCTGGACTCCCCCATATCCGAATATGTCTTAGACTACGCTTTCACCCAGTCCACAATTCTGTGGGAGTAGTGTTGGTGCAGCAGGCACCTAAGTCGAACCTGAGTTTTGATTATAGCAAACGATACAAAGTTAAGCTCATGTCGTTATCTCACGAGCTGAATCAAGTGTGCAGAAGATTGCTATAGCTGGAGCTGAAGGCTAGCGACACCCGGAGGAAGCCGCGGTGGTCGGGCGACACTCGAGTGATTTCGGAGGGAGCCGATGGAATCGAGTGGAAGGCCAGAAGCAAAAGCAACACGTAAGTATCGAGGTAAGCTCGTGTGTGTGAGCGTAAGTGAGGTCGTATCCTCTTTACGGGGATGATCTTAAGCGTAGATCCGACCCAAGACATCTCATAGGTGGTCTAGGTCGAGATCGGATGGTCGAAGACCGTCGGAAGTATGTTTTTGTTGAGCTAACTTTGACTTGCAGCAAGCATCACCGATCGCTTGAGGACTCGATCGCCGTGTATCGGGCCGATCGCTGAAGGTCATCAATCGACTGATGCTGCCATCAGTCGACTGATGATGGCCATCAGTCGACTGATGGTCAATGATCAGATTCGAGGAGTCAAGGCTTATCACTCCACCTCAAAGCGGTTTGGTGTCCATTTGTGATTGGTTGAAGACCCACTCGAAAAGGGGCTCAAAGGCTATAAAAGGAGGGCCAAACCTAGGGTTTTAACAACAATTCTAAGCCTCCAAAAAGTCTCCGTTACGCTGCAACTCTCCGACAACGAAGTCCTTCCATTCCGACGTCTAGGTTTAACTCTTATTATTCTTGTACGTCGGTATTAGTTTTTCTTGTCATTTACATTTCCGGAGCTTTTATCGTATACGAGGAGAGGGGGAGTGTCCCTCTACCTCAAGTTTTTGTGGTTCCTTCTTGTATCGATTAACTCCTACCTCTAACGAGGAGGAGTTCCTTTAGTGCTTTTGCCCTCCGTACGTGGTCAAGGACCACTAGGGCCTGGAGTAGTAGCCTCGCCACACGAACCAAGTAAAACCCTTGTGTCGATTGTTTTTTATTTTTACATTTCCGCTGCAATTAACTAATTATCTCTCGAGTTTTAACGAAAGAAAAAGAAAAGGTTTTTCGCTATTCACCCCCCCCCCTCTAGCAACCGCATCGATCCAACAATTGGTATCAGAGCGGGGGCACTTAGATTTGGTGAAACCACCAATCTAACATTTTTTTTACAGATTTGTTTTTTGTTCGTTTAAATTTTTCTCCCGCACTACTAATCCAAGACGAAGTCTTGGTACTCTTCGTTTGATTTTGTTTTGCAAGCATTCGCTTTTGGAGTAGCCGACGGTCAAACGGGCATAACTTGTACAAGTTGCCCCACGACACGGTCTACCTACCAAATCGAAGCCCTCGCAGAGATCTACACTTCTTACTGGGGTTTACCCCGTAACAAGTTGTTTTCATCCTCAAAATCGACGTTTAGTAGCCTTCGGGACATCAAGGTTGTGAGTACTCACTTTTATTTAGTTTCTTATTTCTTTGCTTAACTTTCTATTTTTCGCTTGTTCTTTTATTTCCCACACTACTAATCCAAGACGCAAGTCTGGTACTTTCGTGTTTTTTGTTGCTAGGTCATCTTTTTAGTCTCCTTGTTTTTGTTCTAATGGCCCATCTCGAGGGTTTTAGCACCGTCCGACTCCGCTTTACAACGGAGATGATTTCACATCGGAAAGGTTGGATGGAATGCTTTCTCAAAACCCAAATAGAGATGTGGATCATAATCCAAACGGGTTTCACAATTCCGACTAATGAAGTGGGTGACTCCATGGATTATGATCAATGGACCGTTGCAACAAAACGACAAGTCGGGCCGATGCCAAGGCAACACAAATCCTCCAATGCGGCTTGTCCAAGGAGGAGCTAAATCGCGTCGGCCCCTTCATAAGCGCAAAGGATCTTTGGACAAAACTAATCGAGTTACACGAAGGATCGGATCAAGCTAAGGTTTGCAAACGTGATTTGTTATTCAATAAATTGTACACACTAAAAATGCAGGAACACGAGTCCGCGACGCAACTCCACGCCCGTGTCCAAGACATAGTCAAAAACCTACACGCAATCGGGCAAAAGGTCGAAAACCGCGACCTTATTAGGTATGTCCTAAACTCTTTTCCAAGGACTACCTTATGGGCATCCATGGTTGATGCCTATAAGGTCTCCAAGGACCTTTCTAAAATTAGGTTAGACGAACTCTTTTCGGATTTCGAATTACATGAATAATCCAACTCGGAACCCGAGAGGGGTATAGCCTTGTTTGCAGGTTCAAAGAAGAAGAAAATTGCAAGCAAGCCACCACCACCCGAGGAGGAAGATGAGTCCGAAGAAGAAGTTGACCCGGAGTTGACTACCGAACTAATGAACCTAGCTCGAAGGATAGCCAAGGGACGAAAGCGAACTACGACTCGACCCAACCAAGGTAAACCTAAAAGTTCTAACATTAGGTGTTATGAGTGCAACAGGTTTGGACATATCAAGTCCGAGTGCCCCAAGCTCAACCACCAAGCACCTAAGCATAAGAAGGCCCTCAACGCGACATGGGAAGAAGCGTCATCCGAAGAAGACGAAGATCACGTCTTCATGGCGAAATCAATTGAGTCAGACACGGAGACCGAACTTGAGTCAGAACCTGAGGATGACTCGGACTACGAAGCTACCTTCAAGTCAAGCCACGGATACGCATCCGGTTCAAAAGATACCCTTAAGGTGAGTCGAACCTTATTTAATACTTTACATAATACGGTTAGGTTTTTGTCTAGGAAGTTAGCTAAGTCCGAGTCCAAGGTCGAGACCCTGGTTGAGGAAGTTAAACTCCTCAAACACGAGGTCTCCCTAACCTCTTCGACTAGTCGAGTTCAAGAGAAGGACTCAACTCGGGTTGAAAAACTCGAAGTTGAGAACTCACTCTTGAAAAGTCAAGTCGAAGATCTTAGGAATACGTTGGAAAGGTTTACTTTGGGATCCAAAGGACTTGACCTCCTACTTGGATCGCAAAGGGCCGTGTACAACAAGGCCGGACTAGGATTTAGCTCAAACACGACCAATAAGTCGTATATGTCAATCGTAAGTAGACATAAAAAATGTGTCCAAGCATGGGTCCCTAAGACCACTTTGATTTCAACTCTAGGATCCAACTCGTACTGGGTTCCCAAGGACCAAATCCACTATGTGGATAGACCGAACCGATTCAACGGTCTAGGGGGAGCCAGTACAAAATATGTTTGTGTTTTAACTTAGAAATTGCATGCTTAGATTTTTTTTGTTTTTTTTCGTGAACTCACTTAGAACACGTAAATAACAAACTAAAAGCCTTCGAAAAGATTGAGCCTCGGGGAGCCTCTTTTCAAAAACATAACCAACTAAAAGCCTTCGAAAAGATTGAGCCTCGGGGAGCCTCTTTTCAAAAATAACCAGTTAGACTAGGAAATAATCTTGGGTGAGTCAAGTCATCATTTTCTTGAAAATGGCTTTGTCTAAGGAAGTGGTCGATGATCCGATAAAAGAAGGCCCCTGTGCCTCGCCACGACCTGGAAGCCATGATCTTGAAAAGGTAAAATTGACAAGCCTAGGGTTAAATCCAAATCTAACATAAAATTACTTGTACCTAAATCCACTTAATCAACTTAATTGGAAGTCATCTCAAAAAACACATAAGTATAACATGCTTGATCATATAGACTCCGGTGAGATGACCTAGGGTTAACAACTTACAACCAATTTTCTTAACAAAAAAATCTAACATCCAATCCAACCACCTTGTGTGTAGGATCAATGGATGTTGGACAGTGGTTGCTCCCGACACATGACCGGGGATCAACTCAAATTCGCAAAGCTTCGATTCAAATGACAAGGATCGGTAGCCTTTGGGAATAACGGCAAGCTCAAAATCATCGGATCAGGTGATATCGAGCTTAACACGAATTTTGTTATTAAAAATGTATTACTTGTAGAGAATTTTGAATATAACTTACTAAGTGTAAGCCAATTGTGTGATAATAACTATAAGGTTATATTTCTAGAAAATGAATGCGTAATTAATACCAATGAAACCTCTAAAACAATTCTTAAAGGAACTAGAAATAACAACATTTATACGATCAACTTAACCAACTCCTCAACTAAGTGTCTTATGACACGGCAAGAGGAATCATGGTTGTGGCACCGACGACTCGGTCACTCGCACCCAAGACTCGTTCACAAGATGAGTCAGAGTGGATTAGTCAGAGGCTTACCCAACCTCAACAACTTGGTTAATAAAATCTGTAATGCTTGTCAACAAGGAAAACAACCTAGGACACAACACAAGTTAACTAACCAAGAACGAACCTCAAATGTACTTGAGCTCCTGCATATGGATCTATTCGATTCACATGGAGCCAAGTCACTCAATAGAAGTCAATATTGCTTAGTCATAATTGACAACTACTCCAGGTTTACCTGGGTTAGGTTCATCAAGCATAAAAGTGATACCCTAGATCAATTAATCAATCTATTCAAATTAATCGAGAATCAAAAAGACCTTAAGGTTAAAAGACTTAGAAGCGATCATGGTGGTGAATTCGAAAATCAAAGGTTCACCGACTTCTGTAACCTAAACGGATACCACCATGAATTCTCTTGCCCTAGGACCCCTCAGCAAAATGGCCTAGTGGAGCGGAAAAACCGAACTCTACAAGAAGCCGCTAGGACCATGTTGAACGAATACGACCTACCCGATAGGTTTTGGGCAGAAGCCGTTAGCACGGCTTGCTATGTCCAAAATAGGATCCTTATGGTAAAGAGGCACCTTAAGACCTCGTACGAGATTTAGCACGATAAAATACCTAACATCAAGTACTTTAGGGTATTTGGGTGTAAGGTACATATCCTAAACACTAAGGATTACCTAGGGAAATTTACATCCAAAACCACGACCGGAATCTTTCTAGGATACTCGACTACAAGTAGAGCTTATAGAGTATATAACCACGACACCCTTAGAGTCGAGGAGACTATCAATGTAGTATTCGATGAACGACATGAACCTACAAAACCCCCGGTAACCCCAATTAGCGAGCCGATTCATACTAGACCTTACTCTGATCCGGAGATCAGGTCTAGTGTTAATCCTAACCTAAGTCAACCTAGTCACTCTATTGATCAAGTTATAGATGACTCCAACCAAACTAGTGTTCAACCAAGTCACCCCATTGATCAAGCATTAGGTGACACAAACCCAACCCAATCTAGGACTCAGACTAACCACCCTATCGATCAAGTGATAGGAGATCCTAATCTAGGAGTTCGAACTAGAGCATCCTATAGGAACCTTAGTCAAATTTCCTTAATTTCAAAGATAGAACCCAAATCAATTGAACAAGCTCTTCTTGATCCCGATTGGATTATTGCAATGCAAGAAGAGCTAGCTCAATTTACTAGGAACGAAGTGTGGGAATTAGTACCACCACCTAAAGACAAAACGATAATTGGAACAAGGTGGGTGTTTCGAAATAAGCTTGATGATAAAGGTGAAGTAGTTAGAAACAAGGCTCGGTTAGTCGCCAAAGGATTTAGCCAAGTCGAAGGCTTAGATTACGACGAAACCTATGCCCCAGTAGCTAGACTCGAATCCATTCGAATGTTGCTAGCTTATGCCGCACATCGAGGATTTAAGCTGTTTCAAATGGATGTTAAGTCGGCATTCCTAAATGGATACATTAAAGAAGAAGTTTATGTTAGCCAACCCCCCGGATTCGAAAATCTAGATAAATCCGACCATGTTCTAAAACTTAAGAAAGCTCTTTATGGAATTAAACAAGCTCCTCGAGCTTGGTACGAGAGACTTTCAATCCATCTTAAGTCAAAAGGGTTTAACCAAGGCTTAGTTGACCCAACTCTCTTTGTAAAAACCTTAGGTAAAGAAATATTCATAGCTCAAATTTACGTAGACGATATAATTTTTGGAACCTCTAACTCAGCCTTACTAAACGAGTTTGTTTCGCTCATGGAAAGTGAGTTCGAAATGAACTTGGTAGGCAAGTTAAGTTTCTTTTTAGGTCTACAAATTAAACAAACTAAGGATGGTATATACCTATATCAACAAAAATACACTAAGGAGTTAATTAAAAGATTTGGAATGCAAGACGCTAAGGTAATAAACACCCCAATGGCGATAAATGTTAACATAGGAGAAGACCTAGAAAGTAAGTCCATTGACTTAAAGTACTATAGGAGCGCAATAGGAAGTCTTCTATACTTAACTACGAGTCGACCCGACATCCTATTCGTAGTAAGTATGTGCGCCAGGTTTCAAACCTGTGCTAAGGAGTCTCACCTAACCCTAGTTAAGCGTATCCTTAGATATCTAAAGGGTACACTTAATGTCGGTATTTGGTATCCTAGATCTACCGAGTTCGAACTAATTGGCTACTCCGATTCGGATTATGCCGATAGTAAACTCGACAGAAAAAGCACGAGTGGTTGTTGTCAACTACTCGACTCGAGTCTAGTGAGTTGGTGCAGTAGGAAGCAATATTATGTTGCCTTATCTACTACCGAAGCCGAATACATCGCGATGGGTGAGTGTGTCACTCAACTTCTTTGGATGAAACACACTCTCCGCGACTTTAAGTTAGACTTTACGAATACTAAACTTCACGTAGATAACATTAGTTCAATTAATCTTACCAAGAATCCAATATGTCACTCTAGGACCAAACATATAGAAGTCAAACACCATTTCATTCGAGAACATGTGGCCAACGGAGCCATACAACTCGAGTACGTCGAATCGAAATCTAACCTAGCAGACCTATTTACTAAACCCCTACCCGAAGCCGAATTTAGTCTATTAAGACGAAAATTGGGCATGTGCGTAATAGAATAAGAACTTGCAAACTATATTTTCTTACTACTATTTCTTATTTTTCATTTTGATGGAACTAGCATAGGACATACCTTAGATATCATGCACCTATAGATTTAAGGAGCCAGTACATCTCACAACACATAGGACTAATGTGTTTGTGTACTTAGCCGTAGATGGGCGTGAGATGTTAGGACCCTACTCGAGTTCCAAGATGTAGATCAAGTCGTCAATATGAACCTCGGAGTATAAATATGCAACTAATATTAACCAACTCTAATCAGGACTTGTTGATAATATCATTTCAATCAAGTCAAACTAGAGTTGAACATTTAGATGAATTATTTTCACATACTATTTTCAAAATCATCATGCTTGGACTTAAGGTTTTCTTAACCACTTTTTCCTGATTTATGTCAACAGGGGGAGACAGAGCCAAAGTTAAGGGCCAAAGTTAGGGGTCAATTTCAAATTTTAACTTTGATTCTGGCCTAAGTTAAAGGGGGAGTAAGGTTTAGGTTTCAACTCTTCGGAATTGAAAACTTTAAAGGCCTAAGTTAAGTAATGCCATTTACTTAACTCGTTATCTTGTGTGTTTGGAGTTAAGTAATTCCATTTACTTAACTCATTACCTTTTGTGTTTGGAGAACTAAAAGTCTTTTTCAAGTACTCACCCTCGGTCAAGGGGGAGGTTTCCTCAAGGGGGAGTACTTGAAGAAAATGGGGAGTACTTGAAGAAAATCCTTACTACTCCAACTTAATCTTCGTTTGTTTCTAATGCACATTATTCTTTATGCTTGCTATTTACTTAACTTTGTATGTGGGTTTGCCATAAATCCAAAAGGGGGAGATTGTTGGTGCAGCAGGCACCTAAGTCGAACCTGAGTTTTGATTATAGCAAACGATAAAAAGTTAAGCTCATGTCGTTATCTCACGAGCTGAATCAAGTGTGCAGAAGAATGCTATAGCTGGAGCTGAAGGCTAGCGACACCCGGAGGAAGCCGCGGTGGTCGGGCGACACTCGAGTGATTTCGGAGGGAGCCGATGGAATCGAGTGGAAGGCCGGAAGCAAAAGCAACACGTAAGTATCGAAGTAAGCTCGTGTGTGTGAGCGTAAGTGAGGTCGTATCCTCTTTATGGGGATGATCTTAAGCGTAGATCCGACCCAAGACATCTCATAGGTGGTCTAGGTCGAGATCGGACGGTCGAAGACCGTCGGAAGTATGTTTTTGTTGAGCTAACTTTGACTTGCAGCAAGCATCAGTCGACTGCCAGCTTGGAGGACTCGACTGCCGTGTATCAGTCGACTGCCGAAGGTCATCAATCGACTGATGGTCAATGATCAGATTCGAGGAGTCAAGGCTTATCACTCCACCTCAAAGCGGTTTGGTGTCCATTTGTGATTGGTTGAAGACCCACTCGAAAAGGGGCTCAAAGGCTATAAAAGGAGGGCCAAACCTAGGGTTTTAACAACAATTCTAAGCCTCCAAAAAGTCTCCGTTACGCTGCAACTCTCCGACAACGAAGTCCTTCCATTCCGACGTCTAGGTTTAACTCTTATTATTCTTGTACGTCGGTATTAGTTTTTCTTGTCATTTACATTTCCGGAGCTTTTATCGTATACGAGGAGAGGGGGAGTGTCCCTCTACCTCAAGTTTTTGTGGTTCCTTCTTGTATCGATTAACTCCTACCTCTAACGAGGAGGAGTTCCTTTAGTGCTTTTGCCCTCCGTACGTGGTCAAGGACCACTAGGGCCTTAGTAGTAGCCTTGCTCACGAACCAAGTAAAACCCTTGTGTCGATTGTTTTTTTTATTTTTACATTTCCGCTGCAATTAACTAATTATCTCTCGAGTTTTAACGAAAGAAAAAGAAAAGGTTTTTCGCTATTCACCCCCCCCCCCTCTAGCGAACCGCATAGATCCAACAAGTAGAATACACTGATTTAGATGGAACCAAGTTCAGAATGTACACCGTCGTATCTAGAGCATATCCCCAAAACGAATCTGGCAAGTCAGAATAACTCATCATCGATCTAACCATCTCCATAAGAGTCCTATTCCTTTGCTCCGCTACACTATTCTACTGGGGTGTGCCAGGTGCAGTCAATTGGGATTGAATCCCAACCTCTGATAGGTAATCCCTATTGGGGATCGGATGGCCGGCTAGAGGGGGGTGAATAGCCCTCGTACGTTGGACCCCGTAAATTGCTCGTCTACAAAACTAATTAGCGCAAGCGGAATATACAAATACAAACAAAAGACAAACAATAAAACAAACGCTAACACGATGGTATAACGTGGTTCACGGCTACGCCGCTAATCCACGGTCCCCGATTCATCCTCGGTGAATCACTCCGTTAAACCAATCCACTAAATGGTCTCTCCTTTGCACCAAGCTAGGTGGAGGTAACTTTTACAACCAAGATCACTCTTCTTACAATAGGATTGAAGTAAAGACAAGTAAGAAGAGTTTAAAGCTTGTGGGGCACTAGGAAGATCGTTTGGAGTATGAGCATTAGCCTCTCAAAGGCTCACACCCTCTCTTTTTATAGAGAGGGCTAACTTCTTCCCGTTGGCCGCCATCGATCTGCCTCCCTTGGCGATCATTGCCGTCCTAGCGGCCTCGAACACGCGTCGGATCCCGGCCGTTGTAGTCCAACGGAACTCTTGGCGATCGGCCCGATGGACCTCATCGATCGGCTGCTTCCCCGTAATCGGCGCGATCGGCTACGAGCGGTTCTGTCGAAACCCTATTGACCCGATCATTGCTTTCGCGCCTTGGCGGTCGATATGTATCTTCGCGATCGGCCCGCCGTATGGCAATCATTCGCTGGCCTAATCTCGATCCGTATACGTCGAACTCACCTTGGCCCAATGGCCAAGGTTCACCGAAGAGCTACCCGTCCCGGGGGTACAATCGCTCACTCGCATTTCTCGAGTCCCTCGCCTTGAAGTTCTCTTCGTTCTCGGCCCGTCCTCGGCGATCAGCGCATGGCTCTGCAATGATCCATCGCGTCTCTTGCCTCGAAGTCAACTTCCTCCGGCTTCACTCCAAGCTTCTCGTCCGGCGGTCCCTCGGATGCTCCAAGCGCACGGCTTCCGCAAAGCTATCCTTCACCGACTCAAGGCACGAGTCATGAGATGTGAAACTCGCCACGGCTCCATGTGCAAATTACTAAGTCCTGCACGACTTCAACGCACATATCAAATCAACACACTAACTTAAACCCTTTGCCACACCATCAAAACCATATTACGGCAAGAGATTGCCCTAACAATCTCCCCCTTTTTGATGTGTGGCAATCCGTTTAAGTTAGGTAAAAATATTTGATATAAATTCTAAGGTAAGAAAGCATGTAAAGATAAACATGACATAGCAACATGCAACTCCCCCTTAATCCATGAAACTCTCTATGCAAATTTTCTCCCCCTATCATATATTTCTCCCCCTAAAATAATTAACTTAAACATAAATTATTTCTCCCCCTTTGACACCATCAAAAAGATTAACACTAAGTTATAAGCTCATGGCATCAAGTATAATGGATGGATAATACCAAAAACATGATTAAAATCTGAAATCAGAAGATTGCAGGCTGATTTTAGTGAGCGATCGCTATCGCTATCGGTATAGCGATCGTGGCACAATTGATTCCGAAATTCTGATTTTCTGAGCGAATTTCAGAAATGCATTATTAATTCCAGAAAATTCTAAAAATCATGAATTTTGGGGAGCATATTTCTATTAAGTATATCTATCAAGGAAAAATATTTTTTCATGAAAAATCTTTATATTTTCTGAGATTTGCCAAAAATCCAAACACTTGAAAAACCACTAGTTTTTGAGCATGTTAGTATCCATTTTAGCACCTAGTTTTGCATCCAATTGTTTCAAAACATGAATACTTGTATTTTAAAGTAAGAAATTGTTTTGAAAACATATGAAATATCCAACCATGATCTTTGGGTAATATATCTATGAATTAAACATAAGCCTTCCCCATGATTGGTCTATTATTGCTATGTTGATACTTTAAATGACCATCTAAATGCCATAGGCATTAGTGGACATTTGTATCATCCTAATATCTCACCCATGCTAAGTTTTCAATCAAAGTAGCTTATAGTGAGTGTGAGATGCATCCTAGGGGGTATTTGTGTATACTTAACCAATATGTTCATGCAATTCTATCATGGCTAAGTATCAACCTAACAATTGACATGATCATAATGACATATATGAATGAATTCTACATTATGATCATGAAATACATGTATTCATTAAATTATAATCATGCATTAGGTATTATATGATGATAATAAACAAATTATCACCTAAAGCATGATTTAAACCTATTTCTCATGATGACGTGCCCAAAATCATAAATCATGATTACATATGTGTAACAGTTACATTAATCATTATGATTTAAGCATTATTACCTATTTATGGGCACGTTATCATCACCCAACACTATCTAAAAAATGTTGTCCCGTCATCCTAAGTCAACCAAAATATGATATAGGTCAATTCCATATGGTTGACTACCCTAGGGGTTTTCTAACCCTTAAGGATGGATTTTGGAACCCAAAATAGATTCTTTCCTATTGGGTTCACTAAGTACTCCTTGGGGATCCATTTCTTAGCAATTACTTTCTTTTTATCTTGTCCCCTAGCAATTAGGCATTTATAGGCCTTTTCATTTTTCTTTTCCTTATATCCTAGGCCTTTTTTGTTAAAACTTGCTCTTTGGCTCCCTAAGATCATATTTAAGGTGTTGGAGCCAATTGTGAATTTCTCTAGGGCTTTGGTTAAATAATCTACCTTTTCCCTTAATGCCCTATTTTCCTCTATGCATGCATCATTAACATCCAAAGGCATATAAAGGTCATGTAAGCATGCATCATCTAAGCTAGAAGAAATATTATCATTTAAGCATGCATTTTCTAGCTTATTTTCTAAATCCTTAATTTTATCTAGCATGCTCTTATTTTTCTTCTTTGCTCTAAATAAATCCTTAGTTAAACTAGAAATCATAGAAACTATTTTATTAGGTGAAGCTTTCGTTACCATAGTTTCCATGTCCTCTTCTTCTTCGGATGATGAGGATGTAGAAGCTCCCCCTTCACTTGAGCTCTCTCTTCTTGAGCTTGATTCTTCATTTTCGGATGAAGAGCAATCCAAGTCATCAAAAGCCATCAAGGCCAAATTGGTGACAAAGGCATTCTCCTCATCCGATGATGATGAGGAGGATGAGGATGGGTCATCCCAAGTCCTTGCCTTTAGAGCTTTGGCCTTCCCCTTTTCTTTTGTCTTCTTCTCCTCTTCCTTCTTTTTCTTGCTCCCCTTTTTCTTCTTCTTTTCTTCTTTCTTTTTCCTCTCTTCCTTGCTCTTATTTAGGAGAGGACAATTGTCCCTTATGTGCCCCTCTCCTTGGCAATTGTAGCATATGACCTTCCCCCTTGGTCTTCTATTCCTATCATAAGATTTATCAAATCTAAAATTCTTAAATGCACGCCTTACCTTCCTTACCATGTAGGCTTCTTCCGTGCTATCCATGGAGGAGGTGGAGGCTTCATCATCGGAGGAAGAGGGGATCTCTATCTTCTTCTTCCCCTTATTTGCCAACAATGCTACTCCCCTTGAAGGTTGAATTCTAGGCTCTTCTTGTATTCCTTCAAGCCTCGTTTCGTGAAGTTCCATTGTTGAGAAGAACTCCTCCAAGGTGCTCACTTCTAAATTCTTTGAGATATAGAATGAGTCCACCATGGAGCTCCACTTTGAGGACCGGGGAAAGGCATCTATAGCCTTCATGAGCATGTCCCGGTTCGATAGCTTCTCACCTACACTTGTTAGCCCAATTAAAATTTCTTTAAACCTAGAGTGTAGTGAGGTTACCTTTTCTCCCTTTTCTAGTTTTATATTGGATAGTTGGGAGCGGAGGAGGTCTCTCCTTGCTAGCTTGGCCTCGGATGTGCCTTCATGGAGTTCTATAAGCTTCTCCCACATCTCTTTGGCGCTAGCACATTCTCCGATCCGGTTGATCTCTTGTTGGGGGAGCACATTGAAAAGATGATGTTTTGCCTTTGAGTTCGCAAGGTGCTCCTCTCTTTGCTTCTTAGTCCATCGTGATTTTTCGATTGGTTTCCCTTCTTCATCCCTAGGCAAAACGAAACCGGATTCCATTGTAATCATAATGTCAAAATCTGTTTCGAAAAATACCTCCATTCGCTTTTTCCACCAAGCGAATTCTCCTTCAAACTTCGGAGGATGGATGTTGGAGCCGGCCATTTTGAATGTTGCTTGTTGCGGCGGTTAGTCCGGTGACAAGCTTTCCTTGGCTCTGATACCACTTGTTGGGGATCGGATGGCCGGCTAGAGGGGGGTGAATAGCCCTCGTACGTTGGACCCCGTAAATTGCTCGTCTACAAAACTAATTAGCGCAAGCGGAATATACAAATACAAACAAAAGACAAACAATAAAACAAACGCTAACACGATGGTATAACGTGGTTCACGGCTACACCGCTAATCCACGGTCCCCGATTCGTCCTCGGTGAATCACTCCGTTAAACCAATCCACTAAATGGTCTCTCCTTTGCACCAAGCTAGGTGGAGGTAACCTTTACAACCAAGATCACTCTTCTTACAATAGGATTGAAGTAAAGACAAGTAAGAAGAGTTTAAAGCTTGTGGGGCACTAGGAAGATCGTTTGGAGTATGAGCATTAGCCTCTCAAAGGCTCACACCCTCTCTTTTTATAGAGAGGGCTAACTTCTTCCCGTTGGCCGCCATCAGTCGACTGCCTCCCTTGGCGGCGATCGCTACTACAACGGCCCGTCACGGATCCCGACCGTTGTAGTCAGCGGAACTCTTTGGTCGGCCGATGGACCTCATCGCCGATCGCTGCCTCCGTAGTCGCCGCCCGATCGGCTACGAACGGCTGGCCGAAACCCTATTGACGATCATTCGCGCCTTGGCGATCGATGATCTTCTTGGCGATCGGCGCCACGTATGCGATCATTGCTGGCCACGCAATCCGATTGTCGTATACGGTCGAACTCACTCGACTCAGAGCAGTCGACTGGCATGGCATGGCAATCGACTGGTGTCGGGAAAACCCATCCGACACTTGGCCAAATGGCCAAGTTTCACCTAAGAGCTACCCTTCCCCGGGTTACAATCGCTCACTCTCATTTCTCGGAGTCCCTCGCCTTCGAAGTTCTCTTCGTTCTCGGCCACGTCCCTTGGCAGCATCAGGCGCACGGCTCTGCAATGCTCCTTCGCGTCTCTTGCCTCGAAGTCTACTTCCTCCGGCTTCACTCCAAGCTTCTCGTCCGGCGGTCCCTCGGATGCTCCAAGCGCACGGCTTCCACAAAGCTATCCTTCACCGACTCAAAGCACGAGTCATGAGATGTGAAACTCGCCACGGCTCCATGTGCGAATTACTAAGTCCTGCACGACTTCAACGCACATATCAAATCAACACACTAACTTAAACCCTTTGCCACACCATCAAAACCATATTACGGCAAGAGATTGCCCTAACAATCCCTAAACTCTCCCAAGAGGTACTCGCCACCACGATCAGATCGTAGTGTCTTGATACTTTTACCTTGACGTTTCTCCACATCAGCCTTGAATTCTTTGAACTTGTCAAAGCATTCAGACTTGCAGCGCATCAGGTAAATGTATCCATATCTTGAGTAATCGTCTATAAAAGAGATGAAATACTCAAAACCACCTCTAGCCTGGATAGACATAGGACCACACAAATCAGAATGAACCAATTCTAACACATCTTTGGCTCTATACCCCTTGGCCTTAAAAGACCTCTTAGTCATCTTACCCTCCAAGCAAGATTCACAGGTTGGGAGATCCTCCACCACTAATGAACCCAAAGGTCCATCAGCTATCAACTTTTGAATTCTGCTTAGGTTAATGTGACAAAGCCTAAGATTCCAAAGATATGTTTGGTTCATCTTCGAAGGTTGTTTTCTCTTATTGGAATTAGAAGATGAGTTATTAACTTCAATTTGCATCGTGGGAGGTTTTGGTTCAAGTGTGTATAAATTTCCTATCAATGCACCCGAACAGATAATGTCCCTATTCCTTCTTATAACAACTCTGTCATTAAATGAAATAGAATATCCATCCATAAACAATTTAGAAACCGAAATTAAATTCTTTCTAAATAAGGGTACATAAAGGCAATTCTTAAGAACCAAAAGTTTATTTTTCTCAAAAGATAAATGAACATCTCCCACTGCAACAGCCGCCACCCTCATGGCATCGCCCAAGTACACGGTAATCTCCCCCTCAGTCAGTCGTCTGATTTCCTGGAACCCCTGCAAAGTATTGCAGACATGATCAGTGGCTCCCGTATCTACACACCAGGTGCCGATAGATAACACCGCTAAACATGTTTCAACGACTAGACCAAAAGATATACCTTTATTCTTGCGGTTGGGGCAGTCCTTCTTCCAGTGTCCAGTCTGCTTACAATTGAAGCACTTGCCTTTCAGCTTCTTCACTCCTCCCTGAGTACCTCCCACCACCTTCGCCCCAGTTTGTTTCTTCTTCTTCTTGCCTTTAGAAGTAGAAACCTTTTGGGTCACCATGGTATGCGCCTGAGCACTCTGACGAAATAGTCTCTCTATCGCCTGGAGTTCTGTCAGAAGTTCCGCCAATGAATACAACCTCTTGTTCATGTTGTAGTTCAGGCAAAACTGCTCAAAACTCCTAGGTAGAGACTGGAGTATGATGTCGACCTGGGTTTTCCCATCGATCTCAGCACCTAGGACCTCCAACTCATTCAAATGAGCCATCATCTTGAGAACATGATCCCTTACAGGTGTTCCCTCGATCACAGAGGTCGTCATCAAGTTTCTCATGGCTTCTTGCCTCGCAGCCTGATTCTGGTGTCCGAAATGTTCCTTGAGATTGAGCATCATATCATAAGCAGTGGGCATGGCTTGATGCTGATGTTACAGTACATTTGACATAGATGCCAAAATGTAACTTCGTGCCTTCTCATCAGCCTTGACCCACTTCTTATAGCTCTCTCTCTCCTTTTCCCCAGAATCATTTGCAGGCTTGGGAGGGCACTCTTCGAGGAGTATATATTTGTATTCCTTGGCAGTTAAGACAATGTCTAGATTCCTCTTCCAATCAACATAGTTGGGTCCAGTAAGTTTGTTCTCTTTCAGTATCACAGCAAGTGGGTTGAAAGTCATTTTAAAAGAAAACCTAAGAATCACATAAATCAAAACATTAGATTTCAAAAAATTATTGATTTCTCAAACAATAAAATTTTAAAATCAACCAACACCTCAAAACACCGAGAATATCGTATGCCACGATAGTGTGGACATATACGAATTCTACATTTGTAAGAGGAGGTTTTACCCATTAATTTTACTATCTTGTCAACCTAACTTTTTGAAAAGTAAAATTAATAGTTGATTCCTCTTTGGCCCTACAAATAAAAGCAGTGACTCCGATGGGGAGAATACTTATATTTGTATCTAAGTGTTCACCATTACTCGGTACCAAGGTAATTATCTCGGGTTATGTGCCTTCCGATGGGGAAGTGCACACGCTCCTTGATAATTCCCTATAACCATATTTGACCTTGTGATCCGCAAACAAACTCATTCGATGGGGAGGAAGGCACTCAGAGCCGATGCGCAAGTTTGTTTGCATCACTTGTTAAATCGTGGAGGCCGTGGGAATTTAAAAAAATTCCCTCTCCCACTTAGTAATTTGAAATTGAGGAATTTTCCTAGCCTACGACATGCATATCAAACAAAAAGCAATAAATATGAAAAATAAATTATTTTCCAACTATTATGGCTTTTGTCTTCAATATGTCTCCCATCGCAACACCTTCTCGTCCGCTCCTCCTACGCCATGTATAAGCCGAGACTAAAACCTATTTTAATTTACATTCATCGATCATATACTCCACGAGAGAGTGTACATGAAATCTAGATCGAAAGTAAAATAAAATAAAGATTAGCTAAACAATGTCGTATCTAATTTACAAAAAATCAAATACTAGCCTCATCAACCCCGAGGATTCAACAAAATAAATATTTATACACATACAATCACATACACACATATGGCCATAATAGTCGGATCTTATGCCTGCAACCAAAGAGTTAAACTACGCATATCATACTATTATCCGGCACATATGATATATGAAAAAGTGCATAAAATTAACCGAATCCTAAACACACAAAACCGGAAGCCTTGGCTCTGATACCAATTAAAGGGTTTTGCTTATCGAGTCAGTGAGGGGAAACTTCGCTTCCCACAACACCTTAGTTGCTTGATCATGGCGATCCCTTCTATGTCCCCAGATTAAAAATTTAATCCTAGACAAAAGGGATTGCCAAAGCAACCAAGTCATCGTCGTGCTATTCGTTTAGAGAGGTCACTTGAACAAACTCGTTGTTCAAGCGACCATCCTCTATTCTACGAGTAGCCGCGGAATAGACGATGTCTGAATCGCCGGTTTTTGTGTTTATGCTCGGGATCCAAGTATTATTTAGCCATATACAGATTTATATCATGCTCATAGTTGAAAAACAAATACAAACATGTAACATATAAAGATTAGAGAATCGATATACCTCTCGATCTTCTAATGTATGACCTTCCTCCTTTCGGAAGTCGTGTGGGCGACGCTCTACCAAAAGTCGAAGCTCCTAGATCGCAAATCTTCCTTCCTTGCTCTTCCAAAGCAAGAGGAAGAATAGAAACAAGGTACTTCTCCTCCCTAAAACCAACCAACAAGGAACAAATAGAAATCTTGCCGCTGGCCAACTAGGAGGAGGAGTTTGTGGTGGAATCCGGCCAAGACACCAAGGGAAATCCCTATATCTTGTTTCCACCACCTAAGGAGAAGGAGAAGAGAAGCTTTGGCCACCGACCAAGGTTAGAAAGGGGCTGGAAAAGCTACTGGATGCCGGCCAATGAAGGAAGAAGAAGAAGAGAAATCCTTCCTTATTTGGTGCCGCCCAAGCCTCCAAACCCTAACCCTAATCCTATCTCAACTAGGATTCCTCTATTGCCACCCAAAACCCTAGCTCTCTTGGATATTCTTCACGCCAACCCCCTTGCCCTCCTTTTATAGAGTTAGGGATAAGTCATGATTTAATCTCCTCCATTGGTTCTAGGGATTTAATCTCAACCGTCGGATCTAGAGATTTAATCTCAACCGTCGGATCTTAGAGATTTAATCTCTACCTATGGATCTTAGAGTTTTGTTTCTATCCATTGGATCTAAGCTTCATGAGGTGTTAATAGGCTACATTAGGGACCATGAGGAGGAGTTGGGTCTTGGCCACCCATGGATCAAGCCCACAAAAAGTCCGATCCACTAATGATAATCCAATCCACTAAAGGATCATCATCGATCTACCTTACCAACCCCCATATGATAATATGGGCTCCATATATTATTTGTACATTTTCTCCCCGTGTTTAAGATCTCAAATGTTCGTCAATTAATTAATTTACTGACCATTAATTAATCAACATCTAACTCATTGAGTAGTACCACTCAACCTTTTCATCATGCCGGACCTAGTCCACCTGCAGGGTTTACATGATGAACCTTATGAGCTCCTCAAGGGGACATCATCATCCTAATATATAGGACACGGTTTCCTCCTATAATCAATGGCACACCATATAAATAATATCATCTCCCAACTTACCGAGCCTATCAATTTAATCTATAAATCTCGCCCATTGGTAAATCAAAGAGATGACTACTAAGTATATGTGCCCGTTATTATATCGGGATTAAGAGCCTGTACAAAATAATATCTGAGGTCCGATTCGATCATGTAGTCAGCAATAAATCGAATCACCTCTAAGTCGGTCATGCTCAATACACACAAAGTGCACTAGTGTGATTCTATGGTCAAGACAAACCAATACCAAATCACACTACAACCATTCCGATGGTTTGTCCAAAGCCATCTCGATTGTGAGCCTTTACTTATACTTTACAAGGAGCCGATAAAATGCCCCGTGTGACACCACACACCATGTTATCTACAATGTAATGTATTAGACAATATTGCATAACCATATAAATATGCAAACAATGATCATGTGATTCTTATTTCAAAATAAAGATGTTCATACAAAAAATAGACTTTTCAGTATACATCTCTACAACCGGAGCCAAGGAGGATCACCGGAGGGTCACCTGAGGATCGCCGGCTGAAGCTTGGACGCCAGCAACAAGCTTGGACGGTGGCACAAGGGTGGGCGGCGGCTAGGGTTTAGGCACCGACCACAAGAGGAGAAGGAGAGGGTGGGCGGCAACTTTGGAGTTGCTTGGATTAGATTTTTACAAAACCCTTAAGCCCTATTTTATAGAGAACTAATTCTCCTAATGGTTATCAAATCATAACCAAAAGCCCGTTAACCTGCTCCATTAATTTAAGTTAAAATAAACCAAACCGATTTGGTCTATTTTAAGTTAAAACGAACCGAACCAACTTTGGTTCATTCGTTTAAAACAAACCAAACTCCTTTGGTTTATTCTCCACCATTAGATTAGAACCAAACCAATTTGGTTCATCCATTATGTCTTCATAAGACATGGCCCATCCACGTTTCCATTGTGACCGAAACGATTTCATGCTCAATCCTTGTTTGGTCCAACCAAACCTAGTTTCTCTCGGTCTGAGAATCTCATTCTCAAGCTCGTTTTAAATCCTTCGGATTACGCTCGTTGTGCATGTGACCAAATAGGTTCTCGATTTAAGTTGGCCGTCTATAATTAACCATTAATTGTAGAACGATCATGAGTGGCACCTAGTAGTACATCATGATCTCCAATTAACCGAAAAGATCAACGGTTGATCTAGAACTATTTCTGTAACCCTTCAACAGCTACAATGAATCATGCCCCATTCCCTTCACTCATCTTATACCCACTTGGTTCAGGACATGGTCCATCGTGTCAGTCCCCATTAGGTTGACTACGTCACACCTAACCCAAGTATCATTTCCTTGTCCTACGGATTCTAGTTACTGCACATGTATCCAAGAGTACCTTACTCTAAACTTGTAATATTTTGGCCAAAGACTTTAGTAACAATCTGACGAGAGGCCATGGGTATACATCTCCTCGCAAGGAGTGGTGAATCCTTTATAGGCTATTCAAACACCTTCGATCACTTCGACTTATACCCAATCATCCCGGGTCCACATCTCCTCAGAGATGCTTACTTAAGATGTTAAAGCATAAGTTTTTATGATCAAGATGACTTGAATACTACAAGTCAAAGGAACATCACACTTAAGCTACAGTAAGAACTTCATTGACATATCTATATATGCAGAGAACCATATGAAGTCTTACATTTGGTCACTCAATGAACTAGTTACCATAACTAGCATCCACGATTAACTCGGACATCACAATGTCTCGGCCCGGTGAGAATCAGCTTGGATACACCAAGGAGTATACCTCGTGCTAGTCTCGACAGAATTGATGGTGTCCAAATCCATCAATTCATCGACTAGGGATAATTCCGACACATAACATTACACATGTAGAGACACTCACTAGTTGTGATCCAATCACAAATTCTCTCATGCTGTGAATCATATCATGGACATTCAGTAAATGAGTTTAAGATATAATCAAATACATGAAAACATGTATATTTAAATAGTGAATCTTCATTTATCATATAAATGGTTCAAACATAAGGCGATTGCCTTAGAACATCTCTCATATATTACTAACAACTAATAGTCACATGAGAAAGTATATGACACTCATATAACGATCCATGATACTTTCTCATGCCGGGTCATTCAGTTTATATTCTCTAATGTATACCCATGTGTCAACTTGATATCTCATATCCATAACTTGTGAGATCAAGTCATCGAGTTGACCTACATGCTAGTCTCTACGCATTAATATTGTCGCTGAATGTTAATACTTGACTAGGAATGATTAAGAGTAGTGTTCTCTATATCATCTCATTATCGATTCAACCAATCGATTGATATAGATAAGAACCTTCTACTCAAGGACGTTATTATACTTAGTTTATTTGGCACCAATACAAGTAAATATAATAACCATGCCTTTATGAATAGGAATATGATATAATAAAGTCCATACAACAATCATCACATGATTGTCTCTAGGGATTTCACTAACAATCTCTCACTAGCACTAGTGCCAATCATCGTAGTATCTAATACCCAATGACCTAGTGTGACCATCATGCTTTTTCTGTGCCAAAGCCTTGGTCAAGGGATCTGAAATGTCAGCCTCTGTGGGTACTCTACAAATCTTCACATCTCATCTATCGATAATCACTCGAATGAGATGGAAGCACCGTAGTATGTGTTTGGTCCGCTAGTGTGAGCGAGGTTTCTTAGCCTGTGCAATCGCTCCATTGTTGTCACAATAGAGCTCTATGGGATCTGCTATGCTAGGAACCACCCCAAGATCAGTAATGAACTTGCGGATCCAAACTGCCTCCTTTGCTGCCTCAGATATAGCGATATACTCGGCTTTTGTTGTAGAATCAGCAACTGTGTCTTCAAACTCTTCCAGCTCACAGTGCCATCATTCAAGCAAAACACGAACCCTGACTGTGATCTATAATCATCCTGGTCAGTTTGGAAGCTGGCATCGCTATAACCCTTTACAGCTAGCTCCTCATCGCCTCCAAATATCTAGAAATATTCTTTAGTCCTTCTCAAGTACTTAAGAATATTCTTGACTGCTATCCAATGACGCTCACCTGGATCTGACTGGTATCTACTCGTCATGCTCAAAGCATACAAGACATCAGGACGAGTACACAGTATGACATACATGATAGATCCTATAGCAGATGCGTAAGGGATCTTATCCATGCGGTCTCTCTCCTCTCTAGAAGAGGGACTTTGAGTCTTCGAAAGACTCACACCATGTGACATCGGCAGAAGTCCCTTCTTGGAATTCTGCATGGAAAAGCAGAGTAATTGTCAATGTATGTACTCTGACTTAGGCCAAGCAATCTCTTAGATCTATCTCTATAGATCTTGATGCCTAGAATACAGGCTGCTTCACCTAAGTCCTTCATTGAGAAGCACGTCCCCAACTAAGTCTTCACAGACTATAGCGAAGGGATGTCATTCCCAATGAGTAGTATGTCATCTACATACAATACAAGGAAGACAACTGTGTTCCCATTAACCCTCTTATAGACACAGGGTTCATCTTCATTCTTGATGAAACTAAACTATTTGATCGCATCATCAAATCGAAGATTCCAGCTCCGAGAAGCTTGCTTTAGCCCATAAATGGACCTTTGTAGCTTGTATACTTTCCCAGTATGCTATGGATCTACAAATCCCTCAGGTTGTGTCATGTACACATCCTCGAGCAAGTTCCCATTTAGAAATGTGATTTTGACATCCATCTACCAGATCTCATAATCGTGGTATGTCGCAATAGCAAGCATGATCCGAATGGACTTAAACATCGCCACTGGAGAAAATGTTTCATCATAGTCAATACCATGAATTTGCTTGAAACCTTTAGCCACCAATCGACCCTTATAGGTATGCGTAAGTCCATCCATGTTAGTCTTTCACTTAAAGACCCACTTACACCCAATGGGCTTGACCCCTTCAGGTGGATCAATCAAAGTCCATACTTAGTTGGTGTACATGAATTCCATCTCGGATCTCATGCCCTCTAGCCATTTCTCAGAGTTTGGGCTCATCACAGCTTCCTGGTAGGAGGTAGGCTCATTCTCAATGAGTATAACGTCATCATGGTCAGACAAGAGAAATGAATATATCTCAGGCTGACGACATACCCTATCAGACCTGTGAAGAGGTAGGTCTACTTGAACAGGTGGTTGTTCCACAACTCTTTGTGCAACAATCTCATCATCCATAATATTTTGTGGTTCTTGTTCAACCTCCATCAAGGCCTCAGTGCTATGGTCCTTATCTTGAATTTCTTCAAGATCGAACGTACTCCCACTAGTTTTTCTAGAAACAAAATCCCTTTGTAGAAAAACCCCAGTCTTTGCCACAAACACTTTGTGTTGACTGAGAATGTAGAAGTAATATCCCTTAGTCTCCTTGGGATATCCAACAAAATAGCACTTATCAAATTTGGGTCCCAGTTTGTTTGAGACTTGATGTCGAATGTAAGCCTCATAACCCCAAATCCTCATGAAAGACATCTTGGGATTTCTCCCTGTCCATATCATATATGGTGTCTTTATCACAGCCTTGGATGGTACATGGTTAAGGGTGAAGGCTGCTGTGTCTAGAGCATATCCCCAAAAGGATATAGGAAGATTTGTGTGACTCATCATAGATCGTACCATATCTAATAGGGTACGATTCCTCCTTTTGGATACACCATTCCACTGTGGTGTTCTAGGAGGAGTGAGTTGGGATAGAATCCAACACTCAGCTAGATAGTCACGAAACTCATGGCTAAGGTATTCACCACCTCGATTTGATCGAAGTATCTTAATACTCTTGCCAAGCTGGTTTTGTACTTCATTCTTGAATTCTTTGAACTTTTCAAAGGATTCTGATTTATGTGTAATTAGATACACATAACCATATCTACTGAAGTCATCAGTAAATGTAATGAAGTACCTGTAACTACCTCTAGCAGCAACATTGAAAGGGCCATATACATCACTATGTATAAGTCCTAACAAGACTGTTGCTCTTTCGCTGTGTCCACTAAAGGGAGTCTTGGTCATCTTGCTTAGAAGGCAAGACTCGCATGTCTCATATGATTCAAAATCAAATGAGTCTAGTAGCCCATCCTTATGGAGTTGGCATAAGCGACTCTCATTTATGTGACCTAAGCGACAATGCCAGAGATAGGTTTGGTTCAACTCATTTGACTTGAACCTTTTGGTACTTATGTTATAGATGGGGCTCTCTAAGTCTAGAAAGTAGAGTCTGTTCATTAGAGGTGCACTACAATAGAACATATCATTTAAATAAATTAAACAACATTTGTTCTTTATTATAAATGTAAATCCTTTCTTGTCCAAACAAGTAACCGAAATTATGTTCTTAGTCAAAGCAGGCATATAACAACATTCATCTAATTCTAGTACAAGCCCAGAGGGTAGAGATAGATCGTAAGTTCCTACAGCAATAGAAGCAACTCTTACTCCATTGCCTACTTGTAGGTCCACCTCGCCCTTTGTCAATGCCCTACTATTTCTCAGCTCCTACACATTGGTACAAATGTGAGATGCACATCCAGTATCTAATACCCATGATGAAGAAATAGATAGATTGACTTCTATAACATTTATACCTGAAGTAGAAGTCTCACTTCTCTTCTTCTTAAGATCTTCCAGGTAAGCTTTGCAGTTACGCTTCCAGTGTCCAACTTCCTTGCAGTGGAAGCAAGCCCCTTCTTTGGCTCCCCCCTCCTTTGGGTTTCAGTTCTTTGCCTTTGTCCTTGGCTTGGGACTTTCCCTTACCTTTAGGCTTGCCCTTGCCTTTCTTCTTTTGCACCATCAAAATGGAGTCAGATTTTCCTTTCTTAAGGTTGAGCTCGTGATTCTCAACATCTTTGAGCATCTCGAGTGATGGCTTATCAATTTCATTCATATTGTAATTCATGACAAATTGATTGTAGCTTTGTGGCAAAGACTGCAAGATCAAGTCAGTGGCCAGCTCTTGGCCAAGTGGGAATCCCAATTTCTGTAGGTTTTTTATGTACCCAATCATCTTGAGTACATATGGACCTACGGGAGTCCCATCTTGCATTTTGGACTAAAACAATGCCTTAGAGACTTCATATCTCTCGTGCCTTGCTTGTCCTTGATATAGTTGACGAAGATGTTAACCATATCATAAGCATTCATGAACTCGTGTTGCTTCTGAAGCTCAGAGTTCATGGTTGCGAGCATGAGACATGACACATCTAATGCATCATCTTGATGCTTCTTGTAAGCATCTTTGTTAGCTCATGAGGCAGTGGCAGGAGGTGCCTCCGGAATGGGCTACTCCAGGATGTACAGTTCTTGGGTGAGAAAGATTCTCAGGTTCCTGTACCAGTCTAGAAAATTTGCTCCATTGAGCTTGTCCTTGTCAAGGACAGAACGCAAGGAGAGAGTGTTCGTGTTTGTCGACATAGTAATCTACAACATACACAATGCATAAAATTAATATCATATTTCTTTTATCATTTAATTAGGCCTTTAATAAAATGATGCTCCCACTAAATTATAGGACTTTTGTAGAATCGAGTTATGGATGTGGTCAAACCACATTACTAGATCATACGAATATGCTATAATTCCTGCAGGACAAGATCCACATCATACTAAGCCTTGAGTTAGCTTTGGCTAAATCGCCCAAGACTTAGTATGATCGGTGGGTAACACATTACCGATTATATCTCTATGCAACTCTTGTTTATAGGATCAAGACCCACATTTACAAAAGACCTTGAGTTAGCTTTGGCTAAATCACCCAAGATTTAGTGTAAATGTGATCTTATCCTATCTTTCCAACGGTTGGAATATGCCTATAGTTCTACTCGATCCAATTGAGTTAACTAGTTTTACTCAATCTAATTGAGCTTAATCTAACCCAAGCCTGATAGGCGGGACCAAGAATGTCCCTCTGCACCCTACCAAGATAATATGCGTTGCTCTGCTTTGGCAGATTCAACAACTACAAATGATCGAGGTAGTGATGGGTATCAAGGACTTGGTAGGCATTTTCGAGTTGATTCGATTAAGATCTAATCTAATCGTAAATGTGTATCATATATGCATCAAGGCCTTTATTATCCTATACTAGCATGCATCACATACATACAAGCATTATTCTTGCATGCATCATATACATACAAGAAAAATATCCTAGCATGCATCATATACATACAAGCATTATTCTACTAGCATGCATCACATACATACAAGAAAAAACAAATATATATATATATATATATATATATATATATATATATATATATATATATATATATATATATATATATATATATATATATATATAAATAAATAAATAATTAATTGTGATGTGTTCATGGCCCTACTATGATCTTCTCAAGCCAATGAGAAGATCGGACAGTCAACCTAGGGTTAGCAGCTTCTCCAAGCGCCTCCTTTGACTGCCATATATCGTCGGCACCCTTCTCGTAACTTCGTCTACAAGTGGACTTTCCACCCTCCATTTTGTACATTACAAATATGAAACTCGAGTTACATTCAAGTCTAAAGCTATTTACAACTAGAATTTTAAAAGAAGAGGCATGATGCGCAGGTCGCATACCCTATACAACATGCACAACCACAAAAATGACACGCAGGCCGTATTATGAATTACAACACATTATCATCCAATCATATTGGGGTTCTTGGGCCATGACCATAACAGAATTATACATAATACTAAATTATCTATTTTACATAAAAATTTTATAATTTTTCTTATTTTTTTTAATTTTATGAGTCACCTCTCCGTAACGATCCCGCGAAGCGGTTTCGTCGATCATGGACAAGGCCCCTTTCAGGGATAGGGGAAGCGCCCCTACATGTAAAAAATAAACTTTGTGAGTGTCCCTACTAGATCTTACAGCGACTTAAGTTGCTGTCCCAAAAATCTAAAGTGAGAACTAGCCGTTTCGGAGAGTTTTTCTCAGCGGTTGAAGCCTACAAGTGCCCCAACACTTGTTGCTTTGACTCTTCGAGAAAAATACCCAAAAATTATATAAAAATAGGAAATTTACATAAACTTAAAAATATGTAATTTTTATATCTAATACAAAATCTAAAAATATGAAACACATACATGCTTTGTACGTGGCTCTGATACCACTGTTGGACTTTTCGAGCCGCAAAAATCGCTTTTTGCGTTGCAGAAACCTCGGAAGCCCGGCCACGGATCCATGCGAAGATATAAAAAGAAAAATAAAACATGTATGTGTTTAAATACCCTAGATCTACCTTAGATCTACAAGATGAGAGCATTACCCTCGTAGCGATGCCCTTCGCTTATCCCGCTCGTCCAAATGCTTTGCCGGAACACAAGAGTGTCAAGTGTACACTCCTCTATTGGTATCCACACGGATAAATGGTGGAGAAAACAACCTAGAGTGTGCTAGCACTCCTTGGAAGTTTCGGCCAAAGTAGAGGATTGGGAGAGAGCTTGAGAGGAAGAAGATCCAAGGAAGAATAAGATTGAGTTACTCACCAAATGAATTCCCATCAAATGGAAAAAAGTGGTCGGCCACTTCAATGGGTGGGGGTTACATGCATGCATGTACCTCCAAGAGCCAATGGCTCTTGGTCTCCCTCATAAGGTGGCACAACATGATAAGTCCATGATGATGTGGAACACCATCATTGGTCGTCAAGTTAAAATTTACCATTCATCTTCCCTCTCAAGTCAAGTCAAACTTGACCTCTTATCTTCCATGGTTGATCAAATCTAACCACTTGATTCAAGTCAATTTGATTTAATGAATCTCTATTCATTAATTTAAATTGACTCAATGAATCAAATCTAAATTAGACTCATTCAACACTTGAATCAAATTGAGTCTAACTCAATTAGTCTAATTTGGATTACTCTTAATCCAATTTGGTTCATTCCTTGAACCTAATCCTCATGGTTCATCATATAAACCTAATCTCCATCTAATTGCCCTTTGTGTGTGACCCTATAGGTTCTTGTAATGTTGGCAATGCTCCTAAACCGATTTAGGAATATAAGCAATGAGCGGTATCTAGCATATAGGAGGGATAGATCCCATCTACATCACTCACATCCCTCCGCATAATTTGTTACATTCCCAGTAATCGCCTTTATAGTCCTCCCATTTACGGGTGACATTTGACGAAGCCAAAGTATGCAACTCCTTATGTAGGGAACCATGGTGACTTCAGGTCTAAGGACTAATAGTCATACTAATAGCCACATGAGAAAGTATATGACACTCATATAACGATCCATGATACTTTCTCATGGCGGGTCATTCAGTATACATTCTCCAATGCAGACCCATGTGTCAACTTGATATCTCATATCCATGACTTGTGAGATCAAGTCATCTTGTTGACCTACATGCTAGTCTCTACGCATTAACATTGTCCCTGAATGTTAATACTTGACTAGGAATGATTAAGAGTAGTGTTCTCTATATCATCTCGTTATCGATTCAACCAATCGATTGATATAGATAAGAACCTTCTACTCAAGGATGTTATTATACTTAGTTTATTTGGCACAAATACAAGTAAATATAATAATCATGCCTTTATGAACAGGAATATGATATAATAAAGTACATACTACAATCATCACATGATTGGCTCTAGGGCTTTCAGTAGCATTCTAGTCACTGTGCTTAGACTATACGAGGTGTGAAAACCCTCGTATCAAAGATTTAGGGGAATTTAAAGAGGAACCTAGTGGTTGTCCTCATCATCGGTAATTGTGGATATAAGGATGAGATAGAGTAGGAAATGTGCCCCATTTTTGACTCGTCATAGGGATCGATTCGGCATCATCGTCTGAGCTATCCCGTCCTAAAGCCGAGGTTGACTGGTATGGTAGAGGTAGCTTTTGATAGATGCGAAGGCTTATTGAGGGAGTGTATGATGTCCTTTCCACAAAACCGTAGATAGAAACCTAGACAAAACCCAATTGACAACGTGCTTTGCGACACACAAATGAAATCGAAATCCTAGAATCCATCCAAAGACTCGTACATCCCTTCTCTTCCTCAGTGTGACACCGTACTAGAGTTAGGACCGACAACCCTCGAACCACAACCATTAGAATCAATTTTTTGAACAATAATGCCCATCAATAGATCGATACTTGAATTTCAGTCCATGGGGGATAGTTAAATCTTTATTACTTGATGACACCAGTGCACTTGCTGGCGTTGTGGGTGAGCACGCGCTTCAAGTCCTCGACGGTCTCCGTCGTGAGATTTGAGGTCACGTTCGCATGCATCAGGTCTCAATCTTATCATTCACCTCCGATTCTTACTCTTCTTCTTCTTCTTCGAGAGGTGGTTTTCTCTTCGCCTTCTTTCTTCGACCTGAAACCAATGCAATACCTTTCTCGACCGGGGCCGAGTTAGATTGTTTATGTAACTCAAACTCAAAAAAAAGCTCATCTAATCTAATCTTAGATAAATCTCTAGAGACTTTGTAGGCATCAACCATAGATGCTCATAAAGTTGTCCTAGGAGAGGCGTTTAAGGCGTACCTGATAACATCTCTATTCTCGACCTTTTGTCCGATCAAGTGGAGTCCATTCATGACATCCTGGATCCTTGCGTGTAATTGAGAGGCGGTCTTGTGTTCCTGCATTTTCAAATTAAATAACTTATTTAATAAAATGTCTCTTTTACATACCTTAGTGTTGGCAGTTCCTTCATGAAGCTCAATGAGCATATTCCATAGGTCTTTCACGCTTATGAATGGTCCGACCCAGTTGAGCTCCTCCTTGGAAAGATCACATTGTAGGATTTGGGTTGCCTTTGCATCGGCCTCCACTTGATGCTTCATGGCGTTGGTCCACTTGTCACAGTCTAGGAACTCGCCATCTTCGTTGGTAGGTAGCGAGAACCTGGTCTGGATGACAATCCACATCTCGACTTGGGTTTTTAAGTAGCACTCCATCCGACCCTTCTAGTAACGGAAGTCATCTCTATTGTAAAACGGAGGTCAAGCGGTGCTAAATCCTTCGATATGGGCCATCAAAAATGAATCTTGCACACAAACAAAAAAGACACGAAAAAGATTGCCAAGACTCTAGTCTTGGATTAGTTATGTGGGAAGAGAATTAACCAAAAATTTAAATTAAAACAATATACGAAAAGAAAACCAAAAAGTTGCTAGATTAGTGGTTGCACCAAATCTTAGCGCCCCCGCTCTCATACCAATTGTTGGATTGAAAGCAAGCTAGAGGGGGGGGGGGTGAATAGCGAGCTTGAAAACTTCTTTTCGTTTCGACAATTCTCGAGTAGTGTAGCGGAATGTAAAAGAATTAAAGCAAGAAAACACTTTATTTTTACTTGGTTCGCAACAAAAAGGTTGCTACTCTAAGGCCCCGTGATCCTAGATAGCGTACGAAGGGGCAATTCACTAAACATCTCCTCCTCTTGAAGGTAGGAGACAACGAATACAAAGAAACAAAAGCTCGAGGTGGAGGCAACAAACCTACTTCACCTCGTTACGATAAAAGAATGATCACAATGAAATAAATACAAAATTAAAAGACAAACTTGCTGTTGCTGACGAAATAAGATTGTGAACTTAGCGTCATGACGGTGTTACGATGACGTTGTGGCGGCATAGAGCTTTGGCATTGTAGAATCACTTTGAGAGAAAGATAGATGATGCCAAAGGGGTGAAACCCCCCTTCTTTTATAGCCCTCCAAGCCCCATCTTGTTGAGATCTGATGCGCACTGACGTGACCTCGAATCTCGCAATGGATACCGCCGAGGACTCATAGCACATGCTCGCGCTCAACGCCCGTAAGTGCACGGATGTCGTCAAGTAATAAAGATTTATCGATCCCACATGGACTGGGATTCGAATACCAATACACTAAGTGGTTGAAATTGTTTGGACGTAATCTCTAAGAGTGTGGGTTGGTGAGGACTATCGGTGGACCCTACTCAGTATGGTGTCACACGGAGAGGAAAAGAGTGTGCGGCTCTTAAAAGGCGATTCTAGGACTTCGGTATCGCTTGTGTATCATAGAACAATGTTGTCAATTGGCGTCGTCTAAACGTCTACCTACTGTTTTGGGGAAGGGACATCGTACACTCTCCCGCAGAGCCGCCGCATTCACCGCGAGCTACCTCCACCCAAAAGGACGGGATAGAGGATACGAGGATGCCAAATCAATCCTTGCGGTGGACCGTTTCCGATTCCACTGCTCCCTTCTCCCTTGATTCACGGAGGTCAGGTTTACCCCTAGGTTCATTGGATCAAACCTCCTAAATTTAGATTTCGAGGGTTGTCACCACCTCGTATCGCCTAAGCACAGCGGAAAGAAAGCCAAACACACGTAAATATAATAGAGAGCAACTACCAATTGTCAAATCAAACTTTTAGCCAGAATTTAATATGAACCAACATTGTTTATGTACACAAGCTACTCCCTAATCCTAGAATCGAAAGTAATACTCCATAAATATGAGGGAAGAATCACAAAACATGTTTAAGTTTGAATACAATAGAAGTAAAGTGCAGAAATAGAGATATACGATGCTTTGTGATCTTCTCTCCGACGTTGTATTGCAAGTTGTGGACCTCCGACGACATTCCTCCTCCCCGCTGCAAGTTACCGAAGCTTTTTAGGGCTTCAGCGTGCCTTCCTAGCAGTCGTGCCTCCCTCCTAGGGTTTGGGCAGAGCCATCCTTATATAGACATCACCTCGGACCACTGTAAAATTCGGAAAAAGCCCTAGTCGCGCAAATCCGTCGTGCCACCACACGGCCGTGTGCGGCCCTGTGGTGCCGATCTTCGCCCAATGGACACAACCGTGTGAATCCACATGCCCTGGCAGTGTCCCACTCTGCGTCTAGCTGCGAAAGTCCTTCTTTTGCTCTGAAAATATGTCTTTCTCACCAGAAAATCTAACTTGCACACAAAAGTACAACGAGCATACCTCTAAACTAGAAAATAGGCAATGCGTGCAAGAATAGAGTAACATATGCATGAAACTAACACAAAATATAACAAGATGTGAGCGAAAACTACTCCTAAAACCCTATATGTTTTGCTCACATCACTTCCCTCAGACTTAAATCTTTGCTTGTCCTCAAGCAAACCTCAGTGCCATAAAATTTTAAAAAGATATTTTTTCATAATTATCATGCTAACTAAATTTATCTGGTGGTATTTGCAATCAAAGTAAAATAGATATGTTCTAAAAATTCACTAAGTTAGCTCCTCGTGCTCGTGCTAGGCGAATCATTCTTTGGGGATGCCCGTTCTATGGTGAGTTAAGTCATCACCCCATAGCTTTCCTAAGGTTTTTGGCTCTTAGGAACTTACCCGCCCAAAGCAAGGGTCATTCCCTAGATCTAGCATAAAGTCTCAAAGGCGTGCTCGGTATTGAGAGAAATTGGTAGGTGTTTTCCCAGTAACCTAACTCGGTCTCAAAGGGGCACCTAGCCATTTCCACCCACGACAACTATTTTTTTTATCCCTCATAATCTCTCTCTTTTTTTTCTCTCTTTTTTTTTTCAGCTCACAGGGACTTCGATTTTTCTGAATGGGCTTACACAATCCGAGCATCTCCAGTAACTAAAATGCTAAACCTAGAGTCACCTATGGATTCCAAAGTACTAGACTACTGAAGTGAATCATAACTAGGTATGTACTAGATTCTCCCTTTCAGACTGTTCAACATGTGTAAGTGCAAAAACAAAGCTAACCAGTGTAAGTCAAGAACATTCAATAGAGCGAATAAAATAAAATACCACAAGATAAATAGAGTTAAGCTACCTATGAGAACAACTCATGCAAGCAACTTTCAAAAACACTACTGAGGTAGCTTTACAGACATCAAAAATTAAGTACTGAAAGAAACTCAACAACTCATGCATGCATGAACAAATGAATGAAAATACCAGAAAAGAAACTACTGCTAGGAAACAAAACAAAATAAATCTTGGGGTCTCCCCCTAGACTTAAACAAAAATATACCTCTAATATGGTGGACGAGGTGGAAAGTATGGGAGCCTCGGCATCTCTAGATTCTGGGAGAACCTACTGCTGAGCCGCTGATGCCACATATACATGTGGTCGATCTAGGAACTGGTGGATGCAGCGGCTGCTCGGTGCTCCTCCTCCCTAGCCCACTGTGCCTGCTGGGCGTGCATATGCTGCTGCATCTCCTTGCGGTAGGCGGCCACATCCTGGTGACGAACAGTCTCCTCCTAGAAGTATATGCGGGTCTCATTGTAAAACTCCTCAGCCCGCTAGAAATGCTCCCGGAATCCTTTGAACTTCGCCTGTTGGTAGGTGCTCTGCTCCTCCCATCGCTGCTTCTGCATCTACTGCTCAGTGTAAATGTCGTCAAGGCACGATCGAAACTCCGAGAAATCATAGGCCGATGTACCTGCATCCTGCTCAAAAGTAGAAAAAGGTGGTGATGTAGGTGCAGGCTCATGTCGGCGTGGACTAGGTGGGCTCCTATGCATGTGTGGACTGAAGGGAGAGTGATATAATGGTGGAGAGATGGGCGCTGATGTGGATGGTCCCTCATGTGAAGGGGACACTACAATCAGGTCTAAGCACTAGTTGGTGCGTATAGCGATGGTGGTACGATCTGGGTAGGGAACCTAAGGGACGTAATGTTGGTGCAGTAGGCACCTAAGTCGAACCTGAGTTTTGATTATAGCAAATGTTACAAAGTTAAGCTTATATTGTTATCTCACGAGCTAAATCGAGTGTGCAGAAAAAGTGCCAATGCTGGAGCTGAAGGCTAGCGACACCCGGAGGAAGCCACTGTGGTCGGGCGACACTCGAGTGACTTCGGAGGGAGCCGAAGGAATCGAGTGGAAGGCCGATAGCAAAAGCTACACAGTAAGTATCGAGGTAAGCTCGTGTGTGTGCGAGAGTAAGTGAGGTCGTATCCTCTTTACGGGGATGATTTTTAGCGTAGATTCGACCAAAGACATCCTATAGGTGGTCTAGGTCGATATCGGACAGTCGGAGGCCGTCAAAATAATATTTTTGTTAAGCTAACTTTGCCTTGCAGTTAGCATCAGTCGACTGCCAGCTTGGAGGACTCGACTTCCGTCCATCAGTCAACTACCTGCAGTCAGCATTCAACTGATGCTGCCATCAGTGGACTAATGATGGCCATCAGTCGACTGATGGTCAAGGATTAACCTCGAGGAGTCAAGCTTTATCACCATTTTTCAAGAAGTCATGTGCCTAATTTCTATTGGTTGAAGATCCTCTCGAAAAAGGGGCTCAAAGGCTATAAAAGGAGGGCCTCTTCCAGGGTTTATAATGAATTCTAAGCTTCCAAAAGCCTCCGCAAAGCTACAACTATGCGACAACAAAGTGCTTCCACTCCGACGTTGAGGTTTAAATTGTTTTTATTTTGTTACATCGGTATAATTAAGCTTTATTTCAGTTTATTACTTTACTTTCTCGGAGATTTTATCGTAACGAGGAGAGGGGGAGTGTCCCTCTACCTCAAGCTTTTTGTGTGTTTTTGTATCGATTAACTCCTACCTCTAACGAGGAGGAGTTCTTTAGTGATTTGCCCTCCGTGCATGGTCAAGGACCACTAGGGCCTTGGAGTATTAGCCGAAGGCTACGAACCAAGTAAAATTCTCTTGTCTCATTTACTTTGCATTTATCTTTCCGCTGCGTATAATTGTTTTGAAACGAATTCGAAAAAGAAAAGTTTTATCGCTATTCACCCCCTCCCCCCTCTAGCGATTCGCTTCGATCCAACACGTAAGATTTTTCCTTACAAAGCATAAGGAGTCTCCTTCTCTTACAATCATCTTCATGGCCATGCATACTCCTAGGTCGATCCTAGGGCTTGAAGGGTTTTGCTTATCGAGTCCGTGAGGGGAAACTTTGCTTCCCACTTCACCTCGGTAGCTTGTCCATGGCGATCCCTTCGATGTCCCCGGATTAAAAAAAAATTAATCCTAGACAAAAGGGATTGCCCAAACCACCAAGTCATCATCGTGCTATTCGTTAAGAGAGGTCACTTGAACAAACTAGTTGTTCAAGTGACCATCCTCTATTCTACGAGTAACCAGAATGAGCGATGTCAGGATCACGGTTTTGTGTTTATGCTCGGGATCCAAGTATTATTTATCCATTTATAGATTTATAACATGCTTATAATTGAAAAACAAAAACAAGAAAAAAACAAAAGAAGAAAGTAGAATAGGTATACCTCTCGATCTTCTAATGTATGACCTTCCTCCTTTTGGACGTCGTGTGGGCGACGATCTACCAAAAGTCGAAGCTCCTAGATCGCAAATCTTCCTTCCTTGCTCTTCCAAAGCAAGAGGAAGAATAGAAACAAGGTTTTTCTCCTCACTAGAAACAACCAACAAGGAACTAAAACTATCCTTGCCGCCGGCCAACTAGGTGAAGGAGAAGATGGTGGAAAACAACCAAGACACCAAGGGAAGCCCTATATCTTGTTTCCACCACCTAAGGAGAAGGAGAAGGAGAAGGGGGCTTTTGGGTGCCAGCCAAGGCTGGAAAAGAGGTTGGAGAGGTGCTGGACATTGGCCAAAAGAGGAAGAAGAAGAGAATAATACCTTCCTTATTTGGTGCCACCCTTGCCTCCAAACCCTAGTCCTAATCCTTTCTCAACTAGGATTCCTCTTCCTTGCTGCCCAAAAACCCTAGCTCTCATCAATTTTTCCCAAGCCAAGTCCCTTGACATCCTTTTATAGAGTTAGGGATAAGTCATGAATTAATCTCATCCATTGGTTCTAGGGATTTAATCTCAACCGTCGGATCTAGAGATTTAATCTCAACCGTCGGATCTTAGAGATTTAATCTCTACCTATGGATCTTAGAGTTTTGTTTCTATCCATTGGATCTAAGATTCATGAGGTGTTAATAGGCTACATTAGGGACCATGAGGAGGAGTTGGGTCTTGGCCACCCATAGATCAAGCCCACATAAAGTCCGATCCACTAATGATGATCCAATCCACTAAAGGTTCATCATTGATCTACCTCACCAACCCCCATATGATAATATGGGCTCGATATATTATTTGTACATTTTCTCCCTGTATTTAAGATCTCGAATATCCGTCGATTAATTAATTTACTGACCATTAATTAATCAACATCTAACTGCTTGAGTAGTACCACTCAACCTTTTCATCATGCCGGACCAAGTCCACCTGCAGGGTTTACATGATGAACCTTATGAGCTCTTCAAGGGGACATCATCATCCTAATATATAGGACATAGTTTCCTCCTATAATCAACGACACACCATATAAATAATATCATCTCCCAACTTACCGAGTCTATCGATTTAATCTATAAATCTCGCCCATTGGTAAATCAAAGAGATGAGTACTAAGTATATGTGCCCGTTATTATATCGGATTTAAGAGCATGTACTAAATAATATCTGAGGTCCGATTCGATTATGTAGTCAGCAATAAATCGAATCACCTCTAAGTCGGTCCTGCTCAATACACACAAAGTGCACTAGTGTGATTCTATGGTCAAGACAAACCAACACCAAATCACACTACAACCATTCCGATGGTTTGTCCAAAGCCATCTCGGTTGTGAGCCTTTACTTATACTTTTCAAGGGGCCGATAACATGATCTCCTATGTGACACCACACACCATGTTATCTACAATGTAAAGTATTAGACAAGATTGCATAACCATAAAAATATGCAAACAATGATCATGTGATTCTTATTTCAAAATAAAGGTGTTCATACAAAAGATATACTTTTCAGTATACATCCCTATAATCTCCCACTTATACTAAAAGACTAAACTGTCCTCATATTGCCATACATTTGATTCCCCTTCCCTCCACATGACTATCAAAGCTCTCGCTAGAAGGGCATTATTGAAAGGGTCTACCAGGTCATCCTCTGATGCAATCTAGGTGACAGCAACTTCTACCTCCTTTACGATTTTTCGTATCAGGTGGTACTTGCGTTCTATGTATTTACTTACCTTATGGGCTCGTGGTTCCTTCGAGTTTGCAACTGCACCATTATTATCGCAATAAATTGTGATAGTTCTGGGCAAACTAGAAATCACATCCAAGTCCATCAGGAAGTTCCTGAGCCATACAGCTTCTTTGGCCGCCTCAGAGGCTGCCAGATACTCAGCTTCCATGGAGTCCGCCACGCATTTCTGCTAGACACTCCTCCATACAATGGCTCCACCTCCCAAAGTAAACACAAAACCTGAGGTAGACTTACTGTTATCCCTATCAGATTGGAAGTCGGAATCTGTGTAACCCACAGGGAGTAATTGGTCTGTCCGGTAAACCAGCATATAATCCCTAGTCCTTCTCAGGTACTTCAATATATGTTTTACTGCAGTCCAATGTCCCTGTCCTGGATTACTCTGATATCTGCTGACCATGCCGACAACAAAGCAGATATCGGGTCTCATACATAGCATCACATACATGAGGCTTCCTACTACCGAAGCATAAGGAATCGCCTTCATTTCCTCTATCTCCTGAGATGTTCTAGGACACACCTCCTTAGATAAAGGAACTCCATGCCTAAAAGGTATAAAACCTTTCTTGGAGTTTTGCATGCTAAAACGATCCAAAATCGTGTCTATGTATGAAGCTTGGGATAAGCACAACATCCTTTTCCTACGATCCCTTATAACCTTGATCCCAAGGATGTGTCCTACCTCTCCCAAGTCCTTCATATCAAACTGTTTGGACAACCATACCCTTACGTCCGATAACACCTTGATATTATTGCCAATCAACAAAATGTCATCTACGTATAGTACAAGAAATACCACTACATTTCTGTCACATCTCTTGTATACACAAGACTCATCCGGACTTTGAATAAATCCATAATCCTGGATCACCCTATCAAATCGGATGTTTCCAAGACCTCGAAGCTTGTTTCAATCCATAAATGGACCGATTAAGCTTACATTCAAGATGCTCTTTGCCCTTAGCAATGAATCCCTCTGGTTGCTTCATGTAGATGTTTTCCTCAAGACTTCCATTAAGAAAAGCTGTCTTGACATCCATCTGTCACACCTCATAATCTATATGAGCTGCTATGCATAAGAGAATCCGGATAAATTTAAGCATGGCTACCGACGAAAAGGTCTCCTCATAATCGATACCCTCTTTCTGAGTATACCCCTTCGCAACAAGCCTCACTTTGAAGGTCTCAACCTTCCCATCTATTCCTCTCTTTCTCTTGTAGATCCACTTGCATCCAATGATTTTTACACCATCGGGTGGTTCTACTAGCTCCCAGACCTGATTTGAATCCATAGATTCAATCTCAGCATTCATTGCACTTTGCCAAGATACTGCATCTTTATCTTGGATTGCCTCGTCATATGTCCAGGGATCAAGTTCATATTTGCCAGGGACCAAATCAGAAGATTCTCCCAAGAACATGAATCAATCAGGCTGTCTCATAACCCTCCCACTACGACAAGGTATCACCTGTGTATCCTCTGTGACACACGGTGCAGTGACATGTGGTATATCCTCTTGTACCGGTGGTATTAAAGAAGTGACTTCCCCTTTTAACTCCTCCAGAACAATTTTACTCTTGGCCTTGTGGCTCATCACATAGTCTTCCTCTAGTAATCTGGCATTCATGCTAACGATCACCCTCTGATCTCTAGGACTATAAAACAATCCACCCTTCATTCCTCTAGGACAACCAACGAACAAGCGCTCTTCTATATGAGGTTCCAACTTACCAGCATCTGCCTTCAGCACATGTGTTGGACTCCCCCATATCCGAATATGTCTTAGACTAGGCTTTCGCCCAGTCCACAACTCTGTGGGAGTAGAAGGCACTGATTTAGATGGAACCAAGTTCAGAATGTACACCGTTGTATCTAGAGCTTATCCCCAGAATGAATCTGGCAAGTCAGAATAACTCATCATCGATCTAACCATCTCCATAAGAGTCCTATTCCTTCGCTCTGCTATACCATTCTGCTGGGGTGTGCCAAGTACAGTCAATTGGGATTGAATCTCAGCCTCTGATAGGTAATCCCTAAACTCTCCCAAGAGGTACTCGCCACCACGATCAGATCGTAGTGTCTTGATACTTTTACCTTGACGTTTCTCCACATCAGCCTTGAATTCTTTGCACTTGTCAAAGCATTTAGACTTGCGGCGCATCACGTAAATGTATCCATATCTTGAGTAATTGTCTATAAAAGAGACGAAATACTCAAAACCACCTCTAGCCTGGATAGACATAGGACCACCCAAATCAAAATGAACCAATTCTAACACATCTTTGGCTCTATACCCCTTGGCCTTAAAAGGCCTCTTGGTCATTTTATCCTCCAAGCAAGATTCGCAGGTTGGAAAATCTTCCACCACTAATGAACCCAGAGGTCCATCAACTATCAACCTTTGAATTCTTCTTAGGTTAAAATGACTAAGCCTAAGATGCCAAAGATATGTTTGGTTCATCTTCGAAGGTTCTTTTCTCTTATTGGAATTAGAAGATGAGTTATTAACTTCAATTTGCATCGTGGGAGGTTTTGTATACAAATTTTCTTTCATTGTACCTGAACAGATATTCTCCCTATTCCTTTTTATAACAACTCTGTCATTAAAAGAAATAGAATATCCATCCATAAATAATTTAGAAACTGAAAATAAATTCTTTCTAAATAAAGGTACATAAAGGGATTTTTCCAGAACCTAAGTTTTATTTTTCTCAAGAGATAAATAAAACTTCTCCCACTGCAATAGCCACCACCTTCATGGCATTGCCCAAGTAAATGGTAATCTCTCCCTCAGCTTGTCGTGAGGTTTCTTGGAACCCCTGCAAAGTATTGCAAGCATGATTAGTGGCTCTCGTATCTACACACCAGGTACCGGTAGATAACACTGCTAATCATGTTTCAACAACTAGACCAAAGGATATACCTTTGTTCTGCTTCAGATTGGGACAATCCTTCTTCCAATGTCCATCCTACTTGAAAGTAAAGTACTTGCCTTTCGGCTTCTTCACTCCTCCTTGAGATCCTCCCACCACCTTTTCTTCACCTTGTTTCTTCTTCTTCTTGCCTTTCGGCTTAGAAGTAGAAACCTTTTTGAGCAACCATGGCTTGAGGACACTCTTGTAGGGAGATCGATTGGCCGGCTAGAGGGGGGTGAATAGCCCTCTTTCGTTGGATGTCGTAATTCGTTCATTCTCGTGTGCTCGTCTACAATTGTCGTTGATATACGCAGTGGAATAACAATAGAAATAACAATAATACTAACAACAATACAAGCACACCAAATACGCAAGCATATACGTGGTTCGGAACCGAATGGTTCCTACTCCACGGGCGAGCTCCTCGAGCTCTAGAGATGCACACGACAATACTCAAACTCCTTCTCGACTACATGTCGGAGGTGGAGAAACCTCTCACAAGCAATTACAACAGTAATATACAAATACAAACAAGAATACAAATACAATACAAAAGAAACACTTTTCACCGATTGCTTTTGATCACTTGTTTGTTGCTTGCTTTGATTGGCTCTTGAAGGACTGGAATGCAGCAGCAATTCCCCTCCAATAGCTCCACAAAAATCATGGCGAAATCCTCCAACTCGTGCTCCTTTTATAACCTGCATTAAGCTATTTTCGCACCCATCAGTCGACTGATCGTGACCATCAGTCGACTGGTCCCGTAGCCGTTGTCTCACAACGGCCCGATCCATGTTGGTTAAGTTCCAACGGATCACACATCAGTCGACTGATGGCACCCATCAGTCGACTGATCATCCATGAGTCGAGTGCTGGCGAGCTCGACTCCATTCTGTGCCCGTGCACAGTGTCATCAGTCGACTGTCATCCCTCGGCAGTCGACTGATCCTCCCAACAGTCGACTGACCTCCCTTGGTAGTCGACTGATCAGCCAGACTTGGTTCAGTCGAACACTGGTCGAACCCATACAATCTAGAGCAGTCGACTGGCACCTATGCCAGTCGACTGATGTCGGCTAAAACCTCAAACATAACGATGTTTGAGCCTCCGACACTCAGTCTTAACCACTTGGCCAAGTCCACCTTATCCCACATGGAGTTCCCCACCGAAGCTTTCTTTCCTCGGCCTACGTCCCTCGGATGCGCCAAGCGCACGGCTTCGCAACGCCATCCTTCGCGTCTCATGCCCTAGAAGTATGCTTCCCTTTGGGCTCACTCCATTTGCTCCCCGTCCGGCGGTCCCTCGGATGCACCAAGCGTACGGCTTCGCAATGCCATCCTTCACCGACTCAAGGACCCGAGCCTAGTGAACTTTCCATGTTCTCAAGACTTCCCAAATGCACCAAGCGCATGGCTTCGCAATGCATTTCTCACTAAGCACCAAGCGCATGGCTTCGCAATGCTTTGGATTTCCCATGCCAAGGCTTCCCCTTTGGACTTCCACACCAAGCTCCATGCTTGGACTTTCCCATGACAATCCCATGTCATGAGTTTTGTCTATCATCAAAATACTATCAAGGTACTGCTCGAGTCAAACTCGAGTCAACCTAGGCCGATTGCACCAACAATCTCCCCCTTTTTGATGATTGACAAAACTACCATCTCAAGTATACCAATTCTCCCATATTGGCAATTCTCATATCCCAATGAGAATTCCAACGAACCCTAATTGGTAACTTGGTAACTTCTCCCCCTTTTTGACATTACATCAAAAAGGTCCTCCCCAAGGGTATGAATGTCTCATATCCCAATGAGATATTACAATCTCTCCCTTGGAGGAACACATGCCTACAATCTTTCTAGTGATCCCATATCACTTAAAGAGAGGCAACCCAATTTTCCTCCCATGAGGAAATACACATCCATCTTCCCATGATGGATACCTCCCCCTAGAGGCTTGCTCCCCCTTGACCATTGCACCAACAATATCCTTGGAGAGTCCCTAAGCCAATAGGAACATTAACCAAATCAAAATTAAGGCAAAGTTCAACAATGAACTCTCTTCCACCTTAAAATTGATACTCACCCTCAACCCAACTCCTAATCCATATCTAATGAATTTCCGCCCTCTCTAATGCTCTCCCAAGCATATCCTAGGGCTAGGAGTGGTTAGGGGACCAAAACATGGCTAAACATGGGCCTAACTATCAAGTTTACCCGAAATCAGCCTGTGCTAGTCGACTCCGTCAGATACGGTCATTGGACTTACCATCGATCATTGCCATTATAGGTAGTCGATGATATACGATCTATGATTTTGATTTTGAAATAGGATTTTGGATTCCATAAGTAAATATACGTAATTTTAAAAATCTTGAAAATGCATACGTATAATACTTATCCTAAACACTATGGGTGAAAAATATTAGAAATTTATTTTACCCATTAAATTAGGAGATTGATACAAAGTTCAAAATTTAAGAAAAGCTTCAATAAAGAGTCATCTTTGTATCATCCCATTCAATGGTGATAGCTATCAAAAGATAGGCTTCACCAAGGTTTTTCAAACCTTTATTTTCTTTTTCCTAAACATCTCACCAATATCTAGATGTGTAAAACACATACAAGTCAAATTTTTGTGAGATGTGGGTTTTGTTTTGTTTATGTTCTCATGCATATTTCTAAGGCAATATTCTTTGATTCCCATCAAATCATGCCATAGTCCATAATTTCATTTTATTTATATGCATGATATGATTATGGCATAGATATGATATAAGTAAAAGCATATGCTAATATCATGATGTCATGGCATGTAAATGAGATATAGGCATTTATGACATCTAAACATAATTCTAAACATGATCATGACATTTTATAGATAAAAATGAAAATGATGTCATGACATGGTAAGGCAAACAAATCATGGCAAGTAAAATATACTAAGGTATAAAATACCTAAGTGTTAACATCAATTTGCCATTTCTAGGGACTAAATTCATTTTGCCTTAAACCATTTAGCTCCCAAGTGTGCCAAAAACCCAAAATGGCACACCATGACCTCTATGACCTAATTGTGCCAATTTAAATCATTTTTACCTTCTCAAGCATATTGGCACACCCTAAGGTGTCAACTCTACTATGGTTAGGTTAACTACCCATCCACTTAGGGTTGACACACCTTAACCCATTTAGCGTGAATCGATCACGCTTTTAGGAACCCAATATCTATTGGAGCTCCTTGGGTTAACAAGGTATTCTCTAGGGATAACTTCCCTAGATACCTTCCTAATGACCCTTTTAGGCTTTGAAGCCTTAGTCAAATGGGTCTTACTTGGGTCAACTCTAGAGGTGACTCCTCCATTGACCTTCTTAGTGGCTTTCTTGATTTTTCTTAAGTCCTTAGCCACTAAACACACACCATGGCCAGACTTAGGGATGGCTTCCCTATTAGCCTTGGTTTTTCTAGACCTAGATGTTGTCCCATAATTAAATGGAACATTATGGTAGGACATAGGTTTGTGACCCAAACCCTTCTTGCCCTTAGATAGTTCTTGTTTCCTAGGCCTTGATTTTTGTGTATTTGACCCTTGAACCGAATTTTTGATTATTGCTAGGGTCTTCTCCAATTTTTCTAGCCTTGACCTCAAGGCTTGGTTTTCTAACTCTAATTTTCCCAATTTTGAATTTTCATTTATCTTTTGGGAATTGTTTTTCTTCTTAGGCATGTGTCTACCCTTCTTAGGGTTAATGCCTAGATGGTTTTCAACTCTCCTAATGGACTCTTTAGGTAAAATAGGTCTAGAATTATGAGTCCTAGGTTTGTCCTTAGTTATATGAACATGCTTGGCACCTAAGCAATAAACCTTATTGTTTCTCCTAGCATGCTTTTCATTGATAATAGCAAGAGAACTAAAATAATTTTTAGCATGCCTTTTGACTTTAGGAATTAAAGGTGCATTAACTAAATGTACCTTAGGGTTAGCTTTAGGAGCTCCCCCTACATGAGTTGCACCTTCTTGCCCTTTCTTCCTCCCCCTAGGGCATTGGCTTCAATAGTGTCCCTTTTGGTTGCATGTAAAGCACACAATGTGCTCTTTGCTCTTGATTTTGGGAACACCGGCATCCTTTGACTTTGGATTGACTTTTGGTTTTGATGCCTTTTCCTTAGCAAATTTAAGGCATTTACTCTTGTAGTGCCCTTTCTCCCTACACTCAAAGCATATTATGTGATTTTTATTTAAAATTACAACACTTGAGTTACCTAGGGAGGTGGTGGAGGCCTCTTCACTTCTTCCGGAGGTAGAAGCTTCATCTTGATCTTTCTCCGGAGTAGAAACCCTTTCCTCCCCCTCAATGCTAGAGGTGGAGGTCTCCACCAAGTCATCCACATCTTCAAAAGTGGATGGTGATTCTTCTTCGGCATTCTTCTCTACTTGTGCCGATTGAGAATTTTCTTGGAATTTCATTACCTTATTCCATAATTCCCTTGCATCCCTATAATCACCCAAACTAGACCAAATAGTATTAGGTAACAAATCACTAATCAATTTAATTACCTCGAGATTTGTCTTGAAATCTTTGATTTGGTCTTGGGTCCATTTTGATTTTTCCATGGGCTTGTTTTCTTTGTCCCTAGGCATCTCAAAACCATTTTCTACAATAATCATATAATCAAAATTGGTTTCGAGATATACCTCCATCCGTTTCCTCCACCAAGCAAAATCTCCATCGAATTTTGGTGGATGGATGAAGCCGGCCATTTGTAGTGCTCTCGCGGTGGTTAGTCCTTGAAGAGCAACCTCACTCTGATACCACTTGTAGGGAGATCGATTGGCTGGCTAGAGGGGGGTGAATAGCCCTCTTTCGTTCTCGTGTCGTAATTCGTTCTTTCTCGTGTGCTCGTCTACAATTGTCGTTGATATACGCAGCGGAATAACAATAATACTAACAACAATACAAGCACACCAAATACGCAAGCATATATGTGGTTCGGAACCGAATGGTTCCTACTCCACGGGCGAGCTCCTCGAGCTCTAGAGATGCACACAACAATACTCAAACTCCTTCTCGACTACACGTCGGAGGTGGAGAAACCTCTCACAAGCAATTACAACAGTAATATACAAATACAAACAAGAATACAAATACAATACAAAAGAAACACTTTTCATCGATTGCTTTTGATCACTTGTTTGTTTCTTGCTTTGATTGGCTCTTGAAGGACTGGAATGCAGCAGCAATTCCCCTCCAATAGCTCCACAAAAACCATGGCGAAATCCTCCAACTCGTGCTCCTTTTATAACCTGCATCAAGCTATTTTCGCACCCATCAGTCGACTGATCATGACCATCAGTCGACTGGTCCCATAGCCGTTGTCTCACAACGGCCCGATCCACGTTGGTTAAGTTCCAACGGATCACACATCAGTCGACTGATGGCACCCATCAGTCGACTGATCATCCATGAGTCGAGTGCTGGTGAGCTCGACTCCATTCTATGCCCATGCACAGTGTCATCAGTCGACTGCCATCCCTCGGCGATCGGTGATCCTCCCAACAATGACCGACTCCTGGCGATCGATCGATCTAGACTTGGTTCAGTCGAACACTGGTCGAACCCATACGACCTAGAGCAGTCGACTGGCACCTATTCCAGTCGACTGATGTCGGCTAAAACCTCAAACATAACGATGTTTGAGCCTCCGACACTCAGTCTTAGCCACTTGGCCAAGTCCACCTTATCCCACATGGAGTTCCCCACCGAAGCTCTCTTCCCTCGACCTACGTCCCTCGGATGCGCCAAGCGCATGGCTTCGCAACACCATCCTTCGCGTCTCATGCCGTAGAAGTATGCTTCCCTTTGAGCTCACTCCATTCGCTCCCCGTCCGGCGGTCCCTCGGATGCACCAAGCGCACGGCTTCGCAATGCCATCCTTCACCGACTCAAGGACCCGAGCCTAGTGAACTTGCCAAGTTCTCAAGACTTCCCAAATGCACCAAGCGCACGACTTCGCAATGCATTTCTCACCAAGCACCAAGCGCACGGCTTCGCAATACTTTGGATTTCCCATGCCAAGGCTTCCCCCTTGGACTTCCACACCAAGCTCCATGCTTGGACTTTCCCATGACAATCCCATGTCTTGAGTTTTGTCTATCATCAAAATACTATCAAGGTACTGCTCGAGTCAAACTCGAGTCAACCTGGGCCGATTGCACCAACAACTCTTCGAAGAGTGCATACTTGTTCTCCTTAGCAGATAAGACAATATCTAGATTCTTTTCCAATCAATATTATTTGGGTACAGTAAGTTTATTTCCTATAGTATCATAACAAGTGGACTGAAAGTCATTTTTGAAAATCCTAAGAATCACTTAGATCATTACTTAAGATTTCAAAATTTTATTGATTCCTCAAACAATAAAATTTTAAAATCAACCAACACCTCTAAACACCGAGAATATCGCATGCCACGATCATGTGGACGTATACGAATTCTACATTTGTAAGAGGAGGTTTTACCCATTAATTTTACTATCTTGTCAACCTAACTTTTTGACAAGTAAAATTAATAGTTGGTTTCTCTTCGGCCCTACAAATAAAAGCAGTGACTCCGATGGGGAGGATACTTATATTTATATCTAAGTGTTCACCATTACTCGGTGCCAAGGTAATTATCTCGAGTTATGTGCCTTATGATGGGCAAGTACATACGCTCCTTAATAATTTCCTATAACCATATTTGACCTTGTGATCCGCAAATAAACCCATCCGATAGGGAGGAAGACACTCAGAGCCGACGCGCAAGTTTGTTTGCATCACTTGTCAAATTTATAAAAATATCCCTCTCCCACTTAGTAATTTGAAATTGAGGAATTTTCCTAGCCTATGACATGCATATCAAACAAAAAGCAATAAATATGAAAAATAAACTATTTTCCAACTATTATGGCTTTTGTCTTCAATATGACTCCCGTCGCATCGCCATCTCGTCCGCTCTTCCTACGCCATGTACGAGCCATCCGGAGATCCGAGCCAAGACTAAAACCTATTTTAATTTACATCCATCGATCCTATACTCGACGAGGGAGTGTACATGAAATCTAGATCGAAAGAAAACTAAAATAAAGAGTGGCTAAACAATGTCGTATCTAATTTATAAAAATTAAATACTAGCCTCGTCAACCCCGAGGATTCAACAAAATAAATATTTATACACATGCACACATATGGCCATAATAGTCAGATCTTATGCCTGCAACCAAAGAGTTAAACTACTCATATCCTACTCTTATCCAACAAATATAATATATGAAAAAGTGCATAAAAATTAACCGAATCCTAAACACACAAAACCGGAAACCTGGGCTCTGATACCAATTGAAGGGTTTTGCTTATCGAGTCCGTGAGGAGAAAATTCGCTTCCCACTTCACCTCGGTAGCTTGTCCATGGCGATCCCTTCGATGTCCACGGATTAAAAAAAAATTAATCCTAGACAAAAGGGATTGCCCAAACCACCAAGCCATCATCGCGCTATTCGTTTAGAGAGGTCACTTGAACAAACTAGTTGTTCAAGCGACCATCTTCTATTCTACGAGTAGCCGCGGAATAGACGATGTCCGGATCGCCGGTTTTTGTGTTTATGCTCGGGATCCAAGTATTATTTAGCCATTTACAGATTTATAACATGCTTATAATTGAAAAACAAAAACAAGCAACAAACAAAAGAAGAAAGTAGAATAGGTATACCTCTCGATCTTCTAATGTATGACCTTACTCTTTTTGGACGTCGTATGGGCGACGATCTACCAAAAGTCGAAGCTCCTAGATCGCAAATCTTCCTTCCTTGCTCTTCCAAAGCAAGAGGAAGAATAGAAACAAGGTTTTTCTCCTCACTAGAAACAACCAACAAGGAACTAAAACTATCCTTGCCGCCGGCCAACTAGGTGAAGGAGAAGATGGTGGAAAACAACCAAGACACCAAGGGAAGCCCTATATCTTGTTTCCACCACCTAAGGAGAAGAAGAAGGGGGATTTTGGGCACTGGCCAAGGCTGGAAAAGTGGTTGGAGAGGTGCTGGACGTTGGCCAAAAGAGGAATTAGAAGAGAAGAATACCTTCCTTATTTGGTGCCACCCTTGCCTCCAAACCCTAATCCTAATCCTATCTCAACTAGGATTCCTCTTCCTTGCCGCCCAAAAACCCTAGCTCTCATCAATTTTTCCCACGCCAACTCCCTTGACATCCTTTTATAGAGTTAGGGATAAGTAATGAATTAATCTCATCCATTGGTTCTAGGGATTTAATCTCAACCGTCGGATCTTAGAGATTTAATATCTACCTATGGATCTTAGAGTTTTGTTTCTATCCATTGGATCTAAGCTTCATGAGGTGTTAATAGGCTACATTAGGGACCATGAGGAGGAGTTGGGTATTGGCCACCCATGGATCAAGCCCACATAAAGTCCGATCCACTAATGATGATCCAATCCACTAAAGGTTCATCATTGATCTACCTCACCAACCCCCATATGATAATATGGGCTCCATATATTATTTGTACATTTTCTCCCTGTGTTTAAGATCTCGAATGTCTGTCGATTAATTAATTTACTGACCATTAATTAATCAACATCTAACTCCTTGAGTAGTACCACTCAACCTTTTCATCATGCCGGACCAAGTCCACCTGCAGGGTTTACATGATGAACCTTATGAGCTCCTCAAGGGGACATCATCATCCTAATATATAGGACATAGTTTCCTCCTATAATCAACGACACACCATATAAATAATATCATCTCTCAACTTTCCGAGTCTATCGATTTAATCTATAAATCTCGCCCATTGCTAAATCAAAGAGATGAGTACTAAGTATATGTGCCCGTTATTATATCGGGATTAAGAGCATGTACTAAATAATATCTGAGGTCCGATTCGATTATGTAGTCAGCAATAAATCGAATCACCTCTAAGTCGGTCCTGCTTAATACACACAAAGTGCACTAGTGTGATTCTATGGTCAAGACAAACCAACACCAAATCACACTACAACCATTCCGATGGTTTGTCCAAAGCCATCTCGGTTGTGAGCCTTTACTTATACTTTTCAAGGAGCCGATAACATGATCTCCTATGTGACACCACACACAATGTTATCTACAATGTAAAGTATTAGACAAGATTGCATAACCATAAAAATATGCAAACAATGATCATGTGATTCTTATTTCAAAAATAAAGGTGTTTATACAAAAGATAGACTTTTCAGTATACATCCCTACAGGGCTCCCCTCTATACTCTCCAATGCTGTGTAATCGTACCCCATCCTATAATAAATGTGGGTAAGTAGGCCTCCCACATTGATCTCTCCTCGTGCTGCTTTGCCCATCTTCACTAAGTGTCTGATGAAGTGGGACCCTACATCGATGCTACTCCTTTCTTGTAGCATATCCCATAAGCAAAGCAGCTCACTAGCTCTAACTACTCCGTCACTCTCCCCACGATCAAATATGGTGCTAGCCATGACGCGGTGTAGATATCAAAAGATGGGGTTTTGGAGGTGCGACGCTTTGATCCTAGATGGGTCATAAGCATGCTCCCCCATCAACTCGTTCCAACATTCCCGAGAGTTGAACCCAATAGGGGTCCTTCTCTCTCCCCCGCTTGGCAAGCCAAAGCATGAGTTTCATTGGTGAAGGGTCCACTCATGCTCAATATTAAAAAGCCTAAAAGTTATCCTACCCTCCTCGCTCTCTCTACCCATTAAAACATCCGCCTCTAAAGAACTCAAAAATTCCAAAACTATCATAGGGTAGATTAGGTGTCTTATTCCCATAATGTCTTCCCACCCCATTTTTGCAAATAGGGTTTGCATGTCACCTAACAAACCTAAAGATTCTAGCAAATCCTCATCTAAGTACCTAGTAGCAGTAAGTTTATGGGTAGAGAGCATATTGTACCTATCTCTATGTTCATTATTGCGAAAAAGTAGAGAGGGTAGCGTGTTACTCTCGTTCGGAGCTTGAGGGGCGTCGTCTCTCCTTGTTTGTCGCTCTGAGGCACCGGATTGGGATGCTACGGTCTTGGTCCTCCTCATCCTTACTTCTTTTGGCTTCTTTAGAGGTTAGAAATGCTTCTAGAGGAAGGGGAAAGCGAAATCACATGGCTAGGGCAAGAACTTTTGAAGCACACAGCGCAAATGGGGTAAAAACACACGGCTCGCCCCATTTAACCTCGTGCGCCACGACCGTGTGAAAACACATGGCCAGGCCAAATGCGCCTTTGGTCAATTGGGCACGACCATGGGAAAACACACGACTAGGTCGTGTGTCCCCATTTTCTGCCCATTTATGCACCATAGCCTGAATTTTCTCATACACTCTGCCATGTAGACTAATATGGGTTTCATTTTTGCCTAGCAAAGTTCTTTTCTAATCGTAACTCTAAATGTGATGGAAATAAAAAATAAAATCAAACAAATGTATGCAATGCAATCGAAAAGTGAAATCTAAAACTAAACTTGGGTTGCCTCCCAAGAAGCACTTTGTTTAAGGTCGTTTAGCTCGACCGCACTCTTCTATCAACTCGACTCTGGTGGTTTAGTGAACCTCCATTCATCCGTATCGGGATCTTGATCTGGAGGTTCTGGCTTCATTATGCTAATCGTGAAGCCGTCAAAGTAGGAAGCTCTATGCTCCAAAAGGCTGAAAAGGATGATCTCCCTGTCTACCTCCAGGGAGATCTGATGTGCCTTCACATCTATGCACGCCCTTGCGGTTGCTAAAAAAGGCCTTCCCAGAATGATGGGATTCTGGGGATTCAGTCCTGTGTCCAGTATAATGAAGTCTGTGGGTATCACGGAATCCTCAATCATCACAGGAACGTGTGGTAGCAGGCCAACGGGCTCCTTGACTGAATCATCCCCCATACGAGTACACAGATTCGCTGGCTGGAGCCCGCTCAGTCCCATTTTTAGAAAATATGCGAAGGGCATCACACTGACTGATGACCCCAAGTCGCATAACGCTTCGTCAAAGCTCTCCCCATAAATTGAGCAGGGAATAACAAATTCACCAGGGTCTTCAAGCTGTACTGGAATCTTCTCTTCAAACTCAGCTTGGTCAGGTAGGGTGGTAATCATAGCTGCACACCCCTTGGCGAATTGGCTATTTTACCCCACTCCTTCCTCTTTTCCATGGTTCACTGGAGAGTTCTTCATAGGTTGTGACACGGATTGGGCTATTTGGGCCACCTATGTCTCCAACATCTGGGTATGACTCGCAAGGCCATCAACAGTGGCCTTCAAGTCTCTCAGTGCTTCTTCAGACTTCTGATGTTAACGATGAAATTCCTCATTGGCCTTAGTTTGGGTAGCGATGAAGTCCTCCATCATCAGTTCCAGTTTGGACTTCTACGACCGCTGCCCATTTCCTTGCTGCTGCCCATTGCCCTCTGGATGGTTGGGGGTTTCCCGAGTTATTTTTGTAGGAGAAATTTAGGTGATTTCTCCATTCGGGATTGTAGGTATTGGAGTATGGGTTATAGAGCCTCTGATCATAGTCCCCAATAGCATCATAGTGCTCAATATGCTCATCGAAGGTCCCTTGCCCTCCATATTGGTCGTCTCGATACGCTGCCGCTCCTTCTCCAAAATCAATGGCTGCGCATCCAGATGAAGGATTAAAGATTCAAACCGTCTGTTGAGCGTGTCCATCCTTGCCGAAAGGTGGTCCATGGAGTTGAAAGTGTATCGTCCTGCTGTAGGCGTGGGTTGACCACGTTCGGAAGCCCATTGATGGTGGTTTTGTGCCACCTCTTCGATAAGCTCCTCTGCCTCCTCTATGGTCTTGTTCATTAGTGCTCCTCCTGCAGCAGAATCTAGGGACATCTTTGTGGCGTAAGTGATCCCATTATAGAAAATGTGGATCACCAGCCACCTCTCCAGTCTGTGGTGTGGGCATTGGTAAAGTAGCCCCTTGTAGTGATCCCATGCTTCAAACAAGGACTCCCCCTCCTTGCAAAAGCTAGTGATAAGGTGATGCATGTGATCAATCTTACATGGTGGGAAGTATTTATTTAGAAACTGTTGCTCATACTGCTCCCATGTGGTGATGCTGCAAGAGTGTAGAGAGTGAAGCCAAGCCTTAGCCTTATCCCGCAGTGAAAACGGGAACAAGCTCCGGCGGATCGCATCAGAAGGGACTCTATTCAGTTTCATTATTGAGCAAATTTTGAGAAAAGCCTCAAGATGCCAGTTCGGATCTTCAGTCACAGCTCCCCTGAATTGTCTCTACTGGACCATATGTATAAGTGCCGGCTTCAACTCAAAGTTATTCGTCGAAATAGACGATCCAGCTATGCTCGGCCTGAATCCTCTAGCGCTAGGAGTTGCGTAGTCCCACAGAGGTCGACTTCCTATGTTCACCTCGGATGCAGCTTGATCTTCCATCTTTTGCTGTACTGCTCTCCGATGGTGAAAGGTTCTCTCAATCTCTAAGTCGATCGAAATTAGACCTTCCGACCCTAATCGTCTAAGCATATGACGAACCAAACCACAAAGTTAAGAGTGTTATCCTAATGCTAAAAGCAGAAAATAAATAAGTCTAGCAGATAAAAATCTAAGATGCAATAAGTAAATAAAAACAATTACTGCTAGAAAATAAAAACTAAATATGGAAAATAAAACTAAAGCAAATAAAGTAAACTAATAAGAAAATAAAGCAAGTAAATAATCTAATCCTAAGTCTGATCCAATTTACAACCTTTCTATTTGATATCGAATCGATAGTCCCCAGTAACGGTGCTAAAAACTTGATGTGCACGGACGCGACCTCGAATCTCACGACAGATATCGTCGAGGACTCAAAGCGCACACTCACGCTCAACGCCCGCAAGTGCACGGATGTCGTCAAGCAATAAAGATTTATTGATCCCACAGGGACTGGGATTCGAATACCAATACACTAAGGCTACGTTTGGTATGGGGCAATGTAATCAACCTTGTAATGTAATCAAGTTTGTAATGTAATGTAATGTAATGTGTATTACATTACAATGTTTGGTTAGCGATTGGTGTGTAATCTTTGATTACAAAAGTGATTACATTCGTTTGTTTGGTATCCATATTTGTTATAAAGAATGTAATTCATATTATTATAAAATGACGTCGGCCGTTTGCCGTTCGATCTATCGATCGTCGGCCGGTCGATCGCCGCCGGCCGTCGGCCGTCGATCGTCGGTCGCCGCCGGTCGGCCATCGGCCACCGGTCGCGCCGGGCCGTCCGCCCGATCCGGCCTGCTCGCGGTCACATCGCCGGTATCGTCGGCCGCGATCGCTCGATGCCGCCGGTCGTCGCGCCATTGGCCGTAAGAACTGCCGGTGGTCATCATCGACGAGCATCGGGAAACAATGAGAAAAATAAAAGAAGGATATATTTGTCATGGTAAATATTGATCCGTAATGTAATCGAATTACATAGCTTTTCCTTCGTAATCGAGATTACGGATCTTGGCTCTTATTTTGTAATGCGATTACATTACATTACATCTTTGAAATGTTACCAAACAAAGTAAATTATCTTGTAATGTAATCCTGATTATATTACAATCCTGATTACCCCGTACCAAACATAGCCTAAGTGGTTGAAATTGTTCGGACGTAATCTCTAAGAGAGTCAGTTGGTGAGGACTATCGTAGACCCTACTCAGTACGGTGTCACACAGAGGAGGCAAAGAGTGTGCCGGGGTCTTAAAAGGCGATTCTAGGACTTTGGTTTCGCTTGTGTATCATAGAACAATGTTGTCAATTGGCATCGTCTAAATGTCTACCTACGGTTTTGGGGAAGGGACATCATACACTCTCCCACAGAGCCGCCGCATTCACCGGGATCTACCTCCACCCAAAAGGATGGGATAGAGGGTACGAGGATGCCAAATCAATCCTTGTGGCAGACCGTTTCCGATTCCACCGCTCCCTTATCCCCGCAGTTACGGGAGGTCAGGTTTACCCCTGGGTTCCTTGGATCAAACCTCCTAAATTTAGATTTCGAGGGCTGTCACCACCTCGTATCACCTAAGCATAGCAAAAAGAAAGTCAAACACACGTAAATATAATAGAGAGCAACTACCAATTGTCAAATCAGACTTTTGGCAAGAATTTAATATGAACCAACATTGTTTATGTATACAAGCTACTCCCTAATCCTAGAATCGAAAGTACTACTCCATAAATACGAGGGAAGAATCACAAAACATGTTTAAGTTTGAATACAATAGAAGTAAAGCGCAGAAATAGAGATATACGATGCTTTGTGATCTTCTCTCCAGCATTGTATTGCAAGTTGTGGACCTCCGATCGCGTTCCTCCTCCCCGCTGTGAGTTATCGAAGCTTTTTAGGGCTTCGGCGTGGCATCCTAGAAGTCGTGCCTCCCTCCTAGGGTTTGGGCGGAGCCATCCTTATATATACATCGCCTCGGACCACTATAAAATCCGAAAAAAGCCCTAGTCGCGCAAATCCGTCGGGCCGCCACACGGCCGTGTGTTTCCACACGACCAGGCCATGTGCGGCCCTGTGGTGTCGATCTTCGCCCATTATACACGGCCGTATGAATCCACATGCCCTGGTTGTGTCCCACTCTGCATCTAGCTGCGAAAGTCCTTTTGCCCCGAAAACACATCTTTTTCACCAGAAAAGCTAACCTGCACACAAAAGTATAACGAGAAGACCTCCGAACCAAAACATAGGGCATGCGTGCAAGAATAGAGTAACATATGCATGAAACTAACACAAAATGTAACAAGATGTGGAGAAAACTACTCCTAAAATCCTATATGTTTTGCTCACATCACTTCCCTCAGACTTAAATCTTTGCTTGTCCTCAAGCAAACCTTAGTGCCATAAAATTTTAAAAAGATATTGTTCTATAATTATCATGCTAACTAAATTTATCAGGTGGTATTTGCAATCAAAGAAAAACAGATATGATCTAAAAATTCACTAAGTTAGCTCCTTGTGCTCGTGCTAGGCGAATCATTCTTAGGCGATGCTCGTTCCATGGTGAGTTAAGTCGTCACTCCATAGCTTTCCTAAGGTTTCCGGCTCTTAGGCACATACCTGCCCAAAGCGATGGTCGTTCCCTAGATCTAGCATAAAGTCTCAAAGGCGTGCTCGGTATTGAGAGAAATTGAGAGGTGTTTCCCCAGTAACCTAATTCGGTCTCAAAGGGGGCACCTAGCTATTTCCACCCACGACAACTGTTTTTTTTATCCCTCATAATCTCTCTTTTTTTTTCTTTTCTCTTTTTTTTTCTCTCTTTTCTCTTTTTTTTTCTCTCTCTTTTTTTTTCATCTCACAGGGACTTCGAATTTTCTAAATGGGCTTACACAATCTGAGCATTGTTGGTGATCGTTTGGAAGCTAGAGGGGGGGTGAATAGCGCTTTTCGTTTCTACAAGAGTGATTAGCGGAAGCAAACATAAATAATATATGTAAAAATAAAAAACAATGCTAACAAAAGCCTTTACGTGGTTCGGAGATAACACTCCTACTCCACGGCGATCCTTAAGGTGGATCAACCCAAGCAATTCCACTAAGAAGCTTTCCTTTACAACACAACTCCTCTTCTTTACAAAGAATGAAACTTAAGCTTAGAGAGAAGAGGAGGGGATTTAAGATCACTTAGAAAGCTAGAAAATTCGTGGAGGCTTTGGAGAAGAATCAGAGAATAAGCATTAACCAAAAAAACCCCCACCAACCCTCTTTTTATAGAGAGAGGGCTGATTTTCCTGTTGGAGCACGATCAGTCGATTGATGCACAACATCAGTCGACTGCAGGCATGATTAACGGCCTCTGAACAGCCAAATTCGCGGGATTTAGAGTCATTTCATCCAACGATATTCTCATCAGTCGACTGATCCCTCCATCAGTCGACTGATGAAGTGATCAGTCGAGTGATAACAAGCCGTAGTCGAGTGGGACTCCATTCTGTGCATGTTTTTGCCTTGATCAGTCGACTGCCACTGTTGGCAGTCGACTGATAGCATCATCAGTCGACTACCATTGCCAAGGCAGTCGACTCATAATCAGGGTTTCACCCTGACTCAGTCGAGCACTTGACCAGTCGACTGATACATCAACTCAGTCGACTGATACACATCAAGTATGAGTATTTCATACTTGATTTCACCCCCTAGACCTAAACTCAACCTTCTAGCTCTTCCTTAAGCCTTGCACTTCCAGGATCCCTCCGAGTCCGCGACTTGTTCATCCTTTGCACTTTGCTTCCAAGAGCTTCCTTCGGTTTTGTCATGTCTTGGGTTTTCCTTTGCCAAGGCGTGCTTGGACTTTACGCCGCCAAGACTACATGCTTGGACTTACGCTGCCAAGACTTGCCTTTGGACTTCCTTTGCCAAGGTCCGTTTGGACTTAATGCCGCCAAGACAGCATGTTTGGTCTTATGCCGCCAAACCTTTACTTTGGACTTCTCTTGCCAAGATCATACTTGGACTTTGCCTTTACCTGTCACTTAATCATGTTCGCCATTAGATTACAATTTGTTGCCTAACTTATATGATTATCCAAACATCAAAACATATAAATGCTTGGGGCATTGTTGCACCAACAATCTCCCCCTTTTTGATGTTTGGCAATCATTTAAGTTAGGTCTTTTAAAGATACACATAATCACATAATCATATATATCCAATTTCTAACTTAAACATTTCTTCTCCCCCTTTGACATACATCAAAAAGAGAAGAAATCATATAATTCATAGAAGAATTGAATATATTATAATCTTGAGCTAAAGTATAGATATGAATTTTAGCTCCCCCTTAACCCAAGATATAGTTCATGATGAGTAAACAAAAACATGTGGAGCAAAAGTCTATCAAGTAATTTGAGGATTTAACTTCCAACTTTGCACAAACAATATAACTTTTTGGAATAAGAAGGTTACGTTATGTGAAACTCCCCCTAAAACACCGCATTAAACAATCATACAAGTTGTTTATACTCAATATTATCAAGCTATAGTTTTAGATCAACAAGGATACACTAAATATCAAAAAATGAAGCTAATTTTCGTATCGATCGGTTTCGAACCAAATGATCGCTACATTTGTAATACGAAATTCAGTCTTTTCAGTCTAAATTCAGAAATACATCAGAAATTCCAGAAGCCTCGAAAAATCATGAAATTTTATGTACACATTTCTGAAATCATACTTTATCAAGGAAAAATATTTTGAAAAATATAAGTTTTCCAGATTTCAATATTGATACAAACTTGGAAACTAGCAAAAGTTCTAAAATTTTGCAAACTTTGTATCATTTTTGTATTTCACTTGAAAACTGTTTTTCAAAGTATGATAAACATAGTTTAAAATATGTTTTATTTGACATTTCCAATCATGTTCTTGGAGCTATATTCACATCAATTGTGTATAAGCCTTCCCAATGATTGGTCCAATGAAGGATCAATGTCTCTAGATGACACTTTGGTCCATAGTAATGCATCATAACAAGCATGATGAACCAAGTGCATCTTCCTAACATCTCACATGTTGTCTAAGTTGCTCAATACAAAAATCATGGTTTCTTAGGTATTTTGTGAGATGCTCAAAGGTATAAATCCTAGTATTTCTATAGGATCATGCACACCTATACCTTTACTCAACCAAGCACATTCCAAGTTCTCTCCTAAGTGATGAAAATTCTACCTCGGGAAGAGCCTTGGTAAATATGTCGTCTAGGTTGGACTTGGATTCAATGTAATTAAGCTCAATATCCCCCTTAGCCACATGATCTCTAATGAAGTGATGTTTCACTTCAATGTGCTTGGTCCTAGAGTGATGCACTGGATTTTTGGTCAAGTTAATGGTGCTCACATTATCACAAAATACTTTCATGTTGGAGTAAGATAGCTCATAATCCTCTAGGGTATGTTTCATCCATAGTAGTTGAGCTACACAACCACCCATAGCCACATATTCGGCCTCGGTGGTAGATAAGGCAACACAAGGTTGCTTCCTACTACTCCAACTAACTAGGGAGGACCCAAGAAATTGGCATCCACCACTAGTACTCTTCTGATCCAATTTGCAACCGGCATAATCGGAATCGGTGTACCCAATCAAATCAAACGACCTAGTCCTAGGGTACCATAATCCTACATTTAGTGTGCCTTTAACATATCTTAAGATTCTCTTAACGACAACTAAATGAGATTCTTTAGCACATGATTGATACCTAGCACACATACCAACCGCAAATAATATGTCGGGTCTACTAGCGGTTAAGTACAAAAGGCTACCAATCATGCTCCTATAAAGTGTAAGATCTATTTGTTTTCCTTTACTATCACTATCTATTTTAGTATTGGTTGCCATTGGAGTTGAAACCACCTTAGCATTTTCCAAACCAAATTTCTTAATCATTTCCTTAGCATATTTGGTTTGATAAATATAAATACCTTCACTAGTTTGTTTGACTTGCAATCCTAGGAAGAAGTTTAATTCCCCAACTAGACTCATTTCAAACTCTTTTTCCATATTTTGAATAAAGTCTTGAAGGAGTTCATCATTTGTTGACCCAAAGATAATATCATAAACATATACTTGGGCTACAAAGATGTCCTTAGATGTTGACTTTATAAAGAGAGTTTGATCTATACTACCCCTTTTAAAATCCTTAGAAATTAAGAAAGATGATAATTTTTCATACTAAGCCCGGGGAGCTTGTTTCAAACCATACAAAGCTTTCCTAAGCTTGTATACATGGTTTGGATAGTCCATGTTTTCAAACCCGGGAGGTTGTTCTACATATACCTCTTCCTTAATAAACCCATTTAGGAATGCCGATTTGACATCCATTTGATGGAGTTTGAAACCCATAAAGGAGGCATACCCTAAAAGTATTCTAATGGACTCTAACCTAGCAACCGGGGCATATGTTTCATCATAGTCAAGTCCTTCAACTTGATTAAAACCCCTTGCAACTAATCTTGCTTTATTTCTAGTGATATTTCCTTGGTCATCTAGTTTGTTCCTAAAGACCCATCTTATAGTAACAATGGTGTTTTCATTTGGTCTAGGAACTAACTCCCATACTTGACTCCTTTCAAATTGAGCCAATTCATCTTGCATTGCTAAGATCCAATCCGGATCAAGTAATGCATCTTTAATTGTTTTGGGCTCAATTTGAGAAATTAGAGCTATATGACTAGTGGGATCCCTATGGAATGACCTAGTCCTAACTCCTTGAGATAATTCACCCACAATTTGATCTAAGGGGTGACTTTGATGAACTCTTATGGTTCTAGGAGGTGTACTAATTTGGTTTTGATCATGATCAACCTCAATCCTATGCTCATCATCGGAATTATCCCTTACTCCCCCTTGATTCAATCCTCCCCCTTGATCATTACCCCCTAAGGTTAAATTTTGAAATTGTTGGGTAATTTCTTGATTTTCATTATTAATATCATCATCAATAGGGGATTTCCTAGGGTATGTATTGGAAGTTTCATCAAATTGAACATTTGAAGATTCTTCAATCTTTTGAGTCCTTTTATTGTAAACTCTATATCCTACACTAGTGGATGAGTATCCAACTAGGATTCCCTCATCCGCTTTAGACTCAAACTTACTTAGGTTGTCTTTGGTATTTAAGATATAAACTTTACATCCAAAGACCTTAAAATAATGAATTGTTGGAAATGTACCATTCCACAATTCAAATGAAGTTTTTCCTAAAAACCTATGAATCAATACCCTATTTTGGATACAACAAGCGGTATTAACCGCTTCCGCCCACAAGTAGCTAGGTAAGGAGTATGCATTAAGCATTGTCCTAGCCGCTTCTTGAAGGGCACAATTTTTCCTTTCCATAACCCCATTTTGTTGGGGTGTTCTAGACCAAGAAAACTCATGCTTGTACCCTTGTTGTAAGCAAAAAGTTGAAAAATTAGAATTCTCAAATTCTCCACCATGATCACTACGGATCCGGATGATTTTGAGTTTTCTTTCATTTTCTACTCTTTTGCTAAATCCTATGATTATTCCTAAGGTTTCATCTTTTTTTTTCAAGAAAAATACCCAAGTAAACCTAGAGAAATCATCTACTATTACCAAGCAATATTTACTACCAATCATAGAGGGGGTACTATGGCAATCAAATAAATCCATATGTAATAATTCTAATGGTAGAGCGGTACTAAGTAAATTTTTACCTTTGTGTGATGTTTTTGATTGTTTCCCTTCTTGGCATGTATCACACATCTTGTCCTTGAGAAATTTGACTTTGGGCAACCCTTTGACTAACTTCATTTTTTCTATTTTGGCTACGTTCTTTATGTTTATGTGTCCTAGCCTCCTATGCCAAAGCCAACTTTCTTCCTCTTTTGCGATAAGACACTTAGTGGAAGCATTAGTAGCATAGGATAAATCAACATAATATATATTTGATTTCCTAAAACCTACTAACATGCAATCATTTTGAGTTTTGTGTCTTATAAAACATTTTGAGGAGTCAAATTTAACATCAAAGTTTGCATCACATAGTTGACTTACACTAAGTAAATTAAATTTCATATTTTTAACTAATAGCACTTTATGAATGGCAAGATTGGGGGATACCTCAATTGTGCCCTTTCCTAGAATCTTAAGTTTTCCGCTATTAACAAATGAGACTTTTCCTTTGCTAGTGTGGTTGATAGTGGAGAATTTTCTCTCATCCCCGGTCATATGCTTTGAGCACTCACTATCAACTATCCACAAGCTTTGTTCTTCTACCTATATCACATGAAAAACACAATCCTTAGGTACCCAAATCTTAGGACCACTAGCATCAATTATAAATTTCTTAGGTACCCATGCCTTTCTCCCCTTGCTTTTAAATATTGATTTTCTACTAACAAGTTATGTAAATGCTACCTATTTTTCCTTAGGCCTATATCCTAATCCGGCCTTGTTGTAGATAGCCCTTTGATCCTTAATAATCATGTCTAGGTATTTTGAACCATTGGTGAATTTTTCTAAGCATGCTCTTAATTTACCTATTTCTTTTCTTAACTCATCATTTTCATCCCTAAGAGTACATTCATCAATATCACTAGATGGTTTACCACATGATGAATCTACATTCTTAAGTGATTTGATCTCTAATTTTAGATCCTTAATCCTATTTTTCGATCTCTTTAAAGCATTTTGTAAACATGCAATAGTTTTGTAAAGTAAATCTACTTTAGGTGAGTTGTTTACCTCATCATCATCACTTGATGATGATTCATCGCTTGAAGAGGAAGAAGACTCCTCGCTTGAGCTCCCGGCTACTTCCTTCAATGCCATGAGGGCTAGATTCCGGGTGGCATGGTAAAATTCTTCATCGTCGGAAGACTCCTCCATGCTTAGAGTGTCCCATGTTTGTGCCACCATCGCCTCCTTCTTCTTCTTCTCCTTCTTTTCCTTCTTTTTCTTTTCCTTCTCCTCCTTCTTCTTTAGTTCCGGGTAATTTGGCTTTATATTCCCTTTCTTGTTGCAACCAAAACAAGTCACGTTAGAGGTAGAATTTGAATTATTTGAATATTTACCTCTTGAGGATTGGAACATCCTCTTCACATCTTTCTTGGTGAGTCTCCTTGACTTCCCACCAAACTTCTTGACGTAATGTGCCACCTCGCTTGCCAATAACTCATCTTCACTACTTGATGAGTCTTCCTCGGATTCGGATGAGGAGGACACTTCCTTCTTCTCCTTCTTTCCTACAAAAAGAGCTATACCCTTCTCTTTGGATGAAGTGTTAGCTTGTTCATGTAATTGAAATTAAAAAAATAGCTCATCTAACTTGACTAATGAAAGATCCCTAGAGACCTTATAGGCATCTACCATTGAAGCCCATAAGGTGGTTCTAGGGAAAGCTTGTAACACATACCTTACAAGGTCTCGGTTGTCGACCTTCTCACCTATAACATGTAGTCCGTTGACTACTTCCTTGAAACGCCCATGCATTTGGCTCACGGTCTTGTTTGTCTTCATGGTGAAGCTTTGGAGTTGGCCAATCAAAAGATCTCTCTTGGCCCTTCTTGTTTCTTTGGATCCTTCGTTGAGTTCGATGAGCTTCTCCCAAAGCTCTTTTGCGGAGTTGAAGGGCCCGACTTTAGAGAGTTTCTCCGTGGATAGACCACATTGAAGTGTGGTCGTTGCTTTTGCATTTGCATGTGCTTTCTTGGCCATCTCTCTTGTCCAATATTTTGTCGGTAGTGGTGCTCCGAATTCGTCGACCGACTTCTCGAAACCATCTACAACACTAAACCAATTCTCAATATCATTCATTAAGTAATACTCCATCCTACCTTTCCAATATCCGAAGTCGTTGCCGTCGAAGAACGGAGGCCTCGCCGTGCTATACCCCTCTTGAAAATCCATCTTTGCTTCGGTTGATTGCTAGATCTTCCGATGCGATCCGGGCTCTGATACCACTTGTTGGTGATCATTTGGAAGCTAGAGGGGGGTGAATAGCACTTTTCGTTTCTACAAGAGTGATTAGCGAAAGAAAACACAAATAATATATGTAAAAACAAAAAACAATGCTAACAAAAGCCTTTTCGTGGTTCGGAGATAACGCTCCTACTCAACGGCGATCCTTAAGGTGGACAACCTAAGCAATTCCACTAAGAAGCTTTCCTTTACAACACAACTCCTCTTCTTTACAAAGATTGAAACTTAAACTTAGAGAGAAGAGGAGGGGATTTAAGATCACTTAGAAAGCTAGAAAACTCATGGAGGCTTTGGAGAAGAATCAGAGAATAAGCATTAACCCCAAAAACCCCCCACCAGCCCTCTTTTTATAGAGAGAGGGCTGATTTTCCCGTTGGAGCACGATCAGTCGACTGATGCACAACATCAGTCAACTGCAGGCGTGATTAACGACCTTTGAACAGCCAGATTCGTGGGATTTAGAGTCATTTCGTCCAACAATATTCTCATCAGTCGACTAATCCCTCCATCAGTCGACTAATGAAGTGATCAGTCGAGTGATCACAAGTCGTAGTCGAGTGGGACTCCATTCTGTGCCTATTTTTGCCTTGATCAGTCGACTGCCACTGTTGGCAGTCGACTGATAGCATCATCAGTCGACTACCATTGCCAAGGAAGTCGACTCATAATCAGGGTTTCACCCTGACTCAGTCGAGCACTTGACCAGTCGACTGATACATCGTATCAGTCGACTGATACACATCAAGTATGAGTATTTCATACTTGATTTCACCCCCTAGACCTAGACTCAACCTTCTAACTCTTCCTTAAGCCTTGCGCTTCCAGGATACCTCCGAGTCCGCGACTTGTTCATCCTTTGCGCTTTGCTTCCAAGAGCTTCCTTCGGTTTTGTCATGTCTTGGGTTTTCCTTTGCCAAGGCGTGCTTGGACTTTACGCCGCCAAGACTACATGCTTGGACTTACGTTGCCAAGACATGCCTTTGTACTTCCTTTGCCAAGGTCCATTTGGACTTAATGCCGCCAAGACAACATGTTTGGTCTTATTCCGCCAAACCTTTACTTTGGACTTCTCTTGCCAAGATCATACTTGGACTTTGCCTTTACCTGTCACTTAATCATGTTCACCATTAGATTACAATTTGTTGCCTAACTTAGATGATTATCCAAACATCAAAACATATAAATGCTTGGGGCATTGTTGCACCAACAAGCATCTCCAGTAACTAAAATGCTAAACCTAGAGTCACCTATGGATTCCAAAGTACTAGACTACTGAAGTGAATCATAACTAGGTATGTACTAGATTCTCTCTTTCAGACTATTCGACATGTGTAAGTGCAAAAACAAAGTTAACCAGTGTAAGTCTAGAACATTCAATAGAGCGAATAAAATAAAATACTACAAGATAAATAGAGTTAAGCTACCTATGGGAACAACTCATGCAAGCAACTTTCAAAAACACTACTGAGGTAGCTTTACAGACACCAAAAATTAAGTACTGAAAGAAACTCAACAACTCATGCATGCATGAACAAATGAATGAAAATACCAGAAAAGAAACTACTGCTAAGAAACAAAACAAAATAAATCTTGGGGTCTCCCCCCAGACTTAAACAAAAATATACCTTTAATATGGTGGACGAGGTGAAAAGTCTGGGAGACTCGACATCTTTGGATCCTGGGAGAACCTACTGCTGAGCTGCTGATGCCACATATACATGTGGTCGATCTGGGAACTGATGGATGTAGCGGCTACTCAGTGCTCCTCCTCCCTAGCCCACTGTGCCTGTTGGGTGTGCATATGCTGCCGCATCTCCCTACCGTAGGCGGCCTCATCCTGGCAACGAACAACCTCCTCCTGGAACTATATGCGGGCCTCATCGTAAAACTCCTCAGCCCACTGGAAATGCTCTCGGAATCCCTGGAACTCTGTCTGCTGGTAGGCACTCTGCTCCTCCCATCGCTGCCTCTGTGTCTGTTGGTCAGTGTAAATGTCGTCGAAGCACGATCGAAACTCCGAGAAATTATAGGCCGATGTATCTGCATCCTTATCAAAAGTAGAAAAAGATGGTGGTGCAGGTTTAGGCTCATGTCGGCATGGACTAGGTGAGCTCCTATACATGTGTTGACTGGAGTGAGAGTGATATAAAGGTGGAGAGATGGGTGCTGATGTAGATGGTCCCTCATGTGGAGGGGACTCCACTATCAGGTCTAAGCGCAGTTGGCGCGTATAGCGATGGTGGTATGATCCGGCTTGGGGAGCCAAAGGGTCGTAAGATTTTTTCTTACAAAGCATAAGGAGTCTCCTCTTACAATCATCTTCATGGCCATGCATACTCCTTGGTCGATCCTAGGGCTCCCCTCTATACTCTCCAATGCTGTGTAATTGTACCCCATCCTATAACAAATGTGGGTAAGTAGGCCTCCCACATTGATCTCTCCGCGTGCTGCTTTGCCCATCTTCACTAAGTGTCTGATGAAGTGGGACCCTACATCGATGCTACTCTTTTCTTGTAGCATATCCCATAAGCAATGCAGCTCACTAGCTCTAACTACACCATCACTCCCCCACGACTAAATATGGTACTTGCCATGACGCGGTGTAGATATTGAAACACGGGGTTTTGGAGGCGCGACACTTTGGCCCTAGATGGGTCATAAGCGTGCTCCCCTGTCAACTCAGTCCAACATTCTCGAGAGTTGAACCCAATAGGGGTCTTTCTCTCTCCCCCGCTTGGCAAGCCAAAGCATGAGTTCCATTGGTGAAGGGTCCACTCATGCTCAATATTAAAAAGCCTAAAAGTTATCCTACCCTCCTCGCTCTCTCTACCCGTTAAAACTTCCGCCTCTAAAGAACTCAAAAATTCTAAAACTATCCTAGGGTAGGTTAGGTTCCTTATTACCATAATCTCTTCACACCCCATTTTTACAAATAGGGTTTGCATGCCACCCAACAAACCTAAAGATTCTAGCAAATCCTCATCTAAGTACCTAGTAGCAGTAAGTTTGTGGGTAGAGAGCATATTGTACCTATCTCTATGTTCATTATTGTGAAAAAGTAGAGGGGGTATGGCGTTACCCTCTTTCGGAGCTTGAGGGGCGTCGACTCTCCTTGCTCGTCACTCCGAGGCGCCGGATCGGGATGCTACGGTCTTGGTCCTCCTCATCCTTGCTCCTTTTGGCTTCTTTAGAGGTTAGAAATGCTTCTAGAGGAAGGGGAAAGTGAAATCACATGGCTAGGGCAAGAACTTTTCAAGCACACGGCGCAAATGGGGTGAAAACACACGGCTCACCCCTTTTAACCTCGCGCGCCACGGCCGTGTGAAAACACACGGCCAGGCCATGTGCGCCTTTGGTCAATCGGGCACGACCGTGGGAAAACACACGACCAGGCCGTGTGTCCCCATTTTCCGCCCATTTATGCATCATAGCCCGAATTTGCTCATACACTCCGCCATGTAGACTAATATGGGTTTCATTTTTGCCTAGCAAAGTTCTTTTCTATTCCTAACTCTAAATGTGATGGAAATCAAAACTAAAATCAAACAAATGTATGCAATGCAATCGAAAAGGGAAATCTAAAACTAAAATTTGGTTGTCTCCCAAGAAGAGCTTTGTTTAAGGTCATTTAGCTCGACTGCACTCTTCATTCAACTTGGCTCTGGTGGTTCAGTGAACCTCTATTCATTCGTCTCAGGATCTTGATTTGAAGGTTCCAGCTTCATTCTGTAGGGATGTATACAGAAAAGTCTACCTTTTGTATGAATATCTTTATTTTGAAATAAGAATCACATGATCATTGTTTGCATATTTTTATGGTTATGCATATTGTCTAATACTTTAAATTGTAGATAACATGGTTGTTGGTGCAATCCGCCCAGGTCACGATTGACCAGACTCGAGTTTGACTCGAGTGATGTTTTGATGTTTGACAAAGGGATTTGACAAAGTGGTTTGGCATTGATGTTTGACATTAATGTCGGTTAATATGTTGGGGAGATTGTTGGAGCAATCGACCCGGGTCATGTTTGACCGGACTCGAGTTTGACTCGAGGAAGACCTTGATGGTTGACTGGGGTTGACCATGTGATTATGGGAAAGTCCAAGCATGGGTCTTGGCAAGGTAAAGTCCAAGTCATGGGTACTTGGCATGGAAAGTCCAAGTGGGACACTTGGCGCATGGAAAGTCCAAGTCATGGGTACTTGGCATTTGGGAAAGTCCAAGTCTTGAGTACTTGGCATGAGAAGTCCAAGCATGGGTCTTGGCAAATGAGAAGTCCAAGCATGGGTCTTGGCAAATGGAAAGTCCAAGCATGGGTCTTGGCATGGAAAGTCCAACATGGGTTGGCAAGGTAAAGTCCAAGCTTGAGTCTTGGCATTTGGGAAGTCCAAGGGGATAGATATTGGCAGCGTAAAGTCCAAGCGGAGTCTTGGCGGCGTAAGTCCAATGTACCTTGGCGGTGTAGACACCGTTAGCATGACATAGCCGAGGGAAGCACCTGGGGGCTAGAACGATGGATGAACAAGTCATGGATGACTTGGAGGGATCCGAGAGGTGTGAGGCTGATGGAGGTGGCTAGAAGGCTTAGGTCTAGGCTAAGGGTGGTCTAGCAAGTATGGGGGCACCATACTTGGGTTAAAACCTCATCTTTGAGGTTGGCAGTCGACTGGCATTATGGCCGGTTCGACTGTCGTGAGTCGACTTGAGTTCGACTGCCGTTTAAGAGGCGCTGCAGCGATCGTGCTCATCAGCGATCGAGGCCCGATGTCTCGTCGATCGGCCCGCCAAGGTCGGCCGATCGCTAGTTCAGCGAGCCAGAATGCCGTGGCCGAGGCGATCGACTACGCGGCTGGCAGTCGACTGCCAATGTTGGCAGTCGACTGCCAAGAGTCCCGTTGGAACTTGTCCAACGTGGATTGAGCCGTTGTCTCACAGCTACAGTGCTGGCAGTCGATTGGGGACTTATGGCAGTCGACTGCCAGGTGGAAATCCAGCCCGACGCAAGATAAAAGGGAGTTGTTCATGGAGATTGCGGCATCAGATCTTTGGGAGCTTTGGTGAGGCGATTTGAAGGCGATTTGCAGGTGCATTTCAGGGTCCTTCAAGCTCATCCAAGCAACCAACAAGCAAGCGCTCAAAACCCTAGTTTATAAAGTGCTCTTTACATTTCCTTTGTATTTGATTGTATTTCTTTCATTTATTGTTGTAAACGTTTGTACGAGGTTTCTCCGCCTCCGACTTGTTGTCGAGAAGGAGTTTATTGATTAGTGATTGCATTGACATTGCTAGAGCTCGTTAGAGCTCGATCCGTGGAGTAGGAACCATGTGGTTCCGAGCAACGTTATATCGTGCGTGTTGTGATTGTATCTTGTGTTTGTATTTGTTATTGTTTATTCCGCTGCGTACTAACAAGATTGTAGACAAGCAACACGAACGATTTCCATCTTCCTACGGGCACATCGCTATTCACCCCCCTCTAGCGGCGTCAAATCTCCAACAAGTGGTATCAGAGCAAGGTTGCTCTTCAACGGATTAACAACCGGGAGCAAGACGCTAGAGGGTAAAAGATGGAAGTCCAAGATCAATTAGGTTGGGACATCAATACACCTGTGCCCTACACTCTATACGGACGAGAAGGATTCAATTCTTGGAAGGGAAGAATTGAGGATTTTATTATGATGAGAGACTTTGAGGAATGGTCCATTTTGATGGATGGATTTGAATATCCAAGAGGACCAAGAGGTGGATTCCTCAAAAAGAAGAGATGGACCGAAGAGCAAGTTCAAGCATCCGAGAAAAATGATAAGGTGATAAAATTTTTAATTGATTTAATGCCTAACAATATCTTGTGTATGTTAGATAATTATGTAGATGCTAAAGAGTTATGGAGCCAAGTGACAAAGCTCCATGAAAATTCATCATCGGTCCAAGAAGAAGAAGAAGAAGAAGAGTGCTCACCCTCTCAAGCTCAAAAAAGTACACCGTCATCCCAAGAGCTTGAGGATTCGGAGGTTGATAGGGAATCAACATCCGGATCGGAAGAGGTGCAAGAAGCATCCACTTCTATGATTGAGGGGGAGAGACCATCTACACCGGAGCCGGAACAAAATAAAGAAGATGCCTCAACCTCCGGTCAAGATGAAGAAGTTTCAATTCCAACACCTATCACCACCATAGGTAACTCAAACATGTTAATTTCAAATAAAAATAATATTATGTGTTTTGAGTGTAGGGAATTTGGGCACTATAAGAGCAAGTTCCCAAAGAAGATTAGGAAAGCTCCACCCGTGCCAAAAGTCAAGGAGACCGGTGCCTCAATGAAAAAGAGCAAGGAGCAAGTGATTTGCTTCAAATGCCGACTACCGGGTCATTACCGGAGTCAATGCCCGAAGGGGGAGAAGAAGGGGCAAAGGGGAGCATCACAAGTAGGGGGAGCTACTAAGGCTAACCCTAAGGTATATCAAGTCAATAATGCTCTTTCTTTAGTTAATAGACAAAAGCATGCTAGAAATTTCAATTCCCTAGCAATTCACCATGAAAAGCATGCTAGAGATAAATATTTTTGCTTAGGAGCCAAGAGGGTAAATTTTTCAAGAAAGGAGAAATTTGGGACTAATGTCCCTAGAAAAACTCTTCCTAAGGAAAGCATTAGTAAAATAGAAAACCACTTAGGCATTAACCCTAAGAAGGGTAGACATATGCCTAGAGAAAATGGTAATGCCCAAAAACTTAATCAAAAATCAATTGGGCAATTAGAGGTTGAAAATCAAGCCTTGAGGTCAAGGCTTGAAAAACTAGAAAAGACCCTAAATAAGATACAAAATCAATTTAAAGGGTCTAGTGGTCAAAATCAAGGGTCCAAAAGTCAAAGTCAACACTTAGGACATAAGAGTCAAAAGTAAACTAAGGGCAAGCAAGGTTTGGGTCACAAACCTAAGCCCAAGGTGACTTACCATAGTATTCCATTAGATTATGGAACACTAACTAGGTCTAGAAAGACCAAGGTCAATAGAGAGGTTATCCCTAGAGTTGACCAAAGGGTGTGCCTAGTGGCTAGGGTTTCTAGGAAACCTAGGGTGGCCACTAAGAAGGTTGCAAGGGGAGTTACCCCTAGAGTCAACCTAAGTAAGACCCAAATGACCAAGGCTAACAAGCCTAGGAGGGTCATTAGGAAGGTATCTAGGGAGGTTATCCCTAAGGAATACCTAATTAACACTAGGAGCTCAAATCGGTTTTGGGTTCCTAAGAGCGTGATTGATTCATGCTAGGTGGGTTTAGGATGTGCCAACCTTGAGTGGATGGGTAGTTAACTCAACCATGATAAAGGTGGCATTTTAGGTTATTTTCAAGGTTATGGATACCTTGGAAATAGGGTTATATTATAATCCTAAAAGATTTTAGGATGTGCTAATATTAGTGATGAAGTTTGATAAAATGATCAAATTGACACAATTTAGGTTTAGAGGTTAGTGTGACATTTTGGGTTTTTGGCACACTTGGGAGAAAAATAGAAATATGGCAAAACATAATTAATTATATGAAATGGCAATTAATATTAAAATTTAGGTATTCTTATACCTATACTTTTTATATGCCATGTTTTGTTTGCCATATAACATGCCATGACATCATACTTAGTTTTAATCATATAAAATGTCATGATCATGTTTAGGTTTTAGGTAAATGTCATGTGTTTTTAGTTTCATATTATGTCATGACATCATGGTTATGAGCATATGTTTATTTATGTCATCATTAATGTCATAATCATTCATGCATTTAAGAAAATCTCAATTGAAATTGATTCAAGGACTATGGCATGACTTGGAGTCCCATTTATAAGAGAATCAAGTAGGGTTGCCTAGAAAAATGCATGAAACCCTAGTTTTAAATGAACAAAACCCACATCTCACATCCAATTGACATGTATGTGTATTTATACACCTTAGATACATGTGAGATGCTAGGATATGAGTTGAGTTCAAGGTGCATAGTTTTTGCATCTAGATGAACTAAAACTCATCTTGTTTCATTTGTGGATCATTGGGAGAGCATGTGTACAAGTCATGTACATAGAGCCCAAGGAATATGATCCAATATAAGGTTTTGAAAACATTTTAAAATCATTTTGAAAAACCTTGGTGAAGTCTATCTTTTGATAGCAATCACCATTGATAGAGTTGATACAAAATAGGGCCAAAACATTGAAAATTTCAATGGTTTTGAGTTTTGTATCAAACTCACTATTTTATGGGTAAAATAATTTTCAAATATTTTTCACCCATTGTGTGTGTCATAAGTATTATACGTTTGAATTTCATGATTTTTCAAATTACGTATAATTATTTATGAATTTCCAAAATTCATTTCTGATAGCTGAAAATCGAGATTTTCAGTTATCAGTCGACTGCCCTGTGTGGCAGTCGACTGATGTGAGTGGCAGTCGACTGATTACTGTCAGGAGTCGACTGCCAGGTCTGATTTCGGGTTAACAAGATTTGTTTAGCCCGTGTTCAGCTATGGAAAAGGTTCCTAATCACTCCTAACCCTAGGATATGCTTTAGGAAGCATTATAAAGGGTGAAAATCCATTGGATATGGATTAGGAGAAGTGTTAGGTCAAAGTATCAAATTTAGGGTATGGAAAGTTCAAGTTTGAACTTAGAACCTTAATTTTGATGGTTTAGAGTTCCTATTGGCTTAGGGGCTTCCCAAGGACATTGTTGGTGCAATGGTCAAGGGGGAGCAAGCCTTTAGGGGGAGTTATCCATCTTGGGATGATGGATGTGTTTCTCTTCTTGAAGGGGGAGAAGTTATTGGGAGAGTATCATCAATTGGGAAAATTGATGGGTTTTTGATACCCAATTTGGAAATTGGGAGAGAGTATAGGATTGTCTCTCTTGAGTGATATGTGAATTATCACTAGGAAGATGGTAGGCATCCTAGGTATTTATTTTTGGATCAAGGGGGAGATTGTAAGATCTCATTGGGACATGAGACATTGACCTCCTTGGAGAGAAAACCTTTTTGATGTTAGTCAAAAAGGGGGAGAATGTTTGGGGGAGAACATTTGGAGAGTGTTTACTAATTTGGGATAATTGGTAAGGGATTTGAGTTAGTGGTCTAACTCAGATGATTTGTTTGGTTTTTGTCAAACATCAAAAAGGGGGAGATTGTTGGTGCATCATCGCACGAGTCCACGATTGACTCGAGTGATGTTTTGATGTTTGACAAAGGGATTTGACAAAGTGGTTTGGCATTGATGTTTGACATTAATGTCGGTTAATATGTTGGGGAGATTGTTGGAGCAATCGACTCGGGTCATGTTTGACCGGACTCGAGTTTGACTCGAGGAAGACCTTGATGGTTGACTGGGGTTGACCATGTGATTATGGGAAAGTCCAAGCATGGGTCTTGGCAAGGTAAAGTCCAAGTCATGGGTACTTGGCATGGAAAGTCCAAGTGGGACACTTGGCGCATGGAAAGTCCAAGTCATGGGTACTTGGCATTTGGGAAAGTCCAAGTCTTGAGTACTTGGCATGAGAAGTCAAAGCATGGGTCTTGGCAAATGTGAAGTCCAAGCATGGGTCTTGGCAAATGGAAAGTCCAAGCATGGGTCTTGGCATGGAAAGTCCAACATGGGTTGGCAAGGGAAAGTCCAAGCTTGAGTCTTGGCATTTGGGAAGTCCAAGGGGATTGATATTGGCAGCGTAAAGTCCAAGCGGAGTCTTGGCGGCGTAAGTCCAATGTACCTTGGCGGTGTAGACACCGTTAGCATGACATAGCCGAGGGAAGTACCTGGGGGCTAGCGCGATGGATGAACAAGTCATGGATGACTTGGAGGGATCCGAGAGGCATAAGGCTGATGGAGGTGGCTAGAAGGCTTAGGTCTAGGCTAAGGGTCGTCTAGCAAGTATGGGGGCACCGTACTTGGGTTAAAACCTCATCTTTGAGGTTGGCAGTCGACTGGCATTATGGCCGGTTCGACTGCCGTGAGTCGACTTGTTCGCCATTTAAGAAGCTAGGCCGAATCTCTGCGATGCCGATCGCTCATGGGAGCGATCGAGCCCGATGTCTCGTCGATTATTTGCCAGCCGTGATCATTGCTAGTTCAGCCGCGAGCACAGAATGCTCCGTAGCCGACTGGGCAGTTGACTACGCGGCTGGCAGTCGACTGCCAAGAGTCCCGTTAGAACTTGTCCAACGTGGATTAAGCCATTGTCTCACAGCTCTGATCTTTGGCGGCGTGAGGACTTATGGCGATCGGCGCCGGTAAAAATCGGCCGACGTGAGATAAAAGGGAGCTGTTCATGGAGATTGCGGCATCAGATCTTTGGGAGCTTTGGTGAGGCGACTTGAAGGCGATTTGAAGGTGCATTTCAGGGTCCTTCAAGCTCATCCAAGCAACCAACAAGCAAGCGCTCAAAACCCTAGTTTGTAAAGTGTTCTTTACATTTCCTTTGTATTTGCTTGTATTTCTTTCGTTTATTGTTGTAAACGTTTGTACGAGGTTTCTCTGCCTCCGACTTGTTGTCGAGAAGGAGTTTATTGATTAGTGATTGCATTGGCATCGCTAGAGCACGTTAGAGCTCGATCCATGGAGTAGGAACTGTGTGGTTCCGAACCACGTTATATCGTGCGTGTTGTGATTGTATTTGTTATTGTTTATTCCGCTGCATACTAACAAGATTGTAGACAAGCAACGCGAACGATTTTCATCTTCCTACGGGCACATCGCTATTCACCCCCCCTCTAGCGGCATCAAATCTCCAACAATGGTGTGTGGTGTCACACGGGAGATAATGTTATCGGCTCCTTGTAAAGTATAAGTAAAGGCTCACAACCGAGATGGCTTTGGACAAACCATCGGAATGGTTGTAGTGTGATTTGGTATTGGTTTGTCTTGACCATAGAATCACACTAGTGCACTTTGAGTGTATTGAGCAGGAGAGACTTAGAGGTGATTCGATTTATTACTGACTACATAATCAAATCAGACCTCAAATATTATTTAGTACATGCTCTTAATCCCGATATAATAACGGGCACATATACTTAGTATTCATCTCTTTGATTTACCAATGGGCGAGATTTATAGATTAAATCGATAGGCTCGGTAAGTTGGGAGATCATATTATTTATATGGTGTGCCGTTGATTATAGGAGGAAACCGTGTCCTATATATTAGGATGATGATGTCCCATTGATGAGCTCATAAGGTTCATCATGTAAACCCTGCAGGTGGACTTGGTCCGGCATGATGAAAAGGTTGAGTGGTAGTACTCAAGGAGTTAGATGTTGATTAATTAATGGTCAGTAAATTAATTAATCGACGGACATTCAAGATCTTAAACACGGGGAGAAAATGTACAAATAATATATGAAGCCCATATTATCATATCGGGGTTGGTCAGGTAGATCGATGATGATCCTTTAGTGGATTGGATTATCATTAGTGGATCGGACTTTATGTGGGCTTGATCCATGGGTGGCCAAGATCCAACTCCTCCTCATCGTCCCTAATGTAGCCTATTAACACCTCATGAAGCTTAGGTCCAATGGATAGAAACAAATCTCTAGATCCATAGGTAGAGATTAAATCTCTAAGATCCGACGGTTTAGATTAAATCTCTAGATCCGACGGTTGAGATTAAATCCCTAGAACCAATGGTAGAGATTAAAAGGAAGCTTATCCCTAACTATATAAAAAGAGATTGATGGGTTGGCGTGGAGAAAAATCCAAGGAGAGCTAGGGTTTGGGCGGCAAGAGAGGAATCCTAGTTGAGATAGGATTAGGGTTTGGAGGCTTAGGGTTTTTGGAGGCTTGGGTGGCACCAATTAAGGAAGTTTTTTCCTTTCTTCTTCCTTCTCCATTGGTCGGCATCCAGCACCTTTCCAACCCCTTTCCAGCCCTTGGCCGGTGCCCAAAAGGCTCTATTCCCTTCTCCTTAGGTGGTGGAAATAAGATATAGGGCTTCCCTTGGTGTCTTGGCCGGATTCCACCACAAACTCCTCCTCCTAGTTGGCCAGCGGCAAGGATCTATTTGTTCTTTGTTGGTTGGTTTTAGGGAGGAGAAGAACCTTGTTTCTATTCATCCTCTGTCTTTGGGAGAGCAAGGAAGGAAGATTTGCGATCTAGGAGCTTCGACTTTTGGTAGACCGTCACCCACACGACGTCCGAAAAGAGGAAGGTCATACATTAGAAGATCGAGAGGTATATCGATTCTCTAATCTTTATATGTTACATGTTTGTATTTGTTTATCAACTATGAGCATGATATAAATCTGTATATGGCTAAATAATACTTGGATCCCGAGCATAAATACAAAAACCGATGATCCGGACATCGTCTATTCCACGGTTACTCGTAGAATAGAGGATGGTCGCTTGAACAATGAGTTTGTTCAAGTGACCTCTCTAAACGAATAGCACGACGATGACTTGGTTGCTTTGGCAATCCCTTTTGTCTAGGATTAAATATTTTAATCCGGGGACATAGAAGGGATCGCCATGATCAAGTAACCGAGGTGAAGTGGGAAGCGAAGTTTCCCCTCACGGACTCGATAAGCAAAACCCTACAATTGGTATCAGAGCTTCCGAGCAATACCTTCAATTGGTATCAGAGACAAGGTTTCCGGTTTTGTGTGTTTAGGATGCGGTTAATTTTTATGGACTTTTTCATATATTATATGTGCCGGATAATAGTAGGATATGCATAGTTTAACTCTTTGGTTGCAGGCATAAGATCCGACTATTATGGCCATATGTGTGTATGTGTGTAAATATTTATTTTGTTGAATCCTCGGGGTTGACGAGGCTAGTATTTGATTTTTTGTAAATTAGATACGACATTGTTTAGCCACTCTTTATTTTATTTTACTTTCGATCTAGATTTCATGTACACTCGCTCGTGGAGTATAGGATCGATGGATGTAAATTAAAATAGGTTTTAGTCTCGGCTCGGATCTCCGGATGGCTTGTACATGGCGTAGGAGGAGTAGACGAGATGGCAATGCGACGGGAGACATATTGAAGACAAAAGCCATAATAGTTGGAAAATAATTTATTTTTCATATTTATTTCTTTTTGTTTGATATGCATGTCGTAGGCTAGGAAAATTCCTTAATTTCAAATTACTAAGTGGGAGAGGGATATTTTTATAAATTCTCACGGCCTCCATTATGATTTGACAAGTGATGCAAACAAACTTGCGCGTCGGCTCTTAGTGCCTTCCTCCCCATCGGATGAGTTTGTTTGCGGATCACAAGGTCAAATATGGTTATAGAGAATTATCAAGGAGCGTGTGTACTTCCCCATCGGAAGGCACATAACCCGAGATAATTACCTTGGTACCGAGTAATGGTGAACACTTAGATACAAATATAAGTATCCTCCCCATCGGAGTCACTGCTTTTATTTGTAGAGCCAAAGACGAACCAACTATTAATTTTACTTGTCAAAAAGTTAGGTTGACAAGATAGTAAAATTAATGGGTAAAACCTCCTCTTACAAATGTAGAATTCGTATACGTCCACACTATCGTGGCATACGATATTCTCGGTGTTTTGAGGTGTTGGTTGATTTTAAAATTTTATTGTTTGAGGATTCAATAATTATTTGAAATCTAATGTTTTGATTTATGTGATTCTTAGGTTTTCTTTCAAAATGACTTTCAACCCACTTGCTGTGATACTGAAAGAGAATAAACTTACTGGACCCAACTATGTTGATTGGAAGAGGAATCTAGACATTGTCTTGACTACTGAGGAATACAAATATGTACTCCTCAAAGAGTGTCCTCCCAAGCCTGTAGATGATTATAGGGAAAAGGAGAGAGAGAGCTATAAGAAGTGGATCAAGGGCAGTGAGATGGCGCAGTGTTACATTTTGGCATCTATGTCAAATGTACTCCAACATCAGCATCAAGCCATGCCCACTGCTTATGATATGATGCTCAATCTCAAGGAGCTTTTCGGACACCAGAATCGGGCTACAAGGCAAGATGCCATGAGAAACCTGATGACGACCTCCATGATCGAGGGAACACCCGTAAGGGATCATGTTCTCAAGATGATGGCTCATTTGAATGAGTTGGAGGTCCTTGGAGCTGATATCGATGGGGAAACCTAAGTCAATATCATACTCCAGTCTCTTCTTAGGAGTTTTGAGCAGTTTTGCCTAAACTACAACATGAACAAGAGGTTGTATTCGTTGGAGGAACTTCTGACAGAACTCTAGGCGACAGAGGGGCTATTTCGTCAGAGTGCTCAGGCGCATGCCGTGGTGACCCAAAAGTTCCTACTTCTAAGACAAAAGGCAAGAAGAAGAAGAAACAAACTAGGGCAAAGGAGACGGGAGGTACTCAGGGAGGAGTGAAGAAGTCGAAAGGCAAGTGCTTCACTTGTAAGCAGACTGGACACTGGAAGAAGGACTGCCCCAACCGCAAGAACAAAGGTATATCTTTTGGTCTAGTCGTTGAAACATGTTTAGCGGTGTTATCTATCGGCACCTGGTGTGTAGATACAGGAGCCACTGATCATGTCTGCAATACTTTGCAGGGGTTCAAGGAAACCAGACGACTGGCAAAGGGGGAGATTACCGTGTACTTGGGCGATGCAACGAAGGTGGCGGCTGTTGCAGTGGGAGATGTTCATTTATCTTTTGAGAAAAATAAACTTTTGGTCCTTCAAAATTGCTTTTATGTACCCTTATTTAGAAAGAATTTAATTTCGGTTTCTAAATTGTTTATGGATGAATATTCTATTTCTTTTAATGACAGAGTTGTTATAAGAAGGAATAGGGACATTATCTGTTCGGGTGCATTGATAGGAAATTTGAACACACTTGAACCAAAACCTCCCACGATGCAAATTGAAGTTAATAACTCATCTTCTAATTCCAATAAGAGAAAAGAACCTTCGAAGATGAACCAAACATATCTTTGGCATCTTAGACTTGGTCATATTAACCTATGCAGAATTCAAAGGTTGATAGCTGATGGACCTTTGGGTTCATTAGTGGTGGAGGATCTCCCAACCTGCGAATCTTGCTTGGAGGGTAAAATGACCAAGAGGCCTTTTAAGGCCAAGGGGTATAGAGCCAAAGATGTGTTAGAAATGGTTCATTCTGGTTTGTGTGGTCCAATGACTATCCAGGCAAGAGGTGGTCTTGAATATTTCGTCTCTTTCATAGACGATTATTCAAGATATAGATGACACTATGATTTGATCATGGTGGTGAGTACCTCTTGGGAGGGTTTAGGAACTACTTATCAGAGGATGAGAATCAATCCCAATTGACTGCACCTAGCACACCCCAGCAGAATGGTGTAGTAGGGCGAAGGAATAGGACTCTTATGGAGATGGTTAGATCGATGATGCTTTATTCTGACTTGCCAGATTCGTTCTGGGGATATGCTCTAGATACGGCAGTGTACATTCTGAACTTGGTTCCATCTAAATCAGTGCCTTCTACTCCCACAGAATTGTGGACTGGGCGAAAGCCTAGTCTAAGACATTCAGATATGGGGAGTCCAACACATGTGCTGAAGGCAGATGCTGGTAAGTTGGAACCTCGTACAGAAGTATGCATGTTCGTTGGCTATCCTAGAGGGACGAAAGGTGGTTTGTTTTATAGTCCTAGAGATCAGAAGGTAATCGTTAGCATGAATACCAGATTTCTAGAGGAAGACTATGTGATGAGCCACAAGCCCAAGAGTAAAATTGTTCTGGAGGAATTAAAAGGGGAAGTCACTTCTTTAGTACCACCGGTACAAGAGGATATACCACATGTCACTGCTCCGCGTGTCACAGAGGATACACAGGTGATACCTCATCATAGTGGGAGGGTTGTGAGACAGCCTGATAGATTCATGTTCTTGGAAGAATTTTCTGATTTGGTCCCTGGCGAACATGAACCTGATTCTTGGACATATGACGAGGCAATCCAAGATAAAGATGCAGCATCTTGGCAAAGTGCAATGAATGCTGAGATTGAATCTATGGATTCAAATCAGGTCTGGGAGCTAGTAGAGCCACCCGATGGTGTAAAAACCATTGGATGTAAGTGGATTTACAAGAGAAAGAAAGGAATATATGGGAAGGTTGAGACCTTCAAAGCGAGGCTTGTTGCAAAGGGGTATACTCAGAAAGAGGGTATCGATTATGAGGAGACCTTTTCGCCGATAGTCATGCTTAAGTCTATCTGGATTCTCTCATGCATAGCAGCTCATATGGATTATGAGGTGTGACAGATGGATGTCAAGACAGCTTTCCTTAATGGAAGTCTTGAGGAAAACATCTATATGAAGTAACCAGAGGGATTCATTGCTAAGGGAAAAGAGCATCTTGTATGTAAGCTTAATCGGTCCATTTATGGATTGAAGCAAGCTTCGAAGTCTTGGAACATCCGCTTTGATGAGGTAATCCAGTCTTATGGATTTATTCAAAGTCCAGATGAGCCTTGTGTATACAAGAGATGTGACGGAAACGTAATGGTATTTCTTGTACTTTACATAGATGACATTTTGTGTTGGGATGTATACTGAAAGCCTAGCCCTTTGTATGGACATCTTTATTTTGAAATAAGAATCACATAATCATTGTTTGCACTTTATATTTATTATATGTGTGCATATTGTCTAATACTCTACATTGTAGATAACGTGGTGCTTGGTGTGGCACAGAAGATCATGTTATCAGTTCGTTGTAGAATATAAGTATAGACTCACAACCAAGATGGTCTTGGACAAACCATTGGCATGGTTGTAGTGTGATTTGATATTCGTTTATCTTGACCATAGAATTACACTGGTACATTTTGTGTGTATTGAGCAGGACCGACATAGAGGTGATTCAATCTATTGCTGACTATATGATTGAATCAGACCTCGAGTATTATGTTGCACATGCTCTGAATCCCGATATAATAACGGGCACATGTACTTGGTATTTATATCTTTGATTTACCAATGGGTGAGATTTATAGATAAATCAATAGGCCCGGTAAGTTGGGAAATGATATTATTTACATGGTGTGTCGTTGATTATAGAAGGAAACCGTGTCCTATATATTAGGTTGATGATGTCCCCTTGAGGAGCTCATAAGGTTTATCATGTAAACCCCACAGGTTGACTTAGTCAACATGATAATAAGGTTGAGTGGTACTACTCGAGGAGTTAGATGTTAATTAATTGATGGTCAGTAAATCAATTAATTGATGGACATTCGATATCTTAAACACGGGGAGATAGTTGTGCAAATAATATATGGAGCCCATATAAATGGGGGTTGGTGAGGTAAATCAATGATGATCCTCTAGTGGAATGGAACATCATTGATGGATCAAGTTTGTGTGGTTCCGATCCATCGGGTGGCCAAGATCCAACTCCTCCTCATGGTCCCTATCGTAGCCTTATTAAAACCTCATGGAGCCTAGATCCAATGATGAAACCCTAGATCCGACGGTTGGGATGAAACCCTAGATCCGACGGTTGGGATGAAACCCTAGATTCGACGGTTGGGATGAAACCCTAGATCCGACGGTTGGGATAAAACCCTAGATCAGACGGTTGGGATGAAACCCTAGATCCGACGGTTGGGATGAAACCCTAGATCCGACAGTTGGGATGAAACCCTAGATCCGACGGTGGAGACTAAGTCTCTAGATCCGACGGTGGAGATTGAAAGGAGGCCTAAGCCTAACTCTATAAAAGGAGGGCTAAGGGTTTGGGCGTGGAAGAGAGATACATATCAAGAAGGAGATTAGGGTTTTTGGCTTGGGCGGCTAGGGTTTGGGAAAAGGTTTGGGCGGCAATCCTTGGAAGGATTAAGGTTTGTTTCCTTCTCTTCCTAATTGGTAGCCGACACCCATCTTCTTCCTCCTTGCTTTGGCCAGTGCCCATACCCATTATTTCTTCTCCCTCTCTCCTTGGTGGCCGGTGGCAACCTTTCTTCAAGGTTGGCCGGCGATCAATTATCTACTCCTTGGCCGGCGGCACCTTTCTTCAAGGTTGGCCGGCGCTCAATTATCTACTCCTTGGCCGGCGGCTATATCAAGCTCCTTGGCTTGGTGGTCGATTCTAGATAGGAGAAGGAGTTTTTGTTTGGTTCTTCTCTTTGTTCGGAGCAAGCAAGGAAGGGAAGAACGTGATCTAGGAGGCTTCAACTCATGGAGGATCTTCGCCCACACGACGTCCACGAGGAGGATGGGACATACGGTAGAAGACCAAGAGGTATAAAAGTTTTACAAACTTTATTCTTGATCCTCTTATGATAAGATATGCTAGCTTATGTTCTTTATGTTAGTATGTGTTGATTATACTAGTTTGCAGTTGTTTGTATTTGTATAATCATGGACCCCGATAAGAAACACAAAAATCGGTGATCCGTTCGTCATCTCTTTCACTGTTAACCGACTAGAAGAGTTGATTGCTTGAACAATAAGTTTGTTCAAGCGATCGCTCGAGTCGTTGGCACGATCACAAAACGGTTGTGCTTCAGAAACTCATCCCGTCCAGATTAGTTTTAGTAGATAAAATTTTAATTCGGGGACATGGGAGGCAATGAGATTCCGACGCAACCAATGGTAAGGGTATGGTTGTCCAAACAGTTTGATATGAAGGACTTGGGAGAGGTGGGACACATCCTTGGGATCAAGGTTATAAGGGATCGTAGGAAAAGGATGTTGTGCTTATCCCAATCTTCATACATAGACACGATTTTGGATCGTTTTAGCATGAAAAACTCCAAGAAGGGTTTTCTACCTTTTAGGCATGGAGTTCCTTTATCTAAGGAGATGTGTCCTAGATCATCTGAGGAGATAGAGGAGATGAAGGTGGTTTCGTATGCTTCAGCAGCAGGAAGCCTCATGTATGCGATGCTATGTACAGACCGATATCCGTCTGGGCATGGTCATGGAGATATCGAGTAATCTAGGACAGGACATTGGGTGTAAAGCATATATTGAAGTACCGAGAAGGACTAGGGATTATATGTCGGTTTATCTGACATACTCCTGTGGGTTACACATTCTTCTTACTTTGGGAGGTGGAGCCATTGTATGGAGGAGTGTCAAGCAGAAATGCGTGGCGGACTCCACCATGGAAGCTGAGTATGTGGCAGCCTCTGAGGCGGCCAAAGAAGCTATGTGGCTCAGGAACTTCCTGATGGACTTGGATGTGATTCCTGGTTTGCCCAGAACTATCACAATTTATTGTGATAATAGTGGTGCAGTTGCAAACTCAAAGGAACCACGAGCCCATAAGGCTAGTAAACACATAGAGCGCAAGTACCACCTGATACGAGAAATCGTAGAGGAGAAGTTGTTGTGGCCAAGATTGCATCGGAGGATAACCTGGCAGATCCTTTCAATAAGGCCCTTCCAGTGAGAGCTTTTGATAGGCATGTGGAGGGAATGGGGATCAGATGTGTGGCAGTTTGAGGACAACATAGTCTTTTAGTATAAGTGGGAGATTGTAGGGATGTATACTGAAAAGTCTACCTTTTGTATGAACATCTTTATTTTGAAATAAGAATCACATGATCATTGTTTGCATATTTTTATGGTTATGCATATTGTCTAATACTTTACATTGTAGATAACATGGTGTGTGGTGTCACACGGGAGATAATGTTATCGGCTCCTTGTAAAGTATAAGTAAAGGCTCACAACCGAGATGACTTTGGACAAACCATCGGAATGGTTGTAGTGTGATTTGGTATTGGTTTGTCTTGACCATAGAATCACACTAGTGCATTTTGAGTCTATTGAGCAGGACCGACATAGAGGTGATTCGATTTATTGCTGACTACATAATCGAATCGGACCTCAGATATTATTTAGTACATGCTCTTAATTCCGATATAATAACGGGCACATATACTTAGTATTCATCTCTTTGATTTACCAATGGGCGAGATTTATAGATTAAATCGATAGGCTCGGTAAGTTGGGAGATCATATTATTTATATAGTGTGTCGTTGATTATAAGAGGAAACTGTGTCCTATATATTAGGATGATGATGTGCCCTTGAGGAACTCATAAGGTTCATCATGTAAACCCTGCAGGTGGACTTGGTCCGGCATGATGAAAAGGTTGAGTGGTACTACTCAAGGAGTTAGATGTTGATTAATTAATGGTCAGTAAATTAATTAATCGACTGACATTCGAGATCTTAAACATGGGGAGAAAATGTACAAATAATATATGGAGCCCATATTATCATATGGGGGTTGGTGAGGTAGATCGATGATGATCCTTTAGTGGATTGGATTATCATTAGTGGATTGGACTTTATGTGAGCTTGATCCATGTGTGGCCAAGATCCAACTCCTCCTCATAGTCCCTAATGTAGCCTATTAACACCTCATGAAGCTTAGATCCAATGGATAGAAACAAATCTCTAGATCCATAGGTAGAGATTAAATATCTAAGATCCGATGGTTGAGATTAAATCTCTAGATCCGACGGTTGAGATTAAATCCCTAGAACCAATGGTAGAGATTAAAAGGAGGCTTATTCCTAACTCTATAAAAGGAGCTTGATGGGTTGGTGTGGAGAAAAATCCAAGGAGAGCTAGGGTTTGGGCGGCAAGAGAGGAATCCTAGTTGAGATAGGATTAGGGTTTGGAGGCTTAGGGTTTTTGGAGGTTTGGGCGGCACCAATTAAGGATGTTTTTTCCTTTCTTCTTCCTTCTCTATTGGCCAGCGTCCAGCACCTTTCCAGCCCCTTTCCAGCCCTTGGCCGGCGCCCAAAAGGCTCTATTCCCTTCTCCTTAGGTTGTGGAAATAAGATATAGGGCTTCCCTTGGTGTCTTGACCGGATTCCACCACAAACTCCTCCTAGTTGGCCGGCGGCAAGGATCTATTTGTTCCTTGTTGGTTGGTTTTAGGGAGGAGAAGAACCTTATTTCTATTCTTCCTCTTTCTTTGGGAGAGCAAGGAAGGAAGATTTTCCATCTAGGAGCTTCGACTTTTGGTAGAGCGTCGCCCACACGACGTCCGAAAGGAGGAAGGTCATACATTAGAAGATCGAGAGGTATATCGATTCTCTAATCTTTATATGTTACATGTTTGTATTTGTTTTTCAACTATGAGCATGATATAAATCTGTATATGGCTAAATAATACTTGGATCCCGAGCATAAACACAAAAACCGGCGATTAGGACATCGTCTATTCCGCGGCTACTCGTAGAATAGAGGATGGTCGCTTGAACAACGAGTTTGTTCAAGTGACTTCTCTAAACGAATATCACGACTATTAATTGGTTGCTTTAGCAATCCCTTTTGTCTAGGATTAAATATTTTAATCCGGGGACATAGAAGGGATCGCCATGATCAAGCAACCGAGGTGAAGTGGGAAACGAAGTTTCCCCTCACGGACTCGATAAGCAAAACCCTACAATTGGTATCAGAGCTTCTGGGCAAAACCTTCACATTCTGCTAATTGTGAAGCCGTCAAAGTAGGGAGCTCTGTGCTCCGAAAGGCTGAAAAGGATGATCTCCCCATCTACCTCCAGGGAGATCTGATATGCCTTCACATCTACGCATGCCCCTACGGTTGCTAGAAAAGGCCTTCCCATAATGATGGGATTCTGGGGATTCGGTCCTGTGTCCAGTATGATGAAGTCTGTGGGTATCACTAAATCCTCAATCATCACAGGAACGTGTGGTTGCAGGCCAAAGGGCTCCTTGACTGAATCATCCCCCATACAAATACCAAGATTCGCTAGATAGAGCCCGCTCAGTCCCATTTTCAAAAAATATGCATAGGGCATCACATTAACTGATGACCCAAAGTCGCATAATGCTTCGTCAAAGCTCTCCCCATAAATCAAGCAGGGGATACCAAATTCACCAGGGTCTTCAAGCTATACTGGAATCTTCTCTTCAAACTCAGCTTGGACAGGTAGGGTGGTAATCATGGCTGCACACCCCTTGGCGAATTGGCTATTTTGTCCCACTCCTTTCTCTTTTCCTTGGCTCACTGGCGAGTTCTTCACAGATTGTGACAAGGATTGGGCTATTTGGGCTACTTGTGTCTCCAACATCCGGGTATGACTCGCAAGGCCGTCAACGGTGGCCTTCAAGTCACTCAGTGCTTCTTCAAACTTCTGATGTTGGCAATAAAATTCCTCATTGGCCTTAGTTTGGTTAGCGATGAAGTCCTCCATCATCAGTTCCAGTCTGTGTTGGGGGATCGATTGGCCGGCTAGAGGGGGATGAATAGCCCTCTTACGATGGATGCCAGAATTCTCTCGTCTACAAAGCGTTAGCACAAGCGGAATATACAAATACAAATAAAGACAACACAAAAGATAGACAAGCAATACAAACACGAGATGTAACGTGGTTCACGGCTACACCGCTAATCCACGGTCCGATTCGTCCAAGGTGAATCACTCCTCCAAATCTATCCACTAGATCTCTCCTTTGCACAAAGCTAGGTGAAGGTAACCTCTTTTACACAAGGATCACTCTTCTACAATAGAATAGAGATTAGAACAAGTAGAAGAGTAGGGAATCGTGTATGACACTTTGGGAGAAGTTTAGAGCTCAAGCATTAGCCTCCCAAAGCCCCACCCCCTTCCTTTTTATAGAGGAAGAGGGTTTCCTCCCGTTGACACAGGATCAGTCGACTGATCCCGTAGCCATTGCCCAATAACGGCCGCTTTCCACGTTGGATTCCATCCAACGGTATTGGCATCAGTCGCCTGATCCTACAATCAGTCAACTGATGCTCGATCAGTCGAGTGCTCAATGGAGTCGACTCCATTCTGTGCTCATGCACAGTGCCATCAGTCGACTGCCATTCCCTGGCAGTCGACTGCTGTCGACATCAGTCGACTGCCAGTCCATGGCAGTCGACTGCCAAGCACTAAACTGGTCTTATACCAGTCGATCGAACCATCGACTTAGAGCAGTCGACTGTCATGACATGGCAGTCGACTAGTGTCGGGAAAACCCATCCGATACTTGGCCAAATGGCCAGGTTTTACCTAAGAGCTACCCTTCCCGGGTTACAATCGCTCACTCTCATCCCTCGGAGTCCCTCGCCTTCGAAGTTCTCTTCGTTCGCGGCCACGTCCCTCGGCAGCATCAGGCGCACGACTCTGCAATGCTCCTTCGCGTCTCTTGCCTTGAATTCTACTTCCTCCGGCTTCACTCCAAGCTCCTCATCCGGCGGTCCCTTGGATGCTCCAAGCGCACGGCTTCCGCAAAGCTATCCTTCACCGACTCAAGGCACGAGTCATGAGATGTGAAACTCGCCAGGGCTCAATGTGCGAATTACTAAGTCCTGCACGACTTCAACGCACATATCAAATCAACATAACACACTAACTTAAACCCTTTGCAACACACATCAAAACCTTATCATGGCAAGAGATTGCCCTAACAATCTCCCCCTTTTTGATGTGTGGCAATTCGTTTAAGTTAGGTAAAAACATTTGATATAAATTTTAAAGGAAAGAAAGCATGTAAACATAAGCATGATATAACAACATGCAACTCCCCCTTAATCCATGAAACTCTCTCTTAAATTTCTCTCCCTATCATAATTAACTTAAACATAATCAATTCTCCCCATTTGACACCATCAAAAAGATTAACACTAAGTTATAAACTCATGGCATCAAGTCTAATAGGAGGAAAATTCCAAAAATTGTTTTAAAACCTGAAATCAGCCTTTACTATTCGGAATATCAGGTCACCAGTCGACTGGTTCAGACTACCAGTCGACTGGCACACTGTTTTCAGGAATTTTGATTTCCGGGGTGAAATTCAGAAATGCATTAAAAATTCCAGAAAATTTGAAAAATTATGAAATTTGGGGAATATATTTCTTGTAAGTATATCTATCAATGAAAAATAGTTTTTCATGAAAAATCATTATATTTTCTGATATTTGCCAAAAATCCAAAAGTTATAAAAATCACTAGGTTTTTGATCATTCTAGTATCAAGTTTACCACCTAGTTTGGCATTCAATTATTTCAAAACATGAACACATAGATTTTAAAGTAAGAAATTGTTTTGAAAACATATGAAATATCCAACCATGATCTTTGGCCAATATGTCTATGAATTAAACATAAGTCTTCCCCATGATTGGTCTATTATTGCTATTTTGATACCTTAAATGACCATCTAAATGCCATAGGCATTAGTGGACATTTGTATCATCCTAACATATCACCCATGCTAAGTTTTCAATCATGGTAGCCTATAGTGAGTGTGAGATGCATCCTAGAGGGTATTTGTATATACTTAACCATTATATTCATGCAAATCTATCAAGGTTAAGTATCACCCTAACAATCCTCATGATCATAAAGACATATATGTGTGAATTTCACATTATGATCATAAAATACATGTATTCATCATTTTTTTTTAATCATGCATTAGGTATTATATCATGATTATAAACAAAGTATCACCTATAGCATGATCTACACCTATTTCTCATGATTATGTGCCAAATATCAAAATCATAAATCATGATTACAAGCATACATAGCAATTAATCATTAATCATCATGATTTAAGCATTATTAACTATTTATAGGCACGTTATCATCACCTAACACTATTTAAAAATGTTGTCCTGTCATCCTAAGTCAACCAAAATATGATATAGGTCAATTGCATATGGTTGACTACCCTAGGGTTATCCTAACCCTTAAGGATGGATTTTGGAACCCAAAATAAGTTCTTTCCTATTGGGTTCACTAGATACTCCTTGGGGATCCATTTCCTAGTTATTACTTTCTTCTTATCTTGTCCCCTAGCAATTAGGCATTTATAGGCCTTTTCATTTTTCTTTTCTTTATATCCTAGGCACTTTTTGTTAAAGCTTGCCCTTTGGCTCCCTATGATCATGTTCAAGGTGTTGGAGCCAATAGTGAATTTTTCTAGGGATTTTGTCAAGTAATCTACCTTTTCCCTTAGAGCTCTATTTTCATCCATGCATGCATCACTAACATTAAATGGCATATAGTTATCATGTGAGCATGCATCATTTAAGCTAGAAGAAATATTATCATTTAAGCAAGCTTTTTCTAACTTCTCTTCTAAGTCCTTAATTTGATCTAGCATGCTTTTGTTCTTCTTCTTAGCTCTAAATAAATCCCTAGTTAAGCTTGAAACCATGGAAACTATTTTCTTAGGAGTTAGATTCGTTACCATAGCTTCCATGTCCTCTTATTCTTCTTCGGATGAGGAGGATGTAGAGGAGGCTCCCCCTTCATTTGAGCTCTCCCCACTTGTGCTTGATTCTTCAATTGAGGAGGAGGAGCAATCCAAGTCGTCGAAGGCCATTAATGCAAGGTTGGAATAGACATGCTCTTCTTCTTCGGATGAGGATGAAGAAGCAAGGTCATCCCATGTCTTCGCTTTGAGTGTCATGGCGTTTCCTTTTTTCTTTGGCCTTCTTTTCTTCTTCCTTCTTTTTACTCCCCTTTTTCTTCTTCTTTTCTTCCTTCTTTCTCTTCTCCTCCTTGCTCTTGTTTAGGAGAGGACAATTGTCCCTTATGTGTCCCTCTCCTTGGCAATTGTAGCAGACAATTTTTTCTCTTGGTCTTCTATTCCTATCATGAGATTTATCAAATCTAAAATTCTTAAATGCACGCCTTACCTTCCTTACCATGTAGGCTTCTTTCGTGCTATCCATGGAGGAGGTAGAGGCTTCATCGGATGAGGAGGGGATTTCCATCTTCTTCTTCCCCTTATTTGCCATCAAAGCTACTCCTCTTGAAGGTTGGATTCTTGGCTCTTCTTGTATTCCTTCAAGCCTCATTTCGTGAAGCTCCATGGTTGAGAAGAATTCCTCCAAGGTACTTACTTCCAAGTTCTTGGAGATGTAGAACGAATCCACCATAGAGCTCCATCTTGAGGACCGGGGCAAGGCATCTATGGCCTTCATTACCATATCCCGGTTGGAGAGCTTTTCACCTACACTTGTTAAACCGGTTAGTATTTCCTTAAATCTAGAGTGTATGGATTTTACCTTCTCTCCTTTTTCAAGTTTGATATTGGACAATTGAGAGCGAAGAACATCTCTCCTTGCTAGCTTTGCCTCGGATGTGCCTTCATGGATTCCTATTAGTTTCTCTCACATTTCCTTGGCGCTAGCACACTCTCCTATCCTATTGACTTCTTGTTGAGGGAGGACATTGTATAGGTGGTGCTTGGCCTTTGAATTTGCCAAATATTCTTCTCTTTGCCTCTTGCTCCACCTTGATTTCTCCAATGGCTCCCCATTTTCGTTCCTGGGCAACTCGAAACCGTTTTCCATTATTAAAAGGATTTCAAAGTCGGTTTCAAAGAATACCTCCATTCGCTTCTTCCACCAAGCGAATTCGTCGTCGAACTTCGGTGGGTGGATGTTTGAGCCGGCCATTTTGAATGTTGCTTGTTGTGGCAGTTAGTCCTCGACAAGCTTTCCTTGGCTCTGATACCACTTGTTTGGGGGATCGATTGGCCGGCTAGAGGGAGGTGAATAGCCCTCTTACGATGGATATCGGAATTCTCTCGTCTACAAAGCGTTAGCACAAGAGGAATATACAAATACAAATAAAGACAACACAAAAGATAGACAAGCAATACAAACACGAGATGTAACGTGGTTCACGGCTACGCCGCTAATCCACGGTCTGATTCGTCCAAGGTGAATCAATCTTCCAAATCTATCCACTAGATCTCTCCTTTGCACAAAGCTAGGTGGAGGTAACCTCTTTTACACAAGGATCACTCTTCTACAATAGAATAGTGATTAGAACAAGTAAAAGAGTAGGGAATCGTGTATGACACTTTGGGAGAAGTTTAGAGCTCAAGCATTAGCCTCCCAAAGCCCCACCCCCTTCCTTTTTATAGAGGAAGAGGGTTTCCTCCCATTGACACAGGATCAGTCGACTGATGCCCTCGATCAGTCGACTGATCCCGTAGTCGTTGCCCAATAACGGCCGCTTTCCACGTTGGATTCCATCCAACGGTATTGGCATCAGTCGACTGATCCTACCATCAGTCGACTGATGATCGATCAGTCGAGTGCTCAAAGGAGTCGACTGATCGCCATTCCCCGGCAGCCGATCGCGTCGACATCGATCGATTGCGATCCATGGCAGTCGACTGCCAAGCACTAAACTGGTCTTATACCAGTCGATCGAACCATCGACTTAGAGCAGTCGACTGCCATGACATGGCAGTCGATTGGTGTCGGAAAAACCCTTCCGACACTTGGCCAAATGGCCAAGTTTCACATAAGAGCTACCCTTCCCGGGTTACAATCGCTCACTCTCATCCCTCGGAGTCCCTCGCCTTCGAAGTTCTTTTCGTTCGCGGCCATGTCCCTCGGCAGCATCAGGCGCACGACTCTGCAATGCTCCTTCGCATCTCTTGCCTTGAAGTCTACTTCCTCTGGCTTCACTCTAAGCTCCTCGTCCGGCGGTCCCTCGGATGCTCCAAGCGCACGGCTTCCGCAAAGCTATCCTTCACTGACTCAAGGCATGAGTCATGAGATGTGAAACTCGCCACGGCTCCATGTGCGAATTACTAAGTCCTGCATGACTTCAACGCACATATCAAATCAACATAACACACTAACTTAAACCCTTTGCCACACACATCAAAACCTTATCATGGCAAGAGATTGCTCTAACAGTCTGGACTTCTGCGACCCCTGCCCATTGCCCTGCTGTTTCCCTTACGCTCCGGATGGTTGGGGGTTTCCTGAGTTATTTTTGTAGGAGAAATTCAGGTGATTTCTCCATCCGAGATTGTAGGTATTGGAGTATGGGTTGTGGGGCATCTGATCATAGTCTCCAATAGCGTCACAGTGCTCAATCTGCTCGTCTGAGGTCCCCTGCCCTCCATAGTGGTCCTCTCGATACGCTGTCACTCCTTCTCCAAAATCAATGGCCACGCATGCAGATGAAGGATTCAAAGATTCAAATCGTCTGCTGAGTGCATCCATCTTTGCTGAAAGGTGGTCCATGGAGTTGACAGTGTATTGTCCTGCTGCAAGTGTGGGTTGACCACGTTCGGAAGCCCATTGATGGTGGTTTTGTGCCACCTCTTCGATAAGCTCCTCTGCCTCCTCTATGGTCTTGTTCATTAGTGCTCCTCCTGTGGCAGAATCTAGGGACATCTTTGTGGTGTAAACGATCCCATTATAGAAAATGTGGATCACCAACCACCACTTCAGTTCGTGGTGTGGGCATTGGTAAAGTAGCCCCTTGTAGCAATCCCATGCTTCAAACAAGGACTCCCTCTCCTTCTGGCGAAAGCTCGTGATAAGGTGGCACATGTAACGCACGTAAAATTTCTAGCAATTTTACGAGAATTTTGGCTTTATGATGATAGGCTTTATGTGGGCCTTTTTGGAAAAATAAAAGAAAATAAGCTAAAAAAAAAAAGGAGATACAAAGCCTAGGAATTGAACCCCAAACCTCTAGAGATAGCCAAGCCCTATAGATGCACCCACTAACCATAAGCCCAATAGAATTATATCATTAGAGGAAAAGGGGAATTTATAGATAAGTTGAAGGAGGGTAAGTGAAGAGGCATGACAAAGAAAAGAGAAACTTCTCTTCCTCCCTTTATAAAGAAGAAGGAAGTTTCCATTTGGCCATTTTCTTCCTCTCCTCTTCATCCTCACCGAAACCAATCTCCCTCTTCATCCTTTGGCCGAGACCCCCTTTCAAGCTAGGAGAAAGCTAGGTGACTTCCATTAGGTCATCTCTCAAGCAAAGCGAAGGAGGTAAGATTTCCCTCACCTGCAGTGTATTAGTTTCGTAGGTTACATTTCATGAAAGAAAGATGAAGTTGTAGCCCTTGTAGGTTTCGGCCAATCAAGTTTTCTTGGGCTAAGATTCATGAAAATGATTCTAGGGAACTTCTATAGGTTGTATGCTCACTATAGGAACTTTTAGGGGACAAAGATTCTAACTTGGTGCCCTTATAGGTTTCGGCCACCAAGGCTTTTTAGGGTTAGGGTTTTTATGACAACTCCCTCTTATGAGGTTAGGCCATGATAATGTTTTATGAATGAATTCTTGGGGACAAAACCTAAGTTTGAACCCATTCCATGTTTCGGCCAACCCATATAATTAGGGTTAGGGTTGCATGAAAATGTTCCTAATGACACTAGGTTAAGTAATAATGCTTTATGAATGAACTTTAGGGGACAAAACCTAAGCTTGAACCCCCACATGTTTCGGCCAATCAAGACTCTTAGAGTGAGGGTTTCATGAAAATACCCTCTTATAAAGTTAGGTTATGATATAGGCCTACATGAATAGATTTAGGGGACACAAGTCCAAAGATCTAACCTTACAAGATTCGGCCAACCAATGAAATTAGGGTTAGGGTTGCATGAAAATATCTCTAATGATACTATGATCAGTTATAAGGCTTCATGAATGAACTTTAGGGGACAAAACCCAAGCTTGAGCCCCTTACAAGATTCGGCCAACCCATGGTTTTAGGGTTAGGGTTTCATGGAAACACCCCCACATGTAGTTGTCCTAAGGGTATGGTTTTTTTGTTTATATGTCATGAACTATGCTTGTGTGATGAATAAGTTTATGATTCAATGCAATATGAAATAAGCTTATGTGATGAACATGTTTATGATATAGTATGCCATGAAACATACCTAGATGTGGAACATGTTTTGTGATTTAATATGCCATGAATATGCCTAGGAAATATGCTTCATGTCTATGATGTAAGGTACCATGAAATATACCAAGAGGTGGAACATGTTTTGTGATTTAATATGCCATGAATATGCATTGGAAATATGCTTCATGTTTATGATATAATGTGCCATGAAATATGCTTGGGTGATGAACATGTTTATGCTTAGGACCCCTTTAGGGTACTCTTATGTTATGAATGCATGTGTCCTTATGAAATGACTGAGATGGAGATGCTTCCTTTTCAAGTAGGGATCAAGAGCTCTCCTTATGACAAGATAAGATGGAGATGCTTTCCTTTCAAGTAGGGATCAAGAGCTCTCCCTATGATAAGATAAGATGGAGATGCTTCCCTTTCAAGTAGGGATCAAGAGCAATCTTCAAGACAAGATGAGAATAAGATGCTTCCCTTTTTATGTTGGGGATCAAGAGCATTCTTTATATTATGACAAGAAAAGAAAAGAATTAAGTATTTTACTTTGCAAGAGGTTAAGTACCCGACCCGTCAGGTGGTCGTTAATCAAATCCATAGAGACATAAGAAGACGTAAGAGGTCTTGCCCTGGTAAGACATAAGAGGTCTTGCTCTAGTAGGACTGGTGGCTCGCTACCCCAGCCTATTAGGGAACGTGCATTGTGGTACTTAACCTGGGGCCCCCCAAACAAGTTATGATGATATTGAAGTATCTATAAGTATATGTTTTGAAAAGAAAAGACTTTTATGATATTGTGTATGCTTATGTTAAATACTCTGAATGCTTACGAACTATGTTCTTTATGCATGCTAGATGTTATGAAGTTATGATGATATTGAAGTATCTATAAGTATATGTTTTGAAAAGAAAAGACTTTTATGATATTGTGTATGCTTATGTTAAATACCCTGAATGCTTGCGAACTATGTTCTTTATGCATGCTAGATGTTATGACGTTATGATGATATTGAAGTATCTATAAGTATATGTTTTGAAAAGAAAAGACTTTTATGATATTGTGTATGCTTATGTTAAATACCCTGAATGCTTGTGAACTATGTTCTTTATGCATGCTAGATGTTATGAAGTTATGATGTTTAGAGTTAAGTTTAAGAATGTTGCGACTATGTACTTTATGCTAGTTTAGAATTTATGATGTGGTGAATGTTATGGTTAAGTTTATGAATACTTGTGATTATGTTCCTTCTGCAAGTTTAGGATTTATGTTATTACAAATGTTTATGTTCAAGTTTAACAAATGCTTATGATTATGTCCTTTATGCATGTTTGGATTCCTTGATGAATGGTCATGGTTAAGTTGAAGAATGTTTGTGCCTATGTACTTTATGTAGGTTTAAGATGTAGGATGTTACGGATGCTTAGGTTAGGAATGCTTATTGTTATGTTTTAAAACGCTTATGAATATGTCTTTCATGCATGCTTAGTTTTATGTAGTTATAATGCTTATGTTCAAATTATGCCCTGCTTAGATTAATTATGCTTAACTGGCTTATGAACAATTCTATGCCATGCTTAGTTTTTTATTACATGGATATGTTGTTGATTAGTGTTGCTATGAAATACTTAGGTCCTTTATGCTAGTATGCTCATGTTCTAATTGCTTGATGAAGTTTGTGGCTTTTGTGAGTAGGCAAGGATCTTACTAAGCTATATGCTTATAGTTCATGTTGTCCATATACTGCAGATAAAGGAAGTCTGCGCTAGAGGAAGTAGCAGGAGGGGCCAAGTGTGTGTGATAGTGGCATGGTGGAAGAAGACCCTATACTATCTGCTTGTATTTATATGCTCTAAGAACAACTTAAGACATTGCTTCCACTTATAAGACTTGTGTTTAATGAGTATCATCTACTTAAGAAGGTTGGAAATGTTAGAACTCATGAACGAATCTTTATGTATGCATGTTATGAAAGATATGTTAACATGCTAATGATGAATATGATATGTGATGCATGTGCAAAAGAAGGTTTAAGTTATGATGACCTGTTAAAGTACGTAGGTTGTGAGAGGATCCATATGTAGTATGTTTTAAAAAAAAAAAAAAGGAGTAACAGTAGCGCCGCCCTGAGAGCAGATAAGGGCGGGCGTTACAGGTGGTATCACAGTGGGTTTACCTTTCCACTATCACGCATCAAGCCTCCATCCTGCTATTTCCAAGTAAGTAATTTTATGCATACTTAAGTTTCCTTTATAATGAAGAATGTCTTCTATTTAGAATGAAAAAAAAAATAATACCTCGTCATGTTTAGTATTATGGAACCATACTTATGACTTAGATAGTATACCTTACCAAGCTGTATATGATGGGAACATGTCTCTAACCTAGAAATATCCCTAGAAAGGACACCTTACCTTGTTTATGATATGGGATGTTAGATGCCTGTATAGGAATAGAAATTATAATAACACCTTAATTAAATTATTTATTTATCACTTAGATAACATGAACAGGAGACTTAGTGCTAGAGGGAATGACTCAGCACCCCCTCCAGATTTGATGCATGTGGTTACCGAGCTACAGCGTCAGGTCGCAGAACAACAGCTGGTTATCAATTCTCTCACGAATCAACAAGGGAACCCTAGCACCACGCCAGAGACGCAGAACGTAACTCCCAACACCACCACTATGGTGCAAGCACCGCTAATCAACGCTGCCCCCGGGGCCCGGCCCGAAGCCTATCTGATTCAGTGGTAGAGGCTGAAACCAGAAAGTTTCACTTGTGCCGGCGAACCATGGGATGCCCAAGCTTGGTTCAAAATAGTTGAGAGCATCGTGGAGCTGCTAGATTGTCCCGAGCACGAAAAGATAAAATGTGTCTCGTTCTGTCTTTCCGGTGATGCAAGGATGTGGTGGGAGAGAGTCAAAGAAAAGAGACAAGTAAATCAAATGAGGTGGACAGATTTCGAAGCAGAGTTCTTCGAGGAGTTCTTTCAGAGACGGATCACAAATAAGCACTACGATGAGTTCCTCGAGTTCCGACAAGGCGATCTATCAGTTAGTGAAGCTATGAAAAGGTTCAATCGACTGGCACGTCTCTGCCCAGAGTTAGTCGGTACTGAAAGGGAGAGGATCAGACTCCTGCTGAAAATGTTGTGACCGGAGATAGCCCTGAATGTGGCTATGGAGTCAATTGACCCAGACCGCAGAAGAGCTATTCAAGAGTGCCACAGTCATAGAGCACTACCCGAACAACATCACAGAGAGTAAGGCACGAACCAGAGCCAAATCTCGTAATACTAGCCGGAAGAGAGACCGCAGCATGGCAAGAAGAAGCAGTGGAATGGCCCAAGAGGGGCCCGAAATGCAAAACTGGGTATCCCGACGTCCACGTGTGTGGAAGAAGCATCCGGGGGAATGTCGTCAGGGCACGAGGAAGTGTTACAACTGTGGAAGGGAGGGGCACATAGCTTGGAATTGCCCTACCCGAGTTCAGGCACCACCACAACAGTATGTCCAGTACCCGGGAGCTCCTCCACAGCTTCACTAGATGCAGGCTACGATAGAGGGTCCTCAGATAAGTCAAGGGAGACTGGAAGCCCCGCCAGTTGGGACAAATGCTGTGGTGTTCTCCTCACCAGAGAAGATGTGGGACGCTGTCACAGTCACCTAATTATTTCCAATCAATACGCCATCGCCTTGTTTGACACCGGGGCAACCCATTCATTCATCGCTACGCCTTTCATAAGAAAGATAGATAGGCATCCCCAAGCTTTGGACTATAAATTTTTAACAACGTTACCTTCGGGAGAAGTGATGCCATCCACCTATGTTCTGCGCGCCGCACCAATTAGACTCGCAGACAGGGAGCTCTATTGTGACCTAATAGTCCTAGATATGTGGGACTATGATGTTATATTGGGCATGGATTTTCTGCACAAGTACGGCGCTTCAATTGAGTGCCGTAAACGGAGGGTAATCTTCCGACTCGAAGCAGAGGTTTCATTTGAATTTATCGGGGAGTCGAAGAAAGGAACAAAGAAGTTCTTATCAGCGCTAAAGGCCCGAAAAATGTTAGAAGACGGATGCACCGGATTTCTCGCACATGTGGTGGATACCATATCATCGAAGAACCAGAAAATAGAAGATGTCAGAGTGGTATGTGACCATCCGGAGGTGTTCCCTGATGACCTACCTGGATTGCCACCTGATAGAGAAATTGAGTTCGAGATCGAATTGATTCCAGGAACTAATCCGATCTCCAAGGCACCTTACCGTATGGTGCCAACTGAGTTGAAAGAACTTCAGAAACAGCTACAGGAGTTACTTGGCCAGGGATTTATCGCCCCATACCACTCCCCATGGGGAGCTCCAGTGCTGTTCATAAAGAAAAGAGATGGGTCCATGCGAATGTGTATAGACTACCGGGCACTGAACAACGTGACCATCAAGAATAGGTACCCCCTTCCCAGGATCGACGACCTATTCAACCAGCTGAAGGGAGCTACTGTCTTTTCAAAGATCGATCTCAGGTCTGGCTATCATCAAGTAAAAGTAAAGCCAGGCGATATTCCGAAGACGGCCTTCCGGACAAGATACGGACATTATGAGTTTATAGTTATGCCCTTTGGCGTAACCAATGCTCCTGCAATGTTCATGGACCTGATGAATCGAGTATTCTCGGCCTTCCTCGACAAATTTGTAATCGTCTTCATCGACGATATTCTTATCTACTCGAGAGCCCGAGAATAGCATGCCGAACATCTGAAGACAATACTACAGATTCTTCAGAAAGAGCAACTATATGCCAAGTTCTCCAAATGCGAGTTCTGGCTCGATCAAGTGTCATTCTTGGGTCATGTCATCTCTAAAGAAGGAATCATGGTAGACCCAATAAAGATTGAGGCTGTAAGGAACTGGAATAGGCCAAGGAATGCGAGTGAAATCAGAAGTTTCCTCGGGCTAGCGTGCTATTACAGAAGTTTGTAGAGGACTTCTCTATGACAGCCTCTCACTAGAAAGGACAAGCAATACAAATGGATCGAGGATCGTGAGAGGAGTTTTATGGAATCAAGAGGAGATCACCACCCCATTCTCGACTCTCTCAAGATAATGAAAGCTTCGATATGTATAGTGACGCCCAAATCGGGGCTTGAGTCGTACTCATGCAAAATGGCAAGGTCATCGCTACGCTTCTAGACGACTCAAAGAGCACGAAATAAATTATCCTACCCATGACTTAGAATCAAGGGCCGTGGTATTCGCTCTAAAAATATGGAGACACTACTTATACACGAGCACAGTGCAGGATTTATACCGACCATCAGAGTCTGAGATATTTCTTTACCCAGAAAGACCTAAACATGAGACAACGCAGATGGCTTGAGCTAGTCAAAGATTATGATTGTGAGATATTCTATCACCCAGGAAAGGCCAACAAGGTGGCGTATGCGCTTAGCGTAAAGTCCTGCGGTCGCTTGATGTCCTTATCCATGCTATCTCCACCTCTGAGAAGGGAAATAATGAATTACGGAATAGGGATTATTTCTGGGCAACTTTCCACCATGACTATAACGCCGACGCTGTTCGACGATATAAAGGGAAAGCAAGATGGTGATTCAGACATCCAGAAGATCAAACAAGAAGTACTGGAAGGAAGGGATAATGGATTCCGCATTTCCAACGGCGGACTATTATACCTCCGGGACCGACTATGTATTCCGGACGATCCGGAATTACGGAAGAAGATACTCGAGGAATCCCATGGAACACCTTATACCATGCACCCTGGATCTAATAAAATGTATCAGGACTTAAGGGATAAATTTTGGTGGTCCAGCATGAAAAGGGAGGTGGCTCAGTACGTCAACACCTATCTGACCTGCCAGAAGGTGAAGGCAGAACACCAGAAACCTGGGGGATTACTGCAGCCGATACCGATTCCAGAGTGGAAATGGGAAGAACTATCTATGGATTTCATCTCGGGATTACCCAGAACAACAAATGGTTACGATGCTATATGGGTAATCATAGACCGGTTGACGAAGTCTGCCCATTTCCTGGCAATTAAGATGACCTATTCGATCGAGCAGCTAGCTCAATTATATGTCAAGGAAATTATCAAATTACATGGAGTGCCTAAGGCTATTATTTCTGACAGTGATGGCCGTTTTACCTCCCATTTTTGGGAATGTGTTCAGAAGGCTCTTGGCACTAAGTTGAGATTCAAGATCGCGTTTCATCCTCGTAACGAAGGTCGAAAAGAGTGGAACCAGTCCGGAAGATATGTCGCGCTTGTGCTCTAGACTTTAAGGAGCCGTGTCGATATTTGTGCTCGCGTAATTTGCTTACAACAATAGCTACTGTGCTACCATTGGAATGGCACCCTATGAAGCTCTATACGGAGAAGATGCAGTCTCCTATCCGTTGGTAATGAGGGTGGTGAAAGGAGGGAAATGGGTCTTCAGCCGATATTATTGACAATACCACCCGGCTTATACAGACTATCCGTCAGAGAATCAAACGCCAGAGCCGGCAAAAGAGCTATGCGGATATGCGCGTAGACCGTTAGAATTCGTCGGGACCCGTATTCTCAAAGTGACCCCTATGAAGGGAGTGATGAGATTCGGAAGGAAGGGTAAACTGAATCCACGCTACGTGGGACCGTATCCGATATCGCAGAGGGTGGGCAAGGTAGCGTACAGGCTGGAGCTGCCTCAAGAGATGTCGGCTATACACAACGTGTTCCATGTCTCTATGCTCAAGAAATGCGTATCCAGTGCGGACCAAGTGATCGAGCCACAAACAGTACACGTTCAAGAGGACCTGAGTGTTGAAAGTCGGCCTATCCAAATATTAGACCGAGATGTCAAAAGGCTAAGGAACAAAGAGGTGCCCTTAGTAAAGGTCCTGTGGCAGAATATGAGGAAGCTACCTGGGAACGAGAGGAGGACATGAGGCAGAAGTACCCAAAATTGTTTTAAGTTTCGAGGATGAAACTTTTACAAGGTATGAGGGATTGTAACGCCCGTAAAATTTCTAGCAATTTTACGAGAATTTTGGCTTTATGATGATAGGCTTTATGTGGGCCTTTTTGGAAAAATAAAAGAAAATAAGCCAAAAAAAAAAAAGGAGATGCAAAGCCTAGGAATTGAACCCCAAACCTCTAGAGATAGCCAAGCCCTATAGATGCACCCACTAACCATAAGCCCAATAGAATTATATCATTAGAGGAAGAGGGGAATTTATAGATAAGTGGAAGGAGGGTAAGTGAAGAGGCATGACAAAGAAAAGAGAAACCTCTCTTCCTCCCTTTATAAAGAAGAAGGAAGTTTCCATTTGGCCATTTTCTTCCTCTCCTCTTCATCCTCACTAAAACCAATCTCCCTCTTCATCCTTTGGCTGAGACCCCCTTTCAAGCTAGGAGAAAGCTAGGTGACTTCCATTAGGTCATCTCTCAAGCAAAGCGAAGGAGGTAAGATTTCCCTCACCTGCAGTGTATTAGTTTCGTAGGTTACATTTCATGAAAGAAAGATGAAGTTGTAGCCCTTGTAGGTTTCGGCCAATCAAGTTTTCTTGGGCTAAGATTCATGAAAATGATTCTAGGGAACTTCTATAGGTTGTATGCTCACTATAGGAACTTTTAGGGGACAAAGATTCTAACTTGGTGCCCTTATAGGTTTCGGCCACCAAGGCTTTTTAGGGTTAGGGTTTTTATGACAACTCCCTCTTATGAGGTTAGGCCATGATAATGCTTTATGAATGAATTCTAGGGGACAAAACCTAAGTTTGAACCCATTCCATGTTTCGGCCAACCCATATAATTAGGGTTAGGGTTGCATGAAAATGTTCCTAATGACACTAGGTTAAGTAATAATGCATTATGAATGAACTTTAGGGGACAAAACCTAAGCTTGAACCCCCACATGTTTCGGCCAATCAAAACTCTTAGAGTGAGGGTTTCATGAAAATACCCTCTTATAAAGTTAGGTTATGATATAGGCCTACATGAATAGATTTAGGGGACACAAGTCCAAAGATCTAACCTTACAAGATTCGGCCAACCAATGAAATTAGGGTTAGGGTTGCATGAAAATATCTCTAATGATACTATGATCAGTTATAAGGCTTCATGAATGAACTTTAGGGGACAAAACCCAAGCTTGAGCCCCTTACAAGATTCGGCCAACCCATGGTTTTAGGGTTAGGGTTTCATGGAAACACCCCCACATGTAGTTGTGCTAAGGGTATGGTTTTTTTGTTTATATGTCATGAACAATGCTTGTGTGATGAATATGTTTATGATTCAATGCAATATGAAATAAGCTTATATGATGAACATGTTTATGATATAGTATGCCATGAAACATACCTAGATGTGGAACATGTTTTGTGATTTAATATGCCATGAATATGCCTAGGAAATATGCTTCATGTCTATGATGTAAGGTACCATGAAATATACCTAGAGGTGGAACATGTTTTGTGATTTAATATGCCATGAATATGCATTGGAAATATGATTCATGTTTATGATATAATGTGCCATGAAATATGCTTGGGTGATGAACATGTTTATTCTTAGGACCCCTTTAGGGTACTCTTATGTTATGAATGCATGTGTCCTTATGAAATGACTGAGATGGAGATGCTTCCTTTTCAAGTAGGGATCAAGAGCTCTCCTTATGACAAGATAAGATGGAGATGCTTCCCTTTCAAGTAGGGATCAAGAGCTCTCCCTATGATAAGATAAGATGGAGATGCTTCCCTTTCAAGTAGGGATCAAGAGCTCTCTTCAGGCCAAGATGAGATTAAGATGCTTCCCTTTTTATGTTGGGGATCAAGAGCATTCTTTATATTATGACAAGAAAAGAAAAGAATTAAGTATTTTACTTTGCAAGAGGTTAAGTACCGGACCCGTCAGATGGTCGTTAATCAAATCCATAGGGACATAAGAAGACGTAAGAGGTCTTGCCCTGGTAAGACGTAAGAGGTCTTGCTCTAGTAGGACTGGTGGCTCGCTACCCCAGCCTATTAGGGAATGCGCATTATGTGGTACTTAACCTGGGGCCCCCCAAACAAGTTATGATGATATTGAAGTATCTATAAGTATATGTTTTGAAAAGAAAAGACTTTTATGATATTGTGTATGCTTATGTTAAATACTCTGAATGCTTACGAACTATGTTCTTTATGCATGCTAGATGTTATGAAGTTATGATGATATTGAAGTATCTATAAGTATATGTTTTGAAAAGAAAAGACTTTTATGATATTGTGTATGCTTATGTTAAATACCCTGAATGGTTCCGAACTATGTTCTTTATGCATGCTAGATGTTATGACGTTATGATGATATTGAAGTATCTATAAGTATATGTTTGAAAAGAAAAGACTTTTATGATATTGTGTATGCTTATGTTAAATACCCTGAATTCTTGCGAACTATGTTCTTTATGCATGCTAGATGTTATGAAGTTATGATGTTTAGAGTTAAGTTTAAGAATGTTGCGACTATGTACTTTATGCTAGTTTAGAATTTATGATGTGGTGAATGTTATGGTTAAGTTTATGAATACTTGCGATTATGTTCCTTCTGCAGGTTTAGGATTTATGTTATTACAAATGTTTATGTTCAAGTTAAACAAATGCTTATGATTATGTCCTTTATGCATGTTTGGATTCCCTAATGAATGGTCATGGTTAAGTTGAAGAATGTTTGTGCCTATGTACTTTATGTAGGTTTAAGATGTAGGATGTTACAGATGCTTAGGTTAGGAATGCTTATTGTTAAGTTTTAAAACGCTTATGAATATGTCTTTCATGCATGATTAGTTTTATGTAGTTATAATGCTTATGTTCAAATTATGCCCTGCTTAGATTAATTATGCTTAACTGTCTTATGAACAATTCTATGCCATGCTTAGTTTTTTTATTACATGGATATGTTGTTGATTAGTGTTGCTATGAAATACTTAGGTCCTTTATGCTAGTATGCTCATGTTCTAATTGCTTGATGAAGTTTGTGGCTTTTGTGAGTAGGCAAGGATCTTACTACGCTATATTCTTATAGTTCATGTTGTCCATATACTGCAGATAAAGGAAGTCTGCGCTAGAGGAAGTAGCAGGAGGGGCCAAGTGTGTGTGATAGTGGCATGGTGGAAGAAGACACTATACTATCTGCTTGTATTTATATGCTCTAAGAACAACTTAAGACATTGCTTCCACTTATAAGACTTGTGTTTAATGAGTATCATCTACTTAAGAAGGTTGGAAATGTTAGAACTCATGAACGAATCTTTATGTATGCATGTTATGAAAGATATGTTAACATGCTAATGATGAATATGATATGTGATGCATGTGCAAAAGAAGGTTTAAGTTATGATGACCTGTTAAAGTACGTAGGTTGTGAGAGGATCCATATGTAGTATGTTTTTTAAAAAAAGGAGAATATGGCGCCCGAGAGCAGATAAGGGCAAGCATCGTGGTATCAGAGCGGGTTCACCTTTCCACTATCACACATCAAGCCTCCATCCTGCTATTTCCAAGTAAGTAATTTTATGCATACTTAAGTTTCCTTTATAATGAAGAATGTCTTCTATTTAGAATGAAAAAAAAAATACCTCATCATGTTTTAGTAGAATGGACTCACACTTGAGATTTAGATAGAAATAATACCTCGTCCTGTTTAGTATAATGGAATCATAGTTGTGACTTAGATAGTATACCTGACCAAGCTTTATATGATGGAAACATGTCTCTAACCTAGAAATACCGCTAGAAAGGGGTACCTTACCTTGCGAGAATGAGAATTGTTTTTTTTTTGTTTTAGCTTAATTATGCATGAATTCATGTAGGATAATCTTATGCTAGCCTTAGTTTAATTACACTCCAAAAAAAAAAACTCCTAAAATTACGAAGATTTGATTTTCGTAATTATTTGTGTAAGGTCTATGTTCATCTGAATTGAATTAAGCCGGTTTCATACGGGGTAGTCGGTTTTGTACTGACTTCATTTATTTCAATTTCAGATGGCACGGACGATGACTACCATGACCCGTCGTGATGTGTCACGAAACCGATTAAAGGAAGCTATTGAAGGGATAGTCTATAAACCAGATGGTGGGGTCATCAGACACATGAGAAGGCTCGATGGTCTTTTTAGGAGACTCGAGCGGCAAGAGTTTCCGTTACTGGACAATTATAGGATATGGGCCTTGGTCCGCTCCCTGCCAAATGAGTTCATGGTAGTTGCACACCACGTGTGGGGCCGTTATGAAGGGCGGATAACCTATGCGGAGTTGTGCTGGGAACTGCTGGAGCACAAGGTTCAAGAGAAGCCTATGGTAGAGAATCCGGTGGTAGCTGGCCTCGAGAGGAAGGAAGAGGGTTACGTAACAACTTATTGGCGGTACCAAGACCACCCTAGTGAGGCCAAGGAAGATAGGACTAAAAATAATTACAACCGCACTAGGGTTTGTCCTAGTGGGAGTCATAATGAACTATCTTCTCAAATAGTTTCTGTGGTTTAATTTGGAAATAAGGAATGTTATATGTTAACATTTTTCCTTCTGGTTGGAAAATATGAATAAGAGATATGAATAAGAGATGACAAGTCGTTCCTTTTAAAAAAAAAAATTGATGATGAGTTCATTGCATGGGATGTGTAGGGTATAGTTGAACTATGCTGGGTCGACCGGAACATACGAATAAGGAGGGGAAATGAAATTGCCGCTTTGATGTCCTTATCGATGCTATCTCAACCCCTGAAAAGGGAAGGAAGGAATTACGGGATAGAAATTATTTCTGGACAACTTTCCACCATGACTATAACGCCGACGCTGTTCGACGATATAAAGGGAAAGCAAGATGGTGATTCAGACATCCAGAAGATCAAACAAGAAGTACTGGAAGGAAGGGATAATGGATTCCACATTTTCAACGGCGGACTATTATACCTCCGGGATCGACTATGTATTCCGGACGATCCGGAATTACGGAAGAAGATACTCGAGGAATCCCATGGAACACCTTATACCATGCACCCTGGATCTAATAAAATGTATCAGGACTTAAGGGATAAATTTTGGTGGTCTGACATGAAAAGGGAGGTGGCAAGGTGAAGGCGAGAACACGTAAACACGGGGATTACGCGGGATACTGAATACCGATTCCAGAGTGGAAATAGGAAGAACTATCTATGGATTTCATCTCGGGATTACCTAGAACAACAAATGGTTACGATGCTATATGGGTAATCATAGATCGGTTGACGAAGTCTGCCCATTTCCTGGCAATTAAGATGACCTATTCGAACGAGCAGCTAGCTCAATTATATGTCAAGGAAATTATCAAATTACATGGAGTGCCTAAGGCTATTATTTCTGACCGTGATGGCCGTTTTACCTCCCATTTTTGGGAATGTGTTCAGAAGGCTCTTGGCACTAAGTTGAGATTCAGCACTGCGTTTCATCCTCAGACCGACGGTCAGACGGAAAGAGTGAACCAGGTGCTGGAAGATATGTTGCGGGCTTGTGCTCTAGACTTTAAGGGGAGCTGGTGTCGATATTTGTGCCTGGCAGAATTTGCTTACAACAACAGTTACCAGGCTACCATTGGAATGGCACCCTATGAAGCTCTATACGGGAGAAGATGCAGGTCTCCTATATGTTGGTACGAGGGTGGTGAAAGGAGGGAAATGGGTCTTCAAGCCAATATTATTGACAATACCACCCGCTATTGACTATCTGTCGAGAGAATCAGCTGCTCGCAGGCCGACAAAAAGAGCTAAGCGGATATGCGGCGTAGACCGTTAGAATTCGAAGTCGGGGACCTGGTATTCCTCAAAGTGACCCCTATGAAGGGAGTGATGAGATTCGGAAGGAAGGGTAAACTGAATCCACGCTACGTGGGACCGTATCCGATATCGCAGAGGGTGGGCAAGGTAGCGTACAGGCTGGAGCTGCCTCAAGAGATGTCGGCTATACACAACGTGTTCCATGTCTCTATGCTCAAGAAATGCGTATCCAGTGCGGACCAAGTGATCGAGCCACAAACAGTACACGTTCAAGAGGACCTGAGTGTTGAAAGTCGGCCTATCCAAATATTAGACCGAGATGTCAAAAGGCTAAGGAACAAAGAGGTGCCCTTAGTAAAGGTCCTTCTGGCAGAATTCGCAATATGAGGAAGCTACCTGGGAATGAGAGGAGGACATGAGGTAGAAGTACCCAGAATTGTTTTAAGTTTCGAGGACGAAACTTTTACAAGGTATGAGGGATTGTAACGCCCGTAAAATTTCTAGCAATTTTACGAGAATTTTGGCTTTATGATGATAGGCTTTATGTGGGCCTTTTTGGAAAAATAAAAGAAAATAAGCCAAAAAAAAAAGGAGATGCAAAGCCTAGGAATTGAACCCCAAACCTCTAGAGATAGCCAAGCCCTATAGATGCACCCACTAACCATAAGCCCAATAGAATTATATCATTAGAGGAAGAGGGGAATTTATAGATAAGTGGAAGGAGGGTAAGTGAAGAGGCATGACCAAGAAAAGAGAAACTTCTCTTCCTCCCTTTATAAAGAAGAAGGAAGTTTCCATTTGGCCATTTTCTTCCTCTCCTCTTCATCCTCACCGAAACCAATCTCCCTCTTCATCCTTTGGCCGAGACCCCCTTTCAAACTAGGAGAAAGCTAGGTGACTTCCATTAGGTCATCTCTCAAGCAAAGCGAAGGAAGTAAGATTTCCCTCACCTGCAGTGTATTAGTTTCGTAGGTTACATTTCATGAAAGAAAGATGAAGTTGTAGCCCTTGTAGGTTTCGGCCAATCAAGTTTTCTTGGGCTAAGATTCATGAAAATGATTCTAGGGAACTTCTATAGGTTGTATGCTCACTATAGGAACTTTTAGGGGACAAAGATTCTAACTTGGTGCCCTTATAGGTTTCGGCCAACAAGGCTTTTTAGGGTTAGGGTTTTTTCGACAACTCCCTCTTATGAGGTTAGGCCATGATAATGCTTTATGAATGAATTCTAGGGGACAAAACCTAAGTTTGAACCCATTCCATGTTTCGGCCAACCCATATAATTAGGGTTAGGGTTGCATGAAAATATCTCTAATGATACTATGATCAGTTATAAGGCTTCATGAATGAACTTTAGGGGACAAAACCCAAGCTTGAGCCCCTTACAAGATTCGGCCAACCCATGGTTTTAGGGTTAGGGTTTCATGGAAACACCCCCACATGTAGTTGTGCTAAGAGTATGGTTGTTTTATTTATATGTCATGAACTATGCTTGTGTGATGAATATGTTTATAATTCAATGCAATATGAAATAAGCTTATGTGATGAACATGTTTATGATATAGTATGCCATGAAACATACCTAGATGTGGAACATGTTTTGTGATTTAATATGCCATGAATATGCCTAGGAAATATGCTTCATGTCTATGATGTAAGGTACCATGAAATATACCTAGAGGTGGAACATGTTTTGTGATTTAATATGCCATGAATATGCATTGGAAATATGCTTCATGTTTATGATATAATGTGCCATGAAATATGCTTGGGTGATGAACTTGTTTATGCTTAGGACCCCTTTAGGGTACTCTTATGTTATGAATGCATGTGTCCTTATGAAATGACTGAGATGGAGATGCTTCCCTTTCAAGTAGGGATCAAGAGCTCTCCTTATAACAAGATAAGATGGAGATGCTTCCCTTTCAAGTAGGGATCAAGAGCTCTCCCTATGATAAGATAAGATGGAGATGCTTCCCTTTCAAGTAGGGATCAAGAGCTCTCTTCAGAACAAGATGAGATTAAGATGCTTCCCTTTTTATGTTGGGGATCAAGAGCATTCTTTATATTATGACAAGAAAAGAAAAGAATTAAGTATTTTACTTTGCAAGAGGTTAAGTACCCACCTGTGGTCGTTAATCAAATCCATAGGGACATAAGAAGACGTAAGAGGTCTTGCCTCGTAAGACCTAAGAGGTCTGCTCTAGTAGGATCGTGGCTCGCCACCCCACTTATTAGGAATGCGAGATTATGTAGTTAGCAATACGTAAACTGAACGAAGCGATGATATTGAAGTATCTATAAGTATATGTTTTGAAAAGAAAAGACTTTTATGATATTGTGTATGCTTATGTTAAATACTCTGAATGCTTACGAACTATGTTCTTTATGCATGCTAGATGTTATGAAGTTATGATGATATTGAAGTATCTATAAGTATATGTTTTGAAAAGAAAAGACTTTTATGATATTGTGTATGCTTATGTTAAATACTCTGAATGCTTACTTAACTCCATGTTCTTATGCATGCTAGATGTTATGAAGTTATGATGATATTGAAGTATCTATAAGTATATGTTTTGAAAAGAAAAGACTTTTATGATATTGTGTATGCTTATGTTAAATACCCTGAATGCTTGCAAACTATGTTCTTTATGCATGCTAGATGTTATGAAGTTATGATGATATTGAAGTATCTATAAGTATATGTTTTGAAAAGAAAAGACTTTTATGATATTGTGTATGCTTATGTTAAATACCCTGAATGCTTGCGAACTATGTTCTTTATGCATGCTAGATGTTATGAAGTTATGATGTTTAGAGTTAAGTTTAAGAATGTTGCGACTATGTACTTTATGCTAGTTTAGAATTTATGATGTGGTGAATGTTATGGTTAAGTTTATGAATACTTGCGATTATGTTCCTTCTGCAGGTTTAGGATTTATGTTATTACAAATGTTTATGTTCAAGTTAAACAAATGCTTATGATTATGTCCTTTATGCATGTTTGGATTCCCTGATGAATGGTCATGGTTAAGTTGAAGAATGTTTGTGCCTATGTACTTTATGTAGGTTTAAGATGTAGGATGTTACGGATGCTTAGGTTAGGAATGCTTATTGTTAAGTTTTAAAACGCTTATGAATATGTCTTTCATGCATGCTTAGTTTTATGTAGTTATAATGCTTATGTTCAAATTATGCCCTGCTTAGATTAATTATGCTTAACTGGCTTATGAACAATTCTATGCCATGCTTAGTTTTTTTATTACATGGATATGTTGTTGATTAGTGTTGCTATGAAATACTTAGGTCCTTTATGCTAGTATGCTCATGTCCTAATTGCTTGATGAAGTTTGTGGCTTTTGTGAGTAGGCAAGGATATTACTAAGCTATATGCTTATAGTTCATGTTGTCCATATACTGCAGATAAAGGAAGTCTGCGCTAGAGGAAGTAGTAGGAGGGGCCAAGTGTGTGTGAGAGTGGCATGGTGGAAGAAGACCCTATACTATCTGCTTGTATTTATATGCTCTAAGAACAACTTAAGACATTGCTTCCGCTTATAAGACTTGTGTTTAATGAGTATCATCTACTTAAGAAGGTTGGAAATGTTAGAACTCATGAACGAATCTTTATGTATGCATGTTATGAAAGATATGTTAACATGCTAATGATGAATATGATATGTGATGCATGTGCAAAAGAAGGTTTAAGTTATGATGACCTGTTAAAGTATGTAGGTTGTGAGAGGATCCATATGTAGTATGTTTAAAAAAAAAAAAAAAGGAGTAACAGTAGCGCCGCCCTGAGAGCAGATAAGGGCGGGCGTTACAGGTGGTATTAATGCGAAGAGACTAGCATGTAGGTCAACTCGATGACTTGATCTCACAAGTCATGGATATGAGATATCGTCAAGTTAACACATAGGTATGCATTGAAGAATGTATACTGAATGACCCGCCATGAGAAAGTATCATGGATCGTTATATGAGTGTCATATACTTTCTCATGTGACTATTAGTATGACTATTAGTCCTTTGACCTAAAGTCACCATGGTTCCCTACATAAGGAGTTGCATACTTTGGCTTCGTCAAACGTCACCCGTACATGGGTGGATTATAAAGGCGATTACTATGTATGTAACAAATTATGCGAAGGGATGTGAGTGATGTAGATGAGATCTATCCCTCCTATATGACGGGAGTGATTTCATGATTCTTTATAGAGTGAGACCACTAAGTGCATAGCCATACTCAAATGAGTCAATATGAGATATTGAGCTCATTTGATTAGAGTGAGTCTACTTGGAGTTCAAGATATAGATTGTATAGAGGATGACATGGTCTATGCCTCAATTGTTCAATCTAGATGTTTAGGATAGAGGGATATTGTCACATATTGTGAGAGTCACAATTAGTAGTCATAAAGGTGTTGTTGGATCTCAACATTCTTGTAACTTGGGTAGCAATGATGTGTTGCTAGGTACCGCTCATTGCTTATATTTCTAAATCAGTTTAGGAGCATTGCCAAAGTTACTAGAACCTATAGGGTCACACACAAAGGGAAATTAGATGGAGATTAGGTTCATATGATGGACCAAGAGGATTAGGTTCATGTGATGAACCAAATTGGATTAAGAGTAATCCAAATTAGACTAATTGAATTGTACTCAATTTGATTCAAGTGTTGAATGAGTCTAATTTAGATTTGATTCATTGAGTAAATTTAAACTAATGAATAGAGATTCATTAAATTAAATTGACTTGAATCAAAGGTTGGATTTGATCAACCATGGGAGATAAGAGGTCATGTTTGACTTGAATTGAGAGGGAAGATGAAGGGTCAAGTTTGAATTGATCAAATGCCACTTCATGGTGACTTGGCATAGGGCCGGCCAATGATGATATTCCACATCATCATGGATACATCATGTTGTGCCACCTCATGAGGAAGACCAAGAGCCATGGCTCTTGGTATTACATGGATGGTTTTAACCCTCCTTAATGTGGCCGACCAAAAACATAAGTGTGGAATTGAATTCTTCTTCTTCCTTCTCCTATCTTCTTCTCTCCCTCTCCTCCATGGCCAAAACCTCCCAAGAGTGCTAACACACTCTAAGTGGTTCTCTCCACCTTTTGTCCGTGTGGATACGTGTAGAGGAGTGTACACTTGACACTCTACGAGATCTGACAACCTTTGGACGAGCGAGATAAGCGAAGGGCATCGCTACAAGGGTAACATTCTTCACATACAGATCTAAGGTAGATCTAGTGTAGATAAACATGTACATAAATTTTTATTTATCTTCGCACGGATTCGTGGTCGGCTTCCAAGGTTTCCGCAACATAAAAAGAAGTTTTTGCGGCTCGGATATTCTAACAATGGTATTAGAGCCACGTGCGAAGCATGTACATGTTTATATTTGTAATTTTTGTATTAGATACGAAAAGTTACATATCTGTAACTTTCTATAATTTTCCTAATTTTATAGATTTTGTGAGTATTTTTCTCGTAGAGTCGAAGCAACAAGTGTTTGGACACTTGTAGGCTTCAACCACCGAGAAAAACTCTCCGAAACGGTAAGGTCTCATTTTTGTTTCTTGGGACAGTGACTTAAGGCACTGTAAGATCAGTATGGGATACTCACGAGAATCATTTTACGAGAAGGGGCATTGCCCCTAACCCAGCAAGGGGCATTGTCCCGCGATTGCGCCCGAAAATCGCTTAGCGGGGCCGCTGCGGAGTTGTGATTCATAAAATTGAAAAAAAGGTAGGAAAATTATAGAAATTTATGTAAAATACATAATTTTGAATTATGTATAATATTGTGATGGTCATGGCCCAAAAACCCCAATGTGATTGGATAAAATTGTGTTGTAATTCATAATACGGCTTGCGTGCCGTTTTTAGTATTGTGCATGTTGTATATGATAGGCGACCTGCGCGTCGTGCTTCCCTTATTATATTTCTGTTGTAAATAGATTTTAAACTCGAATGTAACTCGAGTTTCATGTTTATAATGTACAAAACAAGTCGGTGGAAGGTCCACTCATAGACAGAGTTACGAGGAGGGTGTCGACGACACATGACGGTCAAAGGAGGCGCTTGGAGAAGCCGCTAACCCTAGGTTTACCGTCCGATCTTCTCATTGGCTTGAGAAGATCGTAGTAGGGCCATGACCTCATCACAAATTAATTAATTAGTATATATGTTTTTGCTTGTATGTATGTGATGCATTCTAGTATAGGGTAATTAATGCCTTAATGCGTATATGATAGACATTCACGATTAGGTTAGATCTTAATCAAGTCAACTCGAAATGCCTACCAAGTTTTGATACCCATCACTACCTCGATCATTTTTTGTTGTTGAATTTTCCAAAACAGAGAATGCATATTATCTTGGTAGGGTGCGGAGGGACAATCTTGGTCCCGTCTATCAAAGCTTGGGTGAGAATAAGCTCAATTAGATTGAGTGAAACTAGTTAACTCAATTGGATCGAGTAAAACTATAGGCATATTCTAATGGTTGGAAAGATAGAATAAGATCACATTTACACTAAATCTTGGGCGATTTAGCCAAAGCTAACTCAAGTTTTTTTTTTGTAAATGTGGATTTTGATCCTATAAACAAGAGTTGCATAGAGATATAATTGGTAATTTGTTACCTACCGATCATACTAAGTCTTGGGCGATTTAGCCAAAGCTAACTCAAGGCGTAGTATGATGTGGATCTTATCCCGCGAGAATTATAGCTAGTTGGTATGAATCTAGTAGTGTGGTTTGACCACATCCATGACTCGATTCTACAAAAGTCCTATAATTCAATGGGAACATCATTTAATTAAAGGTCTAATTAAATGATAAATGGAATATGATATTTACTTTCTGCATTATTTATGTTGTAGATTGCCATGTCGTCAAACATAAACACTCTCTCCTTGCGTTCTGTCCTTGAGAAGGACAAGCTCAATGGAGCTAATTTCCTGGACTGGTACATGAATCTGAGAATTGTTCTCAAACAAGAAAGAAAATTGTACGTCCTGGAGTAGCCCATTCCGAAAGTACCTCCTGCCACTGCCTCATGAGCTGACCAAGATGCTTACAAGAAGCATCAAGATGATGCATTAGATGTATCATGCCTTATGCTCACGACCATAAACACTGAGCTTCAGAAGCAACACGAGTTAATGAATGCTTTTGATATGGTTGAATATCTTCATCAACTATATCAAGGACAAGCAAGGCACGAGAGATTCGAGATGTCTAAGGCACTGTTTCAATGCAAGATGCAAGATGGGACTCCCGTAAGTCCATATGTACTCAAGATGATTGGGTACATAGAAAACCTACAGAGGTTGGTGTTGGGATGTATACTGAAAAGTCTATCTTTTGTATGAACATCTTTATTTTAAAATAAGAATCACATGATCATTGTTTGCATATTTATGATGATGCATATTATCTAATACATTACATTGTAGATAACATGGTGTGTGGTGTCACACGGGAGATCATGTTATCGGCTCCTCGTAAAGTATAAGTATACGCTCACAACCGAGATGACTTTGGACAAACCATTGGTATGGTTGTAGGGTAATTTGGTATTGGTTTGTCTTGACCATAGAATCACACTAGTACACTTTGTGTGTATTGAGCAGGATCGACTTAGAGGTGATTCAATTTATTACTGATTACATAATCGAATCGGACCTCAGATATTATATTGTACATGCTCTTAATCCCGATATAATAACGGGCACATATACTTAGTATTCATTTCTTTGATTTATTAATGGGCGAGATTTATAGATTAAATCGATAGGCTTGGTAAGTTGGGAAATGATATTATTTATATGGTGTGACGTTGATTATAGGAGGAAATCATGTCCTATATTATAGGATGATGATATCCCCTTGAGGAGCTCATAAGGTTCATCATGTAAACCCTATAGGTGGACTTGGTCCGGCATGATGAAAAGGTTGAGTGGTACTACTTATGGAGTTAAATGTTGATTAATTAATGGTCAGTAAATTAATTAATCGATGGACATTCTGTTGGGTTTCCGGCACCGCGGCGTGTGTGTGTTCGATCATGTTTCGTAAACATGAGCACAGCGGAAGCAATAAAAATAATAAATATTCCTATTTATTACAACACACACAACACACGCATGCTATTACAACAAGTGTAGACATAACCGTAAATTAAAATTGCAATAAAAGGAAATTAAACTACGTTATACCTTCCGTATGACGTGTAGCGGGAACGGCATCAACCGGAACGATTCTCGTAAGAATCGTCTCTATCCGTATCCACGCCGAGCTCCTCGGGATGACTTCGCCAAGCCACGAGCTTCGTCTTCGTACGGGTTACTAGCCTCGTGTTGAAGACGACGTGATCGAGAGATGATCACGGTCCGAATCCAAATTCGGACCTAAAACAAGTCCTCAAGACTTGCTTCTCCGGAGAGGTATTCGTCAACCGATTGACGAATCCTTCGTCCTCCACCTCAGAGGATTACCGGAGATCAAATCCCCGGTATTTTAGCCGCTGTCGGAGCACTAACCGTCGTCCAAACGACGCTCCGACGAGAGGAGAAGAAGCTGTCCAGAAAACTGGACAGCTTTGGTGGAGGAAATAGGCGCCGGCTAAAGAAGAGATGGAGTCTCACCTTTACACCGAACCCAAGGGAGATCACCGGAGGGTCGCCGGAGGTTCACCGGCCGAAACTTGGACGCCGACAAGGAGATGGCAGCAGCTCAATGAAGTTGGGCGGCAGCCCTTGTTGTTGACGCCAACAACAAGGATTATGGGTTGGGCGGCCAATTAGGGTTGCCTCAAATTAGGTTTTCACAAAAACCCTTAAGCCCTATTTTATAGAGAACTAATTCTCTTAATGGTTATTAAATCATAACCATTAGGCCCGTTAACCCGCTCCATTAAGATAAGTTAAAATAAACCAAACCATGATGGTTTATTTTAAGTTAAAACGAACCGAACCAACTTTTGGTTCATTCATTTAAAATAAACCAAACCCTTTGGTTTATTCTCATCCATTGGATTAGAACCAAACCATTTTGGTCCATCCATTATGTCTTCATAAGACACGGCCCATCCACGCTTCCATTGCGACTGAAACAATTTCATGCTCGCTTTATGTTTGGTCCAACCAAACATAGTTTCTCTCGATGCGAGAATCCCATTCTCAAGCTCGTTTTAAATCCTTTGGATTACACTCGTTGTCGTGTGACCAAATAGGTTCTCGGTTTATGTTGGCCGTCTATAATTAACCATTAATTATAGAGCGATCATGAGTGGCACCTAGTAGTACATCATGATCCCCAATTAACCGAAAAGATCAGCAGTTGATCGAACTATTTACGAAACCCTTGATGGCTTGAATGAATGGTGCCCCATTCCCTTCACTCATCTTATACCCACTTGGTTGGGACATGGTCTATAGTGTCAGTCCCCACTAGGCTGACTACGTCACACCTAGCCCAAGTATCATTTCCTCGTCCTACGGATTCTAGTTACTCCACATGTATCGAAGAGTACCTTACTCTAAACATGTATTGCTTTGGCCAAAGACTTTAGTAACAATCCGACGAGAGGCCATGGGTATACATCTCCTCGCAAGGAGTGGTGAATCCTTTATAGGCTATTCAAACACCTTCGATCACTTCGACTTATACCCAATCATCCGGGTCCACATCTCCTTAGAGATGTTTGCTTAAGATGTCAAAGCATAAGTCTCCATGATCAAGATGACTTGAATACCGCAAGTCAAAGGAACATCGCACTTAAGCCACTAATAACTTCATTGACATATCTATATATGCAGAGAACCATATGAAGTCTTTACGGCTGGTCACTCCAATGAACTAGTTACCATAACTAGCATCCACGATTAACTCCGGACATCACTATGTCTCCAGCCAGTGAGAATCAGCTGCTTGGATACACCAAGGAGTATACCTCGTGCTAGTCTCGACAGAATTGATGGTGTCCAGATTCATCAATTCATCGACTAGGGATAATTCCGATACATCACAATTACACATGTAGAGATACTCACTAGTTGTGATCCAATCACAAATTCTCTCATGCTGTGAATCGTATCGTGGACATTCAGTAAATGAGTTTAAGATCCAATCAAATACATAAAAACATGTATACTCAAATAGTGAATCTTCATTTATCATATAAATGGTTCATACATAAGGCGATTGCCTTAGGACATCTCTCATATATTACTAACAGACTCCCACTTGGCCTAATGCCAATCGCTACGGTATCCAATACCATAAGCACCAACATGACCCTCAAACTTACTTTGAGGTAATGCTTTAGTCAAAGGATCCGCTAAGTTCCTTTCAGTGGGAATTTTCTCGATTTGTATTTCGTTCCTACTGATGATCTCTCTGATAAGATGATAGCGGCGAAGCACATGTTTGGATCATTGATGAGACCACATCAAGTTCATAGATGAACTACTTGATCCAAACCGCTTCCTTTGCTGCTTCCAAAGCTGCAACGTATTCTGCCTTAGTGGCAGAATCCGCTATAGTGTCAAGCTTGGAACCTTTCCAACTTATTTTGCGCCTCCATTCCAGGTGAATACATACCCAGACAAAGACATGGAATAATTCTTGTCTGTCTGGAGTTGGCATCCGTATACCCACGTATCACCATGTACCCTTCTCCATATATTAGGAACGTATCCTTAGTTCTTCTTAAGTACTTAAGGATCGTCTTAACAGTCACCCAATGATCCATTCCTGGATCAGACTGGTATCTGCTCGTGACACTCAGAGCATACGATACATCGGGCCTCGTACATAACATAGCATACATGATAGATCCTATTGCGGATGCATAGGGAATCTTACTCATGCAAATCCTCTCGTCTTCTGTGCGCGGACACATAGACTTCGAAAGGTGTACCCCATTCCTGATGGGCAGATAACCTTTCTTGGATTCCGACATGCTAAACCTCTTTGCTTTTCGGTCTATATATATGGCTGCGAAAGACCAAGCAACCGTTTCGATCTATCTCTATAGATCTTAATCCCAAGGATGTAGGTTGCTTCTCCCAGGTCTTTCATGGAGAATGTCTTGGATAACCAAACCTTAACTGACTGTAAGATGGACACATCGTTTCCTATAAGTAATATGTCATCGACATACAATACTAGGAACACGACTGCACTCCCACTAACCTTCTTGTACACACAAGGTTCGTCTGGATTTTGTGAGAAATCAAACCTTTTGATCGTCTCATCAAGCGGATATTCCAACTCTGGATGCTTGCTTCAATCCATAAATGGATCGTGCAATTTGCATACCTTGGTTTTATCAACCGATGTGAAACCCTCAGTGTATCATATACACGTCCTCGGCGGTTTCCATTAAGGAAAGTGTTTTCACATCCATCTGCCATATCTCATAATCATAATGAGCCGCTATGGCGGAGCATCCGAATGGATTTAAGCATAGCTCTGAGTAATAGGTTTCGTAATCAACACCTTGCTTTTGGCGATATCCTTTCGCCACCAATCTAGCCTTATAGGTAATCACATTACCATCCATGTCGGTTTTCTTCTTGAAAACCCACTTGCACCCTATAGGCTTTATGCCTTGGTGGGTCGACCAAGTTCAAACTTGGTTTTCGTACATGGAATCCATTTCACTTCATGGCACCAAGCCACTTATCCCTTCTGAACTTGTCACACTTCTTCATAAGCTGGTAGGCTCCTCATCATCAATGAGTAACACGTCGTTCGATTCGATTAAACAGAAATCCATATCTCTCGGGAATGTTGCGTGTTCTACCGGATCTCTGAAGATGTGGTGTTACAATAGTCCAGGATTGCTCATCACTATGAGTTGTCGGTGTTGTGCTTCACCGGTATCTCATTAATGTCTATTTGAGTCTCTCGAGCCTCCTCAAGCTCGGCGACACTCCCACTTGTTTTCTTGCAAGAGAAACTCTTTCTCTAGAAACACAGCATGCCTTGAAACAAACACCATTTTGTTCCACGGGATGATAGAATTAGTAACCTTGTTTCCTTAGGGTATCCAATAAATAGACATTTATCGGACTTAGCATCCAATTTGTATACGATCCGCTTCACATAAGCGGACAACCCCATATCTTCAAGTAAGATACATGAGGTTTCTTACTATTCCATATCTCATATGGAGTAGTTGAGACTACCTTGGTAGGCATTACATTTTAACAAAGTAAAATGCGAAGTGCATAGCCCCAAAGGACTTGGGAAGAGTCGCATGATTCATCATTGACTGACCATGTCCAACAAGGTCCGATTCGCCTCTCGGATACACCATTATGCTTTGTGGTGTATAGGAGTAGTCCATTGAGACAATATGCCATTGTCTCTTAGATAATCAAGAAACTCTTGACTTAAGTATTCACCACCTCGATCCGATCAGTATTTTAATACTTTTGTCATGTTGTTTCTCTACTTCATTTCTGAATTCTTTGAACTTTTCAAAGGCTTGGACTTGTGTTTCATCAAGAACACATACCCAAACCGTGAGTGATCATCGGTGAAGGTAATGAAGTAGCTATAGCCTCCTAATGCTTGAGTTGACATAGGTCCACATACATCGTATGTACTAGACCTAGTAACTCTCCCACTCGTTCACCTTTTCCGGTAAAGGTAACTTAGTCATCTTGCCTTTTAAGCATGATTGCATGTATCGCATGAATCCAATTCAAGCGATTCCGAATTCCACATCGGTGTAATTCGGACATGCGTTTCTTGCTTATATGGCCAAGCGACAATGCCACATATAGGAGTCTATTTGATTATCCTTTCGAGCACTAGTGTTGCTCGCCCGATATTGAAATAAATCCTTTGATCGTCCAACGTATAAACACCATTGCTTAAAGTTCCGGTCCCATAAAGAACCCCATTCAAAGTTATGTAACAACAATTGTTACTAAAGCGTCAAATGGAAACCATTTCTATTTAAACAAGAAATAGAAATGATGTTCTTTATCAACAAAGGAATATAAAAGCAATTGTCGGTTCTAAGACAAGTCTGCGGGGAGTTTCAACAAATGCGTTAGATGGCGAGTCGGCAACCTTTGCTTCATTCCCAACACGTAAATTTGACTCTCCTTGAGTCTTCTTCTATTCCTTAGCCCATGTATGTCATTACATATATGTGAGCCACACCCGTATCAAATACCCAAGTGTCGAGGAAATAGAATGACAATCAATAAAGAAGATTTCGAAGAAGATGGGGCATCAGATGCCTTATCCTTCTTCACGGACTCAAGATAAATCTTGCACTTTCTTCATAAATGGCTCTCCTTGCCATAATGATGGCAAGTTTCCTTTGTGCTAGTTCTACCTTCTTAGCCTTTCTCTTCTTTCCCTTCTGCTTGTTCCTTTGACTTCCTCTTAGAACCTTTCTTGAGGAATCAACTAACGACAGTCCTACTCATGCTTCTCGAGAAGACTCCACAGTCTTGACATATTGGCGATACCACGGATGAACCTCCTAGCATCTCGGAGGTGAAGAGGAGCTTTGAGACTTGAACCTTCGAATCTCACTTGCTCATCAACCAACTCACAAAGATGAAGGACTACGATATGAGCATCCATATGCTCATGCTGCTTCGTAAGCTTGGGTTCCATCGTGGCTAACATGATGCAACTCATTTTTGAATCACTCACATGTTTACGATAGGCCAACAATTGGTCGAGTTGCATTGTCACTAGGATGGGCGGGAAGAGGCGCGAGGACATACACAAGCTTTTCACCTTGAGAACAATTCTCAAGTTTCTAAGTTAGTCCAAGTTCGGCCCGATCAATTTATTTGAATCCAAAATGGAGCATAAATTCAAACACATCATGATCAATATATTAACTTAGAAATACAAAGCGAGCATATATGAGAAAGATGATTTTAAAAATGCATCAATATACATTTATAAATCCCATTCATTTTTGAATTCAAAAACCCCAAAATCACTTCGGGAGATCGTAGGTCCATCTCCGAATGGGCTGATATCCATCATAGATAAGAACAACCTTGGAGTGAGTCCAACAAGCCATTCTTAGCTATGATGGTGGGTATCAAGTATACCGATTACATATCATGTATATGTAACTATCACAATGTGCTATCAACTAATTGAATGTTTACACATACATTGGGTTGTTAACACATTAACAAGTATGCATCATATGCATAGCACCCAACTTCACCTCTCTTCACATCGACCTTGGAGTGAGTCCAACAAGCCGATGCTCCAAGTTAAAGCCGACCCATTAATCGCGAAATAGTTTTAATATGGTTAAAGCGCATTCAACCAATTAGCCAGGCTTGGAGTGAGTCCAACAACCCAAACTAACGATTGACCTCTGACTCTTACCATATTAGAGTTAAACTATTCCAATGATTTGAACATGTTCAGGTTCGAGCGGGGCTTGGAGTGAGTCCAACAACCCAAACAAGAAACAGAACTCTGGTTCTAACCATATTAATGGAAGGTGTAGGCTTTAATATTGAGTTAGGGTTTTATGTCTCATCCTCTTTGCATGCAAATAACTATTATCTACATGGCATGGCATACATGGCATACATCTACATGTCACGACACGCATGGCATAATGTTATGCATCTAATGCAATTACATGGCATACAATTATGTCATGTATATATTTCCTTATATGTCATAACTATTTATGGAAATAAAATATGTTTAAGATTTGATTCTTCAAATCAAATCATAATTAAATTAGGAAACAAATTTCCAAATCTAATCACATATTTTATTCATGGAATTATTTGATTAAGGAAAATCTATTTAGGAAACCAATTTCCTAAATCTTTAAAACTACTTATGGAAATAAAATATTTTAAGATTTGATTTCCCAAATCAAATCATGATTAAATTAGGAAACAAATTTCCAGAATCTAATCAAATATTTTATTTATGTAAAATATAAATTTCCATAAATACTTCCAACTTTCCAAAAGTGGAAGATTTCCATAAATACTTCTAGACTTTCCAAAATTGAAAAATTTCCATAAATACTTCTAAATTTCCAAATTTAGAAAATTTCCAGAAATACATTATGACTATCGCAAAACCATTTTACGATTATGTCGAAACACAACACAGGCTCGATACCACTTTGTTGGGTTTTAAGCATGGCGTGTGTGTGTTCGATCATGTTTCGTAAACATGAGCACAGCGGAAGCAATAAAAATAATAAATATTCCTATTTATTACAACACACACAACACACGCATGCTATTACAACAAGTGTAGACATAACCGTAAATTAAAATTGCAATAAAAGGAAATTAAACTACGTTATACCTTCCATTATGGCGTGTAGCGGAAACGGCATCAGCGGAGCGATTCTCGTAGAATCGTCTCTATCCGTATCACGCCGAGCTCCTCGGGATAACCCAAGCCACGAGCCGTCTTCGTCACGTGCGGGTTACTAGCCTCGTGTTGAAGGCGGCGTGATCGAGATGATCACGGTCGAATCCAAATTCGGACCTAAAACAGTCCTCAAGACTTGCTTCTCCGGAAGGTATTCGTCAACCGATTGGCCAGATCGCCGTCCTCCACCTCAGAGGATTACGGAGATCAAATCCCGGTATGTTAGCCGCTGTCGGAGCACTAACCGTCGTCCAAGCGGCGCTCCGGCGAGAGGAGAAGAAGCTGTCAGAAAACTGGACAGCTTTGAGTGGAAATAGGCGCCCGGCTAAAGAAGAGATGGAGTCTCACCTTTACACGAACCCAAGGGAGATCACCGGAGGGTCGCGGAGGTTCACCGGCGAAACTTGGGCGCCGACAAGGAGATGGCAGCAGCTCAAGAAGTTGGCGGCAGCCCTTGTTGTTGACGCCAACAACAAGGAGGATGGGTTGGGGCCAATTAGGGTTGCCTCAAATTAGGTTTTCACAAAACCCTTAAGCACTATTTTATAGAGAACTAATTCTCTTAATGGTTATTAAATCATAACCATTAGGCCCGTTAACCCGCTCCATTAAGATAAGTTAAAATAAACCAAACCATGATGGTTTATTTTAAGTTAAAACGAACCGAACCAACTTTTGGTTCATTCGTTTAAAATAAACCAAACCCTTTGGTTTATTCTCATCCATTGGATTAGAACCAAACCATTTTGGTCCATCCATTATGTCTTCATAAGACACGGCCCATCCACGCTTCCATTGCGACTGAAACAATTTCATGCTCGCTTTATGTTTGGTCCAACCAAACATAGTTTCTCTCGGTCTGAGAATCCCATTCTCAAGCTCGGTTTAAATCCTTTGGATTACACTCGTTGTGCGTGTGACCAAATAGGTTCTCGGTTTATGTTGGCCGTCTATAATTAACCATTAATTATAGAACGATCATGAGTGGCACCTAGTAGTACATCATGATCCCCAATTAACCGAAAAGATCAACGGTTAATCCAGAACTATTTCTGAAACCCTTCAGTAGCTTGAATGAATCGTGCCCCATTCCCTTCACTCATCTTATACCCACTTGGTTCAGGACATGGTCTATTGTGTCAGTCCCCACTAGGCTGACTACGTCACACCTAGCCCAAGTATCAGTTCCTCGTCCTACGGATTCTAGTTACTCCACATGTATCGAAGAGTACCTTACTCTAAACATGTATTGCTTTGGCCAAAGACTTTAGTAACAATCCGACGAGAGGCCATGGGTATACATCTCCTCGCAAGGAGTGGTGAATCCTTTATAGGCTATTCAAACACCTTCGATCACTTCGACTTATACCCAATCATCCCGGGTCCACATCTCCTTAGAGATGTTTGCTTAAGATGTCAAAGCATAAGTCTCCATGATCAAGATGACTTGAATACCGCAAGTCAAAGGAACATCGCACTTAAGCCACAAGAAGAACTTCATTGACATATCTATATATGCAGAGAACCATATGAAGTCTTACTACTGGTCACTCCAATGAACTAGTTACCATAACTAGCATCCACGATTAACTCCGACATCACTATGTCTCCACCAAAGCTGAGAATCACCGCTTGGATACACCAAGGAGTATACCTCGTGCTAGTCTCAACGTAATTGATGGTGTCCAGATTCATCAATTCATCGACTAGGGATAATTCCGATACATCACAATTACACATGTAGAGATACTCACTAGTTGTGATCCAATCACAAATTCTCTCATGCTGTGAATCGTATCGTGGACATTCAGTAAATGAGTTTAAGATCCAATCAAATACATAAAAACATGTATACTCAAATAGTGAATCTTCATTTATCATATAAATGGTTCATACATAAGGCGATTGCCTTAGGACATCTCTCATATATTACTAACAGACTCCCACTTGGCCTAATGCCAATCGCTACGGTATCCAATACCATAAGCACTAACATGACCCTCAAACTTACTTTGAGGTAATGCTTTAGTCAAAGGATCCGCTAAGTTCCTTTCAGTGGGAATTTTCTCGATTTGTATTTCGTTCCTACTGATGATCTCTCTGATAAGATGATAGCGGCGAAGCACATGTTTGGATCATTGATGAGACCACATCAAGTTCATAGATGAACTACTTGATCCAAACCGCTTCCTTTGTTGCCTAAAGTCGCAACGATTCGCCTTAGTGGCAGAATCCACTATAGTGTCAAGCTTGGAACCTTTCCAACTTATTTTGCGCCTCCATTCCAGGTGAATACATACCCAGACAAAGACATGGAATAATTCTTGTCTGTCTGGAGTTGGCATCCGTATACCCACGTATCACCATGTACCCTTCTCCATATATTAGGAACGTATCCTTAGTTCTTCTTAAGTACTTAAGGATCGTCTTAACAGTCACCCAATGATCCATTCCTGGATCAGACTGGTATCTGCTCGTGACACTCAGAGCATACGATACATCGGGCCTCGTACATAACATAGCATACATGATAGATCCTATTGCGGATGCATAGGGAATCTTACTCATGCAAATCCTCTCGTCTTCTGTGCGCGGACACATAGACTTCGAAAGGTGTACCCCATTCCTGATGGGCAGATAACCTTTCTTGGATTCCGACATGCTAAACCTCTTTAGCACTCGGTCTATATATGTAGACTGCGAAAGACCAAGCAACCGTTTCGATCTATCTCTATAGATCTTAATCCCAAGGATGTAGGTTGCTTCTCCCAGGTCTTTCATGGAGAATGTCTTGGATAACCAAACCTTAACTGACTGTAAGATGGACACATCATTTCCTATAAGTAATATGTCATCGACATACAATACTAGGAACACGACTGCACTCCCACTAACCTTCTTGTACACACAAGGTTCGTCTGGATTTTGTGAGAAATCAAACCTTTTGATCGTCTCATCAAAACGGATATTCCAGCTCCTGGATGCTTGCTTCAATCCATAAATGGATCGTCGCAATTTGCATACCTTGGTTTTATCAACCGATGTGAAACCCTCAGGCTGTATCATATACACGTCCTCGAGCAGGTTTCCATTAAGGAAAGCTGTTTTCACATCCATCCGCCATATCTCATAATCATAATGAGCCGCTATGGCCAGAGCATCCGAATGGATTTAAGTAATAGGTTTCGTCATAATCAACACCTTGCTTTTGACGATATCCTTTCGCCACCAATCTAGCCTTATAGGTAATCACATTACCATCCATGTCGGTTTTCTTCTTGAAAACCCACTTGCACCCTATAGGCTTTATGCTTGGTGGGTCAACCAAGTTCCAAACTTGGTTTTCGTACATGGAATCCATTTCGACTTCATGGCACCAAGCCACTTATCCCTTTCTCGAACTTGTCAAGACTTCTTCATAATGGTAGGCTCTCATCATCAATGAGTAACACGTCGTTCGATTACACGAGAAATCCATATCTCTCAGAATGTTGCGTGTTCTACCAGATCTACGAAGATGTGGTGTTACAATAGGTCCACCGATTGCTCATCACTATGAGTTGCCATTTGTTGTGCTTCACCAGGTATCTCATTAATGTCTATTTGAGTCTCTCGAGCCTCCTCAAGCTCGACGACACTCCCACTGTTTTCTTGCAAGAGAAACTCTTTCTCTAGAAACACAGCATGCCTTGAAACAAACACATTTTGTTCCACAGGATGATAGAATTGGTAACTCCTTGTTTCCTTAGGGTATCCAATAAATAGACATTTATCAGACTTAGCATCCAATTTGTCTGATACAGTCCGCTTCACATAAGCAGGACAACCCCATATCTTCAAGTAAGATACATGAGGTTTCTTACCATTCCATATCTCATATGGAGTAGTTGAGACTACCTTGTAGGCATTCTGCTTAACAAAAACAGTCCAAGTGCATAGCCCCAAAAGGACTTGGGAAGAGTCGCATGATTCATCATTGACTGACCATGTCCAACAAGGTCGATTCGCCTCTCAGATACACCATTATGCTGTGGTGTATAGGGCGGAGTCCATTGAGACAATATGCCATTGTCTCTTAGATAATCAAGAAACTCTTGACTTAAGTATTCACCACCTCGATCCGATCGAAGTATTTTAATACTTTTGTCATGTTGTTTCTCTACTTCATTTCTGAATTCTTTGAACTTTTCAAAGGCTTCAGACTTGTGTTTCATCAAGAACACATACCCAAACCGTGAGTGATCATCGGTGAAGGTAATGAAGTAGCTATAGCCTCCTAATGCTTGAGTTGACATAGGTCCACATACATCAGTATGTACTAGACCTAGTAACTCTCCCACTCGTTCACCTTTTCCAGTAAAAGGTAACTTAGTCATCTTGCCTTTTAAGCATGATTCGCATGTATCGCATGAATCCAATTCAAACGATTCCAGAATTCCACATCGGTGTAATTCGGACATGCGTTTCTTGCTTATATGGCCAAGACGACAATGCCACATATAGGAGTCTATTTGATTATCCTTTCGAGCACTAGTGTTGCTCGCTTCGATATTGAAATCGTCACTGGATACGTCCAACGTATAAACACCATTGCTTAAAGTTCCAGTCCCATAAAGAACCCCATTCAAAGTTATGTAACAACAATTGTTACTAAACGTCAAATGGAAACCATTTCTATTTAAACAAGAAATAGAAATGATGTTCTTTATCAACAAAGGAATATAAAAGCAATTGTCCAGTTCTAAGACAAGTCCTGCAGGGAGTTTCAACAAATACGTTAGATGGCGACAAGAACCTTTGCTTCATTCCCAACACGTAAATTTGACTCTCCTCGACGAGTCTTCTTCTATTCCTTAGCCCATGTATGTCATTACATATATGTGAGCCACACCCAGATCAAATACCCAAGTGTCCGAGGAAATAGAATGACAATCAATAAAGAAGATTTCAAGAAGATGGGGCATCCGATGCCTTATCCTTCTTCACGGACTCAAGATAAATCTTGCACTTTCTTCAAGAATGGCTCTCCTTGCCATAATGATGGCAAGTTTCCTTTGTGCTAGTTCTACCTTCTTAGCCTTTCTCTTCTTTCCCTTCTTTGTTCCTTTGACTTCCTCTTAGAACCTTTCTTCGAGGAATCAACTAAAGACCGCCCCCTCGCATGCTTCTTAAGACTCCATGCCTTCAAGATATTGAGCAAGACAGATGAACCTCCTAGCATCTCAGAGGTGAAGAGGAGCTTTGAGACTTCGAACCTTTCGAATCTCACTTGCTCATCAACCAACTCACAAAGATGAAGGACTACGATATGAGCATCCATATGCTCATGCTGCTTTCGTAGCTTGGGTTCCATCGTGGCTAGCATGATGCAACTCATTTTTTCAGAATCACTCACATGTTTCTGATAGGCCAACAATTGGTCCAGAGTTGCATTGTCACTAGGATGGGCGGGAAGAGGCGCTTCGAGGACATACACAAGCTTTTCACCTTGAGAACAATTCTCAAGTTTCTAAGTTAGTCCAAGAAGTTCGGCCCAGTCAATTTATTTGAATCCAAAATGGAACGCAAATTCAAACACATCATGATCAATATATTAACTTAGAAATACAAAACGAGCATATATGAGAAAGATGATTTTAAAAATGCATCAATATACATTTATAAATCCCATTCATTTTTCGAATTCAAAAACCCCAAAATCACTTCGGGAGATCGTAGGTCCATCTCCGAATGGGCTGATATCCATCATAGATAAGAACAACCTTGGAGTGAGTCCAACAAGCCATTCTTAGCTATGATGGTGGGTATCAAGTATACCGATTACATATCATGTATATGTAACTATCACAATGTGCTATCAACTAATTGAATGTTTACACATACATTGGGTTGTTAACACATTAACAAGTATGCATCATATGCATAGCACCCAACTTCACCTCTCTTCACATCGACCTTGGAGTGAGTCCAACAAATCGATGCTCCAAGTTAAAGCCGACCCATTAATCGCGAAATAGTTTTAATATGGTTAGAGCGCATTCAACCAATTAGCCAGGCTTGGAGTGAGTCCAACAACCCAAACTAACGATTGACCTCTGACTCTTACCATATTAGAGTTAAACTATTCCAATGATTTGAACATGTTCAGGTTCGAGCCGGGCTTGGAGTGAGTCCAACAATCCAAACAAGAAACAGAACTCTGGTTCTAACCATATTAATGGAAGGTGTAGGCTTTAATATTGAGTTAGGGTTTTATGTCTCATCCTCTTTGCATGCAAATAACTATTATCTACATGGCATGGCATACATGGCGTACATCTACATGTCACGACACGCATGGCATAATGTTATGCATCTAATGCAATTACATGGCATACAATTATGTCATGTATATATTTCCTTATATGTCATAACTATTTATGGAAATAAAATATGTTTAAGATTTGATTCTTCAAATCAAATCATAATTAAATTAGGAAACAAATTTCCAAATCTAATCACATATTTTATTCATGGAATTATTTGATTAAGGAAAATCTATTTAGGAAACCAATTTCCTAAATCTTTAAAACTACTTATGGAAATAAAATATTTTAAGATTTGATTTCCCAAATCAAATCATGATTAAATTAGGAAACAAATTTCCAGAATCTAATCAAATATTTTATTTATGTAAAATATAAATTTCCATAAATACTTCCAACTTTCCAAAAGTGGAAGATTTCCATAAATACTTCTAGACTTTCCAAAATTGAAAAATTTCCATAAATACTTCTAAATTTCCAAAATTTAGAAAACTTCCAGAAATACATTATGACTATCGCAAAACCATTTTTACGATTATGTCGAAACACAACCTGGGCTCTGATACCACTGTTGGGTTTCCGGCACCGCGGCGTGTGTGTGTTCGATCATGTTTCGTAAACATGAGCACAGCGGAAGCAATAAAAATAATAAATATTCCTATTTATTACAACACACACAACACACGCATGCTATTACAACAAGTGTAGACATAACCGTAAATTAAAATTGCAATAAAAGAAATTAAACTACGTTATACCTTCCGTATGACGTGTAGCGGGAACGGCATCAACCGGAACGATTCTCGTAAGAATCGTCTCTATCCGTATCCACGCCGAGCTCCTCGGGATGACTTCGCCAAGCCACGAGCTTCGTCTTCGTACGGGTTACTAGCCTCGTGTTGAAGACGACGTGATCGCGAGATGATCACGGTCCGAATCCAAATTCGGACCTAAAACAAGTCCTCAAGACTTGCTTCTCCGGAGAGGTATTCGTCAACCGATTGACGAATCCTTCGTCCTCCACCTCAGAGGATTACCGGAGATCAAATCCCCGGTATTTTAGCCGCTGTCGGAGCACTAACCGTCGTCCAAACGACGCTCCGACGAGAGGAGAAGAAGCTGTCCAGAAAACTGGACAGCTTTGGTGGAGGAAATAGGCGCCGGCTAAAGAAGAGATGGAGTCTCACCTTTACACCGAACCCAAGGGAGATCACCGGAGGGTCGCCGGAGGTTCACCGGCCGAAACTTGGACGCCGACAAGGAGATGGCAGCAGCTCAATGAAGTTGGGCGGCAGCCCTTGTTGTTGACGCCAACAACAAGGAGGATGGGTTGGGCGGCCAATTAGGGTTGCCTCAAATTAGGTTTTCACAAAAACCCTTAAGCACTATTTTATAGAGAACTAATTCTCTTAATGGTTATTAAATCATAACCATTAGGCCCGTTAACCCGCTCCATTAAGATAAGTTAAAATAAACCAAACCATGATGGTTTATTTTAAGTTAAAACGAACCGAACCAACTTTTGGTTCATTCGTTTAAAATAAACCAAACCCTTTGGTTTATTCTCATCCATTGGATTAGAACCAAACCATTTTGGTCCATCCATTATGTCTTCATAAGACACGGCCCATCCACGCTTCCATTGCGATCAAACAATTTCATGCTCGCTTATGTTTGGTCCAACCAAACATAGTTTCTCTGGCCCCGAGAATCCCATTCTCAAGCTCGCTTTAAATCCTTTGGATTACACTCGCAGCGCGTGTGACCAAATAGGTTCTCGGTTTATGTTGGCCGTCTATAATTAACCATTAATTATAGAACGATCATGAGTGGCACCTAGTAGTACATCATGATCCCCAATTAACCGAAAAGATCAACGGTTGATCCAGAACTATTTCTGAAACCCTTCAGTAGCTTGAATGAATCGTGCCCCATTCCCTTCACTCATCTTATACCCACTTGGTTCAGGACATGGTCTATTGTGTCAGTCCCCACTAGGCTGACTACGTCACACCTAGCCCAAGTATCATTTCCTCGTCCTACGGATTCTAGTTACTCCACATGTATCAAAGAGTACCTTACTCTAAACATGTATTGCTTTGGCCAAAGACTTTAGTAACAATCCGACGAGAGGCCATGGGTATACATCTCCTCGCAAGGAGTGGTGAATCCTTTATAGGCTATTCAAACACCTTCGATCACTTCGACTTATACCCAATCATCCCGGGTCCACATCTCCTTAGAGATGTTTGCTTAAGATGTCAAAGCATAAGTCTCCATGATCAAGATGACTTGAATACCGCAAGTCAAAGGAACATCGACTTAAGCCACAAAGAAGAACTTCATTGACATATCTATATATGCAGAGAACCATATGAAGTCTTACTACTGGTCACTCCAATGAACTAGTTACCATAACTAGCATCCACGATTAACTCCGGACATCACTATGTCTCCAGCCAGTGAGAATCAGCTGCTTGGATACACCAAGGAGTATACCTCGTGCTAGTCTCAACAGAATTGATGGTGTCCAGATTCATCAATTCATCGACTAGGGATAATTCTGATACATCACAATTACACATGTAGAGATACTCACTAGTTGTGATCCAATCACAAATTCTCTCATGCTGTGAATCGTATCGTGGACATTCAGTAAATGAGTTTAAGATCCAATCAAATACATAAAAACATGTATACTCAAATAGTGAATCTTCATTTATCATATAAATGGTTCATACATAAGGCGATTGCCTTAGGACATCTCTCATATATTACTAACACATTCGAGATCTTAAACACGGAGAGGAAAATGTACAAATAATATGGAGCCTATATTAACTTATGGGGGTTGGTGAGGTAGATCAATGATAATCCTTTAGTGGATTGGATTATCATTAATGGATCGGACTTTATGTGGGCTTGATCCATTAGGTGGCCAAGATCCAACTCCTCCTCATGGTCCCTATTGTATCCTATTAATACTTCATGAAGCCTAGATCCAATGGATGAAAACAAAACTCTAGACCCAACGGTAGAGATTAAATCTCTAGATCCGACGATTGAGATTAATCCGACGGTTGAGAATAAATCCCTAGAACCAATGGTGGAGATTAAAACAAGGATTATCCCTAACTCTATAAAAGGAGGCTTTAGGGTGGGCGACAAGGAGGAATTCCAATAGAGATAGGATTACTTTACTTAGGTCAATCTCACAACAATGAATTTATTCCCTTTATAATATATGAGAGATGTCCTAAGCAATCGCTTTATGAAACCATCTATATGATAAATGAAGATTCACTTCATTTGAGTATACATAATGTATTTAATATCTAGTAAGCAATACGTAACTGAACGTAAAGACGATGCGATTCACAGCATGAGAGAATTTGTGATTGGATCACAACTAGTGAGTATCTCTACATGTGTAATTGTGAGGTATCAGAATTATCCCTAGTCGATGAATTGATGGATTTGAACACCATCAATTCTGTTGAGACTAGCACGAGGTATACTCCTTGGTGTATCCAAGCAGCTGATTCTCACTGGCTGGAGACATAGTGATGTCCGGAGTTAATCGTGGATGCTAGTTATGGTAACTAGTTCATTGGAGTGACCAGCCGTAAGACTTCATATGGTTCTCTGCATATATAGATATATCAATGAAGTTCTTACTGTAGCTTAAGTGCGATGTTCCTTTGACTTGCAGTATTCAAGTCATCTTGATCATGGAGACTTATGCTTTGACATCCTAAGCAAACATCTCTAAGGAGATGTGGACCCGGGATGATTGGGTATAAGTCGAAGTGATCGAAGGTGTTTGAATTGCCTATAAAGGATTCACCACTCCTGCGAGGAGATGTATACCCATGGCCTCTCGTCGGATTGTTATTAAAGACTTTGGCCAAAGAATTACATGTTTAGAGTAAGGTACTCTTCGATACATGTGGAGTAACTAGAATCTGTAGGACGAGGAAATGATACTTGGGCTAGGTCTGACGTAGTCAGCCTAGTGGGGACTGACACTATAGACCATGTCCTGAACCAAGTGGGTATAAGATGAGTGAAGGGAATGGGGCACGAATCATTCGAGCTGCTGAAGGGTTTCAGAAATAGTTCTGGATCAATCATGATCTTTTTGGTTAATTGGGGATCATGATGTACTACTAGGTGCCACTCATGATCGTTCTATAATTAATGGTTAATTATAGACGGCCAACATAAACCGAGAACCTATTTGGTCACACGCACAACGAGCGTAATCCAAAGGATTTAAAACGAGCTTGAGAATGGGATTCTCAGACCGAGAGAAACTAAGTTTGGTTGGACCAAACATGGAGAGAGCATGAAATCGTTTCAGTCGCAATGGAAGCGTGGATGGGCTGCGTCTTATGAAGACGTAATGGATGAACCAAAATGGTTTGGTTCTAATCCAATGGATGAGAATAAACCAAAGGGGTTTGGTTTATTTTAAACGAATGAACCAAAAGTTGGTTCGGTTCGTTTTAACTTAAAATAAACCATTATGGTTTGGTTTATTTTAACTTATCTTAATGGAGCGGGTTAACGGGCTTTATGGATATGATCCATTAACCATTAAGAGAATTAGTTCCTTATGAAAGAGGGCTTAAGGGATTGTTAAGCCCTAACCTAATCCAAAACCCTAGCCCTTGGAGTTGCCGCCCACCCCTTGAAGGAGTTTTCGGCGCCAACCCTAGTGTGCCGCCGCCCAACCCCTTGTGCCGCCGTCCAACTTATTGCCGGCGTCCAAGCTTCAGCCGGCTACCCTCCGGTGATCTCCTATAGGTTTGGCATCAAGGTGAGCTTTTTCTTTCCTTGGTTGGCCGGCGGCTATATCCTCCACCAAGCTGTCCATTTTTCTGGACAGCTTCTCCTCCTCTCGTCGGAGCGTCGTTTGGATGACGGTTAGTGCTCCGACAGCGGCTAACTTACCGGGGATTTGATCTCCGGTAATCCTCTGAGGTGGGGGACGAAGGATTCGTCAAACGGTTGACGAATACCTCTCCGGAGAATCGAGTTTTGAGGACTCGGTTTTGGATCCGAATTTGGATTCGGATCGTGATCATCTCTCGATCACGTTGTCTTCAACACGAGGCTAGTAACCCGTACGAAGACGAAGCTCATGGCTTAGCGAAGTCATCCCGAGGAGCTCGGCGTGGATACGGATAGAGACGATTCTTACGAGGATCGTTCCGGTTGATGCCGTTCCCGCTACACGTCATACGAAAGGTATAACGTAGATAATTTTCTTTTATTGCAAATTTTAATTTACGGTTATGTCTACACTTGTTGTAATATGCATGTGTGTGTTGTGTGTGTTGTAATAAATATAGATTTATTATTTTTAATTGCTTCCGCTGTGCTCATGTTTACGAAACATGATCGAACACACACACGCCGCGGTGCCGGAAACCCAACACTTTCTTCTTCTTCTTCCTTGGTGGCCAGCGCCAATCTCCTTCTCCCATCCCTTGGCCAGCGTCCAAACCTAATTCTTCCCCTCTCCTTGGCCGGTGGAAACAAGACTTAGGGTCTTCCCTTGGAGCTCTTGGCCGGTATCCATCTTATTAATCCAATCCTTCTTGGCTGGCGGCAAGCACCAAGCTCAGAGCTTGGTGGTTGGTTGAAAGAAGGAGAAGTGCTTTGTTTCTTATTCTTCCTCTTGTTCGGACCGAGCAAGGAAGGAAGATTTGTGATCTAGGAGCTTCGACTTTTGGTAGATCGTTGCCCACATGACGTCCAAAAGGAGGAAGGACATACAATAGAAGATCGAGAGGTATATCGATTGTCTATTTTCTTTTGTAACATGTCTATAATTGTTTTTCAATTATATATGCATGTAGTATTCTGTTTTTATGGCTAAAATAACTTGGATCCCTCATATAAACACAAAAGCTGGCAATCCGTACAGCGTCTATTCCACGGCTATTCGTAGAATAGAGGTTGGTGGTTCGAACAACATGTTTGTTCAAGTGACCACTCTAATCGAATAGCACGACGATAAAATGGTTGCTTGGGTGATCCCTTTTGTCTAGGATTAAAAAATTTTAATTCGGCAACATTGATGGGATCGCCATGAACAAGCGATCGAGTTGAAGTGGGAAGCGAAGTTTCCTCCCTTCAGTTGGGATTCCCACTTAGCCAAGAACTTATCACTGACTTGATCATGCAATCCTTGCCAGAAAGTTACAATCAATTTGTCATGAATTACAATATTAATGAAATTGATAAGCCACTGCCTGAGATGCTTAGCATGTTGAGAACTGCTGAGCTCAACCTTAAGAAGGCAAAGCCCAACTCAATTTTGATGGTGCAAAAGAAGAAAGGCAAGGGAAAGCCTAAAAGTAAGGGAAAGTTTCAAGACAAGGGCAAAGGCAAGGCATTGAAACCTAAAAGAGGGGTTTCCAAGGATGGTGAATGCTACCACTACGGTCAGACCGGTCACTGGAAGCGGAACTGCAAAGGATACCTGGAAGATCGTAAGAAGAAGAGAAGTGAGACTTCTACTTCAGGTATATATGTTATAGAAATCAATCTATCTATTTCTTCGTCGTGGGTATTTGATATCGAATGTTCTTCTCACATTTGTACTAATGTACAGGCGCTGAGAAATAGCAGGGCATTGACGAAGGGTGAGGTAGACCTACGAGTAGGCAATGGAGCAAGGGTTGCTAATGTTGTTGTAGGAACTTATTTTCTATCTTTGCCCTCTAGGCTTATACTAGAATTAGTTGAATGTTGTTATGTGCCTGCTCTCACAAAGAACATCATTTCAGTTTCTTGTTTAGACAAGAAAGGCTTTACATTTATAATAAAGAACATATTTTGTTCCATTTATTTAAATGATATGTTCTATTGCAGTGCACCTTTGATGAACAAACTCTACATTATAGACTTAGAGAACCCCATCTATAACATAAGTACCAAAAGGTTCAAGTCAAATGAGTTGAACCAAACCTATCTCTGGCATTGTCGCTTAGGTCACATAAATGAGAGTCGCTTATCCCAGCTCCATAAGGATGGGTTGCTGGACTCATTTGATTTTGAATCATATGAGACATGCGAGTCTTGCCTTCTAGGCAAGATGACCAAGACTCCCTTTAGTGGACACAGTGAAAGAGCAACAGACTTGTTAGGACTTATACATAGAGATGTGTGTGGCCCTTTCAATGTCGCTGCTAGAGGTGGTTATAGGTACTTCATTACATTTACTGATGACTTCAGTGAATATGATTATGTGTATCTGATGACACATAAGTCAAAATCCTTTGAAAAGTTCAAAGAATTCAAGAATGAAGTACAAAACCAGCTTGGCAAGAGTATTAAGACACTTCGATCAGATCGAGGTGGTGAATACCTTAGCCATGAGTTTCGTGACTATGTAGTTGAGTGTGGAATTCTATCCCAACTCACTCCTCCTGGAACACCACAGTGGAATGGTGTATCCGAAAGGAGGAATTGTACCCTATTAGATATGATACGATCTATGATGAGTCACACAGATCTTCCTATATACTTTTAGGGATATGCTCTAGACACAACAACCTTCACACTTAATCGTGTTCCATCCAAAGTTGTGATAAAGACACCATATACGATATGGATAGGGAAAAATCCTCAGATGTCTTTCATGAGGATTTGGGGTTGTGAGGCTTACATTCGATGTCAAGTCTCAAACAAACTGGGAACCAAATCTGATAAGTGCTATTTTGTTGGATATCCTAAGGAAACAGAGGGATATTACTTCTACATTCCCATTCAGCACAAAGTGTTTGTGGACAAGACTGTGGTATTTCTAGAAAGAGACTATGTTTCTAGAAAAACTAGTGGGAGTATGTTCGATCTTGAAGAAATTCAAGATATGGACCATAGCACTGAGGCCTTGATGGAGGTTGAACAGGAACCACAAAGTGTTGTGGATGATGAGATTGTTGCATAAAAGAGTTGTGGAACAACAACCTGTTCAGGTAGACCTACCTCTTCACAGGTCTGATAGGGTACGTCGTCATCTTGAGAGATACTCATTTCTCTTGTCTGACCATGATGACGTTATGCTCATTAAGAATGAGCATACCTCCTATCAGGAAGCTGTGATGAGCTCAGATTATGAGAAATGGCTAGAGGCCATGAGATCCGAGATAGAATCCATGTACACCAACCAAGTATGGACTTTGGTTAATCCACCTGAAGGCGTCAAACCCATTGGGTGTAAGTGGGTCTTTAAGAGAAAGACTGACATGGATGGACTTATGCATACCTATAAGGGCCGATTGGTGGCTAAAGGTTTCAAGAAAATTCATGATATTGACTATGATGAAACCTTTTCTCCAGTTGCGATGTTGAAGTCCATTCGGATCATGCTTGCTATTGCAGCGTACCATGATTATGAGATCTGGAAGATGGATGTCAAAATCGTGTTTCTGAATGGAAACTTGCTTGAGGATGTGTACATGACACAACCTGAGGATTTTGTAGATCCACAACATACTAGCAAAGTATGCAAGCTGCAAAGGTTCATTTATGAGCTAAAGCAAGCTTCTCGGAGCTGGAATCTTCGATTCGATGATGCGATCAAACAGTTTGGTTTCATCAAGAATGAAGATTAACCCTGTGTCTACAAGAGGGTTAATGGGAACACAGTTGTCTTCCTTTTATTGTATGTGGATGACATAGTAATCATTGGGAATGACATCCTTTTGCTACAGTCTGTGAAGACTTGGCTGGGGAAGTGTTTCTCAATGAAGGACTTAGGTGAAGAAACCTGTATTCTAGGCATCAAGCTCTATAGAGATAGATCTAAGAGATTGCTTGGCCTAAGTCAGAGTACATAGTATTACTACGGTTTGCAATGCAAAATTCCAAGAAGGGATTTCTGCCGATGTCACATGGCGTGAGTCTTTCGAAGACTCAAAGTCCCTCTTCTAGAGAGGAGAGAGACCACATGGATAAGATCCCTTATGCATTTGCCATAGGATCTATCATGTACGCCATGCTATGTACTCGTCCTGATGTCTCGTATGCTTTGAGCATGACGAGCAGATACCAGTCAGATCTAGATGAACGTCACAGGATAGCGGTCAAGAATATTCTTAAGTACTTGAGAAGGACTAAAGAATATTTCTTGATATTTGGAGGTGATAGGGAACTAGCTGTAAAGGGTTACAGTGATGTCAGCTTCCAAACTGACCAGGATGATTTTAGATTACAGTCAAGGTTCGTGTTTTGCTTGAATGGTGGCGCTATGAGCTGGAAGAGTTCGAAGCAGGATACAGTTGTTGATTCTACAACAGAGGGCGAGTATATTGCTATATCAGAGGCAGCAAAGGAGGTAGTTTGGATCCGCAAGTTCATTACTGAGCTTGGGATGGTTCCTAGCATAGCAGATCCTATAGAGCTATATTGTGACAACAATGGAGTGATTGTGCATGCTAAGGAACCTCGCTCACACCAGCGGACCAAATACATACTACCGCGCTTCCATCTCATTCGAGAGATTATCGATAGAGGAGATGTGAAGATTTGCAAAGTACCTACAGAGGCTAACATCGCAGATCCCTTGACCAAGGCTTTGGCACAGAAAAAGCATGATGGTAACACTAGGTCATTGGATATTAGATACTACAGTGATTGACACTAGTGCTAGTGGGATATTGTTAGTGAAAGCCCTAGAGCCGATATGTGATGATTGTTGTCTGGACTTGTTGTATCATATTCCTATATATATTTATAAAGGCATTTCTTTATCGTTATTATACTTACTTGTATTGGTGGAAAATAACTAAGTATAATAGTGTCCTTGAGTAGAAGGTTCTTATCTATATCAATCGATTGGTTGAATCGATAACGAGATGATATAGAGAATGCTACTCTTAATCATTCCTTTCAAGTATTAATATTCAGGGACAATATTAATGTGAAGAGACTCACATGTAGGTCATCTCTATGACTTAATCTCACAAGTCATGGATATGAGATATCAAGTTGACACATGGGTATGCATTGGAGAATGTATATTGAATGACCTGCCATGAGAAAGTATCATGGATCATTATATGAGTGTCATATACTTTCTCATGTGACTATTAGTATGACTATTAGTCCTTGGACCTGAAGTCACCATGGTTCCCTACATAAGGAGTTGCATACTTTGGCTTCGTCAAACGTCATCCGTAAATGGGTGGACTATAAAAGCGATTACTGGATATGTAACAAATTATGTGGAGGGATGTGAGTGATGTAGATGGGATCTATCCCTCCTATATGACGGGAGTGATATCATGATTTTTGATAGAGTGAGACAACTAAGTGTATGACCATGCCCAAATGAGTAAATATGAGATATTGAGCTCGTTTGATTAGAGTGAGTCTACTTGGAGTTCAAGATATAGATTGTACAGAGGATGACATGGTCTATGCCTCAATTGTTCAATCTAGATGTCTAGGATAGAGGGACATTGTCACATATTGTGATAGTCACAATTAGTAGTCACAAAGGTGATGTTGGATCTTAACATTCTTGTAACTTGGGTAGCAATGATGTGTTGCTAGATACCGCTCATTGCTTATGTTTCTAAATTAGTTTAAAAGCATTTCCAACATTACAAGAATCTATAGGGTCACACACAAAGGGCAATTAGATGGAGATTAGGTTCATATGATGGACCGAGAGGATTAGGTTCATGTGATGAACCAAATTGGATTAAGAGTAATCCAAATTAGACTAATTGAGTTGGACTCAATTTGATTCAAGTGTTGAATGAGTCAAATTTAGATTTGATTCATTGAGTCAATTTAAACTAATGAATAGAGATTCAATAAATTAAATTGACTTGAATCAAAGGTTGGATTTGATCAACCATGGGAGATAAGAGGTCAAGTTTAACTTGAGAGGGAAGATGAAGGGTCAAGTTTGACTTGACCAAATGCCACTTCATGGTGACTTGGCATAGGGTGGGCCAATGATGATGCTCCACATCATCATGGACACATCATGTTGTGCCACCTCATTTGGAAGACCAAGAGCCATGGCTCTTGGTATTACATGGATGGTTTTAACCCTCCTTAATGTGGCTGGCCAAAAACATAAGTGTGGTATTGAATTCTTCTTCTTCCTTCTCCTATCTTATTCTCTCCCTCTCCTCCATGGCCAAAACCTCCCAAGAGTGCTAGCACACTCTAAGTGGTTCTCTCTACCTTTTGTTCGTGTGGATACGTGTACAGGAGTGTACACTTGACACTCTATGAGATCCGACAATCTTTGGACGAGCGGGATAAGCGAAGGGCATCACTACAAGGGTAACGTTCTTCTCATGTAGATCTAAGGTAGATCTAGTGTAGATAAACATGTACATGAATTTTTATTTATCTTCACACGGATCTGTGGCGGACTTCCGAGGTTTTCGCATTGCAAAAAGCGATTTTTGCGGCTTGGATATTCTAACACCAACCCTTGTTGGACTTTCCATGCCAAGACTCATGCTTGTACTTTACATGCCAAGTACTCAAAACTTAGACTTTCCCAATGCCAAGTGTCCCACTTGGACTTTCCCATGACAATGGTCAAACCATCGTCAAACATCAAATACTAACCTGGGTCGATTGCATCAGCAATCTCCCTAACACATGTCAGACATCCATGTCAAACATCAAAACACTTACTCGAGTCAAACTCGAGTCCGGTCGATCGTGACCTGGGCCGATTGCACCAACAGTTAATAGCTCGAGGATTCAATCAAGTTGAAGTACTTGATTATGATGAAACCTAAGCTTCGGTTGCTAGGTCAGAGTCCATAAGAATTCTATTAGGGTATGCCTCTCACATGGATTTTAAACTCTATCAAATGGATGTGAAAACGACATTCTTAAATGGGTTCATTAAGGAAGAGGTGCATGTAAAACAACCTCTCGGGTTTGAGAATGTAGATTGCCCAAATCATGTTTATAAGCTTAGAAATGCTTTATATGGGTTAAAACAAGCTCTCCGGTCTTGGTATAAATGACTATCATCCTTCTTAATTTCTAAGGATTTTAAAAGAGTTCAAGTAGATTAAACCCTATTTATAAAGTCAAAGTCAAAAGGCATCTTTGTTTCCCAAGTGTATGTTGATGATATCATTTTTGGGTCAACAAATGATGAACTCCTTCATGATTTCATTAAAAATATGGAAAAGGAGTTTGAAATGAGTCTGGTTAGAGAATTAAATTACTTCTTAGGCCTACAATTTAAACAAACTAATGAGAGAATTCATATATACCAAACCAAATATGCCAAATAAATGATCAAGAAATTTGGTTTGGAAAAAGATAAGATAGTAACCACTCCTATGACAATCAACACTAAGATAGACAGTGATCAACAAGGAAAATTAATTGACTCAAAGCTTTATAGGAGTATAATTGGTAGTGTGCCAAAGGCACACTAAGTGTAGGACTTTTATTTACTCTAGGTATATGTGCAAGATACCAATCTTGTGCCAAAGAGTCCCACTTAGTAGCTGCTAAACGAATCTCAAGATACATCAAAGGCACACTAAGTGTAGGACTTTGGTACCCTTGTACTAGGTCTTTTGATTTGGTTAGGTACATCGATTCAGATTATGCAGGTTACAAATTGGATCAGAAGAGTACTAGTAGTGGATGCCAATTTCTTGAATCCTCATTAGTTAGTTAGAGTAGTAGGAAGCAATCTTGTGTTGCTTTATCCACCACCGAGGCCGAGTATGTAGCCATGGGTGGTTGTGTAGCTTAATTACTTAGGATGAGACATACCCTATAAGACTATGAGCTACATTACTCCAAAGTTAAGGTTTATTGTGATAATGTAAGTACCATCAATTTGACTGAAAATTCAGTACATCACTCTAGGACAAAACACATTGAAGTGAAGCATCACATCATTAGAGATCATGTGGCAAGAGGAGACATTGAGCTTAATTACATTGAATCCAAGTAACCTTGCCGACATTTTCACTAAGGCTCTTCCTGAAACGGAATTTACATCATTAAGGAGAGAGCTTGGAATGCGCTTTGTAGAGTAGTGGTATAGGTTTGCATGATCCTATAGCAAAATTTAGGACTATACCTCAAAGCATCTCACAAAACACCTAAGATTCCATGATTTTTGTATTGAACCACTTAAACATCATGTGAGATGTTAGAAAGATGCATTTGGTTCATCATGCTTGTTATGATGCATTACTATGAACCAAAATGACATCTAGAGACATTGATCCTTAATTGGACCAATCATTGGGAAGGCTTGTGTACAATTGATGTGCATATAGCTCTAAGAATATGGATGGAAATGTCAAATAAAATATCTTTTAAACTATGTTTGTGATATTTTGAAAAATAGTTTTCAATCGTTAAGCAAAAGTGGTACAAATTTTTAAAAAATCTTTAGGGGTTTTTCTAGTTTTCAAAGTTTTTTCAATTTCAAAATCTGGAAAACAATTCAAATTATATCTCCTTGATAGAAAATGACTTGACAAATGTGTCTACAAAATGTTGTGAATTCTTGACACTTCCTTATTTATTTATGCATTTCTGAAATTGGAATGAAAATATGCATTTGGGCATATCAGACATTTTAGTTGACTGCTAGCCCTAATTCTTGACAGATCAGCCTTGTTTCCTAATTTGGAGTTCAATCTAAGGAGTCCTAAACCTATGTTGTGGTTAGTGCAGCGGTATAATGATAACTTTTAAAATTTAAGGGGGAGTAGCATTAAACTAATGCAATGGTTAAGGGGGAGCTTTTCCTGAAATTTTTCTATACCCATTACCTAAGTGCCTATGGTTTATTGTTGGTGCAAACAGAGGATATATTCTTGCTCATGGTTTAATGCTTTTTCACCATATTATTCACACTTGCTAAAATATGTCTTAGATTTACGGGGAGCTCTAAGTTTATTTTATACCTTAGTTCAAGACATATACAATCTATTCATCAATTTCCTTTATTGTATATATGCCCTTTTCTTTTTTATGTGTGTCAAAGGGGGAGAAGGATTTTAAGTTAGATTTACATTTGTGTCTTATTCCATATTTTTTAAGATCAAACTTAAATGATTGTCAAACATCAAAAAGGGGGAGATTATTGATGTAAGAATATCCCAATCATTAATGTATTTTAATGTTTGGATAATCATTTGAAGTTAGACAACAATTGTGATCTGACCATGAATGTTTAAGTGATAGGAAAATCTAAGTGTGAAGACTTGGTAAAGAGAAGTCCAAGTGTGCATCTTGGCAAGGAAAGTCCAGGGTAAGGTCTTGGCAGCATAAGTTCAAGCATGTAGTCTTGGAGGCATAATGACCCACCGTACCATTGCAAAGGATGTCCAAAGGTATGGTCTTGGCAGCTTAAGTCCAAGCATGTAGTCTTGGTGGCGTAAAATCAAAGCGGACTTTGGCAAAGGAGAAACCCAAAGCATGACAAAATCAAGGGAAGCTTTTGAAGGCAAGTGCAAGGATGTGTTGGTACAATCGGCCCAGGTCACAATTGACCAGACTCGAGTTTGACTCGAGTAGTGGTTTGATGTTTGACATTGTTGTTTGATAATGAGTTGACCATTGTTTGACAATGGATTGACTATGTGGTTGACATGGGGTTGACCATATGATGGAGAAGTCCAAGTGGGACACTTTTCAATGGAAAGTCCAAGTCTTGTGCTCTTCGCATGGAAAGTCCAAGCTTGAGTCTTGGCAATTGGAAAGTACAACATGGGTTGGCATGGAAAGTCCAAGCATGGGTCTTGGCAAGGGAAAGTCCAAGCTTGAGTCTTGGCAAATGGAAAATCCAACATGGGTAGGCAAGGAAAGTCCAAGGGTTGATATTGGCGACGTAAATTCCAAGCAAGAGTCTTGGTAGCATAAGTCCAATGGTTTGGTGGTGTAAAGTCCAAACGGTAGTCTTGGCAGCGTAAGCCCAAATGTGCCTTGGCGGTATAGACCAGCTTAGCATGACAATAATCGATGGAAGCACCTGAAGGCTAGCATATGGATGAACAAGTCATGGATGACTTGGAGGGATCCGATAGGCGTGAGGCTGACGGAGGTGGCTAGAAGACTTTGGTCTAGACTAAGGGTGGTCTAGAAAGTATGAGGGCATCATACTTAGGGTTAAACCTCATGATTGAGGTTATTAGTCGTCTGGGGCTTTGGACCAGTCGATTGATCAAGTGTTTTGACACTTGGCAGCCGAGTTGACTCTGGGTAGTCGATTGGGATTATGACTAGTCAACTGCTGTGAGTCGACTGGTGTTCGACTGCAGCAAGAAGCCTTGGCAGTCTATTGCCAGCATTGGGCATGAAGGAAGGAAACTTCGCTTCCCACTTCAACTTGGTCGCTTGTTCATGGCGATACCTTCTATGTCCCCGAATAAAAAAAATTTATCCTTGACAAGGAGGGATCACCCAAGCTACCATTTCATCGCCATGCTATTCGATTAGAGTAGTCACTTGAACAAACTTGTTGTTCAAGCAACTAACATCTATTCTACGATTAGCCACGAAATAGACGATGTATGGATCGTCGACTTTTGTATTTGTATTCGGGGTCCAAGTTAAATTAGCCACAAAACAAATCATACAACAAGCATATAATTGAAAAACAATTATAGACATAATACAAAAGAATATAAACAAGCAAAATTTATATCTCTCGATCTTCTATTGTATGTCCTTCCTCCTTTTGGATGTTGTGTGAGTGACGATCTTCCAAAAGTCGAAGCCTCCTAGATCACGATCTTCCTTTCCTTGCTCGCTCGGAACAAGAGGAAGTATATAATCAAAACTCTCCTCTATCTAGGACCAACCAACAAGCTCCCAACTTGAAGCTTGCCGCCAGCTTAAAGAAAAGGGATGGTGGGCGCCGGCCAAGAGCTCCAAGGAATCACCCTAACCCTTGATTCCACCGGCCAAGGAGAAGAGAAGGAAGATCTTTTGATGCCGGCCAAGGAGAGGAGAGGAGAGGATGGGCGCCGGCCACCTAAAGAAGAAGAAGGAAAAAATTTCCTAATTTGTGGCCGCCCAAGCCTCCAAGCCCCCTTGCCGCCCAAACCCTAATCCCTCCTTGCCTCCAAATTGCTCTTGCCTCCCACCCTAATCCCTACTTTTATAGAGTTAGGCTTAAGCCTTGTTTTAATCTCCACCATCGGTTCTAGGGAATTAATCTCAACCGTCGAATCTAGAGATTTAATCTCAACCATCGGATCTAGAGATTTAATCTCTACTGTCAGATCTAGAGTTTTATTTTCCATTATCAGATCTAGGCTCCATGAAGTTTTAATAGGCTACAATAGGGACCATGAGGAGGAGTTGGATCTTGGCCACCCAATGGATCAAGCCCACATAAAGTCCGATCCATTAATGATAATCCATTCCACTAGAGGATTATCATTGATCTACCTCACCGAGCCCCATAAGTTAATATGGGCTCCATATATTATTTGTACATCTATCTCCCAGTGTTTAAGATCTTGAATGTCCGTCGATTAATTAATTTACTGATAATTAATTAATCGACATCTAACTCCGTGAGTAGTATCACTCAACCTTATCATCATGTCGGACCAAGTCCACCTGTAGGGTTTACATGATGAACATTATGAGCTCCTAAAGGGGACATCATCATCCTAATATATAGGACACGATTTCCTACTATAATCAATGACACACCATATAAATAATATCATTTCCCAACTTACTGAGCCTATCAATTTACTCTATAAATCTCGCCCATTGGTAAATCAAAGAAATGAATACTAATTATATGTGTCCGTTATTATATTGGGATTAAGAGCTTGTACAACATAATAACTGTGGTCCGATTTGATTATGTAGTCAGCAATAAATTGAATCACCTCTAAGTCGGTCCTGCTCAATACACACAAAGTGTACTAGTGTGATTCTATTGTAAAGACAAACAATACCAAATCACACTACAACCATACCAATGGTTTGCCCAAAACCATCTTGGTTGTGAGCCTTTACTTATACTTTACAAGGAACTGATAACATGATCTCCCGTGTGACACTACACACCATGTTATTTACAATGTAATGTATTAGACAATATCCATAGCCATAAATATGCAAATAATGATCATGTGATTCTTATTTCAAAACTAAAGATGTTCATACAAAAAATAGACTTTTCAGTATACATCCAAACAGGGCAGTTGACTGCCATGGATGACAGTCAACTGTTGGTGCTCAGAATGCTTGGTAGTCGACTGATCAATTGGCTATGAGGTTGGCAGTCGACTGATGGGTAATGAAAATCGACTGCCAGTGTATCCATTGGCTTGAATGCTGGCGTGGATTAAGTCTGTTGTGAGACAACGACACTATTATCAATCGATTGGGGCCTTATGGCAGTCAACTGCCAGGCGCAAAATCAGCCCATTGCAGGTTTTAAAAGTAGCTCGAAATGGAGGATTTCACTAATGGTTCTTTGAGGCGATTTGAAGGGGATTTTCTACTGCAATCCAGACCTTCAAGGCTACTCTCAAGCAACGAAAAGCAAGCATTCAAGTTCACATTTTGTAAAGTTCTCTTTACTTGTATTTGTGTAGTTTACTTGTATTTGCTTGTATTTATTTCTTATTGTTGTAAGAATCCTTGTACGAGGTTTCTCCACCTCCGACTTATTGTCGAGAAGGAGTATTATTGTTTAGTGGTGGTGTTTGCATTGCTAGGGCTCATTCGAGCCCAACCCATGGAGTAGAAACCCTAAAGTTCCGAACCATATTATATCGTTGTGTTTGTGTGCTTGTGTTTTGTTATTTCTTTATTATCTTTATTTCCGCTGTGCATAACAAGTTTTGTAGCAAGAATGAACGAATTCCATCAAGTTGTCGAAGATGCGCCATTCACCCCCTCTAGTGACATCCAAGTCCTAACAGGATGAAGGAGTCGTGGACTTGGAGGGACCCTAGAAGCGTAAGATTGATGGAAAAGCTAGAAGGTTAAGTCTAGGCTTAAGGTATGTGTTCAAGTATAAATTAGTCATACTTAAAGTGCACCAGTCGACTGGTGGTTTTAACTAGTTGACTAGTCTTGAGTGTTAAACATTCAAGGGTCCAAAAGGCTTGAACAGTCGATTGGGGTTATGACCCAGTCAACTGGTCAAGCATCCAACTAAAGTCGACTGTCGTATGTGGCTTTATCAGTTGATTGCTAGTGTTTAGAAGTCGACTAGTCTATAGTAGTCAACTGCCATGTATGAGCAATCGATTGATTTAAGTGGACATCAGCACAAAAGCATTTTTAGTCCATTGATTTCTTGGAGTAATCGACTGATGACTTGAGTAGTCAACTGCTGATACGAGAAGTCGACTGATCAAGTGGACGTTGAGCTGTGATGATCACAGATCAGGCTTTATCAGAAGATGTTGGATTCGGTCAATAATAGCAACAGTCGACTATTTGTATGCAGCAGTTGACTGATGTCAGGCTCAACGGGCAAAAATAGCCTTGTTCTATAAAGAGAGGCCTTAGGAAGCTTGAGAGAGTTAGTGCTCTCACTCAGATCTTTACTCTCAAGCTCACCAAGTCTTCTTCTAAGTTGTCAAGTGTTCTTAACATCTTCTTCTCAAACTTAACTCCATCATCTTGTAAGAAGAAGAGTGTGATGGTAAAGAAGGCTTCTCTGCCTTGGTGTTTTCATCAAAAGGAGGTTCTAGTGAAAGCTTGCTAGGAGTGATCCACCTTACGAATTGTCGTGGAGTAGGAGTGTCATCTCTGAACGATATTACATCGACTTTGTTAGCATTGTTTTCTTTGATTTTTATTTTAATTATTTTTTTGCTTGTATTTCTTCCGCTAACGAACTTGTAGAAATCAAAGAAGTGATATTCACCCCCACTAGCAAATCCTTAAGGATCCTACATTTTTTAGTTGGTTCTCGACCACCTAGGGTCAATACATCCAAAGCCTCTGCCCATGCATCTGTCCACTAAGCTTTCTTCTTTCTAGAATTTTTCTAAAGGTGAAGAAACCTTTTACAAGATGGTAATGCAAGCACAAGTAAATATAACAGATAAAGCATATAAAAGAAAATAATAAGTGTATGATGGTCGGTCCAGAAGCTTTGAGCATCTCACACTTCTTCCGCCAATTCCTCAGTCGCACGATCAGAATTTTGAGTGTAATTAACTGTTGTAGTTGACATAATTGATTCCGTGATAATTCTGCTCGAAGTTGCTTTTATAGACATTATCCAAGCACCTGTGTCTCAATCAAGATTGGATTCGATTCGGGCGAGCTTTTTCCTATTCCAGGCACCTCGACCACCTCGAAACCCCTGGAAGTCGATGTGTCATTCTTCTAGTGAACTATGATCTCGCCAATATGGACGTGGCTTATCCTACTCCAGGCAATTGGATCCATTGGTGAACTTGAACTAGATCTGGGCGTCATTTGAACCTGGCTACAATCGCCTAAATTCTTTTTGGGCGCCTAGAAGTTTTGCGACTGGAATTCATCCAATCGCCTTGACGTACCTACAACAATAAGCATAACATACAAAGAGTAGTAATGATAGTCTTCCGACTATCTGATCTTGACTTTGACATTTCCTCAAAACACTTAGTCAAATCCCTACTTAGCTTATTATCTTTAACCCCCACAACTTCTTTCTGATGTCCATGCCACATTGATCCATCACAAATCCTTCACATGGTGTCCTTGATCCAACTAAGACTTCCTTGCCTAGTTCGCTCCCACCGACCTACTTGGACTTTCATTTGCCTAGTCCGATCCCGCAAACTTACTAAGACTTTCATCCACTTAGTCCAAACCCACTGATCTACTTGAACTTTCACTTGCCTAGTTCGATCCATCGACATACTAGGGCATTCTCTTTCCTAGTATGATCCTACTGATCTACTATAACTTTCACTCTTAGCTCATATTCAAACATTTTGATTATGGTTGAATCGACCCTTGGTTAGTACTTGACTCAACAAAGGTATATCATCAAACATTGAAATCCTAGAGGTTAATTGTACCAACAGACAATAACCTACTACATTAGCATCTGGGCGCCCAAAAGGGATTTGGACGACCAAAAATAGATGAAGATTGGATGAGTTAAACTGAATCGAAGTTGTTCTTGGGGCGCTCAAAAGAGTTTCTGGGCGATTAGATTAGTGAAGGGTGTGGAACCGAAGCTTCGCTTTCCACCTCGATCGCTTGTGCATGGCAATCCCATCTACGTCCCCAGATTAAAAAATTAATCCTTGACGAAGAGGGATTACCCAAGCAACCGATCAATCATCGTTCTATTCGATTAGAGTGGTCACTTGAACAAACTTGTTGTTTAAGCAACCTACCTCTTTTCTTTGATTAGCCATGGAATAGACGATGTACGGATCACCGGTTTTTGTGTTTATCTTTGGGGTCCAAGTAAATTAGCCACATGCAATTACATACATCATATAAAGAAACAAAAGGAAACCAAAACAAGAATTATACCTGTTGTTTACCTCTTGGTCTTCTATCGTATGTCCTATCCTCCTCTTGGACGTTGTGTGGGCAATGATCCTCTAAGAGTTGAAGCCTCCTAGATCACGTATCTTCCTTTCCTTGTTCGCTCTGAACAAAGGAAGATAATAAAAGACTTCTTCTTCTCCTATCTAGTGCCGACCACCAAGCCAAGGAACTTGATGTTGCCACCGGCCAAGGAGAGAATGAAGAAGATAGTGCCGACCCTTTCCTATAGAGAGAGAACCGCCAGCCACTTGGGGAAGAAGAATAACCACCGGCCTATACTTCAAGAAAGGAACGCCGGCCACCAAAGGAAGAAGAAGTTGCACCGGCCACACCTTAGGAAGAGAGGTAGAAGAGCCCTAATATCTCCTCCACTTCTTGCCACCGCCCACTCTCCAAACCCTAATCCTTCTTGCCGCCCAAGCCAAGGAGAGGAAACCCTAGAAACCAATTGCTTGTTCTATATCTTTGCCGCCCAAGCATTAGCCCTCCTTTTATAGAGCAAGGCTTAAGCCTCCTTTCAATCTCAAAGGTCGGATCTAGAGATTTAATCACCACCGTCGGATCTAGAGATTAAATCTCCATCGTCGGATCTAGAGATTTAATATCAACCATCGGATCTAGGCTTTCATGAGGTTTTAAATAGGCTACAATAGGGACCATGAGGAGGAGTTGGATCTTGGCCAACCAATGGATCTAGCCCACATAAAGTCCGATCAATCAATGATAATCCATTCCACTAGATGATTATCATTGATCAACCTCACCAACCCCCATAAATAAATATGGGCTTCACATATTAATTGTACAAATATCTCTCCGTGTTTAAGATCTCGAATGTCCGTCAATTAATTAATTTACTGACATTTAATTAATCAACATCTAACTCCATGAGTAGTACCACTAAACCTTATCATCATGCCGGACCAAGTCCACTTGCAGGGTTTACATGATGAACCTTATGAGCTCCTCAAGGGGACATCATCATCCTAATATATAGGACACGGTTTCCTCCTATAATCAATGACACACCATGTAAATAATATCATTTCCCAACTTACCGAGCCTATCGATTTACTCTATAAATCTCGCCCATTGGTAAATCAAAGAAATGAATACTAATTATATGTGCCCATTATTATATCGGGATTAAGAGCATGTACAACATAATAACGGAGGTCCGATTTGATTATGTAGTCAGAAATAAATCGAATCACCTCTAAGTCGATCCTGCTCAATACACACAAAGTGTACTAGTGTGATTCTATCGTCAAGACAAACCAATACCAAATCACACTACAACCATGCCAATGGTTTGTCCAAAACCATCTTGGTTGTGAGCCTTTACTTATACTCTTAGCCATAAATATGCAAACAATGATCATGTGATTCTTATTTCAAAACTAAAGACGTTCGTACAAAAAATAGACTTTTCAGTATACATTCCAACAATCTCCAACTTATACTAAAAGACTATGTTGTCCTCAAACTGCCATACATCTGATTCCCATTCCCTCCACATGCCTATCAAAATCTCTCGCTGGAAGGGCCTTAGTGAAAGGATCTTCCAGGTTATCCTCTGATGCAATCTTGGCCACAACAACTTCTCCTTGCTTTACGATTTCTTGTATTAGGTGGTACTTGTGCTCTATGTGTTTACTTGCCTTATGGGCTTGTGTATTTTTCGAGTTTGCAACTGCACCACTATTATCACAATAAATTGTGATAGTTCTAGACAAACCAGGAATCACATCCAAGTCCATCAAGAAGTTCCTGAGCCATACAACTTCTTTCGCTGCATCAGAGGTTGCCACATACTCAACTTCCATGTTAGAGTCCGCCAAGCATTTCTACTTGACACTCCTCTATACAATGGCTCCACCTCCCTAAGTAAACACAAAACCTGAGGTGAACTTACTGTTATCCCTATTTGATTGAAAGTCAGAATCTGTGTAACCCACAGGGAGTAATTGATTTGCCCGGTATACCAGCATATAATTCCTAGTCCTTCTCAGGTACTTCAATATATGCTTTACTACAGTCCAATGTCCCTGTCCCGGATTACTCTGATATCTGCTAACCATGCCGATGGCAAAGTAGATATCCGGTCTCGTACATAGCATAGCATACATGAGGCTTCCTACTGCTGAAGCATAAGGAACCACCTTCATCTCCTCTATCTCCTTTGATGTTCTAGGATACATCTCTTTAGATAAAGGTACTCCATGCCTAAAAGGTAGAAAACCTTTCTTGGAGTTATGCATGCTAAAACGAGCCAAAATGGTGTCTATGTATGAAGCTTGAGATAAGCACAATATCCTTTTCCTGCGATCCCTTATAACCTTGATCCCAAGGATGTGTCCCACTTCTCCCAAGTCCTTCGTATCAAACTGTTTTGACAACCATACCCTTACGTCTGATAATACCTTGACATTGTTGCCAATTAACAAAATGTCATCTACGTATAGTACAAAAATACCACTATATTTCTGTCACATCTCTTGTATGCACAAGACTCATTCGGACTTTGAATAAATCCATAAGACTGGATTACCTCATCAAAGCAAATGTTCCAAGATCTCGAAGCTTGCTTCAATCCATAAATGTACGGATTAAGCTTGCACACAAGATGCTCTTTGCCCTTTGCAATGAATCCCTCTTGTTTCTCCATATAGATGTTTTCCTCAAGATTTCCATTAAGGAAAGCTGTCTTGACATCCATCTGCCATACCTCATAATCCATATGAGCAGCAATACATAAGAGAATCCAGATAGACTTAAGCATGGCTACCGGCGAAAAGGTCTCCTCATAATCGATACCCTCTTTCTGAGTATACCCTTTCGCAACAAGCCTTGCTTTGAAGGTCCTAACCTTCCTGTCTATTCCTCTCTTTCTTTTGTAGATCCACTTGCATCCAATGGTTTTTACACCATTGGGTGGTTCTACTAGCTCCCAAACCTAATTTGAATCCATAGATTCTATCTCAGAATTCATTGCACTTTGCCAATATACCGCATCCTTATCTTGGATTGCCTCGTCATATATCCAGGTATCAGGTGAAAGGTTTAGCGGAATCGAAGCTCTGATACCACTTGAAGGTGGAAACTTCGCTTCCCACTTCAACTCGCTCGCTTGTGCATGGCGATCCCATCTACGTCCCCGGATTAAAAAAATTTAATACTAGACAAAGAGGGATTACCAAAGCAACCGATCCATCATCGTGTTATTCGAATAGAGTGGTCACTTGAACAAACTTATTGTTCAAGTAACCTACCTCTTTTCTTCGATTAGCCGCAAAATAGACGATGTATGGATCGCCGATTTTTGTGTTTGTCTTCGGGGTCCAAGTGAATTATCCACATACAATATCATACATCATATAATGAAACAAAAGGAAACCAAAACAAGAATTATACCTCTTGTTTACCTCTTGGACTTCTATTTTATGTCCTATCCTCCTCTTGGACGTTGTGTGGGCAACGATCATCCAAGAGTTGAAGCCAACTAGATCACTAGCTTCCCTTCCTTGCTCGCTCCGAACAAAGGGAAAACACACGGTTCCTTCTTCTCCTATCTAATGCCGACCAACAATCCTTCAAAAATTGTTGCCGCCGGCCAAGGAGAGGGAGAGGAAGAAGTGGGCACCGGCCAACAAGAGGAGATCTTGTTCCTGCCGGCCAAACAAAAATAGGAGGAGGCGCTGGCAATGAATATGGAGAATATGAGGGTGGTGCCGGCCAAGGAGAACCAAGAGACAAACCCTAATCTCCAAGTAGCCGCCGGCCAAAAGAAGCAATCCTTAGGTTGCCGCACAAGAGAAGTCAAACCCTAATCTTTTTATCTTGCCGCCCCCTCCGAAACCCTAATCTCCAAAAGATGTGTTTCACGGCAAAGCCTTAGCCATCCTTTTATAGAGCTAGGCTTAAGCCTCCTTTTAATCTCCACTGTAAAATCTAGGGATTTAATCTCAACCGTCGAATCTAGGGATTTAATCTCAACAGTCGGATCTAGAGATTTAATCTCCACCGTTGGATCTAAGGATTTAATCTCCACTGTTAGATCTAGAGATTTAATCTCCACCATCGGATCTAGAGTTTGATTTTCCATCATAGAATCTAGGCTCAATGAGGGTTTTAATAGGCTACAATAGGGACCATGAGGAGGAGTTGGATCTTGGCCACCCAATGGATCAAGCCCACATAAAGTCCGATCCATTAATGATAATCCATTCCACTAAAGGATTATCATTGATCTACCTCACCAACCCCATAAATAAATATGGGCTCCATATATTATTTGTACAAATGTCTCCCCGTGTTTAAGATCTCGAATGTCCATCAATTAATTAATTTACTGACAATTAATTAATCAACATCTAAGTCCATGAGTAGTATCACTCAACCTTATCATCATGCCGGACCAAGTCCACCTGCAGGGTTTACATGATGAATCTTATGAGCTTCTCAAGGGGACAACATCATCCTAATATATAGGATACGGTTTCCTCCTATAATCAATGACACACCATATAAATAATATCATTTCCCAACTTACCGAGCCTATCGATTTACTCTATAAATTTCGCCCATTGGTAAATCAAAGAAATAAATACTAAGTATATGTGTCCGTTATTATATCGGGATAAAGAGCATGTACACCATAATATCCGAGGTCCGATTCAATTATGTAGTTAGCAATAAATCAAATCTCCTCTAAGTTGGTCTTGCTCAATACACACAATGTGTACTAGTGTAATTCTATGGTCAAGACAAACCAATACTAAATCACACTACAACCATACCAATGGTTTGTCCATAACCACCTCAGTTGTGAGCCTTTACTTATACTTTACAAGGAACTGATAACATGATCTCCTGTGTGACATTACAAACCATGTTATCTACAATGTAATGTATCAGACAAATATGCATAACCATAAATATGCAAACAATGATCATGTGATTTTTATTTCAAAAATAATGATGTTCCTAGAAAAGATAGACTTTTCAGTATACATCCCAACAATCTCCCACTTATACTAAAAGACTATGCTATCCTCATACTGCTATACATCTGATTCCTATTCCCTCCACATGCCTATCAAAGCTCTCGCTAGAAAGGCCATAGTGAAAGGATATACCAGCTCATCCTCTGATGCAATCTAGGCGACAAAAACTTCTACTCGCTTTACGATTTCTCGTATCAGGTGGTACTTGCGCTCTATGTGTTTACTTGCGTTATGGGATCGTGGTTCCTTCGAGTTTACAACTGCATCACTGTTATCACAATAAATTGTGATAGTTCTAGGCAAACCAGAAATCACATCCAAGTCCATCAAGAAGTTCCTGAGCCATATAGCTTCTTTGGCCACCTCAGAGGCTATCACATACTCAGCTTTTATGGTAGAGTCCACCACACATTTCTGCTTTACACTCTTCCATACAATGGCTCCACCTCCCAAAGTAAACACAAAACCTGAGGTAGACTTACTGTTATCCCTATCTGATTGAAAGTCGGAATCTGTGTAACCCACAGCAAGTAATTGATCTGCCTGGTAGACCAACATATAATCCCTAGTCCTTCTCAAGTACTTCAATATATGCTTTACCGCAGTCAAATGTCCCTATCCTAGATTACTCTGATATCTGCTAACCATGCCGATGACAAAGCAAATATCCGGTCTCGAGCATAGCATAACATACATGAGGCTTCCTACTGCCGAAACATAAGGAACCACCTTCATCACCTCTATCTCCTTTGATGTTCTAGGACACATCTCCTTAGATAAAGGAAATCCATGCCTAAAATGTAGAAAACCTTTCTTGGAGTTCTGCATGCTAAAACGATCCATAATGGTGTCTATGTATGAATCTTGAGATAAGCACAACATCCTTTTCCTGCGATCCCTTATAACCTTGATCCCAAGGATGTGTCCCACTTCTCCCAAGTCCTTCATATCAAACTGTTTGGACAACCATACCCTTACATCCAATAATACCTTGACATTGTTGCTAATTAACAAAATGTCATCTACGTATAGTACAAGAAATACCCCTATGTTTTTGTCACATCTCTTGTATACACATGACTCATCCGGACTTTGAATAAATCCATAAGACTAGATTATCTCATCTAAGCGGATGTTCCAAGATCTCGAAGTTTGCTTCAATCCATAAATGGGCCGATTAAGCTTGCACACAAGATGCTCTTTGCCCTTTGCAATGAATCCCTTTGATTGCTTCATATAGATGTTTTCCTCAAGATTTCCATTAAGGAAAATTGTCTTGACATCCATCTGCCATACCTCATAATCCATATGAGCAGCAATACATATGAGAATCCAGATAGACTTAAGAATGGCTATCGATGAAAATGTCTCCTCATAATCGATGCCCTCTTTCTGAGTATACCGCTTCACAACATGCCTCGCTTTGAAGTTTTCAACCTTCCCATCTATTCTTTTCTTTCTCTTGTAGATCCACTTGCATCCAATGGCTTTAACACCATTGGGTGGTTCTACTAGCTCCCAGACCTGATTTGAATCCATAGATTCTATCTCAGAAATCATTGCACTTTGCCAAGATGCTGCATCTTTATCTTGGATTGCCTCGTCATATGTCCAGGGATCAGGTTCATGTTCGCAAGAGACCAAATCAGAAGATTCTCCCAAGAACATAAATTTGTCAGGATGTCTAACAACCCTCCCACTACGATGAGATATCACCTGTATATCCTCAGTGGCACGCGGTGCAGCCACTTGTGGTATATCCTCTTGTACCGGTGGAACTGAAGTAGTGAATTCAACTCTCAATTCCTCCAAAACAATCTTACTCGTGGGCTTGTAGTTCATCACATAGTCTTCCTCTAGAATTCTGGCGTTCGTGCTAACGATCACCCTCTGATCTCTAGGACGATAAAACAAACCACCTTTTGTTCCTCTAGGATATCCAATGAACATGCGCACTTCTGTACGAGGTTACAACTTACCAGCATTTGCCTTCAGCACATGTGCTGGACTCCCCTAAATCTGAATATGTCTCAAACTAGGCTTTTGCCCAGTCCACAATTTTGAGGGAATAGAAGGCACTGATTTAGATGGTACCAAGTTCAGAATATACACTGTCGTATCTAGAGCATACCCCCAGAATGAATCTGGCAACTCAGAATAACTCATCATCAATCTAACCATCTCCATAAGAGTCCAATTCCTTCGCTCAGCTACACCATTCTGCTGGGGTGTGCCAGGTGCAGACAATTGGGATTGAATCCCAGCCTCTGATAAGTAATTCCTAAACTCTCCCAAGAGGTACTCACCACCATGATCAGATCGTAGTGTCTTGATACTTTTACCTTGACGTTTCTCCACATCAGCCTTGAATTCTTTGAACTTGTCAAAGCATTCAGACTAGCAGCGCATCAAGTAAATATATCCATATCTTGAATAATCGTCTATAAAAGAGATGAAATATTCAAAACCACCTCTAGCCTGGATAGACATAGGACCACACAAATCAGAATGAACCAATTCCAACACATCTTTGGCTCTATACCCCTTGGCCTTAAAAGGCCTCTTGGTCATTTTACTTTCCAAGCAAGATTCGCAGGTTGGGAAATCTTCCACCACTAAAGAACCTAGAGGTCCATCAGCTATCAACCTTTGAATTCGACTTTGGTTAATATTGTAGGGGATCGGTACGGCCGGCTAGAGGGGGGTGAATAGCCCTCGTTCGTTGGATGTCGGAATTCTCTCGTTCGTTTGCTCGTCTACACAATCGTTAGCGCAAGCAGAAGCATAAACAATAAAGACAAAGCAATAAATGAAAATACAAATGCTAACAAAGAATGTAACATGGTTCACGGCTACGCCGCTAATCCACGATCCCGATTCGTCCGAGGTGAATCACTCCTCCAAAGCCAATCACTATTGGTCTCTCCTTTGCACCAAGCTAGGTGGAGGTAACCTTTACAATCAAGATCACTCTTCTTACAAATAGAATGAAGTAAAAACAAGTAAGAAGAGTTTAGAGCTTGTGGGGCACTAGGAAGATCACTTAGAGCATAAGCATTAGCCTCCCAAAGGCTCACACCCTCTCTTTTTATAGAGAGGGCTGATTTCTTCCCGTTGGCCGCTACCAGTCGACTGACGCCCTTGGCAATCGACTGTCGTCACTACAACGGCCTCCGAACACGTCGTATCCCGACCGTTGTAGTCCAACGGAACTCTTGGCAGTCGACTGATAGACCTCATCCGATCTTCTCCGTAGTCGGCGCGCTAAGTCGGCTACGAACGGTTCTAATGGCGAAAACCCTATTGACGGTCATCGCGCCGCTGTGCCGATCGATATCTTGGCTGCCCACGTATGGCGCGATCACGCCACACTCGATCGATCGGATACGGTCGAACTACATTCGACTGGAAGCGATCGGCCGCTATGACATGGCAGTCGACTGGTGTCGGGAAAACCCATTCGACACTTGGCCAAATGGTTAAGTTTCACCTAAGAGCTACCACTTCCCGGGTTACATTCGCTCACTCTCATCTCTCGGAGTCCCTCGCCTTCGAAGTTCTCTTCGTTCTCGGCCACGTCCCTCGGCAGCATCAGGCGCACGACTCTGCAATGCTCCTTCGCGTCTCTTGCCTCGAAGTATACTTCCTCTGGCTTTACTCCAAGCTTCTCGTCTGGCGGTCCCTCGGATGCTCCAAGCGCACGGCTTCCGTATGTTGGTGCAGTCGGCCCAGGTCACGATTGACCAGGACTCGAGTTTGGCTCGAGTGACGTTTGGATGTGTTTTAATGTTTCGACAAAAACATATGACAACATAATTGTCAAGGAATGTCCAAGCATGGGTCTTGGTAAATGGAAAGTCCAAGCATGGGTCTTGGCAAATGGAAAGTCCAACATGGGTTGGCATTTGAAGTCCAAGGGGATTGATATTGGCGGCGTAAAGTCCAAGCGGTAGTCTTGGCAGCATAAGTCCAATGGTTGGCGGCGTAAAGTCCAAGCGGAGTCTTGGCGGCGTAAGTCCAATGTGCCTTGGCGGTGTAGACACCGTTAGCATGACATAGCCGACGGAAGCACCTGAAGGCTAGCGCGATGGATGAACAAGTCATGGATGACTTGGAGGGATCCGAGAGGCGTGAGGCTGATGGAGGTGGCTAGAAGGCTTAGGTCTAGGCTAAGGGTGGTCTAGCAAGTATGGGGGAACCATACTTGAGTTAAAACCTCATGATTGAGGTGTGCGGTCGAGTGCCATGTGGCGATCGTGGACCGAAAGTCAACTAGGGTTTGTTGCGGGTTATGCCTAGCGAGGCCGCCATAGGTTGGCGATCGGTGATAGCTGAGCGATCGATCGATCGTGTGATCAGTCGACTGGTGCTCGAGAATTTGGCCACAGAATGGAGTCGAGACTCGACTGGTCGAGTGAGGACTCCATCAGTCGACTGATGGTCACAATCAGTCGACTGATGGTAGTTCCGTTGGACTTATCCAACGTGGAACTAGCCGTTGTCTCACGACAACAGTGGCATCAGTCGACTGATGGTCCCGATCAGTCGACTGATAGACTTTTTCCAGCACAGGTTGAAGCTATATATGGAGCTCGTGATGGAGGAAAAAGTAATCGGTTCTTGAGGGCTATTGGGGCGATTTGTTGGTGCAAATCAGGTCTCCAAGTGCAAGCAAGCAACCAAACATTCAAGCAATCAAAACAAGTGTTGTAAAGTCTTTTCTTTACTTGTATTTCATATTCATTATTGTAATTGCTTGTATTTGTATCTTATTGTTGTAAGATTACTTGTAAGGGGTTTCTCCACCCTTGACTTGTGTCAAGAAGGAGTTTTATTGGTTAGTGGTGTTTGTTGCATCGCTAGGGTTCGTACGAACCCAATCCGTGGAGTAGGAACCGGTTCGGTTCCGAACCACGTTATATGCTCTTGTTGTGATTTGTGTTGTGTCCATTTCGTTATTGCTTTTATCATTATATATATTCCGCTGCGCTAACGAAATTGTAGACACGAACGAGATTGAATTCCATCCACGATCTGGCAAAATGCTATTCACCCCCCCTCTAGCTTCCAAACGATCTCTAACAAGTGGTATCAGAGCCTGGGGCTCTTCTACGGATTAACAACTGGGAGCTAAGGCAAAAGGCTAGAGGGTGAAGATGGAATTCCAAGACAAGCTTGGATGGGAAATCAACACTCCACCTCCATATGATCCAGAAGATTTTCCGGCATGGAGAGAAAGAATGGAAACATTCTTGATGATGAACATAGAGGATTGGTTCATCCTCATTGAAGGCCTTGAACCCCCTAGGGATAAGAAGGGGAATGTCCTAAAATTGAAAAAGTGGACCCAAGAGCAACGCCAAAAGCTCAAGACCGAAGTTAAGGTAACGAAACTTTTGGAAGATTTAATCCCTAATGATGTTTTGTGCAAGCTAGGGGATTACATGTATGCCAAGGAGCTATGGAGAAAATTGGCAAGATTCCATGAGGAGAGTTCATCCTCAAGTGAAAGTGAGAAATCGGAAGTTGAGATGGAGTCAACTTCTGAATCGGAGAAAGAAGAAGTAGAAGAGGTGGAAGAAGCATCTACTCCTAGGATTGAGGAAGAGAGAGCATCCTCTACACCGGAACAACCTCAAGAAGAGCCTTCAACATCCGATCAAGATGAGGAAGCTCAAAATTCAACTTCGGCACCCACCACCACCCTAGGTAACTCAAACACTTTATTTTCAAATAAAAATAATATTATGTGCTTTGAGTGTAGGGAGTATGGGCATTACAAGAGCAAATGTCCAAAGAGGATCAAGAAAGCTCCTCCGGCGCCTAAAAGTCAACAAAAGTCAACGGACGCCAGTTCTCTAAGACAAAAGAGCAAGGAGCATGTCATTTGCTTCAAATGCCGACTGTCGGGTCATTACCGAAGTCAATGCCCAAAGAAGAAGAAGAAGGGGCAAAGGGGAGTATCACAAGTAGGGGGAGCCACTAAGGCAAACCCTAAGGTATATTTAAATAATGCTCCATCTAATTTAAATATTAAAAAGCATACTAGAACTAATTTTAGCAATTTTGTTATGTATCAAAAAGAGCATGCTAGAAATAACAAACATATTTGTTTAGGAGCTAAGAATGTTCACCTTAAGAATAAGGAGAAATTTGGGACTAATGTCCCTAGAAAAACAATACCTAGGGAATCTATTAAGAAAATACAAGAACATCTAGGTTTTAATCCAAAATGGACTAGGCATTTGCCAAGAAAGTCAAATGCCCAAGATTTAAATAAAAATTCTAAAATTGGGCAATTAGAATTAGAGAACCAAGCCTTGATGTCAAGGCTTGAGAAATTGGAAAAGACCCTAAACAAAATACAAAATCAATTTCAAGGGTCAAATTGTCAAACTCTTCGGTCAAGAAGTCAAAATCAACATCTAGGACCTAAGAGTCAAAAGTCAACCAAGGGCAAGAATGGTTTGGGTCACAAACCTAAGTCCAAGGTGACTTACCATAGTGTTCCGTTTGACTATGGGACACTAACTAGGTCTAGGAAGACCAAGGTCAATTGGGAAGTCATTCCTAGAGTTGACCAAGGTTTGTGCCTATTGGCCAAGGTTTCGAAGAAACCTAGGATGGCCACTAATAAGGTTGTTAGGGAGGAAATCCCTAAGGTTAACCTAGGGAAGACCAAAATGACCAAGGCTAATAAGCTTAGGAGGGTCATTAGGAAGGTATCTAGGGAGGTTATCCCTAAGGAATACCTAATTACCCCTAGGAGCTCAAATCGATTTTGGGTTCCTAAGAGCGATTGATTCACGCTAAGATGGGTTTAGGGTGTGCCAACCTTGATTGGATGGGTAGTTAACTAAACCATGATAAAGGTGGCACTTTAGGTTACTTTCAAGGTTATGGTTACCTTGGAAATATCTTTGAGACTTAATTTCAAAGAATTTTAGGTTGTGTCAATATATATCTTGAAAACATGAAAATCAATAAAATTGACACGATCTAGATTTAGAGGTCATAGTGTGTACCTTTGATTATTGGCACACTTTGGAAGGTCATGTATCAAGAGATGTGTGGTTAAGATGTAAAGGTAACATCTAGAGTGATACTCAAGTGCCACACAACTTGATGTCTTGTATTCACCATACTTCATATGTTTTACCATATTTTTGCATGGAAGGAATGTCTAGGATAGATTACATCTCACAAAACAAGTCTTTTACCTTGATTGTGTATTTTAACACTTAGAAAGGGTGAGATGTTAGGTTTTGGAAATCATTGAATGTTAATGTGTGCAAAAATGAAATAAAATATTAAAATACATTAACAAATACATGAATAAAAGTATAACATCAATACATTCGATATACAAGATCTAACGTGATAAAATGGAATAATTAAGATGATGAAATCAAGATATTCTGATTTTCAGAACTGAAAATCAAATATAAGTCGATCGATTGATATCACGACTAATAACATGTAGAGCGATACGATCGACCATCGAAAGTGCTAGCTTCATGACTCGGTGATTAAACATCGATCGATGAGGACATCGATCGATCGATGGTATGCTTTCACCGAGGCCGAAGGCCATCGGTGAGTGCTCGACGAGCGTGAGTGATGTGCACATCGGATCGATGCGCATCAGTACGTTGTGAAGGTTCGGATCGATTGTCGGCGGATCGGATCGATCACGGCTAAAACCCGGTAATAAGATCGCCGATCGATGCTCCACATCGATCAATCACGTATAACGCCGAACCGCTAGGGTTCGACGTCTTCACGCGACGAGCTCTCTCCTCTCCTTTCCTTCTCCGATCGCCGTCTCCCTCTCCGACCAAATCTTCCGGTCGTGCCAACCTCCCAAGTGTTAGGATTGATAGACGAGTCTCTCTTCTTCCATTTTCCACCTATTTGGAGCCCTAGTTCAGGCGATTTAGGGCCTATTTTTCCTTGTTCCGATTAGGTTCCGGCATCTGAAGCTCTCCGGCAACTTTTCCGGCGATCCCCAGCAACATTTGAGTCTTCCCTCCGGACACACATTCAAATGGCGCCTAAGTAACAATTTTTCTTTCCGAGCCCTAATTTTCATTTCCATTACAATTTAGGTTTATCTAATCATGTATTGTTGCCATTGCATGCCATATCATTACATTGCATTCATAATAGGAGAGCCCGTAGGAATGATCCACCTGAGGGTGAATCTCGATTGTACCAACCTATGTTGGTTAGGTACATCGATAGAAATTTTTTCAGTCGACATTGTAGTGATGTCATGGAATTAATTGCATACTACAATCTAATGAAAATCGTCTTATGTACGCATCCAATTAATGATGACCTTGTTAAGGAATTCTATCAAAACCTTAAAAAGGTGGATGACGGCCCTACTTACACTACTCGCGTTGCAAAACGCGAGTTAGAGTTCACTCTGCGATCTTTGCGGGAGTTTCTCGAGTGTAGGCCTTCAGATGACACCTTTATCTTTTACCCTACCATGGATTTTCCTTTACCTGAGCCTTTTGACCATATCTCTATGGAGTCCATGCATGAGCATATCTTTGGTTATCCTCGTCCACCGGCCCAGAATCTATTTCCTATCACTGAGTTGTCTTCACCTGCCAATGTCCTTTACAAGGTCATTGTTGGGTGTTTTCTTCCCATTGTCACACGGGGTCTGGCCAAGATTCGGCCTCCCCATCTTTTTCTTCTATATGCCATGCGTCATCAGTTAGATATAAACTTTGCATTAAATATTTTCCACTGCATTGTGCACTTCACTTCCCCTGTACAAGGGAAAGTGCATATGCCATTTGGTCATATCATCACAGCATGGCTAGACTCCGTAGGCGTCAACATCCACAGGGGCTCTCTGAGAGCACTATCGGAGGTGTACGACTGTATATCAGTTCGTAACTTCTCGTTAGCAAAGCTACGGATGGGGGCTGGACAGATGGAGTTGGTGCCTCGACCACCCCCCCAGGCACGCAGAGAGCCTCCTCTGGTACCCCGAGAGGCGACAGAGGACTGCGAGGATGCGGACACCACTGATGAGGATGACCAGATGCCGACAGACACATCGGGCCGTCCATCGGATCGTCGTGCGGTGGGAGTCAGATTCAGACTATCATTAGTCGGTTGATGCTAGGATGTTAGAGCTTCGGCGCCTTCGTCTGGATCGGATGGAGGAGTCCCGAGCCGCATAGAGCGACATCACGATATGCTAGAGATGATGCGCTGGACCTCGAAGTCGTGACCTCCTCCACCGCCACCTCCTGTGGACGATTAGAGGATATTAGATTTTTTTTGTGGTTATCAGTTTTTGTAGTGAGATTGAGCATAGCCAATCTCCATTTTGAATGTAAAAGACAAGTTTTAAGTTAAATGAAATCTTTGTTTCTAAAAATCTTGTGTGTATGGATGAATATTTGTAGAATTGTATTGCATCCTATCATATACCATGTCATGACTTTGTTTAGGGTTATTTTAGATGTCATGTGTTCTTAAATTTCATCATATGTCATGACATCATGATCATTGGCCATGTTTTAATAATGCTATTATTTATGCCATGATCATACATTCATGCATTAACTTGATTAAAAATGATTTAAGGACTATGGCATGACTTGGAGTCTCAGTTATAAGGGAATCAAGTAGAGTTGCTTTAGAAAATGCATGAAACCCTAGTTTAGGGAGAACAAAACCCACATCTCACATCTAATTGACATGTATGTGTATGTATACACCCTAGATACATGTGAGATGCTAGGATATGAGTTAAGTTTAAGGTGCATAGTTTTTGCATCTAGATGAACTAAAACTCATCTAATTTTAGTTGTGGATCATTGGGAGAGCTTGTGTACACGTCACGTACATAGAGCCCAAGGAATATGATCCAAGATAAGGTTTTGAAAACATTTTAAAATCATTTTGAAAAACCTTGGTGAAGTCTATCTTTTGATAGCAATCACCATTGATGAAGTTGATACAAAGTAGGGCCAAAACATTGAAAATTTCAATGGTTTTGAACTTTGTACCAATTTCACTATTTAATGAGTAAAATAATTTTCAAACATTTTTCACCCATTGTATTAGTCATAAGTATTATACGTATCAAATTTCGTGATTTTTCGATATACGTATAATTAGTTATGATTTTTCAAAACTCATTTCTGATAACTGAAAATCGGGATTTTCAGTTATCAGTCGACTGCCCTGGGTAGCAGTCGACTGATGGAGGTTCCAGTCGACTGATTTCTGAATCACTCGACTGGTAGCCTGATTTCGGGGTAAACAAGGTTGTTTAACCCGATTTCAGCTACGGTTATGGTCCCTAATCACTCCTAACCCTAGGATATGCTTTGGGAAGCATTATAAAGGGTGTAAATCCATTGGATATGGATTAGGAGAAGTATTTGGGGTTTGTATCAATTTTAAGGTGTTGGAAAGTTCAATGTTGAATTTCTAACCTTAATTTTGATGGTCTAGAGTTCCTATTGGCTTAGGGACTTCCCAAGGACATTGTTGGTGCAATGGTCAAGGGGGAGCAAGCTTTTAGGGGGAGGTATCCATCTTGGAATGATGGATGTGTTTTTCTCCTTGAAAAGGAGAAGTTATTGGGAGAATATGACATCAATTGTGAAATTGATGGGGACTTTTGAGAGACCCAATTTGGAAATTGGGAGAGTAAATAGGAGTGTCTCTCTTGAGTGATATTGAACTTATCACTAGGAAGATGGTAGGCATCCTAAGTATTTTTTGGACCAAGAGGGAGATTGTAAGATCTCATTGGGACATGAGACATTGACCCTCTTGGGGAGACAACTTTTTGCTGTTAGTCAAAAAGGGGGAGAATGTTTGGGGGAAAACATTTGGAGAGTATTTACCAATCTGGGATAATTGGTAAAGGATTGGAGTTAGTATTCTAACTCAATTATTTGTTTGGTTTTTTGTCAAACATCAAAAAGGGGGAGATTGTTGGTGTAGTCGGCCCAGGTCACGATTGACCAGGACTCGAGTTTGGCTCGAGTGAGGTTTTGATGTGTTTTGATGTTTCGACAAAAACATATGACAACATAATTGTCAAGGAAAGTCCAAGCATGGGTATTGGCAAATGGAAAGTCCAAGCATGGGTCTTGGCAAATGGAAAGTCCAACATGGGTTGGCATTTGAAGTCCAAGGGGATTGATATTGGCGGCGTAAAGTCCAAGCAGTAGTCTTGGCAGCATAAGTTCAATGGTTGGCGGCGTAAAGTCCAAGCGGAGTCTTGGCGGCGTAAGTCCAATGTGCCTTGGCGGTGTAGACACCGTTAGCATGACATAGCCGACGGAAGCACCTGAAGGCTAGCGCGATGGATGAATAAGTCATGGATGACTTGGAGGGATCCGAGAGGCGTGAGGCTGATGGAGGTGGCTAGAAGGCTTAGGTCTAGGCTAAGGGTGGTCTAGCAAGTATGGGGGAACCATACTTGAGTTAAAACCTCATGATTGAGGTGTGCGGTGCCATGTGGGTCAACTAGGGTTTATTGCGGGTTATGGCCTAGCGATCGCCATAGGTTGCGATCGGCCGATGATAGCTCAGCGATCGGCCCGATCGTGTGATCGATCGGTACTCGAAATTGACCCGCAGATGGGTCGAGACTCGACTGGTCGAGTGAGGACTCCATCAGTCAACTGATGGTCACAATCAGTCGACTGATGGTCACAATCAGTCGACTGATGGTAGTTCCGTTGGACTTATCCAACGTGGAACTAGCCGTTGTCTCACGACAACAGTGGCATCGATCGTGATGGTCCCGTCGATCGATAGACTTTTCCGGCCTGAGTTGAAGCTATATATGGAGCTCGTGATGGAGGAAAAAGTAATCGGTTCTTGAGGGCTATTGGGGCGATTTGTTGGTGCAAATCAGGTCTCCAAGTGCAAGCAAGCAACCAAACATTCAAGCAATCAAAACAAATGTTGTAAAGTCTTTTCTTTACTTGTATTTCATATTCATTATTGTAATTGCTTGTATTTGTATCTTATTATTGTAAGATCACTTGTAAGGGGTTTCTCCACCCTTGACTTGTGTCAAGAAGGAGTTTTATTGGTTAGTGGTGTTTGTTGCATCGCTAGGGTTCGTACTAACCCAATCCGTGGAGTAGGAACCGGTTCGGTTCCGAACCACGTTATATGCTCTTGTTGTGATTTGTGTTGTGTCCATTTCGTTATTGCTTTTATCATTATATATATTCCGGTGCGCTAACGAAATTGTAGACACGAACGAGATTGAATTCCATCCACGATTGGGCAAAACGCTCTTCACCCCCCCTCTAGCTTCCAAACGATCTCTAACACCGCAAAGCTATCCTTCACCGACTCAAGGCACGAGTCATGAGATGTGAAACTCGCCACGACTCCATGTGCGAATTACTAAGTCCTGCACGACTTCAACGCACATATCAAATCAACATATCAAACTAACTTAAACCCTTTTCCACACCATCAAAACCATATTACGGCAAGAGATTGCCCTAACAATCTCCCCCTTTTTGATGTGTGACAATCCGTTTAAGTTAGGTAAAAAACATTTGATATAAGTTTTAAAGGAAAGAAAGCATGTAAACATAAACATGATATAGCAACATGCAACTCCCCCTTAATCCATGAAATTCTCTATACAAATTTTCTCCCCCTATCATATATTTCTCCCCCTAAAATAATTAACTTAAACATAATTATTTCTCCCCCTTTGACACCATCAAAAAGATTAACACTAAGTTAAAAGCACATGGCATCAAGTCTAATAGAGAGAAAATACCACAAGTTGATTTAAAATCGTTGGACTACGGTCATTAGCACCTTTGTATTGAATTCGTATTTAGATTTCGATTGGTGAATTTCAGAAATGCGTTAAAAATTACAAAAAATTCAAAAAATCATGAAATTTGGGGAACACATTTCTTTTAAGTATATCTATCAGTGAAAAATAGGTTTTCATGAAAAATCATTATATTTCGACGTATTTGCCAAAAATCCATAAGCTTTAAAAACTACTAGGTTTTTGATCATAAGAGTATCCATTTTAACACCTAGTCTTGCTTTGAATTGTTTCAAAACATGAATACATAGATTTTAGATTAAGAAATTGTTTTGAAAACATATGAAATATCCAACCATGATCTTTGGGCAATATGTCTATGAATTAAACATAAGCCTTCCCCATGATTGGTCTATTATTGCTATGTTGATACTTTAAATGACCATCAAAATGCCATAGGCATTAGTGGACATTTGTATCATCCTAACATCTCACCCATGCTAAGTTTGCAATCAAGTTCGCCTATAGTGAGTGTGAGATGCATCCTAGGGGGTATTTGTGTACACTTAACCAATATATTCATGCAATTCTATCATGGTTAAGTATCATCCTAACACTCTACATGATCACAAAGACATATATGAATGAATTTTACATTATGATCATGAAATACATGTATTCATTAAATAATAATCATGCATTAGATATTATATGATGATAATAAACAAAGTATCACCTAAAGCATGATTCAACCCTATTTCCCATGATTATGTGCCAAATATCAATAGCATAAATCATGATTGCTAACATACATAGAAATTACATTAATCATCATGATTTAAGTATTATTATCTATTTATGGGCACGTTATCATCACCCAACACCATTTAAAAATGTTGTCCCGCCATCGTAAGTCAACCAAAATATGATATAGGTCAATTGCATATGGTTGACTACCCTAGAGTTATCCTAACCCTTAAGGATGGATTTTGGAACCCAAAATAAGTTATTTCCTATTGGGTTCACTAAGTATTCCTTGGGGATCCATTTCCTAGCTATTACTTTCTTCTTATCTTGTCCCCTAGCTATTAGGCATTTGTAGGCTTTTTCATTTTTCTTTTCCTTGTAGCCTAGGCCCTTTTTGTTGAAACTAGCTCTTTGGCTCCCTAAGATCATGTTCAATGTGTTGGAGCCAATTGTGAATTTTTCTAGGGCTTTTGTTAAATAATCTACCTTTTCCCTTAAGGCCCTATTTTCATTTATACATGCATCACTAACATCTAATGGCACATAAAGGTCATGTGAGCATGCATCATTTAAGCTAGAAGAAATATTATCATTTAAGCATGCATTTTCTAGCTTATTTTCCAATGCCTTAATTTGATTAAGCATGCTTTTATTTTTCTTTTTCATTCCAAATAAGTCCTTATTTAAACTAGAAATTATGGAAACTATTTTCTTAGGAGAGGCTTTCGTTACCATAGTTTCCATGTCCTCTTCTTCTTCGGACGATGAGGATGTAGAAGCTCCCCCTTCATTTGAGCTCTCCCCACTTGAGCTTGATTCTTCATTTTCGGATGAAGAGCAATCCAAGTCATCAAAGGCCATCAAGGCCAAATTGGTGACAAAGGCATTCTCCTCATCCGATGATGATGAGGAGGATGAGGATGGGTCATCCCAAGTCCTTGGCTTTAGAGCTTTGGTCTTCCCCTTTTCTTTTGTCTTCTTCTCCTCTTCCTTCTTTTTCTTGCTCCCCTTTTTCTTCTTCTTTTCTTCTTTCTTTTTCCTCTCTTCCTTGCTCTTGTTTAGGAGAGGACAATTGTCACTTATGTGCCCCTCTCCTTGGCAATTGTAGCATATGACCTTCCCCCTTGGTCTTCTATTCCTATCATGAGATTTATCAAATCTAAAATTCTTAAATGTACGTCTTACCCTCCTTACCATATAGGCTTTTTCGGTGCTATCCATGGAGGAGGAGGAAGATGCTTCGTCATCGGAGGAGGAGGAGATCTCTATCTTCTTCTTTCCCTTATTTGCCAACAATGCTACTCCCCTTGAAGGTTGTATTTTTGGCTCTTCTTGTATTCCTTCAAGCCTAGATTCATGTAATTCCATAGTGGAGAAAAATTCATCTAGAGTACTTACCTCTAGATTCTTTGAAATGTAAAATGAGTCCACCATTGAACTCCACTTGGATGACCGAGGGAAAGCATCTATGGCCTTCATTATCATATCGCGATTGGAGAGCCTTTCTCCTACACTTGTTAGTCCATTTAAAATTTCTTTGAATCTAGAATGCAAAGAAGTTACCTTTTCTCCCTTTTCTAATTTAATGTTGGATAGTTGGGAGCGGAGGAGGTCTCTCCTAGCTAGCTTGGCCTCGGATGTGCCTTCATGGAGTTCTACAAGCTTTTCCCACATCTCTTTGGCGCTAGCACATTCTCCGATCCGGTTGATCTCTTGTTGAGGGAGCACATTGAGAAGATGATGTTTTTCCTTTGAGTTTGCAAGGTGCTCCTCTCTTTGCTTCTTAGTCCAACGTGATTTTTCAATTGGTTCACCCCTTTCATCCCTAGGCAACTCGAAACCATTTTCCATTATAAGCATAATATCAAAATCGGTCTCAAAGAATACCTCCATTCTCTTTTTCCACCAAGAGAATTCGCCGTCGAACTTCGGTGGGTGGATGTTTGAGCCGGCCATTCTTGATGTAGAGCTTGTTGTGGCAGTTATTCCGGTGACAAGCAACCTGGCTCTTATACCACTTGTAGGGGATCGGTACGGCCGGCTAGAGGGGGTGAATAGCCCTCGTTCGTTTGCTCGTCTACACAATCGTTAGCGCAAGCGGAAGCATAAACAATAAAGACAAAGCAATAAATGAAAATACAAATGCTAACAAAGAATGTAACGTGGTTCACGGCTACGCCGCTAATCCACGATCCCGATTCGTCCGAGGTGAATCACTCCTCCAAAGCCAATCACTATTGGTCTCTCCTTTGCACCAAGCTAGGTGGAGATAACCTTTACAATCAAGATCACTCTTCTTACAAATAGAATGAAGTAAAAACAAGTAAGAAGAGTTTAGAGCTTGTGGGGCACTAGGAAGATCACTTAGAGCATAAGCATTAGCCTCCCAAAGGCTCACACCCTCTCTTTTTATAGAGAGGGCTGATTTCTTCCTACCACCGATCGACACCCTTGGCCCAATTCACTACAACGACCTTCAACACGCCAGATCCCGACCGCTGTAGTCCAACGGAACTCTGGCAATGATCGATGGACCTCATCACGACACGCCGCTCCGTAGTCAATCGCCGCCGATCGACTACGAACGATTCTGCGGGCTAAACCCTATTGACTACCGATCACGCGCTTCAATGATCGATCGATGGTCGGCGATCGCCATACGATGGCGCCGATCGCTGGCACACTCGGCCGATCGGATACCGGTCGAACTACATTCGACTCGAGCTGAATGATGACATGGCAGTCGACTGGTGTCGGGAAAACCCATCCGACACTTGGCCAAATGGCCAAGTTTCACCTAAGAGCTACCCCTTCCCGGGTTACATTCGCTCAATCTCATCTCTCGGAGTCCCTCGCCTTCGAAGTTCTCTTCGTTCTCGGCCACGTCCCTCGGTAGCATCAGGCGCACGGTTCTGCAATGCTCCTTCGTGTCTCGTGCCTCGAAGTCTACTTCCTCCGGCTTCACTCCAAGCTTCTCGTCCGACGGTCCCTCGGTTGCTCCAAGCGCACGGCTTCCGCAAAGCTATCCTTCGCCGACTCAAGGCACGAGTCATGAGATGTGAAACTCACCACGGCTCCATGTGCGAATTACTAAGTCCTGCATGACTTCAACGCACATATCAAATCAACATATCAAACTAACTTAAACCCTTTGCCACACCATCAAAACCATATTACGACAAGAGATTGCCCTAACAAATATGACCTAGCCTTAGATGCCAAAGATATGTTTGGTTCATCTTCGAAGGTTCTTTTCTCTTATTGGAATTAGAAGATGAGTTATTTACTTCTATTTGCATCGTGGAAGCTTTTGGTTCAAGTGCAAATAAATTTCCTATCAATGCACCAGAAAAGATAATCTCCCTATTCCTTTTTATAACACCTCTATCATTAAAAGAAATAGAATATCCATCCATAAATAATTTAGAAATCGAAATCAAATTCTTTCTAAATAAAGGTACTTAATGGCAATTTTTCAGAACCAAAATTTTATTCCGCTCAAAAGACAAATAAACATCTCCCACTGTAACAGCCGCCACCTTCGTGGCATCGCCCAAGTAAATGGTAATCTCCCCCTCAGACAATCGTCTTGTTTCCTGGAACCCCTGCAAAGTATTGCAGACATGATCAGTTGCTCCCGTATCTACACACTAGGTGCCGATAGATAACACCTCTAAACATATTTCAATGAATAGACCAAAAGATATACCTTTGTTCTGCTTGCGATTGGGGCAGTCCTTCTTCCAGTGTCCAGTCTGCTTGCAAGTGAAGCACTTGCCTTTTGGCTTCTTCACTGCTCCCTGAGATCCTCCCTCCACCTTTGCCCCAGCTTGTTTCTTCTTCTTCTTGCCTTTCGGCTTAGAAGCAGAAACCATTTGGGCAACCATGGCCTGAGCCTGACCACTCTAACAAAAAAGCCCCTCTGCCGCCTGGAGTTCTTTCAGAAGCTCTGCCAACGAATACAACCTCTTGTTCATGTTGTAATATAGGCAAAACTGCTCGAAACTCCTAGTTAGAGACTAGATAATGATATTGACCAGGGTTTCCCCATCGATCTCAGCTCCAAGGACTTCCAGCTCATTCAAATGAGCCATCATCTTGAGAACATGATCCCTTACGGGTGTTCCCTCGATCATGGTGGTCGTTATCAAGTTCCTCATGGCTTCCTGCCTAGCAACCCAATTCTGGTGTCCAAAAAGCTCTTTGAGATTGAGCATCATGTTATAAGCAGTGGGCATGACTTGTTGCTGATGTTGCAATATATTTGACATAGAAGCCAGAATGTAACACCGCACCATCTCATCAGCCTTTATCCACTTCTTATAACTCTCCTTCTCCTTTTCCTCAGAATCATTCGCAGGCTTAGGAGGACACTCTACGAAGAGTACATATTTGTACTTCTCAGTAGTTAAGACAATATCAAGATTCCTCTTCCAATCAACATAATTGGGTCTAGTATGTTTATTTTCTTTCAATATCACAGCAAGCGGGTTGAAAGTCATTTTGAAAAACCAAAGAATCACTTAGATCAAAACATTAGATTTTAAAAAATTATTGATTCCTCAAACAATAAAATTTTAAAATCAACCAACACCTCAAAACACCGAGAATATCGTATGACATGATAGTGTGGACGTATACGAATTCTACATTTGTAAGAGGAGGTTTTACCCATTAATTTTATTATCTTGTCAACCTAACTTTTTGACAAATAAAATTAATAGTTGGTTCCTCTTCGGCCCTACAAATAAAAGCAGTGACTCCGATGGGGAGGATACTTCTATTTGCATCTAAGTGTTCACCATTACTTAGTACCAAGGCAATTATCTCGGGTTATGTGCCTTCCGATGGGAAAGTACACACACTCCTAAATAATTTCCTATAACCATATTCGACCTTGTGATCCGCAAAACAAAATCATCCGATGGGGAGGAAGGCACTCAGAGCCGATGCGTAAGTTTGTTTGAATCACATGTCAAATCATAATGGAGGCCGTGGGAATTTTTTTAAAAAATATCCCTCTCCCACTTAGTAATTTAAAATTGAGGAATTTTCCTAGCACACGACATGCATATCAAACAAGAAGAAATAAATATGAAAAAAAATATTTTCCAACTATTATGACTTTTGTTCTCCAATATGCCTCTCGTCGTATCGCCATCTCGTTCGCTCCTCCCTAAGTCATGTACAAGCCATCCAGAGATCCGAGCTAAGAATAACTATTTTAATTTACATCCATCGATCCTATACTCCATAAAGGAGTGTACATGATATCTAGATCGAAAGTAAACTAAAAAAAAAGAGTGGCTAAACAATGCCATACTTAATTACAAAAATTAAATACTAGACTCGTCAACCCCGAGGATTCAAATAATAATACACAAATGCAATCACATACACACATATGGCCATAATAGTTGGATCTTATGCCTGCAACCAAAAAGTTAGCCTACGCACATTCCACTTGTTGGGATGTATACTGAAAAGTCTATCTTTTGTATGAACATCTTTATTTTGAAATAAGAATCACATGATCATTGTTTGCATATTTTTATGACTATGCATATTATCTAATACATTACATTGTAGATAACATGGTGTGTGGTGTCACATGGGAGATCATGTTATCAGCTCATTGTAAAGTATAAGTAAAGGCTCACAACCGAGATAGCTTTGTACAAACCATCGGAATGGTTGTAGTGTGATTTGGTATTGGTTTGTCTTGACCATAGAATCACACTAGTGCACTTTGTGTGTATTGAGCAGGATCGACTTAGAGGTGATTCGATTTATTGCTGACTACATAATCAAATCGGACCTCAGATATTATTTTGTACATGTTGTTAATCCCGATATAATAACGGGCACATATACATAGTATTCATCTATTTGATTTACCAATGGGCGAGATTTATAGATTAAATCGATAGGCTCGGTAAGTTGGGAGATGATATTATTTATATGGTGTGTCGTTGATTATAGGAGGAAACCATGTCCTATATATTAGGATGATGATGTCCCATTGAGGAGTTCATAAGGTTCATCATGTAAACCCTGCAGGTGGACTTGGTCCGACATGATGAAAATGTTGAGTGGTACTACTCAAGGAGTTAGATGTTGATTAATTAATGGTCAGTAAATTAATTAATTGATGGACATTCGAGATCTTAAACACGGGGAGAAAATGTACATATAATATATGGAGCCCATATTAACTTATGGGGGTTGGTGAGGTAGATCAATGATAATCCTTTAGTGTATTGGATTATCATTAATGGATCGGACTTTATGTGGGCTTGATCCATGGGTGGCCAAGATCCAACTCCTCCTCATGGTCCCTAATGTAGCCTATTAACACCTCATGAGGCTTAGATCCAATGGATAGAAACAAAACTCTAGATCCAAAGGTAGAGATTAAATCCTTAGATTCAATCGATAGAAACAAAATTCTAGATCCAAAGGTAGAGATTAAATCCCTAGATCCGACGGTTGAGATTAAATCTCTAGATCCGACGGTTGAGATTAAATCCCTAGAACCATTGGTGGAGATTAAAAGGAGGCTTATCCTTAACTCTATATAAGGAGCACAAGGGGTTGGCGTGGAAAATAAATCAAGAGGAGCTAGGGTTTTGGAGTTGGCGGCAAGAAGAGGAGCTAGGGCGGCACCTAATAAGGAAAGTTTTCCTTGACTTCTCCTTCTTCCTCAAGCTGCTGGCGCCCCTTGAGGCTCTTTCAGCCCTTGGCCGGCATCCAAACTCCCTCTTCTCCTTCTCCTTGGCTGGTGGAATAAAGGTTTAGGGTCCTCCCTTGAAGCTTTTGGCCGGCAACCCTTAATCTCTTCTTCCTTCGTGGCCGGCGGCAAAGCTCCATCCTTGGAGGTTGTTGGTTGGTTGAAAGAAGGAATAGTGCTTTGTTTCTATTCTTCCTCTTGGTCAAAATGAGCAAGGAAGGAAGATTGGTGATCTAGGAGCTTCAACTTTTGGTATATCGTCGCCCACACGACGTCTGAAAGGAGGAAGGTCATACAATAGAAGATCGAGAGGTATATCTATTCTCTATTCTCTTTTGTTACTTGCTTGTATTTATTTTTCCAATTATGAGCATGATATATTTTGTTTGTGGAAAAATAATACTTGTATCCCGAACATAAATATAAAAGCCGACGATCCGTACATCGTCTATTCCGCGGCTACTCGTAGAATAGAGGTTGGTCGCTTGAACAACGAGTATGTTCAAGTGACCTCTCTAAACGAATAGCACGATGATGACTTAGTTGTTTGAGCAATCCCTTTTGTCTAGGATTAATTTTTTTTAATCTGGGGACATCGATGGGATCGCCATGAACAAACAACCGAGGTGAAGTGGGAAGCGAGGTTTCCCCTCACGGATCAATGAAACCAAAACCCTTCAATTGGTATCAGAGCCAAGGTTTCCGGCTTTGTGTGTTTAGGATTGGGTTAATTTTTATGCACATTTCATATATTATATGTGTCGGATAATAGTAGGATATGCGTAGGTTAACTCTTTGGTTGCAGGCATAAGATCCGACTATTATGGCTATATCTGTGTATGTGATTGATGTGTATATTTTGTTGAATCCTCGGAGTTGATGAGGCTAGTATTTAATTTTTTGTAAATTAGATACGGCCATTGTTTAGCCACTCCTTTTATTTTAGTTTACTTTTGATCTAGATTTCATGTACACTCCCTCGTGGAGTATAGGATCGATGGATGTAAATTAAAATAGATTTTAGTCTCGGCTCGAATCTCCGGATGGCTCGTACATGGCATAGGAGGAGCGGATGAGAAGGCATTGCGATGGGAGACATATTGAAGACAAAAGCCATAATAGTTGGAAAATAATTTATTTTTCATATTTATTTCTTTTTGTTTGATATGCATGTCATAGGCTAGGAAAATTCCTCAATTTTAAATTACTAAGTCGGAGGGATATTTTATAAATTCCTACGACCTTTATTACGATTTGAAATGTGATGCAAACAAACTTGCGTGACGGCTCGAGTGCCTTCCTCCCCATCAGATGAGTTTGTTTGCAGATCACAAGGTCAAATATGGTTATAGGGAAATATTAAGGAGCGTGTGTACTTCCCGATCGTAAGGCACATAACCCGAGATAATTACCTTGGTACCAAGTAATGGTGAACACTTAGATACAAATATAAGTATCCTCCCCATTGGAGTCACTACTTTTATTTGTAAGGCCGAAGAGAAACTAACTATTAATTTTACTTGTCAAAATGTTAGGTTGACAAGATAGTAAAATTAATGGGTAAAACCTCCTCTTACAAATGTAGAATTCGTATACTTCCACACTATCGTGGCATACGATATTCTCGGTGTTTTGAGGTGTTGGTTGATTTTAAAATTTTATTGTTTGAGGAATCAATAATTTTTTGAAATCTAATGTTTCGATTTATGTGATTCTTAGGTTTTCTTTGAAAATGACTTTCAACCCACTTGGTGATAATCAAAGAGAACAAAAGTACTGGACCCAACTATGTTGATTGGAAGAGGAATCTAGACATTGTCTTGACTTCTGAGGAATACAAATATTTACACCTCGAAGAGTGCCCTCCTAATCCTACAGAAGATTCTAGGGAAAAGGAGAGAGAGAGTTATAAGAAGTGGGTAAAGGCCGATGAGATGGCGCGGTGTTAAATTTTGGCATCTATGTCAAATGTACTGCAACATCAGCATCAAGTCATGCCCACAGTTTATGACATGATGCTCAATCTCAAAGAGCTTTTTGGACACCAGAATCGGGCTGCGAGGCAAGAAGCCATGAGAAACTTGATGACGACCACCATGATCGAGGGAACACCCGTAAGGGATCATTTTCTTAAGATGATGGCTCATTTGAATGAGCCGAAGTCCTGAGCTGAGATCGATGGGGAAACCTGTGTCGATATCATTCTCCGCCTCTACCTAGGAGTTTTGAGTAGTTCACCGAACTACAACATGAACAAAAGGTTGTATTCGTTGGCGGAACTTCTGACAGAACTCCAAGTGGCGGAGGGGCTATTTCGTCAGAGTGCTTAGGCACATGCCACGGTGACTCAAAAGGATTCTACTTCTAAGGCGAAAGGCAAGAAGAAGAAGAAACAAACTAGGGCAAAGGAGGTGGGAGGTACTCAGGGAGGAGTGAAGAAGCCGAAAGGCAAGTGCTTCACTTGTAAGCAGACTGGACACTGGAAGAAGGACTGCCCCAACTGCAAGAACAAAGGTATATCTTTTGGTCTAGTCGTTGAAACATGTTTAGCGGTGTTATCTACCGGCACCTGGTGTGTAGATACGGGAGCCACTGATCATGTCTGCAATACTTTGCAGGGGTTCCAGGAAACCAGACGACTAGCTGAGTGGGAGATTACCGTGTACTTGGGCGATGCCACGAAGGTGGCGGCTGTTGCAGTGGGAGATGTTCATTTATCTTTTGAGAAAAATAAACTTTTGATTTTTAAGAATTGCTTTTATGTACCCTTATTTATAAAGAATTTAATTTCAGTTTCTAAATATTTTATGGATGGATATTCTATTTATTTTAATGATAGAGTTGTTATAAGAAGGAATAGGGACATTATCTATTCGGGTGCATTGATAGGAAATTTATACACACTTGAACCAAAACCTCCCACGATGCGAATTGAAGTTAATAACTCATCTTCTAATTCCAATAAGAGAAAAGAACCTTCGACGATGAACCAAACATATCTTTGGCATCTTAGGCTTGGTCATATTAACCTAAGTAGAATTCAAAGGTTGATAGCTGATGGACCTTTAGGTTCAGTAGTGGTGGAGGATTTCCCAATCTGTGAATCTTGCTTGGAGGGTAAAATGACCAAGAGGCCTTTTAAGGCCAAGGGGTATAGAGCCAAAGATGTGTTAGAATTGGTTCATTCTGATTTGTGTGGTCCTATGTCTATCCAGGCTAGAGGTGATTTCGAGTATTTCGTCTCTTTTATAGACGATTACTTGAGATATGGATACATTTACCTGATACGCCACAAGTCTGAATGCTTTGACAAGTTCAAAGAATTCAAGGCTGATATGGAGAAACGTCAAGGTAAAAGTATCAAGACACTACGATCTGATCGTGGTGGCGAGTACCTCTTGGGAGAGTTTAGGAATTACCTATCAGAGGCTGGGATTCAATCCCAATTGACTGCACCTAGCACACTGACATAATGGTGTAGCAGGCGAAGGAATAGGACTCTTATGGAGATGGTTAGATCAATGATGAGTTATTACGAGTTGCGATTCATTACGGGATATGCTTTAGATACGGAGTACATTACGAACTTGGTTCCATCTAAATCGGTCGTTTTACTCCCACATAATTGTGGACTGGGAGAAAGCCTAGTCTAAGACATATTCGGATATGGGGGAGTCCAGCACATGTGCTGAAGGCAGATGCTGGTAAATTGGAACCTCGTACAGAAGTACACATGTTCGTTGGCTATCCTAAAGGAACGAAGGGTGGTTTGTTTTATAGTCCTAGAGATCAGAGGGTGATCATTAGTACGAACGCCAGATTTCTAGAGGAAGACGATGTGATGAACCACAATTCCAAGAGAAAAATTATTTTGGAGGAATTAAAAAGGGGAAGTCACTTCTTTAGTACCATCGGTACAAGAGGATATACCACAAGTCACTGCACCACGTGTCACAGAGGATACACAGGAGATACCTCGTCGTAGTGGGAGGGTTGTTAGACAGCCTGATAGATTCACATTCTTGGGAGAATCTTCTGATTTGGTCCCTGGCGAACATGAACTTGATCCCTGGACATATGATGAGGCAATCCAAGATATAGATGCAGCATCTTAGCAAAGTGCAATGAATACTGAGATTGAATCTATGGATTCAAATCAGGTCTGTGAGCTAGTGGAACCACCCGATGGTGTAAAAGCCATTGGATGCAAGTGGATCTATAAAAGAAAGAGAGGAATAGATGGGAAACTTGAGACCTTCAAAGCAAGGCTTGTTGCGAAGGGGTATACTCAGAAAGAGGGTATCGATTATGAGGAGACCTTTTTGCTGGTAGCCATGCTTAAGTCTTTCCGGATTCTCTTATGCATAGCAGCTCATATGGATTATGAGGTGTGGCAGATGGATGTCAAGACAGCTTTCCTGAATGGAAGTCTTTAGGAAGACATCTATATGAAGCAACCAGAGGGATTTATTGCTAAGGGCAAAGAGCATCTTTTATGTCAGCTTAATCGGTCCATTTATGGATTGAAGAAAGCTTCGAGGTCTTGGAACATCCACTTTGATGAGGTAGTCCAGTCTTATGGATTTATTTAAAGTCCGGATGAGTCTTGTGTATACAAGATATGTGACCGAAATGTAGTGGTATTTCTTGTACTATACGTAGATGACATTTTGTTGATTGGGAACAATATCAAGGTGTTATTGGACGTAAGGGTATGGTTGTCCAAACAGTTTGATATGAAGGACTTGGGAGAGGTGGGACACATCCTTGGGATCAAGGTTATAAGAGATCGCAGGAAAAGGATGTTGTGCTTATCCCAAGTTTCATACATAGACACGATTATGGATCGTTTTAGCATGCAAAACTCCAAGAAGGGTTTTCTACCTTTCAGGCATGGAGTTCCTTTATCTAAGGAGATGTGTCCTAGATCATCTAAGGAGATAGAGGAGATGAAGGCGGTTCCTTATGCTTCGGAAGTAGGAAGCCTCATGTATGCGATGCTATGTACGAGACCAGATATCTGCTATGCCATAGGCATAGTCAGCAGATATCAGAGTAATCCAGGACAGGGACATTGGACTGCGGTAAAGCATATATTGAAGTACCTGAGAAGGACTAGGGATTATATGCTAGTTTACCAGGCAGACCAATTACTCCCTGTGGGTTACACAGATTTCGACTTCCAATCTGATAGGGATAATAGTAAGTCTACCTCAGGTTTTGTGTTTACTTTGAGAGGTGGAGCCATTGTATGGAGGAGTGTCAAGTAGAAATGCGTGGCAGACTCTACCATGGAAGCTGAGTATGTGGCAGCCTCTGGGGCGGCCAAAGAAGCTGTGTGGCTCTGGAACTTCCTGATGGACTTGGATGTGATTTCTGGTTTGCCCAGAACTATCACAATTTATTGTGATAATAGTTGTGCAATTGCAAACTAGAAGGAACCACGAGCCCATAAGGCTAGTAAACACATAGAGCGCAAGTACAACCTGATACGGGAAATCGTAAAGAGAGGAGAAGTTGCTATGGCCAAGATTGCATCGGAGGATAACCTGGCAGATCCTTTCACTAAGACCCTTCCGGTGAAAGATTTTGATAGGAATGTGAAGAGAATGGGGATCAGATGTATGACAGTTTGAGGACAGCATAGTCTTTTAGTATAAGTAAGAGATTGTTGGGATGTATACTGAAAAGTCTATCTTTTGTATAAACATCTTTATTTTGAAATAAGAATCACATGATCATTGTTTGTATATTTTTATGACTATACATATTGTCTAATACATTACATTGTAGATAACATGGTGTGTGGTGTCACACGGGAGATCATGTTATTAGCTCCTTGTAAAGTATAAGTAAAGGCTCACAACCGAGATGACTTTGGACAAACCATCGGAATGGTTGTAGTGTGGTTTGGTATTGGTTTATCTTGACCATAGAATCACACTAGTGCACTTTGTGTGTAATGAGCAGGACCGACATAGAGGTGATTCGATTTATTGCTTACTACATAATCGAATCGGACCTCAGATATTATTTTGTACATGCTCTTAATCCCAATATAATAACGGGCACATATACTTAGTATTCATATCTTAGATTTACCAATGGGAGAGATTTATAGATTAAATCGATAGGCTCGGTAAGTTGGGAGATGATATTATTTATATGGTGTGCCGTTGATTATAGGAGGAAACCGTGTCCTATATATTAGGATGATGATGTTGTTGGGGATCGAACGGCCAGCTAGAGGGGGGTGAATAGCCCTCGATCGATGGATGACGGTATTTGCTCGTCTACAAAACTAATTAGCACAAGCGGAAATAACAAAAACAAGACAAGCAAACAAACAAAGTAGAATACAAACGCTAAAACAAAATGTAATTCACGCCACGCCGCTAAACCATGGTCCTATTCGTCCAAGGTGAATCACTCCTCCAACGCCAATCACAATTGGTCTCTCCTTTGCACCAAGCTAGGTGGAGGTATCCTTTACAACCAAGATCACTCTTCTTACAATAAGAATGAAGTAAAAGCAAGTAAGAAGAGTGGGAAGACGTTTATGGAACTTTGGGAGAAGATTGGAGTTCAAGCATTAGCCTCCCAAAGCCTCATCCCCTTCCTTTTTATAGAGGAAGAGGGTTTCTTCCCATTGACAAAGGAGCAGTCGACTGATGCCCCGATCTGTCGACTGGTCCTGTAGTCGTTGCCCAATAACGGCCACTTTCCATGTTGGATTTCATCCAACGGTATCATCATCAGTCGACTGATCTTGCCATTAGTCGACTGATATACCATCAGTCGAGTGCTCCGCGAGCTCGACTCCATTCTGCCGTGCGGTGCCATCGATCGTCGCCTTGGCGTCGGTCGTGTCAACAGCCGATCGACTACTAGTCCATGGCAGTCGACTGCTTGGGTCAAATGCCCATGAGTCGGACACTAGTCGAACCCATTCGACTCAGAGCAGTCGACTGCCATTTCATGGCAGTTGACTATTGTCGGGAAAACTCATCCGACACTTAGCCAAAAGGCCAAGTTTCACCTAGGAGCTACTACCCCTTTCCCGGGTTATATTCGCTCACTCTCATCTCTCGGAGTCCCTCGCCTTCGAAGTTTTCTTCGTCCGGCCACGTCCCTCGGATGCGCCAAACGCATGGCTCTGCAGCGCCATCCTTCAAGTCTCACTCTGAAGTCTACTTCCTCCGGCTTCACTACAAGCTCCTCCTCCGGTGGTCCCTAAGATGCTCCAAGCGCACGACTTCCGCAAAGCTATCCTTCACCGACTCAAGGACCGAGTCATGAGTTGTGAAACTCGCCTAGGCTTCCATGTGCGAATTACTAAGTCCTGCAAGACTCCAATGCACATATCAAATCATAATAACAACCTAACTTAAACCCTTTGTCACACACATCAAAACCTTATCATGGCAAGAGATTGCCCTAACAATCTCCCCCTTTTTGATGTGTGGCAATCCGTTTAAGTTATGTACAAACATTTGATAGAATTTATAAGGTAAGAAAGCATGTAAACATACAAATGATATAGCAACATGCAACTCCCCCTTAATCCATGAAACTCCCCATACATATTTCTCCCCCTATCATAATTTACTTAAACACAATTATTTCTCCCCCTTTGACACCATCAAAAAGATTGAAACTAAGTTATAAACTCATGGCATCAAGTCTAATAGAAGGAAAATACAAAAAATTGATTAAAAATTGAATTTAGCCTTTACTGTTCTGATTTTCAAGTCACCAGTCGACTGGTTCAGACTACCAGTCGACTGGCAAGTGCATTTCAGGATTTCTGATTTTCGGGGTGAAATTCAAAAATGCATTAAAAATTCTAGAAAATTCGAAAAATCATGAAATTTGGAGAACATATTTCTTTTAAGTATATCTATCAAAGAAAAATAGTTTTTCATCAAAAATCATTAGATATTCTTGTTTTTGCCAAAAATTCAAAAGCTTTAAAAAAACACTAGGTTTTTGATCATTCTAGTATCAAGTTTACTACCTAGTTTTGCATCCAATTGTTTCAAAACATGAATACACAGATTTTAAAGTAAGAAATTGTTTTGAAAACATATGAAATATCCAACCATGATATTTGGGCAATATGTCTATGAATTAAACATAAGTCTTCCCCATGATTGGTCTATTATTGCTATTTTGATACCTTGAATGACCATCTAAATGTCATAGGCATTAGTGGACATTTGTATCATCCTAACATCTCACTCATGCTAAGTTTTCAATCAAGGTAGCCTATTGTGAGTGTGAAATGTATCCTAAAGGTATTTGTATGTACTTAACCATTATTTTCATGCAATTCTATCAAGGTTAAGTATCATCCTATCAATCCTCATGATCACAAAGACATATATGAACTAATTTCACATTATGATCATGAAATATATGTATTCATTAATTTAAACCCTATTTCTCATGATTATGTGACAAATATCAAAATCATAAATCATGATTGCAAACATACATAGCAATTTCATTAAATATCACGATTTAAGCATTATTATCTATTTTTGGGCACATTATCATCACCCAACACTATTTCAAAAATGTTATCCTGTCATCCTAAGTCAACCAAATTATGATATAGGTCAAGTCCATATGGTTGACTATCCTAGGGTTTTTCTAACCCTTAAGGATGGATTTTGAAACCCAATACAAATTCTTGCCTATGGGGTTCACTAGAAATTCCTTAGGGATCCATTTTCTAGCAATTACCTTCTTCTTGTCTTGACCCCAAGCTATTAGGCATTTATAGGCCTTTTCATTTTTCTTCTCCTTATATCCTAGGCCTTTTTTGTTAAAACTTGCTCTCTGGCTCCCTATGATCATGTTCAAGGTGTTTGAGCCAATAGTGAATTTTTCTAGGGCTTTTATCAAATAGTCTACCTTTTCCCTTAAAGCCCTATTTTCTTCTATGCATGCATCATTAACATCTAATGGCACATAAAGATCATGTGAGCATGCATCATCATTATTATCATTAAGACATGCTTTTTCTAATTTTTCTTCTAATTCCTTAATTTGATCAAGCATGCTTTTATTCTTTTTCTTTGCTCTAAATAGGTCCTTAGTGAGGCTAGAAATCATAAAAGCTATTTTACTAGGTGAAAGGTTAGTTACCATAGTTTCCATGTCCTCTTCTTCGGATGAGGAGGTAGAGGAGGCTCCCCCCTTCACTTGAGCTCTCCCCACTTGAACTTGATTTTTCATTTTCAATGGAGGAGCAATCCAAGTCGTCAAATGCCATCAATGCTAAGTTGGTGACAAATGCATTTTCTTCCTCGGATGATGATGAGGAGGAGGAAGGGGCATCCCAAGTCCAAGCTTTTAATGCTTTGGCCTTTCCCTTTTCCTTTGCCTTCTTCTCCTCTTCCTTTTTCTTCTTGCTCCCCTTTTTCTTCTTCTTTTCTTCCTTCTTTTTCCTTTCTTCCTTGCTCTTGTTTAGGAGGGGACAATTGTCCCTTATGTGTCCCTCTCCTTGACAATTGTAGAAAATGACTTTTCCTCTTGGTCTTCTCCTCCTATCATTAGATTTATTAAATTGAAAACCTTTTAAAGCACGCCTTACCCTCCTTACCATATACACTTCTTCCGTGCTATCCATGGAGGAGGAGGAGGATGCTTCATCATCGGAGGAGGAGGGGATCTCTATCTTCTTCTTCCCCTTGTTTGCCAAAAATGCTACTCCTCTTGAAGGTTAGATTCTTGGCTCTTCTTGTATTCCTTCAAGCCTAGATTCATGTAATTCCATAGTGGAGAAAAATTCATCTAGAGTACTTACCTCTAGATTCTTTGAAATATAGAATAAGTACACCATTGAACTCCACTTGGATGATCGGGGAAAAGCCTCTATGGCCTTCATTACCATATCTCGGTTGGAGAGCTTTTCACCTACACTTGTTAACCCAATTAAAATCTCTTTAAACCTAGAATGCAATGAAGTTACCTTTTCTCCCTTTTCTAATTTTATGTTGGATAATTGGGAGCAGAGGAGATCTCTTCTTGCAAGTTTAGCCTCCGAGGTACCTTCATGAAGCTCTACTAGCTTCTCTCACATCTCCTTGGCACTTAGGCATTCTCCAATTCTATTTATTTCTTGTTGAGCAAGCACATTGTATAGATGGTGCTTGGCTTTTGAGTTTGCAAGGTGCTCCTCTCTTTGCCTCTTGGTCCACCTTGACTTCTCTATTGGCTTCCCCTCTTCATCCCTAGGCAAAACGAAACCAGATTCCAATGTAATCATAATATCAAAATCCGTTTCGAAAAATACCTCCATTCGCTTCTTCCACCAAGCGAATTCTCTTTCAAACTTCGGTGGATGAATGTTGGAGTCGGCCATCTTTTGAATATGCTTGTTGTGGCGGTTAGTCCTCGACAAGCTTTCCTTGGCTCTGATACCACTTGTTGGGGATCGAACGGCCGACTAGAGGGGGGTGAATAGCCCTCGATCGATGGATGACGGTATTTTCTCGTCTACAAAACTAATTAGCACAAGCGAAAATAACAAAAACAAGACAAGCAAACAAACAAAGAAGAATACAAACGCTAACACAAAATGTAACGTGGTTCACGGCTACGCCGCTAATCCACGGTCCGATTCGTCCAAGGTGAATCACTCCTCAAAAGCCAATCACTATTGGTCTCTCCTTTGCACCAAGGTTGGTGGAGGTAACCTTTACAACCAAGATCACTCTTCTTACAATAAGAATGAAGTAAAAGCAAGTAAGAAGAGTGGGAAGACATTTATGGCACTTTGGGAGAAGATTGGAGTTCAAGCATTAGCCTCCCAAAGCCTCATCCCCTTCCTTTTTATAGAGGAAGAGGGTTTCTTCCCGTTGACACAGGAGCAGTCGGCTGATGCCCCGATCAGTCGACTGGTCCTGTAGCCGTTGCCCAATAACGGCCACTTTCCGCGTTCGATTTCATCCAACGGTATCATCATCAGTCGGCTGATCTTGCTATCAGTCGACTGATGTACCATCAGTCGAGTGCTCCGAGAGCTCGACTCCATTTTGTGCCCATGCACAGTGCCATCAGTCGACTGGTGTCGACAGCAATCGACTGCTAGTCCATGGCAGTCGACTGCTTGTGCCAAATGCCCATGAGTCGGACACTAGTCGAACCCATTCGACTCAGAGCAGTCGACTGCCATTTCATGGAAGTCGACTAATGTCGGGAAAACTCATCCGACACTTAGCCAAAAGGCCAAGTTTCACCTAGGAGCTACTACCCCTTTCCTGGGTTACATTCGCTCACTCTCATCTCTCGGAGTCCCTCACCTTCGAAGTTTTCTTTATCCGGCCACATCTCTCGGATGCGCCAAGCGCACGACTCTGCAGCGCCATCCTTCGCGTCTCGCCCTGAAGTCTACTTCCTCCGTCTTCACTCTAAGCTCCTCGTCCGGCGGTCCCTCGGATGCTCCAAGCGCACGGCTTTCGCAAAGCTATCCTTCACTGACTCAAGGAACGAGTCATGAGTTGTCAAACTCGCCTAGGCTTCCATGTGCGTATTACTAAGTCCTGAAAGACTCCAATGCACATATCAAATCATAATAACAACCTAACTTAAACCCTTTGCCACACACATCAAAACCTTATCATGGCAAGAGATTGCCCTAACAGATGTCCCATTGAACAGCTCATAAGGTTCATCATGTAAACCCTGCAGGTGGACTTGGTCAGGCATGATGAAAAGGTTGAGTGGTACTACTCATGGAGTTATATGTTGATTAATTAATGGTCAGTAAATTAATTAATCGATGGACATTAAAGATCTTAAACACGGGGAGAAAATGTACATATAATATATGGAGCCCATATTAACTTATGGGGGTTGGTGAGGTAGATCAATGATAATCCTTTAGTGGATTGGATTATCATTAATGGATCGGACTTTATGTGGGCTTGATCCATGGGTGGCCAAGATCCAACTCCTCCTCATGGTCCCAAATGTAGCCTATTAACACCTCATGAAGTTTAGATCCAATGGATAGAAACAAAACTCTAGATCCAAAGGTAGAGATTAAATCCTTAGATCCAATGGATAGAAACAAAACTCTATATCCAAAGGTAGAGATTAAATCTCTAGATCCGACTGTTGAGATTAAATCTCCAGATCCGACGGTTGAGATTAAATCCCTAGAACCAATGGTGGAGATTAAAAGGAGGCTTATCCCTAACTCTATAAAAGGAGCACAAGGGGTTGGCGTGGAGAATAAATCAAGAGGAGCTAGGGTTTTGAAGTTGGCGGCAAGAAGAGGAGCTAGGGTTTGGGCTTGGGCAACACCTAATAAGGAAAGTTTTCCTTGACTTCTCCTTCTTCCTCAAGCTATCGGCGCCCCTTGAAGCTCTTCCAGCCCTTGGACGACGTCCAAACTCCCTCTTCTCCTTCTCCTTGGCCGGTGGAACAAAGGTTAAGGGTCCTCCCTTGAAGCTTTTGGCCGGCAACACTTAATCTGTTCTTCCTTCTTTGCCGGCGGCAAAGCTCCATCCTTGGAGGTTGTTGGTTGGTTGAAAGAAGGAATAGTGCTTTGTTTCTATTCTTCCTCTTGCTCGGAATGAGCAAGGAAGGAATATTGGTGATCTATGAGTTTCAACTTTTGGTAGATCTTCGCCCACATGACGTCCGAAAGGAGGAAGGTCATACATTAGAAGATCGAGAGGTATATCTATTCTCTATTCTCTTTTGTTACTTGCTTGTATTTGTTTTTCTAATTATGAGCATGATATATTCTATTTGTGGATAAATAATACTTGGATCCTGAACATAAATACAAAAGTCGGTGATTTGTACATCATCTATTCCGCGGCTACTCGTAGAATAGAGGTTGGTCTCTTGAACAACGAGTTTGTTTAAGTGACCTCTCTAAATGAATAGCACGACGATGACTTGGTTGTTTGAGCAATTCCTTTTGTCTAGGATTAATTTTTTTTTAATCCGGGGACATCGATGGGATCGCCATGAACAAACAACCGAGGTGAAGTGGGAAGCGAAGTTTACCCTCACGGATCAATGAAACCAAAACCCTTCACTACTATCATCCGACACATACAATATATGAAAAGTGCATAAAATTAACCAAATCCAAAACACACAAAATCGGAAACCGTGGCTCTGATACCACTTAAAGGTTTTGCAGAACCGAAGCTCTGAAACCACTTGAAAGGTTTTGTGGAACCAAACCTCTGATACTACTTGAAGGTGGAAACTTCGCTTCCCACTTCAACTCGGTCGCTTGTGCATGGCGATCCCATCTACGTCCCCGGATTAAAAAAATTTAATCCTAGACAAAGAGGGATTACCCAAGCAACTGATCCATCATCGTACTATTCGAATAGAGTGGTCACTTGAACAAACTTGTTGTTTAAGTAACCTACCTCTTTTCTTCGATTAGCCGGGCAATAGACGATGTATGGATTGCCGGTTTTTGTGTTTGTCTTCGGGGTCCAAGTGAATTAGCCACATACAATATCATACATTATATAAAGAAACAAAAGGAAACCAAAACAAGAATTATACCTCTTGGTCTTCTATTGTATGTCCTATCCTCCTCTCGGACGTTGTGTGGGCAACGATCCTCCAAGAGTTAAAGCCTCCAAGATCACTAGCTTCCCTTCCTTGCTCGCTACGAACAAAGGGAAGACACACACTCCCTTCTTCTCCTATCTAGTGCCGACCAACAATCCTCCAAGAATTGTTGCCGCCGGCCAAGGAGAGGGAGAGGAAGAAGTTGGCGTCGGCCAATAAGAGGAGATCTTGTTGCCGCCGGCCAAAGAAAAATAGGAGGAGGCGCCGGCAATGAATATGGAGAAGATGAGGGTGGCCGCCAAGGAGAACCAAGAGGCAAACCCTAATCTCCAAGTAGCCGCCGGCCAAAAGAAGCAATCCTTAGGTTGCCGCCCAAGAGAAGCCAAACCCTAATCTTCTTATCTTGACGCCCCCTCCTAAACCCTAATCTCCAAAAGATGTGTTTCACGCCCAAGTCTTGGCCATCCTTTTATAGAGCTAGGCTTAAGCCTCCTTTTAATCTCCACCGTCGGATCTAGGGATTTAATCTACTCTGTCGGATCTAGGTATTTAATCTCAACCGTCAGATCTAGAGATTTAATCTCCACCTTCGGATCTAAAGATTTAATCTCCACCGTTGGATCTAGAGATTAAATCTCCACTGTCGGATCTAGAGTTTCATTTTCCATCATCGGATCTAGGCTCCATGAGGGTTTTAATAGGATACAATAGGGACCATGAGGAGGAGTTGGATCTTGGCCACCCAATGGATCAAGCCGACATAAAGTCCGATCCATTAATGATAATACATTCCACTAGAGGATTATCATTGATCTACCTCACCAACCCCATAAATAAATATGGGCTCCATATATTATTTGTACAAATGTCTCCCCATGTTTAAGATCTCGAATGTCCGTCAATTAATTAATTTACTGACAATTAATTAATCAACATCTAACTCCATGTGTAGTACCACTCAACCTTATCATCATGCTTGACCAAGTCTGTCTGCAGGGTTTACATGATGAACCTTATGAGCTCCTCAAGGGGACATCATCATCCTAATATATAGGACATGGTTTCCTCCTATAATCAACGGCACACCATATAAATAATATCATTTCCCAACTTGCCAAGCCTATCGATTAACTCTATAAATCTCGTCAATTGGTAAATTAAAGAAATAAATACTAAGTATATATGCTCGTTATTATATCGGGATTAAGAACATGTACATCATAATATCCGAGGTCCGATTTAATTATGTAGTCAGCAATAAATCAAATCACCTCTATGTCGGTCCAGCTCAATACACACATAATGTACTAGTGTAATTCTATGGTCAAAACAAACCAATACCAAATCACACTACAACCATACCAATGATTTGTCCAGAACCATCTTGGTTGTGAGCCTTTACTTATACTTTACATGGAACTGATAACATGATCTCTTGTGTGACACTATACAACATGTTATCTACAATGTAATGTATCAGACAAATATGCATAATCATAAATATGCAAACAATGATCATGCAATTCTTATATCAAAAATAAAGATGTTCATACAAAAGATAGACTTTTCAGTATACATCCCAACACAAGTTCATGTTCGCCAGGGACCAAATCAGAAGATTCTCCCAAGAACATAAATTTATCAGGCTGTCTAACAACCCTCCCACTACGACGAGGTATCACTTGTGTATCCTTTGTGACACGCGGTGCAGTCACTTGTGATATATCCTCTTGTACCGATGGTACTGAAATAGTGACTTCCCCTCTCAATTCCTCTAGAAGAATCTTACTCATGGGCTTGTGGTTCATCACATAGTGTTCCTCTAGAAATTTGGCTTTCGTGCTAACGATCACCCTTTGATCTCTAGGACTATAAAACAAACCACCTTTCATTCCTCTAGGATAGCCAACGAACATGCACACTTCTGTACGAGGTTCCAACTTACCAGCATCTTCCTTCAACACATGTGTTGGACTCCCCCAAATCCGAATATGTCTCAGACTAGGCTTTCGCCCAGTCCATAATTCTATGGGAGTAGATGGCACTGCTTTAGATGGTACCAAGTTCAGAATATATACTGTCGTATCCAGAGCATACCCCCAGAACGAATCTGATAACTTAGAATAACTCATCATCGATCTAGCCATCTCCATAAGAGTCCTATTCCTTCGCTCAGCTACACCATTCTGCTGGGGTGTGCCAGGTGTAAACAATAGGGATTGAATCCCAGCCTCTGATAAATAATTTCTAAACTCTCCCAAGAGGTACTCACCACCACGATCAGATCGTAGTGTCTTGATACTTTTACCTTGACGTTTCTCCACATCAGCCTTGAATTCTTTGAACTTGTCAAAGCATTTTGACTTGCGATGCATCAAGTAAATGTATCCATATCTTGAATAATCATCTATAAAAGAGACAAAATTTTCAAAACCACCTCTAGTCTAGATAGACATAGGACCACACAAATCAGAATGAACCAATTCCAACACATCTTTGGCTCTATACCCCTTGGCCTTAAAAGGCCTCTTGGTCATTTTACCTTCCAAGCAAGATTCGCGGGTTGGGAAATCTTCCACCACTAATAAACCCAAAGGTCCATCAGCTATCAACCTTTGAATTCTACTTAGGTTAATATGACCTAACCTTAGATGCCAAAGATATGTTTGGTTCATTTTCGAAGGTTCTTTTCTTTTATTAGAATTAGAAGATGAGTTATTTACTTCTATTTGCATTGTGGGAGCTTTTGGTTCAAGTGTATATAAATTTCCTATCAATGAACCAGAACAGATAATCTCTCTATTCATTTTTATAACAACTCTGTCATTAAAAGAAATAGAAAATCTATCAAAAAATAATTTAGAAACTGAAATCAAATTCTTTCTAAATAAAGGTACATAAAGGCAATTTTTCAGAACCAAAATTTTATTTCTGTCAAAAGATAAATAAACATCTTTCACTGCAACAATCGCCACCTTCGTAGCATCGCATTAGTAAAAGATAATCTCCCCGTCAGCCAGTCGTCTGGTTTTCTGGAACCCCTGCAAAGTATTGTAGACATAATCATTGGCTCCCGTATCTACACACCAGGTGCCGATAGATAACACCGCTAAACATGTTTCAACGACTAGACCAAAAGATATACCTTTGTTCTGCTTCCGGTTGGGGTAGTCCTTCTTCCAATGTCCAGTCTGCTTGCAAGTGAAGCACTTGCCTTTCGGCTTCTTCACTCCTCCCTGAGATCCTCCTGCCACCTTTGACCCACCTTGTTTCTTCTTCTTCTTGTCTTTCGGCTTATAAGTAGAAACCTTTTGGGCAACCATGGCCTGAGCCTAAGCACTCTAACGAAAAAGCCCCTATGCCTCCTGGAGTTCTATCAGAAGCTCTGCCAATGAATACAACCTCTTGTTCATGTTGTAATTCAGGCGAAACTGCTCTAAACTCCTAGGTAGAGACTAGAGAATGATATCGACCTGGGTTTCCCCATCGATCTCAGCTCCAAGGACTTCCAGCTCATTAAAATGAGCCATCATCTTGAGAACATGATCCCTCACGGGTGTTCCCTCGATCATTGTGGTCGTCATCAAGTTCCTCATGGCTTCCTACCTCGCAGCCCGATTCTGGTGTCCGAAAAGTTCTTTGAGATTGAGCATCATGTCATAAGCAGTGGGCATGGCTTGGTGCTGATGTTGCAATACATTTTACATAGTAGCCAAAATGTAACACCATGCCATCTCATCAGCCTTTATTCACTTCTTATAATTCTCTTTCTCCTTTTCCCTAGAATCATTCGCAGCCCTAGGAGGACACTCTTCGAAGAGTACATACTTGTACTCCTCAGCAGTCAAGACAATATCAAGATTCCTTTTCCAATCAACATAATTGGGTCCAGTAAGTTTATTCTCTTTTAGTATCACAGAAAGCGGGTTGAAAGTCATTTTTGAAAAACCTAAGAATCACATAGATCAAAACATTAGATTTCAAAAAATTATTGATTCCTCAAACAATAAAATTTTAAAATCAACCAACACCTCAAAACACCGAGAATATCGTATGCCACGATCGTGTGAACGTATACGAATTCTACATTTGTAAGAGAAGGTTTTACCCATTAATTTTTCTATCTTATTAACCTAACTTTTTGCAAATAAAATTAATAGTTGGTTCATCTTCGGCCCTACAAATAAAAGCAGTGAATCCAATGGGGAGGATACTCCTATTTGCATCTAAGTGTGCACCATTACTTGGTACCAAGGCAATTATCTCGGGTTTTGTGCCTTCTGATGGTGAAGTACACCCGCTCCTAAATAATTACCTATTACCATATTCGACCCTATGATCCACAAAACAAACTCATCCATTGGGGAGGAAGGCACTCAGAGCCAACGCGCAAGTTTGTTTGCATTACATGTCAAATTGTAATGGAGGTCGTCGGAATTTATAAAAAAAATATCCCTCTTCCACTTAGGAATTTAAAATTGAGGAATTTTCAAAGCACACGACATGCATATCAAACAAGAAACAATAAATATGAAAAAAATACTTTCCAACTATTATGGATTTTGTTTTCCAATATGCCTCCCGTCGTATCACCATCTCATCCGCTCCTCCCTACACCATGTACAAGCCATCCAGAGATAGGAGCCGAGAAAAATTATTTTAATTTACATCCAATGATCCTATACTCCACGAAGGAGTGTACATGAAATCTAGATCGAAAGTAAACTAAAATAAAAGAGTGGCTAAACAATGTCGTACCTAATTACAAAAATTAAATACTAGCCTCGTCAACCCCGAGGATTCAAATAATATTACACACATCAAATCACATACACCCACATATGGCCATAATAGTTGGATCTTATGTCTGCAACCAAAAAGTTAGCCTACGTACATCCAACTATCATCCGTCACATACAATATATGATAACTGCATAAAATTAACCGAATCATAAACACACAAAATCGAAAACCGTGGCTCTGATACCACTTGAAGGGTGTGGAACCAAGCATCGCTTCCCACCTCGATCGCTTGTGCATGGCGATCCCATCTATGTCCCCGGATTATAAATTAATCCTTGACGAAGAGGGATTACCCAAGCAACCGATCCATCGTCGTGCTATTCGATTAGATTGGTCACTTGAACAAACTTGTTGTTCAAGCAACCTAACTCTTTTCTTCGATTAGCCACGGAATAGACGATGTACGGATCGCTTGTATTTGTGTTTATCTTTGGGGTCCAAGTAAATTAGCCACATGCAATTACATATATCATATAAAGAAACAAAAGGAAACCAAAACAAGAATTATACCTATTGTTTACTTCTTGGTCTTCTATCGTATGTCCTATCCTCCTCTTGGACATTGTGTAGGGCGATCCTCCAAGAGTTGAAGCCTCCTAGATCACATATCTTTTTTTCCTTGTTCGCTCCGAACAAAGGAAGACAATAAAAGACTTCTTCTTCTCCTATCTAGTGCCGACCACCAAGCCAAGGAACTTGATGTTGCCACCGGCCAAGGAGAGAATGAAGGAGATAGTGCTGGCCCTTTCCAATAGAGAGGGAACCGCCGGCCACTTGGGGAAGAAGAAGAACCACCGGCCTATCCTTCAAGAAAAGAATGCCGACCACCAAAGGAAGAAGAAGTTGCGCCGGCTGCACCATAGGAAGAGAGGTAGAAGAACCCTAATATCTCCTCCAGTTCTTGCCGCTGCCCACTCTCCAAACCCTAATCATTCTTGCTGTCCAAGCCAAGGAGAGGAAACCCTAGAAACCAATTGCTTGTTCTATATCATTGCCGCCCAAGCCCTAGCCCTCCTTTTATAGAGCTAGGCATAAGCCTCCTTTCAATCTCTACCGTTGGATCTAGAGATTTAATCTCAACCGTCGGATCTAGGCTTTCATGAGGTTTTTAATAGGCTGAAATAGGGACCATGAGGAGGAGTTGGATCTTGGCCACCCAATGGATCTAGCCAACATAAAGTTTGATCCATTAATGATAATCCATTCCACTAGAGGATTATCATTAATCTACCTCACCAACCCCCATAAATAAATATGAGCTCCATATATTAATTGTACAAATATCACCCCGTGTTTAAGATCTCAAATGTCCGTCAATTAATTAATTTACTGACAATTAAATAATCAACATCTAACTCCATGAGTAGTACCACTCAACCTTATCATCATGCCAGACCAAGTCCACGTGCAGGGTTTACATGATGAACCTTATGATCTCCTCAAGGGGACATCATCATCCTAATATATAGGACACGGTTTCCTCCTATAATCAATGACACACCATGTAAATAATATCATTTCCCAACTTACCGAGCCTATCGATTTACTCTATAAATCTCTCCCATTAGTAAATCAAAGAAATAAATACTAAGTACATGTGCCCATTATTATATCGGGATTAAGAGCATGTACACGATAATATCCGAGATCCTATTCAATTATGTAGTCAGCAATAAATTGAATCACCTCTAAGTCGGTCCTGCTCAATACAAACAAAGTGTACTAGTTTAATTCTATGGTTAAGACAAACCAATACCAAATTACACTGCAACCATATCAATGGTTTGTCCATAACCATCTCGATTGTGAGCCCTTACTTATACTCTATAAGGAAATGATAACATGATCTCCCGTGTGACACTTGTTGGGATTTATACTGGAAAGTCTATCTTTTGTATGAACATCTTTATTTTGAAATAAGAATCACATGATCATTGTTTTCATATTTATGGTTATGCAATTTGTCTAATACATTACATCGTAGATAACATGGTGTGTAGTGTCACACGGGAGATCATATTATCAGTTCCTTGTAAAGTATAAGTAAAGGCTCACAACTGTGATGGTTTTAGACAAACCATTGGCATGGTTGTAGTGTGATTTGGTATTGGTTTGTCTTGACCATAGAATTACACTAGTACACATTGTGTGTATTGAGCAGGACCGACATAGAGGTGATTCGATTTATTGCTGACTACATAATCAAATTGGACCTCAGATATTATGTTGTACATGCTCTTAATCTCGATATAATAATGGGCACATATACTTAGTATTCATTTCTTTGATTTACCAATGGGCAAGATTTATAGAGTAAATCGATAGGCTCGGTAAGTTGGGAAATGATATTATTTATATGGTGTGCCATTGATTATAGGAGGAAACCTTGTCTTATATATTAGGATGATGATGTTGTTGGTGCAGGGGCACCAGATAATCGAACCTGTGTTTTGATTATGCCAAATAAACAAAGTTAAGTTTACATCATTATCTCACGAGCTAAATCGAGTGTGCAGAAAAGTACTAAAGCTACAGTTGAAGGCTAGCGACACCCGAAGGAAGCCACGGTGGTCGGGCGACACTCGAAGGAATCGAGTGGAAGGCCGGAAGTGAAAGCGACGCAGTAAGAATCAAGGTAAGCTCGTTTGAGTGAGAGATGGTAAGGTCGTGTCCTCTGTATGGGGATGACCGTAGGCGGCGATCCGACTAAGACTTCTTGTGGAAGGTCTAGGTCGAGATCGGACGGTTAAAAACCATCGTATTTATCATTTTCCGAGCTAACCTTTCACTGTAAGGAAGTGGCCAGGCTGGCAGTCGACTGCTGGACATGAAGCAGTCGACTGATGCTCATCAGTAGACTGATGGGAGTCATCAATCGACTTATGGCGACGAATCAACCTTTGTGCTAGGTCAAAACGGATAAGGTTTGACGCGGCCACTTCGCGATAAAATTTATACAACTTCGTGATCTGTTCCAAAAAAAGAGGAGACATAATCAGAGGCCAAAATCTATAAAAGGAGGGGAGGATTCCAACTCCAAGGATCATCAAGTTTATTCATCAAGTGCTCCTACAATGCTGTCATAACGCCGACGCGACGTAAGTTCAAATCTCCTTCGTCGGCGTGTAGCAAGTAATTATTTTATTGTATTCTTTATTTTAATCGTAACGAGGTGAGGTAGGCTTGTTGCCTCATCCTCGTACATTCGGTTTTTGTGATCGTTGTCTCCTACCTCCAACGAGGAGGAGACGTTATAGTGCTTTTGTACGCGGTCTAGGACCGATAGGGCCTTGGAGTAGCAACCGCTGGGTTGTGAACCAAGTAAAAATAAATGTGTTCCTTTATTTTCTGCTGCTCTTACTCGTTTAATTTTCTACTCAAACGAAACATCAAAAAGATTTACGATCGCTATTCACCCCCCTCTAGCGACGTTTCTCGATCCAACAATTGGTATCAGAGCGGGGGCGCTAAGATTTGGTGAAACCACCAATCTAGCACATTTTGGTTTTCTTTTCGTATTTTTCGATTCGTATCTTTCTTAGGTTTTTATTCCTCCCGCACTACTAATCCAAGACGAAGTCTTGGTACGTTTCTTTTGGTTGTGTGCTTGCAAGTATTCTCCCTTGGAGTAGCCGACGGTAAAATGGCCATAACTTTTCGTACAAGTGGACTCACGTAACGATCTACCTACCAAATCGAAGCCCTTTGAGAGATCTACATTTCTTAAGAAGGTTTACCCTCGTAACAAGCTGTTTCCAGCCCCAAAATCCAACGTTCAGTAGCCTTTCGGGGACACCGAAGGTCGTAAGTTTCTAGTTTTTGTTAGTTTCTTATTCTTCTTATTTATTTCTGTTTATTTCCTATTATTTCCCGCACTACTAATCCAAGACCAAGTCTTGGAATTCTCTTTGGTTTTTATTCGTGTTTTTGCAAGAGACTTAATGGATCACATTGAAGGGTATAGCACCACCCGACCTCCGTTCTTTAATGGAAATGATTTCCGTTATTGGAAAGGTCGGATGGAATGTTTCTTGAAAACACAAGTCGAGACTTGGATAATAATCCAAACCGGCTTTGCTCTACCCACCAATGATCAAGGAGAGCCCTTGGATTTCAATAAGTGGACAAATACAACCAAGAGGCAAATCGAAGCCGATGCAAGAGCAACTCAAATATTACAATGTGGCTTGTCCAAGGAGGAGCTCAACCGCATCGGTCCATTCATTAGCGCCAAAGACCTCTGGAACAAATTGATTGATCTACACGAAGGGACGCCCGATGCTAAGGTATGTAGAAGAGATTTACTTTTAAATAAACTATACAATCTAAAGATGCAGGATCGCGAGACCGCCACCCAATTACATGCGCGGATCCAAGACATCGTCAATAGTCTTCACTCGATCGGGCAAGCCGTAGAGAACCGAGACCTTATAAGGTACGCCTTAAATGCTTTTCCTAGGACTACCTTGTGGGCATCCATTGTCGATGTCTACAAGGTCTCTAAGGACCTTTCAAAGCTTAGGTTAGACGAATTATTTTCCGAGTTTGAACTTCACGAGCAAACTAACGTGGCCCGGGCCTAGAGAGGTATTGCTCTACTTGCAGGATAAAGAAGCAAGCCACCTACTAGGCAAGTAGATGAACTTGAACCCGAAGATGAATCAGAGTCCGAATTAGAAGAGGTGGAAGCAATAGTGAACGTTGTGCGGAGAATAGTTCGAAAAGAAAGAAGGAAATTGAAGTACAAGAACCAAAAGAAAAAGGGAGCAAGGAAAGCCTTCCATGCAACTTGGGACAACAAAGAAGACATAGCTTACATGGAAAGACCGGAGGAGCCCGAGTCAGAATCCGAAGCCGAGTCCAACTATAACACCGACTCCGAACTCGAGGACTACTTCGAGAAGCAACTCAAAGCCGGACCAAAAGAGAAAATTAAGGTTAGCCACTCACTAATTCATACGCTTTACAATACAATTAAAATGCTTAATAGAAAATTAACTAAGTCTGAGTCTAGGGTTGAGTCGTTACTTGAGGAGGTTGAAACCCTCAAGCAAGAGGCTACTCTAACCTCTTCAACTAGTCAAGTTCAAGAGGGAAACTCAACCCAAATTGAAAAACTTGAGGAGGAGAATTCTCTCTTGAAAGACCGAGTTCAAGAGGTTGAGGCTAGGTTGGAAAGGTTCACATTGGGATCTAATAACCTTAATCGACTACTTGGAACCCAAAGAGCCGTGTACAACAAAGCCGAACTCGAATTTAAGTCAAAGACTACGAATAGGTCTTATATGTCTATCGTAAATTGTAGTCATCAAAGAGTCCAAGCATGGGTCCCAAAGGTTTTATTGAACTCACATATAAGGACTAATAAGGTTTGGATTCCCCAGGATCAAGTTCATTATTTGAATAGACCATATTGGTTCAATGGTGCAGGGGGAGCTAACACTAAAATAGTATACCCGCTTACTTATCAAAACCTTTGCATATTTTACTTTAATTTTTTAGAATGGATAGATAGGGTAAATGGTTAGTCAACTCTTGACAACATAGTATCAGGACGCGGCGAGATGATAGTACGTTAGGGAAACAAAGTCTCGTGTATTCGAGCTTGATAAGGCGTATCTAGCTTGGTGCACTTGACCGAGTGGAACTAGCTGAAGCTACCTCACCGTATCCTAAACTAGTTAGACCAGGAAGTAACCCTAAGTGACTTAAGTGATATTTTCTTGAATTTGGCTTTGTCTAAGGAAGTGGTCGTTGTTCCGATCAAAGAAAGCCCCTGTGCCTCGCCACGACCTGGAAGCCAGTTTCTCGAAAAGTTACTTAACGATCTAAAGGTTAAATCCGAATCTAACCCAAGGATGACTATCTTTAATCAATTTAAAATCATCTCACAAAACATATAAGGTGAACAAATTATGAGACACATAGAATGGGTGAGATGTTAAGGATAATTGAAATATACTTAAAACAATCTCTTCAAGATACTACTTATTTTCTCAACTGTTGTACTTAACAACTCTTAGGCCAAAGTTTAGCGCCCCCTACATCTCTTACACTTCATATATTTGACTAAGGGGGAGAGAAAACTAACCCTAAGGGTTATATTATAAACCTTTAGATTATTGGTGCAGAGGGACACACCTCGAACCAATCTATCTAACTACTGCTAGACGCATGCTTGGACTCATATTTGATTTATCTACATGCATGCATATACGATATTGTTTTCAAAACCCTATTTTATACAAAAACCCCAAAAATTTTTTATTTTTGGCAAAAGGGGGAAAAGAGCCAAAGTTAAGGGGGAGTAACACAAAATTTGATTTTGAAAACTAAAGTATCTCTTTCAAAACTCACTTAGGGTTAAGGGGGAGTTTTGGTTAAGGGGGAGCTTTTGGGAATGACAATCATCATTTACTATACTTGTTTTATGCTTTAATTTCCCTTAACTTTGTGTTGGTTTGCCATAGATGAAAAAAGGGGGAGATTGTTGGTGCAGGGGCACCAGATAATCGAACCTGTGTTTTGATTATGGAAAAGACACAAAGTTAAGTTTACATCGTTATCTCATGAGCTAAATCGAGTGTGTAGAAAAGTACTAAAGCTAGAGCTAAAGGCTAGCGACAGCTAGAGGAAGCCGCGGTGGTCGGGCGACACTCGAAGGAATCGAGTGGAAGGCCGAAAGTGAAAGCGACATAGTAAGAATCGAGGTAAGCTCGTGTGAGTGAGAGATGGTAAGGTCGTGTCCTCTGTACGGGGACGACCGTAGGCGGCGATCCAACTAAGACTTCTTGTGGAAGGTCTAGGTCGAGATCGGATGGATAGAAACCGTCGTATTTAACATTTTTCGAGGTAACCTCTCACTGCAGGGAAGTGGCCAGGTTGGCAGTCGACTGCTGAACATGGAGCAGTCGACTGATGCTCATCAGTCGACTGATGGGAGTCATCAGTCGACTGATGGCGACGAATCAACCTTTGCGCTAGGTCAAAACAGATAAGGTTTGACGCGGCCACTTCGCGATAAAAATTATACAACTTCGTGATCTATTCCGAAAAAAGAGGAGACATATTCAGAGGCAAAAATCTATAAAAGGAGGGGAGGATTCCAACTACAAGGATCATCAAGTTTATTCATCAAGTGCTCCTATAACGCCAACGCTCCAACGCTGTCATAACCCCGACGCGATGACAAGTTCAAATCTTTTTCGTCGGCAGCAGTAGCAAGTAATTATTTTTATTGTATTCTTTATTTTAATCGTAACGAGGTGAGGTAGGCTTGTTGCCTCATCCTCGTACATTCGGTTTTTGTGATCGTTGTCTCCTACCTCCAACGAGGAGGAGACGTTATAGTGCTTTGCCATCCGTACGCGGTCTAGGACCGATAGGGCCATTGAGTAGCAACCGCTGGGTTGTGAACCAAGTAAAAATAAACGTGTTCCTTTATTTTCCACTACTCTTACTCGTTTAATTGTCTACTCGAATGAAACGTCGAAAAGATTTACGATCGCTATTCACCCCCCCTCTAGCGACGCTTCTCGATCCAACAGATGTCCCCTTGAGGAGCTCATAAGGTTCATCATGTAAACCCTGCAGGTGGACTTTGTCCGGCATGATGATAAGGTTGAGTGGTACTACTAATGGAGTTAGATGTTGATTAATTAATTGTCAATAAATTAATTAATCGATGGACATTCGAGATCTTAAACATGGGGAGATATATGTACAAATAATATATGGAGCCCATATTAACATTTGGGGGTTGGTGAAGTAGATCAATGATAATCCTCTAGTGGAATAGATTATCATTAATGGATCAGATTTTATGTGGGTTTGATCCATTGGGTGGCCAAGATCCAACTCCTTCTCATGGTCCCTATTTTAGCCTATTAAAACCTCATGGAGCCTAGATCCAATGATGGAAAATAAAATTCTAGATCCGACGGTGGAGATTAAATCTCTAGATCCGACGGTTGAGATTAAATCTCTAGATATGATGGTAGATATTAAATCCCTAGAACCGACGGTGGAGATTAAAAGGAGACTTAAGCCTAACTCTATAAATAAGGGCTTAAGGTGGGTGGCAAGGATATAGCTTAGGGATTAGGGTTTGGGCGGCAAGGGGCTTGGAGACTTGGGTGGCCACAAATTTGGAAATTTTTTCCTTCTTCTTCCTTAGGTGGTCGGCGCCCATCCTCTCTTCTTCTCTCCTTGGCCGATGTCCAAGCTTCATCATCTCATCCTTTTGTCTTGGCCGACACACTCTCTCTTTTTCCAAGGGCCGGGCGGCATCAAGGGTTGGGGTGGTCCTTTTCCCTTGGCCGGCAACATCTCCTTGGCCGGCGGCAAGCACCAAGCTTGGAGCTTGGTGGTCGGTTAAAGGAAGGAGAAGAGTTTTGTTTTATCATCTTCCTTTGTTCAGAGTGAACAAGGAAAGGAAGATTGGTGATCTAGGAGGCTTCGACTTTTGGAAGATCGTCGCTCACACGACGTCCAAAAGGAGGAAGGACATACAATAGAAGATCAAGAGGTATAATGTTTGTTTATATTCTTTTGTATTATGTCAATAATATTTTTTCAATTATATGCATGTTGTATGTTTTTATATGTGGATAATTTACTTGGACACCGAATACAAACACAAAACCCGGCGATCCTTACATCGTCTATTCCGTGGCTAATCATAGAATAGAGGTTGGTTGCTTGAACAACAAGTTTGTTCAAGTAACTACTCTAATCGAATAACACGACGATGAAATGGTAGCTTGAGTAATCCCTAATTGTCATGGATTAAATTTTTAATCCGGGGACGACGACGGGATCGCTATGAACAAGCAACCGAGTTGAAGTGGGAAGCGAAGTTTCCTCCCTTCAAGTGGTATCAGAGCTAGGTTTTCGGTTTTGTGTGTTTAGGATTCGGTTATTTTATGTACTTATCATATATTATATGTGTCGGATAATAGTAGTATGTGCGTAGGTTAACTTTTTGGTTGTAGGCATAGAATCCAACTATTATGGTCATATGTGTGTATGTGATTGTATGTGTGTAATTGTATATTATTTGAATCCTCGGGGTTGACGAGGCTAGTATTTAATTTTGTATTTAAATATGGCAATGTTTAACCACTCCTTTTATTTTAGTTTACTTTCGATCAAGATTTCATGTACACTCCTTCGTCGAGTATAAAATCGATGGATGTAAATTAAAATAGATTTTCTCGGCTCGGATCTCCGGATGGCTCATACATGGTGTAGGGAGGAGCGGATGAGATGGCGATACGAAAGGAGGCATATTGGAGACAAAAGCCATAATAGTTGGAAAATATTTTTTTTTCATATTTATTTCTTATTATTTGATATGCATGTTGTAGGCTAGAAAATTTCTCAATTTTAAATTACTAAGTGGGAGAGAGATATTTTTATAAATTCCCATGACCTCCATTATGATTTGACATGTGATGCAAACAAACTTGCACGTCGGCTCTGAGTGCCTTCCTCCACATTGGATGAGTTTGTTTGCGGATCACAAGGTCGAATATGGTTATAGGAAATTATTAAGGAGCGTGTGTACTTCCCTATCAAAAGGCACATAACCCAAGATAATTAACTTAGTACCGAGTAATGGTGACCACTTAGATACAAATATAAGTATCCTCCCCATCGGAGTCACTGCTTTTATTTGTAGGGCCGAAGAGGAACCAACTATTAATTTTATTTGTCAAAAAGTTAGGTTGACAAGATAGTAAAATTAATGGGTAAAACCTCCTCTTACAAATGTAGAATTTGTATACGTCCACACTATCGTGGCATACAATATTCTTGGTGTTTTGAGGTGTTGGTTGATTTTAAAATTTTATTGTTTGAAGAATCAATAATTTTTTGAAATCTAATGTTTTGATCTATGTGATTCTTAGGTTTTTTCAAAATGACTTTCAACCCACTTGCTGTGATATTGAAAGAAAATAAACTTAGTGGACCCAATTATGTTGATTGGAAGAGGAATCTTGACATTGTCTTGACTGTTGAGGAATACAAATATGTACTCCTCGAAGAGTGCCCTCCTAAGCCTGCGGATGATTCTGGGGAAAAGGAGAAGGAGAGTTATAAGAAGTGGATTAAGGCCGATGAGATGACACGGTGTTACATTTTAGCATCTATGTTGAATGTACTACAACATCAGCATCAAGCCATGCCCACTGCTTATGACATGATGCTCAATCTCAAAGAGCTTTTCGAACACCAGAATCGGGCTGCTAGGCAGGAAGCCATGAGGAACTTGATGACGACCACCATGATCGAGGGAACACCCATGAGGGATCATGTTCTCAAGATGATGGCTCATTTGAATGAGCTGGAAGTCCTCGGAGCTGAGATCGATGGGGAAACCCAGGTCGATATCATTCTTCAGTCTCTACCTAGGAGTTTTGAGTAGTTTCTCCTGAACTACAACATGAACAAGAGGTTGTATTCGTTGGCAGAGATTTTGACAGAACTTCAGGCGGTAGAGGGACTTTTTCATCAGAGTGCTCAGGCGCAAGCCATGGTTGCCCAAAAGGTTTCTATTTCTAAGTCGAAAGGCAAGAAGAAGAAGAAACAAGTTGGGGCAAAGGCGGTGGGAGGAACTCAGGGAGGAGTGAAGAAGCCGAAAGGCAAGTGCTTCACTTGTAAGCAGACTAGACACTGGAAGAAGGACTGCCCCAACCGCAAGTAGAACAAAGGTATATCTTTTGGCCTAGTCGTTGAAACATGTTTAGAGGTATTATCTACCAGCACCTAGTGTGTAGATACAGGAGCCATTGATCATGTCTGCAATACTTTGGAGGGGTTCCAGGAAACCAGACGACTGGCTGAGGGGGAGATTATCATATATTTGGGCGATGCCACGAAGGTTGCGGCTGTTGCAGTGGGAGATGTCTATTTGTCTTTTGAGAGGAATAAAGTTTTGGTTCTTAAAATTTCCTTTATGTACCTTTATTTAGAATGAATTTGATTTCGATTTCTAAATTGTTTATGGATGGATATTCTATTTCTTTTAATGACAGTGTTATTATAAAAAGAAATAGAGAGATTATTTATTCTAGTGCATTGATAGGAAATTTATATACACTTGAACCAAAATCTCCCACGATGCAAATAAAAGTGAATAACTCATCTTTTAATTCCAATAAGAGAAAAGAACCTTCGAAGATGAACCAAACATATCTTTGGCATCTAAGGCTTGGTCATATTAACCTAGGCCGAATTCAAAGGTTGATAGCTGATGGACCTCTGAGTTCATTAGTGGTGGAAGGCTTCCCAACCTGCGAGTCTTGCTTTGAAGGTAAAATGACCATGAGGCCTTTCAAGGCCAAGGGGTATAGAGCCAAAGAAGTGTTGGAATTGGTTCATTCTGATTTGTGTGGTCCTATGTCTATCCAGGCAAGAGGTGGCTTTGAATATTTTATCTCTTTTATAGACGATTATTCAAGATATCGATACATTTACTTGATCTTGGCCAGAAGTCCAATGCTTTGACAAGTTCAAAGAATTCAAGGCTGATGTGGAGAAATGTCAAGGTAAAAGTATCAAGACACTGTGATCTGATCGTGGTGGTGAGTACCTCTTGGGAGAGTTTAGGAATTACTTATCAGAGGCTGGGATTCAATCCCAATTGTCTGCACCTGGCACAGCCCAACAGAATGGTGTAGCAGAGCGAAAAATATGACTCTTATGGAGATGGTTAGATCGATGATGAGTTATTCTGAGTTGCCAGATTCATTCTAGGGATATGCTCTAGACACGACAGTGTATATTCTGAACTTGGTACCATCTAAATCAGTACCTTCTACTCCCATATAATTGTGGACTGGGCGAAAGCCTAGTATAAGACATATTCGGATTTGGGGGAGTCCAACACATGTGCTGAAGGCAGATACTGGTAAGTTGGAACCTCATACAGAAGTGTGCATGTTCGTTGGCTATCCTAGAGGAACGAAAGGTGGTTTGTTTTATAGTCCTAGAGATCAAAGGGTGATTGTTAGCATGAACGCTAGATTTCTAGAAGAAGACTATGTGATGAACCACAAGCCCATGAGTAAGATTGTTCTGGAGGAATTGAAAGGGGAAGTCACTACTTCAGTACCACCAGTACAAGAGGATATAACATAAGTCACTGCACCACGTGTCACAGAGGATACACAGGTGATACCTCGTCGCAGTGGGAGGGTTGTTAGATAGCCTGATAGATTCATGTTCTTGGGAGAATCTTCTGATTTGGTCCCTGGTGAACATGAACCTGATCCCTGAACATATGACGAGGCAATCCAAGATAAAGATGTGGTATCTTGGCAAAATGCAATGAATGCTGAGATTGAAACTATGGATTCAAATTAGGTATGGGAGCTAGTAGAACCACTCGATAGTGTAAAAACCATTGGATGCAAGTGGATCTACAAAAGAAAGAGAGGAATAGACGAGAAGGTTGAGACCTTCAAAGCGAGGCTTGTTGCGAAGGGGTATACTCAGAAAGAGGGTATCGATTATGAGGAGACCTTTTCGCCAGTAGTCATGCTTAAGTCTATCCGGATTCTCTTATGTATTGCTGCTCATATGGATTATGAGGTATGGCAGATGGATGTCAAGACAACTTTTTTTAATAGAAGTCTTTAGGAAAACATCTATATGAAGCAACCAAAGGGATTCATTGCAAAGGGCAAAGAATATCTTGTGTGTAACCTTAATCGGCCCATTTATGGATAAAAGTAAGCTTTGAGGTCTTGGAACATCCGCCTTGATGAGGTAATCCAGTCTTATGGATTTATTCAAAGTCCGGATGAGTCTTGTGTATACAAGAGATGTGACGAAAATGTAGTGGTATTTCTTGTACTATACGTAGATGACATTTTGTTAATTGACAACAATGTCAAGGTGTTATTGGACGTAAGAGTATGGTTGTCCAAACAGTTAGATATGAAGGACTTGGGAGAAGTGGGACACATCCTTGGGATCAAGGTTATAAGGGATCGCAAGAAAAGGATGTTGTGCTTATCTTGTTGGGATGTATACTGAAAGTCTAGCTCTTTTTGTATGAACATTATATTTTGAAATAAGAATCACATGATCATTATTTGCACTTTATATTTATTATATGTGTGCATATTGTCTAATATTTTACATTGTAGATAACATGGTTCTTGGTGTGGCATAGAAGATCATGTTATTAGTCCCTTGTAGAATATAAGTAGAGGCTCACAACTAAGATGGTTTTGGACAAACCATTGGCATGGATGTTGTGTAGCTTGGTATTGTTTTGTCTTGAACATAGAGTTACACTAGTACACATAGGTGTATTTAGCAGGACCGACATAGAGGTGATTCAATTTATTGCTGACTACATAATTGAATCGGACCTCGGATATTATGTTGTACATGCTGTTAATCCCGATATAATATCGGGCACATGTACTTAGTATTTATTTCTTTGATTTACCAAAGGGTGTGATTTAGATAGATTAAATCAATATGCCCGGTAAGTTGGGAAATGATATTATTTACATGGTCTGCCGTTGATTATAGGAGGAATCCGTGTCCTATATATTAGGTTGATGATGTCCCCTTGAGGAGCTCAAAAGGTTCATCATGTAAACCCTGCAGGTTGACTTAGTCAACATGATGATAAGGTTGAGTGGTACTACTCGAGGAGTTAGATGTTAATTAATTGATGGTCAGTAAATCAATTAATTGACGGACATTCGATATCTTAAACACGGGGAGATGGATGTACAAATAATATATGGAGCCCATATTAATTTATGGGGGTTGGTGAGGTAGTTCAATGATGATCCTCTATTGGAATGGAACATCATTGATGGATCATGTTTGTGTGGTTCCGATCCATCGGGTGGCCAAGATCCAACTCCTCCTCATGGTCCCTATTGTAGCCTAATATAATCCTCATGAAGTCTAGATCCAAGGATGTAAAACAAAACTCTAGAACCAACGGTTGATAATAAATCTCTAGAACCGACGGTTGAGATTAAATCCCTAGAACCGACCGTGGAGATTAAATCTCTAGAACTGACGGTTAAGATTAAATCTCTAGAATCAGCGGTTGAGATTAAATCTCTAGAACCGACGGTGGAGATTAAATCTCTAGATCCGGCGGTTGAGATTAAATCCCTAGAACCGACGGTGGAGATTAAACCAAGGCTTATCCCTAACTCTATAAAAGGATGGCTTAGGGTGGGCGGTAAAGAAAGGAGATTAAGCTTTTGTTTTGGGCGGCTAGGTTTGGAAAGAAGGATTGGGCGGCAACTCTTGGAAGGTTTAAGCCGGCGCCCATCTTCTTCCACCTTGTTCATGGCCGGTGGTTCTCCAATTCCTTGGTGGCCAGCAGTTCTCCAATTCCTTGGTGGCCGGTGCTTCTCCAATTCCTTGGTGGCCGACGGTTCTCCAATTCCTTGGTGGCCGGTGCTTCTCCAATTCCTTGGTGGCCGACGCTTCTCCAATTCCTTGGTGCTTGGTGGCCGGCGGTTCTCGAATTCCTTGGTGGCCGGCGCTTCTCCACTTCCTTGGTGTCCGGAGGCAACATTGTTGCAAAGGTTGGCCGGCGCTCAACCATCTACTCCTTGGCCGGTGGCTATATCAAGCTCCTTGGCTTGGTGGTCAGCTCTAGATAGGAGAAGGAGTTTTGTTTGGTTCTTCTCTTTGTTCGGAGCGAGCAAGGAAGGGAAGAACGTGATCTAGGAAGCTTCAACTCGTGGAGGATCTTCGCCCACACGACGTCCACGAGGAGGATAGGACATACGATAGAAGATCGAGAGGTATAAAAGTTTTACAACTTTTATTATTGATCTTTGATTAGTTTGTGTTGATTATACTAGTTTGCATGTGTATGTATTTGTATAATCATCGACCCCGAAGATAAAGGCTTATCCCTATACTCTATAAAAAGGGGCATTTCATTTTAAAGATGAGAATCTACAAAGTTTTGAAACAATACAGGGATCGAGAGGCTTAGGCACGCAAGAAGGAGCATTAGGTGGGGGCGACTTCCTCCTTAATTCAAATAATGAATCTCTCCTCAAGTCACTGTTTCCTGTCTTCCTCAAGGTTGGCCTATTTTCTCCTCCTCGCTTCTAGAAACACTCCAAGGTCCATTTCGTGGCCTGGGCATAAGCAATACGTAACTGAACGAAGCACAACATGCACTTTTTCATATATTATATGTGCCGGATAATAGTAGGATATGCATACTTTAACTCTTTGGTTGCAGGCGTAAGATCCGACTATTATGGCCATATGTGTGTATGTGATTGTATGTGTGTAAATATTTATTATTTGAATCCTCGGGGTTGACGAGGCTAGATTAGTATTTAATTTTTGTAATTAAATACGACATTGTTTAGCCGCTCATTTTAGTTTACTTTCGATCTAGATTATTTGTACACTCCTTCGTGGAGTATAGGATCGATGGATGTAAATTAAAATGATATATCTCGGCTCGGATCTCTTTATGTGGCTTGCGCATGGAAAAGGTGGAGCGGACGAGGTGGCGACACGGCGGGATGCATATTGGAGAACAAAGCCATAATAGTTGGAAAAATTCTATTTTTTTTCCAAATTTATTGCTGATTTGTTTTATATGCATGTTGTGTGTGCTTGAAAATTCCTCATTTTCAATTTACTAAGTGGGAGAGTAATATTTTAATTAATTCCCGCGACCTCCATTACAATTTGACATGTGATTCAACAAACTTGCGTGTTGGCTCTGAGTGCCTTCCTCCCCATCAGATGAGTTTGTTTGTAGATCACTAGGTCAAATAATGGTTATAGGAAATTATTTAGTAGCGTGTGTACTTCCCCATCGGTAAGACACATAATCCGAGATAATTCCCTTAGTATTGTGTAATGGTGCACACTTAGATGCAAATAAAAAGTATCCTCCCCATTGGAGTCACTGCTTTTATTTGTAGAGCCAAAGAGGAACCAACTATTAATTTTATTTGTCAAAAAGTATGGTTGACAAGATAATAAAATTAATGGGTAAAACCTCCTCTTATAAATGTAGAATTCGTATACGTCCACACTATCGTGGCATGCGATATTCTCGATCTTTTGAGGTGTTGGTTGATTTTGGAATTTTATTGTTTTGAGGAATCAATAATATTTGAAATCTAATATTTTGATCATTGTGATTCTTAGGATTTTCAAATGGCTTTCAACCCACTTACTATGATGCTAAAGGAAACAAACTTACTGTACCCAAATAATATTGATTGGAAAAGAAATTTGGATAGTGTCTTAATTGTCGATGAGTGTCCTCCTAGGCCTGCGGATGATTCTGGGGAAAAGGAACTTTTCGGATACCAGAATCGAGCTGCTAGGCAGGAAGCCATGGTTTCTCAGAAGGTTTCTACTTCTAAGCCGAAAGGCAAGAAGAAGAAGAAACAAGGTGGAGCAAAGGTGGTGGGAGGATCTCAGGGAGGAGTGAAGAAGCCGAAAGGCAAGTGCTTCACTTGTAAACAGAATGGACATGGGAAGAAAGACTTCCCCAACCTTAAGCAGAACAAAGGTATATCTTCTGCCTTAGTCGTTGAAACATGTTTAGTGGTGTTATCTACCTGTACCTGGTGTGTAGATACGAGAGCCACTGATCATGTCTGCAATTCTTTGCAGGGGTTCCAGGAAACCCGACGACTAGCTGTAGGAGAAATTATCGTCTACATGGGAAATGCTACAAAGGTAGCGACTATTGCAGTGGGAGGCATTTATTTATCGTTTGATGGAAATAAAGTTTTGGTTTTGAGAAATTGTCTTTATGTACCTACATTTAGAAAGAATTTGATTTCGGTTTCTAAATTGTTTATGGATGGATATTCTGTTTCTTTTAATGATAGAGTTGTTATAAAAAGAAATAGAGAGATTATCTGTTCAGGTACATTTGTTGGCAATTTGTATACTCTTGAACCAAAAGATCCCACGATGCATATAGAAGTGAATAACTCATCTTCTAAGTCCAATAAGAGAAAAGAACCTTCGAAAATGAACCAGACATATCTTTGGCACCTAAGACTTGGTCATATTAACGTGAGTAGAATTCAAAGGTTGATAGTTGATGGACCTTTGGGTTCATTGGTGGTGGAGGATCTCCCAACCTGCGAATCTTGTTTGGAAGGTAAAATGACCAAGAGGCCTTTCAAGGCCTAGGGGTATAGGGCCAAAGATGTGTTAGAATTGGATCATTCTGATCTGTGCAGTCCTATGTCTATCCAGGCTAGAGGTGGCTCTGAATACTTCGTCTCTTTTATAGATGATTATTCAAGGTATGGATACATTTACTTGATGCGCCGCAAGTCTGAATGCTTTGACAGATTCAAAGAATTCAAGGCTGATGTGGAGAACCGTCAAGGTAAAAGTATCAAGACACTATGATCTGATCGTAGTGGCGAGTACCTCTTGGGAGAGTTTAGGAGTTACTTATCAGAGGCTGGGATTCAATCCCAATTGTCCGCACCTGGCACACCCCAGCAGAATGGTGTGGCGGAGCGAAGGAATAGCACTCTTATGGAGATGGTCAGATCGATGATGAGTTATTCTGAGTTACCTGATTTGTTCTAGGAGTTTGCTCTGGAAACGACAGCACACATTCTGAACTTGGTTCCATATAAGTCAGTACCTTCTACTCCCACAGAATTGTGGATTGGGTGAAAGCCTAGTCTAAGACATATTCGGATTTGGGGTAGTCCAGCACATGTCTTTGAAGGGGATCTTTGGTAAGTTGGAACCTCGTGCAGTGTGCATGTTAAATGGGGCACCCTAAAGGAACGAAAGGTGGTTTGTTTTATAATCCTAGAGATCAAAAGGTGATCGTGAGTACGAATGCCAGATTTCTAGAGGAGGACTATGTGATGAACTACAAGCCCACGAGTAGGATTGTTCTTGAGGAGTTGACAGGGGAAGTCCCAACTTCAGTACCACCGGTACAAGAGGAGATACCACAAGTCACTGCACTACATGTCACAGAGCATACACAGGAGGCACCTCGTCGTAGTGGGAGGGTTGTTAGACAACCCGAGAGATTCATGTTCTTGGGAGAATCTTCTGATTTTGTCCCTGGCGAACATAAACCTGATCCCTGGACATATGATGAGGCACTCCAAGATAGAGATGCGGTATCTTAGCAAACATCGATGAATTCAGAGATATAATCTATGGATTCTAATCATGTCTGGGAGCTAGTAGAACCTCCCGATGGTGTGAAAGCCATTGGATGCAAGCAGATCTACAAGAGAAAGAGAGGAGTAGACGGGAAGGTTGAGACCTTCAAAGCTAGGCTTGTTGCGAAAGGGTATACTCAGAAAGAGGGTATCGATTATGAGGAGACTTTTTTGCCAGTAGCTATGCTTAAGTCTATCCGGATTCTCTTATCTATAGCTGCTCATATGGATTATGAGATTTGGCAGATGGATGTCAAGACGGCTTTCCTTAACGGAAGTCTTGAGGAGAACATCTATATGCGGCAACCAGAGGGATTCATTGCTAAAGGCAAAGAGCATCTAGTGTGTAAGCTTAATCAGTCCATTTATGGATTGAAGCAAGCTTCCAGATCTTGGAACATCCGTTTTGATGAGGTAATCCAGTCATATGGATTTATTCAAAGTCCGGATGAGCCATGTGTATACAAAAGATGTGATGGAAACGTAGTGGTATTTCTTGTACTATACGTAGATGACATTTTGTTAGTTGACAACAATATCAAAGTGTTATCAGACGTAAGGGTATGGTTGTCCAAACAGTTTGACATGAAGGACTTGGGAGAAGTGGGACACATCCTTGGGATCAAAGTTATAAGGGATCGCAAGAAAAGGATGTTGTACTTATCTCAAGCTTCATACATAGACACGGTCCTAGCTCGTTTTAGCATGCAGAACTCCAAGAAGGCTTTTCTACCTTTCAGGCATGGAGTTCCTTTATCTAAAGAAGTGTGTCCTAAAATATCAAAGGAGATAGAGGAGATGAAGGCGGTCCCTTATGCTTCGGCAGTATGAAGCCTCATGTATGCGATGCTATGTACGAGACTAGATATCTGCTTTGTCGTGGGCATGGTTAGCAGATATCAGTGTAATCCTGGACAGGGATATTGGACTGCGGTAAAGCATATATTGAAGTACCTGAGAAGGACTAGGGATTATATGCTGGTTTACCGGGCAGATCAATTAGTCCCTGTGGGTTACACGGATTCGTATTTCCAATCAGATAGGGACAAGAGTAAGTCTACCTCGGGGTTTGTGTTTACTTTTGGTGGTGGAGCCATAGTATGCAGGAGTGTCAAGCAAAAATGCGTGGCGGACTCTACCATGGAAGCTGAGTATGTGGCAGCCTCTGAGGTAGCCAAGGAAGTTGTATGGCTCAGGAACTTCTTGATGGACTTGGATGTGATTCCTTGTTTGCCCAGAACTATCACAATTTATTGTGATAACAGTGGTGCAGTTGCAAACTCGAAGGAACCACGAGCCCATAAGGCGAGTAAACACATAGAGCGCATGTACCACATGATACGAGAAATCGTAAAGGAGGTAGAAGTTTCTGTCGCCTAGATTGCATCAGGGGATGACCTGGTAGACCCTTTCACTAAGGCCCTTCTAGCGAGAGTTTTGATAGGCATGTGGAGGGAAAGGGAATCAGATGTATGGCAGTGTGATGACAACATAGTCTTTTAGAATAAGTGGGAGATTGTTGGGATGTATACTGAAAGCCTAGCTCTTTTTGAATGAACATTTTATTTTGAAATAAGAATCACATGATCATTGTTTGCACTTTATATTTATTATATGCATGCATATTGTCTAATATTTTACATTGTAGATAACATGGTGCTTGGTGTGGCACAGAAGATCATGTTATCAGTCCCTTGTAGAATATAAGTAGAGGCTCACAACCAAGATGGTTTTGGACAAACCATTGGCATGGTTGTAGTGTAGCTTGGTATTGTTTTTTCTTGAACATAGAGTTACACTAGTACACTTAGGTGTATTGAGCAGGACCGACATAGAGGTGATTAAATTTATTGTTGACTACATAATTGAATCAGACCTCGGATATTATGTTGTACATGGTCTTAATCTCGATATAATAACGGACACATGTACTTAGTATTTATTTCTTTGATTTACCAAAGGGTGAGATTTAGATGGATTAAATCAATATGCCCGGTAAGATGGGAAATGATATTATTTACATGGTGTGTCATTGATTATAGGAGGAATCCGTGTCCTATATATTAGGTTGATGATGTCCCCTTGAGGAGCTCATAAGGTTCATGATGTAAACCCTGCAGGTTGACTTAGTCAACATGATGATAAGGTTGAGTGGTACTACTCGAGGAGTTAGATGTTAATTAATTGATGGTCAGTAAATCAATTAATTGACGGACATTCGATATCTTAAACACGGGGAGATCATTGATGTTAGATGTTAGATGTATAAATAATATATGGAGCCCATATTAATTTATGGGGTATGGTGAGTGTTGGGTTTTCCGAGCCACAAAAACCGCTTTTTGCGTTGCGGAAACCTCGGAAGCCCCAGCCACGGATTCGTGCGAAGTATAAAATTATAATTACATGTATGTGCTTACAGAAATCCTAGATCTACCTTAGATCTAAGAGGTTAGAACGTTACCCTCGTAGCGACGCCCTTCGCTTATCCCGCTCGTCCAAAAGTTCGCCGGAACTCGAGAATGTCAAGTGCACACTCCTCTATGGTATCCACACAAGCAATAGGTGGAGAAAACTCAACCTTGAGTGTGATAGCACTCCTTGGTTGGTTCGGCCAAAGAGAGGGATGGGAGAGGGAGAGCTTGAGAGAAAAGGTTCCAAGGAAGAAGATGAAGTTAAGAGTATAACTCACCAAATGAAATCACCACCCATAACCCCAAAGTGGCCGGCCACTTCATGGAGGGGGGGTTACATGCATGCATGTAACTCCCATGACCCTTGGTCTCCCTCATGATGTGGCACCAATTGACCAAGTCAATGATGATGTGGAGCATCATCATTGGCCGGCCATGCCTAGTCATCATCATGACATGGCATTTGGTCAAGTCAAACTTGACCTTTCATCTTCCCTCTCAAGTCAAGTCAAACTTGACCTCTAATCTCCCATGGTTGATCAAATTTAACCACTTGACTCAAGTCAATTTAATATAATGAATCTCTATTCATTAATTTAAATTGATTTGATGAATCAAATCTCAATTAGACTCATTCAACACTTGAATCAACTTGAGTCTAACTCAATTAGTCTAATTTGGATTACTCTTAATCCAATTTGGTTCATCCCATGAACCTAATCCTCATGGTTCATCATATGAACCTAATCTCCATCTAATTACTCTTATGTGTGTGACCCTATAGGTTCTTGTAACGTTGGCAATGTCCCTAAACCGATAATTAATTTACTGACCATTAATTAATCAACATCTAACTCCTTGAGTAGTACCACTCAACCTTTTCATCATGCTAGACCAAGTCCACCAGCAGGGTTTACATGATGAACCTTATGAGCTCCTCAAGAGGACATCATCATCCTAATATATAGGACACGATTTCCTCCTATAATCAACGGAACACCATATAAATAATATCATCTCCCAACTTACCGAGCCTATCGATTTAATCTATAAATCTCGCCCATTGGTAAATCAAAGAGATGACTACTATGTATATGTTCCCATTATTATATCGGGATTAAGAGCATGTAATAAATAATATCTGAGGTCCGATTCGATTATGTAGTCAGCAATAAATCGAATCACCTCTAAGTCCGTCCTGTTCAATACACACAAAGTGCACTAGTGTGATTCTATGGTCAAGACAAACCAATACCAAATCACACTACAACCATTCCGATGGTTTGTCCAAAGCCATCTCGATTGTGAGCCTTTACTTATACTTTACAAGGAGCCGATAACATGATCTCCCGTGTGACACCACATACCATGTTATCTACAATGTAATGTATTAGAAAATATTGCATAACCATATAAATATGCAAACAATGATCATGTGATTTTTATTTCAAAATAAAGATGTTCATATAAAAGATAGACTTTTCAGTATACATCCCTACAATCTCCCACTTATACTACAAGACTATGCTATCCTCAAACTGCCATACATCTGATCCCATTCCCTCCACATGCCTATCAAAAGCTCTCGCCGGAAGGGCCTTAGTGAAAGGATCTGCCAGGTTATCCTCCGATGCAATCTTGGCCACAACAACTTCTCCTCTCTTTACGATCTCTCGTATCAGGTGGTACTTGCGCTCTATGTGTTTACTAGCCTTATGGGCTCGTGGTTCCTTCGAGTTTGCAATTGCACCACTATTATCACAATAAATTGTGATAGTTCTGGGCAAACCATGAATCACATCCAAGTCCATCAAGAAGTTCTTGAGCCATACAACTTCTTTGGCCGTCTCAGAGGCTGTCACATACTCAGCTTCCATGGTAGAGTCCGCCACACATTTCTGCTTGACACTCCTCCATACAATGACTCCACCTCCCAAAGTAAACACAAAACCTGAGGTAGACTTACTGTTATCCCTATCAGTTTGGAAGTCGGAATCTGTGTAACCCACAGGGAGTAATTGGTTTGCCCGGTAAACCAACATATAATCCCTAGTCCGTCTCAGGTACTTCAATATATGCTTTACCACTCCAATGTCCTCTGTCTAGATTACTCGATGCTCTAACCATGCCCATGGTAAGCGGATATCTGTCTCTGATATAGCATCGCATACATGAGGCTTCCTACTGCCGAAGCATAAGGAACTGCCTTCATCTCCTCTATCTCCTCAGATGATCTAGGACACATCTCCTTAGATAAAGGAACTCCATGCCTGAAAGGTAGAAAACCCTTCTTGGAGTTCTGCAAGCTAAAACGATCCAAAATTGTGTCTATGTATGAAGCTTGAGATAAGCACAACATCCTTTTCCTACGATCCCTTATAACCTTGATCCCAAGGATGTGTCCCACCTCTCCCAAGTCCTTCATATCAAACTGTTTGGACAACCATACCCTTACGTCCGATAACACCTTGATATTGTTGTCAATCAACAAAATGTCATCTACGTAAAGTACAAGAAATATAATTACGTTTCCGTCACATCTCTTGTATACACAAGACTCATCCAGACTTTAAATAAATCCATAAGACTGGATTACCTCATCAAAGCCGATGTTCCAAGACCTCGAAGCTTGCTTCAATCCATAAATGGACTGATTAAGCTTACATACAAGATGCTCTTTGCCCTTAGCAATGAATCCCTCTGGTTGCTTCATATAGATGTTTTCCTCAAGACTTCCATTAAGGAAAGCTATCTTGACATCCATCTGCCACACCTCATAATCCATATGAGCTGCTATGCATAAGAGAATCCGGATAGACTTAAGCATGACTACCGGTGAAAAGGTCTCCTCATAATCGATACCCTCTTTCTGAGTATACCCCTTCGCAACAAGCCTCACTTTAAAGGTCTCAACCTTCCCATCTATTCCTCTCTTTCTCTTGTAGATCCACTTGCATCCAATGGTTTTTAAACCATCGGGTGACTCTACTAGCTCACTGACCTGATTTAAATCCATAGATTCAATCTCAGCATTCATTGCACTTTGCCAAGATGCTACATCTTTATCTTGGATTGCCTCGTCATATGTCCAGGGATCAGGTTCATGTTTGCTAGGGACCAAAACAGAAGATTCTCCCAAGAACATGAATCTATCAGGCTATCTCACAATCCTCCCACTATGACGAGATATGACCTGTGTATCCTCTGTGACATGCGGTGCAGTGACATGTGGTATATCCTCTTGTACCGGTGGTACTAAAGAAGTGACTTCCCCTTTTAATTCCTCCAGAACAATTTTACTCTTGGGCTTGTGGCTCATCACATAGTCTTCCTCTAGAAATCTAGCATTCGTGCTAACGATCACCCTCTGAACTCTAGGAATATAAAACAAACCACCCTTCGTTCCTCTAGGATAGCCAACGAACAAGCGTACTTCTGTATGAGGTTCCAACTTACCAGCATCTGCCTTTAGCACATGTGCTGGACTCCCCCATATCCGAATATGTCTTAGACTACGCTTTCACCCAGTCCACAATTCTGTGGGAGTAGTGTTGGTGCAGCAGGCACCTAAGTCGAACCTGAGTTTTGATTATAGCAAACGATACAAAGTTAAGCTCATGTCGTTATCTCACGAGCTGAATCAAGTGTGAAGAAGATTGCTATAGCTGGAGCTGAAGGCTAGCGACACCCAGAGGAAGCCGCGGTGGTCGGGCGACACTCGAGTGATTTCGGAGGTAGCCGATGGAATCGAGTGGAAGGCCGGAAGCAAAAGCAACACGTAAGTATCGAGATAAGCTCGTGTGTGTGAGCGTAAGTGAGGTCGTATCCTCTTTACGGGGATGATCTTAAGCGTAGATCCGACCCAAGACATCTCATAGGTGGTCTAGGTCGAGATCGGATGGTCGAAGACCGTCGGAAGTATATTTTTGTTGAGCTAACTTTGACTTGCAGCAAGCATCAGTCGACTGCCAGCTTGGAGGACTCGACTGTCGTGTATCAGTCGACTGCCGAAGGTCATCAATCGACTGATGCTGCCATCAGTCGACTGATGATGGCCATCAGTCGACTGATGGTCAATGATCAGATTCGAGGAGTCAAGGCTTATCAGTCCACCTCAAAGCGGTTTGGTGTCCATTTGTGATTGGTTGAAGACCCACTCGAAAAGGGGCTCAAAGGCTATAAAAGGAGGGCCAAACCTAGGGTTTTAACAACAATTCTAAGCCTCCAAAAAGTCTCCGTTACGCTGTAACTCTCCGACAACGAAGTCCTTCCATTCCGACGTCTAGGTTTAACTCTTATTATTCTTGTACGTCGGTATTAGTTTTTCTTGTCATTTACATTTCCGGAGCTTTTATCGTATACGAGGAGAGGGGGACTGTCCCTCTACCTCAAGTTTTTGTGGTTCCTTTTTGTATCGATTAACTCCTACCTCTAACGAGGAGGAGTTCCTTTAGTGCTTTTGCCCTCCGTACGTGGTCAAGGACCACTAGGGCCTTGGAGTAGTAGCCTTCGGCTACGAACCAAGTAAAACCCTTGTATCGATTGTTTTTTTTATTTTTACATTTCCGCTGCAATTAACTAATTATCTCTCGAGTTTTAACGAAAGAAAAAGAAAAGATTTTTCGCTATTCACCCCCCCCTCTAGCGAACCGCATCGATCCAACAATTGGTATCAGAGCCGGGGGCGCTTAGATTTGGTGAAACCACCAATCTAATATTTTTTTTACAGATTTGTTTTTTGTTCGTTTAAATTTTTCTCCCGCACTACTAATCCAAGACGAAGTCTTGGTACTCTTCGTTTGATTTTGTTTTGCAAGCATTCGCTTTTGGAGTAGCCGACGGTCAAACGGGCATAACTTTTTGTACAAGTTGACCCACGACACGGTCTACCTACCAAATCGAAGCCCTCGCAGAGATCTACACTTCTTACTTTTTGTACAAGTTGACCCACGACACGGTTTACCCCTGTAACAAGTTGTTTTCGTCCTCAAAAATCGACGTTTAGTAGCCTTTCGGGGACATCGAAGGTTGTGAGTACTCACTTTTTATTTACTTTCTTATTTCGTTGCTTAACTTTCTATTTTTCGTTTGCTTCTTTTTATTTTCCACACTACTAATCCAAGACGCAAGTCTTGGTACTTTCGTGAGTTTTTTTTTCGTTGCTAGGTCGTCTTTTTAGTCTCCTTGTTTTTTGTTCTAATGGCCCATCTCGAGGGTTTTAGCACCGTCCGACCTCCGTTTTACAACGGAGATGATTTCCGTTACTGGAAAGGTCGGATGGAATGCTTTCTCAAAACCCAAATCGAGATGTGGATCATAATCCAAACGGGTTTCACACTTCCGACTAATGAAGTGGGTGACTCCTTGGATTATGATCAATGGACCGTTGCAACAAAACGACAAGTCGAAGCCGATGCCAAGGCAACACAAATCCTCCAATGCGGCTTGTCCAAGGAGGAGCTAAATCGCGTCGGCCCCTTCATAAGCGCAAAGGATCTTTGGACAAAACTAATCGAGTTACACGAAGGATCGGATCAAGCTAAGGTTTGCAAACGTGATTTGTTATTCAATAAATTGTACACACTAAAAATGCAGGAACACGAGTCCGCGACGCAACTCCACGCCCGTGTCCAAGACATAGTCAACAACCTACACGCAATCGGGCAAAAGGTCGAAAACCGCGACCTTATTAGGTATGTCCTAAACTCTTTTCCAAGGACTACCTTATGGGCATCCATGGTTGATGCCTATAAGGTCTCCAAGGACCTTTCTAAAATTAGGTTAGACGAACTCTTTTCGGATTTGAATTACATGAATAATCCAACTCGGAACCGAGAGGGGTATAGCCTTGTTTGCAGTTCAAAGAAGAAGAAAATTGCAAGCAAGCCACCACCACCCAGGGAGGAAGATGAGTCAGAAGAAGAAGTTGACCGAGTTGACTCTGAACTAATGAACCTAGCTCGAAGGATAGCCAAGGGGACGGCGAACTACGACTCGACCCAACCAAGGTAAACCTAAAAGTTCTAACATTAGGTGTTATGAGTGCAATGAGGTTTGGACATATCAAGTCCGAGTGCCCCAAGCTCAACCACCAAGCACCTAAGCATAAGAAGGCCCTCAGCGCGACATGGGAAGAAGCGTCATCAGAAGAAGGCGAAGATCACGTCTTCATGGCGAAATCAATTAGTCGGACACGGAGGCCGAACTTGAGTGGAACACGAGGATGACTCGGACTCTGAAGCTACCTTCAAGTCAAGCCACGGATACGCATCCGGTTCAAAAGATACCCTTAAGGTGAGTCGAACCTTATTTAATACTTTACATAATACGGTTAGGTTTTTGTCTAGGAAGTTAGCTAAGTCCGAGTCCAAGGTCGAGACCTGGTTGAGGAAGTTAAACTCCTCAAACACGAGGTCTCCTAACCTCTTCGACTAGTCGAGTTCAAGAGAAGGACTCAACTCGGGTTGAAAAACTCGAAGTTGAGAACTCACTCTTGAAAAGTCAAGTCGAAGATCTTAGGAATCGTTGGAAAGGTTTACTTTGGGATCAAAGGACTTGACCTCCTACTTGGATCGCAAAGGGCCGTGTACAACAAGGCCGGACTAGGATTTAGCTCAAACACGACCAATAAGTCGTATATGTCAATCGTAAGTAGACATAAAAAATGTGTCCAAGCATGGGTCCCTAAGACCACTTTGATTTCAACTCTAGGATCCAACTCGTACTGGGTTCCCAAGGACCAAATCCACTATGTGGATAGACCGAACGATTCAGCGGTCTAGGGAGCGATTACAAAATATGTTTGTTTTAACTTAGAAATTGCATGCTTAGATTTTTTTTGTTTTTTTTCGTGAACTCACTTAGAACACGTAAATAACCAACTAAAAGCCTTCGAAAAGATTGAGCCTCGGGGAGCCTCTTTTCAAAAATAACCAGTTAGACTAGGAAATAATCTTGGGTGAGTCAAGTCATCATTTTCTTGAAAATGGCTTTGTCTAAGGAAGTGGTCGATGATCCGATAAAAGAAGGCCCCTGTGCCTCGCCACGACCTGGAAGCCATGATCTTGAAAAGGTAAACTTGACAAGCCTAGTGTTAAATCCAAATCTAACATAAAATTACTTGTACCTAAATCCACTTAATCAACTTAATTGGAAGTCATCTCAAAAAACACATAAGTATAACATGCTTGATCATATAGACTCCGGTGAGATGACCTAGGGTTAACAACTTACAACCAATTTTCTTAACAAAAAAATCTAACATTCAATCCAACCACCTTGTGTGTAGGATCAATGGATGTTGGACAGTGGTTGCTCCCGACACATGACCGGGGATCAACTCAAATTCATAAGCCGATTCAAATGACAAGGATCGGTAGCCTTTGGGAATAACGGCAAGCTCAAAATCATCGGATCAGGTGATATCGAGCTTAACACGAATTTTGTTATTAAAAATGTATTACTTGTAGAGAATTTTGAATATAACTTACTAAGTGTAAGCCAATTGTGTGATAATAACTATAAGGTTATATTTCTAGAAAATGAATGCGTAATTAATACCAATGAAACCTCTAAAACAATTCTTAAAGGAACTAGAAATAACAACATTTATACGATCAACTTAACCAACTCCTCAACTAAGTGTCTTATGACACGGCAAGAGGAATCATGGTTGTGGCACTGACGACTCGGTCACTCGTCCACAAGATGAGTCAGAGTGGATTAGTCAGAGGCTTACCCAACCTCAACAACTTGGTTAATAAAATCTGTAATGCTTGTCAACAAGGAAAACAACCTAGGACACAACACAAGTTAACTAACCAAGAACGAACCTCAAATGTACTTGAGCTCCTGCATATGGATCTATTCGATTCACATGGAGCCAAGTCACTCAATAGAAGTCAATATTGCTTAGTCATAATTGACGACTACTCCAGGTTTACCTGGGTTAGGTTCATCAAGCATAAAAGTGATACCCTAGATCAATTAATCAATCTATTCAAATTAATCGAGAATCAAAAAGACCTTAAGGTTAAAAGACTTAGAAGCGATCATGGTGGTGAATTCGAAAATCAAAGGTTCACCGACTTCTGTAACCTAAGCGGATACCACCATGAATTCTCTTGCCCTAGGACCCTCGGCAAAATGGCCTAGTGGAGCGGAAAAACCGAACTCTACAAGAAGCCGCTAGGACCATGTTGAGCGAATCGACCTACCCGATAGGTTTTGAAGCGTTAGCACGGCTTGCTATGTCCAAAATAGGATCATATGGTAAGAGGCACCTTAAGACCTCGTCACAGATTTATACGATAAAATACCTAACATCAAGTACTTTAGGGTATTTGGGTGTAAGGTACATATCCTAAACACTAAGGATTACCTAGGAAATTTACATCCAAAACCACGGCGGAATCTTTCTAGGATACTCGACTACAAGTAGAGCTTATAGAGTATATAACCACGACACCCTTAGAGTCGAGGAGACTATCAATGTAGTATTCGATGAACGACATGAACCTACAAAACCCCGGCAACCCCAATTAGCGAGCGATTCATACTAGACCTTACTCGATCAGGAGATCGGGTCTAGTGTTAATCTAACCTAAGTCAACCTAGTCACTCTATTGATCAAGTTATAGATGACTCCAACCAAACTAGTGTTCAACCAAGTCACCCCATTGATCAAGCATTAGGTGACACAAACCCAACCCAATCTAGGACTCGGACTAACCACCCTATCGATCAAGTGATAGGAGATCCTAATCTAGGAGTTCGAACTAGAGCATCCTATAGGAACCTTAGTCAAATTTCCTTAATTTCAAAGATAGAACCCAAATCAATTGAACAAGCTCTTCTTGATCGATTGGATTATTGCAATGCAAGAAGAGCTAGCTCAATTTACTAGGAAGCAGTGTGGGAATTAGTACCACCACCTAAAGACAAAGCGATAATTGGAACAAGGTGAGTGTTTGAAATAAGCTTGATGATAAAGGTGAAGTAGTTAGAAACAAGGCTCGGTTAGTCAAAGTTTAGCCAAGTCGAAGGCTTAGATTACGACGAAACCTATGCCCCAGTAGCTAGACTCGAATCCATTCGAATGTTGCTAGCTTATGCCGCACATCGAGGATTTAAGCTGTTTCAAATGGATGTTAAGTCGGCATTCCTAAATGGATACATTAAAGAAGAAGTTTATGTTAGCCAACCCCCCGGATTCGAAAATCTAGATAAATCCGACCATGTTCTAAAACTTAAGAAAGCTCTTTATGGACTTAAACAAGCTCCTCGAGCTTGGTACGAGAGACTTTCAATCCATCTTAAGTCAAAAGGGTTTAACCAAGGCTTAGTTGACCCAACTCTCTTTGTAAAAACCTTAGGTAAAGAAATATTCATAGCTCAAATTTACGTAGACGATATAATTTTTGGAACCTCTAACTCAGCCTTACTAAACGAGTTTGTTTCGCTCATGGAAAGTGAGTTCGAAATGAACTTGGTAGGCAAGTTAAGTTTCTTTTTAGGTCTACAAATTAAACAAACTAAGGATGGTATATACCTATATCAACAAAAATACACTAAGGAGTTAATTAAAAGATTTGGAATGCAAGACGCTAAGGTAATAAACACCCCAATGGCGATAAATGTTAACATAGGAGAAGACCTAGAAAGTAAGTCCATTGACTTAAAGTACTATAGGAGCGCAATAGGAAGTCTTCTATACTTAACTGCGAGTCGACCCGACATCCTATTCGTAGTAAGTATGTGCGCCAGGTTTCAAACCTGTGCTAAGGAGTCTCACCTAACCCTAGTTAAGCGTATCCTTAGATATCTAAAGGGTACACTTAATGTCGGTATTTGGTATCCTAGATCTACCGAGTTCGAACTAATTGGCTACTCCGATTCGGATTATGCCGATAGTAAACTCGACAGAAAAAGCACGAGTGGTTGTTGTCAACTACTCGACTCGAGTCTAGTGAGTTGGTGCAGTAGGAAGCAACATTATGTTGCCTTATCTACTACCGAAGCCGAATACATCGCGATGGGTGAGTGTGTCACTCAACTTCTTTGGATGAAACACACTCTCCGCGACTTTAAGTTAGACTTTACGAATACTAAACTTCACGTAGATAACATTAGTTCAATTAATCTTACCAAGAATCCAATATGTCACTCTAGGACCAAACATATAGAAGTCAAACACCATTTCATTCGAGAACATGTGGCCAACGGAGCCATACAACTCGAGTACGTCGAATCGAAATCTAACCTAGCAGACCTATTTACTAAACCCCTACCCGAAGCCGAATTTAGTCTATTAAGACGAAAATTGGGCATGTGCGTAATAGAATAAGAACTTGCAAACTATATTTTCTTACTACTATTTCTTATTTTTCATTTTGATGGAACTAGCATAGGACATACCTTAGATATCATGCACCTATAGATTTAAGGAGCCAGTACATCTCACAACACATAGGACTAATGTGTTTGTGTACTTAGCCACGTAGATGGGCGTGAGATGTTAGGACCCTACTCCAGGTTCCAAGATGTAGATCAAGTGCGTCAATATGAACCTCGGAGTATAAATATGCAACTAATATTAACCAACTCTAATCAGGACTTGTTGATAATATCATTTCAATCAAGTCAAACTAGAGTTGAACATTTAGATGAATTATTTTCACATACTATTTTCAAAATCATCATGCTTGGACTTAAGGTTTTCTTAATCACCCACTTTTTCTGATTTATGTCAAAAGGGAGAAAGAGCCAAAGTTAAGGGCCAAAGTTAGGGTTCAATTTCAAATTTTAACTTTGATTGGCCTAAGTTAAGGGGAGTAAGGTTTAGGTTTCAACTCTTCGGAATTGAAAACTTTAAAGGCCTAAGTTAAGTAATGCCATTTACTTAACTCGTTATCTTTTGTGTTTGGAGTTAAGTAATTCCATTTACTTAACTCATTACCTTTTGTGTTTGGAGAACTAAAAGTCTTTTTCAAGTACTCACCCTCGGTCAAGGGGGAGGTTTCCTCAAGGGGGAGTACTTGAAGAAAATGGGGAGTACTTGAAGAAAATCCTTACTACTCCAACTTAATCTTCGTTTGTTTCTAATGCACATTATTCTTTATGCTTGCTATTTACTTAACTTTGTATGTGGGTTTGCCATAAATCCAAAAGGGGGAGATTGTTGGTGCAGCAGGCACCTAAGTCGAACCTGAGTTTTGATTATAGCAAACGATAAAAAGTTAAGCTCATGTCGTTATCTCACGAGCTGAATCAAGTGTGCAGAAGAATGCTATAGCTGGAGCTGAAGGCTAGCGACACCCGGAGGAAGCCGCGGTGGTCGGGCGACACTCGAGTGATTTCAGAGGGAGTCGATGGAATCGAGTGGAAGGCTGGAAGCAAAAGCAACACGTAAGTATCGAGGTAAGCTCGTGTGTGTGAGCGTAAGTGAGGTCGTATCCTCTTTATGGGGATGATCTTAGCGTAGATCCGACCCAAGACATCTCATAGGTGGTCTAGGTCGAGATCGGACGGTCGATCGAAGACCGTCGGAAGTATGTTTTGTTGAGCTAACTTTGACTTGCGGCAAGCATCGATCGACTACCAACTTGGAGGACTCATTGCGGGTGTATCGATCATTGCGAAGGTCATCAATCGGCCCGATCTTGCCATCGATCGTGATGATGGCCATCGATCGGTGATGGTCAATGATCGGTCGAGTCAGGCTTATCACTCCACCTCAGCGGTTTGGTGTCCATTTGTGATTGGTTGAAGACCCACTCGAAAGGGCTCAAAGGCTATAAAGGAGGGCCAAACCTAGGGTTTTAACAACAATTCTAAGCCTCCAAAAGTCTCCGTTCTGCTGCAACTCTCCGACAGAAGTCCTTCCATTCAGCGTCTAGGTTTAACTCTTATTATTCTTGTGCGTCGGTATTAGTTTTTCTTGTCATTTACATTTCGGAGCTTTTATCATTATCACGAGGAGAGGGGGAGTGTCCCTCTACCTCAAGTTTTTGTGGTTCCTTCTTGTATCGATTAACTCCTACCTCTAACGAGGAGGAGTTCCTTTAGTGCTTTTGCTCTCCGTACGTGGTCAAGGACCACTAGGGCCTTGGAGTAGTAGCCTTCGGCTACGAACCAAGTAAAACCCTTGTGTCGATTGTTTTTTTTATTTTTACATTTCCGCTGCAATTAACTAATTATCTCTCGAGTTTTAACGAAAGAAAAAGAAAAGGTTTTTCGCTATTCACCCCCCCCCTCTAGCGAACCGCATAGATCCAACAAGTAGAATACACTGATTTAGATGGAACCAAGTTCAGAATGTACACCGTCGTATCTAGAGCATATCCCCAAAACGAATCTGGCAAGTCAGAATAACTCATCATCGATCTAACCATCTCCATAAGAGTCCTATTCCTTTGCTCCGCTACACTATTCTACTGGGGTGTGCCAGGTGCAGTCAATTGGGATTGAATCCCAACCTCTGATAGGTAATCCCTATTGGGGATCGGATGGCCGGCTAGAGGGGGGTGAATAGCCCTCGTACGTTGGACCCCGTAAATTGCTCGTCTACAAAACTAATTAGCACAAGCGGAATATACAAATACAAACAAAAGACAAACAATAAAATAAACGCTAACACGATGGTATAACGTGGTTCACGGCTACGCCGCTAATCCACGGTCCCCGATTCATCCTCGGTGAATCACTCCGTTAAACCAATCCACTAAATGGTCTCTCCTTTGCACCAAGCTAGGTGGAGGTAACTTTTACAACCAAGATCACTCTTCTTACAATAGGATTGAAGTAAAGACAAGTAAGAAGAGTTTAAAGCTTGTGGGGCACTAGGAAGATCGTTTGGAGTATGAGCATTAGCCTCTCAAAGGCTCACACCCTCTCTTTTTATAGAGAGGGCTAACTTCTTCCGTTGGCGCCATCGATCATTGCCTCCCTTGGCGATCATTGCCCTCTAGCGGCCTCCGAACACGTCGGATCCCGGCCGTTGTAGTCCAGCGGAACTCTTAGCGATCGGATGGACCTCATCGATCGGCTACTTGCCTCATAATCGGCCCGATCGGCTCTGAGCGATACGTGGCGAAACCCTATTGACGATCGGCTGCGCCTTGGCCGATCGGCGATAATCTTAGCGATCGGCGCCGCGTATGGCGATCATTGCGGCCTAATCGATCGATCGTATACGGTCGAACTCACCGACTCGAGCGATCGGCCCGACATGACATGGCGATCGGCCCGGTGTCGGAAAACCCATCCGACACTTGGCCAAATGGCCAAGTTTCACCTAAGAGCTACCCTTCCCCGGGTTACAATCGCTCACTCTCATTTCTCGGAGTCCCTCGCCTTCGAAGTTCTCTTCGTTCTCGGCCACGTCCCTCGGCAGCATCAGGCGCATGGCTCTGCAATGCTCCTTCGCGTCTCTTGCCTCGAAGTCTACTTCCTCTGGCTTCACTCCAAGCTTCTCGTCCGGCGGTCCCTCGGATGCTCCAAGCGCACGGCTTCCGCAAAGCTATCCTTCACCGACTCAAGGCACGAGTCATGAGATGTGAAACTCGCCACGGCTCCATGTGCAAATTACTAAGTCCTGCACGACTTCAACGCACATATCAAATCAACACACTAACTTAAACCCTTTGCCACACCATCAAAACCATATTACGGCAAGAGATTGCCCTAACAATCTCCCCCTTTTTGATGTGTGGCAATCCGTTTAAGTTAGGTAAAAATATTTGATATAAATTCTAAGGTAAGAAAGCATGTAAAGATAAACATGACATAGCAACATGCAACTCCCCCTTAATCCATGAAACTCTCTATGCAAATTTTCTCCCCCTATCATATATTTCTCCCCCTAAAATAATTAACTTAAACATAAATTATTTCTCCCCCTTTGACACCATCAAAAAGATTAACACTAAGTTATAAGCTCATGGCATCAAGTATAATGGATGGATAATACCAAAAACATGATTAAAATCTGAAATCAGAAGATTGCAGGCTGATTTTCAGGTGAGCAGTCGACTGCTATCAGTATGGCAATGATCGGCAATTGATTCAAATTTGATTTTATTAATTCCAGAAAATTCTAAAAATCATGAATTTTGGGGAGCATATTTCTATTAAGTATATCTATCAAGGAAAAATATTTTTTCATGAAAAATCTTTATATTTTCTGAGATTTGCCAAAAATCCAAACACTTGAAAAACCACTAGTTTTTGAGCATGTTAGTATCCATTTTAGCACCTAGTTTTGCATCCAATTGTTTCAAAACATGAATACTTGTATTTTAAAGTAAGAAATTGTTTTGAAAACATATGAAATATCCAACCATGATCTTTGGGCAATATGTCTATGAATTAAACATAAGCCTTCCCCATGATTGGTCTATTATTGCTATGTTGATACTTTAAATGACCATCTAAATGCCATAGGCATTAGTGGACATTTGTATCATCCTAATATCTCACCCATGCTAAGTTTTCAATCAAAGTAGCTTATAGTGAGTGTGAGATGCATCCTAGGGGGTATTTGTGTATACTTAACCAATATGTTCATGCAATTCTATCATGGCTAAGTATCAACCTAACAATTGACATGATCATAATGACATATATGAATGAATTCTACATTATGATCATGAAATACATGTATTCATTAAATTATAATCATGCATTAGGTATTATATGATGATAATAAACAAATTATCACCTAAAGCATGATTTAAACCTATTTCTCATGATGACGTGCCCAAAATCATAAATCATGATTACATATGTGTAACAGTTACATTAATCATTATGATTTAAGCATTATTACCTATTTATGGGCACGTTATCATCACCCAACACTATCTAAAAAATGTTGTCCCGTCATCCTAAGTCAGCAAAATATGATATAGGTCAATTCCATATGGTTGACTACCCTAGGGGTTTTCTAACCCTTAAGGATGGATTTTGGAACCCAAAATAGATTCTTTCCTATTGGGTTCACTAAGTACTCCTTGGGGATCCATTTTTTAGCAATTACTTTCTTTTTATCTTGTCCCCTAGCAATTAGGCATTTATAGGCCTTTTCATTTTTCTTTTCCTTATATCCTAGGCCTTTTTTGTTAAAACTTGCTCTTTGGCTCCCTAAGATCATATTTAAGGTGTTGGAGCCAATTGTGAATTTCTCTAGGGCTTTGGTTAAATAATCTACCTTTTCCCTTAATGCCCTATTTTCCTCTATGCATGCATCATTAACATCCAAAGGCATATAAAGGTCATGTAAGCATGCATCATCTAAGCTAGAAGAAATATTATCATTTAAGCATGCATTTTCTAGCTTATTTTCTAAATCCTTAATTTTATCTAGCATGCTCTTATTTTTCTTCTTTGCTCTAAATAAATCCTTAGTTAAACTAGAAATCATAGAAACTATTTTATTAGGTGAAGCTTTCGTTACCATAGTTTCCATGTCCTCTTCTTCTTTGGATGATGAGGATGTATAAGCTCCCCCTTCACTTGAGCTCTCTCTTCTTGAGCTTGATTCTTCATTTTCGGATGAAGAGCAATCCAAGTCATCAAAAGCCATCAAGGCCAAATTGGTGACAAAGGCATTCTCCTCATCCGATGATGATGAGGAGGATGAGGATGGGTCATCCCAAGTCCTTGCCTTTAGAGCTTTGGCCTTCCCCTTTTCTTTTGTCTTCTTCTCCTCTTCCTTCTTTTTCTTGCTCCCCTTTTTCTTCTTCTTTTCTTCTTTCTTTTTCCTCTCTTCCTTGCTCTTATTTAGGAGAGGACAATTGTCCCTTATGTGCCCCTCTCCTTGGCAATTGTAGCATATGACCTTCCCCCTTGGTCTTCTATTCCTATCATGAGATTTATCAAATCTAAAATTCTTAAATGCACGCCTTACCTTCCTTACCATGTAGGCTTCTTCCGTGCTATCCATGGAGGAGGTGGAGGCTTCATCATCGGAGGAAGAGGGGATCTCTATCTTCTTCTTCCCCTTATTTGCCAACAATGCTACTCCCCTTGAAGGTTGAATTCTAGGCTCTTCTTGTATTCCTTCAAGCCTCGTTTCGTGAAGTTCCATTGTTGAGAAGAACTCCTCCAAGGTGCTCACTTCTAAATTCTTTGAGATATAGAATGAGTCCACCATGGAGCTCCACTTTGAGGACCGGGGAAAGGCATCTATAGCCTTCATGAGCATGTCCCGGTTCGATAGCTTCTCACCTACACTTGTTAGCCCAATTAAAATTTCTTTAAACCTAGAGTGTAGTGAGGTTACCTTTTCTCCCTTTTCTAGTTTTATATTGGATAGTTGGGAGCGGAGGAGGTCTCTCCTTGCTAGCTTGGCCTCGGATGTGCCTTCATGGAGTTCTATAAGCTTCTCCCACATCTCTTTGGCGCTAGCACATTCTCCGATCCGGTTGATCTCTTGTTGGGGGAGCACATTGAAAAGATGATGTTTTGCCTTTGAGTTCGCAAGGTGCTCCTCTCTTTGCTTCTTAGTCCATCGTGATTTTTCGATTGGTTTCCCTTCTTCATCCCTAGGCAAAACGAAACCGGATTCCATTGTAATCATAATGTCAAAATCCGTTTCGAAAAATACCTCCATTCGCTTTTTCCACCAAGCGAATTCTCCTTCAAACTTCGGAGGATGGATGTTGGAGCCGGCCATTTTGAATGTTGCTTGTTGCGGCGGTTAGTCCGGTGACAAGCTTTCATTGGCTCTGATACCACTTGTTGGGGATCGGATGGCCGGCTAGAGGGGGGTGAATAGCCCTCGTACGTTGGACCCCGTAAATTGCTCGTCTACAAAACTAATTAGCGCAAGCGGAATATACAAATACAAACAAAAGACAAACAATAAAACAAACGCTAACACGATGGTATAACGTGGTTCACGGCTACGCCGCTAATCCACGGTCCCCGATTCGTCCTCGGTGAATCACTCCGTTAAACCAATCCACTAAATGGTCTCTCCTTTGCACCAAGCTAGGTGGAGGTAACCTTTACAACCAAGATCACTCTTCTTACAATAGGATTGAAGTAAAGACAAGTAAGAAGAGTTTAAAGCTTGTGGGGCACTAGGAAGATCGTTTGGAGTATGAGCATTAGCCTCTCAAGGCTCACACCCTCTCTTTTTATAGAGAGGGCTAACTTCTTCCGTTGGCGCCATCGATCATTGCCTCCCTTGGCGGTCATTGCCGCTCTAGCGGCCTCGAACACGTCGGATCCCGGCCGTTGTAGTCAGCGGAACTCTTGGCGATCGGACTAATGGACCTCATCATCGGCTGCGCCTCCGTCGTCGGCCCGATCGGCTCACGAACGGTATGGCGAAACCCTATTGACGATCACTGCGCCTTGGCGATCGGTGATGGTCTTAGCGATCGGCCCACGTATGGCGATCACGCTGGCCAATCCGATCGATCGTATACGGTCGAACTCACTCGACTCAGAAGCGGATCGGCATGGCATGGCAATCGGCGGTGTCGGAAAACCCATCGACACTTGGCCAAATGGCCAAGTTTCACCTAAGAACTACCCTTCCCGGGTTACAATCGCTCACTCTCATTTCTCGGAGTCCCTCGCCGAAGTTCTCTTCGTTCTCGCCCGCGTCCCTTGGCGACATCGGCTGCGGCTCTGCAATGCTCCCGCGTCTCTTGCCTCGAAGTCTACTTCCTCGGCTTCACTCCAAGCTTCTCGTCCGGCGGTCCCTCGGATGCTCCAAGCGCACGGCTTCCGCAAAGCTATCCTTCACCGACTCAAAGCACGAGTCATGAGATGTGAAACTCGCCACGGCTCCATGTGCGAATTACTAAGTCTGCGCACGACTTCAACGCACATATCAAATCAACACACTAACTTAAACCCTTTGCCACACCATCAAAACCATATTACGGCAAGAGATTGCCCTAACAATCCCTAAACTCTCCCAAGAGGTACTCGCCACCACGATCAGATCGTAGTGTCTTGATACTTTTACCTTGACGTTTCTCCACATCAGCCTTGAATTCTTGGAACTTGTCAAAGCATTCAGACTTGCGACACATCAGGTAAATGTATCCATATCTTGAGTAATCGTCTATAAAAGAGATGAAATACTCAAAACCACCTCTAGCCTGGATAGACATAGGACCACACAAATCAGAATGAACCAATTCTAACACATCTTTGGCTCTATACCCCTTGGCCTTAAAAGACCTCTTAGTCATCTTACCCTCCAAGCAAGATTCACAGGTTGGGAGATCCTCCACCACTAATGAACCCAAAGGTCCATCAGCTATCAACTTTTGAATTCTGCTTAGGTTAATGTGACAAAGCCTAAGATTCCAAAGATATGTTTGGTTCATCTTCGAAGGTTGTTTTCTCTTATTGGAATTAGAAGATGAGTTATTAACTTCAATTTGCATCGTGGGAGGTTTTGGTTCAAGTGTGTATAAATTTCCTATCAATGCACCCGAACAGATAATGTCCCTATTCCTTCTTATAACAACTCTGTCATTAAATGAAATAGAATATCCATCCATAAACAATTTAGAAACCGAAATTAAATTCTTTCTAAATAAGGGTACATAAAGGCAATTCTTAAGAACCAAAAGTTTATTTTTCTCAAAAGATAAATGAACATCTCCCACTGCAACAGCCGCCACCCTCATGGCATCGCCCAAGTACACGGTAATCTCCCCCTCAGTCAGTCGTCTGATTTCCTGGAACCCCTGCAAAGTATTGCAGACATGATCAGTGGCTCCCGTATCTACACACCAGGTGCCGATAGATAACACCGCTAAACATGTTTCAACGACTAGACCAAAAGATATACCTTTATTCTTGCGGTTGGGGCAGTCCTTCTTCCAGTGTCCAGTCTGCTTACAATTGAAGCACTTGCCTTTCAGCTTCTTCACTCCTCCCTGAGTACCTCCCACCACCTTCGCCCCAGTTTGTTTCTTCTTCTTCTTGCCTTTCGTCTTAGAAGTAGAAACCTTTTGGGTCACCATGGTATGCGCCTGAGCACTCTGACGAAATAGTCTCTCTATCGCCTGGAGTTCTGTCAGAAGTTCCGCCAATGAATACAACCTCTTGTTCATGTTGTAGTTCAGGCAAAACTGCTCAAAACTCCTAGGTAGAGACTGGAGTATGATGTCGACCTGGGTTTTCCCATCGATCTCAGCACCTAGGACCTCCAACTCATTCAAATGAGCCATCATCTTGAGAACATGATCCCTTACAGGTGTTCCCTCGATCACAGAGGTCGTCATCAAGTTTCTCATGGCTTCTTGCCTCATGACTGATTACGGTGTCCGAAATGTTCCTTGAGATTGAGCATCATATCATAAGCAGTGGGCATGGCTTGATGCTGATGTTACAGTACATTTGACATAGATGCCAAAATGTAACTTCGTGCCTTCTCATCAGCCTTGACCCACTTCTTATAGCTCTCTCTCTCCTTTTCCCCAGAATCATTTGCAGGCTTGGGAGGGCACTCTTCGAGGAGTATATATTTGTATTCCTTGGCAGTTAAGACAATGTCTAGATTCCTCTTCCAATCAACATAGTTGGGTCCAGTAAGTTTGTTCTCTTTCAGTATCACAGCAAGTGGGTTGAAAGTCATTTTAAAAGAAAACCTAAGAATCACATAAATCAAAACATTAGATTTCAAAAAATTATTGATTTCTCAAACAATAAAATTTTAAAATAAACCAACACCGAGAATATCATATGCCACGATAGTGTGGACATATACAAATTCTACATTTGTAAGAGGAGGTTTTACCCATTAATTTTACTATCTTGTCAACCTAACTTTTTGAAAAGTAAAATTAATAGTTGATTCCTCTTTGGCCCTACAAATAAAAGCAGTGACTCCGATGGGGAGGATACTTATATTTGTATCTAAGTGTTCACCATTACTCGGTACCAAGGTAATTATCTCGGGTTATGTGCCTTCCGATGGGGAAGTGCACACGCTCCTTGATAATTCCCTATAACCATATTTGACCTTGTGATCCATAAACAAACTCATTCGATGGGAGGAAGGCACTTTCGAGCCGATGCGCAAGTTTGTTTGCATCACTTGTTAAATCGTGGAGGCCGTGGGAATTTAAAAAAATTCCCTCTCCCACTTAGTAATTTGAAATTGAGGAATTTTCCTAGCCTACGACATGCATATCAAACAAAAAGCAATAAATATGAAAAATAAATTATTTTCCAACTATTATGGCTTTTGTCTTCAATATGTCTCCCATCGCAACGCCTTCTCGTCCGCTCCTCCTACGCCATGTATAAGCCGAGACTAAAACCTATTTTAATTTACATTCATCGATCATATACTCCACGAGAGAGTGTACATGAAATCTAGATCGAAAGTAAAATAAAATAAAGATTAATAAACAATGTCGTATCTAATTTACAAAAAATCAAATACTAGCCTCGTCAACCCCGAGGATTCAACAAAATAAATATTTACACACATACAATCACATACACACATATGTCCATAAGAGTAGGATCTTATGCATGATAACAAAGAGTTTAAATACGCACATCATACTATTATCCGGCACATATACTATATGAAAAACTGCATAAAAATTAACCGAATCCTAAACACACAAAACCGGAAGCCTTGGCTCTGATACCAATTGAAGGGTTTTGCTTATCGAGTCGATGAGAAACTTGGCTTCCACAACACCTTAGTTGCTTGATCATGGCGATCCCTTCTATGTCCCCAGTTAAAAATTTAATCCTAGACAAAAGGATTGCCAAAGCAATAAGTCATCGTCGTGCTATTCGTTTAGAGGTCACTTGAACAAACTCGTTGTTCGGCGACCATCCTCTATTCTACAGTAGCAGCGGAATAAACGATGCGAATCGCGGTTTGTGTTTATGCTCGGGATCCAAGTATTATTTAGCCATATACAGATTTATATCATGCTCATAATTGAAAAACAAATACAAACATGTAACATATAAAGATTAGAGAATCGATATACCTCTCGATCTTCTAATGTATGACCTTCCTCCTTTGTCGAGTCGTGTGACGCCTACCAAAAGTCGAAGCTCCTAGATCATAAATCTTCCTTCCTTGCTCTTCCAAAGCAAGAGGAAGAATAGAAACAAGGTACTTCTCCTCCTAAAACCAACCAACAAGGAACAAATAGAAACCTTGCCATCGACCAACTAGGAGGAGGAGTTTGTGGTGGAATCCGGCCAAGACACCAAGGGAAATCCCTATATCTTGTTTCCACCACCTAAGGAGAAGGAGAAGACAAGCTTTGGCTGCCGACCAAGGTTGGAAAGGGGTTGGAAAAGCTGCTGGATGCTGGCCAATGAAGGAAGAAGAAGAAGAGAAATCCTTCCTTATTTGGTGCCGCCCAAGCCTCAACCCTAACCTAATCCTATCTCAACTAGGATTCCTCTCTTGCCACCCAAAACCCTAGCTCTCTTGGATATTCTTCACGCCCCCTTGCCCTCCTTTTATAGAGTTAGGGATAAGTCATGATTTAATCTCCTCCATTGGTTCTAGGGATTTAATCTCAACCGTCGGATCTAGAGATTTAATCTCAACCGTCGGATCTTAGAGATTTAATCTCTACCTATGGATCTTAGAGTTTTGTTTCTATCCATTGGATCTAAGCTTCATGAGGTGTTAATAGGCTACATTAGGGACCATGAGGAGGAGTTGGGTCTTGGCCACCCATGGAGCAAGCCCACAAAAAGTCCGATCCACTAATGATAATCCAATCCACTAAAGGATCATCATCGATCTACCTTACCAACCCCCATATGATAATATGGGCTCCATATATTATTTGTACATTTTCTCCCCGTGTTTAAGATCTCAAATGTTCGTCAATTAATTAATTTACTGACCATTAATTAATCAACATCTAACTCCTTGAGTAGTACCACTCAACCTTTTCATCATGCCGGACCTAGTCCACCTGCAGGGTTTACATGATGAACCTTATGAGCTCCTCAAGGGGACATCATCATCCTAATATATAGGACACGGTTTCCTCCTATAATCAATGGCACACCATATAAATAATATCATCTCCCAACTTACCGAGCCTATCAATTTAATCTATAAATCTCGCCCATTGGTAAATCAAAGAGATGACTACTAAGTATATGTGCCCGTTATTATATCGGGATTAAGAGCCTGTACAAAATAATATCTGAGGTCCGATTCGATCATGTAGTCAGCAATAAATCGAATCACCTCTAAGTCGGTCATGCTCAATACACACAAAGTGCACTAGTGTGATTCTATGGTCAAGACAAACCAATACCAAATCACACTACAACCATTCCGATGGTTTGTCCAAAGCCATCTCGGTTGTGAGCCTTTACTTATACTTTACAAGGAGCCGATAAAATGCCCCGTGTGACACCACACACCATGTTATCTACAATGTAATGTATTAGACAATATTGCATAACCATATAAATATGTAAACAATGATCATGTGATTCTTATTTCAAAATAAAGATGTTCATACAAAAGATAGACTTTTCAGTATACATCTCTACAACCGGAGCCAAGGAGGATCACCGGAGGGTCACCTGAGGATCGTCGGCTGAAGCTTGGACGCCAGCAACAAGCTTGGACGGTGGCACAAGGGTGGGCGGCGGCTAGGGTTTAGGCACCGACCACAAGAGGAGAAGGAGAGGGTGGGCGGCAACTTTGGAGTTGCTTGGATTAGATTTTTACAAAACCCTTAAGCCCTATTTTATAGAGAACTAATTCTCCTAATGGTTATCAAATCATAACCAAAAGCCCGTTAACCTGCTCCATTAATTTAAGTTAAAATAAACCAAACCGATTTGGTCTATTTTAAGTTAAAATGAACCGAACCAACTTTGGTTCATTCGTTTAAAACAAACCAAACTCCTTTGGTTTATTCTCCACCATTAGATTAGAACCAAACCAATTTGGTTCATCCATTATGTCTTCATAAGACATGGCCCATCCACGTTTCCATTGTGAAAGCGATTTCATGCTCAATCCTTGTTTGGTCCAGCAAACATAGTTTCTCTCGGTCTGAGAATCCCATTCTCAAGCTCGTTTTAAATCCTTTGGATTACACTCGTTGTGCGTGTGACCAAATAGGTTCTCGGTTTATGTTGGCCGTCTATAATTAACCATTAATTGTAGAATGATCATGAGTGGCACCTAGTAGTACATCATGATCTCCAATTAAGAAAAGATCAGCGGTTGATCTAGAACTATTTACGTAACCCTTCACTCTGATGAATCATGCCCCATTCCTTCACTCATCTTATACCCACTTGGTTGGGACATGGTCCATCGTGTCGATCCCCATTAGGTTGACTCGTCACACTACTTTAACCCAAGTATCATTTCCTTGTCCTACGGATTCTAGTTACTGCACATGTATCCAAGAGTACCTTACTCTAAACTTGTAATATTTTGGCCAAAGACTTTAGTAACAATCTGACGAGAGGCCATGGGTATACATCTCCTCGCAAGGAGTGGTGAATCCTTTATAGGCTATTCAAACACCTTCGATCACTTCGACTTATACCCAATCATCCCGGGTCCACATCTCCTCAGAGATGCTTACTTAAGATGTTAAAGCATAAGTTTTTATGATCAAGATGACTTGAATACTACAAGTCAAAGGAACATCACACTTAAGCTACAGTAAGAACTTCATTGACATATCTATATATGCAGAGAACCATATGAAGTCTTACGACTGGTCACTCCAATGAACTGGTTACCATAACTAGCATCCACGATTAACTTCGGACATCACAATGTCTCCAGCCAGTGAGAATCAGCTGCTTGGATACACCAAGGAGTATACCTCGTGCTAGTCTCGACAGAATCCATGGTGTCCAAATCCATCAATTCATCGACTAGGGATAATTCCGACACATCACATTACACATGTAGAGACACTCACTAGTTGTGATCCAATCACAAATTCTCTCATGCTGTGAATCATATCATGGACATTCAGTAAATGAGTTTAAGATATAATCAAATACATGAAAACATGTATATTTAAATAGTGAATCTTCATTTATCATATAAATGGTTCAAACATAAGGCGATTGCCTTAGAACATCTCTCATATATTACTAACAACTAATAGTCACATGAGAAAGTATATGACACTCATATAACGATCCATGATACTTTCTCATGCCGGGTCATTCAGTTTATATTCTCTAATGTATACCCATGTGTCAACTTGATATCTCATATCCATAACTTGTGAGATCAAGTCATCGAGTTGACCTACATGCTAGTCTCTACGCATTAATATTGTCGCTGAATGTTAATACTTGACTAGGAATGATTAAGAGTAGTGTTCTCTATATCATCTCATTATCGATTCAACCAATCGATTGATATAGATAAGAACCTTCTACTCAAGGACGTTATTATACTTAGTTTATTTGGCACCAATACAAGTAAATATAATAACCATGCCTTTATGAATAGGAATATGATATAATAAAGTCCATACAACAATCATCACATGATTGTCTCTAGGGATTTCACTAACAATCTCTCACTAGCACTAGTGCCAATCATCGTAGTATCTAATACCCAATGACCTAGTGTGACCATCATGCTTTTTCTGTGCCAAAGCCTTGGTCAAGGGATCTGAAATGTCAGCCTCTGTGGGTACTCTACAAATCTTCACATCTCATCTATCGATAATCACTCGAATGAGATGGAAGCACCGTAGTATGTGTTTGGTCCGCTAGTGTGAGCGAGGTTTCTTAGCCTGTGCAATCGCTCCATTGTTGTCACAATAGAGCTCTATGGGATCTGCTATGCTAGGAACCACCCCAAGATCAGTAATGAACTTGCGGATCCAAACTGCCTCCTTTGCTGCCTCAGATATAGCGATATACTCGGCTTTTGTTGTAGAATCAGCAACTGTGTCTTCAAACTCTTCCAGCTCACAGTGCCATCATTCAAGCAAAACACGAACCCTGACTGTGATCTATAATCATCCTGGTCAGTTTGGAAGCTGGCATCGCTGTAACCCTTTACAGCTAGCTCCTCATCGCCTCCAAATATCAAGAAATATTCTTTAGTCCTTCTCAAGTACTTAAGAATATTCTTGACTGCTATCCAGTGACGCTCACCTGGATCTGACTGGTATCTACTCGTCATGCTCAAAGCATACAAGACATCAGGACGAGTACACAGTATGACATACATGATAGATCCTATAGCAGATGCGTAAGGGATCTTATCCATGCGGTCTCTCTCCTCTCTAGAAGAGGGACTTTGAGTCTTCGAAAGACTCACACCATGTGACATCGGCAGAAGTCCCTTCTTGGAATTCTGCATGGAAAACAGTAGTAATACCGTGTCAATGTATGTACTCTGACTTAGGCCAAGCAATCTCTTAGATCTATCTCTATAGATCTTGATGCCTAGAATACAGGCTGCTTCACCTAAGTCCTTCATTGAGAAGCACGTCCCCAGCCAAGTCTTCACAGACTGTAGCGAAGGGATGTCATTCCCAATGAGTAGTATGTCATCTACATACAATACAAGGAAGACAACTGTGTTCCCATTAACCCTCTTGTAGACACAGGGTTCATCTTCATTCTTGATGAAACCAAACTGTTTGATCGCATCATCAAATCGAAGATTCCAGCTCCGAGAAGCTTGCTTTAGCCCATAAATGGACCTTTGTAGCTTGTATACTTTCCCAGTATGCTATGGATCTACAAATCCCTCAGGTTGTGTCATGTACACATCCTCGAGCAAGTTCCCATTTAGAAATGTGATTTTGACATCCATCTACCAGATCTCATAATCATGGTATGTCGCAATAGCAAGCATGATCCGAATGGACTTAAACATCGCCACTGGAGAAAATGTTTCATCATAGTCAATACCATGAATTTGCTTGAAACCTTTAGCCACCAATCGACCCTTATAGGTATGCGTAAGTCCATCCATGTCAGTCTTTCACTTAAAGACCCACTTACACCAAATGGGCTTGACCCCTTCAGGTGGATCAATCAAAGTCCATACTTAGTTGGTGTACATGAATTCCATCTCGGATCTCATGCCCTCTAGCCATTTCTCAGAGTTTGGGCTCATCACAACTTTCTGATAGGAGGTAGGCTCATTCTCAATGAGTATAACGTCATCATGGTCAGACAAGAGAAATGAATATATCTCAGGCTGACGACATACCCTATCAGACCTGTGAAGAGGTAGGTCTACTTAAACAGGTGGTTGTTCCACAACTCTTTGTGGAACAATCTCATCATCCATAATATTTTGTGGTTCTTGTTCAACCTCCATCAAGGCCTCAGTGCTATGGTCCTTATCTTGAATTTCTTCAAGATCGAACGTACTCCCACTAGTTTTTCTAGAAACAAAATCCCTTTGTAGAAAAACCCCAGTCTTTGCCACAAACACTTTGTGTTGACTGAGAATGTAGAAGTAATATCCCTTAGTCTCCTTGGGATATCCAACAAAATAGCACTTATCAAATTTGGGTCCCAGTTTGTTTGAGACTTGATGTCGAATGTAAGCCTCATAACCCCAAATCCTCATGAAAGATATCTTGGGATTTCTCCCTGTCCATATCATATATGGTGTCTTTATCACAGCCTTGGATGGTACATGGTTAAGGGTGAAGGCTGCTGTGTCTAGAGCATATCCCCAAAAGGATATAGGAAGATTTGTGTGACTCATCATAGATCGTACCATATCTAATAGGGTACGATTCCTCCTTTTGGATACACCATTCCACTGTGGTGTTCTAGGAGGAGTGAGTTGGGATAGAATCCCACACTCAGCTAGATAGTCACGAAACTCATGGCTAAGGTATTCACCACCTCGATTTGATCGAAGTATCTTAATACTCTTGCCAAGCTGGTTTTGTACTTCATTCTTGAATTCTTTGAACTTTTCAAAGGATTCTGATTTATGTGTAATTAGATACACATAACCATATCTACTGAAGTCATCAGTAAATGTAATGAAGTACCTGTAACTACCTCTAGCAGCAACATTGAAAGGGCCATATACATCACTATGTATAAGTCCTAACAAGACTGTTGCTCTTTCGCTGTGTCCACTAAAGGGAGTCTTGGTCATCTTGCTTAGAAGGCAAGACTCGCATGTCTCATATGATTCAAAATCAAATGAGTCTAGTAGCCCATCCTTATGGAGTTGGCATAAGCGACTCTCATTTATGTGACCTAAGCGACAATGCCAGAGATAGGTTTGGTTCAACTCATTTGACTTGAACCTTTTGGTACTTATGTTATAGATGGGGCTCTCTAAGTCTAGAAAGTAGAGTCTGTTCATTAGAGGTGCACTACAATAGAACATATCATTTAAATAAATTAAACAACATTTGTTCTTTATTATAAATGTAAATCCTTTCTTGTCCAAACAAGTAACCGAAATTATGTTCTTAGTCAAAGCAGGCATATAACAACATTCATCTAATTCTAGTACAAGCCCAGAGGGCAGAGATAGATCGTAAGTTCCTACAGCAATAGCAGCAACTCTTACTCCATTGCCTACTTGTAGGTCCACCTCGCCCTTTGTCAATGCCCTGCTATTTCTCAGCTCCTACACATTGGTACAAATGTGAGATGCACATCCAGTATCTAATACCCATGATGAAGAAATAGATAGATTGACTTCTATAACATTTATACCTGAAGTAGAAGTCTCACTTCTCTTCTTCTTAAGATCTTCCAGGTAAGCTTTGCAGTTACGCTTCCAGTGTCCAACTTCCTTGCAGTGGAAGCAAGCCCCTTCTTTGGCCCCCCCCTCCTTTGGGTTTCAGTTCTTTGCCTTTGTCCTTGGCTTGGGACTTTCCCTTACCTTTAGGCTTGCCCTTGCCTTTCTTCTTTTGCACCATCAAAATGGAGTCAGATTTTCCTTTCTTAAGGTTGAGCTCAGCAGTTCTCAACATGCTGAGCATCTCAGGCAGTGGCTTATCAATTTCATTCATATTGTAATTCATGACAAATTGATTGTAGCTTTGTGGCAAAGACTGCAAGATCAAGTCAGTGGCCAGCTCTTGGCCAAGTGGGAATCCCAATTTCTGTAGGTTTTTTATGTACTGATCATCTTGGCCCACCTGGACCTCTGAGTCCCATCTTGCATTTTGGACTAAAACAATGCCTTAGAGACTTCATATCTCTCATGCCTTGCTTGTCCTTGATATAGTTGACGAAGATGTTAACCATATCATAAGCATTCATGAACTCGTGTTGCTTCTGAAGCTCAGAGTTCATGGTTGCGAGCATGAGACATGACACATCTAATGCATCATCTTGATGCTTCTTGTAAGCATCTTTGTTAGCTCATGAGGCAGTGGCAGGAGGTGCCTCCGGAATGGGCTACTCCAGGATGTACAGTTCTTGGGTGAGAAAGATTCTCAGGTTCCTGTACCAGTCTAGAAAATTTGCTCCATTGAGCTTGTCCTTGTCAAGGACAGAACGCAAGGAGAGAGTGTTCGTGTTTGTCGACATAGTAATCTACGACATACACAATGCATAAAATTAATATCATATTTCTTTTATCATTTAATTAGGCCTTTAATAAAATGATGCTCCCACTAAATTATAGGACTTTTGTAGAATCGAGTTATGGATGTGGTCAAACCACATTACTAGATCATACGAATATGCTATAATTCCTGCAGGACAAGATCCACATCATACTAAGCCTTGAGTTAGCTTTGGCTAAATCGCCCAAGACTTAGTATGATCGGTGGGTAACACATTACCGATTATATCTCTATGCAACTCTTGTTTATAGGATCAAGACCCACATTTACAAAAGACCTTGAGTTAGCTTTGGCTAAATCACCCAAGATTTAGTGTAAATGTGATCTTATCCTATCTTTCCAACGGTTGGAATATGCCTATAGTTCTACTCGATCCAATTGAGTTAACTAGTTTTACTCAATCTAATTGAGCTTAATCTAACCCAAGCCGTGATAGGCGGGACTAAGAATGTCCCTCCGCACCCTACCAAGATAATATGCGTTGCTCTGCTTTGGCAGATTCAACAACTACAAATGATCGAGGTAGTGATGGGTATCAAGGACTTGGTAGGCATTTTCGAGTTGATTCGATTAAGATCTAATCTAATCGTAAATGTGTATCATATATGCATCAAGGCCTTTATTATCCTATACTAGCATGCATCACATACATACAAGCATTATTCTTGCATGCATCATATACATACAAGAAAAATATCCTAGCATGCATCATATACATACAAGCATTATTCTACTAGCATGCATCACATACATACAAGAAAAAACAAATATATATATATATATATATATATAAATAAATAAATAATTAATTGTGATGTGTTCATGGCCCTACTATGATCTTCTCAAGCCAATGAGAAGATCGGACAGTCAACCTAGGGTTAGCAGCTTCTCCAAGCGCCTCCTTTGACTGCCATATATCGTCGGCACCCTTCTCGTAACTTCGTCTACAAGTGGACTTTCCACCCTCCATTTTGTACATTACAAATATGAAACTCGAGTTACATTCAAGTCTAAAGCTATTTACAACTAGAATTTTAAAAGAAGAGGCATGATGCGCAGGTCGCATACCCTATACAACATGCACAACCACAAAAATGACACGCAGGCCGTATTATGAATTACAACACATTATCATCCAATCATATTGGGGTTCTTGGGCCATGACCATAACAGAATTATACATAATACTAAATTATCTATTTTACATAAAAATTTTATAATTTTTCTTATTTTTTTTAATTTTATGAGTCACCTCTCCGTAACGATCCCGCTAAGCGGTTTCCGGGTGCGATCGCGGGACAAGGCCCCTTTCAGGGATAGGGGAAGCGCCCCTACATGTAAAAAATAAACTTTGTGAGTGTCCCTACTAGATCTTACAGCGACTTAAGTTGCTGTCCCAAAAATCTAAAGTGAGAACTAGCCGTTTCGGAGAGTTTTTCTCAGCGGTTGAAGCCTACAAGTGCCCCAACACTTGTTGCTTCGACTCTTCGAGAAAAATACCCAAAAATTATATAAAAATAGGAAATTTACATAAACTTAAAAATATGTAATTTTTATATCTAATACAAAAACTAAAAATATGAAACACATACATGCTTTGCACGTGGCTTTGATACCACTGTTGGACTTTCCGAGCCGCAAAAATCGCTTTTTGCGTTGCAGAAACCTCGGAAGCCCGGCCACGGATCCATGCGAAGATATAAAAAGAAAAATAAAACATGTATGTGTTTAAATACCCTAGATCTACCTTAGATCTACAAGATGAGAGCATTACCCTCGTAGCGATGCCCTTCGCTTATCCCGCTCGTCCAAATACTTTGCCGGAACACAAGAGTGTCAAGTGTACACTCCTCTATTGGTATCCACACGAATAAATGGTGGAGAAAACAACCTAGAGTGTGCTAGCACTCCTTGGAAGTTTCGGCCAAAGTAGAGGATTGGGAGAGAGCTTGAGAGGAAGAAGATCCAAGGAAGAATAAGATTGAGTTACTCACCAAATGAATTCCCATCAAATGGAAAAAAGTGGTCGGCCACTTCAATGGGTGGGGGTTACATGCATGCATGTACCTCCAAGAGCCAATGGCTCTTGGTCTCCCTCATAAGGTGGCACAACATGATAAGTCCATGATGATGTGGAACACCATCATTGGTCGTCAAGTTAAAATTTACCATTCATCTTCCCTCTCAAGTCAAGTCAAACTTGACCTCTTATCTTCCATGGTTGATCAAATCTAACCACTTGATTCAAGTCAATTTGATTTAATGAATCTCTATTCATTAATTTAAATTGACTCAATGAATCAAATCTAAATTAGACTCATTCAACACTTGAATCAAATTGAGTCTAACTCAATTAGTCTAATTTGGATTACTCTTAATCCAATTTGGTTCATTCCTTGAACCTAATCCTCATGGTTCATCATATAAACCTAATCTCCATCTAATTGCCCTTTGTGTGTGACCCTATAGGTTCTTGTAATGTTGGCAATGCTCCTAAACCGATTTAGGAATATAAGCAATGAGCGGTATCTAGCATATAGGAGGGATAGATCCCATCTACATCACTCACATCCCTCCGCATAATTTGTTACATTCCCAGTAATCGCCTTTATAGTCCTCCCATTTACGGGTGACATTTGACGAAGCCAAAGTATGCAACTCCTTATGTAGGGAACCATGGTGACTTCATGTCCAAGAACTAATAGTCATACTAATAGTCACATGAGAAAGTATATGACACTCATATAACGATCCATGATACTTTCTCATGGCGGGTCATTCAGTTTACATTCTCCAATGCATACCCATGTGTCAACTTGATATCTCATATCCATGACTTGTGAGATCAAGTCATCGAGTTGACCTACATGCTAGTCTCTACGCATTAACATTGTCCCTGAATGTTAATACTTGACTAGGAATGATTAAGAGTAGTGTTCTCTATATCATCTCATTATCGATTCAACCAATCGATTGATATAAATAAGAACCTTCTACTCAAGGACGTTATTATACTTAGTTTATTTGGCACCAATACAAGTAAATATAATAACCATGCCTTTATGAATAGGAATATGATATAATAAAGTCCATACAACAATCATCACATGATTGGCTCTAGGGCTTTCACTAGCATTCTAGTCACTGTGCTTAGCCGATACGAGGGGTGAAAACCCTCGTATCAAAGATTTAGGGGAATTTAAAGAGGAACCTAGTGGTTGTCCTCATCATCGGTAATTGTGGATATAAGGATGAGATAGAGTAGGAAATGTGCCCCATTTTTGACTCGTCATAGGGATCGATTCGGCATCATCGTACCGACTATCCCGTCCTAAAGCCAGGGGTTGACCTGGTATGGTAGAGGTAGCTTTTGATAGATGCGAAGGCTTATCGAGGGAGTGTATGATGTCCTTTCCACAAAACCGTAGATAGAAACCTAGACAAAACCCAATTGACAACGTGCTTTGCGACACACAAATGAAATCGAAATCCTAGAATCCATCCAAAGACTCGTACATCCCTTCTCTTCCTCAGTGTGACACCGTACTAGAGTTAGGACCGCCGACAACCCTCTGAACCACAACCATTAGAATCAATTTTCGAACAATAATGCCCACTGAATAGATCGATACTTGAATATCAGTCCATGTGGGATCGATAAATCTTTATTACTTGATGACACCAGTGCACTTGCTGGCGTTGTGGGTGAGCACGCGCTTCAAGTCCTCGACGGTCTCCGTCGTGAGATTTGAGGTCACGTTCGCATGCATCAGGTCTCAATCTTATCATTCACCTCCGATTCTTACTCTTCTTCTTCTTCTTCGAGAGGTGGTTTTCTCTTCGCCTTCTTTCTTCGACCTGAAACCAATGCAATACCTTTCTCGACCGGGGCCGAGTTAGATTGTTTATGTAACTCAAACTCAAAAAAAAGCTCATCTAATCTAATCTTAGATAAATCTCTAGAGACTTTGTAGGCATCAACCATAGATGCTCATAAAGTTGTCCTAGGAGAGGCGTTTAAGGCGTACCTGATAACATCTCTATTCTCGACCTTTTGTCCGATCAAGTGGAGTCCATTCATGACATCCTGGATCCTTGCGTGTAATTGAGAGGCGGTCTTGTGTTCCTGCATTTTCAAATTAAATAACTTATTTAATAAAATGTCTCTTTTACATACCTTAGTGTTGGCAGTTCCTTCATGAAGCTCAATGAGCATATTCCATAGGTCTTTCACGCTTATGAATGGTCCGACCCAGTTGAGCTCCTCCTTGGAAAGATCACATTGTAGGATTTGGGTTGCCTTTGCATCGGCCTCCACTTGATGCTTCATGGCGTTGGTCCACTTGTCACAGTCTAGGAACTCGCCATCTTCGTTGGTAGGTAGCGAGAACCTGGTCTGGATGACAATCCACATCTCGACTTGGGTTTTTAAGTAGCACTCCATCCGACCCTTCTAGTAATGGAAGTCATCTCTGTTGTAAAACGGAGGTCAAGCGGTGCTAAATCCTTCGATATGGGCCATCAAAAATGAATCTTGCACACAAACAAAAAAGACACGAAAAAGATTGCCAAGACTCTAGTCTTGGATTAGTTATGTGGGAAGAGAATTAACCAAAAATTTAAATTAAAACAATATACGAAAAGAAAACCAAAAAGTTGCTAGATTAGTGGTTGCACCAAATCTTAGCGCCCCCGCTCTCATACCAATTGTTGGATTGAAAGCAAGCTAGAGGGGGGGGGGGTGAATAGCGAGCTTGAAAACTTCTTTTCGTTTCGACAATTCTCGAGTAGTGTAGCGGAATGTAAAAGAATTAAAGCAAGAAAACACTTTATTTTTACTTGGTTCGCAACAAAAAGGTTGCTACTCTAAGGCCCCGTGATCCTAGATAGCGTACGAAGGGGCAATTCACTAAACATCTCCTCCTCTTGAAGGTAGGAGACAACGAATACAAAGAAACAAAAGCTCGAGGTGGAGGCAACAAACCTACTTCACCTCGTTACGATAAAAGAATGATCACAATGAAATAAATACAAAATTAAAAGACAAACTTGCTGTTGCTGACGAAATAAGATTGTGAACTTAGCGTCATGACAGTGTTACGATGACGTTGTGGCGGCGTAGAGCTTTGGCATTGTAGAATCACTTTGAGAGAAAGATAGATGATGCCAAAGGGGTGAAACCCCCCTTCTTTTATAGCCCTCCAAGCCCCATCTTGTTGAGATCTGATGCGCACTGACGTGACCTCGAATCTCGCAATGGATACCGCCGAGGACTCATAGCACATGCTCGCGCTCAACGCCCGTAAGTGCACGGATGTCGTCAAGTAATAAAGATTTATCGATCCCACATGGACTGGGATTCGAATACCAATACACTAAGTGGTTGAAATTGTTTGGACGTAATCTCTAAGAGAGTGGGTTGGTGAGGACTATCGGTGGACCCTACTCAGTATGGTGTCACACGGAGAGGAAAAGAGTGTGCGGCTCTTAAAAGGAGATTCTAGGACTTCGGTATCGCTTGTGTATCATAGAACAATGTTGTCAATTGGCATCGTCTAAACGTCTACCTACGGTTTTGGGGAAGGGACATCGTACACTCTCCCGCAGAGCCGCCGCATTCACCCCGAGCTACCTCCACCCAAAAGGACGGGATAGAGGATACGAGGATGCCAAATCAATCCTTGCGGTGGACCGTTTCCGATTCCACTGCTCCCTTCTCCCCGCAGTTACGGGAGGTCATGTTTACCCCTAGGTTCGTTGGATCAAACCTCCTAAATTTAGATTTCGAGGGTTGTCACCACCTCGTATCGCCTAAGCACAGCGGAAAGAAAGCCAAACACACGTAAATATAATAGAGAGCAACTACCAATTGTCAAATCAAACTTTTAGCCAGAATTTAATATGAACCAACATTGTTTATGTACACAAGCTACTCCCAAATCCTAGAATCGAAAGTAATACTCCATAAATATGAGGGAAGAATCACAAAACATGTTTAAGTTTGAATACAATAGAAGTAAAGTGCAGAAATAGAGATATACGATGCTTTGTGATCTTCTCTCCGACGTTGTATTGCAAGTTGTGGACCTCCGATGACATTCCTCCTCCCCGCTGCAAATTACCGAAGCTTTTTAGGGCTTCAGCGTGCCTTCCTAGCAGTCGTGCCTCCCTCCTAGGGTTTGGGCAGAGCCATCCTTATATAGACATCACCTCGGACCACTGTAAAATTCGGAAAAAGCCCTAGTCGCGCAAATCCGTCGTGCCACCACACGGCCGTGTGCGGCCCTGTGGTGCCGATCTTCGCCCAATGGACACAACCGTGTGAATCCACATGCCATGGCCGTGTCCCACTCTGCGTCTAGCTGCAAAAGTCCTTCTTTTGCTCTAAAAATATGTCTTTCTCACCAGAAAATCTAACTTGCACACAAAAGTACAACGAGTATACCTCCAAACCAGAAAATAGGCAATGCGTGCAAGAATAGAGTAACATATGCATGAAACTAACACAAAATATAACAAGATGTGAGCGAAAACTACTCCTAAAACCCTATATGTTTTGCTCACATCACTTCCCTCAGACTTAAATCTTTGCTTGTCCTCAAGCAAACCTCAGTGCCATAAAATTTTAAAAAGATATTTTTTCATAATTATCATGCTAACTAAATTTATCAGGTGGTATTTGCAATCAAAGTAAAATAGATATGTTCTAAAAATTCACTAAGTTAGCTCCTCGTGCTCGTGCTAGGCGAATCATTCTTTGGGGATGCCCGTTCTATGGTGAGTTAAGTCATCACCCCATAGCTTTCCAAAGGTTTTTGGCTCTTAGGAACTTACCCGCCCAAAGCAAGGGTCATTCCCTAGATCTAGTATAAAGTCTCAAAGGCGTGCTCGGTATTGAGAGAAATTGGTAGGTGTTTTCCCAGTAACCTAACTCGGTCTCAAAGGGGCACCTAGCCATTTCCACCCACGACAACTATTTTTTTTATCCCTCATAATCTCTCTCTTTTTTTTCTCTCTTTTTTTTTTCAGCTCACAGGGACTTTGATTTTTCTGAATGGGCTTACACAATCCGAGCATCTCCAGTAACTAAAATGCTAAACCTAGAGTCACCTATGGATTCCAAAGTACTAGACTACTGAAGTGAATCATAACTAGGTATGTACTAGATTCTCCCTTTCAGACTGTTCAACATGTGTAAGTGCAAAAACAAAGCTAACAAGTGTAAGTCAAGAACATTCAATAGAGCGAATAAAATAAAATACCACAAGATAAATAGAGTTAAGCTACCTATGAGAACAACTCATGCAAGTAACTTTCAAAAACACTACTGAGGTAGCTTTACAGACATCAAAAATTAAGTACTGAAAGAAACTCAACAACTCATGCATGCATGAATAAATGAATGAAAATACCAGAAAAGAAACTACTGCTAGGAAACAAAACAAAATAAATCTTGGGGTCTCCCCCTAGACTTAAACAAAAATATACCTCTAATATGGTGGACGAGGTGGAAAGTATGGGAGCCTCGGCATCTCTAGATTCTGGGAGAACCTACTGCTGAGCCGCTGATGCCACATATACATGTGTGGCGGCGTATATCTCGGTGCTCCTCCTCATGGTAGGCGGCCACATCCTGGTGACGAACAGTCTCCTCCTAGAAGTATATGCGGGTCTCATTGTAAAACTCCTCAGCCCGCTAGAAATGCTCCCGGAATCCTTTGAACTTCGCCTGTTGGTAGGTGCTCTGCTCCTCCCATCGCTGCTTCTGCATCTACTGCTCAGTGTAAATGTCGTCAAGGCACGATCGAAACTCCGAGAAATCATAGGCCGATGTACCTGCATCCTGCTCAAAAGTAGAAAAAGGTGGTGATGTAGGTGCAGGCTCATGTCGGCGTGGACTAGGTGGGCTCCTATGCATGTGTGGACTGAAGGGAGAGTGATATAATGGTGGAGAGATGGGCGCTGATGTGGATGGTCCCTCATGTGAAGGGGACACTACAATCAGGTCTAAGCACTAGTTGGTGCGTATAGCGATGGTGGTACGATCTGGGTAGGGAACCTAAGGGACGTAATGTTGGTGCAGTAGGCACCTAAGTCGAACCTGAGTTTTGATTATAGCAAATGTTACAAAGTTAAGCTTATATTGTTATCTCACGAGCTAAATCGAGTGTGCAGAAAAAGTGCCAATGCTGGAGCTGAAGGCTAGCGACACCCGGAGGAAGCCACTGTGGTCGGGCGACACTCGAGTGACTTCGGAGGGAGCCGAAGGAATCGAGTGGAAGGCCGATAGCAAAAGCTACACAGTAAGTATCGAGGTAAGCTCGTGTGTGTGCGAGAGTAAGTGAGGTCGTATCCTCTTTACGGGGATGATTTTTAGCGTAGATTCGACCAAAGACATCCTATAGGTGGTCTAGGTCGATATCGGAGGTCACAAAATAATATTTTTGTTAAGCTAACTTTGCCTTGCAGTTAGCATCAGTCGACTGCCAGCTTGGAGGACTCGACTTCCGTCCATCAGTCAACTACCTGCGGTCAGCATTCAACTGATGATGCCATCAGTGGACTAATGATGGCCATCAGTCGACTGATGGTCAAGGATTAACCTCGAGGAGTCAAGCTTTATCACCATTTTTCAAGAAGTCATGTGCCTAATTTCTATTGGTTGAAGATCCTCTCGAAAAAGGGGCTCAAACGCTATAAAAGGAGGGCCTCTTCCAGGGTTTATAATGAATTCTAAGCTTCCAAAAGCCTCCGCAAAGCTACAACTATGCGACAACAAAGTGCTTCCACTCCGACGTTGAGGTTTAAATTGTTTTTATTTTGTTACGTCGGTATAATTAAGCTTTATTTCAGTTTATTACTTTACTTTCTCGGAGATTTTATCGTAACGAGGAGAGGGGGAGTGTCCCTCTACCTCAAGCTTTTTGTGTGTTTTTGTATCGATTAACTCCTACCTCTAACGAGGAGGAGTTCTTTAGTGATTTGCCCTCCGTGCATGGTCAAGGACCACTAGGTCCTTGGAGTATTAGCCGAAGGCTACGAACCAAGTAAAAATCTCTTGTCTCATTTACTTTGCATTTATCTTTCCGCTGCGTATAATTGTTTTGAAACGAATTCGAAAAAGAAAAGTTTTATCGCTATTCACCCCCTCCCCCCTCTAGCGATTCGCTTCGATCCAACACGTAAGATTTTTCCTTACAAAGCATAAGGAGTCTCCTTCTCTTACAATCATCTTCATGGTCATGCATACTCCTAGGTTGATCCTAGGGCTTGAAGGGTTTTGCTTATCGAGTCCGTGAGGGGAAACTTTGCTTCCCACTTCACCTCGGTAGCTTGTCCATGGCGATCCCTTCGATGTCCCCGGATTAAAAAAAAATTAATCCTAGACAAAAGGGATTGCCCAAACCACCAAGTCATCATCGTGCTATTCGTTTAGAGAGGTCACTTGAACAAACTAGTTGTTCAAGTGACCATCCTCTATTCTACGAGTAACCGCAGAATAGACGATGTCCGGATCACCGGTTTTTGTTTTTATGCTCGGGATCCAAGTATTATTTATCCATTTATAGATTTATAACATGCTTATAATTGAAAAACAAAAACAAGAAAAAAACAAAAGAAGAAAGTAGAATAGGTATACCTCTCGATCTTCTAATGTATGACCTTCCTCCTTTTGGACGTCGTGTGGGCGACGATCTACCAAAAGTCGAAGCTCCTAGATCGCAAATCTTCCTTCCTTGCTCTTCCAAAGCAAGAGGAAGAATAGAAACAAGGTTTTTCTCCTCACTAGAAACAACCAACAAGGAACTAAAACTATCCTTGCCGCCGGCCAACTAGGTGAAGGAGAAGATGGTGGAAAACAACCAAGACACCAAGGGAAGCCCTATATCTTGTTTCCACCACCTAAGGAGAAGGAGAAGGAGAAGGGGGCTTTTGGGTGCCAGCCAAGGCTGGAAAAGAGGTTGGAGAGGTGCTGGACATTGGCCAAAAGAGGAAGAAGAAGAGAATAATACCTTCCTTATTTGGTGCCACCCTTGCCTCCAAACCCTAGTCCTAATCCTTTCTCAACTAGGATTCCTCTTCCTTGCTGCCCAAAAACCCTAGCTCTCATCAATTTTTCCCAAGCCAAGTCCCTTGACATCCTTTTATAGAGTTAGGGATAAGTCATGAATTAATCTCATCCATTGGTTCTAGGGATTTAATCTCAACCGTCGGATCTAGAGATTTAATCTCAACCGTCGGATCTTAGAGATTTAATCTCTACCTATGGATCTTAGAGTTTTGTTTCTATCCATTGGATCTAAGATTCATGAGGTGTTAATAGGCTACATTAGGGACCATGAGGAGGAGTTGGGTCTTGGCCACCCATAGATCAAGCCCACATAAAGTCCGATCCACTAATGATGATCCAATCCACTAAAGGTTCATCATTGATCTACCTCACCAACCCCCATATGATAATATGGGCTCGATATATTATTTGTACATTTTCTCTCTGTGTTTAAGATCTCGAATATCCGTCGATTAATTAATTTACTCACCATTAATTAATCAACATCTAACTGCTTGAGTAGTACCACTCAACCTTTTCATCATGCCGGACTAAGTCCACCTGCAGGGTTTACATGATGAACCTTATGAGCTCCTCAAGGGGACATCATCATCCTAATATATAGGACATAGTTTCCTCCTATAATCAACGGCACACCATATAAATAATATCATCTCCCAACTTATCGAGTCTATCGATTTAATCTATAAATCTCGCCCATTGGTAAATCAAAGAGATGAGTACTAAGTATATGTGCCCGTTATTATATCGGATTTAAGAGCATGTACTAAATAATATCTGAGGTCCGATTCGATTATGTAGTCGTGATAAATCGAATCACCTCTAAGTCAGTCTGCTCAATACACACAAAGTGCACTGAGTGTGATTCTGTAAGACAAACCAACACCAAATCTTTTCTAGCCATTCCGAT